>CM056795.1:8750000-10000000 GCA_029852875.1 Mythimna loreyi | reverse complement strand
TGTTTCCTGATGGCTACAATCCTGGAATCTTTAAGTCAAGAGTGAATAGGTTACTTCTAGGTAAGCGCGCTCCATCGTCAACCGCATCGTCGCTTTCCATCAGGTGAGATAGCGGTCAAGCGCAAACCTATTACCAATAAAATATATATATATAGATATAAATATATTTGTTTTATATTTATAGTTTGATTAATTTGCTAATAGTAAAAAACAGACTACCTCCTCTATTAATTTAAGCTTTTGGTGTACAATAAAGTTCTAATCATCTATCTATCTAATCTATCTATATATCAAATAAGTCATCCTTCTCTGGGTGGGGTGAGAGGGGATGTCCAACTTTTACGGACTAAAGTCTATCCACACAAACCCTTTCAATCGATTTCGTAAGTCGTGGTCACCCAATTGCCTTTCACACAGTTTTTGACTATAATTTCTATGATCAAAATTTTTATTTGGCACTATACATATTTGGTTTCGAATCTGATGAGCATTTATTTGCAAATTCATCGTTATTATAACTCTAAATTGATCACATTCATTAAAATACGTTATTTGTCAGTTTTGATAAATCATTTCATGTTAAATTTGTTTTATTCTCAACTTGTTCGAACCCAATTCCCAATATATTATGTACAAAATTATAAATTCCAATGTTGTATTAAACATTTCAATGTACAAAATTGAATAACAAGTTATCTGGAAAATTGGGAAACTGTTTGTTTCTATCGGCGCCAGCCAATGTGTCTCGAAGCTCTGTATTAGATCTTGTCAAAAAAGGCAGTTGAGAAAACATTTGTAACAAAATATATTTTAACTCTATTCTAAATGTTGGCACCAATGTTTGCGGTCAAAGTACAGTTATATGCATGTTGCTTCCAATATTTCGGACTATTTGTTTGCGATTGGAATACCAAGTACGACATTTCCTGAGTCGCTTTCAAATCGAAATATACGGATTTGCGAGCGCACTTTCGATGGGATTTCTTTGGCAATACTTCTTCTATTATTTGTTATGGAAATACCGGATTATATCTTGGAGCTGTTTATTCCTCATTCCTTACTATTTTGGTTCAGGAACCATAAATAGAAACTTAGAACATAATTCTTTGATCCATAATTGTACGCCGCCCTCACTTAATATAGGACAAGGGTATTAAGAAGAAGAAGAATTTAACATGGTCAAGCTTTATTCAAATTTAAATTAACAACCTAATTTTAAAATCCACTTAAGAATAAAAGGACATAAACCGCGACCATATATTACCATGGATGCAAGACGCACAGGACCAGGCTTTCGGAGACGTTTAGGGGAGGCCTATCATTTCAAGCAGTGAAGGAACGTCTTTTGGCTTGAATGATGGTGATAATACTACGATAATCATATAGACATCGACTTATATCCTAACGATAGATAAACACGTTCATAGAAACTATTTGTCAAAATACTGAAGTGTTGATAAAAAGTCCACTGTAGCACTTCATCGGCATCTATCAAAACTTTTAAATCTTACAGCGCTGATACGTCAAAATTGCACTCATGTCATCAATGTAAAAGTATATGGCATGCTGATCACTTAAGTGGAGTATAGTCACTGTACGGCACGCCTCATCTGGTGCGCAGTACATATATATATCTATGCATATAGATAAAAGAGATAAATAAAAAAGATTAAAACCCTTTTCTTCCCTGATATAGCAGATAAAATTCTTCTATCGTTTCACTCGAGGAGTCATTTAAAAGGCGGTTTTATCACTCACTGTAAAATAGGCGGTCGACAGTTAGTATTATCGCTACGAAATTAATTTGCGAGTTATAGCTTGAGGCTATAAAATAGCGGATGATTGGACAATTGTCTTCAAGAATAATGAAAGACAATAACGAAATGTCATGGGAATATGAATATATGGGCGATGAGTGGTACGTTGTTTGAAATCGAGAAGTCAATTAAAATATCGTCAGTATGAATACTAGTTTTTTTTTTTTAGTATGGTGAGCAAAAGTCCTCCAAAGACACTCTCGCCTTTGAGTGGAGCCAGAGATATTGTCAGACTTTTACTGACTAAAAACTCATCCTGTTTTCTTTGCCTAAGTTTCAGGGCCTTGGTGTTACACTGTCACATTTACCTATGGCCCCAGGAGGCTTCGGCTTGGTCGAATCAAAGGTGGCTGCGTACAAGTATAGTTGCCTTATAAAACTATGTATAGAAGCCAATGTGCCCAGATCGGCTTACGTAGCCCACGTGTGCCCAATGCAGTTCTACCTTAAGAGCGCCTTTAAATTAGTCACGGGACCTCCACGCTGTTGTCGCGCGACAGCAGCACGTTTTATTTATACGAAAAACAAAACAGCGCGACGACGTGCGTTGCGACTAATTTGAAGGCGCCCTAAATGGTCACGAACACATAAGTAGGCATTTAACGTTACGACCGAAGGATTAGCTGAACCTAAAGCGATTACTGGTAATTTTAAGTAATTGATTCGATCATCTTGCTCGGTGTCGTAACAAATTAGAAACAATATGGAGGCTTATTCCGTTGAGAAAAAAAAATATCAGCACTGGCGCGGTCATATACAAAAGTGCTCCGTTACAAGGACACGTTGTCACAAGGTACCCGTTGCGTTGTTTTGCTACGTTATAAAACATAATCTAATCCTCTATCGACACGACTACATGCACACCGATAATGTTAAACTAGCGAAACTGCGCAGGTAATAATTCAGTTACCGTACGCGAAACCCGCGCGTCCACCGTGTCTGCCTCATACCTGTTTAACGCATTAATTCAATGCTAGTGACTCATATCATCACGATAACTTCCAATGGTATAAATAGTACTATCAATTTAGTTACTAAGACAGTAAATTCTATAATTAAACACATTACTAACACTGTCAAGTTTCTACCTCACAACTCCGATAACTCTATTACCTCGCTTGACTTGGCAAAGACGTTACACATTGGATATTATCTGACATAAGCTTATTGTCTTCGAAAACCAGCAGCTGAACTGTATTAGTATTTGCGGTTTATCTGCAGAGCGGTGGAGTATTGTGCTGTGTTGTGTTGTATTTTTTTGTGTTGTATTGTTCGGTATTGCATTTCGGCTTTCGGCGTCCGTGACCCCACCTCCAAAACAAATAGTGCTGCTTTGATGTACCTATTTGATCTGGGTGTAATTTATGTATGCTATGTATATATTTAGAAATATATAAATATGTTTATCAGTTTTCTAGTACTCATAACACAAGCTCTACTTAGCTTGAGACTAGATGGCGTTGTGTGACAGTTGTCGAACATAAAAAAAATATATATATATCTATATATTATGTACTCTTTCAAAGATTATGTTCAAAACGACTTTAACAAAATTACTTTAATTGGTTTATATGTTCGTAAATTGCTTACCAAGTCTCAATTAAAAGAAATTTGACAATATATTACTATATTATTTATAGCTTTGAAAGCAGTAAAGTCGAATTTAATCAAAAAAATGTGACGTCGATGTTTCCTGATAGCTACAACCTAGAGTCAAGAGTGAATAGGTTACTACTAGGCAAGCCTGTTCCGTCGTCGGTCACATCATCGCTTACAATTAGGTGAGATTATGGTTAAACGCGAACCTACCAAAAAAATGGTTTGAGATACCGTAAAACATTACTTCGAAGAATTTTATCATAACAATAGACTGGAGGAAATTACAATTTAATCAAAGTCTTCATCATAATAACGCAAACACCTAAATAAAGATCGACAGAAAAATGTCTTATTTTTATAAATTACATTTTGGGCTTGCCTTAAGACAAGATTATTTTTTAAAATTATTGTAGGTAAGTGGCTAGAGTGGTAACCTTAGGTTTTTTTTTTACGTCAAAATCATCGAATGACGAAACCCGCTCTTGGGCGGAGCGGGAGACCAGTGTCAGACTCTTACTGACTAAAAAACCTACCCCGTACCTTCCTTGCCTTATTCCTAGAGTCGAGGTAACAGTTTGCACCACCCTAGGCTCCAGGAGGCTTCGACCCTGAAAGGCCCCTACAGTTTGCTGACAACTCCTTGAGGCGCGCGGGAACGGTGCGCGCCGTTGACGACTTGGACTCGATCTGGACAGTTACCAGACGACCGGACGGCGAGCTACCCATCCGCGCACCGTCCGCGAGTCAGTGTCTACGGTGGCCGGATATCGGCAGGGTCGCGGCGGCGACGGCTATGGCGAGGGCGCTGTTGCCTTTGCCTTATGCGGTCGGCCTCCTCCTTTAAGAGCATTACTGCTACGCAGAAGGAGGCGACCGCCTGCCATTCCTTTTCGCTGCGGACCATGGCCTGAACCAGGGCCCGGCGCGAGAGGTCGCCGTCGCCGATCACCCCCACGAGGACACGGCGATGCTCTTCCCAAGCAGGGAGAGTGGTAATCTTAGGTGGCGCCTCCACCTAAGGTTACCACTCTCCCTGCTTGCTCAATCCAGTTTTTTTTTTAATATATTAACTAGTGCTTGACATTTTTTTACGATACTCTTGGCCATTAAAATAGAAAAATAAAGTAATTAAATACTCGATAAAAACGGCGTAAACAAAATTTGAAACAGGGATCGATTCTAGACGTGGAACGTGACCCTCCATAGTTAGTTTGGGTTTACTCTCATGGGAGGCTGTAGTGTAACTACATTGTATATGCTAAAACATCTGGTCGACTATTCAGGTGACTTTTATTTTGATCTGAAGAAGGCAGGGCTTTATTTCGGTCAACAAACCAGCATTGCTAATCAGCGTTACAATGCTGCCAGCATTTCGGGCACTTTTTTTTAGATGAATGTATAAATTCCCAATAAATCGCATGTTTTTGTTGTTTTTTTTTAAATAAAACCGTTTGTGAATATTCGAATGTTTATTTTGCATAATATACTTTTTAAATTATAATGTTTACTTATTTAAATGCAATGGCTACGCAAAAAAAAAAAATGAATAGTTGAAGTCTTCTATTGTTTTTTTTTTATTAATACAAAAACAAGGCCGCAAAGACTGTCTTCGAATTTATGGTTTCGTCACGATGTTTTTCTTCACCGTTTTGAGAGCACTCGGCCACCACTGCTCTTCAAAAAGAACTTGGAAAGATAATTTATTTTCAATCGGCGCTCCTATGTGTTACCAAGTACCTTTGCGTTAAGAGCCCCTTATAATTTTTTTTTTAGGTTGGGCAATCATTCAATATCTTCTCTTGTTCTTAGGTGGAGCGCGTGGGTTTTTCAGACTTTTTCTGACTAAAACCACACCTATCTTCCTTTATTACCTTGCGTTCCTCTTCCAGATGTCAAACCATGGCCCCAATAGGTTTTTTCGCTTAAAAAAAGATTCCCCCTTTCGATTTAAAATTATTTGCAGTGCGACGATCTAATTTAGGTCAAATGACGTCACTCTCCAGTGAGAGACTGCAATACGTACGTAAACTTAAATAATCAATTTCTCAGTCATTTATTAACGGATTAAAAAATGATTTTAGTGATTTATTTGTATTGATCTATATTTTCATATCATTTAATTAAGTATATTAACTGTAACTATCAATGAAATTCTGACATGATAGATATATTCTTTATTGAACATCAAAAATAAAAATAGGAACTTAAAATTAATAGGGTGTCACAATGGGCGGTCTTTCATTTTAGCCTAAAGACTTCCAACGTTGGTCATAGCCCTCACCCAAATGTCGCTATATGAAGATATCCGTAGGAGAACCAAGGTTGCCGACATAGCACAAAGAATCGCCAAACTAAACTGGCAATGGGCACATTGCTCGCAGAACAGATGGCCATAAGGTTCTAGAGTGGCGGCCGCGTACCCTGCCGGTACGCAACGTTGGAAGGCCTCCTACAAGGTGTATCGATGACCTGGTAAAGGTTGCGGGAATCCGATGGATGCGAAACGCACAAGACCATTCATTGTGACAACGTGACTCTACCGTATTATTAAAATTCTCAGTTCTTACAAATGTTTACATGCAGTTGTTGTTGTTTAAAAGTTATTGCTCGATAAAGATCGAGCAATAACTTCCCAAGTTCTGTTACTAAGCGAGGAATGGGGGAGTTTATATGTTATGTAGGTACAATAAATGTGTTCGGGGACTTGAGAACAATTGAGTTCTGATAAGATCTGAGAAAGGGTGCTGTATGACGTTTTCTGGCGAAGATAATATTGCGACAAGAATTTTTAAAACGTGGTCGCTTTGGTTTTTTCTTTGAAGAATCGGTTCATTTTTTCCATTGATATTTTTTATGAAAACAGTGTTAGATAATCTAAACCAAAATGATATTATAGAATTTATTATATTATACTAATATTATAAAGAGTTCAGATTTGTAGTTTATTTTATAATTAACAAACTCAAGAACTAAAGTAGATTAAAGTGATTTAAAAATTCTTTGACCAGTAGAATTTTCGAAAAAGGTAAATATTATTATTTTCATTCAGACGAAGCAACTGTCAACAGCTAGTCATCATTACATAGTATAAAACAAAGTTGCTCAGTCCCTATGTATGCTTAGATCTTTAAAAGTTAGCAACAGATTTTGATGCGGTTTAGAGGCAGGTTTATGTGTATAATACATCTACACTAATATAATAAAGAGGTAAAGTTTGTTTTTTTGTTTTTTTGTTTGTAGGGGGTAATCTCTGGAACTACTGGTCCGATTGGAAAAATTTTAGCAACAATAGAAAGCTGCTTTACTCCTGAGTGACATAGGCTATATTTTATGTACGCGGGCGAAGCTGCGGGCAAAAGCTAGTGCATAATATATTCAATATCAGTACCGTGCAAAGCTGGGGCGGGTCGCTAGTAATTAAATAAAAAGATTTACCTCGAAACATCTTATATAGTTGACCTTTATTTTAACTTGATACCTATAATGCAGTCATGTACAACATTATATTTTATTATGCTTAAAATTTAATAGCTCGTAGATTGTATTCAAAAAACTGTTTCGAATCTAGTACCTAATTTGAAACATTTAAAATTTTGATCCAAAAAAGATTGAATTTTTAAATGTTTCAAATTACTTCTCCCGCTCTAGAGTGAAGTGTGAAGACGTGTCAGGCTTTTACTGATTAAACTCATTTATATTCCGTCGTGTACCTTTTGTGTTCTAGGACAAAGGTGATTCTTTTAGATATATTTGCAGCCTAAGCATTTTTTTGGGATAAGCGACGGCAGTAAATTCGCGGAAAAAAGCTATTGATTAAAATACCCGTACGTAAGCGTTAGCTTGTAGGCCAGCCAACGGGTACCCTACGCATTTGTCATCATTTGCGCCATTCAGGAGAAAAGATAAGAATCCCTATTCTCTGTGGAGAAAGCCATAAATCTCCTGAAAAACTTGCTTGTCATAGTCTCCAAGATAAAATAGTTTAAAAGAACTGTTCTTTAAGATTACTCAAATAAAGTTACAAAAGCGATTACTAAAGAAGATGCTCAGCTGTTAATAATGTAATATATAACTAATTTTCGTAAAGTGTCCATACAAATGAGAAAGCCCGAGGCCTCTAAACTCATTTAGCCAAAAGGTCTTTGTAATTAACACAATTTAGCCACCAATATTAATAACAGTCTTATCTTTTAGCGCAGTCGTCCGGTAATAGGCCTTTCTTAATTGTGAAAACCCGAGGGATTTAGGGACCAGTGTCATTTTTTTAAATATAATATAATATACACCGTTAAATTTTAGTCGTTTTAATCCCGAAGAGGATCGATTCAGTACATGAAACACTATCGATTGGTAAAGTTAGAATAAAAAAACAAGTACTTTTTTTTAAAACTCGAATTAATTTAGGCATGTTCTAAATTAATTTCTTTAAGTAAACGTCAGCTGGGCGAGTTCAATGACCTGTAGGTAGTTAGTACGCAACGACCGACAACTACCTACAAGGTCAATGACTCGTTTACTTAAAGAAATGTAAATGCGTTGATATACGCATTTACGAAATTAATTTCTTATTATTTCTTTCTAAGAGATTAAGAAAAAAAGTACGTTATTTTTTTATTTTATCTACACAAATCGATAGTGTTTCATGTACTGGATCGACCCTCTTCGGGATTAAAACGACTAAAATTTAACGGTGTATATATTTAATATAATATATTCCACAACCATCACACAACGCCGTCTAGTCTCAAGCTAAGCAGAGCGTGTGTTATGAGTACTAGACATCTGATAAACATACTCATAATTTTTAAATAAATACATATCATTACATAGTATAAAACAAAGTTTCTTATGCTTATATCTTTAAAATGTATGCTTATATCTTTAAAAGTACGCAAAGGATTTTGATGTGGCTTTTTTTTAATAGATAGAGTGATTCAAGACGAAGGTTTATAATACATGCACAAAGTGTATAATACATGCATAATATATTCAATATCAGTACCCGTGCGAAGCTGGGGTGGGTCGCTAGTTATATATGTTACACCCAGACACAGAACAAATGATCGTGCCCATCACACAAACATGTTCGCTACGTGCGAAGTGGGTGGACGGGGTAAAGAGAACGATCGCTGCGCTTGCTGCGGCAAAAATGTGCAACAAAAGGGGCTCAGTCATGTCACGTCACGTCAATCAGTAAACAATCAAACTTGATAACGTTGTTTTGAAATTTTTGAAAATAATGGGTCATTATTGTTGTTGTATCGTAGGCTGCAAAAATAACAGCAGAAATAGTCAGTGCAAATTTTATATTTTTCCTAAAGCGGCCTGGAAATTACATATTAAAGCAGCAACATGTTTGCACTTCCCGCTCTGGTTATAAACGCAACTGCATTTAACTCCAGTGACAATCCGAGCATTATCGATCTGTAATAAATGAAAAAAAATGTTTGGCATACTTTATGTAACTAAATGTTTAGTAGTTTAGTCATATTTTTAGGTTAGGAGAGTACTTACGTTTAAACTTGTTTTATAGGGTGTTAAGGTCACCGATGTTTGACGAATGATGGTGGCTCGTATTAAATAACTATTCCTATTAGTTCTCAGTTCTTCTACATTCCTTACATGTCCTGCTAACACCAATTTATTTCCTTTTAACATAGTTTGGGGCTGGAAACTTATTGTGTGTTTTACACTCTCAAAACCAGTTTTTATAATAACGTTCATTTTTCTATAAACAGTTTTTAAATAATTCCTCTAAAATAACATTTATTGTCTTTCTAAATTAATTTTATTTACTTTAATCTGTACAAAATAAACAAACTC
Source organism: Mythimna loreyi (assembly GCA_029852875.1). Classification (NCBI taxonomy): domain Eukaryota; kingdom Metazoa; phylum Arthropoda; class Insecta; order Lepidoptera; family Noctuidae; genus Mythimna; species Mythimna loreyi. The sequence goes on along the minus strand of CM056795.1, from coordinate 9,990,761 downwards.
TTGTTATTTATTTTTTGACATATGCCCCTAAAACTGCGTTTGCAAGATGGCGCTACTGCCGTGCACGTTCCGAATATCGTGGGTGGGAATCGATCCCACGACCTCCGGCATAGCAGTTAGGGTCACTAACTACATACTAGGCTGACAGACCAGTCAAAATATGCCGAAAACTGTATCACAAAGGCTAGTTCGGTTAACATTTGAGTAGGGATTTTCGCACTTACGTGGAATTTAATAGAATATGTGTAAAATGGTTCTGATTATTAGGGTTCTTACGTGTTGGGATTTCGAGGGAAGCATGAAAGTGGTAATTTCAGATTACCTCATATTAAACGAATAATCTGTAAGTGGGGATTTCACCGAAACTGTCCTATGATAATTGTGAATTGATAGGATATTTTTGTACAAAATTATTTTATAAATATATTTTAAATAGGTTACATACTGAGAGATATTAGAATTAGTAAATACATATTAGTAACATTATAAAAGCGAAAGATCATTTTTTCTGTGTCTGGGTGTTATTTATCTATGATATGTATGCATTTAGAAATATATAAGTATGTTTATCAGTTGTCTAGTACTCATAACACAAGTTCTTCTTAGCTTGGGACTAGACGACGTTGTGTGATAGTTGTGAAATAAATTATGTACGTAATTGAGACGTAATAGAAAGATAATAAGTGTGCGAAGAGTTTAATAAAGTAGACGTTCAGCATTACAAGCAACTTCCATGTAGAAATTTGCTTACCCATCGCAGTAAGCACTATTGTACCTTTTAAGGCTGTATAAAAAAGATCTAAGAGCCGTTACCCGCCCTAAACAGGCAGTGTCGATGTAATAAATGTCAATGTGATGGATGGGCGAACATTAAGCGACATAGTCTTGACAATAACTTGACTAAGTAACATTTTATTTTTGCATCCTTGGTAAAAACGTGGTATAGTTTTTTCATGTTCCATTTTTTTCCACATTTTTTTTCGTGTTTTATTTTTTCCACATTTTTTTCCTGTTTTTTTTTTTTTGCTTTTTTGTTATCCGTGAAGTATTCATTGTAGTTGACTCTAATTGGAATTTGGAACGAGTTATTGGATCACATTGGTTTAACAAATAAAAAAATAAAGTTCTTAATTTAAAATGGGTAACAATTTAGTTTTCATTTAAAATCAATGGCGCGGAACGTTCCACGCGTGCCTCGAGGAGTTGTCAGCAAAGCGCAGGGTTCAAGTATACTGGGGCATGGGGCTAAATGAAAACGTGACCCGTTTTAGAACAAAGGCAAAGAACTAACAGGAGTGGGTTTATTAGTTACTAAAAGTCTGAAACTATTTCCCACTCTATCCAATGGCCGAAGCCGAAAGCGTCAGACCAGGGCTCTGCTATTAAGGCAAGGAAGGAACGGTGTAGATTGTTTAGCTAGTAAGAGTCTGAAGCTGTTTCCCGTTCCGCCCTAGGGCGGGACTCGTTATTGGATGATTTTTACCCACCTACCATAAAAAACCCAAGGGTGAGGAGATGTCATTGAATGATTTTCACCATCTCAATAAACTGTCAGGAAACACACCCTTCAGGGAATTCCACTCTTTAGCAGTACAATATTTGTATTCCCAAACGTATTGTACGTTTTATACTTATTTTATTGCTAAAAATATTACGAAAATTATACCAATAAACGTTTTTGCTCGCGAAATGTCGTTCATAAAACGTAATGGTATTTCCATTTTCCATGTCCTCATTCATCAAATCACACCGCCTTTCACAAAACTCGTGTACATACACGAATAAGTATCTATAGATTTCAAATCAACTGTATTCACATACGATCAATCGATATGTAGCCTAAAATATGTTGTTTTAATCTATATATGAACGAGTATGAAAGCGAAATAGTACTCACTGATTAATCACGAAATGTCAGAAACTATATATCTACAAAAATTAATACTTTTGCAGGTAAGTTTGTGGGTAGCTCATGGTCCGTTCGTCTGTTAATAGTCCGGACCAAGCCCAACTCGTCGAAGGAGTTGTCATCAAAACCATAGGGACTCTGCGAAAGGGTCGAGGCCCAGAGTCTCTTTTTGAAAGGAATTCTTGGCTCCAATGCGTATAGCAAAGAAGGAACGGGGTGGAGTGTTTAGTCAGTAAGAGTCTGACGCTGTTTCTCGCTTCGCTCAAGAGCGGGATTCGTTATTGGACGATTTTTGCCCACCATAAAAAAACCATCTATGGCGTCATAGGGTGTAGGCTTCCACTAAGAAAGGATTTTACGAAAGTGTTAAAACGGGTTTGGAAATTTGTATGAAGAGACTGACTTACACGTAAGACAGCCGCTGGCAGAAGGCAGTTTCTGCCAGCGGCTCTGCCTACGCCCTCGTGAAAGACGGTAACCCCCTTGGGTGTTGAGTTGAGACCCAATAAGTTTGTAGGTGTATTGCACCTTCCAAACTTACCATGTCATTCGGAAGGTAATGACGCCATGAGGTCTTTCTAGCCAAGCTTCTAAGAGGGGACTTATTGCCATAATTATGGCGTGCCCATCCAGAAACACAAGTAGGTGGGCTTCAATCAAAAGGTTAACCTTTCGAGTGCTGTAATTACAGACACGCTTAAAAGACAATATGTGTTCGGACACCGGTGTCCTCTTGGGGAACCTTTCGAATACCGACATTAGAGACTTAATAGAAAGACAACAGGTGTGCGGACTCTGGTGTCCTTTTGTGGCTAAATGAATTAAAAGTCTGACGCTCTACGCCACCCATATGCTCGCACTAGGTGCCATAATTCTAACAGCTTTCCTACCTATCTCAGTCTGCCTGTCAAAAACAAACTATTTAGGTAGGTAACATTTAATCAATGCTGGCTATATCAAGTGTAACCTAAAATAGACAGTTTCAATTAAGCAGTGTTCCCAACCGCTGAGCTTAGAGTGTAGGCCGTATGATAGCTTCATTGAACAGCACCTGATTGCTTGCGTTACATTCGCAATGAGGTTCACGCCCCGAGTGAATGGAGCCTTTTGCTTCTGTTAAAGGATTTTCGCGCAGCGTTTAGCAAATATTGTTTTGTATGTCTAATTTTATAAAGACATTTGATTTGCGCAGTATTCATAGGAAGTGTTATATCCTCTTCCTTAGTCGTTCACTCTTGTGAGAGTGGTCGTGGTTCATCATGTTGCATTTTCGTTGGCTAGTGAGGCTCCCGCGATGCAAGTGAAGTGTTATATGCCGGATGTCATACCATGAGCTCTAAATGCGATCCATTTTTCGACCAAAACTAAACTGTAAAAAGGATGGAACTATATATAACTATGTTACTATAGCACGCCGGATATTTTAAACCGTTCAATAGTATATTTTCATACAAGTGCGGAAAGTTTGTCATTGTGACCGAGGCAGATATCGTGTCTTATATGTTACTGGCGATCCGTCCCAGCTTCGCACGGGTGCACTGGTGATATTAAATATATTGATTATACACATAAACCTTCCTTTTGAATCACTCTATTTATTAAAAAAACTGTCAAAATCTGTTGCGTAGTTTTAAAGATCTAAGCATACATAATGACAGACCGACTTTGTTTTATACTATGTAATGATGGAGCCGAGGGCTGCGTCTTTCTGTTCCTTTTTTTATAAGTCAGTTTTCAAGGTAGTGTATTAAACATACCTTTTTACGTTGTGAGAGAGATACGGATAACTATGATACATGATACATATAGTGAGAGAAATACAGATAACTCTGATACTATTATACAGAATAGTTCCTATATGTCGATATAGATGTCTTTACAAGGGCTCTAGCAGTTAATTGAAAATATTTGTTCCATACATTGAACGTCAATCGGTTCGTGATTGATTATAGCGGTGGAGTGTTTGGAAAATGGACGATACTTGTGGTTGAAAATGATAATGTACTTTCATTGTTTACTGTTCATTAATAACGTATGATATTGTGTACAAAATATATTAAAATTGATGTAGGATGTATTATTTTAGCCAAGGTTATGGGATTGCTTGATACAGTCACCGAGACGAAAGTTTCTTAGTGTGTGTGTATGATTGTTGCAAGACCGTCGCAAGATTGACGCACTGGAAATGTGTTGCTAAGAATCCCATGGAACGCGCACCGAGCCAATATATCGATCCTCAAAGAACTCAAGATCAAAGCGAGATTATCGTCGTCGGTACAATTAAGAATCCTCAAGTTCTTAGGGCATATCACCCGTAAAGAGGACTCAATGGAGCGATTGGTAGTGCAAGGGAAAGTTCAGGGCAAAAGATCAAGTAGACGCTCTCCAACACGGTGGACAGACATTATCAAATCGGTGACTCATTGCAGCGTCATTGAAAACTCCCAAGCTGACAAACACAGAACTGGATGGCGTTGTATCGCGAGTGAGACGGTGGCGCAGTACTCGACCGACACATGACCACGACCACTCTGTCAAGAATGCACGACTAAGAAGAAAGACCGTGTCTTGGAATAGCACATTATGATATTCCAGCACGATATACTCTTGGGATTATTGTCAGCTATGATATCACATTATGCATAGTATAGCATCAGCCTTCTTAATGCCCCTACTGTTTTTTTGTGGTAGGTAAAGATCATCCAATGACGAATCCCGCCCTTGGGCGGAACGGGAAATAGTGTCAGGCTCTTATTGACTAAACAACCTACCCCGTTCCTACCTTGCCTTGATCCCAAGCCCCTGGTAATAGGTTTTCGCATCAACTCTTGGTTTCAGGAGACTTCGACTCTACTGGGTTCCTACAGTTTGCTGGCAACTGGCTTGGGTTCGGTCTGGACGACCAGACGACCGGATGGCGAGCTACTCATTGCTCACCGTCCGCAAACCCGCGCCTACGGTGACCAGAAATCAGGATATGCGGGGCGGCTGCGGCGAGAGTGCCGTTGCCTTTGCCTGATGCGGTCAGTCTCCACCTTGGAATGTCCCCACTGCTGAGACTAAAGCCTCATATCAAGGAGAGTGAAACCCACAGGGGGGACCAGCTTTTGTCAGTGAAAAAATAACAACCAAACTGCATTCCCCATAAATCGCGTTGTTTTTTCGGCTCTCAAGCGAGCGTAGACGCTAGCAATAGTAGTGTTAAAAATATGATGGTAACAAAATTCAATTTTAGTGAAACTAAGTTAATTAAATTAATTGTCCAAAACCTTTAGATTTATCAAAACAGATTACAGTTTATGTTATTTTAACTTAAATCTCAACGCTTATATCTACAAATGTAACTATTTATGTTGACTTGTTTAGAAAAGTTTCAACACAATGAAACTCGAATAATGTAAAATTAAAATGAATTAAAGTTAGTGTTTAAAATGAAATGGTTTTGATGATCCTCAGCTTTTATGTAATAAAGTTGAAAGGGCAATAACATGGATGAATTCTAAGGTACAATATTTATTGTATAATATGATAGATATACTATATAATATTTATATACTATATGATACTGAATTTATTATATAATATAAAGATTATGCCTATTAGGTATTATCTTTCACAACAAAAGTTTTTAAAAATAGTACATATGTACTATTGGCCATATCATAGAAATTGATCATTCCATGATAAGTACAAGTAAAACTTCCAGTAGCCAGATCTTTTTCAACGTTAAAGTTTGATGATATTTCAATCCCCGTTTGGGCTATTTCCTTTAGACATTTTGTTACGTCATCAAATGTTAGCGTTTAAACGAATTGGCCAATTTTAGTTGACCATAAATCATAAAGTGACCAATTTGTATGAACAACTTTTACCATGAGACCAACCCCCAAAATCACGAAAAAAAACCGGGGTTTTTGGGTTGATCTCATTAACTTTGTATATATTACTAAAGAGTTTTTATGGGGACAGTGGGCAGTGAGATTGAGTGCGTAGAAAAGCAGCATTTATAATGTAAATCAATACACCGTTAAATCTGGATCGTTTTAATCCCTTGGAGGATCGATTCAGTACATGAAACACTATCGATTGGTAAAGTCAGAATAAAAAACAAAGTACTTTTTTTTAAAACTCGAATTAATTTAGGCATGTTCTAAATTGATTTCTTTAAGTAAATGTCAGCTGGGCGAGTTCAATGACCTGTAGGTAGTTAGTACGCAACGACAGGACAACTACCTACAAGGTCAATGACTCGTTTACTTAAAGAAATTAATTTCGTAAATGCGTATATCAAAAGAGATTAAGAAAAAAAGTACGTTATTTTTTATTTTATCTACACAAATCGATAGTGTTTCATGTACTGAATCGACCCTCTTTGGGATTGAAACGACTAAAATTTAACGATGTATGTATTTCTTCCTTTCAACCTAATATAAAGCAAACACAACTTGGTCAAATGGGGTTTTATCAACCCGTTGAATATATATAACGTGAATGCGGTGTCCCTTAAATTGGAGTGCTCCAAAGTGCTTCAAGTGCCCATACACTTGCACTTTGAAGGAGTTAATGAGTCCCATCGAAGTTGCAATTAATTTACCGTAGTGTATCTTCTGGGCCGAAACAGTTCAACGAATTTACCATCGATCCAAAAAGAAGACCTAAATCATGTATATTATGTACTAGCTTTTGTCAGCGGCTTCGCCTGCGTACATAAAATATAGCCTATGTCACTCAGGAATAAAGCAGCTTTCTATTGTTGCTAATTTTTTTCCAATCGGACCACTAGTTCCAGAGATTACCTACTACAAACAAAAAAACAAACTTTACCTCTTTATTATATTAGTGTAGATGTAGCTGACTGGCCTGTCAGTGACCCTGACTACTATGCTGGATGTTTAATTCCCACCCAGGTCTAATATTTGTGTGTTGAGTACGATCATTTGTTCTGTATCTGGGTTTTTTTATGGCAGGTAAAAATCATCCAATGACAAATCTCGCTCTTGAGCGGAGCGGGAAACAGTGTCAGACTCTTACTGACTAAACACCCCACCCCGTTCCTTCTTTGCCCTTCACACTTCTGTGTCTGGGTGTAATTTATCGTTAATATGTATATATTTAGAAATATATAAGTATGTTTATTAGTTGTCTAGTACTCATAACAGAAACTCTGCCTAGCTTGAGACCAGATGGCGTTGTGTGATAGTTGTCGAATATTATATACACATACTAGCGACCCGTCCCAACTTCGCACGGGTGTAATGCTGATATTACAAGAACCTTCCTTTTGAATCACTCTATCTATGAACAAAAACCGCATCGAAATCCGTTGCGTAGTTTTAAAGATCTAAAAGCATACATAGAACCAGACAGCGGGAAGCGACTTTGTTTTATACTATGTAACTAGCTTTTGTCAGCGGCTTCGCCCGCGTACATAAAATATAGCCTATGTCACTCAGGAGTAAAACAGCTTTCTATTGTTACTAAATTTTTTCCAATCCGACCAGTAGTTCCAGAGATTACCCCCTACAAACAACTAACAAAAAAACAAACTTTACCTCTTTATTATATTAGTGTAGATAATATACGACGCCTCCACAACCAAACTAAAATAAACTAAAATTCAGAAGTCTCAAAAACTTTTTCAAGTTCACTTTATCTTTCACAAAGATCAGAATAAAATTACCATTTTGCGACAACATTCTTTGATCGATCAACAACACTGAAGCTATGTAAACAAGTTTTTCGATTTTCCCCTGTTGCTAGGTTGCGACTGGAAAATATACAAGCAACTACTTAAGAAGTAGTTTCGAGTTGTTTGAGATGAGTTAGCGCCTCTTTGTGAGAGTCTCAAACTGAAATGAGTGTTTGAATAGATTTTGAAGGAAATATCAACAGCGATCGAGATAAATTGTTTTGGGTATCTGCAAAATACATTGTTTATGTATTCTCTCTGCAGCGCGAGAGAGCAGTGGTGGCCGAGCAGAGCAGAGCAGTGGTGACCGAGTGGTAATGGCCCTGATTTTCGAGGTGTAAATCACCGGTTCAAACCCAACCAGGAGCATTACTTTGTGTAATTTATTTCATCACCTCTGCTCTCAAAACGGTGAAAGAAAACCCAGACAGGGAATAAATTATCGTGCTAATCACACAAACATTTGTCCTGAGTGGCTATGGAACCCGCAACCTCCAGCATAGTAATTAGGGTCACTAACTGCTAGGCCAACAAACCGATCAACAAAATTAACAACGAACTAGGTATTCATTGTAGACTCATAATTTTACGAGATAAAACGTGCCGTATTTACTGGATAAAAACGTTGAATTGATCTCGATAAAACACACCCGTCTTCCAGTGTCTTGCGCAATAACAATCTATAGAAGAAAATGTATAGTCCTTAATTTTACTAAAACGTGACAAGCAATTATTTAACATGGGCACACAAATACAACTTTTTTTTGTTTGTTAAAATTGTATTTAGCATAATTAATTACGTATATGTGTTTAATTTGCCTCATTAATATTGTATATATACAAAAAAAAAATAACATGTTGATATAATTAAGTATTTTCTAAAAATGTATGCAGGCCGAACGCCGAGCCTAGATCCCACAACACAAGGAATCCTAGTGTGGGATCTAGGGCCCCAACCATAGATATATCACTATGGCCTCAACCATTGTAAAATTTTGTTCGTTAATAAATATTTTTTTCATTTTTTTTTTCAATTGTCACCTTTAAGAACACGTGCAAACACTTAAAGCCTTATTCTCCCTCAGATTACGACAAACTTCGGTTTTGCAAACAGAAATTAAACTGTTACTCTTTCACACTTTTATTGCTTCCCAAAATACTTTCCAACCCCAATTGGGGTCTTAGGAATAGGGGTAGAAATCTTGAAAGACATTACGTTTACAATCGGGGCGCAATAAAAGGTTGAATCGTTAAGTAATACAAGCAATTTAACGCTTGAGAGACCACGTGCTAGTCGCTGATTGGTCTTCGATTGTATGGCTTTTTTAGGGACCCGTACTCATAATGCAAAAAAGAAATACTGTATGGGCCTAATTTTAAAGGTTTAGAAACTATAAATAAAGACCCTCTCAACCGATTTTGTCCAAACTTCACATAAACCATCTACTAAATAGTCCAAACAAAGCCTTAACATTAGGTTTGGATAAGTGAGCTCGTTCTTGAGTTATAAAATGAAAACTTTCATTGATTTTTATACACATAGAATATACTAACTCCTCTTACGAGGCTCGTCCTATTTAGAAAGATATTTGAGTGGGTCCTAGATGGTTTGAAAACACAACTGAATCCTGTAAAGTGATCGACTTTTCAATTTTCTTTTTTGACAAGTCAGTTTTTATTTACGACAAAGACTCCTGGGACCGCTAGTAATTTTATATGTTCGGTCTGCTCATTAGTCATACACCCCTTTTACTTAAATAGTACATTGCTATCCTAGGGGTGAAAGTAAGTCATTTAGTCCCTCTTTTCTTCTTTTCCTCATATTCGTAATGAAATCACAGTGTTTACTTCGGGGTTAAACAGTTATTTAGTACCTCGAACTAGCGTCCTCGCTAACACTCGGACGCCAAACAACGTCTCGGGACTAAATAGCCTACTTTCACCCCTAGGATGACAAAGTACTGTAACACTAACACCCAATATACATATAAACAATATTTTGCACTATGCACAAAGATTCGTCTTAACTACTGAACCCCATATTGCCCCACCCGTCACTTTGATTGAGGCCTCCGAATAGCGACGTCAGCGCTGAGTGGAGGCCTTTTGGTTAAGGGATAATGTGTTACATGGAGGACGTGTTCGAGTGTCGGCAATGATTATCGATGCGGGTGAAGGGTGTTTGCGAAGGGCTAATTAGTAAGGCGATATTGCTTTTTATAGAAAGTCTAATGGAATAAGAGGATTAATTAAGCTTATTCCAGTAAAAATAATATGCTTGCTTAGTCTGTAATAAAAAAAAAGTTAAATGCTGTCGAAATACTATCTGTTAGTCGCAAAAAGCGACCAACAGATACGATAGTTATATTGATAAATTAAAAAAAAAATGTATTTCTGGTAAACACCGCTGTTTTTTGCAAGCGAAGCAAGTGAAAAGAGTTATATGGGAACCCTGCTGAGTTCAGTCATAAAATTTGACTGAAGGAAATAGAAAAAATAATGCAGGAATACATTCCAAGACACAAAAAATACGTACTTACAAAGGTTACGACAGTTTCCTATAAACTATCAGTGATGAAATAAATTAAACAAAGTAATGGGCCTGGCTAGGTTTGAACCCGCGTTCAACAACCAGTAATTCGGGGCTTTTACCACTCGGCCACCACTGTTCCCTATCCCTGTTACTAAACATTATAATATTCCTAACTCTTTTCGCAACACGTGTGCCATCTAACCTCTTTACTACATGACCATGCCAAGACAAACGATTCTGTTGCAACTCATAATTGTGTCTAACAAATATAGGTGAATGTCCTGCATGTATTCATGTTTTGGCAACTTCAACCAATTAGAGAACACCAAAGTCGAACAGAGCATATTGATGTACAGATTGACACATGCATGGACCCAAATTGAAACATACTAGCGTTGGCAGATATTGGAAATATTCTGTAGTATCTGCGTTGAGAACTAACTGGCAGTTTTGAAATACTAGAGGAACATCGAACTAATTGACCTAGTCATCAACCCCCAGCCTTTCGGGGACGGCTTTCAGTTTAACCGAATAGGGTAGAATACATGTGTTTTAAATGGAGACTGCATATCAGATATCCACAACCCAGATACTGGGCACTGATTTCCGGCCACCGTAGGCGCGGGCTTGTGGACGACGAGCAATGGATAGCTCGCCGTCCGGTTGGCTGGTAACAGTCCGTACCGAGCCCAAGTCGTCGACGGCGCGCACTGTTCCCGCGCGTCTCAATGAGTTGTCAGCAAACTGAAGGAGCCCGACAGGGTCGAAGCCTCCTGGGGTCAAGTGTTGATGCGAAAGCGTAACACCAGGGCTCTGAGATTAAGGCAAGAAACGAACGGGGTAGGTTGTTTAGTCAGTAAGAGTTATTTACTACTATTTCCTGCTACGCCCATGGGTGAATTTTGTCGTTGGATGATTTTTACCTACCATAAAAAAAGTTACTGAGCAACCCATTACTCCCTGATGATCAGACTTTCTCGTGTCTGACAATCAGTAACGACTGTCAAATTAGAATGACAAATAAGACAGTAGTTAACCAAGATCAACTAACAATAAAAAATAATTCTCTAAATAACATAAAAACTTGAAAACAAACTTTCAGGTTTTATAACAACAGGGTAATGAATGTCAGAAACCGACATCGCTATCGAAACAGCATCCATCATACTTGAAACAAAGAAAAATATACCTTAGAAACCACTTCATACAGTTCTATTTTGACTGTACTTTTCACTTCTATTGACTAGGTATAAGGGCCGAAAATAGAAATCGATTAGATTCTCCTGCAAACATAATAGACAGCATGACGTCTATTCGTTCAAGGCGAAACGTTAAGCAACTTTATGGAAACCTGATCCGTGGCTAAGTGTTTGCGATGTCGAACAAATCATTCGCTTCGTTCGCTCGACTATTTTTGGATTGCGTTGTTATAACATAACAGCTGGAGGTTTTAACAAAGCTTCTAAGCGTATAGCACACGGCGTATAAATTGAACCATTTGCTACGGGTTTTTTTTATGGTGGAGAAAATCATCTAATGACGATTTCCGCCCTTGGGCGGAGCTGGAAATAGTGTCAGACGCTTACCGACGAAACGACCCATTCCATTTTTTTCCTAGCCTCATACCAGAGTCGGACCTTCCTTTCAGAGACCGGATTGGAGCCCCAGTAGGCTTCGGCCCTGCAGTTGGGCGTCTACATTTTCTGACAACTCCATGTGGTACTACTCTATGTTTTTTTTTTTTATCTTTACAAATCGATAGTGTTTCATGTACCAAATCGACCATCTACGGGATTAAAACGATCAAAATTTAACGGTGTGTGCTAACTCTTCTTCACAGGGTTTAATTTAACGACCTACATCAATGTATACAAATGACATGCTGTCAAAAGTTGAAGTCCAAAATTCAAAAAGTCCAGATAATTTAATAACTAACTTTTCCTGATAACTTTTTTAAAGGTCAGCGCTTTCAAATGAGAGTTATTATTTTTGAAACACTTTTATAATTAAATATATTCATATTTTTTGTCATGACAATTATGTAGGGACTTAATTAATTAATTCTCATATGTAATTTTGCTTATTACTGAGAATAACAACTGCTTTTTTGTTTAACCTAAAAGGGTTTATTATGTTACAAGTTTGTTTAGTAATACGTGTATAATTTATTTTATATTTAAATAACTTTAAAACTACATATTATGTTTAATATTATAACAAACTAAAAATATTAATATTTTCAGGTAGTTAGTTTAGAAGTTCAAAATCGACTAGTTTGGTAAGTACTTATTTTTACCGTTCATACCTAGTTGTCCTAAAAAGTAGATAAGTACTACTTTTCATGTCGGAAGGAAGGACATGGACATATAATATACCAAGAGCAGTGCGCAACAGGTAATTATAGTACTCTACAACTTTCACAAAACGCCATTTAGTCCTAAAAAAAGCAATGCTAAAGGAATACAAATGAGATTTAGTCCGTAAAATTCTGACACAGCTTCATGCTGCACCTAAAGCGGAAAGAATTATTTGCCGTTAAAAAAACTTGTCAAATTAACGACAAGAAACTAAAATCATTGAACTTAAAGGCTCTCAGCTTCTGCGACAATATTTAAAATATCTACTATTCTTTATTATAAAACCATACTTCAAGTTTTAATTGTTAAATTATGAAAGTATGGACATGTCCACAATAAATTTCAGCATAATGTCCTGAATTTAATGACTCAGGGGCCGTAATTATGAAATATGGGCGAGACGTGGACAACTGAATGTGACGATATTTCTTTTTGGCGACGGAAAAACATGTTATAGTTAGTAGTTATTTTTATTGTCATAGCTACTCTTATCTATAAATATGTAATAAATAAAAATTTATATAATGCTTACAGTTAATTTAATTTTATTTATTGTTGATCGAAAGCGACTATGCGGGTCGATGAAAGAGCGCGCTTACCTAAAAGTAACCTATTCACTCTTGATTTAAATATTTTCGGGATGTGGCCATCAGGAAACACAGGCTCCGGCACTCTTTTTGAAAGGAAGGCTTGGTCCCAGCGCGAAGGGCAAAGAAGGAACGGAGTGGGGTATTTAGTCAGTAAGATTCTGACACTGTTTCCCGCTATGCCCAAGAGCGGAATAGGATGATTTTTGCCCACCATAAAAAAAAAATTCTTGTTCCCTCAAAATGATTTCCTATACCTTTCCGAGATAATCTAAGACAATCCCACGCGATCAGTTAAACTCAATTAAAAGAAACGTTCCGGCTAACGATCGACTTGGGTAGTAATTTGCGAGCAATTACCGATTCAATATTGTTGCCACCTCATTACTGAAAAGTGCTCCGAACGCTTCTGAAGTTCTGAGGGCGAAACTTTGGTAAATGCCATTACTTTGAGAGCAGTAGTGGCCGAGTGGTCGCCCCGACGAGTCGTGGATCGTGGGTTCAAAACCCAGCCAGGATCATTAATTTGTATGAGAAGCACATGAAATTCATGTCTTCGAATTTTTAGGACTAAGACATCTAGACCTAAAAATTTGGAGACATCTTATGTTGTTTATGAGTATGGTTTCCGTACTTAGTCCTATGTGGACGATTATACGTGAGCCATGGCAGCCATAATCTTTGGTGAGCTTATTCCAGCCAGCCCACCTCTTCCAAAAGCTGATTAGTCCTCTCAGATATTTCAGGGCGTCTATAAGGGAGTTTGGGGTGCCTAAACTTCGTTTGCATGTATCAGTGACACCTGTGCAGTCTTTCATTTTTAGTTTTTTTAATTATCTCTTCACTCCCAAGCACACTCTGCACAGGGAACTGTCCGTGATGCCTATTGTGTGAAGATTTTATTCAGTGTGCAGGGTCCAGAGATATACTCCAGTCCAGTATATAAGTTTTTTAGTGAGATTCGAAGACATATGACATTCACTAGTACATGACCATGGCCTGAACCAGGCCACGGTGCGAGATGTCGCTGCCGCCTTAGCCTTTATAAGTGTGATTTTTCAATGTTCAAAAACTAATTTGATGGTCGTTGGAAGCGGTAGACGTCAGAATTCATTTACTTGTTCACCAGCAAACGTACTGCGTTCGTTACGTAACATAAATTAATTAGATCAATAAATTAAAAACTATGTAACGGCTACGAAAAAGTAAACAAAACTGAGCAATTAATTTTCCTTAATGAGTTTTAATGGTATAACTTTACAAATGTTTTCGAACTCAGTTGACGTGACTGCTGAATTGGAACACATTTTAATTTATTTAGACAAAGCAGAAGTATGAAGTAAACTATTTCAAGTCTCAACATGTTTCAAGAAATACTAAGAAAGGAGGAGGGATTGTTAAAAAGTTTTCTCACTCATCACACACTTAAAACTAAAGTTTCTGTTTCCGATTATTTTTAAATACATTTCTTCAGCCTTTTAAATGTTCCCACTGCTGGAACTTAGGCCTCCTTTCTTGGAAAGGGAATGAATGGGCCGTAATACACTACGCGGGCCCTTGCGTGCTGCGTGACTTAAAGTTTTCCGATGAGGCCCCTTGCGACCACGTTCAATGATACTGATTTTATTAAACTTTTTGTGTACTTACTAATTTGTTTAGGATCACTGTAGTGGGTGTCTATCCTATACGAAATAAAGACGTTCACGATCGTTGTACTAGCGACGATACGCGCAGAGTTCTTATCAATCTTCCTCCTCGAGTTCTTCGAGTTACAGACAATATTAACTGAAATTCGTTACTTTGAAAGCCTGAAATGTTCAGTAAATAAAAGCCTGGAAATCTAATAATGTATTTAATCAGACCCGATAGGGTCGTCTTTCGTAAAAAGCCTCATACAAAAACACGCGCCCGCAGTTAATAAAAACGGGCCGGCAAATTAACGGCAGGTAAAAATAGCCGGTTGGAAAAATAAATATTTACCTCGAGAGGAAATAGGAATGAGTTTCAAGTCATTTAGGAGATTTAAATGTGTATTTTAGTAGCATGTCCATTGGAAAATCATCGAAATCATTTATCAGTTAGAAGAAATTTAAAAGAAACTGTATCTACCATTTTCTTAAAAAGATTTTGAAATTAACCTTTCGACTTTGGTCATCACAGACACAATTAAAGAACAATGTGAGTGCGAACGCTCGCAGACCTATTTTCTTTCTACTGTATCTCTAATCACGATACTCGATAAGATTACTTGTTTAATCATATTTTGAGGTAAATCGGGTCGTATGAAAACTAAAAACAGAATACCAGCGCTGCGATATTTATTGTTTTAAATAACGCAGCATATGCTGAGTTAGGCGCCTTTTTGGCCTCGCACAGATTTCGTACTTTTTTTATTGTATTGTCTTTAGTTTATGTACAGTGTGTGAGGCACAAATAAACGTTTTTCTTTCTTTTTCTTTCTTTCTTTCTAAAAAAAATAAATAAGTAAAGGCGATTCGGAATCGCGCACGGACGGTTCTGTACAAACTTACCGATGCAAGTAGGGCAATTCTATGCAATATCGAAAATTGTTCCGAATCGCAAACAGTTTTTCTTATGACATAATTACAAACTTAAAGTTTTAAAATTTATTCTTATACTAGTTACCTTCCTGTCAGAACTTCCTTTGTGTTAAATTTCAGGATTCTAGGTCAATGGAAAGCACCCCAAAAGTTTTGATTTCGAAGCGCGTATCAAATTGCGCGCCTAAACGACAGCCGGAGAGACGGACAGACAAACAAACGAACCACAAATTCACCCTAGAAGGGTTCCATTTTGCCAATTTAGGTACGAAACCCTAATGGCGGCCGCGTAGCAACGTGATGACGTCACAGCTACGGAGCTACGCTTCGTAGCCCACAACAGGGCTACGAGTCTACCGGTAGAAGTCAAATACACTTCCAGTGAAATATAAATGTGAATTTCTAACCACTATAATATGTATGTATTTATAAATATATAATTAATTTTTTTTTTAGTTTTCTAGTACCCATAACACAAGCTCTGCTTAGCTTGGGACTAGACGGCGTTGTGTGATAGTTGTAGAATGTATTATTATTAAAAAATGTCTTACGGAACTACGCGTTTTCAGAGACCGAGGCGTTTTCTTAAAGCTGATTCATCTCATTCGAATCATCAATTACAAACGCTATCTCAATATCGTTTCACGTCTTAATTGAAAACAAACGAAAGACAAAAACAAGTTCCTTCAAGTTTGGCAATGATCGATCGACTTTGTTGATAGACCTTTTTCATTAGCTAAGAACTTCATTGACCGATCGTCAATCGTTCGATCAGAGAATTCCTACGGCCCTTTTTTCCCTTATCTTAGAATACCTTCCACTCATGTTTGAAATTAAGAGTGGCCAACCTGAGATATACTCATAGTCATAGTTTTTTATTGGTAAGGGATTCTTACAAGTCATAAAACTAAACCGCTTTTATGCACTTTTTATATTACGACACATTTTTCACTACATATATATACATAGTAGAGATTCACAAATATGTGTATTTGTCTATTGAAATTTAAAAAAAAAATGTGTAAAATTACTCCGGTAAAGAACTCTGAAAATCGACAATTGTAAGTGAATTTTGACCCTTCATAATATACACACAAAATAAAGTTAAAAACTATAGAACTTGTTACTTAATCGAGATTCTCTTCGAATGATGAAATTTATGCCAAAAATTTTGTAGGTTTTCGAAGCAACACGAATTTCCTAGAGAAAATTTTCTGCAATATTCGTGTAAATGAAAAAATTACTGAATGCCATAATTCTGTTATTTTTAATTCTGCATTATGGTCGGAAGACTTTTCTTTAAGCGTTCTCTCTCTTTTTTCACATAGCCTCTTTATCAAATATTGTATTAGAATACGTTGAATGAATCAACAACCATTAACCCCCTGACACCCAAGCGAGCGCCGGCGCTCGCGCTCATGATTTCGCGCTACGCGCCGTTGTCTAATTTTCAAAAATAGAATGTACAATATTTGAGCATTTTTTTTTTGTAGGGTATTTTGATATTTATCCAAGAACGTAAAAAAAAAAGTTTTTATAGACAAATAACTTTCCGTTAATACCCGCGAACGCCGGCGTTCGCTGATCATTTTTTTGTAGGGTATTTTGATATTTATCCAAGAACGTAAAAAAAAAGTTTTTATAGACAAATAACTTTCCGTTAATACCCGTGAACGCCGGCGTTCGCTGTAGTACCCGCGAACGCCGGCGTTCGCTTGATGGCTGAGAGCTCACGTAAACGATAGAATAGAATAAAAAAAACTTTATAGTACACCAAAATAGTATCAAATTCACAGAAACGACGAAGAGGCTAGTGGGAAACCTCTTAACCTTCAGATTAAAAAGCTCTCAAGATATTTTTCTTGAATAAAGTGGCGAATTGCTGGAGGTATTTTTTTCTGTTTCAATAAAGATCACTTAAATCATCTTTAAGAGTCCGTACCTCAGTTGGCAAAAACCGAATCCTTGTGGGATCACCTTGTTATCAGATTTTGTAGACCCTTTTTCTCAGAAAGCAGGATTGTATCAAGCTGAAAATATAGTCAAACTAGCTGCTGCCAATGGCCTTTCGCCACCGATAAAACGTGTCCCATGAGCTAATTAGGACATGGGTGTGCTAAATTTCATCAAAATCCGTACAGCTATTTGAACGTGAAGCAATAAGAAACATACACTCACAGACTTACATTTTTATAAGGGTGTGCGTATGTGTTTAACAATATAATAAAAATTATTGTAAAGTCCTGGAATGCCCTAAGACCGTATATGGCGAATATTTTGACGCGTATCAAAACCTATTGATCACTTTTCGTTGACCTAGACTTATAAAAATAAAAACTTTTTGCACCAGTTTCGTTAGTTGTTATCAAACTTAACAGTTTCCCTAACGATTTATATTTAATTCGCTAGCTTTCGTCAATTTAGGCCAGCCTCAAATAGATGGCACGAAGCCAGAGCCATTCGTGTTAAAAATAGCACCAACTTGACGGAATTAACGTGGGTTATGTTGGCAACCTTTATTCTGTCAGAGGTTATTTTTTTGTGTTGGTAATACTACAGTCAGCAGTTAAATTTGGAATGAAATACATTTTTAAAGAATTGGGAGAAGAAGGAATACAATTAATTATGCATATGCGAGAAAACGAAAAGAGAGCAGTGGTAGCCGAGTGGCGACACTGACTTACGTGTTGTAGGGCACAGGTTCAAATCCAGCCTGGTGCCATTACTTTGAGAGTAGTGGTGGCGGAATGATAGTGGCCCCGACTAGTCGTAGGTCGCGGGTTCAAAACCCAGCCAGGCAAACAACATGAAACATACCCCCGGAATAACACACACGCACACGAACCTTAGGTACACCGAACTCCCTTATTGACGCCCTGAAAAATCTGAGAGGCCTAATCAGCTTCTGGAGAGAGGTGGGCTGGTTGGAATAAGCTCACCAAAGTTTATGGCCGCCATGGCTTACGTAGAATGCTCTAATAGAACTAAGTACGGAAACCATACTCAGACATAGCATAACCCCCGGAATAAAAACTATATATACTCTATGTCTAATTTCAGAATACGGCCTACCCGTGCATCAAGTTTTATCAAAACCCGTTCCATCGTGAAGAAGACTGCCTTTAATACAGCCTAATTCCTCTGATAAACCCAATAATAATACCTCCCAGAGGGAATCAAAGGCTGCGCTTCGTATAAATTGATTAGCACAATTTTATCAACTTTTTATTTCTCCCCTGAAACATTCGAGCGGGAAATAAAATGATGTCAAGGGCAGCCATCTTGAATTTGCGTTACAAGGATAATTTGTAGGTAGACCCTTTACTTTATGTAGAAGTTTTTATACGTAATTTTATGATAGGATTACTGAGGTTTGCGGGTCCGGTAGAGGGTCTGATTGCGGGTCAAATGACGGATTTAAAACCTGAAAATTTTGATATGGGTTTTATCACACTATAGTCTCCTCTAAATAAGAAAACTATAAAGTCGTTAACACCTGTCCACCAATGTACTAAAATATATCAAAACGATACGAAAAAAAAAAATGAAAATTGTCGCTACTACATGATCAAAACAAAAAACTTACCGCGGTAATGGGCATTCTTGACACGTTTACTTAACATGAGTTACAAACCTTTTGGCCAAAACCATATTCAGTTGTATTAATTTTAGAATATAGTTTACGTTATGAAACTCTTAGTCCAAATTCAATGGGCACATCATATTCATGGCGGTCATAATCAAGTCCCCTTTTTAAAGAGTACCTCGAAAAACGTCACGGTGTCCTCGCCTTCTGCAAGACGCAGCTCCTCACTAAGCAAACCAGTTGGGGTATAACCTAACAGAAATACAAAGACAACACAACAGTATTCGAACTTCAAATAAAACCTTAGCTGACCAATCTAGAATCTAATAAGAAAAAAAAAACAAACCCAATTTCTTCAAGAAACTGCACCGATGAGGTTAGCAAATGTGTTCGGGAAGAAAATGCAATCGTACGGAAAGTAATTACGTAAGGACAACTTGGAGCAATAAAGAGAGCCACGTGATGTTAAATTGAGAGTTATTTCGAAGTGGGTTGTATCTAATGACGAATCAAGTCCTTGGGTGGAGCGGGAAATAGTGTCAGACTTTTACTGACTAAACAACCTACTCTGTTCCTATGTTGCCGTACATACTAGGGCCATAGCTTTTCTTTCAGACACAAACCCCTGGCCCTAGTTGGCTTCGACCTTTCTGCAGGGTCCCTGCGGTTGGTGACAACTCTTCGAAGCTCGCGGGAACAGTGCGCGCCGTCGACGACTGGGCTTCATCCGGACGGTTACCAGACGCCCGGACGGCGAGCTATCCATTGCAACCCGCGCCTACATACGGGAAATAGTGACAGACTTTTACTGACTAAACGACCCACCCCGTTTCTACTTGGCATTCAATCCGAGGTCGGACCTTCCTTTCAGAAACTGGTCCAGGGCCTTAGTAGGCTTCGGCCTCTACATTTGCTGATAATATCTCCTTGAGGAAGTGAGATTAGGTTCATCTTGTAGAAGGAGGCAGAAACGGAATGGGAGACTATTAGAGATTTGTAAGTTTTTTAGATGTTTATGACAGTTATTGCCCAATACGAGACGAGGCCCGCTGCCGACATTCCAGATCAGTGCAGCAACCTAGATCCCACAGTGCACGATTACAACTCGAACTATGTCGATTTTTTTAACTTTTCTCTTTGTAAATTAAAATTTTAATCAATTTATGTAGGTGTATAAGTACGCCTACACGTACAGACAAATCTATACAGATACCATAAAACATTACGACACAAGTCGAGGAATTCAATTACAGACTTACAACAGACTTACAATCTAAATAATTAATTAATCTTAAAGAGAACGTGACGATTTTAAAGGTCCCTGATACTGTTTGAGATGTCACTGGATCTTGATGAAGTGGGTGTCTTTATAGATGAAGTGGAATAAGACTTTTGAATTGTTAGGTGATTTTGATCATGGCAGCGGCGAGCTCTCGTAACAGACTTTGGAGAGAAAATGGGAATCGATCGCCATTTTCGGCGAAACAGAAATGAGAGTAAAGAAAAAGACCGTAACCGTAAGGATATATCTTATGAGTAACAAGCCTCTCGCCACAGTAGGCGCGGTCTTATGAATGATGAGAAATATGTCGCTGACTGTCCGTCCAGTAAGGACCTAACCAGAGATGTTAGCGTGGATTGTTGCACTCGAACGGTTCAAAAAGATGTTACTAAACTGAAAGGGTCCAGTAGGGACGAAGCTTGCTAGAGCTGTGAACGAAAGAGGGGCCCAACCATTTATTACTTTAGACATGCCAAGATTGCCGACGACCGTACATTTACAATACGGTTAAGTCTAAATTTCTTTTAACATCAAACAAGTTTTCTTCAACAAAATAAAACAGCCACCAAAATAATGAACATAAGGTAGCTCCGTTCATTTTCTTACCATCAAAACTTACTTAACATACAAACTTTTACTCACAAGAAGAAACAATCTCTAAGAATCATAAAGTACAACAGGATTTACGAAAAGATTCATGTACAGACCTATTGTTTGAACTAAACTTTGTACGTTATTCTAGATCAATATTAACTTTCTTTACGCATAGTCTGTATACTTAAAAGTAAAACATATTTATCGAATGTTGTTCGAAGTTTCTCATGAAGCCCGACATGCTTCAAAAACAAACTTTGTATTAAAGCTTTTGCTACCTGTAAATGGTATGTAGCAAATGTTGGAGTTTTGGAATATTTACTGATATATGTTTTTAGGGCTCTATACCTCAACAGGAAAAAACAGAACCGTTATAGGATCATTTTGTTATCCGTCTTTAAGTCAGTCTGTCAAGAGCAGTGGTGGCCGAGTGGTAACGACCCCGATTTACGATTTGTATGTCGCGAGTTAATTAAAATAAATAAAGTAATTTACTTCATCACCACTGCTCTCAAAACGGTGAAGGAAAACATCGTAAGGAAACCGGCATGTCTTAAAACCAAAATTTTGAAGACATGTGACAATCCTCACTGAGCCCGCGTGGTGGATTATGGCCCATTACCTCTCCTAGAGAGGAGGCCTGTGTCCCAGCAGTGGGAACATTAAAAGGCTGATGATGATCTACACCTCAACAGGAAATACAAAACCCTTTTAGGATCGTAGGGACTGCAAGCCTACTGGGGCCTAGGGTCTCTTTCTGAAAGAAAGGCTTGTTCCCAGTGCGAAGGGCAATGAAGGAGAGAGTGTTTAGTTAGTCAGATTCTTACACTATTTTCCGCTTCGCCCAAAAGCGGTATTCGCCATTGAATGATTTTTGCTTACCATAAAAAAAGAAAGACCCTTATAGGATCATTTTGTTATCTATCTGTCATGACCCTTTATCTCTGGAACGCGCTTCTGCCTCTCTAGAGCAAAGTGGGAGCATGTCACAAACTTTTATAACGTGTTTTTTTAGTTACTATTGCATTTCAGGACCACAAACATTTTCAGAAGTCAATCCATAGCTCTAAAGCACTCTTATTGCCTAGAAGTAAACTAAATCACTTTTGATTTAACTTTGAGACACTATATTTGTACATTTATATGTAAAGTCAACCTGATGACCTTGGAAAATGCTCATGTCGTTTTTTTCCCACATTTTTACGAAATTTATTTGACCATCAATTTTGGTTTTTATATATGAAAGTTTTTTTTGGGTAATTTATTTGTTTAGAAAGGAGGTCGATGCGTCCCCTCCCTTTGAGGGGTAAAGCCACTGTGTCTCATGTAGATCTGTGCACGATACGATAGGTTAAGTATGAATTACATTAGACAGACACACACGTGAGCGACGCTTGAATTGTACGTACCTAACATCCGTCATGTAGTTCTTATGTACTTATATGTCTATATATGCTCTAGTTCCTAAATCCAAAAGCGAACGACGGCGTTTGCGTGTGATTTTGTGTCATTCGGCGTTCGCATAGATTATAAAATACTAGCTTTTGCCCGCGGCTTCGCCCGCGTGGTATTGGGGTTGGGGTTGGGGTTTCCGGGATAAAATGTAGCCTATGTCCTATTCCGGAGTGTATCCTGTGCCTGTGCCAAATTTCATCTAGATCCGTCCAGCCGTTTTGGCGTGATTGAGTAACAAACATACAAACATCGTAACTTTCGCATTTATAATATTAGTAAGTTTGATCTTTTTTTTAAGGGTATTTATACATGAACGTAAATAAAAAAAAAAAATCATAGCCAATTAAATTTAAAAATAGAAAATAAGCAAAGCTCCGTTAATACCCGCGCGAACGCCGGCGTTAGTGCTCTTGCCTGAAAGGCTAGATGTCTAATTGCCAAATGAAAATATGTCAGTTTCCATGACGTGCCAAAATCGGAGTATGTCTCCCACGTGGGCCTCAATGTATTTCTACCTTTGAAAAGCCTCATGTTGTGGTAATAAACGCATATTTCTACCACATCCCACCCACATTACATATTCACGTATCTATATATTCCGAAAACACTAGTGAATTCTGCCTTTGTGTGTAATTCAAACTATTCTAAAATTCAGCGTAGAGCAAAGATTAAATTTCACATTTTGCCATTATGTAACTAAAGTGTGCTCATAATTATGTAGTCAGAGCACTATTGTGGTTCTCTGTAATTGCTCGCAAATTTGATTCATAAGTGAGACTATTATACATAGTCCTTTTTTCTGACTCAACCTTTTTTTATGGGGGAAAAATCATCGAATGATGAATCCCGGCCTTAGGCGGAGCGGGAGACAGTGACAGACTTCTACTGACTAAATGATCCATCTCATTCCTTCTTAGCCCTCATACTGGGGTCGGATTTTTTTTCAGAAACCGGACCGGAGCCCCAGTATGCTTCGGCCCTGCAGTTGGGCCCTGCAGTTGCTTACAACTCCTTGAGACGTAAGGGAACAGAGCGCACCGTCGACAACCTGACTTGGTCTGGACCGCTACCAGACGACCGGATGGCGAGACACCCATTGCTCACCGTCCGCAACCACGCGCTTGCAGTGGCCGGAAATCGAGATGGAATTCCTGCGGCGTCTGGGGTGTGCCATTACTTTATGCGGTCGGCCTCCTCCTTCCTAGAATAGGTTATTAGATGATTTGCCATCTAAAACAACCAGTGAGGTCACTACACACATTACAAGACCGGCATAGTCCATCAAGTTAGATTATATTGACGCAGCTCTCGACTCAATTACATTATGATCAGAAGTTTAATTGCCCTTCACCTTGACATTTTGCGGGCCTTAATTGGCAGAGTTTGCGGAGTTCGGTGAAGAAAATGTCTTAGGGATTATATCATGGGAACGGACAGCAGTGGTCTCTTGGGTGATAGCGGCTTGTTCCATAACAATATTTATTTAATACGTTTATTAAAATCTTGTCTCACAGTGTTTTTAGTCGAATTTTTTGGTAGATTTGAGTCTAGGTCGTAAGATATTTTAATAAGCGTCAACCTTATAATGTTCCCACTGCTGATACTCAGGCCTCCTTTCTAGGAGAGGGAATGGGCTGTAATCCGCCACGAGAGCCCAGTGCGGGTTGGTCGTCGTCACAAGTCGTCAAACTTTTTGGTTGTAGGGCATGCCGGATCTCGTAAGTTGGGGCCCTTACCACTCGGCCATTACTGCTCTCTAAAAATATATACTACTCCCTTAGCGGATTTCGGCTACGGTGACTGGTTTCTGAACCAGAGCAACAAATAGTTACGATCATGTGATCTAATGTGGCTAATATAGCCTAACTTTGCTGCAAAGGTTCGTACACAGTGTGGACAAGTTAAAATACCATCGTTGTATATGTGTTGGATGTTGGAGGACGGCTTACATTTGATGGTATCTCGCTTAAAGTCGAGATCTGAAAATCTCTAAAAATATTAGTATGATAACGATAAATTTTCGAATATTATATGGAAAACTAATTTAATCATGTATTAAACTTTTATTTTACCATCTTTACTAACAGTAACTTAATTTCAACCGCCAAAATAGATTGTCTTTAAAAATACACCCAACATAAACAAACTAAGCTGCAATACTCCAAAATACCCAGAACATATTGATTGCATACAACAAGCCCGAATGATTCCGAATCGTATCGGGAACGGACGGGTCTATGATTCGTGCCTACACGAACCCGTTGCCAAAACGTGATTGCTCTGTTCTGATTTGTACGTTGTCACTTAGATTAGCTAGTGCTGCACCCTTTGTTTTTACTGCTGAAATAATCTGTGTGTACGGGATAGGTCAGTCGCTGTTTTGTGTTGTTTTTGAACTGGGTTTTCGAATGTGCAGTCTTTTGTTTCGTTCGTGAAAATGTCGGTATAGATGGATATTCAATTTCACAACGGTTGAGGTTGTGTGTGTAGATTTGTATGCGCATTGGTTTTGTGTGTGTAAGCTATTTTATAAGATACAGAGAAATGTACGTACTTGCACCCATATCTATAAAGAAGTCATTACTTGTTGTTAAGTAATTTCATATTAAGTTATTACTTGAAGTTACAAATAATACTTAGTTATACTTTATAGTTTTCAGATTCTTTCCTATAGTTGTGTTAAAAGACCTTGCTTCAAGCCAAATTTTAAGCTTCTAGATCAACAAAAAGTATTAAATTGAGAATTTTTGAGAGGTCAAATCGAATACAACTTTTTTTGCGACATAAATGGCTGTGTCTTTTTGTTAACTTACAAATTTAATTTATCTTATCATTAAGGGACCACGGATCTGAGTATACGGTTCAAATTTAAACTCGATACCTCCGCGCGTTCCTGAGATAAAGGGTCTTGACAGACAGACAGTACCAGCAGACTGACAGGGGGACAACAAAGCGATCCTATAAGAGCCAGGCCACACGATACGTTGTGGCGCCGCACCGCAAATATTGCGACGAATCGGCACACACACAAGGGACGCTACTCTGATCGTACAGCCCCCGGATTGGTCAAATTATTTGCAGTGCGACGCTGCAACGAATCGTGTAACCTGGCCCTAAGGGTCCTGTTTTTTCCAGACAGACACAGATGCAAATTAGACTGCCATATACACTACATACATTTACATACTTTAGCATATTCTTATATATAGTCTCAAAGAATTTATTACCAAGACCTTTATTTATCAAAACTAGGACAGGTTTCATTTGTTCTAGTCTAGTCAGAAAGCTGACACCTAGACACCTTTTTTATGAAATACATTTCTTCTTTGAAATATTTCTTTGCGAGTCATTTACATCAAAGAAATGTGTAGAATACGTAGCACTTACTCCTATGTTGGTTTTTTGACGTGACAACGTCTTATAATTCGATGGAGCCGGCTGCACGCATGAAAAAACATGACTCATGCGGCGTTACCTCGCTCTGAGGCGTTCCATTTAAGGTTTGAAGTGCAAGCGAGAGCACGCAACGAGCGACAAAGAGGCACAATCGGCCTCATTCGGCAGTGTTCGACATCTGTTTCTCTCCTGCTTGAGTGAGCGATGCGTCCGCGTGGACAACTGCTATACAATAAATTAAAATAATACATTTACATTTTTTCGTCAAGTATGAAGTGCAGTGAAAAGTGAATGTGGTGTCAATTCTTATGACGTTGTCACGTTCAACTATCGTCAGTAAACCGACTTTACAGACAACCGATTTTTTTTTTCTAAAAGCCAAAAAAGAGACATCTTTGGCAATTTTATAGTTGCCTATTTTTGTAATGTAGGTACTGGAAAGAATACTAATTTTGATCTAGATTGTACCAGCGACTTATTTGAAGGAGAGTGTATAAACTTTACGGTCTACAAAAAACGAAATAGCTACGAAAGAAGAAAAGTACCAAGTCCTACTGAATTCTGGTTGAATTTTCACTTTATTTATTACCACATTTTAGTAAGATGTTTTAAATAAATCTACATTTTAGTCGTGTAGCTCGTAAAATTTTGTACAAGAATATTGCTGCTGTGAAATGTAAATTATAATTTATTATTGTTATAATGCTACAGATGTCCAACACCTAAAGTGGAGTATTCACAACAATTAGAGGTCATGATTTGAAAATAATGTTTGGAGGGATGCGTAACAGAGAATAAAGTCCTACATCATCATCACCAGCCTCATTACTGTTCCTGCTGCTAGGACACAGGCCTCCTCTCTAGAAGAAGGTACGGGCCATAATCCACCACGCGGGCCCAGTGCGGATTTATGGACGTCACACGTCTTTGAGTTTTAGCTCTAGGACATGCCGGTTTCCTCACAATGTTTTCCTTCACCGTTTTGAGAGCAGTGGTGATGAAATAAATTACAAAAAGTAATGCGATAAAACAAGTTGTAGGTTACGAGTTCAAACCCAGCCAACTCGTAACTTGTACAACTCGTAAGTCGGGGCCGTTACCACTCGGCCACCATTGCTCTCTAGTCCTACATACCTCAGTTGAAAAGGGAGGGACGTTGTTACATCTGAAAGGCTATTGCCCCGATAGATGATTTCGTATGGTTATATCTATTCAAATTGCGAGGAGAACTTTAATTGCGCGATACAAATGTATCTCGATCAAGCGAGACAAAACTGAGCAGCGCAAATACTATAAACCTTATTGGTAATTACAGTTTTGAACCGTTTGGGGTTGAAACACTGGGGTCATAGGTCTATAAGCGCCCTTGTGGTTGGTATTTAAGTTTCTCATGTATTTCCAATTATCATTACATAGCATAAAACAGAGTCGCTTCCCCCTGTCCCGCTGTATGTTTAGATCTATAAAACTAAACAACGGATAAAAATTGTTTGTAAATGGTTTATTTGAAATAAATGCTTTGACTTTAATATACCTAAACAAATAAAATAACTTAGCTGATAGCATAGTTAAAACACAGAAATTTCTACGTAACTTGTGCCTTCTGCGAGAACGTTTGTAAGATTGACGCTCTAGAGCTCTAGAACGCTAATGAAAACTGGAGGACTCGAGTAGGTTTTATTTAATCACTCCCACCACCACTTCAAAAAAACTGTACAAATCTGTCAGATTTCTCCAATATATTTTGAACCTTGTTATATTACAGTTAAGAGTTGAAAATCATTTGCAGAATTTTGACAGTTTGTTGTAGTCTGATGTGTAGCTGAGTGTACGTTGTATCCTTTTACTTTTTTTTTCTTGTCATTACACACGTAACGAATTCCGAGCCGTTTTCAGGAGACATAAACATATTTTTTTCTAGAATTTTCTGGGTTTTATTCAAGGGCAAAGTCCGGTGCGTAGATAAAATAAATTATCTGCCATATAACAGACAAGGGACGAAAAAAGATATCTTTTTCAGGGATATTTAATTGAGTTGGAGTTACACAACTAAAGTTAGTTATGAGAATATGTGTAAACTAGCCTTCTGCCAGTGGCTTCGCTCGCGTGAAAATAGGTTTTCACACAAACTTTGGACACGCGTTTCATCCCTTTAGGTGCTGAATTTTCGAAAATCCTTTCATAGTGTTCGCTTACGTCATAAAAGGAAGCCTTGTGCAAAATTTCACTCTCCTACTCCCAGTAGTTTCGGCTGTGCGTTGATATGTCTGTCAGTTTCTCCTTTTTATATTTACAGACAAATGACGAAAAAAAATTATCTAATTTTTTCAGGAGTGTTTAATTGAGTTCGTATTAGTATTTTTGGAGTAATACGACTAAAGTTAATTATGAGAATATGTGTAACTGTGTCATAATTAAATAAATAAAGTTATTCTTTGTTAGTTAACACAAATATACAAACGTGATGTGTCTACATGATCATTATGAATCAAATGAAATCAAATCACTTTTATTTGTACAGGTATAATGAAATAAAGGTCTTATAATAATTTATTAACAAAGTCATGTTATGCCCGGAGACGTACAAATACGCTGGGCATCTGAGCTCATGATTACAATAATATATGTTTTATGGAAAATGATGTTAAAATATATTATTTCCATAATCAACACTAATATATTAAAGAGGTAAAGTTTGTTTTTTTGTTTGTAGGAGGTAATCTCTGGAACTACTGGTCCGTTTGGAAAAAATTTAGCAACAATAGAAAGCTTCTTTACCCCTGAGTGACATAGGCTATATTTTATGAACGGGGGCGAAACCGCTGACAGAAGCTAACAATATATATTTTTTCATTTGAAAATTATCCATTAACTTCTAGCGCTTTACTTATCTTTTACTGGCTAAAGTTTATTCCTGTTATTGCCCAGCCTTCATTCCAAGGCCCCGGGGCTTCGACCACGACCTTCGATGATGATCACCAGTTTTTTTTTAGGTAGGAATAAATCATCCAAGATGACTTCTCCTGCTCTAGGGCGGCGAACCGCAGGGCTTGTAATATTTTTACTGTTTAAAACCCACTCTAATGTTCTTTCTTTACCCTTGCTACTGGGTCCAAGTTCACTTTAAGTTCACTTTAAGTTCACTTAATCCATGACCCCAAAGGCTTCGAGCTTACTGGGCCCCGATCTCCTGACATTTTGAGGTGCGCGTAGAATAACCACGCGCCATCAATGACTTAAGCTCGATTCGGTTGGTTATCCGACAACCAAATAGCGATCTACGATCACCATTTGTATAAATTGAATAAAACATCTCAATAGGATTGGACCACGCAAACAATATCCGTATTCTCAAACAAATTCAAGAAAAAATCTCAAAGACTAAAGTACCTTTTTTCAATTAAGTACACTTCCCTATTCCTATCACAATGAACTATCTAATAGACTTAACAGTTCCTATTAAGATGATCACAACACATCGCATGAGGCCTTGAGGGACGAAGTTGGAGTCTAAAAAGAGGCCTGAGGGAACCCCTAACTGAATTTATAGAGACAGTGAAGGATTAGTGTTGTTGGGAGAGAGGGGGTTCTGTAGTTACAAGTAGCCTGGTGGGGGGAGCGTTAGTTGAGTGATGTGTTTTTGTTTTTGATGACGTAATCGTGGAGTTAAAGCTAGAGAAGGCAGTTGAAGAGTTGTAAAGAACAACAGCTAGGAAATTGTTGATTAAATTATATAAGTATACTACGTTATGTTAGGTATAAATCATGAGATTTATACCTACGAAATAATATAAAAAACTAAAATATCTTTAATACGAGAATCGAATTTATTATAAAACTAAGTTGAATAGTAGTAGATATTGTAAAAAAAAAAACAATGTGTTGTAATATTGTAAAAAATAATATTATAATTGTAATATAACAATAATCATCAATTTAAAAAAAAAGTAATAAAGAAAAAGGCAATTTAGAAAATAAGAAATGACAACAATTATTTATAGGAAGTTTTGTCCTCAAGATACTCTTTTACAGTATAAAAACATAGAGCAGAAAATGTCTTTTAATGATTTTCAACTTAAAAAAGTCACTATCAGAAACCAATAACGCAATATCTATGTACCCATGTATCATGCGAGTTCCCATAAAAGTTTACCAATATTGGTGAGAGTTCCCATTAACCCCGTTAACTATGTACTTGTTGGTTTGGGTTCAAATCAATAGCTCGCGTCGCGTCGCTAAAATTTAACGAGCCCTCGATTGCCAGCAAATCTCGACGATTTATCACCGTTACAGAAATAACACTAAAATAACGGTTTTCATGAATAACTGCTATTATGATGCCCAACACTGCCCTATTACACCAAAAAGCGATAACTCGATGAACGTTAGTTTCGATACAACAAATATCTTCCTGTGAAAATATTTCTGTTCCTGAATTGAATCACGCGGATTTTTCAGAATCGTTTTTGTGACTTCACTACCGGTTTTCAACTTTTTTGATAGGAGAAATTCACAAAACAAGTCATTTCACAATGTTTGGTATGTTGTTAAAAACTATCTAGGGTGGTAGCGTTCTGTTAAATTTATTTATTGTTCATGATCATCGGGTAATCAAGTAGCCTATGTGATGCCAAGCCTTTTAAGCATTTCAACTAAATGGTAAACCGTTTAGTTGAATTGTTTAAAAGGCTTGAATAAAAACAAAGAAATGCAATTTGCAGTTGCTATTGCTGTTTAAAACTGTTATTGGCATTTATTTTTTTAAAACCTTTATTTTTGTACGAGTTTTCAAGCGCTAAAATTCGCAGAGCCTCACTTCAGACTCACCAAGATCCGACAGCCGTACTGTACATACATCGAACGAAATACTAATAAAAAGAAATAGATTGTATAAGAACCTTTCAACAAACTGCCTATACAGTGTTCAAGTCTTGGATGTCAAGGACTCGTCCACGAGACCTAATCCTATCACTTTAATGTAATCCGCATCGATTTTATTTGACATTTCAGAAGTCGAGTCTTACCGATTAAAGTCTGAAGTTACTTTATTAGATTTGTTTTTCGCTGCCCTTATTTTCTTTGGGATTATCAGGCATTTAGTTTTAGCTTGATTGAGTAATTATAACTAACTTAGTGATAGTTTTACTAATCTAAGTTTCAGGCATATTTGAAAGAGTTGCTGTAAGAGTAGAAAGAAAGAGTTGCTGGTCTTAGTAGCCAAAATACAACACATGGGTGTCTTTTTTTGCGGTGGGTATAATCTCTCGCCTTTTTGCGGACCAGGAGATAGTGTCAGACGAATGCTGACTAAAAAACCAACCCTCTTCCTACTTCGCCTTTCGTACCACGGCCGAGCCTTCCTTCCTTTTCCCTTGGCCCTAGTAGCTTTGACACAATGGCCCCCAGGCCAGGCCCTATGGTTTTACTAACAACTTTTTGAAGCGCGCGAGTACAGTTCGCGCCGTCAACGACTTGGGATCGGTTCATCAATTGAATATATTAATTATACATTGCTCGCCATCTGAAAGCGCCTACGGTAGCTGAAAATACTTGCGGCCTGGATCGGAATCCCAACGGCAAGCAACACAAGGATTAATATTATTAACAAAGAGTGTGATACTCTCTTTCTCAGTTCACCATTTAAAAAACCCCTTTTTGACAGAGGCGATACATGGTCTCTAAACTTACATTAAAAAACCATAGATTTGTTTAGGTAAGAAAAGTGTGACGAAATTTCAGAAATGACCATGCGCTTTTCCATGAACATACATCATTGCTTACCATCAAGTAAGATCACAGTGAAGCACTATTTTATATCATTTAAGGAAACAATGTAATTCCAGATGTCTTGTAAAAAAAATTGACACCACAGATTCCATGCAATTTTTTCTTCAAAACCTACGGTTGCATACATATTAAAATTATTTTTAATGGATTTAAAACTTCGGCTTCAGAAATCCTACACCAACTCTTCACAAAGCAAAGGCGATTTGCTATCACAAAAAAATGATGTCGAACAGATACTAATTCTTAGATACTAATTAAAATACAATAGGTGTGCAGACACTTGTGTCCTCTTGGGGTTTAAAGTGCCCCAAGCCGCACTCGGTCAGCCTGTAAGACCGACTTCAAGTTTGTAAGGTACCCTTATGGGTAGAAAGATGATTGCGGTGCCTGGTGTAGTTCTCAAATAACATTATTGCCCTAGAAACGTTTACTACAACCACAATTTTGTTAGTGCAATTACATAAGACAGTGTTGTACCTCCTATTTATACGCGCGTGGGGAAATACTATTATGTAAATATATTCTATGTCGCTAGGGTCGTAATAACAACTTACTAGTCCTTTCACGAGCACATAAGCGTATTTACCAATATTGAATTTACATTTTCATTAAAGTGAGTTAACCAAATATGTCGCGTCACATCTGTGGGCCGAACCCCGACAAATTACTTCAAAGTCCGGTCGGAAATTGCGCCGTTGACATCCCTCAAACACAGAATAGATTGCAACAGAAGAACAAGTCTGTGAAACGACTAAAAGACACGCACATAAAGACAAATTTAGCGTTTTACGATGTGCATAGAATCATACGGTTGAGAACTATTAGAACGTACTCAGATGTTTTATTATGGTCTCTTTGCATTAGCAATGTGTAATTTTACATAATAAGTAGAGTTCGAATAGTAAAAAAAAAATTGGTTATCAGAATAGGCAATATGCACGAAAAAACGAGTGGTTGATCACCCAGTTTGTTAATAAATGTACAAAAGTTGAAGACAATAATTAAAATTAGTTAGAAAGTGAACAAGATATAACTATTTTAATCATAATTACATATCTGTCTCTCTCGCCAAGACACCGTTTTCTATGTCATACGGGTGTCTTTGTAGAGGTAGACTTCTCTTTCATTGTAGCAACTTTGAAACTTTATAACCTCGTGGAGAATGATGATATATTTTTTCATACTGGCTTATTAAGTCAAAACTAAAAATTCCATGCATTTTCCATATTGTAGTAGTCATAGTCACATATATAATAATGACACTGAAACGTTTAGTTTAAAAGGAACTGCAGATAATGATGTAACGATACCGGCCACTGCTAAAGATAGGGCAAATTACACTCTTCATTGATGTTTGTTTGCGTTTGCCACTCGAACGCATCTGTGTGCGTTTCGCTATTTTTATTTGGTTGTAGATAGATTAAACTTTATTGTACACCAAAAAGTAACAGAACTTATACAAAAACTTAAATCTATGAGTACAATGGCGGTTTTATCGCTAACCGGAGTTAACCTTCTGTTTTTATTTACTCTGTGGCGTCGTCGTCCACGTGGGTCAAAAGAAAATGAATTCTGTTTGAATTAACGTATGGCATGAAAGGGATTGGGGTACGGTTTTCTCACCATATAAATCTCTTTGAGATAACTACATAAGCCTAATGTGTGTTTTATTAAATATAATTAAAATGCTTCCTGTTTCATCTATGAGGTCTTTGAGTAAAGCTTGGTCTCTGCTTTGTTGTATTTTCTGTTAATAATGTAGGTACCTACTTTACATAATGTGGCTTTTTGTGTTGGGTAAACATTATCCATTATGACTGGCCCTGACTGCTATGCCGGAGGTCGTGGGTTCAATTCCCACCCAGGACGAATGTTCGTGTGATGAGCTTCATCATTTGTTCTGTGTCTGGGTGTAAATTACACCCAGACACAGAACATCTATAAAATATGCATGTATTTATAATTATATAAGTATGTTTATCAGTGGTCTAGTACCCATAACACAAGCTTTGCTTAGCTTGGGACTAATCGACGTTGTGTGACAGTTGTGGAATATATGTATTCCACAACTACTATATATGTGTATATATATGTATATATTGACAAAATTCCTTGAGTGGAGCGGGAAATAGTATCGGAGTCATACTGACTAAACAACCCACCCTGTTCCTGCGTTGCTATTATAATAAGACCAGAGCCTTCAGATGGAAGCCTTTGGGCCCGAAGCCTTTATTATTAAACTCAGGCATTATTATGCTAGAGAGAGGATACTACTTATAAACAAAACTCATTTTTTTTTAAAATTCTAGTCAAAAGTTAAACAAACGGTAAGCAAATAGAAATAAACATTTCCTAGAACGTAGTCGTTAGAAATAAGCAGTACCTTTGTTTTCTTCTATCTGTATGTGTTATTTTCTTTTGTAAGTGTTTGTGTATACATAAATAAATAAAAAAAATATTTGTTTTCACTAGTGACTTGCCACGGCTTCACTCGGGTGTATATTAAACACAAAAGCCTTCCTGGTTATTGTTCTCTCTACTGTAGGAAACTGGAACAAAATCCGTCGCAGGGTTTAGTTTTAGTTTGCGGATTAACCAATAGATACTTAAAGCCACTTTGTTTTATACTATGTAGAAGAAGGAGCTCCATATTTACTCTAGCCTAAGTAAGTACTCTGGCTCAAACCATGGTCAGACCCTTTAGCCAAGTTTGTTAAAAAAAAAAAGTTGGCCCACACTAGGAATTACTCCTGTGTTGTGGTGCTTTCACAAGCATGTAAAGTCACTTACACAAAGATACCCAGAACCAGGACACCTATCTGCCATACGAATATTTGTTTTATGCGGGAATCGAACCCGCGATCCTCAGTGCAGCAATCAATCGCGTAGACGTAGACGCGGGCTTGCGGATGACAAGCAATGGGAAAAACCAAGCTCGACTCGCCGACGGTGTTGAGTGTTTCACACGCGTCACAAACAGAAGTCAGCAAACCATAGAGGCTGAGCCGATGTCCATTAGTTCCAAAAGAAATTCTTAAAAATTTAACCCGTGGTCCTAGACTATAAAAGTCTCGTCACGTCCAAAACGCCGTAATAGTCTCTCACGAAGAGTAAAAGAAGTTATTATATGATTAAATGATTTTCACCTTAAAAAATCCATATCAAGTCATGATAAATCTCATATTCACAAATCCCAAAATAAACATGAATAAACATAAAATCCGTGTAACCCTTTTAA
Organism: Mythimna loreyi; assembly: GCA_029852875.1. Lineage (NCBI taxonomy): Eukaryota > Metazoa > Arthropoda > Insecta > Lepidoptera > Noctuidae > Mythimna > Mythimna loreyi. Next base: position 9,955,787 of record CM056795.1, on the reverse strand, counting down.
TCAAAACCGGTTATCCTAAAAGCGGATTTAAAAAGTAATTTCAGTTCGCAGGTAGCTGTAGTAATCAAGAACGTATTTAAAGCCTAATTAGAACCCAGACAGACCAAATTACAGAGCTTTAAGCCAAAATTGGACCTCATTTATCATGTAATTGTCCATCAAGTCCGTACGAAATAAAATATTTATTAAGCGATATTAATTATCTGAATTTAAAAATGCCGAATATTCATTTTAGGTCGTACACATACCTATTGAATAACTATGCTGAAGCCCTTGGTTCTGAATTGAAAATTTGTTTAATCCAGTTTCTAATTAAAACTTGAATAAATTCACAATTTTGTAAAATAGGTATGGCATTGCAAAGCATACATAAATCATCCTTAAGTTGCGGCCTCCTTAGGAGAGGGAATAGGCTTTTTTTTTATGGTAGGTGAAAATCATCCAATGACGAAACCCGCTCTTGGGCGGAGCGGGAGACCAGTGTCAGACTCTTACTGACTAAAAAACCTACCCCGTACCTTCCTTGCCTTATTCCTGGAGTCGAGGTAACAGTTTTTCACCACCCTCTAGGCTCCAGGAGGCTTCGACCCTGAAGGGCCCCTGCAGTTTGCTGACAACTCCTTGAGGCGCGCGGGAACGGTGCGCGCCGTTGACGACTTGGACTCGGTCTTACCAGACGACCGGACGGCGAGCTACCCATTGCTCACCGTCCGCGAGCCAGTGTCTACGGTGGCCGGATATCGGCAGGATCGCGGCGGCGACGGCTACGGCGAGGGCGCTGTTGCCTTTGCCTTATGCGGTCGGCCTCCTCCTTTACGAGCATTACTGCTTCGCAGAAGGAGGCGACCGCCTGCCATTCTTCTTCGCTGCGGACCATGGCCTGAACCAGGGCCCGGCGCGAGAGGTCGCCGCCACCGATCACCCCCACGAGGACACGGCGATGCTCTTCCCAAGCAGGGCACACCTCCACCGTGTGCTCCACCGTGTCCTCCGGGCTCGCCTCACAGTGGCGACACCCGGACGTCTCTTCCGCACGAATTCGGTGCAGGAATCTCCCGAACTTCCCATGTCCGGTGAGAACCTGCGTCATGCGGAAGGTGAGGACGCCGTGAGGTCTATCCAGCCACGCCTCAAAGAGGGGCACTACCGCCGAGATTACGGTGTGCCCAGCGCTGGGTTGCGACAGTCGCTGTTTCCACTTTACCATGAGATCCCGCCGGAGCTCCTTCCGCCACGTCTCGACATGTTCGGGCAGCGGATCTTCGCCCCGGCGTTGCATCTCCACGCGCTGGTCGTGCATGCGTGCAAGGACTGTTGCCTCCAAATCCCATGGTGGTAGGCCAGCAAGGAGGCTCGCCGCCTCGCGGGACACCGTGCGGTATCCCCGCACCATCCGGATGGCCATGACCCTCTGGCAGGCGTTCAGCTGGGCCGCCGGGCGTTTACGCAGCGACGGCGCCCACACTGGTGCCCCATAAAGGGCCATGGACCGAACGATGCCGGCGTAGAGCCTCCGGCAGAAGGCGTCTGGACCCCCAAGGTTCGGCAGGAGCCGCTTAAGAGCAGCCCCCGTCCGATTGAGTTTGGGAGCCAGACGTCGGAAATGCTCCTCGAAATTCCATCGGCTGTCGAGGACAAGTCCCAGGTACTTCATCGTCGACCCGACGCCGATGTGAACTCCTCCTACCGTTAGTTGGGAACCCGTTGGTGGCGCGTTCCGAGGGCCGTAATAGCACATGGCCTCGGACTTGTGCAGTGCCACCTTGAGTCCCAACTGCTGGATCCTCTCAACGACTGTCGCAACCCCACGTGTCGCTAGTTCGACCGCCGCCTGGTACGACCTTCCCTGCGCTAGGACCAGCGTGTCGTCTGCGTAGCAGACCACGCTGACCCCTACGGGGAGGTCGGCACGCAGCACGTAGTCGTACCCGATGTTCCACAAGGGCGGTCCTAGTACCGATCCCTGTGGGACACCGCACGACATCTCTCGCCGTTTCCAATCTCCTTGGTGACCGGGGTAGATTATGTACCTGTCGGACAGGTAGGCTTCGATTGTGCGACAGAGGTAGTCGGGCACCCGGTGATACCGGAGTGCCGTCCTAATGCAACTCCAGGGCAGGGAATTAAAGGCGTTGGCAATGTCCAATGACACCGCCAAGACACACCTGCCCCGGGACACCGCATCCCCCGTCGTGAGGGCTCGCACGCGCATGATGGCGTCCACCGTGGAGCGCCTCCTGCGAAACCCGAACTGGTCGTCCGCGAGATCGGGCCCCTTCAGTGTTAGGTGCTTGACGAGGCGGTCTGCAATGACTCTTTCAAAGAGCTTGCCCACCTCGTCAAGCAGCACAATGGGCCGATACGCGGACGGAGAGTCCGCAGGGCGCCCCGGCTTCGCGACGAGGACCAGTTTTCCCGTCTTCCAGGGAAGTGGGAACTGGCCCAGGAGAGGGAATAGGCTGTAATCCAACACGAGATGCTATATTAAAGCTTGCTTATTGTCATCTCATGTAGTCACTGATAGACAAGGACAAAGATGAAAGCCGGAGCTGTCGTGCGAGCGAAATAGCGGTAGCCACTGAATGTGTGTGATCGCCGCACGACCGATGTGAAATCATGCCAATTGGCTCAATTTCAGCGATCCACGCACTAGAGGCGAGTCGACATTTATAAACACGTTCCCACAAGTTCAAATACATCATTAGGTACTTGTACAGACACCCACTCATACACATACACAATCACACACATACAAAATGCTGAATGGCAATCTTTTTAATGCTATTAGAAAGCTTTTAATTTTTTCTGTTTTTGATTACTTTTCGTTATACTTACTATTACTAAATATTTGTTTTTCTTCTCAGTTAAGTTAACGCCGTCTTACATGGGCTATGAATCAAAGAAGTAATACTTTTTATACAGCCTCCCAAGATACAGTTTTTGGCCTAGTTTGGGAGACAGAAGGTTACGTATTTTATTTAAATTAAGTGTCCCTGTTTTAGTTACCTACTGAGACTGTAACTTATGACCATGAATTACAATCTTAGAAACTTAAAAAACTTAGGAAACACAACTGTGTTCCAAATAACTTATTATTATCTTCTGCTGTTTTGATTTAAGAGCGGCCAACCCAACGTATATTTCCATATGTTATTACACATCTTCCTTCAGATATTTTGAATACACAGATATCTTGTGGATATTATCTAGGCTTCTATAGAAATCAAAACGTAAATTTGTGTAAGAGTAATCCAGTAAAGGCCACAGAAAATCTGATATTTTACGTGAACTTTGACTCCCCATAATGTACTCCTATATTTAAAACGTACTTCTCTAGAAGCCTAGCGCATTTAATCGAGATTATTTAATTCTTAAGGGTTTAATAAAAACACGTATTTCCTGGAAGAAGTTTTGTGAAACATTTGAGTAAATCGTAGCATTACTAAGTGCAAACAGACTTTTTTTACACAGTTTAAAGAGGAAAAATTCAACTGCAATTTTCCTCCAAGTCTCAACAAACGGATACGGAGGTATGTACGTGGAAAAACTGAAAGAGGGGCATTTAAATTGATTTAGCAGTTTCCGAGAAAAATGGCAACAATTTACGGGTAGCTGGCATGCTTTACTTCGTTCGTAAAAGGTTCACGCTTGGCCTGTTTTTTAATCTATTGGAACGAACACTTATGACCCAATTCTTGCATTCAACTTTGTTTCTTCAAAATAATTTGGATTTAACGTGTAAACAAATGCCTTTGGCGCCGTGGCGTCGGGTTGAGTCAGAAAACTTTATACCGTAGTTCATGATTATTTTGACAAATTGCTATCTGAACTGTTTTCGAATGTGTATGTGAATGGAATTATTTTTTGTATTGTAAAACTACTGTAGTTATAACTATGACTAAATAATAATAATAATATAATAATAATTTCATTTATTACTCTCATAAAGGTACGTTGTAACACATTTTTTATAAATTTTTGCCTTAACATTAAAAACCTTTGTGAGAGCTGGAGTCTGAACTAGGTTCGAGACCTGTATGACAGATCTCCAGGCTCACATCCTTTTCAACATAGTCGTATTTTTGCGGCAAATAACATAGTAGTATTTTTTAATGAGATTTATTTTAGATTAGAGTAAACTGTACAAATAATTAGATATCTAACCTTAAAACTACATAACCCTAATTAACTTAACTAAAAATACCTAATCTAATAAAGCGTCAAAAAACTCTTCCGCATCGCTGTCGACCGGTAAAGTGCCCAAAAGGCTGGCCGCATTGCCACGCTGTATGGCAATGCTTATTCTTTGCCCAAGGTAAAAGCCAGCCCAGTATTTTTTAATGTAAATCATTATGTATGTTGCAGCCATCTTGTTAAATTAGCCATCCAATTGGACGCCTAGACCGTTCGTTAAACGCCGACAACAGAAAATCTGTCCTATCGTATTTGAAACTAGCGACCCGCCCCTGCTTTGCACAGTTGCAATGCTTATATTAAATATAATTATGCATGTATTATGCATATAAACCTTCCTTTCTGTTTATTAAAAAACCGCATCAAAATCCGGTGCGTACTTTTAAAGATCGCACTCAACACACATGGGATAGACAACGAGAAGCGACTTTGTTTTATATTATGTAGTGATGTATTGTAATCAACCTTATGGCGTTCATTAGTTTGTTTCCGCTTTCTCCAAGAGAGAAAGGAGCTAGTTTACGCACGTACTGTTATATAAGTTTTCGCGTCGATTCAAACTCGAATTAATCCAAGTTCTAATGGCCAAAGTTATGTTCTTTTGGGAAAGATTTGACCAAAACCGAGGCATGTTTCGATGTTATTTGAATTGAAGTTGAACTTATTAATGGGTGTTCAGTTGTTTCAATTCAACCCTAGGGTATCATGGTAGGGCTCATTTATCCCTAAATGTTTTCGCAATGAAGGTAGTTGCAGTAAAACAGTGTGTTACAAGAAATTAATAGCAACTAGCTGTACTCCGCGGTTTGACCCATGGTTTAAACTATGTCTTTGATTGCTACTCCGCTCCCGTAGGATCTAGCGTGATGGAATATAGGAGAGTTTTCTATGCCTGTAGATTTTCTTAATAAACAGGGTGCAATCGAAGACTTATAATGCAATTCTCAGCAATATCATTATCGTGACGTACGGCGAATATCCACCCTTACGTTGTTGAGACATCAACGGTGGGGACTAAGCGTTTTGCGTCGTTGTTTATACCGCGTATATCGAGGGACTAGAACGGTTTGTCGGCTGAAGTCTTTCCGTCCGATTATATTCTGGGTATCTTCAAGGATAGAGTGGCTCTTAATAAACTAGTGCACCTCACCATCAACGATTGCATCTCTGCTTACCATTAGGTGGGATCACAGTCAAGCATTCATTATCAGCCTTTTAATGTTCCCACTGCAGGGACACAGGCCTCCTCTCTAAGAGAGGGAATGGGCCATAATCCACCACGCGGGCCCAGTGCGAATTGGTGGATGTCACATGTCTTCGAATTTTTGGTTCTAGGACATGCCGGTTTCCTCACGATGTTTTCCTTCACCGATTTGAGAGCAGTGGAGATGAAATAAATTACACAAAGTAATGCGCCTGGCTGGATTTGAACTTACGACCTACAACTCGTAAGTCGTGGCCGTTACCACTCGGCCACCACTGCTATCAACCAGTCAAGCATTAGTTTATATCAAAGGTTCAGTTGTTATATGAAAACAATTGTTTATAATAACTTCACTAAAATTCTTAGCTTAAGTAACCTATCGCTTCGTGAAGCAAAAATAAAAATAACCAAAGAGCTGATGGACTGGACGTATGATAGCACAGAATTTTTTATAAGACAACTATTATAATAAGAAATGATCTCAGATATAAATAAATATTAGGCATCTAATGCACTTAGTTCTAAGTTTGTAATTTTTAAATCCTTTTAGGCTTATGAATAATAAACTAGTACTCAGTATTTTTGCAATATTAGTATTACCTATAGACATATAAGACTTTTATTTCCTCTTGTTACTATGCGCATGTACTTATAATTTGTAACTCCTAAGAAACTTGTAAGCTTCCTGCGGGACAGGCATCGCCTAGTGCAGGAAGTCTTCGCAAACTGTTTATGTTAATAATTTAAGGAAAACCAGATGTTTTAGTATTACCAGCACTGTAACCTTATTTTTCTTAATAAATTTATTATTATTATTCCATTTATTATTATTATTAAATAAAAAAGAACATTGAACAATTGGCAAGTCAATTCTCGCAAGAGAATTTTGATGAAAAATGTCAGATATCGGACTTGTCCAAAATATTATGGCATACATTTTATTAACCTTCTCATTTCAGCAACACCAACATAACATGTTAGTGAAGGAGGAGGCCGACCGTATTAGGCAAAGGCAACGACGCACGCGCCGTAGCCGTCACCGCCGCGATCCCACCGATATCCGTCCGCCGATATCGTCTGGTAACAGTCCAGACCACTGTTGCGTGCACTGTTCCCGCGCGCCTCAAAGAGTTGTCAGCAAACTGTAGGGGGGGGGGGGGCTTCAGGATCGAAGGCTCCTGGAGCCGAGGGTTGGTGCGAAAGCGTTATACCGGGGCTCTGGGAATAAAGCAAGGGAGGAACGGGGTAGGTTCTTTAGTCAGTAAGAGTCTGACACTGTTTCCCGCTCCGCCCACGAGCGGGACTCATCATTGGATGATATTTACCTACCATAAAAAAAATCATAACATATGTTACAATGTCATTCTATACATCTGTCAAATTATTCACTCAGCTTGCCAGCTCATCAAAATTGACATCAATAAATCAAATACAATAGACGACTAATATAGTTTGAAGCAACAAATAGTTTTATAGATGCGAATCACATAGCCAAGCATCCGTTAGCAATAACAAACTGAATGACCAAGCAATACTCGAGTTAAGTGGCGCTTCGTGGCGCTCCGTAATGCTCTATGGCGCTTCGAGAGTCGAGACGCGGCAAAGTGGCGCCAAACAAATCGTTAGGCAGAAAAGTCGGTAATTGTATCCCTTAATCGTTGCTCTAATTAAAGTTCGAGTAAATTAGGAAAAAATCATTGATTGAATCGTGACCGATAACTATATAATTAAAAAGTAAAGACACCCATGAAGTCCACCTCCATATGCAAAATAGTCTTTGAAAGAGAGTAATAACCTACTAGGAAAACTAAATGGGAACAGGAATTCGATACATTGGTCAGATCATTTCTGAAGACCAAAGTCTGCAACGCCATCCATATCGTCGAAAGTATGACGACAAGACAAAATCTATTCCAGAAAAAAGTTACTCGTCGAGGTCACGACCTGCACCATTGAGAATAAATGACGTGAGAAGAATGAGCGAAGTTCGATAAAAATCATTCTCGAACTAATATTCAAACAAGTAAATCAAGACCATATTAACCATCAATAGACAAGCACTTTGAAATACAGTATTTCTCAAAATACTGAAAAGTTAGTACAAAAGTCCGCTGCAGCGCTTCATTGGCATTACATCGTCTATCAAAACTGAAAACTTACAGCGCTGATACGTCAAAACTGCACTAATTTCTTCAATGTAACGGTGTAAGGCCTGCAGATCGCTTAAGTCAAGTAAAGTGACTGTAAGGTACGCCTCATCTAGTGTGTAGTAACATGTCAATGTTAGAAAACATCCACTACATCTTAAAACACAGCAAAAAAAGTTCAAAAGCAAAAACAATTGCTACTTTTAAACACACGCGTACAAAACAACGCAATTCCTAGCAGTAAGTACTCGTTTAAACCACACGCTTAATCGTCTCGAGAACAACAGACCCTCGACTGGGATGACACGTGGAAACTGGAGCATCCGTCCCATCCTCCCATCCTCCTCCGCTGACAAAGGCATCCCCCTTATTTCATACGTCAACTCAAGAATAGCTTGAAAAAGTGTGTCAATGTAAATTAGAGTGGCGCCGTTGGGGTGGATGGGGTTCGTAATGGGTTCACGTCTCTATACTAATGTTACAAAGATGTAATGTTAGTAGGTTAAAAAAATCAGCTGGTTGGTAATTATTATTTTTATTTTTTCCATTTATTACCTTGTTATTGATAAATTTTGTTTTTTTTATGGTCGAAAAAATCATCCAATGACGAATCCCGGCATCCAGTGTCAGACTCTTACTGACTAAACAACCTACCCCGTTCCTACATTGCCATACATACTAGGGCCTGTACCTTGCTTTCAGACCTGAACTCGTAGCCATAATTGGCTTCGACCCTGTTGCATTTTGGTCCTTACAATTGCTGACAACTCCTTGAGGCTCACGGGAAAATGCGCGCCTTCGACGACTGAGCTTAGTCCAGACGGCTACCAGAAAACCACAAGGCGAAAGCTACACAATGCTCGCCTTCGGCAAGCCCGCGACTCGTTGTCCGGAAGCCTGCGTTTTCGAATAATTTAGATAATTATGTTAAGATACCAGCACCAGATACCAGAGTACCAATAAAAAAAAACAGTTCGTAATAATTAAGAATGAGCCCATGTCATTCTGTGATTCCATTCCTTTTTACTCTGGATCATTGACTACCTCTTTCGAACTCAAGGTACCGCTAATAACATCTGATGAATAATAGCTTGTAATTTATAAGGGAACTACTAATTACACGCGGGCGAAACCGCTACCTAAATAGTAGTAATTAAAATATTTCTACCTCAGTAAGTGATTTTAGGCACGTAAGAAATTCAATTAAAGTTTATAACAATAAACTCGTTAGGAGCCAGGGAAATGACTTGTGAAGTTAATTAAAAAGTCCACTTAATTGATCTATTAAGAAAACCATTTGAGAACAAATTGGTGATGTTCATCGTTCAGGAGAGGTGAAACAATAAATGTCAAATTTGTAAGTATACAGTGTGATAAATCATGATACTACTTTCATATAACGTAAAACTAACTAGAAGTATAGTACATTTTGATACTAGTGCAAAAAATGTTGACATTGCGACCGAGGTGGAATTCGCACGAGCTGTAGGCGAGAGTGTTATGGAGCCGAGGGTCTCAGTGACAAATTTGCACGTGTGTCAAACGACGTTTTTAAATACACTTACGCCTCGTGAAAGAAAGGAAAAACGTTTAGTTCGCTCAGTAAGTCAGTAGAAATAAAAAAAATGCATTAAAATCGGCTCCGGTATATTTCTGATCTCGTGGATCTCGACTTGTTTTAGTAAACATGAAAGAGTAACTAACAGAATGCATCCATCCAATTTAAAAAAAAAATCTAGATATGCTCGCGTTTGACCACAATCTCACCTGATGGTAAGCGATGATGTGGTTGACGATGGAGCATGCTTGCCTAGAAGTAACCTATTCACTCTTGACTTAAATACCCCTAGGTTGTAGCTATCAGGAAACATAGATTACAATATTACTGTACTATATTTGGATAACTGTCAAATAAAAATAGAATAGAGTGACATTTCCTCGATATTTAACCTTTAAACCGCCTACATCGGATAAATTGACAAACAGTAACGACCTTGAACTAAAGAGGAGCTAGCGTCGCTCGAAACTATGTACAATCCATTCCAAATGAGAATAGGATCGATGGGAATGTTGTGACGTCACGTCGAACTGTCAAATCGAAGAAATTAGGTAGAGTGAACAAAAAAAGATGTTTAGAAAAAGAAATTTACGTACGAATCGTGAATTAAAAAAGTTTAATCAGAATACAGTTTTTTAATTTTGTTTATCTCTGTTTCACTGTGAGATGTGTCTGAGTAGTGATAAATAGAAGAAAAAGGCTCATTGTTTCTAACAATGACAATAAGAAAGAAAATAGTTTTTCTTGTAAACTATCTATGACTTAAAACAATATATTTGGCAAATTGATGTTTGAACCCTGATGTTTTTACTTCAACTAGATTTAGTAATAAAAAGCAACAAAAAAAACTTTTTATTGATACGCAAATATGATTTTTTTGCAAACCGTACTTTTCACTCAAAATTTGACAGATAGAGGTTATTGACTTTCCTGTTCTTATTTGGAACGCATAATATATACATACATTACATACGTCTGTACAACTTACTGACCTTGAAAAAATCTTAATTGTCATTTTTTCACACATTTTTATTAAATTTATTAACTTTTTAGTTTGTGAAAGTTTCATAAAAAAACCCAATGATTTTTTCCTGATCTTCGCTTTTTGTCTGTGTTAGATTTTGAAAATTAATTACACCAAGTTCAATGAAACAAAAATTGTAAAATATATTCTTATATCAAATTAGAGGCAAATATTTTAGTTTAACATTTTTTTACACAATATACGAACTACCCGTCCAAGCATGATGTTGGATTTAAAAACAACATAAAAAATCGTATATCTGAAACTTGAACTCTTGCGCCCCAAGCAAACGCCAGCGTTCGGACACCTATTGTATTTCTATTATGTCTCTAATTACCAAAAGGTTACTAAGGTAAAACTACACTGCTAACACGTGTGCCCCACATGCCGATCGGGGTACGTCGATCTCCATACATTTTATATGGAAACTAGACTTGTAGAGCCACGCCATCAGATGTCATTCTACGTACGAATCAGGCGTGTTACACGTGTGCTCTGTACACACCAAGGCTCTGGGATTAAGGCAAGGAAGGGACACACTCACAACAACAGTGTCACAGTCTTTCTGACTAAACAACCTACCCAGTGGTAGGTTGTTTAGTCAGAAAGAGTCTGACACTGTTTCTCGCTCCGCCCAAGGGCGCGATTCGTCATTGAATGATTTTTACCTACCATAAAAAAATCTCAGCAGCTCTTCTGTCATCTACAGGAATTGAAGAGCTAAAATTAAATGAGATAAAGTACCCAGTACCAAACAACCGATCCTGGTGAGTAGAATACGAAAACAGTCGACAGACCAATCTAAAGCAAGCGGTAAAGGGTTAAATAAATTATCAATATCGATCTTCTCTGAATAAACATTAAATCAAGAGCTAACAAAATCATAAGCTATGATTTATTTACTTTCTAATCCAGTTAAAACGAGATCCAAATATAACTTAAGCTTTGCACTCAAAACGCCCAAATTAGATCATTGAAACCCAAATTTATTTTAAACAAATCAAATCTCATCAACGTTACCCGGGTTCGGTGTCTAAGGGTCATAAAGACCCGCTTTAGAAACCGTTCTCCGGTTCCGCATAAAACTTTCATACATAATTTCGTCGAGGGTCGAAAGTTGGGGCGTTGAGGTGTCAAACTTATGGGACCCTGAACGAATCATCCGTCGGCCCTTCGAATTTCGCTTATCGTGGAATTTGTGCCCAAAGGGTAAGTATTAGCTTCTTTGTAATTTATTCGTATTTTTATACGACGTCAGTGACCATTTAAGGCAGTGTTTTTACATGGTTCTGTTTGATTTTTGGTCCTACGTCGGTCGATTGCTCCTTGTAGAAACCACAAGTTATGAGTGACAACGTAGAAACCTTCAAGTTATGTGTGAATAGGTTACTCCCAGGCAAGCGTGTACCATTGCCCATAGCGACCACATCATCATTTTCCATCAAGAGAGATAGTGGTCAAGCGCGAACCTATCATCAATTTAAATATGGTGGGAAAGATCATCCAACAAGAGAAACAGTGTCAAGACAGTTCCTTCCTTGCCTTAATCCCAGGGCCCTGGTGTTACGCTTTCGCATCAACCCTTGACCCCAAGGCAGAGTAGGGTAGGCAGGGTAGAGCAGGGTAGAGCAGGGTAGAGCAGGGTAGAGCAGGGTAGCCGCGACCAAAAGCTAGTTAATTATATAGTTAAGTATTGTGTTATAAAAGCTTTCTGTGAGGAAATTATTTTCATAAAAATCTTATTTAGCATAGTCCCGTACGCTGGGCATCAGCTAGAATTAGAAAAAATATTTTTCCGTTAAAGATATTCTTGCGAGTATCTAGGCTTCTAGAGCATTCATCTATCCTATTTGTGGGGTCTAAGATCAGAGCCTGTTTCAATATTAAATGTTCACAGGCTATTTCTTCGTAATGTAGGTACAGTTTCTTTACGATTTCTAACACTCTTTTTTATTAGGGTACAGCAGTAAAATAAACCTGTACCTAAACTCTTTTTTGCGTTTCAGAAGTTTCTGAGAGACAAAAAATGCAAATTTTGACGTTGTATAGAATAAAATATAAACTCTTATTTATTTATCTACACTAATATAATAAAGAGGTTTTTTTTTTTATGGTAGGTGAAAATCATCCAATGACGAAACCCGCTCTTGGGCGGAGCGGGAGACCAGTGTCAGACTCTTACTGACTAAAAAACCTACCCCGTACCTTCCTTGCCTTATTCCTGGAGTCGAGGTAACAGTTAAAGTTTGTTTTTTTGTTAGTTTGTTTTTTCGTTTGTAGGAGGTAATCTCTGGAACTACTGGTCCGATTGGAAAAAAAATAGTAACAATAGAAAGCTGCTTTACTCCTGAGTGACATAGGCTATATTTTATGTACGCGAAGCCGCTGACAAAAGCTAGTGTGGGAATAAAATTTAAGGGCGATGGTGATTAAAATTAATTATGTGACTCACTCAAACTCATCAGCATTTTAAAATTTGACTGGCCTGTCAGTCTAGTAGTTAGTGACCCTGAATGTTATGCCGGAGGTCGTGGGTTCGATTCCCACCCTAGACAAATGTTTGTGTGATGAGCACTATCATTTGTTCGGTGTCTAGGTGTAATTTGTCTATAATATGTATGTATTTAGAAATGTATAAGTATGTTTATCAGTTGTCTAGTACTCAAAACACAAGCTCTGATTAGCTTGAGACTAGATGACGGAAATATGGTCACAATTATTTGAAATGAGTTTCCACTTATTATGTGCCCGCAAAACAGAGTTCAAAACCTTTGTTTGTTAGAAATTCACATAAAATATTTGTATTGAAACATGAATAAATATAAATTCGCACGCAACAGGAAGACAATAAAAGAGAATGTAATACAAATTTACCCACAAAAATAAACATAAACATGCGAAATTGCATCTAAAAGTTTAATTTCAACCAAATGGTTCTGTACAATTTCTAAAGCTGTAAAACATAAGTGTTCCTACTCTAAAATGCATTACGTTCATCATAAAGTACCTCGGTAGCATTTTCTACAAAAAAAGATAAATTAAAAAAGAAAGAAAGATTTTATCTTTAAAAGATAAAAATCGCTTTGTGGGAAATATGAAGGACTTGATAGTAGACGCCAGTTTGAGTGTTTTTTGACGTTGAAATGTGTCAAATAACATAAGTGTTTGAGAGAAACGAAATGGTGTATACAGTTTCATGTTACTTCTGTCGAGTCTTTTTAACGCAGACTTGATTTTAGGGTTCCGTGTCTCAAAATGGTAAAATAGAACCCTTACAGGAAAATTTTGTTGACATGTCTCTGTCTGTCTGTCCCTTTATCTTAGAAGCGCTTGGAGGAGGTGTTGAAGTTTAAAACCTAATTTTTGGTCGATAGTTTCTTGAGTGGTAAAAAAATTAAACTTCTAAGTTAACGGAAAAAAAGATATGGCCGTTTGCAAAAAACGCCTAATAATACTTCGACACTCTCTAGGGAATCAAAATTTATTATGTACTTCCCATTAACCTAGAAACCTAGAAGAACTTTGGCACGAAGCAAGGTCTCAGGAAAAAACCTAAAACTGTAATTTGTAGTTAGGTTGGAAAAAACTTCGTAACTCATTCGTGAATCGAACTCTTCATAGGTAAGTTCGTACGGAACCCTCAGTGGATGAGTCCGAATCGCACTTGCCTGATTTTTATCATCTACATTATTTGATTTGGTCCTATTTCTTCCATATTGTTTGATCAGGTCTTATTTCCTCGAACAATAATTTACCTTTCGCAAACAGTTGCGATGCGATAGCATGAGCATGTTTTTTCAAAGAAATGGTTTTGCATGTTGATATTGAAAGAAAAACAAAACTGAAAATACGTTTTTGCATTCGCTCTTATTTGCATTTGAATTTTTCTTCCTGGGAAATAATAATAAACTTTATTTCGAATATAGAAAATCCATGAACATGTTACTAACAAACAGAAAAACTTGTAAACAACTATGTTAGTTACAAAATGAAATCAACAAAATAAATAAATATGGATGATATTTACTTCCTCTCAGTTCATACATCTTCCTTCAGCACCTAGCACGCAGGCATTTATTTATTTTATATATTTTTTTTAGTACAGCAAATTAGCCATTAATACTAAATTAATTAACCCTTTCACTCTGTCTTCTCACAGAATCGTAAACTTTCTAATAATATCGTCTTCCATTCGTTAGCAAACAAATCCAATCTAGGGTTGGTCTCCACGAAAGCGTTGAGCATCGTTAGCATACGCGGTATAGGGGAAGTGGATCGGGCTACAGTTCAACAAAATGGGACATTGAATAATTTGTGTTTCCTAGAGCGATTGTAATTATTTGGAACAAATAATTGACACAACTCCGGTTGTAAGTCCGACGCATCAGTGTAACCATTAATAATTTTATAGGCTGTTGTGATTTGGTCAACAGTCCGCCTAACCTTCAAATGGTTGCAATTCAAGCATCCTAGAATAATACATACCTACGGGACCAGTGCTTCAGGACTGGAGTCTGTTTTCCCAAAAATTACCTTCAAAATGTTAGTTGAAGTAATATGTTAAATAATGTTAATCTTAGTGCTGTACAGCTACAATATATGACCTGAAATGTCGAACTCTGTCCGTGAGCGCAGTATACCCGGTTCGTTCGCGCTAGGCATTCATACTGTGAGAATTCTGTTGCGACAATGTGAACGAAAATTCTTTCATTGCGTGTTACATAGCTTGTTACATTTCATAAGTCTGTATCCACCTTTAAATACCAGGCTGGTATTTTAGATTTCTAGAAAATACCTCGTTACTTTAACTTCGCTCTTGTGCCTTTGTTATTTACTGTGAACAAAAAAACAGTTTAAACAAATAAAATAGAACAAAGATATCTTAAAAAGGTTTTACGTGATCAATTCGCTTGTGTTGCTACATTCTTGTTTTTTGTAAAACATCTGAGTAGACATGAAATGTCTAGCGCTTTCCAATACGATGTTCAGTGGAATAATAAAAAGAACTTTATTGGCAA
Source organism: Mythimna loreyi (assembly GCA_029852875.1). Lineage (NCBI taxonomy): Eukaryota > Metazoa > Arthropoda > Insecta > Lepidoptera > Noctuidae > Mythimna > Mythimna loreyi. The sequence continues at coordinate 9,940,642 of CM056795.1, read as the reverse complement.
CAAAAGTCGTACGCAGTTTTGTCAGACTTTTTTATACATGCTCGTTTCTTTTAAGACATCCAGTAAATACGAAACAAGGCTCTGCATTAAATGTCTGTACTCGAATTTTATTTAATACTGTGTACATATAGGTACATAGTCAATGAGCATTTAGTCGAGAAGACGTCGACCAGAACCAAAAATGATCGATAGTGCCGAATGATTCTGCAGTGGCGACTACGTACTGGAAGGATTGATATGAATGGAATCCGATTGATACTAGACGCATAGAACCGGTTGTAGCGACTCTTGGAGAAGGTCCAGCACTAAACGTCTTATGGCTAAAATGATGACGATGAATATGATGGAGGTTTGCTGGCAGAAAACTCATTGTTGAGTTAAGCTCGCCTTTGTACATGAATTTACTAATTACTGTGTACTATTACATGTTTTTGTGTACAATAAAGAATAAAGAAATAAAGAAGAAATAAAGGTATATCACTTAGGCACTCACCAGGCACAGTTGCTTCGGAGAATACCTGAATAAGATTAGACTTCAGGCTACAGCAATTGACCACAATGCTAACGAATTGTACAGAACTTGCATTCTAAGCGGGTATGTCTTAGAAACTCCAAACACTCAGATAATTTAAATTTTATGTACAGTAGTGGTAAACACATAGGACTCAACCCTCAACCAAACGTCCGATTCGCGCGTGATTTTGCGCCATTCTGTTATATACCCAGCGTCCACAAAATATTACACCTTCTATTTGTAGGAAATTTATCCAAGAACGTAAATAAGAATTTCTTCATAAAGAGAAAATATGGTCTAATATAATAAAATAAGGTCTAAAAGGGCTCAGAAAACGCAAGGCATTGAATGATTGTCTTCTTTCCGCCTACCTTTTGATTTGGAAAAATGGTGACACAGTAACGTCGTGTTGCAGCGTTTATCAGGGTATAGTCTTTTATAGTCTTCTTTAGCACATAACAGTACAAAGGCGGACTTAATGCCTAAGGCATTTTCTACCAGTGAACCTTTGAGTAATGCAGATAATCATGGTGGCAGGACATTGTATAGAAAGACTTTGCAATGGTCTTTCCAAGCAGTTTCCTTCGAAGGAGTCATCGTGACCCTACAACGCAAATACTCAATGAAGGATCAGGGATGAATTTCAGTCAATGAATACTTCCTCACTCCCAGAGATTGACAATTTATTGAACGAATTCCCATCAAAAACAAAAGAAAAACGCTATTACAATATCTCCGTGAAATTCAACAATAAATTTTCTCATAAAGTGCTGACAGTAAGGCTTACTGCTTATAAATTTTATCATTTTTCCATTTTAACAACTGAATGGAAGACTTGGCCTATCCAGCCAGAGAAACAGTCTTTGAATTTACCTAAGTGTATTCGTCTCGACGGTTTCGAATGTACGGGAATATTTGCTTAGGTGCACAAATCCTAAGCCCCACGCATAGCAAATGCGCAGCTGCAAGGGATCCTTCACTGCTATACACTGCAATGGTACTTGTAAACTGCTAGTCTAGCTCTGGGCTGGTTTATTCAGCTATTTCGATTGTGAAGTAGTTCCTTTCGCCTTTCGTAGTACCTATGAAATGTTAAAGTCGCATTTGGAGTAGTAAAGGAAAAAATGTCGCGAGAAAGATTTTTTTTGAAGCAAAAAATCTGCTTATGACGACTACCCCAAACCACTGATAGCCAAGTTACTATCGTTTTGTTAACATCAAACGCTTGGTATTAGCCACGCCTCCAATTGCTTTGTTTTGGGGCCCTAGACAAGTGGCAATCGCTCCGTGTCGAATCCATTTCTAAGTTCGATTTCGCCTTAACGATGTCGACCACAAAATGGTAGACAAAGTGACATCGACTAACATATCGATAAGTCGAAGTGTTGGTTCGATAAAATAACAACTTCTTGGCTATGGTTATCGAATTAAAACGTCCAATTTGACGTATAAACAACTAATAACAATTAGCGAATCGAAAACGTTTGACCACGTGACTTTTCGAATGCATATGTCAGTTCCATACATTTCGGAGTTTCGAATTTCGTTATCGTTAGTGAGATGTGACTTTGTCTAAGCCCCCAGCAGAACTAAGGAATTGAGGGCGTGGCCAACTCAAAACATTCGACGTTTACGAAACGGTCGTAACTTGGCTAGAGGGACTGTTCGGATTTTAATGAAACTTGGTACACGTACTACAAACCATGTTTTGGAATAGCACATATGATAGTTTTTATGCTGAGAGCATGTTTTCTTGAGATCATTTTCTACAAAAACCGCTGGTATAAAATAAAAAGCTCTTTTGCTTGTGACAGAATAAAATGAGACTTTTTATTAATTCACCTTTCAAGTAGACAAGTAAGTTAACTTTTTATAATCCTTGAAAGTCCTTAAACTGCCGTAAAAACGTCTTTAGTACCTACACAAAAACACTCATCTCAAACAATGAGTTTAAGACCCTTACTCTACTATATAATATGCTAAATTGTCCGCTTAGTCCTCTATTTTTTGTCCCAAATTAAGGTAGCAGTAATAGCTACTCCAAGAAATACGTGTACATAATATATTCTGGATATTTTTATATCGTTTATGGTTGAACAAATCTTTTGTTCTCCGGACCCCGAGCGTTTGCGACGGAAATAAATTTTTCTTCCATAACTTTTATGTTGATCTTAGGGTCCTAACGATTTCTGTTCTGTTTATCCTGCCCGAAGCTATCGGTTGATATGTTTTATAAAACAGACTGAATTCGAAATATAAAACACAAAAGCCTTTAGGCGTTATTTTTAGGGGTCCCTATCTCAAAAGGAAAAAAAATAACTATGTAATCCGTCAATCAATCTGTATGTCAAGACCCATCTTAGAAACGCTGAAAAAAGTTCAAATTTCAACTCGATACTTCCACGGTATCAAGTTGAAATTTTAACTATAGGAGTTCCTCTCCTATAGAGCAGGCCTGTGTCCAAGCAGTGGGAACATTAATAAGGCTGATGATGATGATGATAATGACAGGGGTCTGCGGTCTCTTGAAGATGTGAAAAAATCAAACTTCTAAGTCAACTGAAAAATATACGGCCATTTATGTTAATAAAAAGTACATTTCGCCTCTTAAAGGAATCAATATTCTTAGGGTACTTCCTATTGGCCTAGAATCCTGAAATTTGGTATGAAGCAAGGACTTATAGCACAAGTACAGGAAAAAATCTGAAAACTACAAATTTGTAGTTATGTCACAAAAAAACTTTTGGTTTCCGAAAAATTTTACTGCTAACATACCTAAGTTTGAACGGAACTGTCAGTATCCAAGTCGGAAATGCACATGTCCAGTTTTTTGGATTCAATCAAACAATCCGACATATTTCGTAGAGTTACCGCAGCCGTGGAACGCCAAAGACAACTGAAGGATTACGATTGGTTTTTATTCAGTATAAGACTACCAGTTCTTTGGGGCAAGAGGACGACGTTAACAATTCATTTCGTTACTAGCATCTGTCAGCGGCTTCACCCGTGACAAGAACTCGGCAACATTATTACATAGTTGGCTGTCCCTATGAATGCTTAGATCTTTAAAAGTACGCAACGGATTTTGATACGTTTTTTTTTAAATATATAGAGTGATTCAAGAGGAAGATTGGTGTGTATAATACATGCATATTCAATATCAGTACCAGTGCGAAGCTGGGGCGGCCCGCTAGTTAATGCTAAAAATGACATCTGTACGACCCTCAGTATCCAAGTTATGTGTTCACTGTCGAATTAATTGGATTCCTCGCGCAGTTAGCATTGTTTTGGTTCGTGTAATTGTATCGCAATATCCGTCACGTGTCAGCGTATGGCATGCTATTTGCATACCACTAAACATGTCTATATACTGTGAACACACATATCGTCGCCTTGGAGGTCAATGGAGCTAAGCCACAGAATTACACTTCTGAGTTATGGACGTTTAAAAAATAAAGGATGCGGGAGAAAACAGTTATTTTAACATAAATTAGTGTAGTTTTGGAGGTCAAGAGTTCTTACAACTATTGACCACTCAATACTTATTTTCTATGATTGTAATCACAATGAATCTAAAATAAAGTATGGTTTTTTGTGAGTACGTTAATGCACTTAACTCCATTTCGCAAAAAATTGTGGCTTAGCTCCATTGACCTCCAAGGCGACGATATACGGAAACAAGGCGAGAGAGAGGGAGAGTGACACTAGAAATTTCTAACCAAGTTATAAGTAAATCTAAATTTGACCTCCGTTTCATCGCCTTAGAGGGCGAATTTTTGGGAAATCCTTTCTTATTGCTCGCCTACACTCCTAGACCTAGTACTTTCGACTGTGCGTTGATATGTCAGTCAGTTTCCGCTTTTATATATTATATAGATATCTATCTAAAGGTGAAGGATCGTAAAAAGTTGCAAACATACAAAGGTAAATTTACTTAAGTAATTACTTAATAGCTTAGGTAAGTGTCGGTCATTAAGTTAACATAAATCGTAAGTTGTAAAGTGAAATAAATTGTCGTGCAGTTAGTAAACGTTTTGTCGGCAACATTATTACTCACTTTTGCGCCATTACTAACTTTAAACGACACTTCTTTATTTTTTAACGTTCTTAGTTATTTTATTTCAGAAAGTTCTGTTTTTGTTTGTTTATCTTTATTTTAGCTGAAAGATATTTAGACATAGGGCTCTTCAAGGTCTCACCACAAAGACCGATCCTGTGGGTCTCGTATTTATCGAATTCTTATTACCCTCACCAGCTCCCCTAGCCAAGTTACGACCGTTTTATTTTGATTCTCTTGCGACAAACTCCTCGAGTCGGCTACGCCTTCGATTCCTCTGTCCTGACGTCATATAAACGCCAAGTCACGTGGGTTTTTCTTGGTGACTGATCATCGTTTTAACTCATGAGAAGCCTAAAAACGCCGCCTCTTCCGATATACAGTCGCCACTCCAGAATTTTTGGCTTTATTAAGCGCTTTTGTTCTGCGAGCAAATGAGGGTACATTGCTCGCAAAACTACTTCAACTTTGGTTTGATGTTTCTTTAAACTTTACCTAACCTACCCTAAAAGATTCCGAGTATAGTCTTCTCAATTGCCTTGTATCCTTTTGAAGGGGCTCTAGAAGACTGACTACGTTTCAGTGTTTACTGTGTGTTGTTTTACTTTTTTGGTGTACAATAAAGTTTAATCTACAATACAGCTGTCGGATCTTGGTGAGTCTGGAGTCTGGTGGCTCTGCGAATTTTAGCGCTTGAAAACTCGTAAAAAAAATGATTAAGGGATGATTCTCATTAGAGCGGGCCGTGCCCGGGGCGGGGCGTGGACGAGCCGGGGCCCGTCCGTGCTACGCAATTTATTTTCGGACGCAGCACGAAAAATGTTCTGATTACGATGGCACGTGGAGGGAACGGGGCGGGACCGTGCAACAAACGTGGCATTGAAGTGCGTCGAGCGGACCTGGACGGGACACGGATAATGCACTGTGTAATATAAATTGATTCATACAAAATATATGAAACAGATTAAAACCGTGCCCCGTCCGGGCCCCGTCCGGGCCCCGTCCGGGCCCCGCCCCGGGCACAGCACGTTCTATTGAGAATCATCCCTTAAACAAATAAATGCAATTTGCAGTCGTTATTCCTGTTAAAAGCTGTTATTGGCATTCTTTTTTTTTAAACTTTTATTTTGTACAAGTTTTCAAGCGCTGAAATTCGCAGAGCCTAACTGCAGACTCATCAAGATTCGACGGCCGTACTGTATCTATCTATTGGTTTTTTTTTATGGTAGGTGAAAATCATCGAATGACGAAACCCGCTCTTGGACGGAGCGGGAGACCAGTGTCAGACTCTTACTGACTAAAAAACCTACCCCGTACCTTCCTTGCCTTATTCCTAGAGTCGCGGTAACAGTTTCACACCACCCTAAGCTCCAGGAGGATCTATTGGATATAGACTTTAGTCTTGAGATTATGGTAGGTATGTATAACGAGTATATACCGCACACCTTTCCGAATCCTACCTAACCGAGTCGGATTCGACAGTTAATCTCTTTCTTAAAGTTAGACCTAGATTTACTTGAGACAGACCGTGTGTCTTGTATCCCGAGTAAATCTAATCGTCTACAATTTCAAGTATAGAGCCTCCAATCTTGATAGGATAAGAGAGGGTGCTATATGGGTAGTTTTCTTTATGACAAAAACATCCAATGACATCACCGTTGTTCCTTCGTTGACTTTTATACCGGGGTCGAAACTTTTTTTTCTGAAACCGACCTTGACCCCAGTAGACTTTGACCTTGTTGGTCTTGGCTTGCTGACAGTTTCTTAAAGCGTGCGTGGAACAAATCGGGCTGTCAACTACTTGGGCTTGGCCCGGACGGTCGGACGGCGAGCTACTCAAAGTTTCTTGAAAGCTACTTAAAATCGGAGTGAACTAATACAGCACTACGATGTACCGTAGGTTCACCGCTAGAGAGATTTGCAATACAGCCCAAGTCTCGGTCGAATTTTCGTCGGTTTGGAGTGTTCGCGAGTTAAATATTGCAAGATTCAGTCGCCAGTTTTGTGTTGAGGTAACCAGATCTAATCTGACGATTCTTGGCACCCTTTACCTCAGCGTCACCTTGACAAGCGGCACTAGGTTGCTTTTTTTTCACAAGTACTTATATCTTATCGACCCCAGTTAAACTGGAAAGCGGGTTGGACAAAGAGGAGGAGACTTCTATCTTATTTATTGTCAACTATCGACCCGCCCCAACTTTGCACGGGTGCAATGCTAATATTAAATATATTATACTCGTACATGTAGTAGGTACACCTCTCTCTCGAATCACTCGATCTATTACAAAAAAACCGCATCATAATCCGTTGCGTAGTTTTCAACATCTAAGAATACATAGGGACAGACAACGGAAAGTGACTTTATTTTATACTATGTACTGATGTTTAAGTATCATTAAACTCGTACTGATTATTGCCCTAATAAATTTGCCAACCAAAGCAGACTCAAGCATCACTAATAATAAACATTCGATCAACATTGGGTCTATAAAACCGGATAGTATAACCGGATAACCGGATAAAGGCATTATCAGTCTCATAATTACGAAGAAAAGTCGTAAAAGCACAGCCGAGTTACAGTTAATATTCCTTAGATGAATTCACTGTAGGAGTTGTTACACGGGCAACTAAAGTTGCTCTATTTTGTTGTTGAGAGTTACTGCTACTTGTAGCAGTGTGGCTATACAAAATGGCAGCACCTCTACTTTGAAGCATCTCTACTGTGCATAGTATAACAGGTAAGTTTCTTTTTGTTTTCGTAAGATGCTTTTTGTTATATACTTAAATAGAAAACTAAATCCTGGACCGGCTGACGATAGTGTGAACCGTAAATACTATCACTACCATCTAAATAATAATAATATGTCCACAACTATCACACAACGCCATCTAGTCCCAAGCTAAGCAGAGCTTGTGTTATGGGTACTAGACAACTGATAAACATACTTATATATTTCTAAATACATACATATTATAGATAAATTACACCCAAATATCGGGCATAATAACTTATGCCTGATATTTATATAGTTTTTATAGTGTATAGGATTTGGAAATGACTTTCAATCGTCAGTGGGACTTTAGAAGCTAACAACTTAATTAGATTTTCTTCAGCGATTGATCCCGAAAAAAAATAAAGTGTCAAAGTTGCCCGTGTAGATTTGCCCTAGGTAGCTGTCGGTACTTAATAAAGGGACATCGTAAAAATATGACGGCTTCAAATGAAAGCACAATAGAAGAATTTTTATAAGAGAAATTTCTCGCATTCTTTTGTTACTGTTAAAAAAAAGAGATTCTCTTTGTGAATACCGCAAATGTGAAATGCGTAAATTTTTGTATTCTTGTTATTAAGATAAAAAGAAATGTGTAAATTAGATGAAGCATTAGAAGTGAGTTCCTGTTTCTGTTTTGGTGGGACTTTTTTAAATAGTTACTCTCGCTCTTAATGGAGCGAGAGAGACCAGCAAACTTTTACAGACTAAAATCCATATGTGTTCTTTTGACTATTTTTCACGTGTGACATTTTTCAAAGGTTTCCCAGCCTCAACAATCAAATGTTTTCAAAACGATGAAGGTATACATCGTGAGGAACGGCGTGGCTTAGAACTAAAAATTCAAAGACATGTAATATCCACCAAACCGCACTAGGCTCGCGTGATGGATTACGGCCCGTACCCTCTCCTAGAAACGAAGCTTGAGTCCCAGCAGTGGGAACATTATAAGGCTGATGCTAAACAAATATAATATGTCACACGGCTGTACCAAAATAAACAAAAGTAAAACAACAAAATTCAGATTAAACTTTAGAGGTGATATTAAATCCATAACCATGGCTTTTAATGAAATTGCCACGAACAAAACATTATCTCAGAGACGTTCATTACACCCTTATAAAATGAAATTTAACGACAAACTTCCTACAGCTCATAAGAGAGACGCACGGCAAAGTTAAATCCCTACAATTTTGAGGCACTTCCAAAGTAATAACTAATTAAATATGGTGTTTAATGTTTCAAGTTAAACCCTCTGTCGACAATTTTGCCAAAAATCCGGAAGGGCTAAAAGATATGAGATCTTTGCCACCGATAAAATCAAAGGGAATGTTTCAAAGAAATATACATTACTAGTTTCTGCCCGCGACTTCGTCCGCGGGAAATTTCTTGTAGTGATAGCTCGGTTAACATCCATGTTATATAAATAATTTATAGCCTATGTCACTCAGGAGTAAAGCAGCTTTCTATTGTTGCTAAAATTTTTCCAATCGAACGATAAGTTCCAGAGATTACCTCCTACAAACAAAAATACAAAAAAACAAACTTTACCTCTTTATTATATTAGTGTAGAAGACTCTTTGTAAGTAAATAAAATAAATAGACATAAAATTCTGAGCACAACTCAAAATACGGTTAGGTTAAGTTGGTATACAGGGGCCATGGGTTCGCTTGGGTTCACATCCAAGACTCCTTCTATAATACTATTCAAAGAAGGAACATGGAAAAGATTCAGCAAAAGCCTGATATACCCTGCCATCCTACCCTGGATCCTGTAGGGGCCTAACAGGGTTAAAATCTCCTGGGGCCATGGGTAAACGTGAAAGTGTACAACAAGGCCCTGAAACTAAGGCAAGAAGGAACAGGGTGGGTTTTTAGTCAGTAAAAGTCTGACACTATCTCACGCACATTTTTAAAAGATAAAAAAAATCTGCATCCACATAGGTGTGGTTTTAGTCAGTTAAAAACTGACATGCTCACGCTCTTTCCACCACCACCTAGAGTAGAAGAAAGATCTTCATGAATTCTCGGCTCAAAAAAATCCAGTCAACATCTTTAAAATATTGTCGTAAGGAGAAAAGGACTATTTATTATAAGGATGCAAAATTGGAATAGATCCGCTGGGTCATCACTCATTTCCAGAGCACTAAACTGCACAAAATACCATTTATCACGGCCGGGCGTGATGTGATGTAAAATGGGGCAGACAGCGTGAATAGTATTGGCATAGACAGAGCAGGTCAACTGTGATCGAGAGGGTGGTTCATGCCTGAATTAATTGACCATCGAGTCTGAGCAAAAAAGTTTTGTTGCAAAATTTTTTGTATGACATCATTGATGAGCTCTAGGCTACAATAAATTGCCTGAACTGCGTGCATGGGATTGGTTCAAAGAGTGTTTTATTTATTTATTTATTTTCCATAACTAACACAACGTCGTTTGGTCCCAAGCTAAGCAGTTTTTTTATGGTAGCTAAAAATCATCGAATGACGAATCCCCTTAGGCGGAGCGAGAAACACTGTCAGCCTCTTATTGACTAAACAACCTACCCTGTTCCTTCCTTGCCCTAGTCCCAGAGCCTCGGTGTAACGCTTTCGCATCAACCCTCGGCCCCAGGAGGCTTCGATCAACCACTGATGAACATATCTATATATTTTTAAATACATAAATATTATTACAAATAAGTAAATTACACACAGATATAACAGATTTACATATTAACTAACTACTCACTCAGTCTTCTCGCAAATCACCAGATATTCAGTCAGTACCTCCTTCAGTCATAGTTCAGCTTTCCTATCATACATACTGACATACAACTTTTATAACTTGATTAAAAAAATTGATTGACTGATTGATAAATATGCTATTTGATTTTCTATGCGGCTTAGAACACCTCTACAATATGAAGTTTTATTCATAAACCCTGTTTGCGTAGGTTTGATTGGCTTTTATATTTCGAACGCTGTTCTTTTGTTTTTTTTTCATATGATTTTAATTGAATTTCGTCCACTTCTACATTCGAATACTTCAAATAATTCGATGCAATTGAGATTTTTATATTCGCCGTTGGCGTATAATTGCACACATTCAAGTTTAGTGAATTGGAAATTTTCAAGTTGACAATATTTTCAGAAGTCGCTTTTCAATATGACGATGTTTGATGCTCCTCTGCAAATAGTGTTTTCAATATTGTTAATTTCGACGAAAAATTTCACAGATTTAAGGGGCAATAAGGGGCACGAAAACCACATTATATAATTCTGTTTTCTTTTTGCGAAAAGCGCCTAGTATTATACTAGCCACTTTGTATAAATACATGCAACAACATGAAAATGTTTTTTTTTTTTTTTATTATGAATAGGCGGTGATGATGCTGACGCTAGAGCACGCTTTACTGCTAAGATTTCTATCACCATGTATCATCCTTACGTTCTTGAATCCTCTACGGTTCGGACTAAGCGTTTAGCTCCGTCGTTTATTCCGCGTACATCGATTGACTGAAACAATTTGCTTGCTGCGGTCTTCCCATCCGATTATAATTTGGGTTTCTTCAAGCTAGAGTGGATAGGCTCTTGATAAACTAGTGTGCCTCACCATCAACGACTGTATCATTGCTTACAATCAGGTATGATCGTAGTCAAGCATTAGTTTATCTGTATGTATCATATATAATATAAAAGGAGAAACTGACTGACTGACATATCAACGCACAGTCGAAACTACTGGGACTAGGACAGTGAAATTTTACACAGGACGGAAGTCCTGTGTAAAATTTTTAAAAAACTTTCTTAGTGTTCGCCTACGTCATAGATTTCCATCTATGACGTAGGCAAACACTAAGAAAGTTTTTTCCCTATCGGGATGAAACGCGTGTCCAAAGTATGTGCGAAAACCTATTTTCACGCGGGCGAAGTCGCTGACAGAAAGCTAGTATCCAATAAAAATAGAACAAGATTGGAAAGTAAATTCTTGCGAGAGAATTTGGATTAAATACGTCAGATATAGGAGTTGTCCAAAATATTATGGCATACATTTTATTCGAGTGGATCAAACGGCTTACATGTGGCTTGGTTCGGAGCCCACCTCTGAATTAACCACATTTAATCCGCCTCGTTCAGGTATTCCCTTTTTTATTTCGTAATATTTGTGTGTAAAATTGATAAGGCTAAACACCTTTTGGGTTGACGTTTTGTAAAAAGCTTTCATTACCTACGTAATGAAAACCTTCCCCTTCCCCTTTTTTTTAGATTAGGTACTTTTGGTTAAATGTATGTATAATATATACTCGTATATAGTTTCAAGGTTACTTCATTATATCATACATTTTTACAAAATACTGTAAAGTTCTGAACTAATGTTTGTTTGTTATAAATATTCATTCAGTTTTTGCTAATGGACAGAGTGATTTATGAGAAAAGTTTAGGTGTATAATGCATGCGTATTATATTAAAAGAAAACCGTGAATTTCTAACACACATACAAAGCTTTGATAAGTAATTGGAAAAGAATAAAGTTATTAAACAATATAAATACCTAATATTAGAGTAAAATAATTGTTATTAGGTAATGCACTAAATGTTAATAGATTTTGGGTCGTTTTTTGTTCGTATGATTTTTGACTAATCAGTATTCGATACGTCATACATTATGCCAAGTAAATTAACCAACAAAGGATAAACTATATCAAGTTTTTTTATTCACCTGATAACAAACAATATATAATATTAGTGTATTACGGTCAAAGAAGAGAAATATTTACGCGTTGGGGCCTTTTCAAACAGCCACGTCGCCATTTTTGATGTGACTTAAATCGGCCATGACGCGTTGTGGCCAACACAAAAGTCCACACATCAAAGCTTTCACAATATTCGAACACACGACGTTATGGTAATGGAGAAAAGTCATGACGCATACTACATGAAATGTTAAAATGTCAGCCGTGTGAACGAAAAATGAAGCATAGACTTGTATAACTCCTTGTTAATTAAAGACTATATAGTGTATACCCAATTTTTATTTTATTTGTTCGGCTCAAATCTTGCAACTAAATTTTGAAGCAGAAATCGCTAACCGATTAAACTAAAATTTTGCATACATGTGTAAATCGCGTGACAATGCAATATTATGATGACATGGAGCTGATCTGATGACGGAGCTGAAAGGTAGCAATAGGAACTGCTCAATAAAACGACAAAACTAACGAGTTTGGCCACGTTGGATTTGTAATCGAAGACAAGCTTCTTCGTCATATAAATTGTGTAATGACGTTATAAATTGATAGTCATAGTTTTAAAGGAAAAGTTTATTTTATTCTTTTTAACGCATTTTATGAAAAGCTTGATTTTAAAAAGTTTTTATTTTATTTTAAATTTATGTAATTTTTAATCTGCAATCTCAAAAGCTTCACTACCTTTTAGCGTGTTGTAGGCATTAGAGTTTGAATTCACGGTGGGATGTGCGCGACTCTAGTGAGCCATCTACCCAATCTATTTGTAAATACGCTTTTGCTATTGGACTATGTTATATCTTACCTATTTAATCTTTTTCATTAACTTCTGGTTTAAGAAGAACCGCCAGATCATTAGCTACACCCGATATAGCTTCATCCCTTTACCAATTCAGTTTAGGTATTAAAATGGATCGTCTTAAGAGCTCATGGTAGGGCCTCCGAACGTTAAAGTGTAATGTAATAAAATACAGTCCTGATGTACAGTAGTTTATTGTAACCTCCGGACGTTTTAATAACGTATGCCAATGACCCGGGGTTTAATTTCGCTACATTATGGGGTGCTAAACTACAACACCTCAATTGCATCTCTACATTGTCTTTGTGGTGTGGCGACCATAAACCAAAGGTTTGTACAGGCAACAGGAGTTACACTGAAGTAACCAAATGCAGTGGATTACCAGTATTATACTTGAAGCTAATGTTTATCTGATTTCCATAACTCAGTTTCTGGGTTTACCGATGCGATATGTTAGAAATATTGACCTTTAACTGGGCATTCTCCTGATATATTATTAACCTCTTAAGCATGGTCGTAACTTTTTTAATAAAACTTTTATAAAATTATAACTATGGTTTTATAATGTTATTATTATTTCTTATTTCATCTAGCGTCTGGATCCTAAACCGATTATTGTTTCATTTGTGCCACAACGATCATTTTTGTAATCTAACATCTATCAGATACCTGCAACCGTCACCAGTTCATCGGTCACCTTCTGGATAGGACTTTCTACGCATGTCTAAGTTATTGTTTACAAAATGCCAAAATATTGATTAAAACTGTTTCATCAATTATTATATCATTAACAATCAAGAGAATCAAAGTTGTCGGCATAGCGAAAAAAATCGCCAAACTTAAGTGGCAATGGGCAGAACACATTGCACGCTGAACGGATGGCCGCTGGGGCCGAAAGGTTCTGGAGTGATGACCGCGTACCAGAAGACATAGCGTTGGAAGGCCTCCCACAAGGTGGAACGATGACCTGGTTACGGTTGCTGGAAGCCGATGGATGCAAGACGCAGGACCGGTCTTTGTGGCGGCGCTTGGGGGTGGCCTATGTCCAGCAGTGGACGTCTTTTGGCTGGAATGATGATAGCGATTAAGAAGAACATTTTTACTAAAAAAACATGCTTTTCAGCTTACGACCTTATACATAAAAGACATCAATGCACTTACGATCCATGGTTGTATTTGCCACCCATGTATGTGTGCTGTGCGTGAATATGTCTAACGCTCTTTGAATAACAACATTATTCACTCAGAACAAAGACAAACTGATAACCAAAATCTAAGAGACCTAAACTTAGTCCTAACTAAAAGCTAACCGAACTAAAACAGCTTCCAAGAAGTTCTCTATGCTCTATACTTGTTGACGTCACTGTGACGTCAGAGACCAACTTTCTATCTACCCTCGTCGGGTACTCGGGTACTGACATAAGATGACATTTACATTATGTGTAATGTCCAATGTTGGTGTATTAATAGAACTACATGGGCAAAAACAAAGGGCCCATTTGTATGGTTATTGAATTTGTTACGGATATGATGTTTGTGGGTAGTTGGGTACATAGGTTTTGTCTTTCGTATGTAAGCTAAAAATAAAGGAATTATTCTCGGGCTGTTCAGAGAACCACCAGAAAAAAATTATATATGAGTGTAACTTTTTTCAATTTTACATTGAGGTTTTTCTGATTATCTTTTTTAACGGTAAGAAAAATCATCGAATGACAATCCCGCCCTTGGGCGGAGACACTTTGTCAGACTTCTACTGACTAAACGACTCATCGCTCCTTCCTGCCTTAGTTCCAGGTGATTATCTTGGGTTCAAGTCATGTTGGATATTTATAAAGGTTTAATGTGTAGAAAACTATGTTAAATTGATCAAATTTTGCGCATTTTTGTTCGTCTATTTATAAAAAAGTGCTTACATCAAACTGGTTTAATGCGTTTGAGAAACAAAACGTTTTGGAAATACTTTCACCTTACGTACCTAAAGCTATGAAGTGAAATTCCCTGTTGAAGTCTGTATATTTTGATAGCTTCAACCTAAAGATATTTAAGTCAAGATTGAATAGGTTACTTCTTGATACGCTTCATCCATTGTTGACCATATAATCGCATACCATAAGATTTGATAGTGGTCAAACGTCCTAACGTTCGTTTTGAACTTTGAAGGACCTAAAAACGTCACTGACGGCGGTAAAAACTTGCTAGCTTACTACCGTACCAAAATAAATTGAAGAAAATAAAAACATCAAGAAGAAAATGAACATTTTGTTATTAGAAGCTATCGTAATATATTTTTAAATCTAAAATTAAACAAAGACATCCTGTCCCTAACATCAAAGTCAAATCACCCATTACTCGGCAATTACAAACTGTGAAAGATAAAATTGGTCTTTAGTAAAACAACGTTGAGAGCCTTCTGTTATTCCAACGAGTTACAGACAAAGCCAGCTCATTTTCATGTTAATTAGCTGGCCCCAATGTTCCTCGCGAAAGTTTGAACAAGTTGGAACAAAACTTTGTCCAACGTGTTGGCTGGATATTGGTTTTATGTTTGTATTGGGAATTGTCAACTATCGTCGCAGTTTCTAAATGCCGTTAAAGCTTATGTGTATAGTGTTTGGTGTTTAAAGCGTTGGGTATCGGGGTGAGAGAATTTCTTTACTAATCGCCGAGAATTTTGTAGTTATCTCCTCATAAAATTATTTAGTTTTTAGAATAAACCAACGGGCCTGTAAATTTTGCAACTATTGGATTTCTGTAACCCTCATCAACTCATCACTTCACTTTGTGGGTGTTCTTTCAACGCAGCGTCTTTCGGTACGAAAGAAATAAAAACTCCAGCGTCAAGAAATTTTGATTATTAATTAAAATTGCAATCTAGATTATCAATTTGAAACTTAGTCACACAAAAGTACGGAAAAATTAGTTCATTAAGCCTCAAGAGCACACCAGTGTCTGCATACGTCTTTTAATAGTGTCTGTAATTACGGTAGTCGAAAGGTTAACCTTAAGCTTTTGATAGATATTAAGCATTGAATTTTTTTTAAAATTAAAATACCTCTTCTACACAAATTATTACATTAAATAAAATTATCATTAAATAAAAAGTCAGATAAATAAACAGTCAATCGTCAAATAACCCACCTCTGATCGTTCCCGGTACAAAAGTGCCCATAACACTCGCCACGTTAACTCGCTGAATTACAATGGCCAGCCTTTGCATCAAGAACAACCTAGATCGGGAGTCACCCGTTGCCTCTCCGAGCCTACGGCCCAAATCTCCCATAGCATTGAAATTGTTCAAAAAGATTAACGTAACCCTAGAAGGAAAAGAGCCGCTGTAGGGAAAAGCACATTTTAGTATGTGTTTCTTATACCGTTATTTGACAGTTTTCCCTTTCACCATATTTAAAAGGTTTCCAATTTGTTTAATTCATCAGGCCCCAAGAGGACAACGGCGTCTGTACACCTATTGTCTTTTAATTGAGTCTATAATCACTGTAGTTGAAAAGTTCTTTCCTTCATAGTGCAGGTGTATGGGCTCTTAGAGCACTCCAGCAAGTGGCTCATGTTTTGAACAAGGGCATCACACTCACAATGAGTATCCCACCGTGCGGTGCGCAACCGATTTACTGCTTTCCAAACTGGCCACTGCAATTCATGTCCAGGCGGGAGAATTTCTTGTAGTTTCAAGAAGTCGAAAAAAAAAGAAAGGTTAATATTGTACAATTTTCAAATTCTTTCTATTTGCGATTTTGAATAAAATTAGACACATTTGATAGAACAATAAAACAATGAGTCAAGTACCCAATTGCGTGAAACCGAATAGGAATTACGGTGGTAGTAGTAACTTTTATTACCAAACCTTTTATCGCACCAATGTTTGCAAACATGTAATTTGAAGGATTTAGATTCGAGGGTTTGCAGCGAGATATTTGTGTCTCTTCAACCGTTCAGTGAGATAGCGGACCGAGTTTAAAAAAGGGGAAGAGTTACACCAGTTTTTCATTGATAAAAATCTCAATTTAAAAGCTGTCTGTTTTATTTTGCTCCAGCCTCAGTCAGTGACTTTACCCTCGGGTAATTAATGCTTTCCTTCATTTTACAGCTGCTAGTAGCTTCAAATGTGTGATAGTAGATAATGGATCCAAAAAACATTATATCCCGCGAGCAAAATATTATATGTGCTATAGTATAACATTACCATATCCGTAGGTAGTTAGTAGTTTCATGAAACAAACTTTTTTTTAAGAGCCTATTCAAACTTGTATTAATTAAATCTCCTTTCGCGCAGTCCATCCAAAGGTTGTCCGTAAGAGATTGCCTTGTGTGATAAAACCACCCATTGTACCCTTATTTTTCTAATAATGTTTGTCCTATATATTTTTAATGCGGTGTACAATAAAGTATAAATAAATAAATAAATCTATTTGTAATTAGATGTATAATATGTTAAAACGAGCGTTTGACTTTTATAGGACACTAGCGACCCTCCCCAGCTTCTCACGGGTACAATGGTGATATTAAATATATTGTGTAAGCATTATACATATAAAACTTCCTCTTGAATTACTCTATTTGTTAAAAAAAACTGCATCAAAATCCATTGCGTAATTTTAAAGATCTAAGCATACATAGGAACAGACAGCGGGAAGCGACTTTGTTTTATACTATGTAGTTATTTGTTACTCCTTCGCACCCAGACTAAACTAAATAATAAGAGGTAAATAATAATAATAATAAATAAATAAATAAATACAGAAAAGGAGTTTCATTTGGTATAACTAATGATAAACGTTGTATCACAGGTATCTACCAAAAACATTACTTAATATTTCACTAGTCCCTACTTCGCATGGGTACTAATATTGAATATACTATGCCTGTATTATACACATAAACCTTCCTCTTGAATCACTCTATTAAAAAAAAATCGCATTAAAATCCGTTGCGTACTTTTAAAGATCTAAGCATACATAGGGACAGCAGTAAGCAACTTAGTTTTGTACTATGTAATGATATTCCGTTGACCCAGCAGAAACCAGAGACGTAAATAAACTAGTACCTATTACATACATAATTACATAATGCAATACGCCCACGTACTAATCAACATGGAGAAATAACCACAAACCCTGTGTTTGTCAATAATTAGACGATCATAATTGAGTTTAGATGTACTCCTAAATGAGATTATATTGTACGCAATATCCGAGGATACGCCGAAGTACCTATATATACGTATGGGCCTGCGGTTTTATACATATGGTAAAGCTAATAATAATATTCCACAACTATCACACAACGTTTTCTAGTCCCAAGTTAAGCAGAAACAGTTATTTTAAGTTGGGTAAAAGTCATCCAATGACGAATCTCGCTCATGGGACGTGTGGAGCGGGAAACAGTGTCAGACTCTTACTGACTAAATACCCCACTTCGCACTAGAGCCAAGTCTTCCGTTTAGAAAGAGACTCTGGGCCCCAGTTGGCTTCGACCCTTTTGCAGAGTCCCTACGAAGCTAAGCAGAGTTTGTGTTATGAGTATTAAACAAATGATAAACTGTTGTCTGTGTCTGGGTCCACACAAGACACAGAACAAAGAATCGTACTGATCACACAAACATTTATCTCAGGTGGCAATCGAACCTACGACCTCCGGCATAACAGTCAGGGCAACTAACCACTGGACCAACAGGCCAGTCGAATATTTTATATTAATTTTAAAAAAAGTATATATATATATATTAATGTCAACTTAATATCTACATGCATTCCTAAAACCCTTAAATATATAAAACCTGGTTCACACTTAACAGATTGTACTATTATGTGCGTCTACTTTGGGCAAAAGAAACACTGTTTTCTTTCTTTCCTTGGATACCATTTATCCACCTTCAGACTAACAACAAAGTGATCAATTTTTCTTTAATGATACAGAACTCTAAAAAAAAATTGCCACCTGTCATTTGGTGAATCTACAGGCTTTGCATCACCTCGTTGGAAGCCGGGATTACCCTGTCGGCTTAGTGACGGTCAAGACAGACTGGCGAGTGTTGTATTCGATGCTTTGAGCAATCAATTACCGGTTTTGTGAAGTGGTTTTGTTCTGGACAAAGTATTAGCACTTTCGTATTGTTTTACAATACGGCTGTCGGATCTTGGTGAGTCTGAAGTTAAGGTCTGCGAGTTTTAACGCTTATCCAATGGTAAAAAAAATGGTTTAAATAAACAAATAAATACATTAGCAATTTATTATTGCTGTTAAAAATCGTTATTAGCATTCATTTTTTTAAAACATGTGCTAAAATCCGTAGAGCCTAACTTAAAACTCGCCAAGATCCGATGGCCATATATATATAAAGTACTAGCTTTTGTCAGCGGCTTCGCCCGCGTACATAAAATATAGCCTATGTCACTCAGGAGTAAAGCAGCTTTATGTTGTTGCTAAAATTTTTCCAATCGGACCAGTAGTTCCAGAGATTACCCCCTACAAACAAAAAAACAAACTAACAAAAAAACAAACTTTACCTCTTTATTATATTAGTGTAGATAAATTTTAGTTTAACCCTAAATGATTATTATACGGTGAATGTCCTTTCTGACGTTGACAGACTAAACAATTCGCCACGTCGCTTATAATACCACGTCCATCAAAGGACTGCAACATTTTGCCTGCAGCGGTTTTCCCGTAAGATTATATTTTAGGTGTCTTCAAAGCTAAGGGCTCTTAATAAACTATTGTACTTACTTCACCATCAACGATTGTAAAATATTGAATTTGTTTCTCGGGTTGGGAAAAGTGATATTGTGCTTTGCCATCTGGGATATTTCAAATTTTAGTCTTCAAACGCAAAGAACAATTGAAAGAGTAGAATGGACCTTCAGACCTCTCTAGCATAGAGTGGGAGAAAATATATAATAACTGGTATTATATAAATTTTCTCCCACTGTAGGGTTAGTCTTAAACAAAGGGTTTTGGTCTAAAATAAAGTTCTTATTATTATTATTTTTATTTTAAACAGACAGAAGTATATTTAAGCCTATAATTTTGTCATCATATCAGGTTATAAAGTTTCACACTTCTCAAAACCCCATTCACCGTCGAACTAATTTAGGAATTCTGTTCACGACTTTCGGCTCGGTCTTGCATAGCAATAACCGTGAGCTCAAGTAACCATTTGAACCCACCATTGGGGTGAACGTCCAGCCCGGTTTGTAAACCCAGCAAAAGTCAACATAGGAAAATAGATTACTCTTATTGTTATTCTCCTGGCTTCCGCGATGAGCAGGCACCGTTTCATGCTGCTCCACTAATTTGAACCTTAAAACTAGAGTATTAAGTTGCATAATTTGTATATCACTTGTCGCCATACTTGTTGAAATTCTCCTCGCTCTACGAGACTGCTTCGATAAACAAATATCGATTTCAGCTGATAAGATTGTTTACACTTATCTTTACGCTTAGAGATACCTTCCCATTTGAGTCTCTATATAACGTTACATTATTTATTTCAATTTTATATACAGTAGTAGAAGGTATGGCGGCCAAATTAATACTACATTTCATTCCCTACCATATAGCCTTAGGGTTGAAAAAAAACTAATAGTGTAGTTAGATGAGCATAATAAGCAGTGATAGCCGAGTGGTACGACCGTTGTACTGCCAAGTCAAAGGTTGTAGGTTCGAACCCCGGCACGCACCAATGTCTTTTAGAATTCATGTGCGTATTATAAATTAATTATCACTTGCTAAAAAAGCGGTGAAGGAAAACATCGTGAGGAAACCAGCACACCTGAGAGATTTTTCAACGGTGTGTGAAGCCATGTCAGAGGCCTACGGGCGGTTTAAACTCTGACACCAGGTTGTCCATCAACCATACGATAAGAAGAAGAAGAAGAAGATAAACAAATCATAATATTTGGAATAGATTTATGATATATAAGATGTATCATATACAAAATAGACAGAACAAATGGGCTTTCCTTAAAAAGGATCACTGTACACACCAATATGAACAGCTTTTACTATGAGACCAATCCAAAAATCACAAAAAAACCACTGCTCTATAAAATTTTGTCTAATTATCTACACTAATATAATAAAGAGGTAAAGTTTGTTTTTTTATTTTTTGTTTTTTTGTTTGTAGGAGGTAATCTCTGGAACTACTGGTCCGATTGGAAAAATTTTTGCAACAATAGAAAGCTGCTTCACTCCTGAGTGACATAGGTTATATTTTATGTACGCAGGCGAAGCCGCTGACAAAAGCTAGTGTGAATATAAATCTATGGAGCATAAGATTTTTTTTCGTGATAAAATACCTAAACTGTATATAAATTAATTTTAATTGGAATTAATTCAATTTTTTTTTACTTAATTCAATTCTTAATTCCGTTAAATCATTTTTGTTTTATTCACTTAGTTCAATACAACATATAGTTCGAGTACATAGTTAAAGTTAGTATTTCTTTTTGCGATCAGTATCAAGTTGCCAATTAGTCTAAGCTTGTTTGGATTACGAGCTATAAATAGCCAGGTGAGGGTAGGAATGTTGAATTAGAGTCCGGTACTTGACCAAGGGTCGTTGGGGCCAATACACCCGACCCGGTGCTAAGTGGATTAACTGGTATTTAGTGACACGATGCATTTGAATAGTATTGATTGGAAGTAATGGTTGAAAACGTGAATTCCCATCGCTATTTATACGATTTTCAAATGAAGGAATTGTTCAGTTCCGTTGAATATTTGTTTAGGTTTTAGTTTAGATAGAAAAGAGACAGATTATATCATAACATAGTATAAAACAAAGTCGGTTCCCGCTGTCCCTATGTATGCTTAAATCTTTAAAACTATGCAACGGATTTTTATGGAGTTTTTTTTTTTAATAGAGAGAGTGATTCTAGATAAATAGATAGAAAGATTAAAACTTCATTGTACACCAAAAAGTAACATCACTTCTACAAAACTACCATTCAAGGGGAAGGTTTATATGTATAATATATGCACAATATATTTAATATCACCATTGCACCCGTGCGAAGCTGGGACGGGTCGCTAGTGCTACATAAGTCTAGCGTGTGCATAGATATGCCCTAGATTTATTATTATCAGTATTTTTTTGTATGTTTAATTATATCACGACTCTTTGCAAGGCGAGTACGAGAGGTCGAAACCTACTCAAAGAGGCCCTTTTAAATTCTTTTAATGGAACGTGGTGCTAACCGGTAATTATTCCTGTACGTTCTATGCTAGTGCATCCAAGGACAACCCCTGGTTGATGAAAAAGTAATGCAACATAATATTAAAAAAATAAGATATATGGCTAGGGCTTCCCTCTCCTAGTGAGCAAACCTGTGTCCCAGCAGTGGGAACATTAAAAAAAGGTTGATGATGATGATGAACATATAGACTATGGTTTTTGGAATCTTAAGTGGACTGGTTACTTAGAACTATGTTAATGCTATGACCCCTGCTTAAACGATTATCATTATTTATTATCATTTATCTAATGACTGAACTCGTCAGGATTCCCATATAACTCTCATCATTCGCTTCGCTTGCAAAAAAAAAAAAAAACTTAAATTTTAATGTTCATGTTCATTTAAAAGTTGTTTATTCATAATGATATAGCAACACTGGCATATTAGGTATTTTTGGTGCTGCAGAGCCTTCAGGCGGACAACATCGCAGGCAGCAGCTAGTTTAAAATAAGATAGAGAAAACATTGAATTGCCATGTTAATTAGCAAAAGATTTAGTTAGACATCTTAATCTTTAGTACCTAAAGTCTTATTCTTCCAATCGTGATTAATGTTCAGTTGTAACTGTATTAAGTATGTCTGTTGCTCGCAATACATAAATTGCTTTACCCTCTTACTTAACTCAAATGAAACGTCTCCTATAAATCTTGTATTGAACGTGAATTCCAATGTTCCAGGATAATCCTGAAATCCTGAAAGTCACACTTGTGTAGAAGAAAATATTGTACGTACTTTATACAAAACAGATAGGACAATAAGCTCTAATAATAATTTATTTAAAACAATAATAATAATTTATTAATTTAACAAATAGAATAGCATCAGTCTTAATTAATGACACCAATTTGGAACCGTGCACTAGCTTCTGACGTTCTATAAGTGCCCATGTGAAATAAAAATAAATTGACTTTGACTTTAGAATGGACTGCTGGGACTCAGGCCTTCTCTCTAAGAGATGGAATGGGCCGTAATTAACTTCGCAGGCCCAGTCAATGTTGGTGAATGTCACGAGTCTTCGAATTTTTGGTTCGTGAGGAAACCGGCATGTCCTAACATTTTCCTCACGATGTTTTCTTCACCGTTTTGAGAGCAGTGGTGATAAAATCACAAGTAATACGCCTGGCTGGGTTTGAACCCGCGACCTATAACTCGTAAGTCGGGGCCTTTGCAACTCGGCCACCGTTGCTCTCACTACTACTGCTATGATAAATATCAGAACATTATGATTAAGAGAAGAGAACTCAAAATATTATAGTCATTACGAAGACCAAACTAAGTTTGAAAGGACTGTAATAGTTTCGAATTTTACGCGTATAGGAAAATTTACCATCACATTTTTTATGTCGAGGCGACATTCCAAAGCTGTATGGTAGAGAAATCGTAAGCAAGAGAAATAATACGAAGAAGAAAGTTCTTGGATGCTCGACGGGATTCTACTATATCCTTTTACTGCAAGTATATAATTAAAAATTATAATATTATTATGTATATAATTTATTATCCTTGCCTACACCTCAAAAATATAGCAGAAGGGTCGAAACCGACTGGAGCCAAGGGTTCGTATCTGAAAGGAAGACTCTAGCTCTGGTATAGATGGCGACGTAGAAACGGGGTAGGTTGTTTAGTCGGTAAGAGTCTGACACTGTTTCCCGCTTCTTCCAAGGGCGGGATTCGTCATTGGATGATTTTTACCTACCATAAAAAACACCATTTTATATTAAAATAGCGGTATCGGTCAGACTTTGAAGAAGGCTTTTCGCTAGAAAAAAAATGAGGACCTGATTATGGAGTTTAATGTATTCTATTTTCGAGGTAATTAAACCCTTTATCTGTAAGCTAGGCCAGCCAGCCTTAGGATTTCCTCAAAACCTTTTAGGCTTAAAGCTTCCACGTATAGACCATTCTCTTCTAACACATGTTACTATAAGAAACAAATGGAATCAAAACGGATTAACTTGACATGATAATCATACTATTGGTGACAGAACTCCGCACTCGAACGTAAATGGGATGAATAGGTTTAAATCCTGTATTTCTATAGACTGTTATATCGGAATGGGTGAGGGTTAATACCAGGGATGTTAAAAATATAAAATTTCGGATCTAGATCCGGATACGGATATAGAAGTAATATTATAGAAGATAGATTGATTGAATTAAAATTGATTCTTGTCATGCTCACTCAAATGTCTCGCTGATGGTGGCGCGTGTGTTGGATCATTCGGTTCCCTTCATAATGGTTGAGCTGAGTGGTGCTGATATACGCGTCATGTCCGTGAACGGGCGCTGTCAGTTGGGACTGGTCATCTCTTAGCTGCCAGTGGTTTATTTTAATTGGTTTAGAACATACTTTACGTACTCATTTATTATTTTAGTTACATTGTTCTCGCATCATAGCAGCGAGAAAAATATGTAACCTATATATTTGTAAAACACAACATGATTAAAAAGAGTGTCCATGGAGTTTCTTGCACATTCTTCTCCATTGAGACCTACTTTTTGGAATGTGCAATTAGCGTCATTTTTTTCCTGACAGACCGACTTTATGACTTTTCAAAAGTGCCTGTAAAGGTTTATTTGAAATAAACGCTTTGAATTTGAATTTGAAAAGTGATTTGAAAGAAAAGGGAGTTATGACTCTATATCTTATTTTTATTTATTTTTCTACTGTCACACAACTCCGTTTAGTCCCAAGCAAAGCAAAGCTTGTGACTAGATGGCTTTCTAATTAATACCATAGATGAAAATTACACCCACATAACTTGTTAGTGGCCCTGATTGCTTTACCGGAGGTTGTGGGTTCGATTCCCACCCAGGACCAATGTTAGTGTAACGAGCATAATTATTTGTTCTTTGTCTGGGTGTAATTCATCTAGATTATATATGTGTTTAGAAATACTTAAGTTGGTTTATCAGTTGTCTAGTATTCATTACACAAGCTCTTCTGAACTTGGGACTAGACGTCATTGTGTAATAGTTGTGTAATGTATCATGTGATATATATTATTTACTCGCTTGTTTATCGGTAACAAGCTTTCTGCCAGCGGTTTTTCCCACGTGAAAATAGGTTTTCGCACAAACTTTGGACATGCGTTGCATCCCTTTAGGGGGTGAATTTTGGAAAATTCTTTCTTAGTGTTCAGCTACGTCATAAAAGGAAGCCCTTGGAAAAAATTTACTCTCCTAGTCCTAGTAGTTTCGGCTGTGCATTGACATGTCAATCACTCAGTTTATCCTTTTATCTACACTAATATAATAAAGAGGTATAGTTTGTTTTATTGTTTTTTTTATTTTTTGTTTTTTTTTTTTGTTTGTAGGAGGTAATCTCTGGAACTAATGGTTTGAATGGAAAAGTTTTAACAACAATAGAAAGCTGCTTTACTCCTGAGTGACATAGGCTATAAATCTATACTAATATTATAAAGCTGAAGAGTTTGTTTGTTTGTTTGTTTGTTTGTTTGTTTGTTTGTTTGAACGCGCTAATCTCAGGAACTACTGGTTCGAATTGAAAAATTCTTTTTGCGTTAAATAGATCATTTATTGAGGAAGGCTTTAGGCTATATAACATCACGCTGCGACTAATAGAAGCGAAGAAACAACGGAAAATGTGGAAAAAACGGGGGAAATTATTCATCTTTGAGGGCTTCCGTTGCGTGCGCTGCCAAAACGGTTTAAGATACCAAAAAAATATGTAGGAAAGAATTATTCCTCTTAAAGTGATCTAAAAAAATGTCCGCGACAGTATATGTCTCTCTTTTAAGATTAACTTACTAGAACCGTTTTTATGCGAATCAAATTTAGCCAATTTTTACCGATTATTTGTTAGAGTTGTATCAACATAATAATATAATCTTTATTCAAATAAATGTGTTGTTGATTAAGAGTATGTAATTGTAAACAAAATTGTCTTTGACATCATTTAATTTTAATGAACATCTTAGAAGATATTACAATTTTAAAATAACTCCGATATAAAATTCACACGCGATGCGTGATGTGCAAAACATGACGCTGCGCCTGGCCGGCGGGCGAGGAGAGGGGTTGCTTGCGGGCGGCGCGGATGGGTTTTTTTATGGTAGGTAAAAATCATCCAATGACGAATCCCGCTCTTGGGCGGAGCGGGAAACAGTGTCAGATTCTTACTGACTAAACAACCTACCCCGTTCCTCCCTTGCCTTATTCACAGAGCCCCGGTATAACGCTTTCGCACCAACCCTCAGTTGCAGGAGGCTTCGCCCCTGAAGGGCCCCACAGTTTGCTGACAACACCTTGAGGCGCGCGGGAGCAGTGTACGCCGTCGACGACTTGGTCTCGGTCTGGACTATTACCAGACAACCGGACGGCGAGCTACCCATTGCTCACCGTCCACAAGCCAGCGTCTACGGAGACCGGATATCGGCGGGATCGCGGCGGTGACGGCTACGGCGAGGGCGCTGTTGCCTTTGCCTTATGCGGTCGGCCTCCTCCTTTACGAGCATTACTGCTTTGCAGAAGGAGGCGACCGCTTGCCACTCTTCTTCGCTGCGAACTATGGCCTGAACCAAGGCGCGGCGCGAGAGGTCGCCGCCGCTGATCACCCCCACGAGGACACGGCGATGCTCTTCTCAAGCGGGGCACACCTCCACCGTGTGCTCCACCGTATCCTCCGGGCTGACCACACAGTGGCAACACCCGGGCCTCTCTTCCACACGAATCCGGCGCGCAGGAATCTCCTGAACTTCCCATGTCCGGTGAGAACCTGCGTCATGCGGAAGGTGAGGATTCCGTGATAGACAGCACGCCTTAAACAGGGGACTTACCGCCGAGATTATGGCGTGCCAAGGTTTAGCTCTATGAAGTACTTTTAGATAATTATGTTCTTTTAAAAACTAAATTGTCTAAAATAATAACAGAAATTGACACGGGCAAAGTCGTGGGTAACAGCTATAATTTATAAAACTGAGGAGGTTGTTTGCAAAAATAAATTTGATGCCCAAAATAACTATTCCACGCGGACGAAGTCGCGGGCACAGCTAGTTATTTATATAACATGGATGTTAACCGAGCTAACACTACAAGGAATTTTCCGCGGACGAAGTCGCGGGCAGAAGCTAGTATATTATACAGATAGATAAGACCTTTCCTTGTAAACAATATATTACTTACAAATAAACATTTTTATTATGATTTTTTCGGATAGTTTCGCATACGGTTATTGGGCATAACATCCCTAGTAACCCTATATGTTTAATAGGATTAGTTTCTGTATCGGTCTGTGCTATTCAGGGGACATCTATCGAAATGCTAGAGCCTAATACAATGTGTAGTTTAAATGTATGTTGAATTAAGTAATACATCTTCTTCATTACATAGTACAAAACAAAGTTGCGCTGTCCCTATGTATGCTTAGATCTTTAAAAGTACGTAACGGATTTTGATGCGGGTTTTTTAATAGATAGAGTGATTTAAGAGGAAAGTTTATGTGTATAATACATGCATAATATATTCAATATCAGTACCCGTGCGAAGTTGGGGCGGGTCGCTAGTATATATATAAAAATGAATTGCAAAATGTGTTGGTAAGCGCAAAACTCGAGAACAGCTGAACCGATTTCTCTAATTCTTTTTTGTTGTGTTTGTTATTGTCAGGAGAAGGTTCATATAAAAAAAAAAAATAAGGTATAGTAGGGTAGAGTGGAGTAGAGTAAAATAATCTGTATTTTGGGGTGAAGCCGCGGGCAAAAGCTGGTTAACTAAAAAAATCATTTAGGCCTGTAAGTTTTGATGGAAAATTCCACCGTTTTGTCACAACTGGAAAATTTTGATCGATGGCAATGTATTTTGAAATCTCTTTTTTAGAGTTTTTCCTTCTACAGCAAGTTAGTTTTATTGTTAATAATATTAATAACTTTGTCAGTTTTATTGTTTATAATATACTTATTAATATTAGTAACCTAATAAATGCGCTGGTGAAATTTAGAAAATTGGGTTAGTTTTTTTGTAATATTATTAATTTCTCCAGTTCTCGATGAACCGAGAGGAAATGTCAGACTTTTACTGACAATAAATATATTTTATATACTGAAGTGGCTGTAGTAACTGGGCAAAGGCTTCCCTCCATTCTTTCTAATTATCAGGGTTACTTGCTTTCTCATTCCTACTGGTTCCTTAACTTGTTTTATTTTTTTAGGGTCCCGGATTTGTATGTTAACTAACAAACATAAAAATTAAACCCTCGAGCGCCGATTGGACATACGTCTGTACAATATTTTATCTTTCTTTATTGTCGTTTTTAATTTTTGCGAAATTCATTTGGCCGTATATTTTGTTTTTTATATTCAATTTGTTTTTCTATAAAAAATCAGCGAAAGCTGTTTTACTTATTACTTATTTACTTTTTTTGGTGATTTATTTGTTTATTTTAAGAAAGCTCTCCTTTCTGGGGAATCATAATTTAATTATAATTGTTTGATTTTATATTAATCTACGGATACCGATTTCTGAATTAAGGATTAAGAGTTAATTTAAATTTTCATCAGTCTCCAAGCTATAGAAGAGTTTGAGAAATATTCTACTTCTAATTTTTAATTGGGGAATCAGATCTATGGCTGCATTATTGTCTCAACTATTCACCGTGACCATAAATGGCAACTATGAGAAGATGAGTGGGGTTTCATCATCATCAGCCTTATTAATTTTCCCACTATTGAGACACAGGCATCTTCTTTAGGAGACGGAAGGGGCAATAATCCAGGAAACCGAGCCAGGCGCATTACTTTGTGTAATTTATTTCATCACCAATGCTCTTAAAACGGTGAAGAAAAACATCGTGTGGAAACCGATATGTCCTAGGACCAAAAATTCGAAGACATGTGACATCCACCATCCACCAATCCGCAATGGGCCCGCGTGGTGGATTTCGGCCCATTCCCTCTCCTAGAGATGAGGCCTGTGTCCCAGCAGTGGGAACATTGATAAGGCTAGTGATGAACCTCGTGTTGAGGCGCATATTAAACTTAGTTTTTTTTTTATGTATACTGCAAGGTTTCTGTCAAAGACCTATATATTTAAACTCAATATAAACATCATAGTTTCAGCCGTTACAATTTCCCAGTTTACCAAGAGTCGTAATAACAAACTGCTCTCATTTAACAAGTAATTAAATTGCTGATTTATTCCTTTGTCACTGTTATCCACAACCTCTATATTTAATTGTGGCTTTACTGCCTATTTTCATTTGTATTCTCATCAGAATAATTATCAGACATAAAAATGCCAATCTGCCTGCAACGGCCTTTCCGTCACATTATAATATAGCTATCCTTAAATATGAGCTCATAATGAACTAGTGCAATTAACCATCATTAAATGCATCACTGCTTACCATCTGATAGGATTGCAGTGGATCACTGTTAACTAATAAAATATAATTAAATAAAAAAAGAACATTTTCCATCCAATTTAAAAATTGAAATCGAACTAGACATCGTATTATTTGTTGCCAAAACAACACCGCTGCCAAAAACATAAAACTACCTACTTTGTCAATGCCAAAAAGGTGATGCTGACGTCGTGCCAAGACAGTCGTTTCTTTTATGCTTTTTACTTTTCATTTGATCTAGCAATGTGTAAATACAAAGTCTGACGTGAAACGTTACAACCGCAACGCATAATAATCGATTTTCACCGACGAAGGACAGACAGAGAAAATAAAAACGTCCAGACTATAAAACGCAAGTCCATTACCTTAATCAGGTCACAAAATAATTAACTGATACACGTTTTATCGAAGAGCTTACGATACCAGTACAAACAACCCTGAAAAACAATTAACGACACAATTGAAGCCCTAAAAACGTTCGATCTCATTCAAATGCATGAATTTCGTATCTGAATGCTCAATTTAAATTTTAACTTATTTACATATTACGCCTGGCAAAAAGAAATTCTGCCAAACATCACCCAAAATTCGATTATGGAAGGACAACATTGAAGTAACGGTTATTTCACTGATTTTGTTTGGCAATATCGTTAAAATAATAAATAATATCGGGTCGACCCAATAACCGTTAAAAACAACAATTTTGAATTTAACGATACGACACGAAAATTAATTGATGTAACTCACATTTTATGCAATAAAATATCAATTGAGCATCCAATCAAAGCTGAAAATGAAACAAACCCGATTGCACCAACCGAAGTCCACCAATTCGAAACTCAAACTTCGACTCACCGAATTCGCCACACACAACACACGAACACTTACGCACCTCCACGGAGACAAAAAAAAAATACAATTCAAACTTGAAACGCCCGTAGAAAAAACACGAAATAAAAAAAAAAAGTTGTTAAACTTTTGAACTTTGAAGATAGTAATTAATTATGATTTTTAAATAAAGAACTTTAAAAATACATACGCGCGCGGTCGCAGTATTGGTTGTCGATCGGACAGCGCCCGACTGGTCGGGTCGCAGTTCTGGACGCGAATGAGCGTTGGGGTGCCGCGCGAGCCCTTATACCGCCGCGCTCAACCCCAAACGTGATGGCGGTGGGCGGATCTATACGAAGCTGTTAGTGCACATTTTCCATTTCCTTTTACGTGACTTTGTGTCTATTTTTAGTTGGAAATTCTGTTTGCTGGATTTGAAAATAGATTTCCGGTTCATGTGAGTACCTATAAGATAAAAAGCGTTTACCTACATCGGTTCTACTAGTAAGTTTAAAGGTAACTGAAGGTGATTAAAGGCTGATATGATTATTATACCTGACATCACACGAAGAGCTCGAATGCCTCCTATAAGATGGACTAATAAAACTATGAGGGTCCCAAGAATACGATCAATGTGAGATGCACAGGACTGGTCTTCCTGGCGACACTTAGGGAATGCCTATGATTTAATATTGGATGGTTTTCAGCTTAAATAATTAAAATTAATACGTATGAATCTTGTACTAGTGTACATACAGCTGCTTATTCAAGAAATTCAAGTTCTCCTATGGTTTCTCAGGATGCTACCAACTTAGCAAAATATAGCACTGTAAAAGCTGATCTCACGTACACTACAGACGACATTTGAAAGATCTATATTTATAAAAGACAGACTGACGGCTCGGCTGGCGTAGTGGTTGAGCGATTGACTGCTGTGCTGGTCGCGGGTTCGATTCCCGCATCGAACAAATATTTGTATGGCCTACAGATAAGTGTTCCAGGTCTGGGTATCTTGTGTACGTGACTTTACATATTTGTGAATGCACCCACGACACAGGAATAATTCCTAGTGCAACGTTTCTTTTTTATTTTTAAAAATAAAAAGGAGAAACTGATTGACAAATCAAGGCACAACAAAACCTACAGGGTCTAGAAGCGTGAAATTTTACACAAGTTTTCTTTATACAACGTATATAAAAACACTAAGAGATGATTTTCCAAAATTCACCTTTTAAGGTGCCAGCGGTTACGCAAACGAAATCGCTGACAGAAGCTAGTATCCTATAAAATAAATTCGCAGTGGTGTTACCCACTCTATAGATTCACCGCTGACTGCTATCCCTGTCGCACGGTGGCGGGTTGTCAACAAAATCTTATTAGTCGTCATCTGCGACGACCGACGAGCGTATAACTGGAAAAATTCTCAAGTAGCTCACTGAAAAACTATAGATTAACTTGCAAGCTGGAAGATTGAAGATAGTGTAAACAAGAGCTGGGTGTTATATATTTTGTGAGCGTTACTATTCAACAGCGATGTGGTGAATGTTTTTGATGCTTTTTTGAGGAACTTTAGTAATATGTGTTCTTTATTATTGACTACTATCTCACCAAACCCCCTTTTTATGGTGGGAAAAATCATCAAATGACGAATCCCGCTCTTGGGCGGAGCGGGAGACTGTGAGAAGGCTTTAACCCTGCCGGGCTCCTACAGTTGCTGACAACTCCTTGAGGCGCGCGGGAACAGTGCGCGCCGTCGACGACTTGGGCTCGGTCCGGACACTTACCGGATAGGCGTACAGCGAGTTACCCATGGCTCGCCGTCCGCAAGCCCTCGTTTACGGTGGCCGAAAACCGGGATCGGAGTCACGGCGGCGACGGCTGTAGCATGAGCGACGTTGCCTTTGCCTGATACGGTCGACCTCCTCTTTTGCTAGCATTACTGCTTCGCAGAAGGACGCGACCGCCTGCCACTCTTCCTCGCTCCGGAGCATGG
The DNA here is from genome assembly GCA_029852875.1 of Mythimna loreyi. Taxonomy (NCBI): domain Eukaryota; kingdom Metazoa; phylum Arthropoda; class Insecta; order Lepidoptera; family Noctuidae; genus Mythimna; species Mythimna loreyi. The sequence goes on along the minus strand of CM056795.1, from coordinate 9,908,338 downwards.
CCTCTACCAAGGCCCGTCGCGAAAGATCGCCGCCTCCGATCGCCTCCACGAGAACACAGCGATGCTCTTCCCACGCGGGGCACACCTCTACCGTGTGCTCTACCGTGTCCTCCGGGCGTTCCGCACAATGGCGTCACCCGGGCGTTGCTTCCTCATGAATTCGGTGCAGGAACCTCCCGAACTTGCCATGTCCGGTAAAAACCTGCGTCATACGGAAGGTGAGGACGCCGTGAGATCTTTCAAGCCACGCCTCAAACCCCATTCCTTATTAGCCTTCATACCAGGGTCGGACCTTCCTTTCAGAAGTCGGACCGGGGCCCCAGTAGGCCCCCCTAATCAAGTTACAATCGTTCTGTGAAGAGTCTCTTTCTACAATCGAAACGCGTCATTGTATCATAAAACTGCAGTGTAGTGTAAAAATGACACAATGAAATGTAATCGTTTGATTACATTTCATTGTGTCATTTTGAATGATGTGAAGAACTTGGCTACTAATTTTGTTGAAATGAAATCATTCCCCATATTTGTTTACTAGCGGTAACGATTTGAGATTATTAACTTGGCTAGGAGGGCCTATTATAACGACAACGTAGCTAGGAATGATCTAACATTCTTTACTTAAAGTCACGTAAGTTGTAGCTATTAGGAAACAAAGACTCCAGCAGGGAATGCCACTCTTTGGCTTTGGGCTTTTTCAGTATGTGCTATGAATGGCTTTCCAAAACCATTTTGTATGCATCTTACCTTTTGATTACCATAATTCGAGACAAAATAGAAAGACAATAGGTGTATGAATGCGTTTACTTGGAGCTCAAGAGTTTAAGTAAATATTTTATTTAGTTTGATATTTGATCATGAATTGCTAAAATTTTAGCGTAAATAATAAATCAAAACTATAAAAAAATATAGCAAACAACTTTCAAGTACCTAAACTGTTATTTCTTTACAGGAAAATGGGAATTTCTGGGTCGTTTTAATGTCTTGATAGCGGTTTCTCTAATTTAGATGTTCTTTTAAAATATGAGATAGACTGTCGGAGGAGTTTTGTTATTTAGAGAACTGACTGTTACATAGCTCTGTGTATATTTCTCGTAGGGACTCTGCAACAGGGTCGAATCCTACTGGGGCCCAAGGTCACTTTCTGAAAGGAGGGCTTGGCCTTGCGAAGGGCAAAGAAGGAACGATTTTGGGTATTTAGCCAGTAAGAGTTTGACACTGTTTCCCGCTCCGCCCAAGAACTGGATTCGTCATTGGATGATTTTTACCCACCATAAAAAAGCTTTGTGTATATTTTCCGAGGAAGAAGAAGTAGGCATTTGCCGATAGAATACAAATTATCATTATTGATGATTTCAGGAGGTTTCTTAGTCGAATATACGTATAAGCGAGGAAACAATCAGTTTTTTATACTTTAAAATAGTAGTTGAAGTGAAGATAAGTTTTTTTTTGGAGATGGGAAGTCAATGAGAGAAAATTAACTCTTGTCAGACTTTTATTGACTAAAACTCACCAGTGTTCCTTCATTTGCCCTTCACGTTCCAGGTTTCTGGTGACTCTAATTAATCCCGCAGTTCACAGCAATACTTCCTGTTCTATACTAGCTTCCTGAAATGCTGCGATGTATGTACGGAGTGATACAAAAGTAATATCATAATAATGACTGTGCCTTATTTTTTTGCAAATGGCACCATATTTCACTGAGCTTTAACATTTCATATAGTATAGAAACACAGAAAATGTCTACAAGCCATACAGAGATATACCGATACACCTCAAAAACGTGAAAATATTGTTGTTGTTAATTTGACGAATTTGCAATCTGTTGTTTTATGATTTGAACTGGCTAATTAGCCATACAGATGGCCAAACCTGTCAGGGCTTTATTTTTTTTATTTGGGGCTTTTTGGTACCTTGCGTTTACCACAGGAACCCACGAACCTTTGTTAGTCTTCAAGATTATTGTCATCATCAGCCTTTTCAATGTTACCACAGCTGAGACACAGGCCTCCTCTCTAGGAGAGGGAATGGGCCATAATCCACCACGCGGGCCCAGAGCGGATTGGTGGATGTCACATGTCTTCGAATTTTTGGTTTTAGGACATGCCGGTTTCCTCACGATGTTTTCCTTTACCGTTTTGAGAGCAGTGGTGATGAAATAAATTACACAAAGTAATGCACCTGGCTGGGTTTGAATCCGCGACCTACAACTCGTAAGTCAGGGCCGATACCACTCGGCCACCACTGCTGTCAGTTTTCATTGTTAAAGAAGAAATCGCCTATTTTTAACCAGATTTTTGCAAGTACCAACATAAACTGCCGATTATACCCTTAATTTTAATAGTCATAGTTATTTATTGTAAAATGAGCATTGTTTAGCTCGCCGTCCGGTCGTCTGGTAATCGTCCGGACCAAGCCCAGTCGTCGACGGCGCGCACTGTTCCCGCGCGCCTCAAGGAGTTGTCAGCAACCGTAGGGACCCTGCAGAAGGGTCGAAGCCAATCAGGGCCACGGGTTTGTGTCTGAAAAGGAAGGCTCTGGCCCTGGTATGTATGGCGATGTAGGAACGGGGTAGGTTGTTTAGTCAGTAAGAGTCTGACACTTGTTTTCCGCTCCACCCAAGAGCGGGACTCGTCATTGGATGATTTTTACCTACCATAAAAAAAAAAAAAATGAGCATTGTTCATCACTTACACACTTGAGTGGTGACTATTTGAGCACTATATACATACATATTTTACAATTAATATGACATCATCAATTTTCAAACTACCAAGTTAAATTTTTTAGAAGACGAAATCGTTTTCTTTTATTTAAGTGGATTGTATTCTTTCGCCCATTATACTCTTCTTTTTAATAATGCACTTTGTCTTATGGATATTTGTAATTAATGCAATGTACAATAAAGTATAAATAAATAAATAAAGAAAATAATTTTCAAATTTAATTTTTGATAACGAAAACTGGATGAGACTAGAAGTTTATTATAAAATATGGGTTTATTACAATCCTTCGCGGTTAACGTTAAATTGAGTCGAGTTATTACATAGTTTAAGTACCACATAAATGTAATGTGAGGTTTATTGTGTATTCTTAGTATCATGGGTTGAATATAAAACTAAAATTAACTTCGTTAAACCCTAAATTATACGGAATAATTCAAACAATGGAAAGTGTATCAAAATTAGAAGTCTTTCAAATCAAGAGATATATAAATTATTAGATAGATAAATTATTTAGCTTTTAAACAGCGATTGCTATTTTTTTATGAATTATTAATTTAGCAAATTAAAAAAATATCATTCTGAATATACCCTAATGTGATAACAAACACACAACAACATGTATAAAGCCATAAGTAGCTCGCCGTCCGACCGTCTGGTAACAACCCAAACCAAGCCCAAGTTACGACAGTGCGTTCTGTTCCCGCGCGCCTCAAGAAGTTATTGGCAAACGTAGAAGCCCAGCAGGGTCCAAGACTACTGGGGTCATAGACCGGTTTTTGAAAAGAAGGCCCGACCCCGGTGAAGGCAAAGAAGGAACACGGTGGGTTGTTTAGTAAGTTAGAGTCTTACACTATTTCCTGCTCTGCTCAAAAAAAAAAATTAAATTTAAGATTTTTTTTTTAATATTATTTTTCTACAGGATTAACTATATTTTATACTTTCTGTTTAGTAATATATTTAATAGCGGGATTTGTCATTAGTTGTTTTTCTCCACCAAAAAAAAAAAAATACCGATGTACAAACCACACATTTCCTTACTTTTGACTCTCAGTAACGACTGCCAAAAATCTAATATGACAGTCAGAAGACTTAGAGCGCCTTGAAATTAGGCGCCCTTAATCCCAAGCACGAAGGTATCTTAGTATATATTACGTCACTATAAAGATGGAAATATTTATTCTACTTCTTATTACCATTTTGGGCTTCAAAAGGCACTTTAACGAACAATCAATAACAATTCCATAACCAATTTACATCACACTGTAGTTTTAAAATAACAGCATCGGCCTCAAACACATACAGTAAATTACAAATAAACACAATATGTTTTCATGAATTCGTTTTCACGAAAATGTTTGAACTTTTATTCGTATCGTTTCAATGACCTTTTCACTTCTGAACTCATGTATTCTATGTGGGCGTGTCATTGCGCCTTAAATGTCACACACTGTGATGTAATGAGACATTTATTAAAAAAGTTCTTATTAGAAGTATTCTTTGTAACTAGGTGTCAGCCTTTGTAATGTAGATTAGATTTGTATATTGAAAGAGCTACGAGCTTTTTGTTATGTGGCTACGACATAGAGACTCGTAGCATTTGCTACGCGAGGGGCTCGTAGCATTTGCTACGCAAGTGGCTCGTAATATTTGCTACGCAATACACATGTAGCATGTGCTACGCAATGGGCTCGTGGCATTTGCTACGCAAAGGGCTCGTAGCATTTGCTACGCAAGGAGTTTGTCGCATTTGCAAGATACTCATAGAGCGTAGTCGATCGTTATAGACATCTTGGCAAGCAGGCTATATCGATAACTATAACACAAGGTAATTGTTGAACGTATACTTATAAATAAAAAATATTATTATCATTAAAAAAACAAACGACATGATGATATACATAGCCTTAAAAGTTCTTGTATTTTGTATAGGGGTCAAAGATTTTCAAAGTTATCATTTTACACATAAACATTTTTTTATAAACCACTTGGTCTATTAGTGCAAACCGCATGAAAATCTGTATAGAAAGACATGGAAATTTTGTATTTAATATGTAAGGATGTGAGAGGGTTATTCTAAATGAGTTCTTAGAACTAGAATGTAATAAAAGTATCTTGAGCAAACTGCGTAGTTGCTACGCCGTAGTTAACAAGCTCGTAGCATTTGCTACGTCTGCTACGGCGTAGGCGGTCGTAGCTAACTTGTTCAGTAATTTGTCGCCTGAGACATGCCGAGTAACTTTTGAAGTTACTAGAATACTGGACCTTATTTCTAAGCCACTATCAGCCGGTTGTCCGTCGGCCAATCATAGAACTGTAACTTTGGAATGAATGCATAAAAAGCTTAAGAAAATAGTTAATAGAATTCATAAGGGTTTTTATATATTTTCTAATTGATTAGGCTAAAAAAAAATATTTTTCAATCAAACCCAGTGATTCGTGAGAGTAAAGCGATCAACCAAACTCTACAGGTTTATAATATTCTTTGCTAGTTCCAACGATTTTAATCTCGTCTATATGTAAGTATTGCTCTTATTCGAACCAGCTCTTTCTGAGATTAGCTTTCATCTAAACAAACTCTCTCTCGAAAGTGGTGACCGAATGGTAACGGCCCCGATTTCCGAGTTGAAGGTCGTGGGTTCAAACGTTCAAACTCAGTTCAAGCCAGGCGCGTTACTTTGTGTAGTTTATTTCATCACCATTGCTCTCAAAACGGTGAAGGAAAACATCTTGAGAAAACCGACATTCACCAAACCTGTTCCTTCTCCAGAGAGGAGGTCTGTGTCCCGGCAGTGGGAACATTAAAAAGATGATGATGAAACAAAAATCTCTTTAGCCTTTCAAAAAGTCTAATAATATATTATATAATACTTTTAGATATACTGGTAAAATTCGAACTAAAATAACATGTAACAACAATCACTAAACAAATAATATTGTTGAGTGTTAGCAAAGTTAGGATTGCGGGCACGTTCTAGTTCTCAATACAACTTTACTGCTAACTCAACAACTCAACTTTCAACTCATAATGGCATTAAAACACTTGTATTTACACTATATAACAAAGCATAATCCATTTGTCAATTTCTTGTGTCGTGGTAAAGTTCATTTTCTATCATGCCTCGGCGATGTTCTGCCTAAGCGGGGCACACCTCTACCTCTCCACCGTGTCCTCCAGGTGGTCTACACAGTGGCGGCTTTTGGGCTTATCTTCTGCTCGAATCTTATGCAGGTACCTCCCAAACTTATCATGTCCGGTAATTACCTCCGTCATGCGGAAAATGAGAGCGCAGTGTTACTGCCAATTTGGCTTGCTTTGTTTTCCACGTGGCATTAAACTTAACAGATTTTGACATTTCGACAGTTGATATATGGGCGATGAAATTACTGGCTTGGGTCCAAGGTCTATATTTTCAGATAGTTTCACTTTTAACAAATAACTTCTGTCACTGTTGGACACGAGAGAGTGAGAGGCTAGCATAAAGACATACTTAGCATAGTCAGACTTGTAATGTTCCCACTGCTGGCAGAGAAGGCCTGAATGGCCTCCTCTCTAGTAGAAGGAGTAGGCCGTAATCTTCCACGCCGGTTCAGTGCGGGTTGGTGGATGTCACATGTCTTCGAATTTTTGGTTCTAGGACATGCCGGTTTCCTCAAGATGTTTTCCTTCACCGTTTTGAGAGCAGTAGTGATGGAACAAATTACATAAAGTAATGTGCTGGATGGCTGGGTTTAAACCCGCGACCTACAACTCCTAAGTCCGTGCCATTACCACTCGGCCAGCACTGCTCAACCAATTAAACAATCTCCGGATTTAGGAGATGCCGGTTTCTTCATGATAATTGTCAGACTAACTAAAAAGAAAATGGCTGTCTATATTTTTATACTAATATTAGGAAGAAGAAAGATTGGAATATTATATGTTATGTCTGAGTATGGTTTCCGCACTTAGTCTTGTGTAGACCATTGTACGTGAGATTGGAATATTTGTTTTGTACTAAATAAAATCAAAGACCAATTTTAAATTTTGTCTCTAAAATAAAAGAACTACTTTTTCACAAGCGACATAAGGACGCGTGCAAAGACACTTTCAAAAGCTAGTGTTAAATAAAACTCTCAGGTAATAGGATCTTAAATAGTACATTCTTAACGCCCCGTTTATTGCCCAGACGGGATAAAAGTAAATCTTTACGGTCTACATTTTGTTCAGAATGGCAAAGCAAAATTCAAAGCGTAACTTAATCCTAGAAAAACCACTTTACCCGAACCGTTTCCAGCTCGATCCTTAAGCCTTACACAAAAGCCACTAGTTTAAAAATATCCAGAAATACCCACAGGTATTCGGAAAAAAACGATTAAATACTCTTTGGACGTTGTTGAAAAGGAGTTCGTTTATACGAGGAACGTTTCTCGTTCTTGTGGTGTTGTCATTTTATGTAAATTGTCTCCTTATTTTTATTTGATTTATTTATTATTATTATTACACATTCTTGTACACTAAGAGTAAACATTGAAAGGAAAACTTATAATAAAAAATATACAATCAGCACTCGTATTGCACTCGGTAATTTCTTCCAGGCAACCTTGTTTGGATAAAAATTGACAGGACACAAAATGAGGTTGCACTTGGTGCAAATACAAAAGTAAACAAAAAATACATAAGTACTAAATACTAAAAAATTCATATATACATACATACAAAATATATACAGGCAAGAGAATTAGTGGTAAAACGAAGACAACCACAGCGTCAAGTAATGCATAACAAGCATTTTAAACACAGGCAGTGTTTGCGCACGTTTTATTGTCACAGGCAACGCATTTCTTAGGCGAGCGGCCTGGACACTGAATGCCTTATCCAGGAAGGTAGTAGAATGTATTGGCATTTCATTTAATAACGAATTGATATGTATCTGTTTTCTATTTTTTATCCCAATTTCACTGCACACTGTACCGTCCCGGCAGGTCCCATTTATAAAATTCATAACTTTCACTCTAATATTTCGTCAAGCGACAAAATTTCTTCGTGTAAATGATCCTTATGGGTGGAAAATATTTCGACTAGAGAGGTTTTATGACGTCACCAATAGTTGACACGTGTAATGGCTATCCTTGTGTGAATAAAAGTACAGATGTGTGACTATAATTATATAGATGAACGAGGTAGTGAAGTGAAGAAAAAATAATGTCAGTTTATTGTGTAATTTTATAATTGGATCGGGATTGTGCATTAAAAATACAAGTTGGAGTTCGAGATCTCACCAACTCTAGAACCTATTATCTACATCTACACTAATATAATAAAGAGGTAAAGTTTGTTTTTTTGTTTTTTTGTTTGTAGGGGGTAATCTCTGGAACTACTGGTCCGATTGGAAAAATTTAAGCAACAATAGAAAGCTGCTTTACTCCTGAGTGACATAGGCTATATTTTATGTACGCGGGCGAAGCTGCGGGCAAAAGCTAGTTTTATATATTTTATAACGGTACGGTTGGCGGAGCGATTGTCTGCTGCTCTGCGTTTAGCGGGTTTTCGCATGGAGTAATATTTCTATTACTTACGGTAAGTTGTTCCGGGTCTGAGTGTCTTGTGAGTTTACATATTTGTAAACCGACCATACAGCATACAGAGCAGTGGAGGCCGACTGATAACAGCGCCGACTTACTAGTTGTAGTTCGCGGGTTCAAACACAACCAGGCGCATTACTTTGTGTAATTAATTTCATCACCACTGCTCTCAAAACGTTGAAGGAAAACATCGTGAGGAAGCCGGCATGTCCTAGAACCAAAAATTCGATCCACCAATCCGCACTGGTCCCGCGTGGTGGATTTGGCCCATTCTGATAGAGAGAAGGCCTGTCACTCAGCAGTGAGAACATTATGATGATATAGCATTTACAGTCGACATGATTGCTTTTAACAACATTAAATCGCCTATTAAACCACTCGACATTCCGCACACGATATACAGACTTTCTTAGTGTTTACTTCCGAATAGGACAGACCCTTATTACACTACACAACGTCGAATAAGACCTATCTGAATATTGACATAGATAGATAGATAGATATACTCTTTATTAAGTATAGGTACATCATAAACACAATCTAGTACATTGAATTGTGTAATAGGCCCTTAACAGACTACACTACACGCAACTGTAACCCCAATTTTGCTATCATTCGGTTTCTAAATTGCCTCCCACTATAGCAGCAATTTTAAAGAAATATTGACGTCAAAAAATGTAATAGGACTTTGGATTACAACTTCAACCATTAGGAACCTCAACGCAATATCAATTTGTCCTCTTTGATTTATCGACGGCTTACTCTCGGAGTGCGAAGTTCAAAAGCTCATACCTACCTTCTGAAGAGGTCGTTTAAAGTTCCCTTCGATACCAACTTTTACCAAATGTCATGTTAGAAATAAGGTATTTCGTTATCTACCTAAGAAGAAACTGACTTGCTGACGTATCAACGCACAGCCAAAATTACTGGGACTCTAAGAAGAAACTGACTTGCTGACGTATCAACGCACAGCCAAAATTACTGGGACTAAGAATATGAAATGTTTATAATGTAAGTTGGTTGTGAGATGCACAGGACCGTTCATTGTGGCTGTTGTTGTTGTAACCATAATTAACGGCGTCTCGCTTCCATTAGATTCCCGCAACGCTTACCAAGTCATCGGTCCAATTTGAGAAGAGGTTTTCCTGGCTTCTTTCAGTATGCGGTCGCCAATCCGGCAACTTTTGGCCTCAACAGCTATCTGTTCTGCGAACAATATCCTAGCCCATTGCCACTTAAGTTTGGCGATTTTTTGTGCTATATCGTTAAAGCATTTATAGCAAAATTCTATTGTAAAAAAAAATGTGACTTACTACTGAAGTTAGGCTCTGCGAACTTTAGCGCTTGAAAGGTCGTAAAAAAATAAAATGCAATTTGCAGTTTTTATTGCTGTTGAAAACTGTTACTGTATTTTTTTTTAAACCTTTATTTTTGTATGAATTTTCAAGCGCTAAAATTCGCAGAGCCTTGATTCAGACTTGCCAAGATCCGATAGCCGTACTGTATGTGGCTCTAGGAATAACAACAATTTGATTGCATTAAATTGATACTCGCTGATTCGCAATTGTTTGGAACGTGCGAAAAACAAAAGATCGACATATTTTATTTCATTTCGATATTTAAATCCCTTTGATATCGAGTCGACAGGATCCAATATACAAATTAATATGTTTGTTTCTCTCACACAAAGGCAAGAGGGGTATCCCCCTCACACATATGACCAAAGGTAATGCATTCTATTTATAGTAAGCAATATGTGTAACAATAGAATTACAATGGAAGTTCAGTATATTGTAATGATCGTGCAATTATTGTACAGTTATTGTAAGTACCGCCTGTGAAAATAGAACGAAAAAAAAAGTAGTCTGTATTATGAGAGTGACCCAAGTCTAACCTGTAATAAACATGGATTTGGGTTCATTTTACTATGTTTGTAATTAGTAATAAGCAAAAAAAAAGAGTCGTGGTGAAGAGAGGTGGACTCGCGTAGTTTTTAAGCTTAGCTTTAAGTGAAGATGAGGGCATGACGAATGTCAATACAAAAACAAAAAAACTGTATTCGTCGTTGGTTGATTTTTACCTAACACAAAAAAACAGTGGAAACATTATACATCGGAATGAACGTTAATGGTTAAATCTGTATTTCAAAAATATCTGAAGAAAAATGCGTAATGACGTCATTATCACGTAAGAGCGGTTGTACGAAAATGTATTCCGGGTTGGCTGCTGTTAGCATAGATGGTTAGGGAGATAATTTTGTTGTAATTTGGACATTTTTTTGTACATGTCAGAGCAAAGTTGTGAGTTGGGTGTCCTATCTATCTTGCCATTTTTTTTTTTTTTTTTTTTTATGGTAGGTGAAAATCATCCAATGACGAAACCCGCTCTTGGGCGGAGCGGGAGACCAGTGTCAGACTCTTACTGACTAAAAAACCTACCCCGTACCTTCCTTGCCTTATTCCTGGAGTCGAGGTAACAGTTTTCCACCACCCTCTAGGCTCCAGGAGGCTTCGACCCCGAAGGGCCCCTGCAGTTTGCTGACAACTCCTTGAGGCGCGCGGGAACGGTGCGCGCCGTTGACGACTTGGACTCGGTCTTACCAGACGACCGGACGGCGAGCTACCCATTGCTCACCGTCCGCGAGCCAGTGTCTACGGTGGCCGGATATCGGCAGGATCGCGGCGGCGACGGCTACGGCGAGTACGCCGTTGCCTTTGCCTTATGCGGTCGGCCTCCATCTATCTTGCCATACGTTACCTATTTTCAAAATTCAATATAACTGAATCAGTAGGGGCAGTGGTGGCCGAGTGGTATAAGCCCCGACTTACGAGTTGTAGGTCGCAGGTTAAAACCCAGCTAGGCGCATTACTTTGTGTAAGAAAAACCTCGTGAAGAAACCGGCATGTCCTCGAACCAAAAATTCAAAAACATGTGACATCCACCAACCAGTATTGGGCGCGCGTGGTGGATTACGGCCCAATGTCTCTCCTAGAGCTCCCCAGCCCAATCCCAGCAGTAGGATCATTATACCGCTGATGCTAAGCTATGCTACTAATACTGGGAGAAAGTATAGAAATATTTTAATTGGGATTATTTATGTAGGTACGTATGGTCTAATTAACATTGTTTATGATTTTTGTACGCTGTACCCCAAATGTCTTTGTTCTGTGTGTTATAGACCGCCCATTGTACCTACACTTAATTTTTGCAAATATCGTCCATATTGTGAGTAGAGGAGACCAAACATCAAGGAGTTGTCAGCAAATGGAGAGGCCCAAGACCCAAATGCAGGGCCGAAGCCTACTAGAGCCCCTGACCTGTTTCTGAAAGGAAGGTCCGACTCAGGTATGAGGGCTTAGAAGGAATGAGGGTCGTTTAGTCAGTAAGAATCTGACATTGTTTTCCGTTCCGCCCAACGCCAGGATTAATCGTTATATGATTTTTCCCACCATAAAAAACCTTATTATGAAGAAAGGAGACAAATAATAATATTATTAAGGTTATTTTTTTAAATAGTATTTATTTATGTATTTATAATAATCTACATCTACACTAATATAATAAAGAGGTAAAGTTTGTTTTTTTGTTTTTTTATTTTTTTGTTTGTAGGGGGTAATCTCTGGAACTAATGATCCGATTGGAAAAAAATTTACAACAATAGAAAGCTGCTTTACTCCTGAGTGACATAGGCTATATTTTATGTACGCGGGCGAAGCCGCTGACAAAAGCTAGTATTTAATATTCTTGAATATAAACTAAACTATAAATAATTTTAAGCTAAATCTTACTATGTATGGTTACTATAATAATGAAAATTCATTACTTTTTGTACAAAGCTAATCTAAGATATACGATAGTGTACTTCAAGTTATAAGTGAACATAAGAATGCTAAGCTAGTGTTTATACCATTAGGTCACGTTCGACAGTAAAATATGAAATTCAAAGATGATAGCCAAACATAAGTACTGCAGGTTATTAGCCTATCATACTACTAAAATATAGAAATTATTACATGGCTGGTTTCGAAATTATATTCCTTATATATCGGGCGGTTGAATGTATGTTACGTTAATATTCCACAACTACCTATCATACATCGCCGTCTAGTCCCAAACTAAGTAAAGTTTATGTTATGAGTACTAGACAACTGTTAAACATGCTTCTTTATACATATATTGCTAAAAATATACATTTTAAATTAAATTACAACCTAACACAGAATTAATGATCGTGCTCATCACACCAACATTTGTTCTGAGTGGTAATCGAAACCGCGAGTTTTGGTATAGCAGTCAGGGCCACTAACCATTAGACTAACAGGCCAATTTAAAGTAAACACCAATTAAGAGCGTGTCGGGCCACGCTCACTGTAGAGTTCCGTAATTTCTGCCCGTCACAAATTCCTCACAATGTTACAAAATGGCAACAGCGCACCGGGTTATTTTTTCCGCTGGGTAAAAATCATAAAATGATAACCCCCTGCCTTGGGTATAGCATATGATAGTGTCAGACTCTTACCAACTAAAAAACCCACCCTACTCCTTCTTTGCCATTCATACCAGGGCTGATGAGTCGCGGGAATGGGTAGATATGAGACGCACAGGACTGTTCGTCATGACGACACTTTGGGGATGCCTATGTCCAACAGTGGACGTTATTCTACTTACATGATGATGATGATAGAAGTCTGACATACGCTCGCCACCACCTGGAGTGAGAGAAATTTTCTAATGAATTTGTACCTCAAAAAAAAAAAAAAAACAAATATTATACTAAACTATTATTTATTTGTTTTTGATTGATGGGCAGCGGAAACTAGACCTGACCAATATGTTTCATTGATCTAACATGCGACACTTACCTTTTTTTTCCATTTATATTTACACATTACACGATTATAGTTTCACTTTACTCACAACGTTACACTACACACATACTCATCAAGAATATACATATATTTATTTTATTTATTTTTTCTCAAATACCCGCGGTTTGATATTGACTGCCGCGTTCTGACGCCAAATGCCTAGTGAATGTTACGTGCACTGTATTGACAGCGATGGCTTGAGACTGTTTATTCTTTTAATTGTAATATATATATGTACTACTTACTATAAGTTTTATTGAATGTATTTTTTATTCTATTCTATTTTTATTTTATTTTTTGTTAAGCGATTTTTATTCTTATTACACACTAACATTTGGCACCTGTTTATAGTTTATCACTTTATACACATACAGATTAACCATATGTATTTATGTAATAATATTATGCTTATATACATTTATTTAATTATCATGTAGGAAACTGATTGTCATCCGTACCTACACCCAAAGGTCCAGTTGAAAACCAGCGTCAGGCAACTGCTACGTAGTTGTCTGGCATTATGCTGAACTGGACCTATTTGGCACAGCCGTGAGACAATATTGTTAATCTTATTTCTTTTTATTTTTTCTTTCCATGTATTTTTTTTTGTTTTTTAATGTTAACTAAAGATTGTAATTATTTATTTTATTGGTAGTGCTCATGGAGTGCCAAATAAACATGTTTTCTTTCTTTCTTTCTTTCTAGGTTTCTGAAACACGTTTTAACTAGACGCGGTTAGTTATTCCGATTCTGTCATCACCAGAACCTTACCGTTCAAAGTTAACGAACTGTTGGTCAAACTTTTGAACTGCAGCGCCAACAATAAGTTAGTTTAGTAACTGTGTTTAATTTATTCTTATTGTGCAATGGTTCGCTTTTATATTTGTTTACAATAATGCTTATTGGAGTTCTTTTTTTATGGTAGGTAAAAATCATCGAATGACAAATCCCACTCTTGGGCGGAGCGGGAAACAGTGTCAGACTCTTACTGACTAAAGAACCTACCCCGTGCCTTCCTTGCCTTATTCCCAGAGCCCCGGTGTAACGCTTTCGCACAAACCCTCAGCTCCGGGAGGCTTCGACCCTGTAGGGCCCCTAAGAATGCTTTTTGGAGTACATTAGCTCTTATACTCCATCGTAAAGTTGTCTGGTAGATATCGCTATCAGCGATAAGACCGCTTTTTTACCCATAAGTGTCTGCGAAATTGTTACTTTTTTGATGTGCAATGTAGTATAATACTATTCTATACTATTCAACGAGTATTTAAGTATTTATTTGAACCAGCACATGGCTCACGATTGATGGCTATAGATTGTATAGTAATGAAAAAAAAAACAATTACTCGGAAGCCTTATCCCACCGAATACAAGCACGCAATAGACAGTTTTCCGCACTAGTGCAGAAAAGTGCGCGTGCGTACTCCATCATTAAAAAAAATGTGTTTAATTATTTGGTAAAAAAAATATAGTTCATTGCAACAGGCGTAGCGCGCGTAGTCCCTCACGAGGCGCAGGTTAACCATTACTCCAAAAACTTTCGTCACCATCCACTGTCTGTTCTACGAGCAATGTGCCCTGCCCACACACTGTCAAACATTTGGCTACAAAGCGCTCCCAATAACAAAGAATGAAAAGTAGTTGTAAATATCTGCATACTTGCCTTTTGTCGCCATACAAACATTGTCACTATACAAACCGGGCTGCTCATTTCATACAATTGTTCCTTCGCTCGTACGGACGCGCAAACGACAAACTTCATTATTTTTTCAAACCCTTCAACTCGTTGCCTTCCATTGTTTTCACCAGAATATTGAAAGTCCCCATTACTGAAGATTTCATTTGCTTTCATTGTGATTATGTTTTCTTTATTATGTTTTACAAAATAAAAATGAAAATAATATTCATTGTCTTTCGATTTTAAGAAATACAATTTTAATTTTGCCAACATTTTTTAAGAGAAATGTAGATTATGAGTTTTTTTATGTTTATTAAAGTGAGTTATGGTTTCAAAGAAAAATTATTTGCGAGAGCGCATTTTACTTACTTTTTACTTACCATCATTAAAGTAGTCTTAAAAAATAATAATCCACTAATTTATTCAATTTTTACATTGTCCTGTCACAGTTAGGAATAGACCTCTCTTATCTCTTTCCAAACCTGTGTTGTGCGATCTCCGGCGGTTCCATAATTTGAAATACATATATTTTTTACTATTAGTTAAAAAGTGTAGCGTTAGTGTTTCGTTCATCATCATTCATCATTTCAGCCGAAAGACGTCCACTGCTGGACATAGGCCTCCCCCAAGCGCCGCCACAAAGACCGGTCCTGTGCGTCTTGCATCCATCGGCTTCCAGCAACCCTGACCAGGTCATCGGTCCACCTTGTGGGAGGCCTTCCAACGCTACGCCTTCCGGTACGCGGTCGCCACTCCAGAACCTTTCGGCCCCAGCGGCCATCCGTTCTGCGTGCAATGTGCCCTGCCCATTGCCACTTAAGTTTGGCGATTCTTTTCGCTATGTCGGCAACCTTGGTTCTCTTGCGGATATCTTCATTTCTGATTCTATCACGCAAGGATACTCCGAGCATAGCCCTTTCCATTGCCCTTTGAGTGACCTTGAGTCTTTTTATAAGGCCCATTGTAAGCGACCACGTTTCAGAGCCATACGTCATCACTGGCAACACGCACTGATTATAGACTTTCGTCTTGAGGCATTGTGGTATATTAGACGAGAAGACACCGCGTAGCTTCCCAAACGCTGCCCAGCCGAGTCGGATTCGACGATTGACCTCTTTCTCAAAGTTAGACCTACCTAACTGGATTGTCTGTCCAAGGTAGACGTAGTCGTCTACTACTTCGAGTGTAGAGTCCCCGATCTTGATAGGAGTGGGCGCTACATGGATGTTAACCATGACTTTGGTTTTGTCCATGTTCATTTTAAGACCCACTCTTTCGGAGGCTCTACTGAGGTCATCGAGCATTGTACTGAGCTTCTCCGCAGTCTCAGCCATGACCACGATGTCGTCGGCAAACCGAAGGTGAGTGATGTACTCGCCATTGACATTAATGCCTAGACCACTCCAGTCCAGAACCTTGAAGACATCCTCCATTGCAGCCGTGAACAGTTTCGGAGAAATGACGTCTCCCTGCCTCACACCTCGCTGCAAGAGGATAGGTTTCGAGGTCTGGTCCTGAAGTCGGACTGACATGGTGGCGTTGCTGTACAAACACTTCAGCACCTCGATGTACCTATAATCGATCTGGCACCGCTGGAGAGACTGCAGTACAGCCCAGGTCTCGATCGAATCGAAGGCTTTCTCGTAGTCCACAAACGCTAAGCAGAGAGGCTGATTATACTCCTCAGTCTTCTGTATAACCTGCCGTAGCGTATGTATGTGGTCCACGGTACTAAAGCCTTTTCGGAATCCAGCTTGTTCGGGAGGCTGGAAGTCGTCGAACCTGCGCGCGAGACGGTTCGTGATGACTCTGGAAAACAGCTTGTAGACATGGCTCAGAAGTGAGATGGGCCTGTAGTTCTTAAGCAGGGCATTGTCACCCTTCTTAAAGAAGAGCACCACCACACCTCTACTCCATGCCCGTGGCGTTTCTCCCTCAAGTATGACGGAATCGAATAACTTCTGTAGGGCCTTAAGGACCGGTTTTCCACCCGCCTTCAGAAGCTCAGCCATAATTCCGTCCTCTCCCGACGCCTTGTTGTTTTTAAGCTGCTTCAGAGCCATCCTAATCTCGTACAGGCTGACGTCCGGGATATCTTCGGTATAGTGTCGAGTCAATCTAGCTCTTGGGTCATTTGCTAGATTTGCGGCGGGTTTAGTGATTGACGTGTATAACTGTCCATAAAAGGCCTCGATCTCTTTCAGAAGCTCCGATTTGGCGAATATGACTCTGCCATCGTCGGTCTTCAGTTTCGTGAGCTGGCTTTGCCCAATAGCAAGATCTCGTGCAAAAACTTTAGAGCCCTTATTCCGCTCAATCGCCTCTCTAATCCTTGCGGTATTAAAGCGGCGAAGGTCACGTTTAAGAGACTTCGAGATCCGCCTATTGAGCTGAGTGGATCTGGATCTGTGCTGGACGGAGCGTAGACTTCATCAGTCGAGACCTTTCAAACTTGATATTGATATTCAATGTGCCTTGTACCATGCGGTGATCACTTCCAGTTTTCACCGCATTAATCACAGAGACATCATTGAATATTTGCTTCTTGGTCGACAGGATGAAGTCGATCTCATTTTTAGTCGCACCGTCAGGACTTTGCCAGGTCCACTTCCTATGCTCACGTTTCCTGAAGAAGGAGTTCATCATATAGAGGCCCTCCTTCTCCATAAAACCAGCCAATAGGTGTCCCCGGTGATTCCGACGTCCAAATCCAAATTGCCCCACTCGCAGCTCGTCACCGTCTCGTTTGCCCAGTTTCGCGTTGAAGTCCCCCATGACCACAGTGAAGTGAGTCTTATAACCATGCATGGCTCTGGATACATCCTCATACATGGCCTCTACTTCGTCATCGGGGTGTGTCGAGGTCGGGGCATAAACCTGTATGACCTTCAGCGAATATCTTGAAGATATTCTGAGTATAAGGAATGCCACCCTGGTCGACACACTCTCGATTCTCACCACATTGCTCACAAGGGACCTGTGGACGAAAAACCCGACACCACCCTGGGATAATAGATCACCCTCCCGGAAATAGAGCAGGTTACCGGATTCGAGAATTATCGTGTCCTCACCCTGTCTTCGGACTTCAGATAATCCTACAATACTCCAACGTAACCTGCTCAATTCCTCCTCAAGTTCGGCAATCTTCTCGTCAGTCCTCAGAGTACGTGCGTTATATGTTGCCAGGTCCAGTCGGTTTTTTCTAATTTGGTAGCCGGATCCCGTCCGGAGATTCTTCGCACCCCTTGCCACGCCATTACCTTGACCGCTACCGTAGCCAAGGTTAGACGAGCTGCCGGGTACTAGGGGCCATCTTTGATTTTTAGTGCTCATTTTGTGGGGGGATTTACCGTAATCGCCACGCTTGGCAGGCGGGTTCGCGATCGCAGTGTGGTACTTAAAAAAAAAAAAAATCCACAGAGAATGCTGCTGCCCATTCTCTGGTGTGTCCCTTAGTCGCCTCTTACGACACCCACGGGAAGACATGGGATGGTGCCATTCTTTAGGTCCGAACACCATACGGACCGTATTGTGTGTTATTAGTGTTATTAGTTCACTATTAATGAAAAAAACATCATTAATATAATATAATAATATAATATATTCCACAACTATCACACAACGCCATCTAGTCCCAAGCTAAGCAGAGCTTGTGTTATGGGTACTAGATAACTGATAAACATACTTATATACCTATTTCTAAATACATACATATTATAGATAAATTACACCCAGACACAGAACAAATGATCGTCCTCATCACACAAACATTTGTCCTGGGTGGGAATCGAACCCACGACCTCCCGCATAGCAGTCAGGGTCACTAACTACTAGACTGACCGGCCAGTCAAATCATTAGCGATGAAATTCTTTGAATACCGTCATTAGATTCACAATAGAAATTGAGAAATACAAAAGCTGTATGAACGCCGGCGTTCGCGTGGGGCTTGAGTAACTACAATGCAATATTGATAAATAAATCTTACCAGTACGGGGCATTGAAATTTTTTGAAGGAAACAAGTGGGCAGTAAAAATCTTACATTCACCCACATGCCCCATTCAAAAGTGAAAATTTATCACCTCATAAAAAAAAAATGGTACATCAAATACTTGCCACTTAGGATCACACTCTACGTTAAAAGCAAATATTTATGCACTGTCGCGAGAGGTCGCCACAGTGTATGCATTCAAATGCACGCTTTACTAAAGTACTAAGTAAATAAAGATGAGTGCTATCTGGGAAGCGACTGTTTATATTTACTAACTTAAACTGTTTTTAGTGTAAATCTAAGTGATATGTAGAACTTGCTGTGGGATGGTTAAAAAAAAACTGTAACTGAAGGAACAGTGGGTTTTAACTAATTGATATATTAGAAGGGACTAGCGACCTGCTCCAGCTTCGCACGGGTGCATTGGTGATACCTACATACACTATACACTAATACATACACTTACACTAATATAATAAAGAGGTAAAGTTTGTTTTTGTTTTGTTTCTTGGAGGTAATCTCTGGAACTACTGGTCCGATTGGAAAAAAAAACAACAATAGTAAGCTACTTTACTCCTGAGTGACATAGGCTAAATTTTATATACGCGAGCGAAGCCGCTGACAAAAGCTAGTTAAATATATTATGTACTAGCGACCCGCCCCAGCTTCGCGCGGGTACTGATATCTAAGTATACATAGGGACAGCGGTAAGCAACTATGCTTTATACTATGTAATGATGTGTTATACATATACATACAGGGACCCCCCTGCATACGTATAGGGGGGGGGGGGGTTACGAGTTGTAGGTCGCGGGTTACCCAGCTAGGCGCATTACTTTGTGTAATTTATTTCATCTAATTATGAAGCCGAAAGGTTGGTAACATCCGAGATTCTGCAGTAAATCAGTGTATCCTAACTTCCTAACTGTGCTTGGTATTATTAGAACTGTCATAATAATTTGGTGATGGAAGCGAATGGGGGAAGGATTAGGGACTACTTAAGTTTGACTTAAGGGTACTATAACTTTGCGTCCGTCACGTCACAACCTCAGGTTCAGTTGAAAATCAGCGTCAGGCACTAGTTGTCTGGCATTCATGCTGAACTGAACCTTTTTTGGCGCAGCTGTGAGGCACACAATAGCTGTTTTTTTCAAATTTGTATTTTATTTTATTTATTTTTTTTTTAGTTATTTTAAGTACTTTTTTATTTTGTTTTCATTCTATTTTTTATTTTGATTCTTTTATTTGTCGCTTTTTGACTGTAATTTTCGTGTGCCCTACTCTGTGGCAGAATAAATTTATTTTCTTTCTTTCTTTCTAACAGTCAACACGGTAAGTGTCGAATGCCGGCGTTCTTACCTATTGACTTTTTATTGTCTCTAATTACGGTATTCGAAAGATCAATAACCAAGAGACCAAACTATTATAGAAGCACCGCGAAATCAGAGTTATTCTGCACGTAGTTTGTTTCTTTTTGAATTGAAGAGTCGGCTGTATTTTTTTTTTATGCTTTCAATACACGTGTCTTGTCACAACAAAAAACAAACCGAACTTTACCCATTGTCTTCACGTACTTATAATTCGCTCTCAGATGAAACTTTAGAAGACATACGAAACCAAATACTTATATACTCCACTTTATACTCAACGAACAAAAATCAACCTTATTTTCTAAGCTCAAAGTTTAAATCACATTGTCTTCAAGTAGGTTATATAGTTCGTTAAAGCAAAGAGAAAGATCTGTTGACACATTATCAGAGTTTTGACGAGGGATTTCGCCAAAACTCCTTGTTCAACACAAACATTATTATCGCATGCGTAAAGAGGGTTATTTTCACGTCGCATTGCATAGCCATCAAGCTTATGTCTTGGCAATATCAGATTTAATACAATAATCATAATAGAGCAGTCTCTATTATGATTATTATATTCAATCTAAGTCGGAAGTCGGAGCCAGTGGTAGGTCACGTGTTCAAAACCAGTAAGGCGCATTATTTGCGTAGTTTATTTCATCACCACTGCTCTCAAAACAGTGAAGGAAAAGAGCTTGAGAAATCTGGCATGTCCTAGAACCAAAAAATCAAAGACATGTGACATCCACCAATCTGCACTAGACTTCCGTGGTGGATTGTGGCCCATTCCCTCCCCTAGGGAGAAAAACTGTTTTATTTTTTTACATATATGTATCTGTATCTGGAATCTACAGAATTAGTAGACCCGCAACCGCGGCGATAAAAACGAAACGAAAACGGGTAAAACCGCTTCGTGAGTTGTCACCCTAAATATTGTCGTACGGACCCTGCAGAAGGGTCAAAGCCAATTAGGGCCAAGGGTTTGCGTCTGAAAAGGAAGACTCTGGCCCTGGTATGTATGGCGATGTAGGAACAGGGTAGGTCGTTTAGTCAATAAGAGTCTGACACTTGTTTTCCGCTCCTCCCAAGAGCGGGACTCGTCATTGGATGATTTTTACCTAACATAAAAAAACTCTAAATATTGTCCAAAATACTTTAGCCCGTGAACATGTCCATACTTTTAACCAATTAACCAACTTCATCAATTTCGTCGACAAAATAACCGGCCATTTTAACGGCAATTTAATAATTGCTCGACGTTTCGTACTTGTTTACTCTTTTCAGTGAGCGTTTGTTAAAAACGGTCAATATGCGTGTTGGACCAAGCGTAGTAAAGAGTTCTGTAGTCACTATATTAATCGTACTTAATCTGTTTTTACATTTATTTATTTTTCCAAATATATTTCTTGCATTTTAAAATATAATATCAATTTTTTGTTTATTAACCTGTACTGTCCCACTTCTGAGAAAAGGCCTTCTTCCACTTCTTCCATCCATCGCAGGCCCGCGCTTCCTCTCACCAGTCCGGTAGGAATCTGTCTAGCTCATCGCGTCATCTCCTTCGTAAAATGTAAATTTAATAAATATTTAAGTAAAAAAATAATACAATGTTTCTTATATAATTGTTATTATTTAGTTATAGCTGTTGGTTCTCCTTCGTTTAAATAAATAAATAACTAACTGAAGTTGAATCAGGAATAGGATCTAAACTACTATTGGTCACTGGTCAGAGCTCAAAAGGGAGGTATCTCTTCAAAATACAAGTCTTATCTAAAAGTATCACTTTCCTTTGATCTAGACTTTTAAAATTTTTAATTCAATTTAATTTTTTTGCCATATTCCAAATACTAGATTCATGTTTTATAAGTAGAAATTGTACTTAAAATTATATTGAAAACAAATTAAAGATAAACAACGTAATGAAAATGATACTGTAAATACAATTAAATAACAAATAAAAGCCCACATTAAACTAAAATCAAACTATTTAAGAAATTTAGCCACAGCTGTATTTTATTTATTCATTTAAATTATACATAATATTCTCTTAATTTAGATTATTTAATCTATAAATACTTTTATACTAAACCTATGTAAGTACCTACATATAATACAAAAACACAAAACACACTCAGGCGTCAAAGCACTCCTCCACATCGCTGTCATCCGAAAATGTGCCCAGAAGGCTGGCAGCATTGTCACGTTGAATGGCAATGCTAATTCTCTGAGCAAAGAAAGTACCAGCCCTTTGATCACGCAAAGTGTCTATTAGTCGACGTGTATTACTAAAATTCAATTTAAAAAAGGAATATCGCCTGGAGTTTAATTTTCACGATATCCGAACGGACAGACTCGACGAAATTTCCGTTTTGCTATCTCACTACAGTACTCTAAAAACCGGGTAAAATTATAGCATGTGCATTCAACAGAAAGTTATAAAGTGTTGTTTGGAAAACAATTTTAATAACTGGACTATTGTTGAGCGAATATTTTTTACGTATTCCATTTTTACGTAGATTTTTAAAAAGGGAAGGGAAATAACAATTTTCATAGTTTCATTTGTCTGGGAACTGTAAAATAAAAACGGTAACATTTCTCCGACATACCTAAAAAATTGTTGAAGCTTTGTATTAAAAATTGCCAACAAATTAAGGTTATTATATTATAAAAGGACTTAGAAAGATCAAACAGACTACGGATGATCATTCGCAAACCTCATGGGTTATTAGGTATCGTAAGTAACCGCGTCCTGCACGATTTTACAAGTTGCCTGCCGGTGAAACGGGAGCCGTGAACAACCGCGCGAACTACGGGCATAAAACGCACCGTGAAATACCTATGTATGCTTTAATTTCCTACATATAGACACACTACATATATAATAAAATTTAATCATAAACTTTCTTCCTGCCCTTGTCCCATTTTATTTGGGGTCAGCGCAAAACGTTTTTTTTCTTCCATTCTATCCTGTCGCCTGTCGTACTATCACTAACTCCTCTTTCTTTCATATCTCTTCTCACACAATCCATCCTTCTTTTCTTTGATATCCCTCTACCTCTCCGTGCATCCACACTTTATACTCATAGCTCTTTTAGTAACATACGTTAAAGTAAAATTTAATATTTAATTTATTTGCAGTACACCATTTTTAAGTTCTTACTGTAAGATTCTAAGGTTGTTTGATAGAGATCGCTGTAAGCGATAGGCCGTCATTGTACCCAGTTAGTGTCATGGTTAGAGGTCATGGTAAAATAGTAACAATTCTACTCTTCTGGGCACATTCACTGCTTATTCCCCTAGAAAACAAAACAAAATACCAACTTATATCAACACTACCTCATTCAAAACATGTAAATAGATCGGACGCGACGGCGACACAAGAACGCTGCTTGGAATCTAATAAAGGAATTTAAAAGACGTGCCCGTCCCTCTTACACACAGATATTTGCGCTATTGCGACAACCAAAACACATGTTGCCGGTATTTGACTATTTTACAAGCATTTATTGTTAGTTTCACCTGTCCCGATTTTTGTGATAAAATCTTGTAAATTGTTGATCCATTTCCCTGTTACCAATTGAGCTGAAATTTTGCAACATGTGTGATTGACACGTTGCAAAATTTCAGCTCAATCGATGACAAAGCAAAATTATTATATCGTTGAGTTTAGTTAGAACCGAGACGTGGAGTTAGAACCTGCTAATTCCATACGCTGACGCAATCATTAGAATCCTATATGAACATACGTGAACAGGGCATATGATAAAGATGAAAGTCGGAAGTCGAGACGATGTCTACTGAGAGACACCGCACTGAAAATCGCAATCGTATGAGAACCTCACTTGTGATGGAAGAGATTCTTTGAACCGAAGATTCTCTCGGGTTCAAAGAATCACCTAGCTACCTATTCCTATCTTTTTGTGAATAGCCTAAAGCTGAAACAACGGAACAAACGAAGAAAGGCCTCAAAACTGCTTTCCTTTTCTGCCTGAGAGTTCGAGTCATAGAATTCTACAGAAGGGAGATATGGTTTGGAACGCGAAAATCACCAGTATAATAAAAACAAAGCATTGCGATGGACTTCGCGGGTGTTTTCGCGTAGGCGGTTGACGAGCAATGCATAGCTTGCCGTCATTGTAACTGTCCGGACCAAGCCCCAGTCATCGACGGCGCAATCCACGCACGTCTCACAGAGATGTCAGCAAAATGTAGGGACCCAGCAGGGTTGTAGCCTCCTAGAGTCATGAAATCCGTGGGCCTGGAACGCAAAGATGTGTTTTTTTCAGTGAAAGTATGACACGCTTGCCTGCGCTTTCGTTCCGCCCTACAGCGGGAGAAGTCATTGGATGGACCTTAAAAAATGCTGCATACAGTTACAAGCAAAATAACACAAACCTATATATTAAAATCGAATATTAAAGTTAAATTGAAAAGTGCTCCCTTAATATTATTACATAAGATTTACGTTTATAAATCGCATTATAATACACAGAGGTTGACAATGTGAGCAAACTTAATACCCTTCAAATTATTCAGAAACATTATTGAATAAACGAACCCTAATTTAATTTCATCCAAACGTGAATATATAAGAAAATGTTACGAAAAATACAGAGAGAGTATTTTATGCGCGTCTCAGAAAGATGTTAGCAAAACTGTAGGAACCTAGCAGGGGCAGCTAGAGCCATGAAATCCGAGGGGCTGGAGCGCAAAGATGTGGGTTTTAGTCAGTAAAAGTCTGACACGCCCTTTCGCTCCATCCTAAAGCGGGAGAAGTCATTGGATGACCACCTTATAAAGTGCTCCATACAATTAAAAGCAAAATAACACAAATCTATTAAATCTACATCTACACTAATATAATAAAGAGGTAAAGTTTGTTTTTTTTATTTTTTTGTTTTTTTGTTTGTCGGAGGTAATCTCTGGATCTACTGGTCCGATTGGAAAAATTTTAGCAACAATAAAAAGCTGCTTTACTCCTGAGTGACATAGGCTATATTTTATGTACCTACGCGGGCGAAGCCGCGGACAAAAGCTAGTGAATAATAAAGTTGAAGCTATTAGTTAAGATTTACGTTTATAAATCGCATTATAATACACAGAGGTTGACAATGTGAGCAAACTTAATACCCTTCAAATTATTCAGAAATATTATTGAATAAACGAAGCCTAATTTAATTTCATCCAAACGTGAATATATAAGAAAATGTTACGAAAAATACCGAAGAGTATTGCGAGAACATTCGGCACTAGAACAATATTTGGAACATTATTACTTTGCATGATAAAGAGTCACGTGCTTTAAGAAGAACTCATTTGTGCGTCACATTTAAGAGTTTCGCCTTAACGATACGCCCCGGGAAGAATAATGCGGTTCCCGTGACTTGACTTCGTAATGTGTGTATTCTTTTGGTGGTTTCAATTTAAGTATTTTGTTGTATGAAGGTTGCGCAACAGGCTATTTACGGTAGCTAGTATTTTTTTTAAATATCTTCAAAAAGGAGAACGTTCAAAGTTTCGTTTTTTAATAAAAACAAAAATGGCGCACAGAATTAAAGTAATAAGTCAATCAAATAAAATCTAATCATTAAAACCTTTAATAATTATCATTCACAAATAGGAACAGTTACGAGTAAGTATGGTATGGAAATCTTTATAGAATCATAGCAAAACTATGTAAGAAGTAAAATTGCCAAGTTTATAGGTATACTCAATAGCTAACTCAAGAAAGGGGTGAATCGAAATAATATAACATACGGCCTCTGCCCCCCCCCCCCAAACTATGCTAGGTTAGTAATCCTAAATTAGTAAGCATAAGCCTTTTTAATTTATTGAGCTGTAGTATAGAAACTTTTTCTCATCTTTACACCTATACTCCGTTCAAAATAACATACACATAAGAAAACCTTAAACATAATAAAAACCTTTTTTACTCTCTGTTCAACCGATTTTGTGTTTTATCACGTGTAGTGGCCTTACGTTAGTGCTGACAAATAGTGGCTGCGGTAAGTAGCTGTTTTTTTTTTAAAAAAAACGTTACTTTAAATGCGAATAGAATGTAGTGAATTTCTTAATCATCATCATCATCATCAGCCTTTTTAATGTTCCCACTGCAGGGACACATGCCTCCTCTCTAAGAGAGGGAATGGGCCGTAATCCACTACGCCGGCCCAGTGCGAGTTGGTGGATGTCACATGTCTTCGAATTTTTGGTTCTAGGGCATGCCGGTTTCCTCAAGATGTTTTTTCACCGTTTTGAGAGCAGTGGTGATGAAATAAATTACACAAAGTAATGTGCCTGACTGGGTTTGAACCCGCGACCTACAACACGTAAGTCGGGGCCGTTACCACTCGGCCACCACTGCTCTTATGTTATAAGTACCATCATAGAATTGCAGTTGTACGTTATAAATGCCCAGAATATTTGGAGAAACGTTTAAGTCAACTCAGCATGGTAGATTGCGGTTGTCGATTTTCGCCTAACTTGTTATTCGACCCTACACCGAAGTGCCTGTCCGGAATCCTGCGGTTACGGACAATTGCCTACTCAAGTCAGTTTGGTCACTTGTGGGTTACTGTGTGGAATGTCTTCGAGTTTAGTGAACACGGAGTTACTGGACAATGTCTTTGTTATAGTTAGTAGTGAGGATGTCGGTTCTGGATGGTCTTGTGTCCCTCTGTGCACTGAATAATTAAATATTGACCAACTAGTTATAGACTCCTCTTGATCCCTAAGTGAACGCCAGCGTTTGCGCGTGATTTCGCGCCATTCGTTTGAACACCAAGGGAACGCAGGCGTTCGCATATATTATAAAATATAGACCTTTTTTTATAGGGTATTTATACAAGAACGTATATAAAAAATGTTTTCAGACAAATAAATTTAAAAATGGAAAATAATCAAACCTTTATGCCTCATTTACACGTTGGCCCTGCCTCGGCCAACCGCCATTGTGTTTAAGGGGTTTCCCCATTTATACAATGGCTACACAATAGCGATTGGCCGAGGCTGGCCAACGCTTGGCAAGCGTGTAAACCTACCATTACGTTATTCCAGCGCGTTCGGGTAGGGGCTAAAAGCATCATTTTGAAGCCGCTGGCAGAAAGCTAGTTATTATATGTATCCATATAGTGCCATATAGTGAGAGCAGTGGTGGCCGAGTGGTAACGGCCCTGACTTACGAATCGTAGGTCACGGGTTCAAACCCAGCCAGGTGCACTTTGTGTAATTTATTTCATCACCACTGCTCTCAAAACGGTGAAGGAAAACATCGTGAGGAAACCGGCATGTCCTAGAACCAAAAATTCGAAGACATGTGACATTCACCAATTCGCACTGGGCCCGCGTAGTGGATTATGGCCCATTCCCTCTACTAGAGAGAGGAGGCCTGTGTCCCTGCAGTGGGAACATTAAGAGGCTGATGATGATGATATAGTGCTCTATACAAAGCTCAAGGCAAGGTGATGCCGACCGGATATCGGATGGCTCTAATGAGGCTTAATTCACCATTCAACCTTGTCATATTCCGAGCCTATATCCTCATGTATTCGTGAACAGGGTGTGTCATACCCGGTATATTATAATACTCATTAATTTACAGCCCAACTAACAACCTGTGACGTCGTGTGTGTATTTATTGCCCACTAGCTTTTGCTCGCGGCTTCGCCCGCGTGGTATTGGGGTTGGGGTTGGGGTTTCCGGGATAAAAAGTATGCCTATGTCCTATTCCGGAGTGTATCCTATGCCTGTGCCAAATTTTATTCAGATCCGTCCAGCCGTTCTGGCGTGATTGAGTAACAAACATCCAAACATCGTAACTTTCGCATTTATAATATTAGTATGATATAGTGCTCTATACAAAGCTCAAGGCAAGGTGATGCCGACCGGATATCGGATGGCTCTAATGAGGCTTAATTTACCATTAAACCTTGTCATATTCTGAGCCTTTATCCTCATGTGTTCGTGAACAGGGTGTGTCATACCCGATACATTATAATACTCATTAATTTACAGCCCAACTAACAACCTGTGACGTTAACGGTGCTAGAGACATGTATTTATTGCCTCCGATAGCAAGGTTGTTGCTACACCACTTTAGTTTAAATTTAGTTGGTACTTAGTTGTTAATATTTGTATGTTTGTGCAAGTTGAATATAATTTATGTGATAATTAATGGAAATTGCACCAGACTGTGCAATAAACTGATATCTTGACTAGTTTTTATACGAAAGTTTGTAATTTGTATTGTCTTTGTGGATGAAAAGGTTCAAAGACATTATGGTGGGAAAAATAATCGAATGACGAATCCCACCCTTAGGCGGAGCGGGAGACAGTGTCAGACCTCTACTGACTAAATGACCCACCGTTCCTTCTTGCCTTAGTTCCAGGGCCCCGGTGTTTCGCTTTCGCACCAACCTTTGAACCCAGAAGGCTACGACCCTGCTGGGCCCCTAAAACTCCTTAAAGCGAACGGGAACAGTGCGCGCCGTCGACTTGCTCTCAGTCCAGGCGGTTACTTAGAAGGCCGGGTTATCTTATAAACTAAAAATACATTTAATAAAAAATTCGTTATTGAATTCTTCGATTTAGATCTGATAAGGTCATCAGTTAATATAACTTCAAATATCCCTTTTATAACTTGATCTACAAAAGCCAAATTTATCCGTTGAGACAAGGCTAAGAATATCGGTAAGAAGACGGATAACTTTTTTAATATTAAAATTATATTAAATCAAAAAAATAATTTTATGAATCCAACCTTTAGATCAAAGAATGAGGAAAAAATGTTACAAGTAAAACCACCTGTTTCCTCGTCAGCCTACCATCAATGCCTACATTTCATTGGATTACTTTATGAGAATTCCGTTCGAAATATTTCCTTTAATTTTATTGTCATAAATAATTTATCCAGTTACTACTCAATTGCACGTGTTCACAATTCCATTTATATCATATTAATTTCAGTATAGTTTTGAGTTTATTTTTCTTTCATTGAAAAAAAATCGCAATCAATACAACACATCTTTTTTTCAGGTAGGTAAAAATCATCCAATGAAGAATTCCGCCTTTGGGCGGGGCGGTAAACAATGTCAAACTCTTACTGACTAAACAACCTGTCCCGTTCCTACATTGCCATACATACTAGGGTCAGAGCCTTCCTTTCAGACACGAACCCTTGGCCCTAGTTAGCTACGACCGTTCTGCAGAGTCTCTACGGTTGCTGACACCTCCTTGAGGTGCGCGGGAACAGTGCGCGCCGACGAATGGGCATATGTACACATCTGATAGATGAGTTATCATCTAACAGGATGTTAAGTTTAGAACTCACGAAGCGATTTTCAACTGCGCCTGCCGCGGTAGAGGAAACCGCTGTTCTATTTCTGATCTCACTAGACCACAGATTTGTGCGACTACGCATCCGTCGTAGTTGCGATTTTCGACCGCAAATTGGCGGGTGATTATCGCAAGACATGCGGTTTGAAGACGAATCACGTACACCACGCTACCACAGCGGCCGCAGGTGAAAACCGCTTCATGAGTTCTTAGCCTTAGTGATCTTCAATAGTTAGATGGATGCCGCTTACATGATTTTCTTCACCTTGTGAAAGTCCAGCACTGCGTATTCGTGTCATCATCACCGTTTCAACTGAAAGACGTCCATTGGTGGACATAAACCTTTCTCTCATCCATCGGATTTTTGTGACCCTCATTTCGTCATCAGTTCACCTTGTAGGAAAACATTCAACGTTGCGTCTTCCAATACTTGGTCGACTCTACAAAACCTATACCTGATTACATCCACTTCTCTAAAATCGCCCTATCAACTATCCATTCTGCAAGTTATTACCACCTGCTTACTGGCACTTAGTCCTAGCAAAAAGAGTCTGTCAAAAATACTATAACCATATTAGAAATCGATTTTCAAAAATGTCTCATTTGCCAACCCTACGCCTAGAGTGTGACACTAAGGATAACTTACGTGTTTGAGACATTCCTCACATTACAAGTACGTCATATTGTTAATCACCTTAAAGATTAAAAGTGACAGATGCCTGGTAATATTACTCCATCTACTCTGTCTGTATAAGGTCTTCTGTATAGGATGTCGCAGCCGCGCCGACACCGCAACGATAAAATTTTGATCAGTTTAATCATGTGAAGAGCCGATAAATATGGTCTTGACGATTATTTTACAAATTAATAGTGTTTCATGTATCGGATCGACCGTCTACGGGATTTAAACGACCAAAATTTAGCCGTGTATATTTCTAAATAAACTACACCCATGCAGAGCAAATAAAAAAAGAAAAATAATGACCGTGCTCATCACACAAACATTTGTCCTGAATGGAAATCAAACCCACAACCTCCGGCATAGCAGTCAGAGCCACGAATCACTAGACCAACAGGCCAGTCTGATTTAAGTACAGTGTCTTTGTTTAACAGTATTGACTTTCCTCTCTGCTTACCTTCTTAGAAGATACCAATCACTCGTTCAAATAACTTGGACTTTTCTTTTAATTATGAAACCTTTAAACAATGCTGTCGATGGTCCTTCACAAATGTCTACGATTTTATAAAATTCCTGCCTCGATAAAATTTAATTCCTTGAAATGTTTTCAAAAGAAATTAGAGGAATTTCCTTTTCATCTCGTTAGAGTTTTCTCATTGAAAAGGAATGCCCGCAATTCCCCGGAAATGTAATATGAAAAATAATTATAATATGTATTTCTTGAAGATTCTTCTTGTATCTAAAAATATGTTTTTCTAAGGGAACGCGGAGTTTTCAAGAACCACTAATTAAATATATGATCATGGGTATTTTTTTCATATTGGGTATCTTTATTTTTAAGATTCGGTATCTTAAAAGGACACAATGGAACCCTTATGGGATCTCTTATTCGTCCGACTATCTGTCTGTCAAAATATCTGGAATACGTGGAGGTATCGAGTTGAAATTAAAAACACTAGTCTGAAGGCCCTTAAAACTGTTAAAGAATTAAACTTCTAATTTATTGAAAAAAAGATACAGCTGTTTATATTGTGTAAGGGAACCGAAATTCATAGGACAATTCCCGTTGATCCAGAATCCTAAAATAAAACAAAGTCTTGCAGCACAGATGTAGAAAATAATAAATCTGAAATACACACACATTAGGTGTACAGCCATGGAGTGGAATTCCTTTCCGGAGTCTGTGTTTCCTGATGGCTATAATCCGGGAATCTTTAAATAAAGAGAGAATAGGTTACTTCTAGATAAGCGCGCTCCATCGTCGACCGCAGCGTCGCTTTCCATCAGGTGAGATAGCGGTCAAGCGCGAACATTGTATAATAAATACAAAAAAAAAAGGAATAAGTCGTAATTATATAGTTACGTCACAAAAAAGAAAATATTGGCTATTCGTAAAAATCTCCGGGAAAAGAACTATTTACACAGGTAAGTTTGTGCAGAATCCCCCTGTGCTAGTCCGACATCATCATCATTTGTCACTTTATTTTTTTAATTTCACGGATTATCAAAATTTAAAATTTATCACTTTAATTTTTTTAACCAGTGAAAGTATTACTGTAATTTATCCACGTTCACAATGTTTTAGAGAAAATAAAACAAAAATAAAACCTTGCTTACAAAAGACAGACACTACTGATACTTTAAAATTATGTAAAGCGCACAAGACATAAAATTCTTGCTCGTATCAGAAAACAGTAGTGTAGCAAATTACTACGCCGTAGCAACGACGTGCTACGAAACAGCTACGACGTAGCACTCCGTGGCTTGCCAAGCCAAGGCGAGTCGTGTTGTCCGCATTGTAAATTAGTTGGAGTCGTGTTCAATATAAATTGTTCCAAGTCTGTGTTCAAGAGAACGTTCTATTGGACATTTAGTAATTCATTGCACTTACTTTGTTTTGTAAACATTGTTTGTTTAAAGTTCATGTACTTTAAAAAGGGGAATATAGGTAAACTTAATGGTTCAAGACATTTTCGGTTCAAAACAGGTTCGGCTTGGATAAATAAAATTACAATATTGGCAAAGGCATAATGAGAAAAAAATACATATTCATTACATTTATCCCTGCCGCTTATAGACATTTTATTGTTTTAAATTATTTTCCACACTAGTGTGGAAAAATGCGTGACCTCGCCCCGCCAAAATTGATTGAAAGTAAGTAATTGCATCAGACAAGGCGATAAATAACCTCATCTTTTTTGTTTAAAAAATAATTTACACATTTGAAATCAGAAATAGCTGTCTATATCTTACAGTGCACTAAACAGCAATTTATTGTTACTAACATCCAATAAATATACTAATTAGAATTACTATTATGACATATTGTCAATACCATGGCAATACATTTTACAGCCGATTTGGTCCAAATTACCTCTAAATTACCATAAATTGGACGCATTCTACCACGCTGTTGTTAAGTACCAAAAAGCGTTCAAAATTATCTGCAATTTTAGTATAAAATATGGACTATTAAGTTCAGAGACATACAGGAAAGTGCATTCATCATCTATTCAAACCATCGTATGCCGGAAATTTCAGACCATCAAGTCCAGATTTCACGATGTTTCCCTTCAAGCTATGCATGGTTTTATTTGAAAGGTTTTTTTTATCGTGGGCAAAAATCATCCAGTGACAAATCCCGCTCTTGAGCAGAGCGCGAAACAGTGTCAAATTTTTACTGACTAAACCTCCCACCCCGTACTTTTTTTGCCTCTAGCACTGGGACCAAGCCTTCCTTTCAGAAAAAGAACCCTGGGCCCCCCTAAACAGGAATACGCCGCCTTGGGATAATTACACGAAGAGCAAAGCCACTAACGAAACCCAAAAAATATTGAATACCATAAAATTGTTTTAACAAAGAGTCTCAAACAAAAAAAAAAACAGAAATTGCGTCAACAAAATGAACCCACACAAGTCAACGTACAACAAACTTAATGTTTATTTCTTCTTAAAAGATCGCAGAACAAAAGATCAGAGTTATTTCAGTATCAAACATGTCACACTTTTAACCTTTAAATGTTCGGAAATCGAATCGAAGCCATTGGAAAGTCAATTAATGACGTCACGGCTGCTTAATATTTAAGTGTTTTTAAGCAACGGTAAGGCGCCTCCTGCACTAGCGATATAAACGCTACTTTTTGACATCATTGACGCTCGCTACAATCGCGGCTGTAAATCTCCCCTTTGAGGAGTAGCTGGAGAACGCCACATTGTTCTCATCTTTCGCATGATGCACGTCCTTACTAGACATGGCTAGTTCTAGAGGTTCCTGTTTCGAGTTTAGACGGCAGAAACGCCTAGGACGTCGTCATAGCTCGCTACAATTGCAGCCGTAACATCTCCCTTTTGAGGAGTAGCTGGAGAGGTGCTAAATTGTTCTTACCTTTCGCATGATGCATGTCCTTACTAGACATGGACAGTTCTAGAAGTTCCTGTTTCGGGTTTAGACCGCAGAAACGCTTAGGACGTCGTCATAGCTCGCTACAATTGCAGTCGTAACATCTCCCTTTTGAGGAGTAGCTGGAGAGGTGCTACATTGTTTTTACCTTTCGCATGAAGCAGCAGGTCCTTACTAGACATGGCGAGTTCCAGAGGTTCCTGTTTCGAGTTTAGACGGCAGAAACGCCTAGGAAGTCACCAAAGCTCGCTACAATTGCAGTCATAACATCTCCCTTTTAAGCAGTAGCTGGAGAGGCACTGAATTGTTCTTACCTGTCGTATGATGCAGGTCTTACTAAACATGACGAGTTCGAGAGGTTCCTGTTTCGAGTTCTGATGGCAGAAATGCCTAGGTGTCCCCATTGTACTGACTGCTTGAAGGATACGTGTTGAAGCATGCATCGTTTAGACCAAGCACCGCCGATTGATGGCGACGATCTCTTGAGTTGTGGCCTAATTCGAGCCATAGTCTAGACTTTCAAAGGAAGAGGTAATGGGGTTCGGTCCTTTCCTTTTACGAAGCTGTAATACTAGCAAATGAAATAACAGAAACCCAGCTGGGTTTCTGTTATTTCTCTCTTTTTTTTTATACACCTGTCACGTTTTCTCTTCACCACTTTTGGTTGACTGGTAGAGAATGTCTAAAGCATTAAGTCCGACTGAATACTTTTATGTTGCATGAAGTTCTAAATAAATAAACCCTGAGGAATCGTTTATCTTCACACACCAGCGAAGAAGAGAGAAGAAGAAGAAGAGAAGAGTTCCGGACTTCGGGAGTAGCAAGTCGAGGCCTGGCTACCAGTGATCGACGATGCAGGCCTCAATTGCAACATGTCAGTAAATGGTAGGCGCTGTTATTGCCGTGGGAAAACCCAAACGTTCGCGCATGTGTTAGTACAGAGCTCATGTTCCTTGATGTTCGTTTGCCGCAAGACGGCGTTGTCGTTGCGGGACGCTCGTTCGTGTAAGTGACGCCTAACGTTTATTTAATTTAACCGTTCTGAATAAATAATACGAGCTCGTTGTTTTGCTTTGGTTTACGTACTAAGTGTGATTACTTAGGACGGGCTGTAGAGCCGGTATGCTATGCTATGCTATGACGCGATTACGCACGGATTTGACATTTGTTAACTTTTGAACTTTCTTTCAGATAAAACGGTATTTTTTAAACGAATATTTAATGAGAGACTCCTTCAAGCAGGCGCGACGATCGGACAGGATTAAATTCATCATTGCAACACAAACATTAAAAAGAGTTAACTTAAAAAAACAATATAACAGAAAGAACACAAAAAAAATAAAAGTCTGACGAGAGAGTGCGTCAGACTTTTATTTTTTTTTGTGTTCTTTCTGTTATCCAATTCAAATTCCAATTATTTGATGATCGAAAAATTGGTTTGATGATACAACGAAAATAGTTTTTAAGAGAACAAATGTCAATGTCAGACAGGGTTCAAAAGCTTAATGAACAGACAACGCGAAAAAGAGAGAGCCCAAAAAACTGTTGGCAATAGGTAACATGTGTTTTTTCAAACAATTTAATTTTTTTGAGAAAAATGGTCGCCATTCAAAATCTCAGACTTCTATATAAGTACATTATTTAGGGCCAGGTTCATAGCAAATATTCAGAGGTGTTTATTGGATTAGTTTCACGCGTATTAAATTTCTAAAGAAATTTAGAAAATATCCACAACATATCTGAATATCTAAAATATCTGGAGAAAGATGTGTTATAGCATTATAATCACGTAAGAGCGGTTGTATGTACCTCGAGAAGGCCGCTCTTAATCTACACTATTGGTCTAAATTATTCCTTATTCCAGACTATCCAACCATCCACTCAATTCAAACGAAATTCTCAAATCTAGTTCCAAATTTAAATGCAGTTTCATTTGAAAATAGAATTGAGGAATTCAAACCACGTTCTAGAACCTGGGCTTCAAGTCTCGAGATAACATTTCCAGTCGACCATACATTACGTCAAAGCTTTTAATAAATATTCCGTCCAGTATCGACCTGAGCTATTTCCATCATGCTCCAGTCCAGGCTAGTTGAAACTATAAATAGTTAAAAAGAAAGCAACCTCCTTTGATGCTAGTTTTAATTAAATGCTAATAAAATTGCTAGAATACGCTTTATATAACTTTGATGCAAAACTTTTATTAGACCTGTTATAAATAAACTGAGGGAGGCAGGCTTACAAAAGCACGTAATTAAATCAGTTTTTTTTATAAAATAGCGGAAATATTATGCAGTTACTGAGGAAGTAATTAGAGGGAAAAATAAAGTCGTGTATCTATTTTTGGTGCTCGATTTTAGTCTAGTTCAAATATAGTTTATGATGCTATTATATACAGGTTGTCATTGGCATCGTACCACAAACGAATATCTAAAAATTCAATAAAAAAAAAAAATAAGAAAAACCGACCAAAAATGTCACCACCGGGGGATTCAGAATCATGTACTGGATTTGTGGTATTCGTTTGTGCGACGATCTCAATGACACCTTGTATATAGAGAACCCTATGATATTTCGATTCTGATTTTATGTTAATTTTTGCGTTCTTATTCAGACAATCTTGACTGCTTTGACATTTAGATCGTGGAGAATTGTTAATTAATAATAATAATAATAATAATATTTATTTTACTCAAAAAAGTTTACAATTGAGACTTAAATTTAGTAATCCATTGTTAAAATTACAAATACAAAACAATGAGTGCTTCTGTAACCGAACTAGGTTAAAACCTGTATCTCGGTATACAGTGCCAAACCTCTCAGAACATTAGTAATAGCGTACAAAAACAGTGCTAAATAAGTACAGAATTACTAATTTAAATTACAAATAATAAAATTAAGTTGGTTTAGTATAGTGTTGTGAGAAGTGAGTGGGAGTGTAATGGGAGGTGAGTGTGAGGGTGTGTGTGTGATGATGTATGAAAAAAAACATGTGCGGAGTATACTGTTTGAGTGTTTGAGTGTATGTGTTAATATAGAGTAATAGCGAAGAGTGTATTAGAAATAGCACAAGTGACCCTACCTAACTCGGTACGGTAAATAATTTCTCTGTGTCATCATACGTTAATGTCAACAAGTACCTTTTCACCCTGTCTTTGCAACGAACCCTACAAAGCGAGTAAATATCCAGAATAAAGTTTATTTTATTATAGACATGAGGACCTAGAAATACAAAAAATCTTCTAATAAAAGAAGTTTCCGGTTTATGTTCGCGAGTATATACCAATCGTTTTCCACGTCTATGTGTAAGACTGGGGTCATATGCTAATTTTTGATGTTGTTTTAAAATTATACTTAGTATGTAAAGCTGTCTGACCGTAAGCACCTCACAGTATTTATAAAGCTCTACAGTGGGAAATAAACGAGGCTTGAAAGTGCAAACCTTCAAAATGGCGCGTTGAGCGATCTCAGTCGGCTTAATATATGTTTTGGGAACTCCTCCCCAGGATGAGATACAGTATGTGAGTACTGACTGGCACAAAGCAAAATAGATCTGCTTCAATAAACAAGCATCAACAACGTGTCGTAGCTTCCTAAACACATATATAAGCTTTCGAACTCGAGCGGTGAGCAATTTTATGTGGTCTTTGAAGCTAAGGTTGGCATCGAAGAGGATCCCTAAGTATTTTATTGAGTTAACTCGCTCTATCGGACTACAATTGCAATGTGTGCTTAGAGAACATTGGTGAGGGACTATGTTATAGTTGCTCCCCAATGCATGTGTTGAATTGCGTATACTAAACGACATATACTTTGTCTTGTCAGAGTTTAAGGTTAAGAGGTGAAGTCTAAGCCATTGGTTTACGATATTAAACCCATTTTGAGCAGCATTGAAGGTCTCATCCCAGGTATCAGCAGAAAAAAGGAGAGCTGTGTCATCAGCGTATGATATGATGTCACCCTTGGGAATATTGATATTAGTGAGATCATTAATATAAATGAGAAAGAGCGTAGGACCTAAAATGCTACCCTGGGGAATGCCAAAAGACACCGGAAGATCAGCACTAACAAAACTCCCTATACGAACACGCTGCATCCGCCCTGTAAGATAGTTCTCAAAGAGACGGAGTTGAATTCCTCGTATTCCAAGTCTCTCCAGTTTGGTAATTAAGATGGGAATAGAAACGGTGTCAAACGCTTTTTTGAGATCGAGGAATATAGATAAGCATTTGCGCCCTCTATCCAGGTTAGTACTCACAAAATTGGTAAGATAATAAACAGCATCATCAGTGGATCTATTAGCCCTAAAGCCAAACTGATTATTTGCTAGTAGGTTGTTTTTTTCCAGGTATTTTGTGAGCCTATTGTTGATTATCTTTTCAAGTAATTTTGATATAGCAGGTAAAATAGATATCGGACGATAATTGGAGACGTCATTTCTATCACCATCCTTAAAAATTGGACGAACTTCGGAGCTTTTCAACTGGGATGGGAAAAGACCTTTACGGAGGCACTGATTAAAAATGAAAGTAAGTGGAGGGACAAGGAAGTCAACGTGTCGTTTCAATAGTTTATTAGATATATCATCACGGCCTATCGTACAATCTGTTTTTAGACCAATTATAAGGCGGGAGAGCTCATCCTCACTCGAATCTTCCAACACAAAGGAGTCAGCGAATCTAGTGCTGGAAAAATCCGTCGCTAGTGGTGAGTCAGAATCGTTTAGTTTCGAGCAGCTTTCAGCTAACGACGCTCCAATGTTAACAAAATACTGATTAATACTATTTAACGATTTTTCGGGTGAGGAGCCTGTGGTTAATAGCTGGTTGGGATGAGTAGGAACTTTATTAAAGTTAGATATATCCTTTAAACATCTCCAGAGTTTTTTTGGATTATTTTTTGATTTTTCGACCTCTGACTTTTCATATTCACGCTTAACCTTCTTTACAATTTCGGTACAAAAATTCCGGTATCGTGTGTATGTAATTTTCAGTGTGTTATTGTCTGGCGAAGATTTAAGTTTATTGTGTAGCCTGTCTCTATTTCTCATGCATCTCAGCAACCCAGGAGTTATCCACGGCTTAGTGATCTTCTTACGTCTAGATGTTTTGACAACAACGGTGTTTTCTTTTATGGCGGTCTGTATTGAGTTGGTAAGGTAGTCAAGTGAAGAAACAGGATCATTTGACTGAAAAATTGGAGCTAATTCGATTTTTATTATGTCTTTGGCTAACGATTCCTCATTGGTAAGATTGTAGGTGGAGTTTGCAAGAGTTTTCGGTAACTTAAAATCCAAACACACAAGCACAGGGTAATGATCGGTCAAAGTAGCTGTAGGAATCAATGCATGAGAACGGTAGGAACCTCTTAGCAATACATGGTCAAGACATGTGCCACTAGCACTGCGAGTAATTTCTTTATGGGCGGGCAGTAATCCGTGAGACGCTGTTAAAGTTAAGTATTTCTCTCCAATTGAATCTATCTTTGAGTCGTTGATAGGAATATTAATATCTCCTATCAACATCAAGTTGGTTGATCCTTCCACTTGTAAAAGAGTTTCATGCAAAGAGTCTACAAATGGGTCAATGTTTTTATAAGAGGGAGAGCGGTATATTGACACAATAGCAATCTGTTTGCCAAGACGCATTATTAGACAGTTTCCTTCTTGAAATGGTGGTTCTTCAAACAGTAAATCAATATGGTCTTTGTAATAAACAATCACTCCATCATTTTGTTTTAAGTTTTTCAAAATTAAAAAATTGTATCGTACATAGTGATTTCTCTTAGCATAAACCGACAGACATGGCAAAATTATAAGGTTTTCTATTTGACTACGGAACCCTTAACTAACTTCGAATGTACGAAAGAACGCAGTGATACCACTCTTAAGAACGAAATTTATTTTTATTTGTTTCATTTTATTTTCACAATTTTAAGAAAGCTTACAGACTAATATTATTATAACTATACTAATAAATTACTATGTTGCTATTTAAAAGCTTCCACAGATAAACACAACACAAATACATCCCTTTTTTTTAACACACATACATTCATTACGAGTAAGTATACAGCTCGACCATTCTTAAACTGTGTAGAATAAATGTTGCCATTCTAAACTCCATTTCATTTTATTAACGCCTCTCTCTATTTACATAACGAACGAAAATCATCCTTTCAGAATTTTTATTTCTATTTTTTCCAGCCTCATCAGGCCTTACCAATAATGCACGCTCAATTCTCAATACCGCAGATAATTCTCACCTTGGTACAAAGAACTCATGATTTATTCACGTTCCAAATTTCGAACCCAAAAATTAGAGCATTTGTTGCGATCGTTCGCAGGAATGTCTATCTAGAAAATGTCAGTTACTATGATGTAATCTCGATGTAAAATTAAAGTTCTAGTATTCAGTATTCAGCAGGATTCGGAATTTAAAATGAAATGCTGGCATCCTTTGCTAGCTAACAATTTGGGACAAACAAGCAATTAGTTTGGTGAAAAGTCCCACTGGCCACAACTCGACAAATCGTGCTTACAGATTTGTTAAAAAAAAATATGCTTAGCCTTTATTCGCGCGTATGTATATCATGAAACAAAAATTCCAATTAAACA
The DNA here is from genome assembly GCA_029852875.1 of Mythimna loreyi. Classification (NCBI taxonomy): domain Eukaryota; kingdom Metazoa; phylum Arthropoda; class Insecta; order Lepidoptera; family Noctuidae; genus Mythimna; species Mythimna loreyi. The sequence continues at coordinate 9,868,140 of CM056795.1, read as the reverse complement.
TTTTTTATTCAAACTATTTTGTTATTACATTCTGACGGTAACATTTACTTTTTTTATAATTAAAAACTAGATACTGGGCTTTTTACATGCTGTCGTTGGGTATGCGTTTATTTTTACTATGAAAGTATATAACTTTTGTAGTCTTGTTTTTTTTTTTAATCTTTATTTTTTACAAATCTATCATGTTGTCTAAACCACCCTCAGTTAAACCGTAGAGGATGTTTATATTTTAAGACCATCTTTGCACCTTGGTACTGCTTAAAGATTAAATAAATAAGTAAATCATTACATACTAGTAGTATAAACCAAAGTTGCTTACCGCTGTCCTTATGCATGCTTAGCTCTTTAAAATACGAATCAGATTTTGATGCTATTTTTTTAATAGATAGAGCGACTCAAAAGGAAGGTTTATACGTATAATATACTAGCTTTTGCCCGCGGCTTCGTCCGCGTGGTATTGTAGTTGGGGTTTCCGAGATAAAAAGTAGTCCTATGTCCTATTCCGGAGTGTATCCTATGCCTGTGCCAAATTTCATCCAGATCCGTCCAGCCGTTTTGGCGTGATTGAGTAACAAACATCCAAACATCGTAACTTTCGCATTTATAATATTAGTAAGATTATTTAATATCACCATTGCACCATCAATCAATTTATTAAAAAAATCACACACAAAACTATTTACACAAAAGTATTTAGAGCGGTTTAATAACTTTTGAAAATATTTTGTTGTTGGTTATTAACTGGCTTAGGTACTAAAAGAGGTCCTAAAGCAAATTTCGAGCGTTCAAATGAACGATGTACTCGGACGTCGGATGTTCGAGGGTTGACGCTTCCGGACGCTGCTTCCATGACAATTTGCGGTAATGAAGGGTTTAGCGTTTGAAAGCGTTGACGCTGGTTGAGGCTGAGAATTGCTAATTGCAACGCTGTCGGATAAAGTTCACTTGTAAAAGCTGGTGTATTTTTGGACGCAGTTGTTAGTAGGGGTATTTTAGTTGAACAGTTTTTATGAGAAAGTTAATTGAAAACACATGCCACTGTTATCATCATTTAGTAAAAAAACGTCCACTGTTGGACAGAAGCACCTTGATGACCGGTCGTGTGCGTCTCGCATCCATCGGATTCGCGTAACCCTCACTAGATTATCAATCCACCTTGTGGGAAGCCTTCCAATGCTGAGTCTTTCGGGACCATGTACCATCGAACCATTCGTTCTGCAAGCAATATACCAACTACCAGCTAAGTTGGCTAAGTTAGTAACTTTGGTTCTCTTGCGGATATCTTCATTTGTAATACGACACACAAGAAAACTCCAAGCATAGCCATAGAATATACTTATAGTATTTCTATTGCCCTTTGGATGACTTTAAGCCTTCAGATCACACCCACGTGCCACATTACCACAATATTTAAAGGAAAAATTATGTGTGTTTATGTCTGATACATGTGCAATTGCTGAACGGATTTAAATGAAATTTTACACATGAGTAACCTATTTAATAGGACATAGGATAATCGCTACCTCGATATGTTTCTTTTTACATTCCGAGTATTTCCCTTAAGTATAATAATTTTCTTTTATTTACTCATTTATTGGCATACCAACAGCATTGCATACAGGAATATTACATAAAATTATATTAAGATACATTACACTGGTACCTATGCATGCCTATTGTTGGTACGCACACACAACCTCTATAAATTGGGTTGACGTTAAAATTATTGTTATGGTTTGAGATAAAAAGATCACAAAATAATTAAGATATAAAATGAAAAAAACACGCATTCAAACGTACTTTTATGATATGGGTGAAGTCGCGGGCAGAAATTAGTAATATACTAGCTGTTGCCAGCGTTAAAATTACAAATATGTTGGTATTTTCATCTTGTAGCAACTTTGCTAACACAAGAAGTTACGTTTTTGGTGAAAACAGGCTTAATTAAATCTAGTTAGCCCCAGGCATTGTGTGTCTTAATAATGTGGTTCAAAAATCAAACAGAGAGAGTCTTTAGAGAGTAAATAGGTTATATATTTCTAGAGAACCATACTCTATCGTCGACCACATCACTGCCATAAAGAAAATCAACAATAAACTAAAATAAAGCCTTACAATCAAAAATCTCATTAATGTTAAAAAAAAAATCCGCCAAAAAACCGCAATATAAATTATGTGAAGGTTGTATGTTGAAATTTTTTTTTTTTGTGATTGCAAGCCGGAAGAAACTGGACTGGTTTTAAAGTTCCTTACTAGGCCAAATTAGATAAAAAAAAGGCTATTTGCTCATCAAATGATGAGAAAATAGTTTTTTTTATCAACGTTTAAACACTTTTTTAAAAGAAATAATCTCCTTTTAGCAATGGTTTGTAGAATTATATTTTAATGTGCCACAATGAACTATTTTCTCACCATCTAGAAAATTAACAAATTAGCTTCCAAAGCACCAAAACTGTAACATTTGACATTTCAAAGACATACTACACTAGCGCCTCTAGCGGTAAGTACTGGTACGATACTCTAATTGAAAGATGTCTGCTGCAGTCCAAAGCTTAAAATATACGTCCCATTACGGAATGTAAGGGTTAAGTAATTTACGACAGTAAATAGTACAAGCTCCTTCGAGTGAAACTAATGTCTAGATTGAGTGCCAAAACGACTGTTAGCCCAGAGCTCCGTACATTTTAATTTCTATCAATTTGTCGTGTTTAAATGTATATTTATTTACACTTATTTTGCTGCTTTTCAAATTAAATACGACCTCCTTTTTGTAGTTTTTATTTAACTTTGAATGTTTGTATGATGAATCATCAGGATAGTTTAAGCTATTATCAATAATATCTATAAGTTGGGCCTATGACTAACTACGTATACAAGGTGTCATTGACATGTTAACGCAAACGAATACCATGGATCCAGTACATGATTCTGGACCCCCAGTGGTCGAATTTTTCGTCGGTTTTTTTTTCAAATTTTTGATAAAAATGTTTTGTTTTTTTTTTATTTTTAATCTGTATAAAATATGAAAAAACCGACAAAAAATTCCATCACTGGGGGTCTAGAATCATATACTGGATCTATGGTATACGTTATTGTTATCATGTCAATGACACCCTGTATTGAATCGGCGATAGTAACTACGTATCTAGAATCAGCGGTAACAGGGAAGTGTTCAGTTAACTGCGCTTATCAATAAACGTTTATTTAAACTGCCTATTTGCATAGTTATCCCTGACTGTGTTTTTAAGGCTTTACGGGAGGGTGATGACTAGACTATAAGGTAACACTTAACGATGGACGATAAAATCGATATTTTTTACTATAGTTCGCTCGCTTCACTCGGGCACAAATCACGTCACACTATATGTTTTTGATAAATAAAGATATTATTATTTTGTTATCTACACTAATATAATAAAGAGGAAAAGTTTGTTTTTTTGTTTGTAGGGGGTAATCTCTGGAACTACTGGTCCGATTGGAATAATTTTAGCAACAATAGAAAGCTGCTTTACTCCTGAGTGACATAGGCTATATTTCATGTACGCGGGCGAAGCCGCTGACAAAAGCTAGTATTATATAGGTAAGTAAGTAGTTAAAAAGAAATCAAATCCAGAACCAGAGATTTTTAAATTAATAGCAATTTTTACATAATGCACGATGCCCTCATAGGCCCGACTTATAGATATTATTGATTGTAGCTTAAACTATCCTTATGTGCCTTCATACAAACACCCAAAGGCTCGGTTAAAACTAGTGTCAGGCTACTGCTACGTAGTTGTCTGGCATTATGCTGAACTGGATCTATTTGGCACAGCCGTGAGACATATTAATATTGTTAATTTTATTTCTTTATTTTTCTTTCTATTTTTTTTTTATGTTTAATTTAAGTTTGTAATTATTTATTTGATTGTTCATGTTTCATGGAGTGCCAAATAAACATGTTTTCTTTCTTTCTAAACATTCGAAGTTAAATAAAAGCTTGTAAAAAAACATTCTACGTTAGTAAATTTTATTCTAAAACTCTAACATTTGTTACATGCCATATACAGGTAACAAAAACTTTATTGCAAAGCTTGTTGTTCAAGCATGTCGGGCTTCATGAGAAACTTCGAACAACATTCGATAAATATGTTTTACTTTTAAGTATACAGAATATGCGTAAAGAACGTTAATATTGATCTAGAATAACGTACAAAGTTTAGTTCAAACAATAGGTCTGTACATGAATCTTTTCATAAGTTTTCTTGTACTTTCTGATTCTTTGCGAGATTGTTTTTTCTTGTGTCGTTAGTGAGTTGAAAGTAAGCAGAAATATAGTACGAAGGAAATAGGTTGAACTAGTTGCTATGGCTTTGTGCAGCCCCCACTTCGATTGAGACCCGAAAAGCGGTCACTGTGCATTTTTTATTGTAGACAAAATTTGTTTTCATGTGAAAAATGTGCGATTATGGAAAATGTTGAGCTGTGGTGGCCGAGTGGTAAAGTCTTTGACTTACGAGTCGTAGGCCGCAGGTTCAAACCTAGCCAGGCGCATTATTTTGTGTAACTTATTTCATCACCACTGCTCTCTAAACGGTGACGGAAAACAACGTGAGGAAACCGGCATGTCCGAGAATCCGCATTGAGCCTGTGTAATGGATAACGGCCCATTCCCAATCCTAGAGAAGAGAGCCTGAGTCCCAGTTGTGGGAACATTATAAGGCTGATGCTAAACTATAGAAAATGTTTAAAATAAATTATTGAATGTATTGTAATCGGCTACTACAAATATCCATATTGAACATATATATTTTTCAATACACTTACTCGAAAACTGCCTCTTATCGCACTCCTATTAGGTTCAATATAGCATGTATATCACATCACCCAAGTGCTTTTTTGAGTTTATCACAACAAGGGCTTTTTTATTCCTTCCTTATCGTCACGGTTACTGGTGATTATTTTGTTTTACTTAGTTTATCGAATCAGGCGCGAGGCGTCCCCCAGAGTCGCTGGGCGATCCCCACGAAATTAGAAACTGACTAGAACAGATTTTAATGCTATACTTATCTATTCTTATATTTCTACTGTATGTTTGAGATACGATTAATTTTTTTTTCTTTCTTTCTTTCTTTCACAAGTCGTAAGTGTATTGAAAAACGTCGTTTGACACACGTGCAGATTTGTCATTGCTGCCCTCGGCGTCATAACACACTCGCCTACGGCTCGTGCGAATTTCGCCTCGGTCGCAATGACAAACTTCCTGCACTTGTATCAAAATGTACTATTTTGATACGTGATTACATATTTTATTTTGAAAGTATCACTCTTTAACCTTTCGAGTGCCGTAATTAGGGACATAATGGAAAGTCAATAAGTGTGCGAACACCGGCGTCGTAGAATCGCATGGGGTTTAAGAGTTCGATGCTGCACGGTGAGCACTAAATAGTTCGTCCTCATCGCACCGTGTAGTTGTTTGTTTTTATATATTTACTAGCTTTTGCCCGCGGCTTCGCCCGCGTGTTATTGGGGTTTCAGTTTGGGGTTTCTGGATCTATGTCCTATTCAGGAGTGTATCCTATGCCTGTGCCAAATTTCATCCAGATCCGTCCAGCCGTTTTGGCGTAACTTTCGCATTTATAATATTAGTAAGATATGTATTTCTTTTGTTTAATTGTGTGTTACTAATGGACAGAAAGGTAAAATACTTATCAACTGACTAACTTAATGGAAGCAATGTGTCTCTTCGCTACCTCCAACAAACTCAACACAGCTTACTGTATATATCCGCAGAATAAAAAGAAAACTGCCTGAAACAATGGTACTGCTAGACAAAATCGTATTAGGCTTGGTTTCAAATCTTCACCGGGCATTGTTCCAAGTTTCCAATCACAAATCCTGATTGGTTTTTCTCGAGGAAGCACCAATCACACTTTTGTTTCTAAATTTGAAATCAGAAGTGATGAACATTTGCAATTAGTATCTATTACAACTAGTGTCTATTACAAGTAGTGTTTTGTTTTTTGAGACGTTGATATCATCCATTGACATCTTTCACTCTAAGGTAGAATGAGAAGGCGTGTGAGACTTTTACTGACTAAAATCTCTGCCTGTCTCTGTCCTTTTTTTTGCTAGTAAAAATCATCTATCCAATGCTTCTTAGCCCTTATACCGGGATCGGACCTTCCTTTCTTCCTTTCATTTCGTAGTAGGCCTAAACCAAGGCCCAGATTGCTGTGTATCTTACAGTCCGATAAAAGATCATGCTTGGCAAAATGAAATTGTGCAATTCCAACGTACACTCCCCGGGTCGAAGCCTGCTGGAGCCCAGGGTCTCTTTCTGAAAGGAAGGCTTGGCCCCAAAGTGCTTGGTGCGAAAGGCAAAGAAGTAATGGTCTGGGGTGTTTAGTCAGTAAGTATCTGACACTGTTTTCCGCTCCGTTCAGAAGCGGGATTCGTCATTGGATGATTTTTACTCACCATGAAAAAAAACGCACACTCCCCGAAATGTAATCGATACAAAATTGACAAGCTAGCTACCCACAGACGAGTTATGATTTTTTTTTTTTCACTTTACTAACCTTGAGTATAACACAAAATTGAAACTAAACAAAAGGCACTTAAGCATAAAAGTAATCCCCCAAGGAAATGAAAGTTAAAAAGCTTAATATGTATAACAGCCAAATTTTAAAAGGAGCTACCCGATACGACACCCTTGGGTCCCGAAAAAAAGTGTTATTTTTTCGCAAAATTTAATATCTTCACGAATAATCTATATATCTAAGTTTTAATATAATATGAAAATAGGATTCTAGCTCTCATAAATCCAATATTTAGCCGGTATTTACGCCATCCCGATCATATTATGCGTAGAGCCTCCAGATTACATGTGCTCAGAGGATTTTCGCTTTGTATGATAATTTTCTTTCGCCTACCTATTCAAGTTCAGGGAAAACCGGCTCACAATGATAATTGTGGGTTTCTGTTAGGATTTCATTGTAATTTTCTAAATAAATCCTGTGGGGATATGGCTGGTCATTTTCATGATTATTTTGTTGGCTTCGAATTCAAAATGCGATGGAGACTTCTTTTTAAGATCAGACCGCTGTCTACCTGAGCGTCTATCAAAATCTTTTTTTCTGATAAACTCGTGAAGTATTAAAATTGACATCAAATATTAAATTCCAACAAATAAATCTATGTCATGTCCTAGAATCAAAAATTCGAAGACATGATGTGACGTCTACCAATCCGCACTGGGTCCGCGTGGCAGTTTATAGCCTACTACTTTCCTAGAGAGGAGGCCTCTATCCCAGCAGTGAGAATTTGGCAAATAGGTTTCTTATAGATTGTAGACGTCCGTTAAGAACGGATTTTACGAAACTTTACTCCTAAAAAGGCTTTTTTATGGTGGGAAAAATCATCTAATAACGAATACCACCCTTGCGCGGATCGGAAAACAGTGTCAGACTCTTACTGACTAAACGATCCTCCCCATTCCTCTTTAGTCTTCATACCAGGCTCGGACTTTCCTTTCAGAAAACTGACCGGAGCGGGACCCCTTTGGGGGTTTACTGACTTTCACGCAAGTAAAGCCGCTGTTAGAAGTTAGTAAATAATATAACCATAGCCAAAGACAAAGTGTCAAATTAATTAAAATATTTATATCAAATGATCAGCCATTTTGCAATACTCTTAATGTATTTTAGTACCTCTTTAGCAGATCAGGAATTAATTAAAACCTAATCAAGTTTGATCGCAACATGTTAGACGGAAGTCACTTCACCGCAGGAGGATATTTACTAACTAATTAACGGAATTAATTAAATGGGAAGGATATGGGTCGGTAGTGTGTATATTATATAGTGCTCTACAATACTTAATGGAATGAGATTCAAATCGTACGTAATTAGACTAATAAGAATAGTGTAAACTTTCGAACGCTGGAAATATTGTTCGCTTTTTTGACAACAGATGGCGTTTTTTTTAATAAAAATATTGTAACCTTTCGAATGCTGAAATAATTGTTCACTTTTTGGACAACAGATGGCGTTGTTAAGTGAACGCCGATTTCTAGATCTCGCTATTAAGATTTTCCAAGCTGGGACTAGGGTCACGATGTTAGTTTTGAAAGTACAGTAGAAGAAAATGGTAAGTGATTTGTCTGAACCTCACCCTCGTTGAGGTCGCGAGTGCGGGGTCATAGAACGATTATTCACAAATCAACGGAATGTATGTATATTGTAAGTATTGTAAATAATTCAATGAAATGAGATTAAAATCGTACGATATGAGACTAATAAAAATATTATAACTTTAACTTTTGAACGTTTTTATATTTACCAAAAACATAATATTACAATTGTAAGGAAATCAACTGTCTGCACCCTTTTCTAAAGTGAAATTGTTTGCATTTGGCAGTTGAAAAAATAAGCTATTAGTACTGTTAAAACACATGAGTACAGTTTAAAAACCCTACAAAAGCCAGCAGGTAGTTTTGAAATGTCAAAGTTATCTTTCCGTGCTAAATTCGTTGTTACATCAATTTAAATGAAAGCGGAAAATTATTGTATCTGAAGTCTTCATTTCAAGCATACGAGCCATATCCTCTCATCTCTCCCCAGAGCTGCCTTCAGCGTTCAAGCTTATTACAGCAGTTAAAACGAAGCATCAACTTTGCGAGCCTGTAATCAAAGTTCTGGAACCAATAACGATCGACGATAAGGTTCATCAGGTGTCATGAATACATTGAAAACACCAATAGAATACAATGGATAGATACAGAAGGTCAACTCCATACAGCGTGCGAAAACGAACGCACAGAGTTCCACTTCAAGCATAGTAAGTACAAACGGCGAACTACCGTCTGTTAACGGTCCAAACCAAGCCAGGTCGTCGACGGCGCGCTCTGTTCCGAAGCGTACTGGAGCCCCGGTCCGATTTCTGAAAGGAAGGTCCGACCCCGGTATGAAGGCTAAGAAGTAATGGTCCTTTAGTCAATAAAAGTCTGATACTGTTTCCGGCTCCGCCGAAGAGCGGGATTCGATTTTTCCTACCATAAACAGCATTGTAAGTGCAATTGCACTTGCTTAAATCACATACACAAACAGTTGGTCTGGAAAGTTTCCGAGATTGTTCATGAAGGGGATTGCTTCTTCATTTGACGAATGCTTTTGTCTTTCGAGTGTAATTATTGAATGAGGAAACAAAAAAAAGTCGTCAGGTGAGTAAGGTGGATGGTCAAACCGTAATTCGTGATTGGGAGGAGCATTGCCGTGTCCTCGTGAGGGCAAGCGGCGGCGATCTCTCGTGCCGGGTCTTGGTAGAAGCTCTGGTTCGGAGCGAGGAGTGGTGGCGTCAAATAAGAGCTAAAAACTAAGGTCAAGATGCAAAAATCAAAGGGGATACATGTATCAACTTAAATTTAAACTAAATTTTAAAAATATGTGACAGTTATAAATCTTGTCATGGTCGCGGGTTAATTTGAATTAACCATTTGAAGAGACATAATAGTTAACAACAGGTGTGCGTACGCCAGCGCAGCGTTCGTTTGGGGCTCAATAGTTTTATCTGTATAGAGCCAACCTTTTACATCAAAATTGTCTTATGTACGTTGGTTTCTGAAAACTTTTCCCATCTACCTTCAACAGGTTCCTTTACACAAACTACTATGTATTCATACTAGTGCGTCGTATAATTTTTTTTATTTGCATCTTTGTGAGCCCGTTCATTTTTTCCTGAGCGTAATTTATGCAATGGATGTAAACATGCGTAAGAGAGATTTTCTGTAGTATTTCACGACTGGAATTGTAAATGGAATCATACTTCCTGGTAAATATAGAATTCTGGTTTTTGATACTATTTCGATCCATTACTGCCGTTGTTGTAGTAAGAAACCTTTTCAACCGACTTAAAAAAGGAGGTTCTTAGTTTGACTTGTATGTATGTTTGTCCACGATTATCTTACCTTTGACAAAACCGATTTGAATGCGGTTTTCAAAAGTTGGCTTTCCCTAAAAAATTGTCACTTTTAGGGAAAGGTTTTGGTATTTTGACTGACTTAAAAAAATGAAGTTCTCATTTTGTTCCGTATGTATGTATTCAGTTAAGTTTGGCTGAGGGGTACTACAACTAAAATGTGTAAAATAAAACATTTTTTTTACAAAAAACAAATCGGAATTCGCTGTTTAATAACAAAGAGATCAAACTAGTAAACACCGACTTCCGAAATTTAAAAAAATTTTGCTATCGCAAAATGTGTGTTTTCGTGGGTTTTTTTACATTGAAGTCGGTTCTACTATTTTTTTTTGTCATAAGTTTTTTTACTTTAACCATATATTTTAAGACAAAAAAGGTAACGGATCGACTTTATTTTCCCTTTTCTGTTCCAACTACCCAACACCTACCTACCCAACACCTAAAAATATCTTGTGAATTCCCTATGACGTCAATTCAAATCCCGCTGCGAGTCAAACGAATCGGCAACATTAGTGACGTCGATTCGTGATTTGTGAGTGACGATGATCGTTCATAAAGTGAAGAACGTTCAAACTTGAAAGAATAAAGAATACCCACCTACAATGAAAGGAAGATCCGACCCCAGTATGTAGGAGTTAAAAAAGAATGGGATCGGTTGTTTAGTCAGTAAGAGTCTGACACTTCAACCAAGTGCGGGATTTTGTATTCTGTAAACCCTTAATTCAATTCAATTCAATTCAATTCAAACATTTATTTGCTAGAATATGGTACGTAAGTTCTTACAATAAATTTGTTTCAGCATATCCTGCCATAACATGGCCTGCAAATGTCAAAATAAGTTTTATCAATGTATTTGTTAATCTAAGTTACAAACAGAATCTATTGTCTTGTCATCTAAATAATCTGGTATAATAACATTTTCGTATTACTAGATTAAAAAGTTTTTTTTTTAAACAATGTCAGCGGTAAGTCTTGCAAGCTATTTGGTTGATGATTGTAAATAATAATTGACATGCAGTACACGTTTTTCTTAAATAAGCTTAGTTTTATTGATGGCAACTGAAGTCTATCTTTATGGCGTGATCGACCACCACAATCCTTCAATTGACTCACCACAATCTTTCACTTCTGTTATTCTTATGTTAACATGTCGACATTGGAGTGGGTTATATGTTTTTGTATTTAGTTTTAAGGATTTTCTTGTCTTTCCTTTAGCATGTAACTGTTTTTTTTCCCCAATAAAATAAAAATATTTCTCGTCTCCCTCCTCCTAAGACAGGCGACACTTTTTCAACATTTTAAAATGTTAAATGTTATGATTAATCACTGCCGCCACTTTCAAACCACCTCTAACACCTATAGAATTATGACATTACAATTGAAGTTTCGATAACTTATTTTGCCTTCGTTAACTTTCGAAAACTAACAGTATACATCAAGACTCTACTTCTGGGGGCCTTGTTCCCGGAACTTTTAACGACATTACATAAGTTATGGGTTATGACCGCCGTGGCGACCCCATTTTGTAAATTAATTTATGGGGGCGCTAAGTCACGGCACTTAGGGAAGAGGGAAATGCAGCGGACTATTATAATAAGTGTTTAAATAAAAAGATGTACTTAAAAAGAATAACATGGTACTTTTTATGATAGGAATGATCATCTAATGACGAATCTCGCCCTTGGACAGAGCGGGAGACAGTATCAAACGTCTACTGACTAAATAAGCCACTGTTCCTTCTTGCGTAAGTTCCAAGGTCCCGGTGTTCAATCAACCCTTGACCACAGAAGGCTTCGACCCTGCTGGGTCCCTACAGGACATGATTAGACTGCATAATGTCGCAATTTTTTTGGGCGGTACGTTCCCTTTGGATAAATACGACTATAACGTGGTAAAAACTTGTTTGGTAAGCTTATAAGCTTTGATTATTTCATTTCATTCACGAACTAGGCTTCTGCCAGCGGCTTCGCCCTCGTGAAAATAGGGTTCTCCATACTAAATTTAGACCACCATTACATCTCTTAGGAGCTGAAGTTTGAAAAACCGTTTCTTAGTGTTCGCCTACGTCATAAAAGGAAGCCTTGTGCAAAATTTCACGCTCCTAGTCCCAGTAGTTTCGGCTGTGCGTTGATATGTCAGTCAGTTTCTCCTTTTATATACATAGATAATGTAACATTTCTGAATAAAAATAACATACAGCATCCTCATTGACTCCGTTTTAGAGTTCACGTATAAAAGTCAAACTGCATGCTTGCCCCAGGAGGTACTGTTGAATAAAATAAATAATAAAATATCAGGAACGTGCAAGCGCTGGAGCAAAGTATCACAAATATTGCATGAGATGATTTAAGGGGCACAGCTGAATTGCTGTATGATTTACTCCACTAGCTTTTAGCATGGATAAAACAATTTATACCCCTTAGGTTATACTGTTTACAATGGACTTTATGAAAAGGCTCACCCGAATCGGGAATGAAGATATCCGCACTAAACTTGACGGCTCGGCTGGCATAGTGGCAGAGCGATTGACTGCTGCGCTGAAGGTCGCGGGTTCGATTCCCACACGGAACAAGTTTTTATGGCCTACAGATAGGTGTTCCGGGTCTAGGTATTTTGTATATGTGACTTTACATGTTTGTGATCGCACCAACGACACAAGAGTAGTAGGCAACGTTTCTTTTTTAAATAAAACCTTAATGGCAGTGGACTGGACACATTGTTCCCAGAAAAAGTTGTGGATGGGGCTAAAAGTTTATGAAGTGGCGACTAAAGGAGGACGCAGCCATGCCTATTGGAAGGCCGAATGCCTCTCACAAAGTGGACGAGACCCTGACTTGGTCTATCATCAAGTCAGAGTCTCGGATAACAACTGAATGTGAGATGCACGAAACAGGTTCTTCTGGCGAGAAATGGAGGAAGCATACATATGAACAACATCTTTCATCTGTAATAAGCAGTATCTTTGTGTCCTTTTATCTGAATTTGTTTTTTCATTTTCAAGTGTGTGTTTAGGTACATAAGTGTATAAATAAATAATAAATAAACCGTTTACCACTTTAGACTCAAAATGCTCTAGACTACCTCAAAGAAATAAATGATTTTTATTTTGTAAACAGCTTTTTTACAAACTCTTTTACACGTCTTTTATTTCGTCCGTTGAAACTAGATGAAGCTGGTATTTCCTAGCTGACTACCCTGAGAAGAAACATTGAAACAAACTCAGGGGTCAATCAGTCAGTCAGAGAATTTCACTACTTAGCGATAAACACAATAAATATGTTTCAATAACGTTTCGCGCTTATTTGATTCATGGTGGACATCCAAGTCCACTTAGCACTTTTCTTTTAACTCTCTTCCCTTTCATTTTTTTTAAATATCAATGCTCCCTTTCCACCTACTCCCTACTAATCTTTTATAAACACCAATTCCCTGTAATCTTAGCTAATGTATACTGAACAAACAATTCTTGCTACCCACTGGTGCATCAGAACGATGCATTGCGCTACAAATTGGTTAGTACTCCAACTTTTCTCGATAAACATGGATATTGATTCTCTTCGACGGGCTCTCAGCTGGGAACATAGCTGAAAGCTGAGCGAGTAATGAGATAGATTTCGCTGAGCGAGGGATGATAAAATTGGTCGCTGGAGTTCGATAGACAGCTGTCTCATCGAGTAAAGTGCACTGTTTATTTAAGTTATGTATTTTTGACGTAAAAGGGGACTTAGACAAATTTTATTGACAATATTTGTATTGTCATAAACTGTAAAATATTTGGAATCTATATACTTACGTTACGCAAATGTTGTAAAGTCTGTCCCAAATGTTTTAGACTTCTGAAATGACAAAAATGTTCATTTAATCTTTATGTACAGTTCTTTATGTAGAGTCCAATTCCCTTGTTTGGACGTCATCTCAACAAAAGAATGGGTGTGTGGCTATCTACAAGCGTTAACTCTAAACGAAACGATTGTAACTTGGCTGGGGGAAGGTCTTTTTTGTGAGTCAACTTTTGGGTTAAAAAATACTACACTAAAATAAGTATTATTTAGCTATTGAATAATGTATATATATAATTAAGTATCATTAAAATTTGATGCTTATAATAATAAAATAAACATCATTATATAATGATAAGTAAAGTGATAATAGTGATTATTTTAATTAAGAGAACTCAAAACTAATAAATTATGATGAAGACCAGACTGAGAGGATTTAAAATAGTAGTTCTGAATCCAAACCAAATGCACTACATACGTTTAGCAAACACCACATAAATCAAAATACTACGAAACATTTTACCGGTATGTGCAACTTACACAAAAATACCGGTACCTGAAACAACTTATAAGAGATGACAAGTAAAAGAATTTTACCGTACCTTTTCTCAGCACATACTGTGACATGAAAAATTATCAAAGAGCGTGCACTTTGCACTTTTCAGAGTATAGAGGATGTGTAGAGGTACCTAATTGCATGTCTTTCGTAGTAAATGTGTGATGCTCGTTGAAATTTACTGTTGCACCTGTGTTCTTTCACACGGCATCACGTATGTTTCTTCATAACTTGCAGATTGAGATGCTGCAGAAATTTGTTCTGCATCGCACTACTTCCATTAAACTTTGATGTATTTAATTCTTTACATCAAAGTTTAGTAGAGAACTCGCAACATTAATGCCACAAGTTTGCGGTTGGCGAGCAATCAAATGGGTAGCTTTTTCCAGTCACGTAGGCGCGGGCTTGTAACGTCTAGTAACGGTCCAGACCAAGCCAGATCGTTGACGGCGCACTCTGTTCCCCTGCGCCTCAAGGAGTTGTGAGCAAATGTAGAGGCCCCACTGCAGGGCCGAAATACATTGGGGCCCGGTCCGGCTTCTGACACAAAGGTCTGACCCTAGTATGAGGGCTGGGTTCTTTAGTCAATAAGAGTCTGACACTGTTTCCTGCCCCGCCCAAGGGCGGGATTCGTCATTAGATGATTTTTCCCACCACAAAAAAAAACGGATAGTTTGCCGTCCGGTAAGAATAAATACTTGGGTCGACGGCGTGCTTTGTTCCACGTGTAGACCTAAAATTGGTTATAATCTTCGTCATACAAATTGAACCATCATAGCGATCGACCTGGAAGAAAAGCAATAGAAGTGGAGGGCTGCTGGCTGAGGGTGGATGTCATATGTTTTCGAATTTTTGGTTCCAGGACATGCCGGTTTTCTCACGATGTTTTCCTTCACCGTTTTGAGAGCAGTGGTGATGAACCCGCGATCTACAACTTGTAAGTCGGGGCCGTTACCACTCGGCCACCACTGATCTAACAAACACATACACACAACACAATAAATATATATTAATTCAATATGCCCTTTATTATGCACGAACAGTTAATATACTTAGGGTAAAACAAAGAGGTTTCATGTTTATTCAGAAAATGTCAACGCAAATTAAGATGGATTGAGGGTACATTACTTATGTCCCGGAAAAGCAACGTATTGTCAATATATGTGATATGGGTTTTTCCGATAAATGAACATTCGACTAACACATACTTAGTTATTTTCGAGAATACAAAATGAGATATAGATTGATGAGTTTTTAAAACAAATGTAATGTCGTTTTTTTTATGTTGGGAAAAATAATCCAATGACGAATCCCGCCCTTGGGCGGAGCGGGAGACAGTGTCAGACTCTTATTGACTAAACGACCCACCCTTTTTCTTCTTAGCTTTCCTACCAGGGTCGGACCTTCCTTTCAGAAACCGGACCGGGGCCCCAGTAGGCTTTAGCCCTGCAGTTGGACCTCTTCATTTGCTGACAACTCCTTGAGACGCGCGGGAACAAAGCGCGCCGTCAACGACTTGCTTGGTCCGGGCTATTACCAGACAACCGGACGGCGAGCTACCCATTGCTCACCGTCCGCAAGCCCGCAGGCTTGGCCTAATGTAATGTCGGTTCAGACGCGATCTGTTAATGGTAGGAAGCATCGATGTATATGTACTACGCCCTAAATGAGGCGTGCCGTACAGTGACTTTACTCCACTCATCAGATCATATAAGCTTTATCGCGTTCAGAATGTTGGTGGGCCTGCCCCGTTTCTGTAGCGCTTTGGGGATCTTCGCGGATGCGCATGTAAATTGCTTCTACACAACTATGCGCAAAAGGTGTGCCCATGGTACGCAGGGTATGGGCACAAAATAAAAAGGTACAGAAGTCAATCTCATGTATGTACTTCACTTTTCATACCTACGCACGGCGGTCGCACGCGCTAGGGTTGTCAACTGGATTATGCACAACAAAATTATCGTGGTAGTTGCAAAATTTCACAGACGCGCGCCTCAAACGTGACACCCTCGCGGTCGTAATGATCCTTGGTGGTCGGTGAACGGTGTCTATGTGTGCGTTGCTCGAGCGCGCTTTGTACGTAGATTGACATCTGTACCTATATAATTTGTGGTATGGGGCAGCTCCAATAGTATCTTGGACATGATTTCATGTCGCCTAGACTGTGTTTTTGTGAGTCACTGTTATGCCATCTCACACGGGTTGCCATCGCAGTGATCCACTATTATGTGTGTTTGTGTTTTTTGTTACTGTCTTTATTTTTTTATGTTACTAATATAGTTTTAAGTCTAACTAATATTTTGAGTCCTGATGCTTGAATAAAGATAAATTCAGTTCTTTATAAAAAACTAGCTTCTGCCCGCGACTTCGTCCGCGGAAAATTTCTTGTAGTGATAGCTCGGTTAACGTCCATGTTATATAAATAATTTATAGCCTATGTCACTCAGGAGTAAAGCAGCTTTCTATTGTTGCTAATTTTTTTCCAATCGAACCATTAGTTCCAGAGATTACCTCCTACAAACAAAAAAACAAACTTTACCTCTTTATTATATTAGTGTAGATAGAAAATTTTGATACACGTGGAAAAACTGTCATTGCAGGCGAGTGTGTTTATAGCACCGAATACCTACGAGAGTGACTAATTGCCACGTGTATCAAACGACGTCTTTCAGTAGACTTACGAAGAAATAAATCAATGAGGGTTGATGCGCGAATTTTGGGCGCTGCGCGGCGACCAGCACGACAAGCAAATAAAAAAATTCAATAAATCGTGGCCGAAACTAGCTTGCTCACTTTGCCGTACTAGTAGGGAAAGTGGAAAATTGCGAGCTTTAAAGTGGCAACTTTAAAGCTCGCAATTTTCCATTTTCCCTGTATGGATATCTTTTCGAGTAAGTTTATATATGTCTTGCTGATTTTTCTCTGCACTTTTTAATTCACTCTCACAAAAGCGGCAAAATTTCGTTTTCGACCTTTTTCATAATTTTCAATGCGAAAATTTCGAAGAGAATCTTTCCCTCACTTATCGAGTTTCCTTTAAAAGCAAACATCATTATCATTTCGTGTTACCCCTGTAAGTGTTGTCAGCTTTTTCACAATTTTCCTTGTTTATTTTATTAAGTGCTGAGCTGCTGTATTTATTTATACGAGATCTTAATTTCTTACGAATATATATTACTTGAATATACCCGGATAATAAATTGGATGATAATAAAATATATTTACTTTTACTCAAAAAGAAAAATAAATAACTACCCACACCAATGCTACTTATTTCTTGTGTTTTCTCTTTTAAGGGTTTAATAAAAACACGTATTTCCTGGAACCAGTTTCGTATTAAGTATTCGAGTGAATCGTAAAATTACCGAATGCCAACAGAGTTTTCAGGTGTTATCTCTCTTTTTTAACCGACTTCTAAAAAAGGAGGAGGTTCTCAATGTGACTGGCCGGTTGGTCTAGTGGTTAGTGGCCCGGACTGTTATGCCGAAGGTCGTGGGCTCGATTCCCACCTAGGAAAAATGTTTGTGTAATGAGCTCAATCATTTGTTCTGTGTCTGGGTGTAAATTATCTATAATATGTATGTATTTAGAAATATATAAGTATGTTTATCTGTTGTCTAGTATCCATAACACAAGCTCTCCTTAGCTTGGGACTAGATGACGTTGTGTGACAATTGTGGATTTTTTTTTTTTTTTTTTTTTTTTAATTAGCCGTTACTGTCCCACTGCTGGGCAAAGGCCTCCCCCAAGTCCTTCCAGGTCTTCCTTTCCTGCACCATATCGGACCAGTCCACCCGGTACGCGTCTAGGTCATCCCGCCACCTCTTTCTAGGTCGGCCTCGACGACGCTTTCTTCCTGCAGGTGCCCATTGCGTGGCGATGCTTGCCCAACGGTCCCCTTGCATGCGACCAACGTGCCCCGCCCAATCCCATTTAAGCCTGGCAGCCTTTTTGCCCATTGTGGAATATATATTTAAAAAATTCGGATGCTCCTATTTTTTTTCGCATTACTATTCTCGCATCAAACATCACTTTGGATTGCATTAAATGTAGCGACAAGCATTTGAACCTTGAGCGACCTTTGACGACAGGCGAGTGAGGAACTACCCACCTTTGGGGTTATTTGGTAGAGAATTGCCCCATAGGGTGTACTTGTTGCTGTTTTAAGGACCGTAGCACTGAAATATAAAGGGCAACTATAGCATAAGCCGTAGACGCGAGCTTGCGGACGGCTAGCAATGCCGTCTGGTCGTCTGTTAATAATCCGGACCAAGCCAACTCGTCAACGGCGCGCTGTTCCCGCGCGCTCAAGGAGCTGTCAGCAACCGTAGGGACTCTGTAAAAGGGTTGAAGCCTATTGGGGCCCAGGGTCTCTTTCTGAAAGGAAGACTTGGCCCCAGTGCGAAGGGCAAAGAAGGAACAGAGTGGGGTGTTTAGTCAGTCAGAATCTGACACTGTTTCCTGCTCCGCCCAAGAGCGGGATTCGTCACTGGACGATTTTGCCCACCATAAAAAAAAACTATAGCAAAAGACTAAAATCTGTCTGGTTAGCAAAAGTCTGAAATTGCTTGAAAATATTTGAGAATTTACCACAGCAAAAGATAAATTGCAGATCAAATAGAAGGTATAACGGTATAACCATCGTTTTATACGATAAGCACCGATTTACAATTTATATCTGAATAATAAAAACCATTGGGTGATAACAGTTGAATGCTTATTGAACGGGTTATAAATTTGTAAATATCTACAGATAGTCAATTTATATTAGCGCACATTCGAAGCGCATCGAAGCATCAAATTTCCATACAACAATTTACGTTGCTATTTTATGTAAATTGATACATACAACATTTTACATGGATATGTAGAAGGAGATATGTAAAAGTAAGTTGTAACATCACATACAATGATTTACGTCGCTATATTTACGATTTAGAAGTTGTCAAGTATTACATACAACAGTTTACGTCACTAATAGTTTGTAATGAGTACGTTGTATGTATTTTTCAAGTCGTATTTTTTTATTATTTACTAGCTTCTGTCAGCGGCTTCGCCCGAGTACATAAAATATAGCCTATGTCACTCAGGAGTGAAGCAGCTTTCTATTGTGGCTAAAATTTTTCCTATCGGACCAGTAGTTCCAGAGATTACCTCCTATAAACGAAAAAACAAACTTTACCTCTTTATTATATTAGTATAGATTATTACATTAGTATAGATATGAGTTGAATTAGTCACACTAGCTAGCAGTGTTCATTGAATCTGAGAAGTTTAAAAGCGTAAGCATAAGGATGTTATATGTTATTTGAGATGAAAATATATACGTATCATAATATTTTGCGATAATAGCAAGCGCCTACAAAACACATGGTCAATTAGTTCACATTATGTGTAACGCTCTCACGAGCCCAGTTACTGTAACCATGAGGCGCTTAGTAAACCCATGTGACGTAGGGCATCATTGTAGGGGCAGGAAAATAGCGATCTAAAATAACCTGACGGCAAAAAGCTACTGAAAAACTGGAAAATACTTCCTTTTTTCCGAACTTTGTAGGTAGTCATTTTTTGCGCTCGAATTAATTGGCACTGCAATTTTTTTTTCTATTTTTTACTTAATAATGTGTTTGAAATTGTCTCCTGTCCTTTATTTTGCCACTAGTATGCATCGAAAACATAATTTGGCGCCAAAAAACTACCATTTACTTTTTTTTGTACTTTGACGAACTCAATCACAGTAAACTCCTCGCCCTCTTTTCTGCACTAAAGCGACAAACAGCATATCGCGTGCCGAAAAAGCACCCTAGATTTTTACCTTGTTTTTGAGTAAGAGTAATGACAAAGTTTTTCCAATGACGTGCAGTTCACTGTTAACACCGCCACTACACACTCAAAAAACCTTTTTACACCAAGCCCTTCAGAAAGCGGTTTTTCTCGTATCAAAACGATGTTTCACTTTTAACAATAACTATTAAACAAGCACCCCTATTTATGACAAGACCATCCAAGAAACTCTAAACAGCCATTACGATCATTTCCATTAAAATAACGAGCGAAACATTACGGAAAACAATTGAAGCACGGGCTTTAAACAAATAAAACACCAATAAAACAAAGGACTACACTCAAATAAATTGCGACCTCAATCCTTGAAGACGTAACAATAGTTAAATAGTATATCATTAAAGAGACTCGATTGGAGGACAATTAAGTTCATTGTAATAGATAGAAAGGAGTAATTAATACAACGCAAAGCTAACAATTCAATTAACAATTGTTAGGTAAATAGAGGGCGCCTCCCAAGATTGGTTTGATCACTTTCAACATTTCAGTGTTCAGTGAGCGGAATGATTGGCTTGTTTTGTGGCCTCTTGAACGAACTTGTCAAGCATTAAGTTAACAGCGTTTAGTATGAGGAAAAATAGAAAAACGACGGCGAAGAACATTCTTCTTCATAAGGTTTAATGTTAAGCTATACGTTAGAGAGTATTTGCTCCGTTTTAGCTCGTTTAACGGCTTCTGGTGTTACCTATTTTCATTTTGTTCTTTAACAAAACAGGTGTTGCGGAAAACTGATTAGGAAGCTGTATTTTCACTTAAAAATTCTTAACTAAACAATTTTCATTTTCAATGTAATTAAGAAAACGCTTTCACGACATTTCTGGAATTAAATCTGCAGGCGTTTTACCAAATGTTACCAACATTTATGACAAATTTATTATTATCATGAGGAAACCGGCATGTCCTAGATCCAAAAAATCTAAGACATTTCCTTCTCCTAGAGAGGGCTGGGTCGTACTAGAATAGTGGTACATTTGTACCACTAGCGAGCTGTGGGCCCGTAAAACACAGGATTGGTGCCTGAACACAGCGACGCGGGGCCGCGGCAGACTACGAAGGAGATGGCGGGACGACCAGGATGTCTTCCTCGGGAATTGGAACGATAAAGCTAGTAACCGAGATAATTGGAAAGAATGGAGGGAGGCCTTTGCCCAGCTGTGAGACAGCACAGGCTAGCTATAATAACAATAATACTGTAGGTACATGAAGTTATAAATAAATAGTTAAATAGGTACCTTTTTAAAACCACCGCACCACGCAGATTACGTGCCTTCTTCCAGCATTTTGTTGGAAACACTAAACTTATCACTTGTTAACGACATACACTTTCAAGAGCCACAGTTTTCGCGTCTGTTTTGACCGAATTTCGCTGAATTATTTGCATTATGATCAAGGAGTAGCTTCGTCAAATATGAAAGTATAGGGTGCTCCTTTTTCTATGCCATATTTTCGAATATTCTGTGCACGGCTTTGTAACTTTACAAAATATTGAAATATAGTACGGCCGTCGGGGAGTTTGAAGTTGGCTTTGCTAATTTTAGCGATTGAAAGCTCGCACACAAATAAAGGTTTAAAAAAAAATGCCAATAACAGTTTTTAACAGCAATAACAACTGCAAATTACATTTATTTGTTTTAACTGTATATACTTTTTTATACATAGGTATTCAAAAAATATAGACAACTTTTTTAGATATGAACAGCAGGAATTAGGTACATTTTAAAAGCAACTTTTGCCCGCGGCTTCGCACCCGGCAACAGAAAAATGTGATAAACAAAGAAGTGTCTCAGCAGTGGGAATATTATAAGGCTGATGCTGTACTATGTTATTATTATTCGGAAGCTGCAAACACCGTCTTCACTATCGTATAAAATTACATCAAGTAACACACTCTCAGAATTCTATGTGCTATTCGAGGACAAGGTGCAATTTTATCCAAATTTTTTCAGCATTTTAAGTGTGAACATAACCTATATATACAAGGTGTCATTGACATGTTAACGCAAACGAATAAAATAGATCCAGTACATGATTCTGGACACCCCAGTGGTGGAATTTTTAGTCGGTCTTTTTTCAAATTTTTGAAAAAAAAGTTTTGTTTTTTTATTTTTTACCTGTATAGAATCGTTATTCTAACCAATCCCAATGATATTTTTAGAAAAAAAAGAATTTTTTTTTTTAATTTAAAAATTAATAAAAAAGTCATCGAGGCAAATAAAGTCATTATTCTAATCAAACCCGATGACATTATTGATTTAGAACACAATCCACTCATTTTTTTTGAAAAAAATGTTAAAATGACGTTTTTATACAGTTTAATTTAAAAAACGTAAAAAATTCATTAAAAAAAAATAAGGAAAAACCGACAAAAACTTCCACCACTGGAGGGTCTAGAATCATGTACTGGATTTATGGTATTCGTTTGCGTTAACATGTCAATGACACCCTGTATAAAAGGCGTGAAATTTTGCACAAGGTTTCCTTTCATGACGTAAGCGAACACTAAGAAAGGATTTTCTAAAATTCGACCCTAAATGAATGAAATGAGGGACCAAAGTTTGTAAGGGGAAACCTATTTTCTTGTGAGCTAAGCCACTGGCAGAAGCTAGTATATATATATACTAGCTGCTGCCCGCGACGTTGTCTGCGTGAAGGCTCTACAGCACCAAAAAAACCTAAGATGGCAGTGTATGATCAGTGTATATCAGATGGCATAGCATTATAAGTAAACAAATTTTAAAATAGCATTGCATCAGCCTTATAAAGTTCCCGCTACTGAGACATAGACCTCATTTCTAGGAGAGGGAATGGGCCATAATCCACCACGCGAGTCCAATACGGTTTGGTGGATGACACTTGATGAATTTTTGGTTCTAAAACATTCACAGTCACAGTTTCCTCATGATGTTTTCCTTCACCGTTGAGCAGTGGTTATGAAATAAAATACACAAAGTAATGCGCCTGGCTGGGTTTGAACGACAGACCTACAACTTGTAAGTCGGAGCCTTTACTACTTCGCCACCACTGAGTCGGAGCCTTTACCACTCCGCCACCACACTACGATGGTAGTTATGCTGCCAAGAGCCAAAATGTAAAGAGACTCAGGACTGGTGACGCGGGAGCAAGCCGCGTATGAGACAACTCGTCCTGAAGTTGACATCCGCTGCACTCAGTGTGTGCCCCTTCAACTGATGGTCATCGTGATGCAAACCTTCACGGGGAACTGTACGCGCTTGAACTGGAACGGGAAGTTAAGAGGTATAAATACTGCCTCGACTTCGCCATAAACCGTACGAATTTTTACTTCAATGATGTGTCTGTGCAGCGAGATGACTTTAAGACGGGTCTCATTACACCACTTTGGAGGAGATAGGTAATTCCGAAAATGCATAATCGGGACTCCGACTTTCAAATTTATGGTATGCGCTTGAAGTCCACTTGCTGGCTGGGAGTTCAAAAATTCCACGGGATAATGGGTGGCGTCATCTTGCTCGACGACAGTGTTTATTGAGGTATAGATCACTGCATTTCCCTCAATTTCCGAGAGAATATATTCGTTAATTGCTGCAGCCTGATCATTTTTGGACGTCAAAATGGCCCGCTCACACACTCAAGAAATTCTGCTGGTGCAGTAAATGACTGTTGTCCCCGTACACACAGCAAATGAATTCTTCTAAGCTGGCTAACGCTCTATCGAGAGACTTTGGAAGCACCTCCTGTCCACCTCTCTCGCAGTGGGCTTTGACTTGCAGCGGACTTTGGCAGAGGTCATGATCCGGAGCAAACAAGAGTGGCAGGCGGTCGCCTCCTTCTGCGAAGCAGTAATGCTAGCGGCTAAAAAAGGGGGTCGACTGCATCAGGGAAAAGCAAAGGCGCTCAAGCCGCAGCTACCGCCGCCGTGTCTCCAATCCCGATTTCCGGCCACAGTAGGCGCGGGCTTGTGACCGCCGAGCAATGGGTAGCTCTTTGTCCACCCATTCGATAGACGTCGACGGCGCGTACTATTCCCTGCGCCTCCAGCAGTCGGCAGCAACTGTAGGAGCCCAAAAGGATCGAAGCCAAGGTTTCAACGTAGCAAACGGGAAGCGTTTGCCCGAAATCGCCACTGAACAAACTGTGACACCACCTATCAAATGTTCGTTCCCGCGGATGTCCTGCAAGGTTCTGTCCTCGGCATCAACTGCCTTCCTATTGGCCATAATATGCTCATCCCATATGATCAAAGAGCAATCCTTAAGCACGTGTCCCTTATCGCTGTTACCTGACACACCACAAACAGGCGTTTTGACGCTCTCTAAATCGATGGGAATTTGAAGATGGCATGTGCTGTCTTGCCACTCGGAAGCAGTGTGGCAGCAATTCCCAACGACGCGACAGCAATAGCAATATTGCCTTGTCTCCTGACCTCTGCAAGTATGCCATGTTTTTCCTGTTCCAACAGGAGCAACACAAGAAAAACATTTTGCCCTGGTTTTGCACAACGCTTTCAAGGACGGTGTTATAAATCTGTTTTTGCTCTGAAGAGAACTCTGTCTCAGCGTTATACTCTCGATTTCCATAGTCTTGATGCGGGGACGATTGGGGAGCTAGTAATCCATATTAGATCAGTAGATTGCCGCCGATAGAAATGTCCACATCTTGAAGTGAACTGAGACAGGTGTTCAGCACACGATCATCAGTTACATCGACTTCGTCTCTAGTAGCACGCCTCAAAACTCGCAGAAAATCTTCAGACAGATGATGGTGATATTTTAACGAACATAACTTTTTTGTAATACTTAACGCCGCATTTTTTTTAATAGTCTTGCTCAACTCTGCTCAAGATTTTGAGGGTTTTTTGGAACTTGAATTTTTCAAAACGAACTATACCCTGCCCTATATATTGCCCTGTGCGATTTTGTATTTGTATATCCTGTCCACATTATGAGGTGTACAATAAAGCTTATAGTAAAAAATAAATAATATACGATACCACGTTTAGGAAGAATTTGATTTTTATGAAATCAAATAGATGGCACTGTTTTAAAATTTTCTATATGCTACTACATTCAACTATGTTTCTCTGCCCAAGTTACTTAAATGTCGTAGTATTTATAGTGTAAAGCCAGATAATAGCATGGCTTACTCAAAAACAACATTTAAATATGCGTCGTTAGATTAAACACTGTCACAGAATGCGTAAGAAAAATAAGTATTCACAACTCCTCCCCCGTAAGTGATAGCGTGATAATATGTAGCCTATATGTTGGCCCATCCTTTATTCAAGCAAAATTTGAAGATAATCCATGCAGTATGTATAAATATATATCCAAGTAAGTTTTTGAGTTTAGCCTGGATATACATACAGACAAACGGACAAAAATTCTAAAAACTATATTTTTGGCTTCGATATCGATTGTAGATCACTTCCCAAGTATTCTTTTAAAAAAATATTTAATGAACAGTTTTGACTTTCCTACGATTTTATTATAATTACCTATATGTATAGATTATTCGTAAAACTCGTTAGTAAAGTCCCAAGAGGACACAAATTTCCGTACAACTGTTGTCGTTTAATTGTGTCTGTAATTACGGTAGTCGAAAGGTAAAAATAATATTATTTTGTTAATGTAATATTTTCGTTTGTACTAATTTGAGTCAGTAGATGTCGTTGTACGTATATAAATAACATTGAAAGATTAGGTTGCGTTGCAAAATAAATCCGTTAGACCGTTGGAATAAGAATAAGACATTTCATATAAACATGGAGAACGCCGTTTCACCATTAAAGAGATAAACTATTTTTAAAAATTATGTATTAAATATTAACCCACATTTTTTCGTAAAATGAACCCACCACTACCTAAGATATTTCCCTAAAAATAAATAAGTAACATTTGCTCTGTTTGGGCTTATTTTTTTTTTCATTTTTTATTCCTAGTTGTGAGTAAATTCGACCGCGCAGTAAGAGATTATGAAATCTTGAACACGACCTATGTCGTGAGATTTTGAGGATTTTTTTAAACTGAAATTTGTCAAAACGAATTATACGACTTTTATGAAGAAAATGCGCACTACCATCTATGAATTTTAAGAATAACTAACTGCTAACCTTGCCAACATGGTCAAAAAATTATTAATTTCCAAAAAGTGTCAAAATGTAACTTGATTTGATTTTTGTGTAATCTCATAGATGGCGCTTTTTAAAATATGTCTTTATACTACTAATATTCATTAAACTATGTTTCTTTGTCTAAATTACGTAGTTTTGAAAAATGAATAATGGGAATCTTTATTATTTACCTAAATAAATTTACGTGCCAAGTTTCAAGTTAATTAACCCAAGCAATAAGATTCTTCCATACAAACTTTAACATCCCCTAAATCTTGCATTGGGGGTACTACTGAAAAAATAAATATGGCATCCTGGATAACTAATTTAGGGTAATTTTTATGCTAAGTTTTGAGTCGATCGGCCCACGGAAAAAAAGTTACACCCTTGCATCCATTGCACCATTTAAATTCAATATTGCTTACCTCTCATAACTTACGGCGTGATAATATGTAGCCTAAAGCCTTCCTTGGTTTACAAGGAACATTTTTGCTGAATTTCAAATCAATCTATCCAGTAGTTTTGGCGCCAACCCGTACCATAGGCACAGAAAAACAGACAAACAGACAAACAGACAAAAATTCTAAAAAGTCACTTTTTGTCATCAGTTACGTTTTTCTAACAAAACCCACTCATTTTTTCCAGAAAATTCTCAATGTACAGTTTTTCTTTCGTTACTGTTTTATTATATGTATAGATACTAGATTTCGCTTTTATAATATTACTACTATCTACTGCCACCGGCTTTGCCGCGAAAGCAAAAAAAAATAGCTCTTGCAACATTTTTTGCGAAAGCAAAAATATTTACCCCTGACAAAACATTCCCGAGATACAAAGTACCCTATGTGTTATTAAAGAATTAAATAACAATATATTTATAAACTATAAATATATTGTTACCAATGCCCGAAATACCTATAAATTAACAAAATTATCAATACATTATGTAAAGATAAAACAATATTGACGACAAAAAAAATGCTTTGGCGATGAAACGAAATACTTGTGCTGTTTATTTGCGGCATTATGAATAATTAATAGGTAATGTTAAAACCTCAATTATTTCATAATTATAATATTCCTGTGAAACGCTCGGTGATACCGATATCTTAATTACAAACCTACGCCATTCCCGATAATTGTGAGTTTACCCATCGTTGGAGATTTACCGAAACAATTTGGTGAAATACCGAAATAATTTATCGAAATATTTTCCCTTGAAATTGACGATCTTGTCTGATTACACTAAAATACCGAGATATTGTTTGAACGGCAGATCAGCTCTCCTGTTCCAAACATTTCTTAGTATTTTTCGGGAATGTTTGAAGAGTTACCGTAACTCTGGAAAACAAAGGACATTTGAAGGAGTATAGATAAGTTACCTATACTCCAACAGATGCGCTTTGCGTTAATTATTTGGTAAATATCTAAGATACCGTCAACTCGAACGGGGTAGGTTGTTTAGTCAATAAGAGTCTGACACTATTTCCCGTTCCGCCCAAGGGCGGAATTCGTCGTTAGATGATTTTTACCTACTATAAAAAATAAAAATACCGTCCACTCAGAGTGTAGTTTGATGATTTTGTAACTTACAAAAAATAATGTTTCTTTTGTTGTTTTCAGGGTTCTGCATAATCTTGTTGTCTGTCAATCAAGACCCTTTATCTGGAGAACGCGTGGAGTCATCATGATGAAATTAAAACCATATACTCCTGAGTATGAGACCTGTCCCATGGAACTGAAAAAAATCAAAAGTGAAGTGAAGTGTGACGCTGTCCCCCAGTGGTGGACAACGAGAATAATGTTTTAAAGTTGTCTCGCTGTCCCCCAGTGGTGGCCAGACAAGTGGTGGACATCGGGAATAATCGCATTTCGACACTCTCAAGGAAACCAACATTCATAGAGTACTTCCGTTGACCTAGACTCCTGGAATTTGAATGAATGGATATCTTTAAGTCCACAATTCTGGCAGTAAGTCCCCTCTTCGAGGCGTAGCTGAAAAGACCACTTGGTGTCCTCACTTTCCGCATGAAGTAGGTACTCACTGGACATGGTAAGTTCGGGAGGCACCTGCATCTGATTCGTGCAGAAGAGACGTGTGTGTGACAGTGTGTCGCCATTGTAGGGCCCGCCCGGAGTTCTTGTACGCCTCAACGAGTTTTCAGCAAAGCCGTAGGGACTCTGCAAAAGGGTCGAAGCCTGAAAAGAAGGCTTGGCCCCAGTGCGAAGGGCAAAGATTCTGGTAGGGTGTTTAGTCAGTAAGATTCTGTCACTGTTTCCCGCTCCGCCCAAGAGCGGGATTCGTTATTGGATGATTTTTGCCCACCATAAAAAAGTCAAGAGACCCTACACAAGGTCGAAGTCAACTGGGGCGAAGGGTTCGCGTCTGAAATGAAGGCTCTGACCCTGGTATATATGGCAACGAAGGAATGGGGTAGATTAAACAACCTAAACAGTCAGGAAGATTCTGACACTGTTTCCGCTCCGCCCAAGAGCAGGATTCGTCATTGGGACTCTGCAAAAGGGTCAAAGCCTACTGGGCCCAGGGTCTCTTTCTGAAAGGAAGGCTTGGCCCCAGTGCGAAGAGCAAAGATTCGGGGTAGGGTGTTTCGTCAGTAAGATTTTGACACTGTTTCCCGCTCCACCCAAGAGCGGGTTTCGCCATTAAATGATTTTTGTCCACCATAAAAAAGTCAAGTGCAAAAAGTAACTTCTAGGCAAGCGTGCTCCACCGTCGACCACGTCATCACTTTCCATCAGGTGAGACAGCGGTAAAGCGTAAGCCAGTAAAGGTTATAAAGAATATTAATGGTTGGCATTTTGATTTTCCTAAAGTAACCTTATAAAGACGAGTTTCCAATGAATCAGAAATAGAATACAATTGACATTTAAGACCATGGCGACTGTCCCTTCAAAGAGGGTTACCAATTTTTAATTAACTGAACCCGGAATTCATTGGGGTTATCGAAAAAAGAAAGATTAAATTTAATCGTATTATAAAATAAAATAGCTTTACTTACAAAATTCATTTCTAAGGATTATTTTTTTATCATTGGGGTTTAACTTCAAGAATATTTCAATAAATACCTAAAGGAAGAAAAAATGTACGAGAATATACGAATGTATCTTTATATCGATAATATATATTCAACAGTATGGATTTTTTGTTTGTCTTTGTTTCTTAAAAAACGTACCTCACACTAGGAATTACACCCATGTCTCGAGAGCATTCACAAACATGTAAAGTTACATACACAAGATACCCAGACCCGAAACACCTATCTGTAGGCCATACAAACATTTATTTGTTCCGTGCGAGAATCGAACCCGCGGCCCTCAGTGCAGCAGTCAATTGCTCAACCACTCAAACGTCTTACGTATAGGTACTATTCTTGTATGCGATCAGCATAAGATTAAAACCATTTTTTCTTTACTTTTCATATTTACATTGTGCTCAGAATTTTGAAAAAAAATCGGAAAAGAGCATGTCGGGCATCGCTCAGTGTAGGGTTCCGTAGTTTCCCGTCCGTTACAAATTTCTCACAATGTAACAGAAGCCCATGTAAAAATTATTAACCCAATTTTCCAAGAGATGGCGCCCGGTGGGAATTTTGGATTGCGTGATCCGATTTTAATATTTTTGTGTTTGAAAGAAGATACGCTCACACATATATATTATATATATAGATAAAATCACTTCCCACTTTACGTGTATTGGAGGTACCCTAATAAAACATTTTATACCACTTTTTGTTTGTGCACTTGACGGCATGGTTGATATACATATTGATACCAAATTGCAGCTTTCTAGATCTCGATTAAATGCGCAAGCAATAGAGAGTCAAAGTACAAGTAAAATAGCAGATTTTCAGAAGAGATCTCTACTAGATTATTCTTACACAAATTTATGTTTTGATTTCTATAGAAGTAGGCTTCTATAGAAATCAAAACATTTTGTGATAATATCCACAAGATATCTGTGTGTCCAAAATATCTATATATATAAAAATCAATTGCTGTTCGTTAGTCTCGCTAAAACTCGAGAACGGCTAGACCGATTTGGCTGATTTTGGTCTTGAAATATTCGTGATAGTTCAGGGAAGGTTTAAACGGTGAGAACGAAAAAAAAAAAAATAGGCGAAACGAAGTTTGCCGGGACAGCTAGAACCGATTTAGCTGAAAATTGGCAGGGAGGTAGTTTAGAGCCAGGAGAATGACATAGGATACATTTTTTTTTTTTTTTTTAGAGTAGGGTAGAGTAGGGTAGAGTAGGGTAGAGTAGGGTAGAGTAGGGTAGAGTAGGGTAGAGTAGGGTAGAGTAGGGTAGAGTAGGGTAGAGTAGGGTAGAGTAGGATAGAGTAGGGTAGAGTAGGGTAGAGTAGGGTAGAGTAGGGTAGAGTAGGGTAGAGTAGGGTAGAGTAGGGTAGAGTAGGGTAGAGTAGGGTAGAGTAGGGTAGAGTAGGGTAGAGTAGGGTAGAGTAGGGTAGAGTAGAATAATCTGTTGCCGGGAGCGAAGCCGCGGG
Source organism: Mythimna loreyi (assembly GCA_029852875.1). Lineage (NCBI taxonomy): Eukaryota > Metazoa > Arthropoda > Insecta > Lepidoptera > Noctuidae > Mythimna > Mythimna loreyi. The sequence continues at coordinate 9,837,393 of CM056795.1, read as the reverse complement.
CAAAAGCTAGTCTTTAATAAAATAACAACACAATCATGCAAGAGCATTTGTTTACAAATGTACCTGTGGTTGGTCGCTCTTAATGTTGTATAAAGCGCTAGATTCGAGAAATCCAGGAAGGAATGTCAAGAGTTCGCATAAAAATTACCCAAAAGTACCTACGAGGAATACTCCAACCAATGCCTCAATTAAAAACCCAGATTACGGTTTCGGTAGCAAAAGGGCAGCTCCTCCTTGATCGTGGATTACTCCAAACCACGACATAATAAAATTACTTCAGCTTAATTACGACAAAATTCCTCGTAATGGCTCTTAATTAAAATACTTTATTTATTTGAAACAATGAGGTAATGTCACCCGAAAAACGGTAATTATTTTGTGAAATTCAACAACAATTTTCTGTTTTACCCATCATTAATTTGATTTTCAATACACTTGTTAGAAATATATTGAACTAGCTTCTAGCGACTATGCTATACTTTCTCCTTACTAACTTTGAGTATCAGTTTCATCAATTTAGAGGGTGAATTTTAGAAAACTTTCTCCTTTTCTTTGAAAATATATTAAAAAAAAAACTGTGCAAAATGTCAGTGTTCCGGGGGCAAGGGTTTGTACGTTGATCAGTGAAAAAGTTGGGATTTTGCGTTCTATATAAACAGACTAGCTTTTTTCAGCGGCTTCGCTCCCGGCATCAGAAAAATGTGATAAATGAAGAATAGCTAGACCGATTTTGTGCAAACTTCACATAAACCATCTACTTAATAGTCCGAACAAAGCCTAAACATTTAGTTTGGATAGGTGAGACCATTCTTGAGTTATAAAATTACAACGAAAAGTGCCATTGGTTGTTTAATCCAAAATTTTTATTAATATCACGTCTGAGCCAATAGGATAGAACGTAGGTACCTAACAAATGATGGTCACACCAGGTATCAGCATTTCATTTCAAGTTAGAATCAAGACACCAGTACATACTCAAATAAAAAAACGACTTCTGATACACGTGCAGCATAGTTTTCGGCTCCACAACACACTCGCCTACGACTCATGCGAATTTTGCCTCGGTCGCCATGAAAAACTTTCTCCACTTGTATCAAAATGTACGATTGCATAATTGTACCTACTGTCTTCATTAAAATTCAATTTGAATGTACCATCGCGAACAGCGTACACATCACAGATGTAAAACCTCAAAGATGGATTAAGTGAAGTACTTGGATGGTACAGGCGTGCACATCAGGCTATACTCTATTCGCTTTAAGATTAGACGTTTAAACAAACCTATTTTACTGTTTTTTCAACCGATTTCAGCTTCTATTCCGTAGGCATAAGGGTAATAATAAAAGCAAAAAAGTTGTTAAAAAGCCAACTATTTACTTCAGCCGCCATTAGTCTATCCACCAACGTAATAAAACTCAAAATCTGTTCATCATCATCGTCAGCCTTTTTAATGTTCCCACTGCTAGGACACAGGCCTCCTCTCTAGGAGAGGGAATGGGCCATAATCCACCACGCGGGCCCAGTGCGGATTGATGGATGTCACATGTCTTCGAATTTTTGGTTCTAGGACATGCCGGTTTTCCTTCACCGTTTTAAGAGCAGTGGTGATGAAATAAATTACACAAAGTAATGCGCCTGGCTGGGTTTGAACCCGCGACCTACAACTCCCGACACCACTGCTCTCAAAATCTGTTGAACGAACAGCAAAAAAGGTTTTCTTAAATGTGTAATGTTATTTTGAACAGAGTATAGTTAGGTACGTGATTATATCGACATCCAAGGGCTTTCCTTAAGTCTAATATCTATCGATATTTCCAAGATGTTTGCGCACAATAAGTACTTATTGGGCTTTCTAGTAAACCCCTTTTACGCAATATTAGGGGATATTATTTACTTATCGAAGGTTTGGCCTTGAGAGCCTAATTTGAGGAACCGAAAAGTGGGTAGTAATCTTTTTATTCGTATTATGTTGAGTTAAAGCATATTGCTTTGCGGTGTTATGAGTTTGTTTATGGAAGTTAATATCACATCTGGAATTTGGGTAGCAGATAAAATAAGTTGAGAGAATTTTATGTTTTTTGTGTCATTTTCGATAGAATTAGTTCGATAAAAATCTTTTCATCCCACCTATTCGAAAAGGACGACTTGGTTCGCCTTAAACTGAGCCCAAAGATGGTATTTTTATTAGAATCTTTTAGAGGGTAGTAACGAATTTTAAATACTCTTTATAAGTGCGTCGCAATTATCTTTGCCGCGCACTTTTTGTATTTGGAACATTTTAGTGTTCAGCGCCAAAGAAATCGTATCGATCCCTAGCTACGCTCGGGATTCTACTCTAGAATCCCTCACTTCGCTCTGGATCCAAAAACTGCGCTCTCGCCGTAAATATATTATCTAGCTCCCTTATAATACAATCTACTATATTTCAACCTTTTTACATAGAATTTGAGAAGCTCGGTTTCTTCATATCGTAATTAAATAACCCACTTTTCCTTCAAGACTTCATTACGTCTCTCTCAAGCCCATAAATTCTCTTATCAATGGTAGCGTCGGCGATTGTACTGAACCCATTATTCATTATTCATTGTGTTGCAAACAAAAACTTGGCATTTGCTTCCAGTAAACAACGAAAAAGGATGAACAAAAACATATTTGCCTTTTAAATAATACTTTTAGGTAATATGGATCTCTTCTTAGATTACCTGAATCAAAACAGCGGAAGAAAGGTGACTCGCCTATATTGCTCGATTTTATATCAGTCGCCACGATCATACACATTTGGCGCCTAAAGCTATTTCGCTCGCATGATAGCGCTGGTTCTTATCTCTGTCCTTGTCTATCAGTGACATATGTAAGTGTGTGTCACTGATAGACAAGGACAGAGACCTGTGATATACGTCTGAGTTTCGAGTCTAGTTTCTAATTATGATGTTAACGGGTAACGTCTGTTCTCTTATAATATATCATTGGGTCTCTTATATTTTTTATGGTATAGCTTACACATCTTAAAAAACCGTTTTTAACCTCTCTGCTAGGCAAACTCCCTTTTTTGTTTTTTAAGGGTGGGTGTTTTGTTATCAAGTATCTTTTCCTGTCTGGGTGGAGGAAAAATTCATCGAATTACAAATCCCGCCCTTGAGCGGAGCGGGAGACAGTGTCAGACTTCTACTGACTAAACGACTCACCGTTCCTTCTTGCTTTAGTTCCAATACATCGGTGTTCCGCTTTCGCAAAAATCCTTGGCCCCAGTCTGGGTGGAGGGAGTGATAGACATTAATTGATTAAAACCCATGCATTTCTTCCAAAAACAGAAAACCAAGTTTAGTTTATTTTCCATAATAGATTCCTTAATTTCCCAATTTATAGCCCTCATTAAGAGTCCGTCAGTGATGGGACAAAATAGCCAGCCCCAAAGATACTGCAGTCAATTTCGACCCATTTATTCCCAAAGGTAATTACGATGGGTCATTTGATTTTTTTTTACTAGCTAGGGGTGTTTTTTCGCTGGAGATGGACGAGGTCGCTGGAGATGAGCGAGGTAGCTAGACTAGGCGAGAAGATTGCACAGTGCGTTGATATTTAGCGAAGCTTTAAATCGGTGTGTAGTTGAGTGGAGAAAGGATGCCTAGCAGACTTTTCCAGCTGTCATTTTTCTCGCATAAATCTATCGATATTTTACATTGACTCCTCTATCGTTTTTTAGCAGAACTGCGCTTAGCGACACGCACCGTCATCAAAGCGAGCTCGGTTCTTACTAATCAGTCAGATGGTGAGCTAACCATTGCCTGATCATCTGCAAGCTCGCGCGTGCGGTGACCGAGAATCACCCTTCGATGCCCCGGGTGTCTCCTGTGGCTGGAATGAGAAGATATCCGTTCCCTCACGGTTACAGCCATCTCCTTCGCTAACATTATTGTTTCGCAGAAGAAGGTGACTAGTTCCCAATCCCTCTCGCTCAGAGCACAAGAGCAGAGTGCGAGTGGTCACTGCTGCCTATCAAACTAAGACAAGCTGGTAAAAAGAAGTGATCTGATTAGTAGAATACTCCCTCGCTCACCACCTAGCTACCTCGCTCATCTCGTAACGTAAAGCACCCTTATTGTCCCTGTACCGTTTCCCCTCGAACAAGTTAAGGCTGTAGATAGCTTGATTACCATAAGGTTTACATAAATTAGGCTTCTTCCAACAGTGGACGGCGATAAGCTAAATTGATCACATTAATTATCTTACAGAACAGATGGCCGTTAGGGTCGAAAGGTACTGACGACGCAGTGTTGGAAGGTGAACCGATGACCTGGCAAGGGTATCCGATGGATATTTAAACCATAGGGGAATCCGATGGAAGCGAGATGAACAGGACCGTTAATTGTGGTGATATTTGGGGGAGACCTATGTCTAACAGTATGGACGTCTTCCGGCTGAAACGAAGATGATGATAATATAGTACATTTTGATACAAGTGCAGGAAGTTTGTCATTGCGACCGAGGCGAAATACGCACGAGCCGTAGGCGAGTGTGTTATGGAGCCGAGGGCTGCAATGACAAATCTGCACGTGTGTCAAACGACGTTTTTCAATACACTTACGAACATATAACACTTATAATACACTTAATTTCTTTGAAAATTACGACGCATTTTTGTTTATTTCTTACTGAAGAAAAATTTCCAAACTTGCCGTACATTTTAGATTTCGATTGCAGCAAACTATAGTAAAGCACAATATCTAAAGGCAGCGGCTTATTGTCTAAAAAATCTCTTATATCTTACATTCAACATATTTTTCACAACTACCAATAAATAAGTTACTTATTAGGACTATTATTTATAGACTTTTCCCGCGCTTATCCTTTGTAGGATGAAAAAGAAGCAAAGACATCAAAACGCTATACATCCTACTTAATATTAAGAATAGAAATTCAAATATTTTTGAATTTAGAACACAGATAAATGTTAATTTGTTGTTAATAACAAATAATTGCATAAATAATCATGTTTATTTATTGTATTCTGTTAAATCGTGTTTGATTTAAATTTTAATTAAATATTAAAACCTCAAAAATCTGCAACTCTTTGCTTTAAAAAAAAAAAAATTACGCTTGACAGTGACGATAAGGAGGAAAAAAAAAGCCCTTGGTATGATAAATGAAACAAAAGCACGCGGGTGATATACGTGTCATGTCGAACCTAATTATAGTGCGATAAGTGGCAGTTTTCGAGTAAGTGTATTGAAAAAAAAAATAAGCATCCATTACCGTGACGATAAGGAAGGAATAAAAAAGCCCTTGTTGTGATAAACTCAAAAAAGCACTTGGGTGATATACATGCTATATTGGCCCTAATAGGAGTGCGATAAGAGGCAGTTTTCGAGTAAGTGTATTGAAAAATATAAATCAATATACATATAAAATTAGTTTTCCCATATTGATCAAAAGAGAGCCTATCAATTGTAAAAAGAGCAGGTGTTTTAAATTTTTATTGAATTAAATAATTGTAGTGAACTGTTTATTTCTATAGAATTTTGTATGTTATGAGTACTGTTTATATCTATTTATTAAATAATGTATGTTTCCCTCTGCGCAAGAAAATGATAAATAAATGTTAAAATAATAAAAAAAAGAAAGAATGGAAAAGACTAGCACGCTTAGCCAAGTTGATACTTGACAAAGTACTATCTATGATACTATCGTTAACGCTATTAGAAAACTAATAAACATTTAATAACTAATAAACTTTATAAAAGTTTTTAAGATATTGTCGTTTTTACATTGATCTTCGCTACATCGTGTAGTTTTATGGTATTAATTAATGATACTTAGGCTGAGGCGTTTCAATTGTAGATAGATACTCGACATGAAACGGTTGTAACTTGGCTAGGCCTGTAGGTACCTATAATATTACGTACAAGCATTCTAGACCGATCTTTAACTAAGGTTAGTTACGAGATCTTGCCTCTGACCTATTTTGTGAGGTCGATTAGGATTCTACTGAGCTAAACCGTCTGAAGATAATTATGTCGGATTCGATTCGATTTATAACCTAGTAATCTTGATACTTTGAGCTTAGATACCTCAAACAAATGATGTGTAAGCGCTAAAGCGAGCAAACACCCGCATTATTAGTCATAGTCATTTATTCATGAACAAGTAATTTGTATATGAATTTGCACATATAAATGAGTTATACAATTACAATTTCAAGTATAATCTATAAAATAAAATATAAAAAAAATAATAAGAAATATTTCACAAAAATAAATTTCCATTTTATTTATACCTACTACCTGTATGTCAAAAAATAATATTACCTTTAAATTTCAATTTCATCATTAAATTAATCAGTGTCTTAAAATTTAAATAAAATTGCTATAATAATAATCTGTGGCCCGGCTGTCAAAGTAACTGACACATAATTCTTTCCTCGCCGAATTTTTTACATAATTTTATCGAATAAACCAACAAATACAATGCCAAAACATAGAAAAACAACTCGTAAAAAATAAAAAGCACCAAGTAACAGAAGTAAGTGATATCCTGACTAGGCGATAAATTTTATGAAATGCTGACGAGAAGCCGGGCGAAACTCCAGACCGCACAACCAACATCTTCGGGTTCGTCGCTCAGCTCCGCCTCGCAGCCGCCGGGACCAGCGCCAACCGTGAGTCCAGCGAGTCCGGCAGCTGCAGTTGCGTCGAGCTCGAGCGACGAATACTTCTCTCCGCCGACGACACCACCACCTGCGCGTCGACGGGGAAGAGGCCGACCTCCGACCAGTTTGGGACCTCGAGGCCCGCCGGCCTCTGATAGGGTCCCCGCTGCCGGTGGAAGTGTGCAGCGCATGCGATGGACACCATCCATCAATGAAAATGTCATGCGCTCATACTTTGGGGCTACAGAGGGGGGAATTAACCTGACTGCGTACCGTGGTCGGATGCTCTCTCTGTTTCAGGTGCTTGAGCCAGCTGTCAACGTTTCAGCCCAACGACTGTCGGATCAGGTGCGGGTCATCCAGCGTAATCATATGTTGGACGACGCCGTGCTTGATAGATTGCGCATGGAATCACAGAGTAGCCGTGTCTCACCCGCTACACCACCGGCCGCGGTGCAACTTCAACCAAGTGTTTCACCGCGACCCGATCACGTTGGTGATGCTGATGATGACGCAGCTATATCTGTGAGTACCCAATGCAATGAACGATTGAGGAGTGCTTTGGAGGAAGCATTTCGGGAGTACCGCTCCACGCCGCCGGAGCTTAGACCTCGTTTACCTCGTTTGCCCATGCACAAGAGAAATAGGGCGCTGGTGTGTGCTCTAGATTCGCAGCTATCAAATTTTTTTGATAGCAGCGATGACCTCACTGATACCCACTCTATCTTGTACTGTGCGGCTGTAGCGGCATGTCGTGTAGCTCACGTTAAATTTCCAAATTGTGATAGGGCTACACGACCAGCTGTGCCAGCTTGGCAGTGCAGGATAGAGCGTCGGATTGGAGAGGCTAGAGTACTCATCGGCAAGCTTATCTGCTTCAGGGAGGGCAACACTCGCCCTAGGGTGATGCGCTTTGTGAGGCGGGCGTTCACGGGGATTGATATTAATCCTCGAGATTATCTGCCCCGCGTCACAGAGCGTATCGACTTCCTGAAGCAGAGGATCTGCGCATGGGCAAACCGTATACGCCGGTACAAGCGGCGTGTGGAGCGGTATTCTCAGAATCGCTCATTCCGAAGCAACGAAAGGTGGGTCTATAGGACTTGGGAGCGACCCGACCAAGATGAGACTGATACTCGCCTGCCGGATGATGACGCCATGAGTTCATTTTGGCGCAGCATCTGGTCGGCGCCTGTCAGTCACATCGAGGGTGACTGGATTCGAGAGGTTGAGTGTGCATGCGATCGTTTACCAGAAATGGGGGCAATTACCATCAGCCCCCAAGATGTTGCCCGTGCAGTCCGTCCGTTGCCTAATTGGAAATCTCCAGGGCCGGACGGGCTGCACAATTTCTGGGTAAAATGGTTCAAAGGGTCGCATGCTCGCTTGGCATCTCAGTTCCAGTCTGCCTTAGAGTCAGGGTCGCTACCCCAGTTCCTAACGACAGGAATAACCCACCTGCTCCACAAATCCGGAAGTACTGCGGAACCTAAAAATTATAGACCGATCACTTGTTTACCGACGGTCTATAAAGTTCTTACATCTATTCTGAGAGCTAAAATCAATAGTCATATTGAAACAAATTCTATCATGTCTGCCTCTCAGAATGGATGTAGGAACGGGTCCCGCGGTACTAAGGAGCTGCTCCTCATCGATATGGCCATTAGCCAACAGGTTCGACGTTCTCGAAAAAGTCTGTCGGCATGTTGGATAGATTATAAGAAGGCCTATGACTCTGTTCCTCATACGTGGCTCATGAGGGTGCTAGAGCTGTATAAAATTGATGCAACTCTGCGCACCTTCTTGATGTCGTGTATGAGGCAATGGAGGACAGTCCTTCACTATCCAGGATGTCGACAGATTTTGGAGAACAGCGAACCAATAAGGATTGAGCGTGGCATATTCCAAGGCGACAGTCTGAGTCCACTGTGGTTTTGTCTAGCCCTGAATCCTCTAAGCACACTGCTGGAGAATTCAGGTCTAGGCTACAGGTTGAAGAGAGGTGGTCAGGTTATATCTCACCTCCTTTACATGGATGACTTGAAGCTATTTGCCCCCAACAATCTGCAGCTGATGGAGCTACTGAAAGTCACTGAAACCTTCAGTAGTGCCATCAGCATGGAGTTTGGTGTGGACAAATGTGCAGTCATGCATGTAAAGCGAGGGGAGGTTGTGGAATCCGTGGGCACGCAACTCACGGATTCCATAAACCTAAGATCCCTTTCTCCAACCGAAACCTATAAGTATTTGGGTATGTCGGAAGCGTTAGGCATCAATGCTGATGACGTGAAACAGTCGTTGAGGGAACGTTTCTTCGGCCGCCTGAACAAAGTACTCAACAGTCTTTTATCAGGCGGGAACAAGGTGCGCGCTTTCAACGGCTGGGTCATGCCGGTGTTGATGTACTCTTTCGGCATACTCAAATGGACTCAGACAGAACTTGACGCCTTGGATAGGAGGGTCCGCACGCTGCTTACCGCAAATCGGATGCATCACCCACGATCATCGGTGATGAGACTGTATATCCCGCGGAAGTGTGGGGGTCGTGGCTTCTTAAATGCTAAGACCCTGCACAACCGCGAGGTATGCAGTCTCCGGGAATATTTCCTAGAAACCGACGTGGGTATGCATCGTGATGTGGTAGCGGTGGACAAGGGCCTCACTCCGCTCTCCTTGGCTAACGAGAACTGGCGCAAACCTGTGGTACTGGATACTAATGACCGTAGGGAAGTATGGCAGAGCAAAGAGCTTCACGGGCGTTTTTACCGGGCCTTACATGGGCCCGATGTAGACTTTTTAGCGTCCGTATCCTGGCTGCGTTTTGGTGACCTTTTCGGGGAAACCGAAGGTTTTGTCTTTGCGATAATGGACGAAGTTATGATGACGAACAACTACCGGAAATACATTGTGAAGGACGGTACGGTTGACATCTGTCGGGCATGCCACCGGCCCGGAGAATCAATCCGACACATTATTTCTGGATGTTCTCATCTGGCTAACGGAGATTATTTGCATAGACACAACCTTGTAGCCAGGATTATCCACCAGCAACTTGCTCTTAAATACAACCTTGTGGAATCAGAAGTACCGTACTATAAGTATGTGCCCGACCCAGTTCTCGACAATGGCCATATCACATTGTATTGGGACCGATCTATCATCACTGACAGGACTATTGTTGCCAATAAGCCTGACATAGTGGTGATAGATCGTCTGGAGCGTCGCACAATGATTGTTGATATAGCGGTCCCTCATGATGAGAACCTCGTGAAGGCTGAGAAAGATAAACAAACTAAATATCTTGACTTGGCTCGCGAGGTTGTTGACATGTGGGAAGTGGACACAGCAGTCATTGTGCCGATAGTTGTGACGGCCAATGGCTTAATAGCCAAGAGCCTCGACCAACATCTGAGGAGGCTCTCGTTAGGCAGCTGGATCAAGGGCCTGATTCAGAAGGCAGTACTCCTGGACACGGCGCGTATTGTCCGGAGGTTCCTCTCTCAGGAGCCCTGACCACCGGTAGCTTGGACCCTGTTCCCGATGCCGGTGGGCTACTATTTTTTATATTTTTAAATGTTTTTTTTTTTTTTTTTTTTTTTGTTTAATTTTTTAAGAAAATATTTAAAAATATAGCTAATATGTATAAAGATCAATAAAGGAAATAATAATTACATTTAACAATGCAAATAATGTCAATACGAATTAAAATAACAATTATAAAATTTATGGTCAGATCAACAAATGAATTGATTAATTACATAAATATGAAAATATGTCAATAAAACTGCAAAAATATCAATATGAATTAAAATAACAATTATAAGATTTATGAACAAATCAACTTATTAATTAAAGAATCTAAAATGGATTGTATCATTTTAGGTTAAATAATTCAAAAAAATATATAATTCTTCAATAGCATATAGACACTTAGGAATTGTTTTAATTTTAATTTGAAATTGCTACTATACACAGCAGTTTTTATGTCTAAAGGTAATCTGTTAAATAATACTATTTAACTTAAAGCGATTTTTATGTGACAATTTCCTAACCCAAAAACAACTATATCTAATGAAAATGTCCCAAAACATCCTATCGACATTCAACTTAGTTAAACATGCATACTTGCAAATGGGTTTGCCGCAAGTTCGCCGGGACTCCGAGGGCCTTTCAAACTGAAGTACACTCGAGAACACTCCAGCCTCGCTGCAAGATCGAGTTTGCGGACAAGATTGTCAATTTTAACATTATCATACGCATATTTGCTTGGAAAATAAATCTGGTTTTGAGAGGTAATATTCGAGTTAAGATGATCTGGGTTGAAACCCAATGGTATTTTTTATGGTGGGGCTTTTGGTTTTTTTATGGTGTGAAAAATCATCGAATAACGAAACCCTGCCCTTGAGCGGAGCAGGAGACAGTGTTAGATAATATAATTATAAAAAAAAATATTCTAAACGAAGATTATTTTTATAAAATTATTTAGGTAAATAATTAATTCAGTCCAATCAAGTAAATACAAAACAAAAAAAATCGTCAAAACATTTTTAGAACTTTCTAAGAATTACTAATTTAAACTGGCACAGTCAAGTAACCTCTGGATGTCAAATATTTCGACCTATTTTCTAAGAAAACGAAAAAGTAAGGTTAAGAAGCTTCGCGTAATCAAATTTTCTTATCCCAACTCTAAACTTAATAAAAACAGACTAAATTACAAAATTAAGCACCGGGCCTTAAGTAGCCTTTTCACTAGTTCAGGTAATCGTGAAAGAGTTGCTGGCCTTATTAAGTTTCAATTTTATTATAAGGGTCTTAAAATTTTAGCAATATCGTCTTTGGATTTCTGTGTGAATAGATTTTTGAAGTACACAACATAAATAAACGCGCATCTTGAATTGGCAACTGAAACGAATTCAGTACTTTTAAATTAGGTACCTAATTTATTTTACTTTTTTTCCTTTTTTTTATTTGATATATCTTGATTGCATCACTAACGTATTTATATTGTATACGTGCTTAAATAGAGTAGGTATGTCTAAAAAATTAAAAACTTGAATAATTATTAAAGTACAATGAAATCTTATGTACTCAATACTGGTTGAATAATTTAACCAGTGTTGAATGATTGAGACTTTTTTGGTCTTTATAATTTTTTCCTGATAAAACCTCATAAAACGTATGGATAATAAGTATTTTTTAATGATTTATTAGGGAATAAAAAACTGTCACATGACACTTGTCCCATGAGTAAAAAAACAAACGTCCAAACATATTTTTATACCAAACAGACCTAAGTTCCCACCGTACAAAAGCTTGTGTCGAACTTTCGACCCACAAAGTCCCCACGGTTTTCCTGCAACTTACTTCCTAAATTTATTGGGTCCTATGAGGAAAGACGCTCGCGCATTTATTTCACTTCATCGCCCACAATTTGTACTAATATTACAAACGAAAATAACTCTGCCTGTTGCTTTTGCGCTGCTGAACGCGATCATGTAAAGCTTGGCGAACGGCTGGACCTCCTGATCTATCCGTTCATACCAGGTACAGTAAACCGTAAGCCCGGGCTTGCGGACTCGCCATCCGACCGTCCAGTAACGGTCCAGATCGAGTCCAAGACGTCGAAGGCACGTAGTGTTCCACGCACACCGCTAGATGTCAGGTTACCATATGCACCCAGCAGTGTCGAATTCTACTTCTTCTTAGCGTGTAATGATGGCATAACCAATTAAATGACTTGCTTTGCCCAGTACTCGGCCACGGCAATGCTGTCCACTGACGCTGTCATTAGGTCCTTACGTGAACATGTAATAGGGCACGTAGTGCAGGATGGAAGATGGCACATGGTACCGGGGCTGTGGCTAATGTGAAAGTGTACCCCAGGGCCCTAGAGTGAAGTTAAAGAAAGAAGCCCTCTCGCTCCACCTTAAACCGAGAGAAGTCTTTGATATTTATTTTTACCCTACTCAAAAATAAATAAAAAACGTTTTATGCGGACGAACCCGCGAGCTATATCTAGTATTTGATAAACGTTATTTTATCAAATACTAGATACAGCTCAGATAATAAAAGTGCAACGAAAATATGTAACTAGAATTTTTTGTTATTTGTATATAACATTTTTCAATTTCAGAAGTGTTTTCATAAAAACTTGAAATATTCCTTAAGCAATTAAATGATTGAGGCCCACGAGAACGCCAGTGTTCGCAAACTTGTTGTTCTATAATTGTGTCTATAATTACGGGAGTCGAAAGGGGAAATTTTGGAACTCCCACAATGCCAGTCTTTATACCTAAGTCATTTGGATAAGAATTTGTTTCAAGTTTCGGTTTTATTAACCCAAGAAATAAGAAACTTCCTATCTTTAAAACTCTAAAGTTTTATATTGGGGGTAGTTTGAAAAAACTTCTACTGATGGACTTCTTGGCAGTTTAAAAGTGCCTGTCAATGGTTTATTGGAAACTAGCCTCTGCCCGCAGCGGTTTCGCCCAAGTGAAAATAGATTTCTCCAAAGAAACTTTAGACTACCGTTAATATTCATTTAGAAATCCAATTTTGAAAAATCTATTCTTAAGCATGTGTTATAAATATTGTGCAAAATTTTATAGTTTAGTGTAGTTTAGTTTCTGTGCGTTGATACATATATCTAACAGTCAATTTCTTTTTTTTTGTATAAATACATGCTTACAGATAAATGCATAATTTTGATTCTAACTTAACTAACCTTATTTATACAGGGTTATTGGTAAAACACTAACAACCTCTTTAAAGGTCATTGTACTCATCATTATGAACAACTTTTACCATGGGACCAAACCTGGTGGTCTTTATTGTACACCATAAATGATGAAAATTGAAAATTCCTTTAGAGCTTTAGTTTTAAAATATACCCTTTAATCTTTCGGGTCGGTACTCGATATATACTCGGTATATAAGTGACATAATAGAAAGACAGGTGTGCGAATAGAACTTTTTGGAAAAAAAAAATATTTTATTGTTATTGTACACCAAAATAATAACATAAATCTTGCACAAACTTAAATCTATGGGTATAATGGCGGTCTTATCACTGACAGTGATATATACCAGACATAATCATCAGATTCATTTTAGTAATTGAAATATACATGTTTAATAAGACTCGTTTGTAAGCGATTAGCTGTAACGTAGATCTACAAAGATCGCTTTGTCACCGAAACATACAGTCAGCCAAAATATAGAAAAACGTACCGTAAAACGGGGTGAATAGAAACAAGTCAGGGGTGAATAGAAACAACATTTTGTTGATTTTTCATGTTATTTAAAAACTGTTTGCAGAATTTAAATATTTTTATAAGTTCAATATTGAAAACGCTAGTAAACAACTAATGTATGTAAAACTAGCTTTGCCCGCGGCTTCGCCCGCGTGGTATTGGGGTTGGGGTTGGGGTTTCCGAGATAAAAAGTAGCCTATGTCCTATTCCGGAGTGTATCCTATGCCTGTGCCAAATTTCATCCAGATCCGTCCAGCCGTTTTGGCGTGATTGAGTAACAAACATCCAAACATCGTAACTTTCGCATTTATAATATTAGTAAGATGCGTTTCGATTGTAGAAAGAAACCTGTCACAAAACGATTGTAACTTGGTTACTTGGCTAGAGGGGCAGAGTAAAAATATTAAAACTAAAAAGGTAAGAGCAGCTGTCGAGAAAAGAAAGCCAATATTTTCATTTGCTTTTAAATAAAATAAGCGTTTCGGTAAATTTGCTAATTATGCCGAAATGTTTTTTTTTTTATGGTAGGTAAAAATCACCCAATGACGAGTCCCGCTCTTGGGCGGAGCGGACAACAAGTATCAGACTCTTACTGACTAAACAACCTACCCCGTTCCTACATCGCCATACATACCAGGGCCAGAGCCTTCCTTATCAGATGCAAACCCTTGGCCCTAATTGGCTTCGACCCTTCTGCAGGGTCCCTACGGTTGCTGACAACTACTTGAGGCGTGCGGGAACAGTGCGCGCCGTCGACGACTGGGCTTGGTCCGGCCGATTACCAGACGACCGGACGGCGAGCTACCCAATGCTCACCGTCCATGCCGAAATGATTACCTAATACGGATGCTGACTGTATTTTCCTATGCATACTAACTTAGATAAAACGGCGTACCACGCTAAGACAATTTCAAATGCTCACTAAAGTCGATTTTCTGTCACTGAAAGCGAAATCTGTCTCTAGACCTTTAAACTAGTGAATAAATAATAATTTAAGTAAATTGTTGAAGTTTAATGAAAGCGGTTCGAGACTGAGACGACCAAGTCACTTAGTAAAACGGTTTTTGAGATAATTTCGTGAGCAAAGCTGAATTTGAGAAATGAACAAACACAGGATGTTAGGAGACGGGAGGTGTGGCGCATGGAACACTTTGTGCTGTCGACAACTTTGTCTCGGTATGGACGGTTACCGGACGGCCAAATGACGGCTACCCTTTGCTTAAAATCAGCAAGACTACGCCTTTTCTGGCTGGAAAACGGGGTTGGAGTCCTGGTGGCTGGGGCGTGAGGATGTTTGTTCCTTCACGTATGTGACCGCATCATTTGTTAGCATTTTTGCTCCGTAGAAGGAGGCGGCCATTGCCCACTCCCTCTCGCTTCAGACTTCGCCTAAACCAGAGCCCAGGGGTGAGAAGTCGCCACCACCAATAGCCCCAGCGAGGATACGGCGGTACCCTGCTCAAGCGAGGACACCGTGTATGTCCTCCAGGCGGTCCGCACAATGGTGACTACCGCACATTTCTTCCGCATAAATCAGCAACATTGAAGGAACTATGTCATGTGGAAGGTGAAGACGCCGGGACGTCTTTCCAGCTACTCCTTAAAAAGGGGACTTAACTTCCTGATCATGGCGTCCATCCGTGATCCAATCGTTCTATATATGAATGTCACAATAAAGAGTCGTAAGTCAAGCACTAGTTCCGGTAGTAACTGGGCGTTAAAAACTAACATAGGAAATAAACGTAAATTTATTGAGACAAAAAATCCTTCCAAAATATAACTTTGTATTCTTCTCGTGTTCCAAGGATATTCAACTAAACTTTACTAACTAACTTTGCTTGTTATATTCTTTTGAAATTTTGTTATACTTATTTCGGTAAAGGGTTTCGCAACAAAAAAGTTTTTGTCATTTTAGTAAATCAAAACTTGCAAGACGCCAGACTATATCTTGCATAAAACAGTGATATCTTTATTTCAGACGAAGGGGTTTTTATACCCGACTGTCTGTCGTGCCTTGGTTGAGGCTATGGTCCGGAGCGAAGAGGAGTGTCGCCTCCTTAGGCGACCGCCTGCCACTTCAAAAGGTTGCGAAGCAGTAATGCTAACAAAGGAGGAGGCCGGAAGGCAACGGCGCTCACGCCCTAGACGCCGCCGCAATTCCGATCCCGACTTCCGGCCACCGCAGGCGCGGGCTTGTGGATGGCGAGCAATGGGTAGCTCACCGTCCAATCGTCTGGTTTTTACCTACCATAAAAAAAACCTGTCTGTCTGTACGTCTGAGTACCTACCGAATCTATTGGCACATTGTGCCGCTCCGACGTTTTTCTGTCGACAAAGTCAAAGTCATCGGTCCACCCTGAAAACCAACGCCGTGGACTCGTCACACTATGTGTGTGTCTTCGGCTTTATGCTGAGTTGCGGGCCGTTTTGCGCGGGCGTGCGCTTTATTCTAATTGTTTTATATAAATTATTAATTACTTGTGAATAGTGTGCGTCCCGCAAATAAGAAATTTTCTTCTTTCTTTCTTCTTCTACATACATGACTAAAAGCTTTATTAATAGACAGGCAGACAGACAGACAGGCGGACAACAATAAATATAGAAAGGTACTAGAACGCTTCCCAGAAAAAAGTCCTATTTAATTTAGAATGAAATGTCTTTTGGACGAAAGAGATTGCTTTTTTGTCAATCCTCGTTGTGGCAGCCCAAAACCTATATCAGAGAAACCCTATGTTACAGCAACGTGAACAACATATATTAAATGTTGCTTTGAATTCTTAAGCTAACGAGGAAAGAACTGGGTGAGTATTTTTATTTATTCACTATCACTACTGTCCTACAACGCCGTCTAATCCCAAACTAAGAACAGCTTGTGTAATGAGTACTAGACAACTGATAAACATACTTATATAGTACTAGCTTTTGCCCGCGGCTTCGCTCCCGGCAACAGATTATTCTACTCTACCCTACTCTACCCTACTCTACCCTACTCTACCCTACTCTACCCTACTCTACCCTACTCTACCCTACTCTACCCTACTCTACCCTACTCTACCCTACTCTACCCTACTCTACCCTACTCTACCCTACTCTACCCTACTCTACCCTACTCTACCCTACTCTACCCTACTCTACCCTACTCTACCCTACTCTACCCTACTCTACCCTACTCTACCCTACTCTACCCTACTCTACCCTACTCTACCCTACTCTACCCTACTCTACCCTACTCTACCCTACTCTACCCTACTCTACCCTACTCTACCCTACTCTACCCTACTCTACCCTACTCTACCCTACTCTACCCTACTCTACCCTACTCTACCCTACTCTACCCTACTCTACCCTACTCTACCCTACTCTACCCTACTCTACCCTACTCTACCCTACTCTACCCTACTCTACCCTACTCTACCCTACTCTACCCTACTCTACCCTACTCTACCCTACTCTACCCTACTCTACCCTACTCTAAAAAAAAAAAAAAAAAAATGTATCCTATGTCATTCTCCTGGCTCTAAACTACCTCCCTGCCAATTTTCAGCTAAATCGGTTCTAGCTGTCCCGGCAAACTTCGTTTCGCCTATTTTTTTTTTTTCGTTCTCACCGTTTAAACCTTCCCTGAACTATCACGAATATTTCAAGACCAAAATCAGCCAAATCGGTCCAGCCGATCCCGAGTTTTAGCGAGACTAACGAACAGCTAATTATTTTTATATATATAGATATAACTGGTAATAAGTGACTGATACTTAAACACATGATTATAGTCATGATAACAGCCACTTTAACTATGAGATCAAACCTGAAATAGCGAAAAAAAATCTGCTTGTCGGTACATTCTGACTTTGGTAATTAGACATAATTAAAGAATAATTGATGAATAACGCGTCCGCATTCACCTACTTTTATTACACAAATTCTTATCAAAGTTAATAATAAAGACAGCAATATATTTTTTTTTTAAGCAAGCTGTACTGTAATTTGATTACTGTTTAAACAAGGGATGAAAGGTTATAAAATACGAACAAAGTCGCAGTTAAGTGCTAGTTTTATTTACACAGTCTAGTCACAAAACATTTATTACACAAAATTTAATCAAGCATATTGTCAGACACTAACAACATTACTATTTAATCATTTGAGCAACAATTTACGAGTCCCAAGTAAACAGTCACTCAAACTACCTACATGTTAATCTTTTGCCCTTGAAACTATGCCCAGGCCTAAGGCCGCCGCAGACAGGTCTGCCCAAGTCGTTAACGGCCATACACACGTGCCTCAACGAAATATCAACAAAGCAGTCAAGCTTAGCCGACGCTTGCTAGAGCTAGTGGAAATTTCTGAAAAGGAAAAGCTATATATATATATTTGGCGGAATTGACGCATATCTTTATGACTAACTCACAGGTTATAAACATTAACTATGAAAAATATACGTCACGTTCGCGCGAATTGCCCAAACGCTCCGTCTCCACGTGCAAAAAAGCGACGAGTCTACAGCGCTGGTTTTCGGCATAAGCTGATGAAAATGTCCACTAACAGACGTCAGCAACAGTATTGTGTGCGAATAGATAAAAGAAAACCAAAATGCAAAGGTCAACTGAGGAACACAGATGTTGTTTTAGTTAGTAATATCTGACACGTTTTTATGTTTGTGCCTGCAGAAGGCTCGAAGCTAACAAGGCTGCCGTGCTGACGCTAAAACGCAGTAACAGGCTTTTTTAGGTATTTGGGTTTTTATTGATTCCGAACCAGCATTTTATAAGGAATATATTCGTCTAACCTAGGTTTTGATTCGATGATTAACTTGGCAGAAAATCGAAATTTACTAATGCAGTAACTCAAAATTTTATGCCAAAATTCATTGTTATTCTAACTAAAATGCAGTTAAAGCTGTTACGGCTAAATCGACCCATTACTTTACCAACTTAAACGCAGTAAATGTCGCTATTACGTCATAAAATCTGTAATCCACAACAAAAGAAATATTACGGAATATAAACTAAAACGCAGTAAGCTCTTTTTGCACCGAAAATGTTAACACTGCATTGATGACGACTGATTGAAAACCAAGTAAATTGCAGTAAGTTTTGTGCTTACTGCACTATAGTCGGTATCGTTGATATAGGTAAAGTTGAAAAATAAGTATTTTTTTATTAAATGGCAGTATAAGTCACTGTTACTGCATTATAATTAGTAACTCAAACAAAGGTACTAAATTTCACTGGTGTCACGATCAGACTATACTGCGCTCTAGTCAGGAATTGTCTCTCAATTAAACGCGGCGGAAGAAAGACGTGCGCGCCAGTGCATTCATGTTCTGTTTTAACTTCGAGATTTTAAGGCAACATAATTAAAAAAAGATATTAAATAGTAAACTGATTCTTTATGTAATTAAATAATATTAAAAAAAGATATTAAATACGTAAACTGATGTTTTTTAGGTGTCTCTAAACCTTCTGATGAAGCCTTACTGGTCATAGACTTTCCTCTTGAGACTTTGTGGTATATTTAACAAGAACATTATCGCATCCAAACATTAGTAATAATAGTTTATAAAGCAGTTTTAATACTGCTCATCAACTCGTGGCCTGTACAGATATATATATAAGTATAATAATTTGCTTTATTCAGTGGCATCGACACAATGTAAAAAACTTAACAATAAGAAGTCCAGCGGAAGGTGAGAACGCTGTGAAGTCTAAAGGCTTTCCGCCATAATTATGGTGGTTGGTCATGGACCGCCCGGAGAACACGGTGGAGCCTACAGTGGAGGTGTGCTCTGCTTAGGAGTTGGTACTCCACACGAGTAAGGAGGTCCTTGTACCCGTGTGAACGATTTGCGGCAACGGCCTCTCACGCTGGGTCCTAATCCGGAGTAAGGCGGCGGCGTCCGCGTACAGAACAGTAATGCTTACAAATCAAGCGGCTGCAAGCGTGTTAATATCACTGAGACTGATGTTAGGCCACGATAACATTTATTACCGAGACACGGGTAGTGTTGAAGATTCAGTCGTTTCGGTAGCAGACAGAAGATATCTTTAATCTCAAATAATACAATAGCCAATACCATACCACAGAAGTAATCTACAATCTATACTTAATATTATAAAGCTGAAGAGTTTGTTTGTTTGTTTGTTTGTTTGAACGCGCTAATCTCAGGAACTACTGGTTCGAATTGAAAAATTCTTTTTGTGTTGAATAGATCATTTATCGAGGAAGGCTTTAGGCTATATAACATCACGCTGCGACTAATAGGAGCGAAGAAACAATGGAAAATGTGGAAAAAACGGGGGAAAATATTCATCTTTGAGGGCTTCCGTTGCGTGCGCTGCGAAAACGGTTCAAGATACCAAAAAAATATGTAGGAAAGAATTATTCCTCTTAAAACGATCTAAAAAAATGTCCGCAACAGTATATGTCTATCTTTTAAGATTAACTCACTAGAACCGTTTTTATGGGAATCAAATTTGGCCAAAATTAATGCATTATTACCAATTATTTGTTAGAGTTGTATCAACATAGTAATATTAAACTTTATCCAAATAAATGTGTTGTTGATTAAGAGTATCTAATTGTGAACCAAATTGCCTTTGACATCACTTATTTCCAATGAACATCTTAGAAGATTAAAATAACTCCGATATAAAATTCACACGCGCCGCATGGTGTGCAAAATATGACGCTGCGCCTGGCCGGCGGGCGAGGAGAGGGTTTTTTATGGTAGGTAAAAATCATCCAATGACGAATCCCGCTCTTGGTCGGAGCGGGAAACAGTGCCAGACTCTTACTCTTCCCTTGCCTTATTCCCAGAGCCCCGGTATAACGCTTTCGCACCAACCCTCGGCTGCAGGTTTCGACCCAGAAGGACCCCACAGTTTGCTAACACCTTGAGGCGCGCGGGAGCAGTGCACGCCGTTGACGACTTGGTCTCGGTCTGGACTGTTACCAGACAACCGGACGGCGAGCTACCCATTGCTCACCATCCGCAAGCCAGCGTTTACAGAGGCCGGATATCGGCAGGATCGCGGCGGCGACGGCTACGGCGAGGTCGCTGTTGCCGCTATGCGGTCGGCCTCCTTCTTTATGAACATTACTGCTTCGCAGAAGGAGGCGACCGCTTGCCATTCTTCTTCACTGCGGACCATGGCCTGAACCAAAGCCCGGCGCGAGAGGTCGCCGCCACCGATCACCCCCACGAGGACACGGCGATGCTCTTCTCAAGCGGGGCACACCTCCACCGTGTGCTCCACCGTGTCCTCCGGGCTGGCCACACAGTGGCGACACCCGGGCGTCTCTTCCGCACGAGTTCAGCGCAGGAATCTCCTGAACTTCCCATGTCCGGTGAGAAACTGCGTCATGCGGAAGGTGAGGACGCCGTGATGTCTATTCAACCACGCCTCAAAGAGGGGACTTACCGCCGAGATTATGGCGTGCCCAAGGGGGGGTGTAGCTCTGTGAAGTACTAGATAATTATGTTCTTTTAAAAACTAAATTGTCTAAAATAATATATAACAGAAACTGACACGGGCAAAGTCGTGGGTAACAGCTATAATTTATAAAGCTGAGGAGGTTGTTTGCAAAAGTAAAAATGATGCCCAAAATAACTATTCCACGCGGACGAAGTCGCGGGCACAGCTAGTTAATCTATAAAGTTACAGGTTTTTAATAAAGTAAATATACAGTTATATGTACTGTAAGCTATGTAGTCTTCGTGTCGCCGTTATTAATATCAAGAAAAATGGTAAAAAATCACGTTTGTTGCATGAGAACATCCACTTAAATATTTATTTTGTTCTGTTTTTAGCTTTTTTGAAACAGTTTAAATTAGCTAAAATAGTAAAAAATAAAGGTTCTACATAACAAAATACAAACAAAAATGTCTTGTTTTCTTTATAAATCCCTACACAACCTAATCATTTTCAAAATTTGTTACATACTACATGTACAATTACTACTACGTGCTAATTAAAATGCAGTAAAAAAGACTTATACAGCAAATTATTCTGTAAAATCTGTTAATACGACTATTAACCGATGAGTTTTGCAGTAACAAGTATGTGTTACTGTATTTTAACCTGTATTCTAAACTTTTTCGCAAGCAGTAATAGACATGATTTTCGAAAAATCCAATTATTTTTAAATTTAATGGACTAAATAACAAGCTTTTTTTCAAAATTCATTCTTTGTAATTAATTGCCTTAATCCTCTAGGCAAAAATAAATCTACCATAAAACATTATTACTATAAAAAATACAACGTCAAAGTGTTTTTTGCGTTTTTCTCAAAACTGCTTTTTTGCTCTTACTGCGTTTTAGGGTATGCAGGGCAGAAGGGCCAAGGGCTCACGTCATGAAAAAAAGTTTCTGTCTCTGGTATAAATGCAACGTAGAACGGGCTGGGTTGTTTCGTCAGTAACAGTCTAACACTATTTACCTTTCCGCCCAAGGGCGGGATTTGTCAGTGTATAATTTTACCCTACATAAAAAAAAACACGTCCTTTTGCTCTACCTTAGGCTGGAAGAAGTCAATAAATGACTGCTTACCTGATTAACATCGCGTCTGTCGTCATCAATTATTTCTGTGAAAACTTGTTGTCGCAACTTTGTCGCTTTTAGCTTGTCTGTGGATGTCTTTAGGAATGACTTTATCAAATGGGCTTGGAAATAATATGTCTCCACACATGCCTAGACTAACTTCTCTGAAGCTGAATTACTTAGAGAATTAGATTTGATAACTTAAGTCTAGTTTTGTATGTACTTGGACTGATTGTCCCACTTTAGGTAAGGCAAAGTCATTTACTACGCAAGCCAAAACTAATCTAAGGGATTATTATCTTTAGATCTTCACAGAAGATGTTAAAATATATAACCTACAAGATGCGTTGTAGGTCGCGTGTTCAAACCTAGCTAGGAGCAACACTTTGTGTAATTTATTACATCACTACTGCTCTCAAAACGGTGAAGGAAAACATTGTGACGAAACCGGCATATCCTAAAACAAATTCGAAGACATGACTGTGACATCCATCCACCTACATGGGGCTCTCTTACTGGCCTGCCACCATAGGATCTGGAGGCAACAGTTCTTGCACAGACGCACGATCTGCATGTGGAGATGCAACGATCTCATTACACATGCTAATTTCTGGTTTTTGGTCACTAGAAATCTGACACTATCTCCCGCCCCGCCCAAAGGACGCGGAGATATCATTGTTGATATTCCACTCTAAAAAGAACTTTTAACCTTTTCGCCGCCAACGTACACAAAACGCAATGCCTCGCCGAGCGCCAAGCTATAAATGTATAACTAAATATACAGTAAACAGTAGTGATGGGGATATCGTCATATCGATGAATAAGATTTGTACGCGTAAAGTTAAGATTTAAAGTTGATTTTACGAATATAAATAAAAACTGATTAAATATTTCCAGATTTGTTCTATTTCACAGTATCCTTAATAAGAAAAAACAGTATAATTTATGAGTATAAAAGAAACTAATGCATAACTCACTTAGAACTATAAGGAATGGGGTACATCTCTAATTGTTTCATGATCTCATTCTTTAACTTCATATCAAGTTATTGGCACTGAGGGCACGTTGAATTCGATTCTGATCAGGGATGGGGTCTATGGTCTTTCTTTCTTCTATTTTTGTTTATTCCTGTTTTTTTAATAACTTCAGTCAACGTTTTTTACCGTAGGTATCTAAGTGGCAGAATTTTGAATTGTTTTTAAAGTGTTTTTGAAATGGAAAGTAAGTATATATTTACATTCTATCACGCTTGTAGCCGTGTACTTATCAAAGCATTGTTTTTTAAGTGTTGTTTTTGTTCTTTTCTTAATTCATGTATCGGTAGCGTTTACCCATCTGCGCACGGGGGACCCCGCACAAAGATTGCGTTTCTCTATTTACCCACGACGAAACGGAGCAGGTATATGCGTTTAGGTTGAGAGATGTTTGTGTGTGTGTTTGTGCAAAGTAATGTTCCCATCTATCTTCTAAACTAATGATCCGATTTTAATGCGGTTTTCAATAACAGGTTTGTGTTTGATGAGTTTATGTTCTTAGATGGTGTCATAGGTGTAACTCACTAGGGGGCGCCACAATCTTACTTCTTGTGAAAAGTAATGTTCCCACCTATCTTCTAAACCAATGATCCGATACTGGGTTCACCGAACATTTTACATACTTATTGAATTCCTACTCTTTGATGAATAAACATTATTATTATCATCCAGTTAGACATACCTCAGAATTATCTTCTGGTTCAATATTCTCCACAAGTTTTGCAAGTGAAAGAAAGAAAGATGTGTGCGCGCGAATTCGATTTTGTGCTGCACTACGCCAAAGTGACCTTGACAGCCGCACGCCTATGACGTCACTGATCAACTTCTATAGTAGTTCGTGGCACTCGGTGGCGCACAGGGGTATAGACGACCAATTGTTTTGTAGAGATGGGAAAATAACTATCGACAAGAATTAGTAACAACTTTATAATTACGTATCGGCATCTACCTGAAGGTCGAAATTCATCTACTATCCTTTGTAATGAAGTAGATAACTAAGTTCATATTTTATTGACCTCAAATTGTTTTTGATATTCGCAACTTTCTGTATTTATAAATATTTTTATGGTGAAATCAACCTTTCACGGCACATCACTGGCCAACTTGATATGAAGTGATTGGCGTTCTGAGGAAAGTAACAAAATTCGGAGTTTCTGTTTTTGCCGATTTTAGGACAAACGAGGGCTTATTTTGTGTAGAAAAATAAAAAACAGGGTAGTAGACAGTGCTATCTTAAATAATAAAATAAACCAAAGCTTTTAATCACAGTAAATTTATTTTAATAAGATAGTTAAAATGAACAACTTCTATAGAAGTTGTGGCGCTGGTGGCACGAAAATCCCGAACTTCTATAGAAGTGCTTGGCGGTGAAAAGGTTAAGTACTAACTTATTATTCAAGCACGCTAAAGGCAATAAGTAAAAGTTGCTAACCGTCGTCCTAATTTGTGGATGATTTTTACCTACCATAAAAAAAACCTGCACTGGGCCCGCGTGTTGAATTACGGTCTATTCCCTTTACTAGAGAGGAGGCCTGAATCCCAGCAGTGGGTACATTTTAAGACTGATGCTATGAAAATGCTAATATACAAGACGATTGCAATAAATGATGAACTTATAATTTTCAACAACACATCTCATAAAAACAAGAGCGAGTTGGACACGCACACGGAGAGTTCCCTATCATAAGGGTGTTTTTAATATCATACGGATTTTTTCATTACGCATGCAGCATTGTTCCACATGCTAGTGTCTAGTTCTTATTATTATTATACCTAGCCTGTGTGCTGTCCCACTGCTGGGCAAAGGCCTCCCTCCATTCTTTCCAATCATCTCGGTCACATGCTTTGCCGCTCCAATTCTCAAGTAAGACATCCAGGTCGTCCCGCCATCTCCTTCGTGGCCTGCCGCGGCCCCGCGTCGCTGTGTCCGGGCACCAATCCTGTGTATTACGTGCCCACAGCTCGCTAGACATGCGACAGACATGTCCTGCCCAGTCCCATTTAAGTTCTTCGTCAGTAAAAATCTGACACTAACTCCCGTCCCGCCCAAAGGGTACTGAGATATCATTGGATGATTTTCCACGCTGAAAAAAGAACTTTTAAGTACTAACTTATTATTCAAGTATGCTAAAGGCAATAAGTAAAAGTTGCTAACCGTCGTACTAATTTGTATGGAAAGCCTGTAACTAGGGCGCTTCGACGGGCTTAATTAACTAAATGAAACAAGTTTTTAATTGTTTCTTCAGCCGAAGGCTATTTATCTTCAAACTGTGGCCTCGGGCGCGGTGACACACAATAGATTAGAAGAACGTCGAATTATGGACTTTCTGAATAGAGTTTCTTTATGAGGAGGTAATAATAGTTTGAGGAGAGAAGCTGAGAATTCGAAGCGATAATTCTTTTCTTTTTAACCTACTTTCAAAAGAAGGTCTGCTGGAAGAAATTTCGTTAGAAATAAGCCGCACCTTTGTACTCTTTTATCTGTATTTGTGTTTTTCTTTTTTTATCTGCTTGTGTGTACATAAATATATAAATAAGGATGTTATACGTTTGGATGTACGTATTTTTTACTTTATGTAATTAATTTCATAAAAAATGTTCTCATAAGCTCGAAGAAAAACATCGCGATGAAACCCTAGAATTAAAAATCATAGACTTGATATCCACGAATCCGCACCGTGCCTGCGTCGTAGATACGGCTTATTCCTTCTCAAACCCAGTCCCAGCAGTGGGAATATTATAAAGCTGGTTATGCGAATATATATATATATATATCGATGCCTCCCACGTAAGTTGTTGTAACCCACAAAATGGCGATTTTGGGTTTTTTATGTAAAAGTGTCTAATTTTATGTAATCTATCCTACAAAAAAACAAAAAGTCCAAAAAACCTATTATTTAAGGTACTTTTGAAACGTATAATGTTGTATATTTCGAACGATTCCGGCGTAGACTGTAGTATTTATTACTTGCAATGGTTTACAACGGAGAAAAGCGCACGTGCGTCCGTTGTATGTAACACATATCACAGATTACGCTGGAATTCGCTGCCAGTTGCACCTCTCACGCAATTTTTACGTCGTTAATTTAATATTCTAGTAATTACTATTCCGTTTAATCATATTTTTAACTAATATGATAGCCATTTAAAATATGGTATTGATCCCATACAACAATTTACGTCGCTAATTTTAAAATTATTTTATGTTAAGTGATACGTAAAACATTTTACTTCGATGCTAGATATGTAAAAGTAAGTTGTAACATCACATACAATGATTTACGTCGCTATTCGTTTGAAATAAGTACGTTGTATGTATTTTTCAGGGAGTGTTTTATGAATATCACTGAAGTCAGAGTCACTCAAGGCAACCATTTTCAATGAATCTGAGAAGTTTTAAATGACTAAACTAAAATGTGATAGCATATTCATAACTTTGGACCTTGAAACTGCTCACTTACTCGTATTTCATAGCTGTGTAGTATAATAACCATTTAGATTACGACTGTTATAGCCATTTTTGTTTAATAATATTATTATTATTCTAGCTAGCCTGTGATGTCCTACTACTGGGCAAAAGCCTCCCTCCATTCTTTCCAGTTATCTTAGTTACTCGCTTTATCGTACCAATTCTCAAGGAAGACATCCAGGTTGTGTCGAGGAAATGAGGGCCTGGAACACAAAAGGCACCAAAAGATTACATGTGAGTTTTAGTCAGTAAAAGCAACTTTTACTGATTAAAACTCACTAGGACTTTCCTTCTTGTTCGTGTTTATTGCTAGTTTCCCAAATCAGAAAACGTTGTTCGTTACTTTTACCTTAGTCACCACCTGCATGTTTCTGCACTGTTGAACTCTTTAAGCTAAGTCAGTCAGTTATTTGATTGAATAAAGTATCGTTTGAAAAAGGTAATGAAAAAAATACACATTTACAGACTAGAGATTTTTCAAAAGGACTAACAACGTCAAAGAAAACCTTTCTAGTAAAATATAAAAAACAGCCAGTAGGAAAACTGGTCTATTGAGTCTACTGCAAGCACTATTTCAATAAATTAAACTAAAAAGGTGACAGAAAAAACGATGTATAACTATGGCTAATTTAGTTATAGGAGAGCCAAGCTTAGCTGATACTATTGTGAGACATAAGTAAATAAGAATAAATTGTCTGTTGCCGTTGCTAAAACTTCAAACTTCAGACGTGTATAAACAACAGTTTCCCCATTTCTATAAGTGATTAAGTTCTTAATAAGGTGTTAGTTAAATTTGATATACCAACAGCAGTATTAATCCCAGATCAAAGAGATATTTAACAGCCTGTGAAAAGGTCTGGGTCTGTCAAAACCATCGTTTGTTACCATTTCAAGTCTTTTCAACTGCTTGCAAGTTGAGTCACACTATGTTTGACTAAATTCACTAATGTTATATTAAGACAGAGGTTTAAACTTTTAGTGTATATAGTAATAACGTATAGCTTTTGCCTAAAGGGTACACAGAGAAAACAAGATCTGAAAGATCATAATATCGTAAAAATAAAAGAGGTACCAGTTTGTTCTGAAGATTCAATATTAATTTAATGTTTTATCAGACTGTAAGGTAATGACCACTTCTTTCAACAACAATACCTTAAGATGCCAAAATGCTGATGATATGAATACATCAATTAGGTGCATGAAACCAGCTTTTTGGGGTCGGGAAACAATCCCTCTATTGTATATATTACGAGCAAAACTTAATATTTGCAGGCTTTTCTAGATTCAGTGTAAGTTAGAAAACATTACTTTTTATCTATCGTTTGTCTTGGATATGCTTATGAAAAGAAGAAGAATAAAGCATATTACAGAATGAGCTATAAGTATAGTCACTTGAAAAAATGGAGAGAGAAAAAGATTACAAAGTGATAGTGAGACGGGTGATACGACAAAATGGAAGAATAAGCTTGTTCCACCGACTCCAAATCACATTGGACTAAGATAGGAACATGATGATTTACCTATTTTTAAATCTCATTGGTTACTAGAATTTTCTTAATCATTTTGGTTACGATACTTTTTTGAGTTTTGATTATTTAAACTATAGTAAAAATTTGATTAAAGGACGATGTAATGAATTGAAAGTATAATTTAAATTTTGAAAAAGCTTCAGTTTTTATTTTCAGATTTTTTTAAATGATTTTTATCTTAATCTTAAATGTTTTTCTAATCTTTAAAATATCGTTTCTTATTCTAAACTCTAAACCCTAAAATGTAATTTTTTTTTAAACTTGATTGAAAATATTCTGCTTTTTTGTATTTCGGTAACGTATCAACGAAAAGGTATTGTCTTAAACGAAATTAGGCTGAAAAAACATTGTATTTATTTTATTATATCAAGTAATGATGCATATACCACACCTTTTTTTTATTTGTAATCGACGTAAATTGATGTAAGTATCAGATATGATCCAAATCGGCTCTTGATCTCCCGTGTATAATAATGTAAGTGATAGTTACAACATTTTATGAGGACCTCCTGTCGCGGTAAACAGTTGTAACAACAAAATTCAAGAAACCGTTAAAATTATAAAGTAATGACATGTAGTTAACGATAACATATTAAAAACTATATACTCATACCGAATTTCAAAAAGATTCCTTGAAAAATGTGGCTTGTATCGCAAAAAGTATCTTTAAAACGCTCTCCTGTAAAATTGCATTTTTGGGGTTACAACAACTTACGTGGGAGGCATCGATATATATATATATATACGGCCACAACTATCACACAACGCCATCTAGCCTCAAGCTAAGCAGAGCTTGTGTTATGGGTACTAGACAACTGATAAACATACTTATATACTTCTAAATACATACATATTATACATAAATTACACCCAGACACAGAACAAATGATCGTGCTCATCACACAAACATTTGTCCTGGGTGGGAATCGAACCCACGACCTCCCGCATAGCAGTCAGGGTCACTAACTACTAGACTGACAGGCCAGTCATATTTGAACTTATTGTTAATACAAGGACAGCTCCATTTTATATTCTGACATTTACTGCTCATTCAATGTTAGATGGAAGAGAACGTAGAATGTCATAAAGCGTCCATTGTATGTATTTTAGTTTATGTTTCCTTTTTGCATCACATTGTACACTAAAATATATGTTGTTTTTGATATGCAATAACTCAAGGTTTATATTCTACTAGCTTCGCACGGGTGCAATGCTGATATTAAATATTTTATGCATGTATTGTGCATATAAGCCTTCTTCTTGAATCACGCTATCAAAAAAACCGCAACAAAATCCGTTGCGTAGTTTTAAACATCTAGCACACATAGAGGCAGACAGTGGGAAGCGACTTTGTTACAAGCTTTTATTTAGTTTCACCTGTCCCGTTGTCTGTCGTTCTGTAATCAAATCTTGCAACTTAAATTTGATCCACTTCCCGGTTTCCGATTGAGCTGAAATTTTGCATGCCGGTGTAAATCGCATGACAATGCAATATTATGATGACATGGAGCTGATCTGATGATGGAATCACGAGGTAGCCATAGGAACTCTGTAATTAAACGGCACAACCACGTCGAGTTTGGGCTCGTGAGAATCGTCTTGACGAGTTTTAATTATATAATTATAGACCGCTGCTATAAAAGCTTGTTATGAAAAAAAAATTTTTTTCATTAAAAACTTGTTTTATACTACGTAGTGTTAAGGAAAAATAATACTAAAAGTTTAAAACGCGTGGTTCAAATATGCGTGTTTTCAATGATATTGTCAATCATTAATAATTTACCTAGGTCCCGTAATAATTTACCCTTGTTTTTGTAGTTAGTATCGTCATCTTTACCTGCCTGTATGTTTGTTACGGCTAATCTTCGAAATGACGGGACCGATTAACAAGACTTTCAATAGGAGGTCTGTTGCTAATTCTAAAAGGAATAAGAATTCCCTGCAAAATCAATAAACTTAAAAATTATAATTATAACGCCATGGCATTGTGTTGTTATACGAAGTCTGAGGATGGCGAAATCGTGGGCAAAGAAAAGATAAGAGTAATACGAAATTATGAGTTCTCGAAACTTAGTAGTACACAATCAAAGAGAATTCGATAGTATCACTGATTTCATAACACCCATCAAAAATCATCCCAAATTAAGGTTAAACACATCTATTATTATCAAATCAATAACCACAACTCTACAACAATAACTTTTTACGAAACAAGATTACAATCCGACGCTATAATAACAATCACAATACACAACATTACGTAAACTGGGTCGGATATGAACCATTTAAACACGGAGTAACATCATTTTAAAGTTATACTTAGAAATTGAATATTACCCGTAATACACATGTGAGTATTTAAATACGAGTTGATATGTTAGGAGTGATTTGAGTAATATTTAACGCTAGCCTATTTAGGTAAAGATACAATTCATAAAGGCCGATTATTATTGGTTGTTCAGCGGTCTCATAATAGAATTTTGGTACGAGCTGTCTTGTAACGAATTAAAAACTATAACTGCAAAATAACATTATAATCGTAAGTCACTTATTATGAAATCAATAACCGATTACTTTGACACTATTGTAATAGCAGCCCTCCTAGCCAAGTTAAAATCGTTTCGTTTAGAGTTAGCGCTTGTAGATAGCCACACCACCAAATCCTTTGTTGATGAACAAAGGGATTGGAGGCGTAGCCAACTACAAGCGCTAACTCTAAACGATACGATTGTAACTTGGCTAGAGGGGTAGACTTGAGGCCCTGAAGTAACAGGTCGATTTCAGTCAGTGAAAGTATGACGGTTCCTCTTACTCCATTCATATCGGCAGCACTTATTTAAAAATTAAAAGACAGAAATGTAAAAAGGGCGTTGATTTTCAGAGTATCATCTGGTATAATCATGTGCATTTGTATGCGTGTATGAGACAAACTAAAGCATAGTCACCCTAAAAGAGTTTGCACGGAGTTGAGTTTCCAAAGGAAATTGAAAGAAAACTAATAAAATAAAACACGAGGTAAGCAAAATGTGTTTGAAAGACATTTTATTGAATAACCTGATAGCTTCGCTTTGTGTGATTGTGTGAATATTACTTCGTAAGTACATGCTCGAGTGGCGTGTGCGGAATTCTGTTGTGTCTTCTATTCTATTGAAAACTGTGATTGAATTTTGTTGCGTTCGTCGTTTGTTTCCTTTTAAATCTCGTTTTCTTTTTCCCTTGTTACGGGTCTGATGTTCCTTAACCATTCATGGTTGTATTTCTGGCGCTCAAGGTCATCCAATAAAGATTAAGAGAGATTAAGTGGCATTAAGTCTGCCTGTGTACCTTTGTGTTGCATGAAGTTCTAATAAATAAATAATAAATAAATTATGCTGTTATTTTTGTTGTGGGGTCACCCAGAAATGCTTCGTTCAAATATGTATTATTACCGATCACTGTTTCAAAAGTGCCGCGACAAATATTTGTGGGGTGATATTTGAAGCCATTAAAAATAGAATAAGCACAATTGTCAATTACTAACAATGTTAAATTATTTTTTAAAACATATTTTTAAAATTGAATTTCGAATGTTTTTTGGGGGTAGGTGCTTAAAAAGTTGACACATACGCTCTGAATATTTTAATCTTTTTATTACATTTAAATATAATTATAATTAAAATTTCTATCAATTATTTACATTTGGGGTACAACTAAGCACATATTGTGTGGGCAGTAGTTTATTTATGCCCTAAGACAAATTGCATTTACTTGCCGGTGTGTGCTGTCCTTTCAAACTTGCACAGTCATTACTAGCACAGAATCACAATAATGACAACCTTGGCTGATATTGCGGAGACCCAGAGACTGGCTGTGTTGTCTTTAAGCCAACGGATGGCCGATTTTGAAGCACACCTGAAAGCATCGCCACCTGGAGCAGACTTGACCGGGCTTCATAAAGATTTTTCGGCTTTCAAGGAGCATGTCTGGGGCGTCTTCAGTGCCTTGCAGCGGCAGATTGCTGAGCTGAGCAGGAGTGTCGACGTAATAGAGATGCGTCACAGGAAAAAGTTTTTATTACTTGGCGGTGTTCCTGAGAGTTCGGGCGAGAATGTTCCTGAAACTGTGGCATCAATCCTTCAGAGTAAGTTTGGCTTATCAGACTTAGCACCTTCTTCACTGACCGTATGCCACAGGTTGGGTTCAGTTTCGGATGGACATGTGAGACCTATTTTGCTTCGTTGTGCAGACAGCAAAATCAGAGACCTTATCTGGAAAACGAAGACTAAGCTGAAGGGGTCTTCGTATGTAGTCTCTGAATTCCTCACTCGTCAGCGACAGACTACATTTACAACGGCTCGCAAACTGTTTGGCGTCACGAACGTTTGGACTATGGACGGCGTAGTCAACGTTAAACTCCCGGATGGCAAGCGGCGCCGTGTCTTCAGTGTCGATGAGGTCGTTGCGCTGGGTGTTGAGCATGGCAGACAGTTGGACCAGGAGGCCCCTCCGGAAGCAAGCGCCAATCCTAAAAGTACGACGTCGCCGCCTTCGACTCGGTCAAGACGGACAATTAAGAAGAAGTAATTTCCGGTATTTATGTTATGTGTTGTTTTGTGCGTGTTTCCAATCTTTAACTTCTTCTCACAATTTGTTATTAACCTGTTATTCACTTCACTTTATAAGTTATTTTGTTTCGATAAATCGATATACCGAATGTTTATTTTTTTGTAATCGTAATCTCGTAATCTGTCAGTGTCACTTGTCAAAGTGCTTTGTTTATATTCTTTTTTTTTTCTCATATTTGCGTTCGGAAACACGCAGTGGTTTGGTTTTATTTGCTTTTATTTTTTTTTTTGTGAACAGTCTGCCGGCAGGTTATGCAATTATAGTGATCTTTATTTCACATAACTAATATTATTTTTTATCATATTTATCTTTATTTTAATATATATATATATTTATGATTATTATGTCTGACGATGACTCATTTCATTCCTGCCATAGTTCTCTCACGTCACTTTCATCTTTTGACAATTCTATTTCAATTAATTCCTTTTTGAGTAATGAGTTCCAGGGATTTAATAACTGTTTTAATGTTTGTCATGTAAACGCGCAGAGTATCCCTCAACATCACTCTGAGATGTTAGATTTATTCTGTGACGTTACTCTACACGCTATCCTAGTTTCAGAGAGTTGGCTCAAGCCCGAACTTCCATCAACGTTTTACAGCTTACCCGGCTTTGTCCTTATTCGCAATGATCGCATGGGTAGAAGAGCCGGGGGTGTTGCCATTTACTTACGTAGCGACATCCCTTACAAGATCCTTTCCTCTTCGCCTGCAGTTGCAAACGGCAACCCCGAATACTTACTCCTTGAGGTTGATGTCAAGGGAATAAAAGCTATTCTAGGAGTAGTATACTGCCCACCTGCTATTGACTATTTCTCCTGTCTTGATTCTCTTTTAGAGTCTGTTTCCTCAGAGTACAAACATCTCATAGTCATGGGTGACTTTAACACCGATCTTTTAAAAGTGAACTCCAGATCGCGCAGATTGAGGGCAATCCTGGAATCGTCTAGTCTATCACTTCTCCCATTGAATCCGACTCATCACAATCTTGACTCAGACGATTCCTGGCTTGATCTCATGTTCGCATCTTCTGCGAATCTGGTTGCTAACCATGGGCAGATTGCGGTCCCTGGCTTATCGAGACACGACCTTATATACTTATGTTATAAAATTAAGCCACCGAAGCAGCGGCCGTCTATAGTGTTCCTCCGGAATTTTGCAAGGTTAGATGAGGATAAACTTAACAGCGATGCAAGTGCTGTCGATTGGATCGAGGTCGAACAAATGGCGACTGTGGATGAGAAGGTGGAGTTTTTAAATAAGAATGTGCTTAAACTCATTGATGCGCATGCGCCACTTAGGGCTGTCCGAGTTAAGCGCCCTCCGGCTCCATGGATTACCCCTGGAGTTCGAATGGCGATGAGACGGCGTGACAGGGCTTTCCGAAACTATAGAAGAGATCGCAGTGAGGAGAACTGGAACCGGTACAAGTTGGCAAGAAATCGTTGTAACCAGATGGTAAGGGCTGCTAAACGCCGATACATTTGCGAAAATGTCCTTAACTCTTCACCGGCTGATATTTGGAAGTTTCTTAAATCACTTGGTATAACAAAATCCTCCTCTCTAACTTTTCCCTCTAGCATTTCTTTGAATGACTTGAATCAACATTTTTCATCCTCGACTATGCTCGCGATTCCTGTCAAAGATGCTACTATTCAGGATATAACTTCCAAGCCAATTTTACCTCACGATTCTTTTTCTTTTTCTCTAGTGACCGAGCCGGAGATCCTCAAAGTCTTCACTGCTATTAAGTCCAGGGCTGTCGGCTGTGATAAGATCAGCAGAACCATGTTATCCCTCATTTTAAAAAAATTGCTCCCTACCATTACACATATTATTAATTCCTCCCTCCAGAATGGGGTTTTTCCCACAAGCTGGCGTAAAGCCTTCATTATCCCTCTTCCTAAAATTCCCACACCCACTTTATCAACTCACTTTAGACCAATATCCATTCTCCCTTTCCTATCCAAAGTCTTGGAGGCAGTTGCTCTCAAACAATTATCATCCTTTGTATTTGAGAATAAACTGCTTTCTCCTTTTCAGTCAGGTTTTCGACCTGGTCACAGTACAGCCACAGCCCTGCTTAAAGTCACCGAGGACGTCAGGTTGGGCCTGGAGAATTCGAGGTTAACGGTGTTAGTTTTAATAGATTTCTCCAACGCTTTTAACACCGTTGATCACGACATCCTTCTGGCTACCTTGACTCAAATTGGGGTATCTTCATCGGCACGAGATTGGTTCTCATCATATCTTCGTGGACGTCAGCAAGCGGTGCGTGTTGATCAGAAGTTTTCTGACTGGTGCGACCTGCAAACCGGCGTTCCACAAGGCGGTATACTCTCTCCACTGTTATTTTCTTTGTTCATTAATTCTATCACAGCTATCCTCAAATGCTCTTTCCATCTGTATGCTGATGACCTACAGCTTTACGCGCAGACTGACCTTGACAGCCTCGATGACTGCATCTCCTTGATTAATGCTGACCTTTTAGCGATCAGGGATTGGTCAAGCAGATTTGGGGTTTCTGTCAATGTCAGTAAATGCCAAGCTATCATTATTGGTAGCTCATATTTTTTACGAAGCCTGGACGCTAGCCGACTACCACCGCTTCTTTTTGACAATACAGTGATTCCTCTCTCAGCACATGTTAAAGACCTAGGCTTATACATTGACGAGAGGTTAAACTGGAACAAGCATATTGCTCAGGTTAGTCAGAGAGTCACCTTCACACTGCGATCTCTCTATAGATTTAAGAATTTCCTTCCATCAAGCACTAAAACCACTTTGGTCCAATCACTTGTTTTACCTATAATTGACTATGCTGATGTTTGCTACTCTGATATATCCCAAGAGCTTCTAAACAAATTGGATCGTCTTCTCAACAACTGTATTAGATTCATATTTGGTCTTCGTAAATATGATCACATTTCTTCCTTCCGTTCTCAGCTCAAATGGCTACCTATCCGCCACAGGAGATCCCTCAGATCTCTCTGCACGCTTTTCACTATTATGAATGATCCTTGTGCTCCTGATTATTTAAAACAATATTTTATTGTGTTGGGCAGTTCTCATAATTTCAACCTTCGAGCTTCAAAAAACCAACTTCTTCAAATTCCTTCTCACCGTACTGGGTTTATGGCTAACTCTTACGCTGTTTCTACCATAAAACTCTGGAATGTGCTTCCCCTTGACATCAAAAAAGCTGAAAGTAAATTTTCTTTCAAGCGTAAAATTCGGAACTACTATTTAAAATCCTCTCAACCTTAGTTCAAGTCTTCGTCGTAATAATTGTCATATTTTAATTTCTTTCAATTATATTTATTGGGCATTTATCATAGTATTTATTAGTTTATGTTATTAGCATATATACGTATTTTATTATTATTAGTCACTTAATTTATATTATAATCTATTTAAAATATCTGTTATTTATTTATTCTGCACACCTACCACAGTATTGTCTTTTTTAACCCAAAGGTTGACTGGTAGAGAATGCCTTGTAGCATTAAGTCCGCCTATGTACCACTACTGTACATGAAGTTTAAATAAATAAATAAATAAATAAATAAATGTCATTCTTAAGGTTACCATACCAAAAAAGGAAAATACGGAATCTATCTATCTGTCTTTTTGTCTGCCAAGACCTATTACCAAAAAGTTATCGAGTTGAATTTTGTTGTATACTAGTGTAATATACTCAATACACTTGTTATTTTTTTTCAGGCGAAAATACTTCGAGATAAAAAAGATCAAGTATCAAGATTTTTTTCAAAGAAACAGACCGGATGCTTAACTATTATGAGATCTTTTATCAAGAGAAAACAGCCTTAGCAATTTATTATAGCAATATCCACGATATTATATTGATAGAACGATAAGTTCAACCAATATATTTTATACTAAGCAAAACGATGATCAAAACGAAAATAATAATAATCTTTTCAGCATGTATCCTACTCTTCATAATATATCCTACATATGCATATTACTACTACCCACCACAGTTCATGGGCTATTACTACTACCCGTATTACTACCAAAATTGCTACCCAAGCTTTTATGATTTTGAAGACTTCCCTGGCATCTATAATGATACATATTATGCGATGAATATAACTACGGTGTCTACAGTTAAACCAGTTGAAGATACAAGTAACTCTGGTAGAAGAACTTGTAATATTTGGTGTTGGCTTCGAAGAGTGGGACTTTTTATTGTACAACAGTTACTGGCTGACAATACTTAATGAAGAATAGTACATTTATACAAGTGCAGGAAGTTTGTCATTGCGACCGAGGCGAAATTCGCACGAGCCGTAGGCGAGTGTGTTATGGAGCCGAGGGCTGCAGTGACAAATCTGCACGTGTGTCAAACGACGTTTTTCAATACACTTACGACTTGTGAAATAGAGAAAGAAAGAAAAAAAATTTAATCGTAACTCAAACATACAGCAGAAATTTAAGAAATATATAAGTATAGCATTCAAATCTGCTCTGGTCAATTTCTAATTTCGTGGGGTCGTCCAGCGACTCTGGGGAACGCCTCGCGCCTGATTCGATAAACTAAGTAAAACAAAATAATCACCCGTGACCGTGACGATAAGGAAGGAAAAAAAAAGTCCTTGTTGTGATAAACTCAAAAAAGCACTTGGGTGATATACATGCTATATTGACCCTAATAAGAGTGCGATAAGAGGCAGTTTTCGAGTAAGTGTATTGAAATAAATCTTGTTGTTCATTCTTTTGTTTTTTTTTTTTTGGTGGCTACAGTACGGTTGTTGGATCTTGGCGAGTCTGCGAATTTTAGAGCTTGTGCAATCGTAAAAAAATAGTACATTGTTATACGAGGGATGAAAGTTAGTTATTTAGTCCCGAGAAATTTCTTGGCGACCGAGCGAAAGCGAGGTCGCTAATTCTCAACTCTTGAACCCGAGGTAAACACTGTGCTTTTCATTACGACTACGAGGAAAATAAAATTAATAAAAACCTGAGTCGTCGTCAAAGGTCTTCGTATGTTTTTAGGTAGGTAGGTATATTTCTTTTGATTTAGGCGGTAAGCCGTTTTTCTCCTCTTAAGAATCTTGCGTTAAATTTATAACTGAAGCTGAGGAACTAATCGTGTTAAGACAAATTTCTTATAACAGAGATTTAGTAAAATGTAAACAAAACTCTATACCTCGAAAAAAAATCAAGAAAGACCAAATCGGCCACAGATTATAGAGAGACTACCATTTACCCGCCATTTTTTTTTTTTAGTCGTCTGGCTATTCAGTCAATATTTTTCATTGTAAAAATGGGTCAGATCAACATTTTTCTCAAATATAATATTAGTTTTAATGAAATAGTTGAAAGTAAATTAAAATAAAGTCATTAAAAAAGTATTCTTAAATTATTTTTATCTCTATGTCATTTTAATTGTACTGGCAGTATAAAAATTCAGGTCACGGTTCAATAAAAATGTCAAAATAGAACTAGTTTTTTTTTAATATTTGCTGTCTAAATATTAAAAAAAAACAACTGTCAGTTGTAAAGTAAAACTCCCTAGGGAGTAAAAGTACTTCTTCCAACCCTGTCCGCAGGCAACTTTACACCTACTTGCAGAGTATGAGGAATGAAAAAATGATTTAAACAAATAAATGCAGTTGTTATTGTTGTTAAAAACTGTTAAAGGCATAATAAGGCATCATAAGAGTGACACTGTTTCCCGTTCCGCCCAAGGGCGGGATTCGTCATTGGATGATTTTTCCCATCATAAAAAAGGATATGTACACACCACGTTTTTTAAACGCGCCGTTGAAGCGCGTCTGTACAAGCCCTTAATTTTTAATTCCATTGAAACGTTAGGAAATGGGAAAAAAATGGTTTTTTTTTACAATATATTAACGTATTATTCAAGAGAAAAGGCTTAATTTCGTAAAACTGAACCCATATTTAGTTATATTTAGTTGCGTCAAATGTTATCAAACTTCGAACAACACACTGATTACGGGATCGAGGAGTTTACATGAGGAAGCAGCTTTGCTCGCTACGGCTGCGGTCTGACAGATTGTGAGTTACATTCGGCACTTGGTCCTAGCGGATACTCTGAACAAGTTAGAGGTCGCGGAGACTGAACAAGTTAGAGGCCACGGAGACTCTGAACAAGTTAGAGACCATTGCTCTTCATGGCCCCCGATTGGTGCCGCCGCTCAGTTTATACATACTTTGGGGTGGGGGAACTTTGATCCCTTTCAGTTGTTGTTGCCAAAGTCGATGGGCATGACAGCTGCGCTATCAGTGCTGCTTTTCAGTTTTGGAGAGCCGAATACGGTATGTTAGTGTTGATATATAACAATAGGACAACTAAATCATAGATATATTTATAACACATAAAATCAAGACAAACGAAACGGGAACACGTAAATGTATCGAGTTGAAATTAAAACCACATATTTGAGTCTTCAGTCCCTTCAAGCTGAAAAAATACTCAAACTTCTGAGTAAACGAAAAAAAAGATACGGTCGTATATATCACAAAGCAACGTAGATTTCGATAAGAAAAAAACATGAAATTCAAATCACAGATAGTTTGTACCGAACCCTCAGAGCGCCAGGTCGACTCGCTCCGTTTTTTATTTTAAATGTCACCACGTTTTACCCATAATAAATACATAGATAATAAAAAAAA
The DNA here is from genome assembly GCA_029852875.1 of Mythimna loreyi. Taxonomy (NCBI): domain Eukaryota; kingdom Metazoa; phylum Arthropoda; class Insecta; order Lepidoptera; family Noctuidae; genus Mythimna; species Mythimna loreyi. The sequence continues at coordinate 9,797,653 of CM056795.1, read as the reverse complement.
TGAAGTACTAGTTAATAATCTCCACATAACTCGACAAACATCTTCTAATATTGGTATCAAGCAACCCCAATATTTGAAGTATGTCCTCAATGATCGAGTAGAAATTAGATTCCACATGCCCTTAACCTGAAAGTAGTTCCGATAATAATTTGCTTTTGAAGTGGTTCGAGGAGTTATTTAGTAATACGTAATGCCATACCTATTTAGTATTACGTAATCCGGATAGATCATTTAAGAGAGAAAATGATTAAATTTAAATTTCTAATACTAAGTCCTAAAGTATGATGACATAATATAAATTTAGGGCACCCTGACACGGACATGTTAGGCATATTAACATAGTTAATTAGTACTCCTTTTGTATTTATTAGTTTATTTTTTGTAAGTTTATCTATTTGTGTATTGTAATCTATGGGCCTTAGTTGCCTGAAAATAAAGGATTGTTATTATTCCGTTTATTAATTTTTAAATATATTTAAGATATTTTTAAATATTTTCTTTAAAAATAAATATTAAAAAAAAACATATTTATAAACATACACACATTATTATTAAAGTTTTCCGCATTGTAACAGTAACAAATAATAATACACTACAACTTTCACACATCGTCATCTAGTCCCAAGTCAAGCAGAGCTTGTGTTATGAGTATTGGACAATTGATAAACATCACTCATCACTCATATACTTACGTCAACTGATATACTTATTTCTAAATACATATTGTCATATTATAGATAAAAATTATTATTTCATATTTATTTTAGAACACCCCAACCCGGACATGTTAGGCATTTGAACGTTTTCCATATTCTAACGGTAACATATACCCGGCTGGATTTATTAGTATTTGAACTCGCAATCGTTTTTAATTAAGAGTTTGTTTCACGATTAATTAACGTGTTTTAGCCAAAGAACTAAGGGTGGATTCCTAAATTCAGTATAGTCAGTAGAGAACATGTTAAAACTTTTCGTACTTTAATGATGAAATTTGATAGATTTTCAGGCTAGATACTTAGAAATATATAACTTAATTTGTAGTAACATCCACGTAATTCTAATTAAACTCTTGAGCCCCAAGCGAACGCCGGCTGAAAACTGTAATGGTAGGTTTACACGCTTGCCAAGCATTGGCAAGCCTCGGCCAATCGCCATTGTGTAGCCATTGAATAAATGGGGAAAACCCGTAAACACAATGGTGGCTTGCCAACGCTTGGCAAGCGTGTAAACCTACCATAAAATGTTAACAGTTCGGCCTCTCTTTGTTTTCAAGTCAATATTAAAGATACGTAAGCCCCTTCCCCATTCAGACTGTAACAGACACATTCTAATCGTCATCACCATTTTTACATTCAAAATTTTCGTTTGCATAAAAAAAATAGTCAAATAAAAATAATGGATCTCAACTCCCATAATTTCAAAAGCAAACTAGCTGAATGGATACTACAAAATTTCTACACATTCACGAAGTCTCTACTCACATCAAAATTAATGTATTGAATTATTGTATGAATGTGAGTCCAGTCCACCGCAAAATCACTCGCTCATCTAGCAATTTGTGCCCTTGGATACACTCATTCAGTTTCACTCACATTCCCCCGTAGGTGACCATCATTAACATGACGTATTATGAATGAAATTGAGGTGACAGTGAATATAGTCATTCAAATTTCATTCATGACTGATGATTATGATTAACGTTTGAATGACCGTGTAATAGCCACCATACGGTGAGTACGGTAGAAAGTGACTGAGAGTGATTGTCTCACACACAATCTCTCTCTAATACACTTACTCATCGGCACACATTATATGAGTACCAGTTGCACAGACAGGAAAAAAGGTTTTTTTAATGTCTAATATTAACGACAATACAGTAAAGTCCCATAAACTTAATATTCTCATCATCTACACATACTCTAGGTACATACTCTAGTATACACACAAACGTACATAATTATACAGTCTTTTGTTTCTTATCAAAACAATAACACACAACCCTCATTACAGATTACAACGAACCTCCTTAGTATGCAGCATAAATAATTTTAATCAAAATGGTAGAATATATTTTCAAGTAATTCAACCGCAGCCACAATCCTTGAGATAAATCAGTGTTAATTGTTGTTCCGGGAACATTAGGTATACCAGAGTTGCCAGCCGAAAACATAAAATATATTTGTTTTATCTTAACACAGTAAATTAAGAAGTATCTTGACACAAGAAATCCCCTTTTAAACACATTCAGCTTTAAACGAATTACGTGGCAACACTACGAATATATTTTTCGTGTGGTAACACTGATTGTGCATAATTAATGAGTTTGTTTAATGACGGAGAGAGTTTTTGTGTAATTTTCAAGTTAAATACAATGAACAATTACTTTAACAGGCAGCAATTTAAAATCCGTCATGAGCAATTAATTTCTAGAAATATTTAATAAGGTCTTTTGTGAAAAAAACTGGTTTGCCTTTTTAACACAAAAGTTTAATGTACATTTTAATAAAAAACAAAATTGCAGTCACAAAAATATTTTGGAATATAAAAATAATGTTTACGTTCCTTTTAAATGACAAAAGAAAACCATGAGTCACAATTTAGAAAGAATTTTTTCCAGTAACTTTAATTTACAGGTTTAAAGTAGAAGGATTTATAAAAAAAAATCCTTCACTTGCAAAAATTGCAAAATACAAAAAGCACTTATAAATTAGGTACTAGCTTCTGCCCGCGACTTCGTCCGTGGAAAATTTCTTATAGTGATAGCTCGGTTAAAATCCATGTTATATAAATAATGTATAAATGAATAATGTAGCCTATGTCACTCAGCAGTAAAGCAGCTTTCTATTGTTGCTAAAATTTTTCCAATCGAACCATTAGTTCCAGAGATTACCTCCTACAAACAAAAAAATAAAAAAACAAACTTTACCTCTTTATTATATTATATAGTGTAGAAGTGTAGATGTAGATTTATTTCTTATATATTTTATTGTAAACCATTGCGTGGGGTTGCGGACGGCGAGCAATCGTTCCACGCGCGCTTCAACGACTTGTTAGCAAACCGTAGGAGCCCAACAGGGTCGAAGCCTACTGGGGGGCAAGGATCCTTTACCGAAAGGCAGATTCGGCCTCGGCCTCGGTATGATAGGCAACTAAGGTACAGGGGTGATTTTTTAACCAGCAAAAGTCTGACATATCTCAAGCCCCGCCTAAGGACGCGGAGGTATCATTGGATTATTTTCCCAACGAAAAAACAAATCCCTTCCCTACAAACTACAACAGGAATTGTACAAATACATGATTAAATCTACAAAAGTTATAAGAATAGAAAATGCTTTAGGCACACAGAAACTTAACAACAAAGTTAAAGTAACAAATCAGTCACGTCTTGAATAAGAAGAAAATATACAACTTACAAATAAACACATAGAAATATTGCCCTAACTTTACTCTGTATTCCCATGAGGAGATAGTTTATCTTTGTAAACATAATAATACGCAATAAATAGCGAAAGGATAGAGATAATAATTGACCATTCTTATACAAAGTTACAGCCAAAAAACTATTTACAGTAATTACATATTGAAATAGTAGTATTTTTTTCCTGGAGGTCTGTCATACAAGTTTTAACCTGTATAGACGAAAAAAAGATATAATCATCATTGTTTCATCCGAAAGACGTATAGAATGAAAAAAGGCATTAACTTATACACTAACGATAGACAAGCACTCTAAGTCTAGTCTATCATATATTTTTTTAAAACATACGGACTAGCTTTTGGACGTCATGTTCAAATTAAAATCATCAAAAATCATACTATCTGGCCCTTAACCAATGGGCCATCATGACAATCTCTTGGCAGTAAGTAAGTATGTTCCTACTAAAATTATTGTCCCGTGGGACAAGTCCCTAAAACCCTTCATTAAAGTATTTAAGGAAAAGGCTAACTTTTACCCAAAATTTAAAAGATACGGAAATCTTTTCGATCATAAATCTTTTCTAACTTTATGTCAGTTTGCTGAAGATTGCAAACATTTTACTGATAACCGTCTATTTTTTTATTTTATTTTCGGGAAAGATATATTATTTTTTAAGATGTCTATTTGATGTGCTTTTTTATGGTGGCGCAGTGCGATGGGCGACGAGTTGGGCGTTCGTCGTTCATTGCAGCAGTGAGCCGCGTCTTCGCATACGTAAACAAGAACATATGGCAATGTACGACAAACGCCCAAAGCGCTGCGCACTACGCTGTGTCTTAAAATGAAAATTAAGAATGTTATTTTTTTTTTGGTAGGCAAAAAACATCCAATGACGAATCCAACACTTGGGCGAAGCGGGAAACAGTGTCAGACTCTTACTGACTAAATAACCTACCCCGTCTCTTCATTTCCTTAATCCCAGAGCCCTGGTTTTACGCTTTCGCATCAACCCTTGTCCCCATTAGGCATCGACCCTGCTGAGCCCCTTCAAATTGCTGCCAACTCCTTGAGACGCGCGGGAACAGTGCGTGCCACCGACGCTCTTGGCTTGGGCTCGCTCCGGACTATTACCAGATGACCGGACTGTGGGCTACCCATTGCTCTCCGCCCACAAGCCCGCGACTTCGGCGGCCGGAAATTAGGATCAGAATCGCGGGGGCGCTACCGTGCGCTCCACAGTGTCCTCCGGGCTGTCCACACAGTGGCGACCCCCGGGCGTTGCTTTCACACGAATCCAGTGCAGGAAGAATTCGACTTTAAGAATGTTAATAACAGTCATTAAAAAAATATCAATTACATTTTGTGTACCACACACACAAAAGAACTGGTTATACTTGGTATTATATAAAAATATTTATCTAAAAAGTTTGCTAGCCTACCCCCACTTTGACCTTAACCTTATCAAACCATAATTGTAATGTCATTGACATTTAAAAACCAATATACTCACCTACAAACAATAACCAGTAAATGAATGGAAACCCTATTAATAATTGGCAAGACGAAGTAATAAATAAACCAATCATGAAATAGCAATGATTAAATATTCAAAGCTTCGTTCACACTTCATGCAAGTTAACTAGCTAGTCTAGTAACTTGCCTTCAACTTACTCAGCAAGGACAGCAAGTAATCTAATCCAGTAGAGCAGAGTTCAAACCTCCTTTCCATACCAAAAGGCTCGATTTGTCAGCCTATTTAGCTGGATAAGGGAAATTTTTTAAACTGATAATTTCAGCCAAAAGATGTCCACAGTTGGACATAAGGTATTCCCAAATATCGTCATAACGACCGCTCCTCTTTTTCCGTTTAAGTGTGGAAATCATCGAATGTCTTATCCTGTTCTCGGAGGAGTGAGGGGACTGTCAGACTTTTACTGACTAAAAATAACCCCTGTGTCCTTTAATTGCCCTTTGTGTGCTAGGACTACAGCTTTCCTTTTTATAGATTCCCCGCGGTCCTTGCTAAACTTTGCTAGGCTCCTATGGTTTGCTGAAATCTCCCCTGTCCTGTGGTTAGCTACTTTTGATATTTACATTTTATCTATGAAAAATTTCTTATTTACGTTCTTAGTTAAATGTCCTATAAAAAAAAATGCTCAATATTTTATAATATATGCATTCGGTTAATGTTTAACAGAATGGCGCGAAGTCACGAGATGACATCGATGTCCTCTTGGGGATCTAGGAGCTGGTACATGAAAACGCTCTCTAAAGCCTTTCGATCCCATCAACTATCCGTTCTACGAGTATTGTCCCTGCTCACTACCACTTAAATATAGGAAGTCTACCTGAACTCAAAATATCTTAAATAGTAATATTTTATTGTCTTAAGTTCAGCAAGTGTAATATTTTCTTTAAAAAAATTATGACACATTTTGCTGAGTTTTGGTTACTTTTAGCCCCTTATAACATTTAATTATTTGCATGCCAAACCAATAATACACTTTTGCGTACTAGCATCTCTTTTACCGCATTTATTGTAAAAAAAAAATATGTCACTTTGACCTTACCCACATATAATTTGATTTTGACTTTACTACAACATAAGTATACATATACTATGGAACAATATCCATTAAAGACTCATAAAACTCAAAAAACAATCCAAACATTTACCTTGAGATAAGCCAGCTCAATTACACTCAAAATATTTGAATACCAATTAACAGTAAAAATGTAATCAAATGGCATACTGTAGAATAAATAAGGAACGAAGACGCAAAACCGAGCCGTAATACTGAGGAAAGAACATTTCAACACAGAAGATTGAAGGAACAAGGAAAAGATCAAATTTAAATCTCCCGAGACTCAGGAAACGCTAGCTTAAAATTTTAATTGTCCCCCGAAGGCACTAGATCATTAACCAAACGTAATGGGTCGGTAAAAAGAACAATCAGATTCGTTGGAAATTCCTCTTTGTTACAATTCAAAGAAATAGACAATTCGATAATTAAAGAAAGATCTGAAAAGAATATTCATTGAAGCGAAACTCGAGTAACCGGATAAAATTTTGAATATTGTAACATCATCCGAAATCGAGAAGTTTGAGGAGTTTGAAATGAAATAAAACATTTATTGTTCCCTATAAAATATAATCGAATTTTGAAGAGTGTTGCCAATTCTGAAGCCTTAAATTGTTATGCGTGCGCAATAACACCAATCCCATCGGAAGCTTTGACAATCGAATCACATTTTTACTGGCTACTTATTGAAATTTAAAAAAAATACGTTTTTACAATCCGCACACCTGGCGACGTTAGTATTTTTTTACGTTACGTCGTCTTTTCAGCGTTTTGCAGTCTTATCGAAGGATTCTGAACAATGGCCGATTGTTTTGCAGAATTCCTTCTAGTATATAAAACATTAGGCAGCGAAATTTAGAAACAATACACTTCCTGGAGTTAGGAAAGGAAAATATCAGATTTCTTCTGTTGCAGCTTTCAGTAATTTTGTTGGACTTGAGTAATGATGTTCAATCGTTGCAAGTGACATAACTGTGATATTTTCTACCAAAAAAAAATTCTACGATGGAAAGTAAGTGATTTTGAATCTATTGATCCTATCCCAATCTTGACTATGTTTGTATCTACTGTTCATGAAAGCATTGAGATAAAATGTGCAAGAGATAGAAAAAGAGAGATGATATCTGAAAACTAACAAACGAGTTTTAAACTTTAGATTAATTCTTTAGAAATAGAACAAGAGATTTTTATTTTAATGTCTGCGGAAATTCCATTTGTGTAACATTCGCGTCTTGCCAAAGTTTCTTCGAAAACTGTATTTGAGTGAAATGATATTACATTTTAATTTCTATCTCGTGAACGGCTGATATTGTTTTGACTGGCCTGTTAGTCCAGTGGTTAGTAATACTAACGTTGGTTCGATTCCCACTAAAGACTTATGTTTCTGTGATTAGCATGACCGTTTGTACTGTGTCTGGGTGTAATTTATCTCTAGCATGCATTTAAAAATATGTAAGTATGTTTATCGGTTGTCTAGTGCTCATAGCACAAGCTCCGCTTATTTGAGATTTGTGTGAAAGTCGTGAAATATTAGTATTATTGTTGCAAGTTTTCCTCAATGTTTTCAGACCACAACAACGCCATTTCTCAGTGTATATCCTTACAGCTTTAGTATGTAACCATATTGAAATACTTTCAGAGATATTCATCTTTACGACTTTCCTATCAATAGCTGTGACTGTGAACAGCTACAAAACTAAGTTTTTCTCACAAAGCCTGGACTCGGAACCTCCGATCTCAATCCTGTACGCACGAGACCAGAAAAGTGATAAAATAACAAATGACTGTCTGACAGAAATGTACCCACGGAACTTGTACAAATACCCTCTGCGTATTGATAGAAATGACATTCCTTGTATAATACATTGTGTGCTCAAAAAATTCGGTATAATGACAAATGATGGTTACATAAATATAAAGAATTATTACAGGAGAGTACAATCGATTCATAGGTACGATCCGAGAATTTTAATATCGGATGTTGGGGAAACTTGTGCTCAGAACATAAACGGAATGAACTTGGATCATGATGTATGCAAAAAAGCTAAAGTATTTAACGATTGTACGCAACTGTACGCTGTGTCGTACCGAGATCCTGACGAATTTCAAATGTAGAATACTATAGATGTGATTTTTTTTTATATTTATAAAGTTTTTAATAAAACCAATGACCTTTACCGCCGCTTTTATTATCGGGAGAGCCCCTAAAGTTGAAATGATTTTTGCATTTTTATACGAAGCCGATGTAGATGAAACCATATTTTTTTCTTTACGTTTTGGGGACCCATTTTCATTGAGGGCTTTTGATTACAACATTCCTTCATAATTTATACGTGCTCTCTCTGCATATCAAAGCCTTGGAGGTTTCATTAGACTTCACAAGCTGCCCAGATTTTTATTTAGTTTAAGGAATATTCTTAGTAAGTAAATTTAGTACTCGCAAAATATACAGAGAAATATGCTCAAATATGAATTCAAAAACTCACGTACCATCCTTACATTTACATACTAGCTGGTGCCTGCGGCTTTGTTTGTGTGATAGAAAATTATGTGAAAGGCTCTCAGGATAAAAAATCCAAAGTCCTTGGAATTATTTCAGAAAATGGTTTACCCGTATACCAAATTGCATTGGAATCTATTCAGCCATTCGAGCATGAATAAGTAATAATTACCTACACGAATACGTAAACACACTTTCAAATGTTTACCGTTTATTATATTATTTCCAAAATAGCTGAACGGATTTTAATGAAAACTGGGGCAAATATAGAGATATCCTGAATCAGGAATTATATTTTTCATTTGTCTGGTAGATTCCCTTAGGATAAACAAAAGGAGTGGAATACTCTGCCGTAGTTTTGATAACTATAACCTATGGATAACTATAACTACCCAAATCTTGAAATCAAGCGTGAATAGGTTACTTTTAGGCAAGCGTGGTTTGAATTAGGTTACTTTTAGGTACGCTATTTCGTCAGCCACATCATCGGTTACCATCAAGTGAAATAGTGGTCAAACGCTAGCCTATATAAAAGGAGAAAGTGACTGACTGACATATCAACGCGCAGCCGAAATTATTGGGACTTGGAACGTGAAATTTTGCACAAGGCTTACTTTTATTGCCGTAGGCGAATACTAAGAAAGGATTTTCCAAAATTCACTCCCTAAAGGTATGAAACGCGATTCTTTTCACGCGGGCAAAGCAGCTGGCAGAAAGCTAATAATAATAAAAAATAAATAAAACACGTGATAATTATGCCAGCTTTTCGATTAAGTTATCGAGGTGTCTTCAGAGATTTAAGATTGCGGAGAGGAAATTGATAACCAGAGAACGTTTTCTCCAGAAACTATTCTTGACACGTGATCAGAGCCTCGAGCATAACGTTAGTTGGTTACGTAAGCTTATAAACAAAACCTTTGTGATGCAAACTCTTTATGTTTATGGTTACGTGTGCCAATTGGCACGTGATTTTTCATCAAAGTCAAAATATTTTATTTCACATAGGCCTTCATGGGCACTTGTAAAACGTCAGAAGCTAGTGCAACGACCAACTGTTCTGCGAGTAATGTAACTAGGCCCAATCATGTTAAAATTCATTAATTTAGACTTTATTGCCAAAACGATTTGTTTTTCACTGAAGTAATAATAACAATGATACATTTTTGAGATAAAATCTGACATTGTGAGAGGTCACAATAAAACACTTTCAGTACGTTCTATGTCTGGCTAATATATTACGTGTCCTGATTTAAATCGTCTAGAGAATAGACACTACACGGCTTCTGAATTCCATACCGAACGCGAATACGACTCGCACTTAGCCGAATTTTAGGGTTCCGTACGTCAAATGGAAAAAAACGGAACCCTTATAGTGTCACTTTGTTGTCTGTCTGTCTATAAACACTCTTTATCTCGGGAACGCGTGGAGGTATTGAGTTGAAATTAAAACCGTATACTCATTTATTTAAACCGTAATACGTCTGCGATCCCTTGAAGCTGTGAAAAAGTCAAACTTCTAAGCTACGAACGTTTAAGTTGCAAAAAAACGTACATTTCATCCTATCAAAGGAATCAAAATTCTATTGACCTAGAATCCTGAAATTTGTCATGAAACAAGGTTTTATAGTACAAATATGTATACGGAAAAACCTGAAAACTGTAAATATGATGTTAGGTCACTAAAAAGAAAATCATTTGGCGATTCGGAAAAACTCTTCGTCGATGCAGGAATTGAATTATTTTCATAGGTCGATATGTTCCGTACATATCGACCTTTGAAAATTTGAAAAGAAACCTTCAGTACGCGAAACCGACTCACACTTGACCGTTATTTACTTCACTTGCCTAACATCAGAGTATTCAATGAATTTCGATACCTATAGGTAGCCATAACTGGAACATTTCGCTAACTAATCGAATCAAATGGCAATTTCAAATTCATCATTTGAAAATTCAGGAAGCAAATGAAATTCACCAAGTTTCATAACTGACTACGCTTTGACATTGACGAGGTCACTGATACGATTAACGATGGCAATCAAGCAGAAAATTTTAATAAAAGTAATCATTCCTGCGATTTTAATGATACTTCGATTTTTAGTAGTTATTCGGAAATATTAATTAGGATACTTGCTCCTACTGGCGACTTTGCCTGTCTTTTTTTAACAACTTCAAAAACTTTGTTTGCTAATGTGAAGCGAGAAGGCGTATACATATAGGAGTGTTTAAGTTAGAAAATATGGTAATATTTCCTGACTCTCCTATGTTCCTTTTTCCTTTTCTGGAATTCCCCGTGGTCCTGCTAGGCCCTTACGGTTTTGCTAACAGAGGCACAAATGAAATATAACGAACCATCAACTTAGCCTTACCGGACATACAATTCATTGCTCAACATCCACAAGCCATAGCCTGTGGTAGTTCTCCCATGACCAACGTCCGAAGCCTCTCCAGTCCGGCTTGGGTTTGATGGGCAAACCGTAGAGGCCCAGCTGGGTAGAAGCCTAATGGGACCATGGGGCAATATGAAAACATGACCTGGGGACCTTAGAACGCAGGCCAAGAAGGTATAGGAGTAGGTTTTTTAGTCAGTAAAAGTCTGACACTATTTCCCGCCCCACTGAAAGACGTGGAGATGTGATATAATTGGACGATTTTTCCTACCTACCTCTTTAACACTCACCATTTTTTTTCTATTACAGATATCCTGCTCCTCACACTATTAACGCTCGTTGGATTGGCTCACGCTCGCATCTCCGTCATGTATGCTCACGACAAGCTAAGCGACATAGTGGCTGGGCAGTGCTTGAGCGAAATGTATCCCAAGAACAAGCGCATTGAAGTTCAGGAGTCTGATGAACCCTGCATCATCTTTTGTGTGCTCAAGAAGTTTGGTATTATGAGCACCACCGGGGTTATCAATTTGGAAATTTATAAGTAAGTGCTGCATTTACTTTTAATTTATGAAATGGCCAGTGGTAACGGCCCCAATTATCGAGTTCTGAGTTAGTCCTTGTTTACGGAGACGCGGCGCGTTGGGTTACGCGTTGAGCGTTCGCTAGGCCCCCAATTTCTTTGATTTAACGTCATCTTAACGATAAATAACGTAGTCAGAACGAAGGGGCGTGGCCAATTCCAAGCGTTTGACGTTAACAAAATGACCGAGACTTGGCTAGGGGTGGCAAGTCTAACCTATATGACTCTGGTATTTATATTGGAAACAGTGCTTTATCATGAGAGCATTCACAAACATGTGAACTCAGATGCAATTGATACCTGTGTATGTTTTTATAGGCTTTAGTGGTGATTCGACTATGACAGCTTCATTATAACTAACACTTGTGTCTTACACTAGATACTAAACTAAGGCTCTTATGGATCTATTGCACATAAAATTTATAAAGCTCATTGGCCACTTCCGAAGTAGGACTAGATAAAATGTTACGAAATATTCCTATGTTTAATTTATGCTTCCTAAAGAACTATAATCGTGCCGCTTAATTTTTTAAACATAATATGTAGTGGTAAATGTTTTCTATACAAATATTAATTCCGTTATCCAAAATATGCAACGAAGCAGGCAAACGCAAATAGAACTATGTTTATTTTGTTCACATTACATTCAATCAAAACTTACTAATGTTTGTTTTATTGAAATAATTCAATTACAATACCAAACAATAAATAAGTAGCAATGTAATTCAAAATTCCATTCCCACAGCCAACGTTGTTTTAAATTAAATGATGTAATTGGTTGTGTACAATTTTAATTAACTACAAATAAAATAAATGTTTCAAATATTATTGTAGTTCAGACTTGTTGAACTTGTTAGTTCCTGATAAGGTACTACAACAATCTTATAAGCTACTAGCTTTTGCTCGTGGCTTCGCTCCCGGCAACAGAAAAATGTGATAAACGAAGAACCACTCGACTGATTATGTGCTATCTTCACATAAACCATCTATCTACTAAATAGTCCGAGCTAAGTCTAAACATTTGGTTTGGATAGGTGAGCTCGTTATTGAGTTATAAAATTACAACGAAAAGTGGCATTGATTTTTATACACTGGTATTAAGAATGTATGATGTTTATTCTTTATTCCAACACTTAATATATTCACATTTACGTTGCTGTCCAACAACTGTCATACAGTTGTCCAAAAAACACAATGAGCTCAAATCTAGATAAATAATAGTGAAAGAACTGTTGCTCCAAAGATTTTAGCGAGTAAATCAAAGAAAATGCTCATCTTTTAGGTCTCAGAAATATTGAAGTATCAAACCGTAACAATAGTCATACCCATGTATACTTGACAGTCACTATTTACTTATAGATGAGTCGCAATTTTATCTTCAATCATATTTTTTTTCGATCGTCATTTTTCTCAATCACCAATTTTTCCGATCGTCATTTTTCTCAATCATCAATTTTTCCGATCGTCATTTTTCTCAATAATCAATTTTTCCGATCGTCATTTTTACCAATATCGTATAATCTTTGGCACACAAGTTGAACCATCATAGCTATTGACCTTTAATCAATTGCTTGATATATTTACAGTATGCACCAAAGCAAGTCAACAAAATAAAAATATACAAACCTTTATTTATCATTCCTTACTAAATTTTGGGTCAGTCAAAGTGCAATGAATTCAACTTATTTTTGCGTATTATATTTAGTATTTTTTGGCAATTCATAAACAATAGTTTTCAAACTTAAATAATCGATATATTTTTATTGCTTTTTCTTTCAGAAAACGAGTCAGATTCGCTCACCAATTAGATCAAAGAACCGGCCTCACTGATTACGGCGGCAATTGCATGGAAAGCGCTGAAGCGACCCAACACAAGCAAGACGTTTGCAAAAAGGCAAAAGTATTCAATGATTGCACACACCTATATAGAATCCTACTTAAGTAACCTAATCATTATTATTTAATACATCACTTCTTCGGAAAACGAACCATTAACTATTTTTGTCCGAGACTTTGTGGCCACTAATTAATTAAGTTCTCGAACTTTTTCTCGAGTCTCACATTCCGAGCAAAAAGTGTAGCATATAAGGCGCTGTCCTAAATGACTAGGACCAAAGTCTCGTCCAAAAATACGCCCTGGTTCTCATTCCCCGCGAAATCTTTACTCGAATAAAATATTTTTTATTATAAGGCGTAGATAACTAGGAGTTTTATTTTCCTCATTCCTCATGAATTGGTAAAGTTGCTGAATAAACAAATAACAAGTGGAAATCAACTTCTTTGGACGTGTCGCAGCAATTGAATCGGAATTTCTACTCGAGCGATTTCACATTGCCCTGTCAAAAGAGCAGTGCGGATCTGGAACTAATTCGTTTAAAACAAATTACATGGTATCCCTTGAGTTGCCATGGCGACACGCTTCACTTAATAAATGTGTTAATGCTTAATTTTGCTCTTAACAGGATGGGAATTCGTTGTGTGTACTTAGTGTGGGTCCATTACTAATATGTACGTAGACTGGATTCTGCCAGCAGCTTCGCCCGCGTAAAAGTTAGCTTATCACTGTAGGGGTGGAGTTTCGTAAATTCGTTCTTAGCGGAGTCTACACTCTTATAGTTTTTGAGATTTCGTGATTAATCAGTGAGTTGAATTTCGCTTTGAGAGCAATGGTGGCCGAGTGGTAAAGGTAGGTCGCGGTTCAAACCCAACAAGGCTCATTACTTTATGTAATTTGTTTCATCACCACTGCTCTCAAAACGATGAATGAAAACATCGTGAGGAAACCAGCATCTCTCAGAACCAAGTCTTCTCTCAAGAAGACATTTGACATCCACCAACGCACTAAGTACAGTAGGGACTTTGCAAAAGGGTCGAAGCCTACTGGCGCCCAGGGTCTCTTTCTGAAAGAAAGGCTTGGCATCAGTGGCAAGGGCAAAGAATGAACGGGGTGGAGTGTTTAGTCAGTAAGAGTCTGACATTGTTTCCTGCTCCGTCCAAGAGCAAAATTCCTCAATGGATGATTTTTGCCCACCATAAAAAAACACATAGTTAATACAAGTTTTTTCAAGAGAAATCTAATTAGTTGTTTCTAAGTAGATTGGGGATTTCTTTCTCCAGTTGACATGGGGATGCTCTTAATGAATTAGTATTTATAGACCAATATACCTTTTGTTAAGTGGCTTAGACCAATTTGTTTAGGAATTAGTGCATTTCTTTAATGTCATTTTGTTTAGTAAATCTCCAGAGGATTACCAAAACAAGGCGGACTCGTGCACGCCGTGATTCCGATCCCGACTTTCGGCCACCGTAGGCGCGGGTTTGCGGACGGCGAGCAATGGGTAGCTCTCTGTCCGACCGTCCGTTAACCGTTTGGAACGTCTTGCTATTACAGTTCATAAGACAGACGGACAGACACTAACCTAAAAATTTTCAAACTCAAACTCAATTTATTTCAAATAGACCATTTACAGGCAATTTTGAATTGTCAAAAAATGACGCTAATTTGCACGTTCCAAAGCGTAGATCTCTATGGAGAAGAACGTGCAAGAAACTTCATGGACACTCTTTTTTATTAAAAATAAGAGTTACATCATTACATAGTATAAAACAAAGTCTTTTTTCAAAGTCGTTTTTTTTTAATAGAGTGATTCAAGAGGAAGGTTTATGTGTACAATACATGCGCAATATATTCAATATCAGTACCCGTGCGAAGCTGGGGCGGGTCGCTAGTATAATTATACAATACAAGTTCAAGACTGTTTTAAGCCAAAAAGTTACCTTTTATTTTTCGATTATTTTTCGTTATTAAAACGTAATATTACAAGATCCGAAACAAGTTATAACTTAATGCTGGAATTTTTTAAACCGTGCTGGAATTCATTTTGATTTTAATCACTGCAACTCATTGCTTGTAGGCATTTCTTTGTACGCTATAAAAAATTACAGCACTTCAAAATGGAATGGACGTACTACGAGCAGCCATTTTTGTTTTATTCGTACTTTTTTGTAACAGCGTGCAGCGTTCGAAATAAATTGTTTACAACTTTTCCAATAAATAATTCAAGATACATGGCATTTTTTAGGTGGAAATATCCAATGATTATTTCGCTCTATGGTGAAGTAGAAGAAATGTTACTGCCTACAATCTACTCTTACGTTCATTTTTTATGGTAGGTAAAAATCATCCAATGACGAGTCCCGCTCTTGGGCGGAGCGGAAAACAGTGTCAGACTCTTACTGTCTAAACAACCTACCCCGTTCCTACATCGCCATACATACCAGGGCCGGAGCCTTCCTTTCAGACGCAAACCCTTGGCCCTAATTGGCTTCGACCCTACACACACATAGCCCCAGTGAGATTCGACCCTGCTGGGTCCCTACGGTTTTGTTGACATCTTAAAGCGCGCGTGAAACAATACTCGCCTTGGATGGGCTCGGTCCGGACGGTTACCCTTATATATATACGTCGCGCCGTAAGATGAGCTACCCATTACTTGTCGTCCGCAAGCCGACACCTACGGTGACTGGGAACATACATTGACTGAATACCAACATTTCTATCCTGACAAATCCACATGAAGAACACATCATTACTATGCTTCTAGAAAACAAACTTAAAAAAATCTGGTAAGCCATTTGAAATTCAAATTTGGAATCCTTTGAAGGCAATCTAGAACGATTTTTAAATTACAATGCTTTTACCATAAAAATGCGGGTTCTTTTTTTTTGAAGCAATGTATTATAAGGCTTTGAGAATGTCTACACTTTAATATTTCTTTTATTGCCAGTATTTGCATTTATATTTACCTACGCGTCTATTAAAAGAGATTTTGTGAATAAATAAATAAAGAGGGACCTTCCCCACTTGTCTATCGTCAACGTCAAGCATGTTTTAAAAGCTTGTTGCTTCATCGAACGCAATCAAACGCGATGTTTGATGAAGAGGCAACGAGAAAACGGAGATACCGCCTGAAAACTCTGTAAAGACGAATCTTTTACTAATATTTTTTATTAAATTGCCGAAGTAATTTTGTGATTTGTTCAAATATTTCACAAAACTTGTTCCATGTAAAATTAGACCTACGTATTTTTTGAAAGCCCTAAAAATTGCTGTCATTCAAGATCTTGATTAAAAGGTAATTTTCATACACCGTACCATATTTCATCGTTAGTATATTTTTATTATTATGAGTTTAATATATTGGTTATTTTTAATCCGAAATCATTTATTCATTTACCAATTCGGTTTGTCACAATGTCAAAAATGTGGTTTGTTTTACAAAAATGTTAGGGTGCCAGCTGTTCTAGAACCCAATGGCTTGGCACGTGTCGATGGGAAGAGGCCAGACGGGATGACCATAATGCCCTGGAAGTTGGGTAGGCCTCTGGTGTGGGATGCAACATGCACATCCCATCTTCTGAGTACGGCAGGTTGTGCTGGCGTGGCTGCTGCAAGTGCAGAAAACCTCAAACGGCGTAAATATAATAACCTTATTGGGAGTTACATGTTTGAGCCGTTTGGGGTTGAAACACTAGGGCCATGGGGTCCGAGCGCTCATCGAGTGGTACGCGACATCAGCAAACAGCTGGTCGACTCTTCGCGTGACCAGAGGGCTGGGCTTTACTTTTGTCAGCGAATCAGCATTGCCATCCAGCGTGGCAATGCTGCCAGCGTTCTGGGCACTTTTCCCATTGATATCGATGTGGATGAATTTTTTGATGCCCAATAAATCATTTGTAAATATATTTGTATTTTTAGTTTATTTAGGTTATTTTTAGTATAATTAAATGTATATTCTTATAGATTAGTGCAATAAGACAGAGAATTAATATAATGTTATGATAATGATTTATATAGAAGTCTAGACAATGTCTACAAAATATCTGTGTACACAAAACATCTGGAGAAAGTTGTGTAATACCAAGACCACGTAAGAGCGGTTGTATGAAAATGCTGCTCGGGTTGGCCGCTCTTAAATTCGAAATACACTGTCTTATTCATTTTCTAAGTACCCTAATTTGAAATGATATTTATTTTGTAAAAAGTGCAATTTAAATTTAGTATATTTTAGATGAAAGGCCTCTTTTTATATCAGACAAAATTCCAGTTTAGAATATTTTGATCTTTTTTCGCTTACAACTTTAGTCACAGGTCATGCTATATTTTGTATCTAAAGTAGATTAGAAACTGGTGCATGGCCGAAAATAAAACAGAAAAATTATGATGTGGAAAAATATAAACAAGTTTTTATAGTAACATTTTCCTTTAAAAATTTTCTCCACGGCTTGATGAAAAATTATATTAATAGAGAGAGAGAACATTCATACTACAGAAGAAGGCAAATAACTTGACTCGATATTTTGTGAGGGGGGGGGAACTCCTACCACCGATAATTCTATACATTTTGACAAACTTGATCTACCCCCCCCATGTGAAAGGCCCCGGGTTCGATCCCCGGGATCTCCAAAACCACTTTTTGCAGGGGCCCTTCAGGGTCGAAGCCTCCTGGAGCCTAGAGGGTGGTGAAAACTGTTACCTCGACTCCAGGAATAAGGCAAGGAAGGTACGGGGTAGGTTTTTTAGTCAGTAAGAGTCTGACACTGGTCTCCCGCTCCTCCCAAGAGCGGGTTTCGTCATTGGATGATTTTCACCTACCATAAAAAAAAAAACCCATGAAGAGGTACCTCGCTAGCCGATCGTCGGGTAACCGTCCGGACCGACCCAAGTCGTCGACGATGCGAAGTGTTCCCCCGCGCCTCAAGAATTTGTTAGCAAAGTGTAGGGACTGTGCAAGGTCGGAGCCTACTGGGGCCAAGAATCTGCTTCTGAAAGGAAGGCTCGACTCGACCCTGGTATAAAAGGCAAACAGAATGAATTTTTAGTCAGTAAAAGTCTGACACTAAAGAACGTCCTCCTCCTCAAGGGTTCCAGGTGTCGTTGGATAAACTTACCCACCAAAAAAAAAAAACTGTTATTTGCAGCCAATTTTAAGTAACACATTAAATAAAAAACAAACAATTCCATTAAACAATTTAATCAAGAAATCAAAACATGTTCAGTTACCGCTCAGAAGTTGCGAGATGACGAACATAGCTATCTTCTGTATCCAACACCAGATGGAACAGCCCTTCTTCGCTGGTTCCTCTTCTTCTTCATCCTCACCCTTCGTGGTTGCAGCCATGGTGGTTTCCTCCTGGCATACCACGAAGGTCACGAAAACCGCCAAATAGACAACCACAAGCAAAACCTTTTTGGACATCATTTTGACACTTTATTTTTCTTTTTTTGATATTTTGTTCTCTATGGGCATGTGCGTTGACTATAGATTTGGAAACAAAATGGCTGATGCTCATTTGTTTTCGAACATATTCAAATATAGATTGCGATCTCACCCGATAGTCATCTATTTCCTTTTGTGTACACTGAAATCAAATGAATTATGATCAGTAATTTTATTCGTAAACTAATGCTTATTGCGGATGATAGGAGCATTAAGCGTATGGAACATATTTCCATGGGATTATTATTACGAAGGAAATCATTAGAATGTAATGTGTTTGCATTTATAAATACACAAGGTCGACGTTAAACAAACAAACCAATTAGGTACCAATATTACCTGAACTAAAAATAGAAAAGAATATAATTAGTATATTCCAGTATACTCAGGTTAGTATGGTCTAGTAGTTAGTGACCCTGACTGCTATGCCGGAGGTCATGGGTTTGATTCCCACCTAGGACAAACGTTTGTGTGATGAGCACGATTATTTTTTCTGTGTCTGGTTGTCATTTATCTATTATATGTATGTACTAGCTTTTTCCAGCGGCTTCGCCCGCGTACATAAAATATAGCCTATGTCACTCAAGAGTAAAGCAGCTTTCTATTGTTGCAAAAATTTTTCCTATCGGACCAGTAGTTCCAGAGATTACCCCCTACAAACAAAAAAACAAAAAAACAAACTTTAGCTCTTTATTATATTAGTGTAGATTTAGAAAAAATATAAGTATGTTTATCAGTTATCTAGTACTCATAACACAAGCTCTACTTAGCTTAACTCTCTACTTAGTTTAACTATCACACAACGTCGTCTAGTCTGACGGCGTTGTGTGATAGTTGTGGAATATAGTATTATATATTATAGTCTATTGATATATTGTACGGGAAGATACTTTACACGCTAACATCGCATCAAAATCGAGAAAAAAAAAAACATTTTTGCGTAAATCACTTGTTTATGTCACTCGCCAATTGCGATTGAATTAATTAATCTGACCTGAAGACTTAGTTAGGGTCTCCGGATTCCAATGGATACGAGACGCACAGGACTGTTCATTATGGTGACACTGGGGTACGTTTCAAGTCCTACAGTGGACGTCGTTTGGCTGAAATGATGATGATGATGATGGGTGCACTATTAATAAATTTATCATCATCATCAGCCTTATCAATGTTCCCACTGCAGGGCCGCAGGCCTCCAATCTAGAAGAGGGAATCTTCGAATTTTTGGTTCTAGGACATGCCGGTTTCCTCACGATGATTTCCTTCACCGTTTTGAGAGCAGTGGTAATGAAATAAATTACACAAAGTAATGCGCCTGGCTGGGTTTGAACCCGCGACCTACAAATCGTAAGTCGAGGCACTTACCACTCGGCCACCACTGCTCTGAATAAATTTATTACTGTATAAAAAACTTGTAAACACAACTATGAACAATACCAACTCGCGGTCCAATCAAATAATAAAACCATCTCTCAAGCCGAATCGATAAAAGCAATTTCCACTACTGTTTTAATCCAATTGTTTTTTCATTCCTCAGTGGCGATCACGGAGCGTCAATTAGTTCGACAATGCATAAACAAACTCAACCCTGTAACGAATACAAAGAGATAATTCCAGTGTCTTTAATAGAAATTTGTTCCCGTCATATCGGAGCGCCAACCACGGAACCACAGAATATTTGGATAAAGAAGGTTAACTCACAACAACAGTTGCACTACTTATCGAGTTATATCCTAGCAATAGACATCGAGTTATATCCTAGCAATAGACAAGCACGTTCAGAGAAACTATTTATCATAATACTGAAAAGTTCCAGAATCATGGTAACTTTTACGTACAAACCTATACAGGTTTGTACGAAAAACTCCTCCAAAGGCTAAGTATATACTTAGGAGTCCCCAGCGGGCCCCTTTAGTGATGCTGACAGCTCTTTGAGATTCGTGTGAGCTACAAAGTCAGAGTTTAGACCTTTTTGGACAGCGAGCGACCCATTGCTCACCATCCGCAAGCTTGCGACGACCGAGGTACTCCCTGCGATGACTGGGGCTTAAAAGTGTCCTCTTTCTCACACTTTCTGCCACTTCCTTCTCTAGCATTACTGCTTCGCAGAAGGAGTTGCTTAGGTATGCAACTGCACTTCTGTTTCTATCTATTCTGTGACGAAATCTAATAAACTGCCATTACAAATGCCGACCAGTATAACGAGACCTTCTTATTCCCCCTTCTTTGCTTAAAAACAAGGGGAAATCATGAGTAATGGACAGGTACACAAGTCTTCCTAAACTGGGGAATTAACGCCCCTAGAACAATTTGCGATGTTACAGTGTAACAGAAGTTTTATTGGTTTTTTCATTATTTCAAGATTTTCTCACGTTTCCGCGAAATAAAACAGAGTTACAGTTATTGTTTTTGAGATGCAATTTCGGGGCACGGGGAAATGTTGTACTGAATTTTTTTTCTTAACATTTTAGGTTCTGGATTCGAAATCGTCCAAATTAAAATGTGATTTTTCTATTCATGTGTAGGTTTTTATTTTCTAAGTTCGTCTAAGACATTGCTGTCCTACTAGCCAAGTTACTAGTCGTTTAGCTAACGTCGAACGCTTGTAATGCGCTGCAATGTCACGCCTGCAATTCCTTTGTTCTGACCACGTGACTAAGTGTTGAGAAGACGTCAGAACAAAAGAATTGGAGCAATTCAATTCGTTCAAAGCGCACGACATTAACGAAACGATAGTAACTTCGCCATCCACAAATCCAACTTGTCTGTGGTTTTGCCAGCGGCTGCCCGTGGTATCGCGGGCGACCTCGCGTTGCCGTTTCAAGCTACTTTAAGCGATACTTTTAAGTATGAAGTTAAAAATTATTTCACACCCAGTCAGTGACCGCCACGTCGCTGCCGGCCGCTGTTATTCTATCCAAGTTACAATTGTTTCGAGACGAGTCTCTTTATACAATTGGGACGCTTCAACATAAGTATATCAAAAAGATTGTAGAAACGATTTTATATTTTCGTTTTGCCATTTTGAATGACGTGAACTTGGCTCAAATTTTGTTAAAATGAAGTCATGCCTATAGATTTGATTAGTTGTTTAGTTTCAAATCAAAATCAAAATCAAAATGGTTTTTATTTCATATAGGCCTACATGGGCACTTATAAAACGTCAGAAGCTAGTGCACGGTTCCAAATTGGTCGTTTCCTATGGAGAAGAACCGGCAAGAAACTCCATGGTTACTCTTTTAAAAAAATGGTTTCTTACAATATTATCTCGTTATTACAGTATTTATGTCATTATGTAAGAACAGTGTAGACAAGTCAATATTGTACTCAAAAGCACAATAAAAATAATCATAATAATAAAAAATCAAAGGTGAGTCGTAATAGGATTTGCGAAGTCTACAGTGTTCTTACTTTACAACATGAGATGTAAAGAAAGAAATATTATATAAAACAAAAAAAATTAATAAGTATGAAAAAAAAAATACATATATCACCACAACAGTTACACTGCGAGATGCTAACAAAATAAATTATTATTTAATTTAAAAGTTTTTAAATCTTAATAATATAAATATTGCAAAAGCAATGAGTCGAAAAAAGAGGAAAAAAAAGTGTATATAAAAACAAAGATGGAGCAGTTAATAGACATAAATACACAATATGAATGAGTTACCAGGGAGCCACATGTGCAGGAGCAGTCATTGCCAAACAAGCTTGTCTTCTATATAATCCTTAACCTTATAATATGCTTTTTTGGTTAGGACCCGCTTAATATGATTTTTGAACTTTCCCTCACTAAGTTCAGTTACCGTTACTGGCAGCTTGTTATAAAAGCGTATGCTGTTAACTAAAAATGACTTGCTGGTCTTGGCTAGTCTCCATTTGGGTAAAACAATTTCGTGTTTACTGCGCGTATTCTTGTTATGAATATCGCTTCTAATTTTAAAAAGTCCTAAATTTTTACGAACATACAGGGTACTTTCTAGGATATAAAGAGAAGGCAGAGTCAGTATATCGATTTCTTTAAATTTATCTCTAAGGGACTCGCGAGGACCCATTTTATAAATAGCCCGGATGGCTCTTTTTTGTAAAATAAAAATTGAGTCGACATCAGCTGCAGATCCCCACAATAAAATGCCATAAGACATAATACTGTGGAAATAAGCATAGTAGACTAATCTAGCTGTGGCTACATCTGTCAATTGCCTTATCTTTCTTACTGCATATGCAGCTGAGCTTAGTCTACCAGAGAGAGTTCTAATATGAGCGCCCCATTTACTAGCGTTAACGATTAGAGATTATCAACTTGGTATTGCTTGGCTTGGGAGATCGTCATTAAAAAATCGCTTTAAGCGATTAGACCGCTCATTGAGACACCATTAATTTTAAATTCCTATTGTTATTTTATTTTTGGTGTACAATAAAGAATATATCTATCTATCTATATAGGGGGGCAGTACTTCGTTTTGACTGGACGCAGACTCTAATACAGTTGAGAAACATCTAGGTAGATTAATTTGACTTCAAGCGGAATAACTCAAATTAAACAGAATTTACAAGGCAAAAGCGATTGCTTCAGAGCGAACCCTCTGTAGGATGTCAAAGTTCTAATATGATGAAATTGCACTTTGAAAACTAGTTGGTTACGGCAGCTCATTATGTTTGCATATCATTTTATAACTGTTGCTTCTACCGGTGGGATTTAAAAGTTCTCTTCTGTATCTTACTAATATTACAAATGCGAAAGTTACGATGTTTGGAAGTTTGGATGTTTGTTACTCAATCACGCCAAAACGGCTAGACGGATCTGGATGAAATTTGGCATAGGCAAAGGACATGGGCTAATTTTTATCCCGAAAACCCCAACTCCAACCACAATACCACGCGGGCGAAGCCGCGAGCAAAAGCTATTATAGTAAACACATAATTGTGGAAGTAATTTTCCTCGCGTACCGCCAAGTCCGTTAAAAATGTTATTTGCTGGTCAGTACCTACATAAATGTTCGCCTGTAACTAATCAAAATGTACTGAACTTATTAATTTTTTTTCGCGATTTCAATTTCGTCTCATAGTAAAAGTTGTTTGTTATCATGACGATAGTCACATGCAGTGCCACCAGTACGCCGGTTACTACCAGTCAAACTATTTGCCTTTGGAATCATTATCTGCTTTTACGCGAGCGAAGACGCCGGCAGACGCTTGTGTTCTACGAAATAAACTGATGTTCTTTTCATGGAAATGAACGTGTTCGGTAAACTATTTTCTACCAAGTTTCAGATGTTTTAATCTAAGTTAAATCTCTTCATTGATTTAGTACAACTTGGATTACTTGGCTGGATTCAAAGCGCGCAGCTGGGCAAAGTTTGGCATTAACCATTTCATGGTAATCTTGAATGTTAGCTGTGTAGAGACTAGTTTTAATTTAAATAAAATTGACGATGCTTAAAATAAAATACTAGCTAAAACAGCTCATCATCATCATCAACCTTTAAATGCTCCCACTGCTGAGACACAGGCCTCCTCTCTAAGAGAGGGAATGGGCCATATCCACCACGCGGGCCCAGTGCGGTTTGGTGGATGTCACATGTCTTTGAATTTTTGGTTCTAGGACATGGCAGGCCGGTGTCCTCACGACGTTTTCCTTCACCGTTTTGAGAGCAGTGGTGATGAAATAAATTACACAAAGTAATGCACCTGGCTGGGTTTGAACCTATGACCTACAACTCGTGAGTCGGAAGCGTTACGACTCGGCCACCACTGCCCGCGTATATTGTATTTATTTGTAAACTAGCTTTAGTATAAGAAAACAAGAAAACCGTGGTCGTATACCACGGTTTTCTTGTTTTCTTGTTTCGTACTTTTTAGAGCGTGTTTTTAAGTAGTCGGGTGTTAGTTTTTAAACTTTATTTTTATTTAACATATTTTGGAGTTCTAAATAGGTTAATCTTGGGTTCATTGATTTCTCAGCCCATGAATACAGGTAAAGTCACAAGCAAATGCTAGTAATATATATATATATTCAAAATGTACAAGTAAAGCGCTTTCAAATGATACCAAACACGGCATATTTATCTTAACTTTTTTTTTTACTTCGTATGTTTTGTCCGCTAGAGGGCGCCACATTAGATTTTGTGAAATCCCATATAGCCTATAACCAGCGGACAATTAAGACGCTTCTAATGATATGTCATTTGTCGAATTCTGATAAGGAGTTTAGAAGTTACGAGGGAACAGATGAACATCCATACCCACATACATACATACAGGTCAAAATCATAACCCTCCTTTTGCTTCGCCGTAGTCGGGTAAAAAGAGGTAAAGTATGTTTTTTGTTTCTTTGTTTTTTTGTTTGTAGGAGGTAATCTCTGGAACTACTGGTCCAATTGGAAAAAAATTAGCAACAATAGAAAGCTGTTTCACTCCTGAGTGACATAGGCTATATTTTATGTACGCGGGCGAAGCCGCTGACAAAAGCTAGTATTACATATACTTATTATGCATGTATTATACATATAAACCTTTCTTTTGACTCACTCTATCTACTAAAAAAACCGCATCAATTCCGTTACATAATTTCAAAAATCTAAGCAGACTTAGGGACAGACAGTGGGAAGCGACTTGGTTAAAATACAGTCTTCGGCAAGGCATTCCACTCCTTAGCTGTACACATAATAAATGTGTTCCCAAAAAGCCAAGAGTATAGGTGGCCCAGTGGTAACGGCTCCGACTTACGAGTTGTAGGTCACGGGTTTAAACTTAGCCTGGCGCATTACTTTGTGTAATATATTTTATCACCACTGCTCTTAAAACGGTGAAGGAAAACATCATGAAGAACCAGGCATGTCCTAGAACCAAAATTCGAAGACATATGACATCCATCAACCGCGCTGGAATCTCCAGAGGAGGCCCGTGTCCCAGCAGTGGGAACATTAAAATGGCTGTTTATCATGTATAGGATGACGATGATGAAATATGGTTGGAAGGTGGAAAACTGTCCTATGACCTTTTCTTGTTCGAGAGAGCAAGAGGGAATGTTAAACTTTTACTAACTAATGTCACCTCTGTCCTATAGCTGCCCTTTGAATTCCATAACCACGGCATCCCTTTCAGAAATTCCACGTAGTAAGTTTGTAAGTAAACAGTTCGAGCTTGGAGTCAGTCCTTTCAACTATGGGATTTCAAAGGCTCAGGATCGTATGAAACATTTCATTCCAGTCACATATATGCGTAGTTATGCGACCAGAAGTAAATTTATGGCCGTCATGTGCTTCGAATACATTTGAGATATGCTGGAACCATAAATTCCTATCACAGGAGTGGCTAAAGTGACCTTTCAGATTCAGAATATTAGTTTGACATACGCCTGGTGAAAACTGCAGGCTTTTTAAAGGAATGATGTTTATTTTGCAAGTAAAATAACATAAACAAATAACACTTCAAGAAATTTTTTTCGTCAGTTTAAACTAGATGAGGCCAATCTTTCTTAGATGACTATCCTGAGAAGAAATGTCGAATCAAACTCATAGATCTGAGCTGCAGGATTGTTTGAAGAGTTACGTACTCAAAACTCAAGCGAGCGCCGGCGCTCGCGCATGATTTCGCGCCATCCGGTTGTCAAAATTTTCAAAAATATAATATACAATATACGAACTTTTTTTTATCCAAGAACTTAAATAAAAAGTTTTATAGACAAATAAGTTTAAATTTGGAAAATAAGCAATTTTTCGTTAATTGTTTTCGTTGAAATATTAACAGATAGTTTGTATCTTTATGAAAAACGAATAAATACAGTGACAAATAAGTTGAAGCTTATTTTTTATTTTTTATTAACAAAGTTTCTTAAATAACCAGGTTTAAATCGTCGTCCTTTCATTAATAGAGAAAAACTGTGAATATTTGCCAAAAAACTTTACATCGAACAAGCGTACGTTACATCATCGTTCGTTTGTGTCTGGAACAATATTACAATTGCTAAAAATGATCCCAAGGGATTTGATTATTTCCCCCCACCTCAATAAAAAAGAAACCAATAAGTATACTTTTTAAGATACACACATGAGCAAGTACTTACACACCAAAAGTTAGTCTATAGTGTCAGCTTAGGCTAATTACAAAAAGAATGGCTACCATCTAAAAAAAAAACAAAACTACTTAGTCACTTCTGCTAACGCTTACCACCTGGCGATAGCGAAAAACGACCACTAAGAAATTCGTTTCGCAACAATGAGGATTGTTTGAGCCAATCATCTTTTTTCGCGAATGTTTTATATAGTCACCTTGTCGCCTTTTTCGAATTGCATTAGACTTGCTGCCGGCAAACTGAATACTAGGTGAGCTATTTGAACTTTTTCTTATTCTTTTCGAATCGATGGTAAAGTCGTCAAACTGCTGGAGCCCAGTAGGTGGCTACAAAGTCAAAGTGAACATCTTTTTTATTTCACATAGACCTACATGGGCACTTGTAAAACGTCATAAGCTAGAGGACGGTTCCACATTGGTCGTTTCCATTTCCTAACGAAACTCCATGGTTACTCTTTTAAAAATATGGTTTGTTACAATGTGTCCATATTACAGTATTAACACATAAATTATGTAAGGACAGAGCAGACCAGTCAATATTGAACTCGTACCGTAAAAATGGTTGGAAGTAATCTAAAATTTGCGTCTACAATGTTCTTAAATTCACCGTATTAAAAGAGGCTATATAAAAGCAATATTGCTTGATCTATAAAGTGGTAAAAGCAATCTGTCAAAAATAAAAAACAAAAAAAAATCGATGCAATGTATAAAAAAAAGTTAATGATAATGCAACATCGGTGGCACTCATTAAATGCTCCATAGTGCAAATGTATGGGCACTCAGGGCACTCTAAAATGTGGCTAATGCTTTGAACTGGGACACTGCACTAGCATTGAGTATCCGATGGGTCTATAAAACCCCATTTCGCTACGTTGTGTTTCACCGACATAACTGGGTGCCCAACTAATTTAGTGCTTTCCATATAAACAACTGGAATTTTAGTCCAGGCGAGAGATGTTCTTGGGGTTTTAGGAAGTCAAATGGTGGTAGGTGATGTTCTCCCCAAAATTTTATTCTTAATAATTTTTTTAGTTGTTACATCTAAATAATTGATATGTGGGTGCTCGCGATTTTGTCCACGCCAAACTCGTAAAATAAGGCTGCGGGCAGTCTAAAGGAACGTTGCAACACTTAATTGAATCCTAACCAGTAACCTGGCTTGCGGACGACGAGCAATGGGTAGCTCGCCTTCCGGTTGTCTGATAACAGTCCGGACCATGCCAAGTCGTCAATGGCGCGCTCTGTTCCCCAGCAAATGAAAAACCACTAGTTTATACCAAATAAAAAAAAAAAAATCGAGTTAACCACCAAAGGACAAACACAACGGGCTGCTAAGGACTCAGTGCGAAAACCAGAACACACGTTAAAACAAATACGTATTATCTTTCCCTTTAGTTCCTGAAGTTCTGCACATCAGTACCGAATTCCGCCTCAGTTCTTCTTCACATTACATTATTGGTTATCTATTCACTTCTGAAGTCCTGTCACAATTCCAAATACACATTTCTTGTGCACAATTTCGGGACAGCTCATTCAACCAGAAGTTATGTTTATTTATTCCGCAATTCCGCATATTTGTACTGTGGAAATATATTTTTTGTTTTTCTCAATACAATTTCTTTAAGTGGGCAATCGCTGAATGATTTCTCCCGTTTTGGGAAGAGCAAGTATCTAACTAGTAGTCAGTGAAGACTGAAAACTAAAACCCATCCGAGCTCCTTATTTCCACGCAAGTGCCAGGGTTGCTGAAAAGAGTTTTCGTGACCTTGGAATGCGAAGGGCAATGAAGCGTGCACAACACACTGGTGACCTGTCCTTGGTCATTATTGGGCAGCGATGTACCTTGCTTGCCGTCCGCAAGACCGCGCCAGTGGTAGCCCCATATGCCCAAAGTCTCTCCGGTAGGATCTCATCATAACCTGATACCATTTTTTCCCCCGCAAGATATTCATCTTGTAACAATATTATTGTTGTGTCCCTCCAGTCTAAAGAAATGACTGGAAATGTCGTACTCGCAGGACTATCCAAAGGCTGAGGTAGGTTGTGACTGGTAATGGCTAGCTAAAGGTGATCCAAGTTCAGCTTCTAAATAGATTAAAAAGCATGACAGCTCCAGCAAAACAGTGAATAGACAAACGACTCGCCTAAATCGGCAATCATGACCCATGGTTATATGGTTGTCTGGTAACAGTCCGGACCAAGCCAAGTCGTCGACGGCGCACACTGTTCCCGCGCGCCTCCAGGAATTGTCACCAAATGTAGAGGCCCAAATGCAGGGCCGAAGCCTACTGGGGCCCCGGTGCGGTTTCTGAAAGGAAGGTCCGTCCACGGTATGAGGGCTAAGACGGAACGGGGTGGGTCTTTTAATCACTAAGAGTCTGAAACTGTTTTGCGCTCCACCCATGGGCGGGATTTATCATTAGTGATTTTACCCACCATAAAAAACCCATGGTTTTTGTACAACAATTATTACCCACGTTTGATCTTGCTTTTAATACACATAGATTAAATTTAGAACAGTCCTCCCCCATACCACTGTCTTACTGTGTTGACACGGCCTCCCCCTGAATTTCTTGCCTCACAAATAAGACATGATTGTATGTAGTATTTACTCGTGTATCAAGTTAAGTTTTGAACACTAAGCCTACTAGTTTTATTTTCTTGACTTTCCGAGTTATATAAAGTTAGCGTTCCTTTTGTTTTGTATTATTCCTTCGCATCTTCGACTTTTACTGTTATAGAAAGAAACATTATACTCCTTGTAATAAGTTCTAAATAGTATTAACTTCGCTTCTGTTAATACTATTTGTACTATCTTTTAAGTCGCTTGGTAGTACTTTCTAAAATTAACTCTGAATTCTGAAATTAAGTATTCGTATGCATTCCACTTTCTTTTTTGACAAATCGTATACTATTCAAACAGCTCGAATGTGGAATGCATTACCCATTGAAGTAAGGCGTGGTCAAACGCTACAGACCGCTCAAAGCAATGATGAAGAAGCATTACCTTTCTCTATAAGTAATATATCTATAATCTCCTTTATCAATCTTATTTTTTTTATATTCTGTATTTATTAGTATATTAATTGATATTGTGCGTCAGTATTTTTATTATCATATGTAATTAATATGTATTTATGATTTTTGTACACTGACCGCCAAAATATATCTCCTTTCGTTTAGTCCATCTTAAGGTTGTCTGTAAGATATTTCCCTGTGCGATAAGACCTCCCATTGTACACTTAGTTTTGTAAATGTTTATTCTGTCCACATTATGATGTGTACAATAAAGTTTATAATGAATAAATAAATATTTTCTTATCGTATTAGTCTTGGTTAATAAATATTTAGAAGATAACAGACGAACCGTTCTTAGCTCCATGTTCTCCGATTTACTAAGTAGCAGCTTGTTGAAAAGTTCGTAGGCTTATTTGCACATTGATAGTGTAACTAAAATAAAATCCATGGAGTTTTCAGTCAGTACCAACCTTCAAAAGATACGTGCATAAACTTCAGGCCTACAGATAATTTGGTTCTTGAGATATAGTATTGTGATTGAAGCATCAATAGCTTATTGTTAAAAATTAAAAAAAGAAATGTTAATTCAACTTTGGAATCGAATTACGATTTTTTTTTTTTCGGGAATTGTACTGTTTTCATAGATAAATTGGTACGGAACCCTCCGTGCGCGAGTCCGACACGTACTTGCCTGTTTTTTTTTTTTTTTTTGTTAATATAATATGTTAATTTTTCCAGAACAATGTTGCTACTCAAAATTGTAACCTGTCTGCTTCCATTCGTCACGGGACTGAGGACGCAACGGTCGGCGGGAACAATGGTTGATTTCACAGATGCTAAGGTAAGATCTTTGATGGTGAAAGTGCCAGGGTATCTGAAAGAAAACAGAAGTAGTGAAAGAGCTTGTCAGACTTTTACTGACTAAAAACCACCCCTATATTCCTCCTTTGCCTTGCGTTCCTGTACGGTCCAGCAGGGTTGAAGCTTACAGTCTGGTACGGCTAGTAAGCTTCAACCCTGCTGGGCCCGGCATACGGTTTTGCAGGCATTCATAACAGAGGTGCGTGTGGAACGCTATGCGCCGTCAATGACTTGAGCTCGGTCCGGACGGATAACAGACGCCCGGACAGCGAACTAGTCACTGCTTGCCGTTCGCAAACCCACGCCTACGATGGTCAACACAGTTTCAAAAACGAAGCCAGTTTTAAGCAACAACAGCCTTTTTAAAATTACTTTAAAACACTTATCATTACTTTAACAGTAAATTAAATGTAGAATAAGTACGATTAGTGATATATAATTTGAACCAAAATGGTGGGCGACTTTATTTGCGCAGTAACAGCAGATTTTCCAGTTATAGAGAGGTTTTAATATCATGCGGATTTGATCACGCATGCGTAATTGGTCCGCACGTGTAGCCCTCAATCAAGAAGGGACTGCACAAAATTCTCCTTGAGGCTGCGTGTAACTATAGGAACGGGGTCAACTTATTTGACGCATACTTTAAGTTACATTAATAGTCCTATAACGCCTAAACTACTTTCATCTTATTTCAGGTTCAAGGTCACTTAGACGCTCTGGTCCGGATGGCACAGTCCTGCGTCATCAAAGTTCGAGCTACCCCTAAAGACGTCAGGGCTTACTTTACCAACTCCTCACCAGTGTCCAGGTCTGGCCAGTGCTTTGCCGCTTGCATGCTTGAACAGAGTGATGTTATTAATCACGGGAAGGTAAATATTGAAATACATATATCTTGATCATAATTTCAGTCAAAAAACGTCCATTGTTAGAGATAGGCCTCTCCCAAGAGTCGCCACAACGACCGGTCCATTTTTCCGCATCCCTCACCAGATTACCGGTTCACCTTATGGGAGACTTTCCAACGCTGCGTCATTCGGTACATGGTTGTTACTCCAGAACCTATCGGCCCCGTCGTCCATCAGTACTGTGAGCAATGTGCTCTGTACTGCACTGTCTCTTAAGTTTGACAATTTTTCGAGCTAGTTTTATAATATTATTCCAGTTCTCCTACGAATTCTTCATTTCTGTAGGCTTATACAGGGTGTTTGGAGCATCGTTTGCCAAATTGATTTGGCCGACAGAATAGACCTTTGGCTATATCTTGAGCCCCAATAAATCATTCTTTGCCACACCGTTTTTTTTAAACATGTAGATATAGCCAAAGGTCTATTCTGTCGGCCAAATCAATTTGGCAAACGATGCACCAAACACCCTGTATATTTATCTTAATGTTCATTTCCACGGGCTAAATAGCCTGTAGAAGTGAAGATCCTAATATGAAGAATATTGAAGACCCCTGTCGCAAAAAATTGGCCTACGAAAGGATAAGAGTGCGACTTTTCTTCTGTTAGCTTTCCCGCTAAATGCTCCGTAGATAGATGGACATACTTTACGTAAAAAATATGGTAGTAATATTACTGGTCCCGCTACTTTTCTATTTTCTTAAGGCGTTAAACTGAATGCTAAATTGATCCGATCATGCAAAGCAAATATCGAATGTAGCCTTTTTCATTGTCCTCTGGATAACTTTAAGCCTTCTGATGAGGCTTAGGTACCAAAGTGTTTGAAATTTCCTACATCTTTCAATTTAATTTTCCACAGGTAAACAGAGAACTCTTGGTCCACCTAGCCAGTTTAGTGAACGGGAAGAACTCCCGCGTCGTTCGCAAGCTCAACGCTGTCTCCCGACTCTGCCTTGACAGCATCGAAGGCATGTCTGACAGATGCCAACTGGCCTCCACCTATAATGACTGCTTGAATGAGAATATGATAGAATTCGCCTTCCCTCTTGATATTGCTGAGGAAGCTGTCAGGAAGATGCCTTTTCATTTGATTCAACCAAAGTAAGTTATATTTATTAGAATTCTATGGCTTTTTTCACCAAAATTATGTTTTTTTTTTTTTAAGTATTATTAGAATGACTATTTATTAGAATTCTATTTTTTTTTTCACTCAATTCTGATTCTTTAAATTTCTAAGCATATATCCGCATCTACACTAATATAATAAAGAGTTACCAGTTTGTTTTTTTGTTTTTTTGTTTGTAGGGGGTAATCTCTGGAACTACTGGTCCGATTGGAATAATTTTAGCAACAATAGAAAGCTGCTTTACTCCTGAGTGACATAGGCTATATGTACGCGGGCGAAGTATATATATATGAGACATTTAAACTGTTTAGAACGAGCTACCAAATCGATTTCAGCTGTGTTTTTAAAATTATATATTTTGTCCTAAATTTTAAGATTTTTATCTTATTTTTTTTTTTTTTAGTAAATATATTTTACGATATTTTTTTTTCTATTGTGATAAAATTCTAAATAGATCACGTTTCCTTATCTGGCATGGTTTTCTGTGCGTGCGTGAAGCGATTCCCATAGTTAAATAACCTATAATTGAATAACGATTTTCTTAAAAAAAAAAAAACTCTTAAGTGCGTTTAAGTAAAAATGTAGGTAAGTAACATAATCAGGGCTACCTGTCACAATAAGCCTTTCGAGGTTGCCACCATCTTTCGTTGCTATGTGACCGAAGTATTGCAGAATCTTGAGAAGACTCTTGAACAACCATCGCGACGAGATTTTTAGTTCTCACAATTAAATATGGGTTTTTGTCTCGTTCTGTCCGAAATTCTGCCCAACCCAAACTCTTGGACCTTGAATACTGAAGAGGAAAATATTAAAAAATGTTTACAAAAAAATAAGAAAGAACTGTCAAAAGGGTTTACCCCCTAAGAGGGGTTTAAAGTTTCTATTGAGAAACCTACTTTCGCTTGGGCAAAGCCACCAGCATAAGCTAGTAATTAAATATGATAGTTTTACAAAAGCTGTCAAACCTTCATCTTCGTTTATTCCTCAGACATTATACTATCTGAAATTTGAAATATCGGGTCTAAAACCGCTAACAATAATAATATATAAATTACCTAAATATCTATAGTTTCATCTGCTAAGCTGGCAAATAACATACAATATTATCAATATATTAAAGCAACATAGTATACTCCGTTCAAAATAAGATTACACATTTAAGAAAACTTTTTTTACTGTCCGTTTACCCGATTTTGAGTTCTATTATGTTGGTGGAATGTCACATGGCGGCTGCAGTAAACAGTTGGGTTTTTAACGACTGCAGTTTGGCTTTTAATACCTTATGGCAACGGAATAGACGTTAAAATCGGTTGAACGGTCTTGATCTTAACGCAAATATAATACAAGGTGTCATTGACATGTTAACGCAAACGAATACGATAGATCCAGTACATGATTCTGGACACCCTAGTGGTGGAATTTTTCGTCGGTTTTTTTTTCAAAAAAATGCAAATATAGTCGTTATTCTAATCAAACTCGATGACATTATTAATTTAGAATGTAATTCACTCTTTTTTTTTTAAAAAATGTTAAAATTACGTTTTTATACATTTTATTTTAAAAAACGTAAAAAATCATTAAAAAAAAAAATAAGAAAAAACCAACAAAAAATTCCACCACTAGGGGATCTAGAATCATGTACTGGATTTATGGTATTCGTTTGCGTTCACATGTCAATGACACCCTGTATAGTCTCCTGGAATCCTGAAAATGATTCACGAAGATTAATTCTTCTTGTTTTATTTTCAGGTTGCCATTTTCTTATATACTTTCAACAAAAACAACTTTGACGTATTGAAAACCATTGCCAGGTGAGCAGACGAAAATTTTATTAAAACTCTTATAAAAACAAAACAGAAAATATTCGATACTTTTCGGTTTGTCATCCAACTCATAGTTAAGTATTGCGTTTTAGAATAGCAGTTTACGGCACATTTATTTACATTTCTAATTACAAAAAAAAAATGGAATTCAA
This sequence comes from Mythimna loreyi, assembly GCA_029852875.1. Lineage (NCBI taxonomy): Eukaryota > Metazoa > Arthropoda > Insecta > Lepidoptera > Noctuidae > Mythimna > Mythimna loreyi. The sequence continues at coordinate 9,762,939 of CM056795.1, read as the reverse complement.
AAAGAGTGTTCCCTATCCCTTACACGCTATTTGGCGCCAAAACTATAATATAAAAACAACGAGTTTATATATCCATTCGTGACTTATTGTACAAACAAAACATTTACTAACAACATTAGGAAATATTCTTTACTAAATAATTAGACAGAATTTTATGTAAATTAATAGCACGATTGTGAATATTTAGATGTGTAAAAATATAATTAATAAACATAACTACAAACCAATAGTAGATCCTTAACCATTTAGTTATTAAAAAAAGATTTATTGATTTCGTTCATTAAGAAAATTAAAATGAAAACAATTTCAAATTATTAAGAAATTATGGTTACATGCGATGATAATTTACACTAATTTATTTATATCATTATAGTGTAAAGAAATGTCCATTTCTTTTACACTTTTTTCGGTAGGAAAATTATCCAATAACATTTTACTGACCAAAAACTCACTCCTGTTTCTTCTTTGCCTTCGTCCAGGGCTCCAGGATACCCTTTCACATTACCCATAGCCCCAGTAGTCATCAACCCGGCTGGGCCCATACGGTTTGTTGAGATCTTCTTGAGGCGCGCGTAGAACAATACGCGCCGGCAACGGCTTGACGGTCGAACAGCAAGCAATCCTTCTATTTAAAATTTTCATTACAATAGCTTCATCATTTTTTAATCCGAGTTAGCGTTGACCGGATTCCTGAAACCAGATTTACCCAAACCCGATCATTACAACGCTTACAACGCATACGACAGTTTCTAAACTTCGAACATTTTATGAGAGACACATTTTAATACACAAGGAATTCCTTGTCGTAAGGAATTCTGTATGATTCCCGAGTTTCAACATCTTTTACTGTCGGAAGCAGAGATTGTACGACTTTCCAAATTAGATTTAACAAGTCTCGACAAGTTCAAGCGTTGGAAAGATTTGATTAAGGACTTTCGGAATCTATAATCAACATGCAGATTGATCTCAGAATATTTTATAAACCTGATTGAGTTTGGGTTACCTATAAAATAATTAAGCATGGAGATTTTTAAAGGAGAATTTTTTAATAATGAAAAGATAAGGCTCGTCAGATACTGAAATGAAATAGCTATCTTAGATGTTACATTAGACTTAACTAGCTTTGAACGTGAATTTGAAAGGCTTTTTGCTTTTAAGAGACCACTCGGAGACACCCGAGTGGTCTCGATCACTATAAAAACTTCTTCTAGCGGCCCCAGAGGAAAGTATGCTGTCGGACAAACTGTATCCGTTACGCCTTTTAACGTATTAACATAACTATGTATTAATATATTCTCTCTTTTGTTTCAGTTTACCTCAAGAAATAAGATCTAATCCTTACTAACTTATTCTAAAATTAAGTATTAAACTAATTAACATTAGAACTTCTCAATTGTTATACTTGGTTTTACTTTTGTAATAAACGCTTTAATAATGAACTGTTTAGTTATTTGTTGCTACCTCCCCCAGACGGTCTAGACCACAGATAAAGATATACCTAGATAACACAAGAGCAACTTCACGTGCCTAGCTTACGTAAAAAAAATCGTAAGTGGTCACTTTCGCGCTCAGTATGCATCGGTGTACAGCACTAGTTGGACATCAGTTAAATATATAAAAATGGTTAGTTATGCTGGCAAGGCGGGGTTGGAGCGAGGGGGACGCAGTAAGCAGCAGTGTCTTTGAATAGATTTGATTTTCCCATCACAAATAGTGCTTGTGACGCCATAATAGGTAGTCAAAAATGGCACGCTTGGTTTCCATACAGATTGTGATGCTTGCATTATCTAGGTATATGTATATCTGTGTTCTAGACTAAATGATATTCGATCCGCAATAGCAATTAAAGCAAACAGTATCTTAAAGTTATATTTAGTTTATAGGTATTTAATTTTATCCAAAGTTGGTAACATATCCAAAGAAATTGGTGATAAAATTATTTAGTATTAATCCACCGTAGAGACCCTGCAGAAAGATCGAAGCCAATTGGGGCCAAAGGTTCGTGTCTGAAAGGAAGACTCTAGTCCTGGTATAACGGGGTAGGTTGTTTAGTCAGTAAGAGTCTAACACTGTTTCCCGTTCCGCCCTAGGGCGGGATTCGTCATTGAATGATTTTTACACGCCACAAAAAAAAAAACTCAAAGTCAAGTCAAGTCAAAATTTTTTTTTATTTCACATGGGCCTACATGGGCACTTATAAAACGTCAGATGCTAGTGCACGGTTCCAAATTGGTCGTTTCCGATGGAGAAGAACCGGCAAGAAACTCCATGGTTACTCTTTTTAAAAAAATTGTTATCTTTACAATATTTCCATATTACAACACATAAATTATGTAAGGACAGTGCAGACCAGTCAATATTGAACACCTACCGTTAAAATGGTAGGAAGTCATCTAAAATTTACGTCTACAATGTTCTTACATTCACATTATTAAAAGAGGCTATATAAAAGCAAGAAAAATAATCACAAGTCTCAGTAAGACAATTACATTATATGATGGATGTATAAAATGGAATAAGGAATATTGTGAGAATGTATCAAAATAAAAGAATAAAGAGATGTCGTATATATAAAAAAAAAAAATGAAAAAAGATGGAGCAGTTAACAGACAATTATACAGAATATTAATAAGTTACCAGGGGGCCACATGAGCAGAGGCAGTCATTGCCAGACAGTTGTGTCTTCGACATAGTCTCTAACCTTATAATATGCTTTTTTGGTTAGGACACGCTTAATATGAGTTTTGAACTTTCTCTCGGTAAGTTCTGTCACCTCTTTTCGCAGCTTGTTATAAAAGCGTACGCTATTTACTAAGAATGACTTGCTGGTCTTAGCTAATCTCCATTTAGGTATAACAATTTCATGTTTATTACGTGTGTTTTTGTTATGGAGATCGCTTCTAATTTTAAAAAGTCCTAAGTTTTTACGAACATATAAAATACATTCTAAAATATAAAGAGAAGGCAGAGTCAGTACATCGATTTCTTTAAACTTATTTCTGAGGGACTCGCGAGGACCCATTTTATAAATAGCTCGGATTGCTCTCTTTTGTAATATGAATATTGAATCTACATCAGCTGCAGATCCCCACAGCAAAATGCCATAAGACATAATACTGTGGAAATAAGCATAATAAACTAACCTAGCTGTATCAACATCTGTTAATTGTCTAATTTTTCTTACTGCATATGCAGCTGAGCTTAGTCTACCTGAGAGAGTTCTAATATGGGCTCCCCACTGCAATTTAGAATCAATAGTAATGCCCAAGAACACAGTTTCTGCAATGACATCAAGCTTTTTGCCGTCTAGAATCAGACTAACATCAACGTGGGGGACATTCGGTAATGAAAACTTTATACACTTAGTTTTGTTTGCATTTAATAAGAGGTTATTAGCAGCGAACCATTTAGAAAGAACAGCCAGACTTTCATTAACATGCAAGACATCCGCATCTTTTCTATTTACTTTAAAAATAAGGGAAGTATCATCAGCAAATAGAACTATATCAGCTAAATTTGCCATCATATAAGGAAGGTCATTAATATAAACCAGAAAAAGAAAAGGGCCAAGGATCGAACCCTGAGGCACGCCCATCTTTACAAAAGAGCCTGAGGACGTCGCCCCATTAATGGTTACCTTTTGCTGCCTGTAAGATAAATAGGAAAAAACAAGATCAGCAGCTTGTCCACGAATTCCGTAATGATGTAATTTACAGATTAGAGTTTTATGGTCAACACAGTCAAATGCTTTTGAGAGGTCACAGAATATGCCAATGGCATCCTGGGATTTCTCCCAGGATTCCAAAATGTGACTGATGAGTTTCACTCCTGCATCCGTCGTCGACCTTCCTTTCGTGAAGCCAAACTGATGACTATGCAAAATCCCATTCACATTAAAATGACCCAGCATCTGGTCCAGCATGATTTTCTATCCCGTATCTCAAGAATTTCTGATATTAGTGGATTGAAAAAAGAAAGAAACCTTTAAGTTTTAAAATATGAATATAGAACAGATAGAATATGACATTGCCAACACAAAAATTAGTCTGATTGATCTGAATTTTTTTTTTTATTCAGTAACAACTAGACTGAAAGCGCAAAATGGACAATATTTCCCATAAAAACGAAAGCCAAAGGCGGCAAAAAATAAAATATTTTCCAAATGTCCTCAGTAACTTTTTCATTTTGCCCCCTAAACGAGGAAAACAAACCGTTTCTGCCACTAAAACTGTCGTTACAAACTACGGTTTACGACTTCATACAAATCCCTTTTATTATGTGCCATATCAGAATAGCGGTGCCCTAGAGGAAACTATCTATTTTCGACTAGAATTTCGCGCATATATTAATCAGTATTACTCTCAAAACTAAACGAAAACATTGTGAGGAAACCGGCATGTTCTAAAACCAAAAATTCGGAGACATATGACATCAATGATCCCATATGGTGGATTATTCCCTCTCGTTTAGAGTCGCGAAACCCGAGTCCCAGCAGGGTGCATTATCAGGCTTATCAATCAATCAATTTATTTATTTTCAGGCAACGGAGGCTCATAGAAAAAAAAAACATAATATTATCTTAAATATTCTATACACTAATACATACAACAAAAACTTATTTATTATAATAATGCACGTAATGTAGTCGGCGTCCTGTTGCGCTGCGTGGTGTCGTGTAACCGTCCGCGGAAACGTCGATATACGACACCTTTCGGCCAAAAGCTATGCTATGCTATGCTCTCAAAACTGAATGAAAACATCATCAGTATACCGGCCTATCCCAAGACCAAAACTATAAAGACGTTGACCATTGCTCATTTGCCTAAATAGAAAATTAGTCGCATATTCTTCAAATACAACTACTTTAAAAATTCATGTGTATCATTCAATATGAGCCTCTCAATGAGTGAAGGCCTCCTTCATTTTGCGCACGTCTGTCTGTTCTTTTACATAATCAATTCTGAGTACCTACTGTACTTTGTCGTACTAGTGCGGAATCCACTACATTGCAAGCCTAAAAGTATATAATATACATGTCAAAGCGGATTTTTTGGAGTGTGTGGAAATTCTTATTTTAAACTCATAGCAATGGTCCAAATGCGTTTTTTTATTGTAGAGAATAAAATGCATAGAAGGAACAAAATTAAATGAAGGTAAGAATGATTTCGCGCAGCCCTCCACTTCGATTGAGACCCAAAGATCGGTTACTGAGCATTGAAGGTCGCCCGCCATGATAGTTCAACTTATATGCCGAGGATTATAGATTATCGAAATACACCTGTGCCTTGTCATAACTCTTGATAGAAGTCCCAGATTTATTTTTTTATAATCCGTAGATATATAACGTAATTAATTTCTTGGTTACACACATTTTGATATATAAGATATTATCATACATACACCGTGAAATTTAAATGGTTGTTTTCCCGCGGCAGAATGACTTGCCATAAGGAGTACTTTTGAAGCATACAGTAAAAATAAAAAAATTAAAAGTTTTTTTTTTACAAATATTTATTAAAAATATTCATCAACTCAAAAAAGCGAAAACAATAGTAACATTAGACGTAATTTGTAGGTACTACTAGAGTTGCATGAGCAGTACGCCGTCAAAGAAAACCGATTCATTAAATATTTAAACCAAAATAAGCTCTCGCACGTTGTGATACGTCATAATTAACTTGCACTCTACAGGTCCATTTTTTGTTTTTAATATTTTATTTTTTTATCAATCGTTTGTATTACCAAGACACAACCATTTCGCTGAGGGAAAACAACCATTAAAATTTCACGGTGTATATTTGGCTACCTAGGTATGTTGATTACATAATAAGTATACCAAAGCCCACCGCCCTACGAAGTCTTCACTCCTGAGTTCCTGACGCAAAGAAAATAAATGATCCATATTTGATGTATACAGGCTGATCTAAGTTATTGGTGCGATTATACTAATATATCATTATTTAATTATTCATACACATAAGAGTACAGAGGCGGATTTAATGTCTTTGCTTTTTCTACCAATCAACCTTTGGATTATGCAGAGACAAGTTGTGGTAGGTTTTTTTTAGGGTGGGAAAAATCATCGAATGACGAATCCTGCCCTTGGGCTGAGCAGGAGACCGTGTCAGACTTCTACTGACTAAATGGCAGGGTTTTGGTAGGAGCAATAATATTTGAATAAAATAATTGCGTGTACCAATAAAAATATGAAGCAATAACTTTCATTTCAAAGGTCAGTATTTCTATTTTCGCTTCTTCGTGCCGACTTTGAAGTATTTTATAGATGTTTTTGTCTTTTTTTTTTATTCTAAATTTTTGTAAATATGTAAGGTTTTTGTTTATTTATTTGTGGTTCCAGTAACACGACCTTTACGGAACAAGATGTAGTCTCACCTTCCGCATACATGCGTTGAAAAGCAAAGATTCTCCAGCTACACCGATGTTGTATCTGGTCTGGGCAACTACCCATTGTTGGTTTCGGACTGTTGTCTTTTGTTCTAACTGCGTACGTTTCGCCACTCTGATGCCATGATGCAAGATTTTTACATTTTAGTTACTATACATAAATAGCAAAAACCACATTCAAATTAAATAAGTAGTTTTTGTAAAAATCGTAGACATAACGGAGTATCTCTTTTAAATTTCGAATAAAAATACATAATATCAGTGTGTTATTATAATTTTATAGGATAATGTTTATAACAACTAATCATAATTATTCATTAAATTATTGATTTGTATCATCGATTAGTAGGTATAAAAGTATGTATTTATGTTGTACTCAATATCTTCCTAACAATTTTAAATATGTAACACGTGGATAACGAGTCAGTTACACACTTATTTACCTACATTGTAAGCTTTGTTAATCATATATAGTGTGTGTTGGTGATTCTCAGAGGTGGTAAGTAAATGAAAAGCGGACTGTATATATAGGTAGGTTATATTAGAATAATTTTAAGCACGCGCGCCTATGGTCCGTGTCTCTTGAGTGAAGTGAAGGGAATGTGGAGGTGCGTGCTGGCAGCGGCGGCGCGGCGGTGCTCGGCTCCTCGTCCCGCGCTGCCCACAGGCCGCTGTCGCCTTCCGGTCGTCGCAGTGGCACGGTGCTATGATTTGTCTCCAACATACTCCCCGGGTTGAAGTAGGCAGGAAGGCTGCTGGTTCAAGAATCAGCTTCTGGAAGGGGACAAATGTTGTTAAACGCCCTTCGAATAATGGTTCCTCCTTTGATCCTTATATCGGCGACTCGAGCGACTTGATCATGAGTTCGTAGAATATATTATATCGCAGTGGCACGGTGCTATGATTTGTCTCCAACAGTGTGTAATTGTTAGTTTTAATAAAAAAAACTTAACAAAAAAAAATAAGACTTATGCGAAAAAAATCACCCTGTATGTGCCAAAGACTCCTCATACGAAGATTAAATAATCCACGGCTGATTGGATGCCTCCTGTACCTCCGTGACAAGCCTGCTAATCCGACCCCAAAGAGGGCAAATAACGCTGTTTACTGGGGACAAATGGGGCCAAATATAATAATAATGGTCCCAAATGAGGCATATGGTTATTTGCGAAGTTGTGTTGTTCTACGGCAAGGCTTACGTAACTTGTGCCAGTATTGATTACTGGTGTCTTTGCTTATCCTTTAGAATACTGTAATTACAGACACAATTAACTTTTTAAGTACCGTAATTAGAGACATAATATGAAGACAATAGGTGTACGAACGCCGGCGTTCGCGTGAGACTCTAGAGTTTGAAAGACAATTGGTTTCCGGACACTGGTATTCTCTTGAGGCTTAATGAATTAAGGGAAGAATCCTTAAAAAATACCTCTTACTGTAGTAATGAAAGAAAGAAAAACTTTTTATTTGCGAGACACACTCTTACATTGCTTCTTTTACCTTTATTTAGAAGTCAACTTCAAAATAGTCAAGAGTGAAAGTAATGACTGATTTTTTTAATGAAAAAATACTCGATGTATGAGGCGCGGCTGATAACTTCATGGCATAAGATACTTAATAAAAGATATATACCGTTAATATTTTTAATTTATGAGAAATTGGTACATACAATTTAGAACAACAATGTGTCCCGCAATTAGTGATTTTAATAGTGATACGTTGAAACATCAATAAGCTATAATAACCTTAGGCTATGAACTTATCAACCACTCTGGTATTGTGGTTTCACAATAATACAAGTCCCTCTTCATCAGGTACCAAGCAATCACAAATGACTGGCAAAAATTCCCTTATACTTATACCGGGAAAAAAAAAGAATATGTATTTTCTTGCCACCAATAAAAAAAGAATTTAAAAAATAAACTCGAAATCGAAAATACACACACACACATAACTATCAATTTATATCTATCATGGAAATGCAAGCAATCGCTTGAATGGCCTCCCACGCAGAGTGTGTAGGTAGTTGATATTTACAGTACTAACGTTGCAATACAAACCATATTTACAAGTCCAACCACGAAGCTGAGAATACACTGTGCTAATAATAATAATAATAAGTTTTTTACGACAGGAATAACCCACCTGCTCCATAAATCAGGTAGTACTGCGGAACCTAAAAATTATAGACCGATCACGTGTCTATAAAGTTCTTACATCCATACTGAGAGCTAAAATTAATAATCACATTGTGACAAATTGTATCATGTCTGCCTCTCAGAATGGGTGTAGGAACGGGTCCCGCGGTACTAAGGAGCTGCTCCTCATTGATGTTGCCATCAGCCAACAGGTCCGGCGTTCTCGTAGAGATTTGTCGACATGTTGGATAGACTATAAGAAGGCCTATGACTCGGTGCCACATACATGGCTCATGAGGGTGCTGGAGCTGTATAAGATTGATGCAACTCTGCGCACCTTCCTGATGTCATGTATGGGGCAATGGAGGACGGTCCTTCACTATCCAGGATGTCGAAAAATTTCGGAGAACAGCGCATCGATAAGGATTGAGCGTGGCATATTCCAAGGCGACAGTCTGAGTCCACTGTGGTTTTGTCTAGCCTTGAACCCTCTCAGCACACTGCTGGAGGGCTCCGGGTTAGGCTACCGGTTGAAAAGAGGTGGTCAAGTCATATCTCACCTCCTTTACATGGATGATCTGAAACTCTTTGCCCCCAACGACTTGCAGCTGATGGAGCTACTGAAGGTAACTGAAACCTTCAGTAGTGCCATCAGGATGGAATTTGGTGTGGACAAATGTGCAGTCATGCATGTGAAGCGAGGAGAGATTATGGGATCCGTGGGAACTCAACTCACGGATTCCATAAACCTGAGATCCCTCTCTCCAACCGAAACCTATAAGTATTTGGGTATGTCGGAAGCGTTAGGCATCAATGCTGATAACGTGAAACAGTCGTTGAAGGAGCGCTTCTTCAACCGCCTGAATAAAGTACTGAATAGTCTTTTATCAGGCGGGAACAAGGTGCGCGCTTTCAACGGGTGGGTCATGCCGGTGTTGATGTACTCTTTCGGCATACTTAAATGGACTCAGACCGAACTGGACGCCTTGGATAGGAGGGTCCGTACACTGCTTACCGCAAATCGGATGCATCACCCACGGTCATCGGTTATGAGACTGTATATCCCACGGAAGTGCGGGGGTCGTGGCTTTTTAAATGCTAAGACCCTGCACAACCGTGAGGTATGCAGTCTCAGGGAATACTTCCTTGAAGCCGACGTGGGGATGCATCGAGATATGGTAGCAGTGGACAAGGGCCTCACTCCGCTCTCCTTGGCTAACGGGAACTGGCGCAAACCTGTAGTATTGGATGCTAATGAACGCAAGGAAGTATGGCAGAGCAAGGAGCTTCACGGGCGCTTTTACCGGGCCTTACATGGGCCCGATGTAGACTTCTTAGCGTCCGTATCCTGGCTGCGCTTTGGTGACCTTTTCGGGGAAACCGAAGGTTTTGTCTTTGCAATAATGGACGAAGTTATGATGACGAATAACTACCGGAAATACATTGTGAAGGACGGTACGGTTGACATCTGTCGGGCATGCCACCGACCCGGTGAATCAATCCGACACATCATTTCTGGATGTTCTCGTTTGGCGAACGGAGACTATTTGCATAGACACAACCTTGTAGCCAGGATCATCCACCAGCAACTTGCTCTTAAATACAACCTCGTGGAATCAGAAGTACCGTATTATAGGTATGTGCCCGACCCAGTTCTCGAAAATGGCAGCATCACGTTATATTGGGATCGATCTATCATCACTGACAGGACTATTGTTGCCAATAAGCCTGACATAGTGGTGATAGATCGACTGGAGCGTCGCACAATGATTGTTGATATAGCGGTCCCTCATGATGAGAACCTCGTGAAGGCCGAGAAGGACAAACAAACTAAGTATCTTGACTTGGCTCGCGAGGTTGTCGACATGTGGGAAGTGGACACAGCAGTCATTGTGCCGATAGTTGTGACGGCTAATGGCTTAATAGCCAAGAGCCTCGACCAACATCTGAGGAGGCTCTCGTTAGGCAGTTGGATCAAGGGCCTGATTCAGAAGGCAGTACTCCTGGACACGGCGCGTATTGTCCGGAGGTTCCTCTCTCAGGAGCCCTGACCACCGGTAGCTTGGACCCTGTCTCGATGCCGGTGGGCTACTATTTTTTATATTTTTAAATGTTTTTTTTTTAATTTTTTTTTAAGGAAATATTTAAAAATATACCTAATATGATATTGTAATGTAAATAAATGGAATAATAATAAAGCCTCTTTTATTCCTTGACAATTAATTTTACATAATTTTTGTAAAATATCAAATAAGTAATAACAATTCAAGATTTAAATTAAAATTTAGATAAAAATATACAACACAAAAATTTATAATTTAATAATTGATTTTTCATGCATATAATTATTTTTTTTTATTATTATCATCTAGGACCTCTCTACAGAGTAAAGGCCTCCTCCATTTTTCTCCATTGATCTCTGTCTAAAGCCTTTTCTAACCAGTCATTTCCCACTGTGTTCAGTATTTCATCGAGCCACCTCTCTCTTGGTCTACCTCTCTTTTTCTTTCCTGACGGCCCCTTCCAAGTAGTTATCCGTTTGTGCTATGCTATGCTACTGTGCTAATAACAGTACCTTAATTTAGTGCTTGTCTAATTTTAGAACTTAATGCAATATTGGTACAGGGAATAGAATCCATTAGTATGGATTCTATTCCCTGTACCAATATTGCATTAAGACAGACAGACAGAGTTACTTTCGCATTTATAATATTAGTATATTATAAATGCGAAAGTAACTCTGTCTGTCTGTCTTAATAGACAGACAGCCAGAGTTACTTTTCGCTTTCCCGCTTAAACCTCTCAAACGATTTTGATGAAATTTGGCGCAGACAATCTTTAGACCCTGAGAAAGGACATACCTTTTATTGAGAAAAAAAGACAAAAACAAAGTCGCGGGTACCAGCAAGTAGAATATAATAGAAATACATTTATTCGATACAGACACAGTACAATAGTCACAAAACACACGGTAAAAAACAAGTTTTCAATGAAAATATTTTTTTTTTCATAACAAGCTTTTATAGTGGTGGTCTATACTTATGTAATTAAAACTCGTCAAGACGATTCACACGAGCCCAAACTCGACGTGGTTGTGCTGTTTAATTACAGAGTTCCTATGGCTACCTTACGATACCATCATCAGATCAGCTCCATGTCATCATAATATTGCATTGTCATGTGATTTATACCTGCATCCAAAATTGCAGCTCAATCGGTTGAAGATATCTGCTTCAAATTTAAGTTGCAAGATTTGATTACAGAACGACAGACAACGGGACAGGTGAAACTAAATAAAAGCTTGTAATAACAAAAATAAAGTGTAGGCAGCGTGCCTGAACCGAAAGGGTGACCACCTCAGCATTTACTGAGCGTCAGACACCCAGGGCTTGTATGGTTCAAGTTAGAGAAAAAGCTATTATTATTATACTTTGTTTAATGAGGAAAATTAACCCTAGACCTACGGACTGAAATTGAGATTCACCATCATCATCATCATCAGCCTTTTACAGTTCCCATTGCTGGGACACAGGCCTCCTCTCTATTAGAGGGAAAGAGTCATAATCCACCAAGCGGGCCCAGTGCGGATTGGTAGAGGTCACATAGTATAGTAGTATTCGACAACTATCACACAACGCCGTCTAGTGTCAAGCTAAGCAGAACATGTCATGAGCATGTCTTCGAATTTTTGGTTCTAGGACATGCCGGTTTCCTCACGATGTTTTACTTCACTATTTTGAGAGCAGTGGTGATGAAATAAATTACACAAAGCAATGCGCCTGGCTGGGTTTGAACTCCACAACCAACAACTTGTAAGTCGGAGCCGTTACCGCTCTGCCACCTCTTTAGTAATTGAGATTACTGCTGCCTTATCAGCAACGCCACTATAAAACATTTCAACCTAATTACTAATTTTACTATGAAAAATTAAACTTTAACAACTCGCTCAAAACTGTTCGGAAAACAAGTCATGGCAAATAGAGAATTCTCTTTGCAGCTCAAATAGAGCAAAACAAGTACTTTTCAGTTCCAACTTTTATAAAAACCGATACGAGAAATCACACCAATTCGTACAACAAGTTTGCCAAGTTCACTAACCGAATAAATCAAAGAATCGTGAAAATACAATAAAGGGATCGTGGATTTAAACTTCTAGTAACTTTGGATGTAGAACAAAGAGTTCAGAAATAGGTCACGATTTTGTTTTCATAAGATGTTGGATTCCCTTGGTATTATGTAAATGTATCTATCGTACAAGCGACTTCAAAAATACAGCTCTACTCTTAATAAGGTTGGCCTTCCTAAATCGCCTATCGTCAACGTCGGGTATGGTCTAAAACCGTAATTACACAATTAAAAGATAATAAGTGTTCAAACACAGGTGTCCTCTTGGAGCTTAATGAACTATTATAGCCGTTCCAAGTATCGCTGTATGTATTGAGTACAAAATCTTAAATTTTAGTAACGTGGCAGGAAAATCGGGTAAAGTTTTCCTTTGAAACTTATATTCTCTCTAAACCAAAATATAAAACTTTTACCTATTACGGTAACACCAGCCCCCCTAGCCAACTTACGAACGTTTCGTTACCGTCGAACACTTCGAATTGGCCACGTTTTCAATGCCTTTGTTCTGCGTTGAGTGTTGAGATGACGTCAGAACAAAGGAGTTGGGGGCGTGGCTAACTCAAAGCGTTCGACGTTAAAAAAAACGATCGTAACTTCGACCAGCTGTTCACACGCAACGAAAACACCCACCTTAGAGGCCATCACTTAAAACTTAGCACTAACAGATCGCATAACAATCCTCACGGACACTTTCTCAGTAATAGAGTGGTTGGAGCGTGGAACAAGCTCCCGGAAAATGTAGTTTCAGCCCTAAATGTGAACCAATTTAAAAATCGACTGGATAAACATTTACTCAACTGCAAGAAATAAAGTAGTGGAAATTAACAGGATGCGGGCATTATCAGTTGTTTCAACTGCCTGCCTGTCTACAAATAATAATAATAATAATAATATTTGAATTTTTTTGAAACAATTTTATTAAATAATACCCGAGTTAAAATGCCCAAACATAAAAAAAGTGTTCGAAGAAAACAAATAAAATAATATTGTATTACCACCATCATCGAACAAAGATTGATATAAAATGACAAGGCAATGAATATAAAATGTTGACACGAAGCCGGACACGAAACCGAAACGCACGCCCAAGACCATCGGATTCGTCGCTCAGCTCCGCCTCGCAGCCGCCGGGACCAGCACCAACCGTGAGTCCAGAGATTCCGGTCGCTGCAGCTGCGTCGAGCTCGAGCGACGAATACTTTTCGCCGCCGACGACACCACCACCTGCGCGTCGGCGAGGAAGAGGCCGACCTCCGGCCAGCCTGGGACTTCGAGGCCCTCCGGCCTCTGATAGGGTCCCCGCTGCCGGTGGAAGTGTGCAGCGCATGAGATGGACACAATCCATTAATGAGAATGTCATGCGCTCATACTATGGGGCTACAGAGGGGGGAACTAACCTGACTGCGTACCGTGGTCGGATGCTCTCTCTGTTTCAGGTGCTTGAGCCAGCTGTCAACGTTTCAGCCCAACGACTTTCGGATCAGGTGCGGGTCATTCAGCGTAATCATATGTTGGATGACGCCGTACTTGATAGACTGCGCCTAGAATCACGGAGTAGCTGTGTTTCATCTGCTTCGCCACCGGCCGCGGTGCAGCTGCAACGCAGTATTTCACCGCGACCCGACAACATTGGTGAGGACGATGATGACGGGGCTATATCCGTGAGTACCCAATGTAATGCACGTTTGAGGAGCGCTTTGGAGGATGCATTCCGAGAGTACCGCTCGACACCACCTGGACTTAGACCTCGACTACCGCGTTTGCCTATGCATAAGAAAAATAGGGCGCTGGTGTGTGCTCTAGACTCGCAGCTATCTAACTGTTTTGATAGCAGCAAAGACCTTGCCGATACTCACTCGATCTTGTACTGTGGGGCTGTAGCGGCATGTCGTGTAGCTCACGTCAAATTTAATAATAATGACCGAGCTACGCGACCATCTGTACCAGTCTGGCAGTGCAGGATCGAGCGTCGTATTGCTGAGGCTAGAGCACTCATCGGTAAGCTTATCTGCTTCAGGGAGGGCAATACTCGCCCTAGGGTGATGCGCTTTGTGTGGCGGGCGTATTCAGGGACTGAAATTAGTTCCCAAGATTATTTACCCCGTGTCACAGAGCGTATCGACTTCCCGAAGCAGAAGATCTATGCATGGGCAAACCGTATTCGACGGTACAAGCGGCGAGTCGAGCGCTACACTCAGAATCGCACATTCCAAAGCAACGAGAGGTGGGTTTATAGGACTTGGGAGCGACCGGACCAAAGTGTGACTGATACACGCTTACCAGATGATGACGCGATGTGTTCATTTTGGCGCAACATCTGGTCGGTGCCTGTCAGTCACACCGAGGGTGACTGGACTCGGGAGGTCGAGCGGGCGTGCAATCTTATACCGGAAATGGGGGCAATTAACATCAGCCCCCAAGATGTAGCTCGTGCAGTTCGTCCGTTGCCTAACTGGAAATCTCCGGGGCCGGACGGGCTGCACAATTTTTGGCTTAAATGGTTTAAAAGATCGCACGCTCGTTTGGCATTTCAATTCCAGTCTGCCTTAGAGTCAGGGTCGCTGCCTGAGTTTTTTACGACAGGAATAACCCACCTGCTCCATAAATCAGGTAGTACTGCGGAACCTAAAAATTATAGACCGATCACGTGTTTACCGACGGTCTATAAAGTTCTTACATCCATACTGAGAGCTAAAATTAATAATCACATTGTGACAAATTGTATCATGTCTGCCTCTCAGAATGGGTGTAGGAACGGGTCCCGCGGTACTAAGGAGCTGCTCCTCATTGATGTTGCCATCAGCCAACAGGTCCGGCGTTCTCGTAGAGATTTGTCGACATGTTGGATAGACTATAAGAAGGCCTATGACTCGGTGCCACATACATGGCTCATGAGGGTGCTGGAGCTGTATAAGATTGATGCAACTCTGCGCACCTTCCTGATGTCATGTATGGGGCAATGGAGGACGGTCCTTCACTATCCAGGATGTCGACAAATTTCGGAGAACAGCGCATCGATAAGGATTGAGCGTGGCATATTCCAAGGCGACAGTCTGAGTCCACTGTGGTTTTGTCTAGCCTTGAACCCTCTCAGCACACTGCTGGAGGGCTCCGGGTTAGGCTACCGGTTGAAAAGAGGTGGTCAAGTCATATCTCACCTCCTTTACATGGATGATCTGAAACTCTTTGCCCCCAACGACTTGCAGCTGATGGAGCTACTGAAGGTAACTGAAACCTTCAGTAGTGCCATCAGGATGGAATTTGGTGTGGACAAATGTGCAGTCATGCATGTGAAGCGAGGAGAGATTATGGGATCCGTGGGAACTCAACTCACGGATTCCATAAACCTGAGATCCCTCTCTCCAACCGAAACCTATAAGTATTTGGGTATGTCGGAAGCGTTAGGCATCAATGCTGATAACGTGAAACAGTCGTTGAAGGAGCGCTTCTTCAACCGCCTGAATAAAGTACTGAATAGTCTTTTATCAGGCGGGAACAAGGTGCGCGCTTTCAACGGGTGGGTCATGCCGGTGTTGATGTACTCTTTCGGCATACTTAAATGGACTCAGACCGAACTGGACGCCTTGGATAGGAGGGTCCGTACACTGCTTACCGCAAATCGGATGCATCACCCACGGTCATCGGTTATGAGACTGTATATCCCACGGAAGTGCGGGGGTCGTGGCTTTTTAAATGCTAAGACCCTGCACAACCGTGAGGTATGCAGTCTCAGGGAATACTTCCTTGAAGCCGACGTGGGGATGCATCGAGATATGGTAGCAGTGGACAAGGGCCTCACCCCGCTCTCCTTGGCTAACGGGAACTGGCGCAAACCTGTAGTATTGGATGCTAATGAACGCAAGGAAGTATGGCAGAGCAAGGAGCTTCACGGGCGCTTTTACCGGGCCTTACATGGGCCCGATGTAGACTTCGTAGCGTCCGTATCCTGGCTGCGCTTTGGTGACCTTTTCGGGGAAACCGAAGGTTTTGTCTTTGCAATAATGGACGAAGTTATGATGACGAATAACTACCGGAAATACATTGTGAAGGACGGTACGGTTGACATCTGTCGGGCATGCCACCGACCCGGTGAATCAATCCGACACATCATTTCTGGATGTTCTCGTTTGGCGAACGGAGACTATTTGCATAGACACAACCTTGTAGCCAGGATCATCCACCAGCAACTTGCTCTTAAATACAACCTCGTGGAATCAGAAGTACCGTATTATAGGTATGTGCCCGACCCAGTTCTCGAAAATGGCAGCATCACGTTATATTGGGATCGATCTATCATCACTGACAGGACTATTGTTGCCAATAAGCCTGACATAGTGGTGATAGATCGACTGGAGCGTCGCACAATGATTGTTGATATAGCGGTCCCTCATGATGAGAACCTCGTGAAGGCCGAGAAGGACAAACAAACTAAGTATCTTGACTTGGCTCGCGAGGTTGTCGACATGTGGGAAGTGGACACAGCAGTCATTGTGCCGATAGTTGTGATGGCTAATGGCTTAATAGCCAAGAGCCTCGACCAACATCTGAGGAGGCTCTCGTTAGGCAGTTGGATCAAGGGCCTGATTCAGAAGGCAGTACTCCTGGACACGGCGCGTATTGTCCGGAGGTTCCTCTCTCAGGAGCCCTGACCACCGGTAGCTTGGACCCTGTCTCGATGCCGGTGGGCTACTATTTTTTATATTTTTAAATGTTTTTTTTTTAATTTTTTTTAAGGAAATATTTAAAAATATACCTAATATGATATTGTAATGTAAATAAATGGAATAATAATAATAATAGAAAAAAAAAACTAGAATCTGGCGTCAAGATAAAGTATACGTAGTCCCTATAGTTCTTTCCACAACAGGCGTTATTCCAAATCACCTCCTTCATAGTTTAAAATTATTAGATTTAAAAGAAACCCTCTACATAACACTGCAAAAGGCTGCGATCTTAAATACCTGTAGGATTGTCAGGAAATTCATGCAGTTGGAAGAAAATGACCCAGAACCTCAACACAGAACCCAGTGACATTCCACTCGCCACAGTTACTTGGCACTTAGCCCGTAAGTGTGGTCGAAACCAGCCAAAGAGCTGAGAAATAAAAAATTGACCTGAAAATAATAATAATAACTTGGACACAGAAGTAGGGCGATTCTTTCGGCTGAATTTGAAACAGGTAACATCAGAACTCCATGAATAGTGAGGTGAGGACGTGCATCATAAGTAAAGCGAGGACATCGCGCCATGAAGCTTTTGTAGTCACTTCTCAAAGGTGGGACTTACTGCCGTAGTCATAATATAATTCTAGAAATTAGATTAAATAGGATATAGAGTGGGACAACGTTTTTTATGGTAAGTAAAAATCATCCATAATGAATCCCCTGACCTTGGGAGCGGGAAATAGTGTCAAACTCTTACCGACTAAACAGGTTTTAGGCTTTTTATTTCTGAGGTTTCAGGGTGCTCATTGGTGGCACCCTCAAACCCGAGAAATAAAAATATGCAATAAATGACTTCATATTTCTGCAAAGTATGTCCTGTAATAATATTGAATATATTTCTGTCTGTATGAATCTATCTGGCAAGAAGCCAGATGCATCAAACGTGCTAGGTTAACCGATATAAACATGGCTATTGTGATACAAATTCAATTTTGCACCCATACGATATTTTCAACCACGTATAATAGTGAAGTTGACATAACTGTCACTGTGGAAAATATATTAACATGTCTCTCGTTTGAAGCAAACACACTGTAAATGTGCCTAAATGTATTTTCTATTTTCATTTATTGTTGACACTTGATAAGTTCGGTAATTATTCTGACCATAAGAAGCCTAAATACCAGTAGTAGAAGGAACAGGGTAGGTTGTTTAATCAGTAAGAGTCTGACACTGTTTCCCGCTTCTCTCAAGAGCGGGATTCGTCATTAGATGATTTTTACCTACCATAAAAAAATGTGGCGCTAAGCATAAAAAAAAGTTTTAGCATGTAACTATGTATCAAGTTTTTGGTCCTTCTCCTTGCGTTGTATTCCTCAATGCTGAGGGTCTTGACCACCCGTGACAATCCATGCTTCATCATATTCGCTCTTATGATGTTATTCCATCTATTCCTGTCTCTGACGGAGTGAATGGTCCCATAGAAGCTACATTAAATTAAGAGCGGTACGGTTCTAGTCGGTTCATCGAATTAGGCTGCATCTACGAGGCCTTTTCCATCAATTTTTTATTCATCTATACGTAAGTTGTAGGTAAAAGTGATCTACCATTCAATAGATTCATCATCAGCCTTTTTAATGTTCCCACTGCTGAGACACAGGCCTCCGCTCCAGGAGAGAGAATGGGCCATGCGGGCCCAGTGCGGATTGGTGGATGTCACGTCTTCGAATTTTTGGTTCTAGGACATGCCGGTTTCCTCACGATGTTTTCCTTCACCGTTTTAAGAGCAGTGGTGATGAAAAAAATTATACAAAGTAGCCAGGCTGAGTTTGACCCTCCACACCACTCGGCCGCCACTGCTCTATTCAATTCAAATTCAACAAATTTATTGGGTAATATTTCTTTCTTTCTTTTTTTTACGTTACATAAAATAAAACTTACAATAGGTACAATCTTCTTCGCTAAATGTGAAAAAGAAAAATGTAATAATACCGGAATATAAGTAGAAATTGCGCAAAAGTTTCTAGCCTATTTTGAAAATTAATATAATGTTGGTGGTGACTTTTCGAGCTTATTGAGAATTCTTACACTTTTTCCAACTCCGTTGTTCTCAATTTTATTGGCACTCAACGCTTTCCCTATTTTCCAAGATATTCTAGCCTCAAGGGAAATTTCTGCTACACGTAATGAAAACCAATATAGGATATATTTATGTACCTTTTGTTGCTATCATATACGAGAAAAGATTGTAGTATCAAAATCGTTTTTTATTTAAAATCTTTTGAAATCTAGTTAGCCTCTTTGCTTTCATTAGATAATTAAAAACTGGGCTAGAACGAGGCAGACACGCGCAGTGATGGTTCCGTACTTACATGTAAATAGTTAAAGTCTCGAAGATGTTTGCGAACCACATTTTTTTTGTTACGTAATAAATTTAGAGTTTTCAAATTTATTCTTTTATCTATCCTAAAAAAACTAACTATATACCAAATGTCAGAATTCTGGATCAACGGGAAATACCCAGTCTATGAATTGTGTTTCCTTTAAGTGTCATAATTTACTTTCTGTGAGCCGTATCTTTTTTTTAGTTTGATTTTTTTACAGTTTCAAAGGATCACAGACCAGAGTATAGTTTTAATTTCAACTCTACGCATTTTTGAGATGAAAGGTCTTGACAGACTGACAAAAAAGGGATTCTGTAAGGGTTCCGTGTTTTTCTTTTGCGGAACGAAACCCTAAAAATGAGGCCAACTTTTTCCTTTTTTTTTCTTTTTGCAACTAAGGAATATATCACGTTATTCCTTTAGATGGAGTCTGTGAAATCTTTTTAAAAGGAGAGTACTAACGATTTCAATGAGGCCCTGAAGCATTACACTTTTAGTTTTATTTTTTCTTTTACCTTCACGCGGCTTCTGTATTCAGTCAGATTTTGATCTAATTTTTTTCGATTGCTTTTGTATTATTTGATAACAATACAATGATCTTGTTGTTGTTGATGCACGTTGTTGCACTGCCATTTTTATTTTTACATGCTTTTTATTAGCTTGCAATGTAACTATGTATGTTCGGCTCAAATCTTGCAACTCAATTTTGAAGCAGATATCTTCATCCGATTGAGCTGCAATTTTGCATGCAGGTGTAAATCGTATGACAATGCAATATTATGAAGTCATGGAGCTGATCTGGTGATGAAGCTGGAAGGTAGCCATTGAAACCCAGCAATAAAACAACTCGACCTTATATTATTTAACCTTTCGAGTACCGTAATTAGAGACATACTTAATAGAAATACAATAGGTATGCAACGCCGGCGCTCGTTCGGGGCTCAAGATTTGAAAGGCGGCTCCACATTAGTGCCGTAAAGCTCTGTAAACAGGCGTGAATGTGAACAGTTTTCGCTGGATTCACGCCCGTTCTTGCCGGAATTCATGGCACTAATGTTTTTTTGTTTATGGTGGGAAAAATCATCGAATGACGAATCCCGCCCTTGCGAGAGACAGCGAGAGACAGTGTCAGACTTCTACTGACTAAACGACCCACCATTCCGTTTTGCTCGCCGTCCGCAAGCCCACGCCTACAGACGGCACTAATGTGGAGCCGCCGTAAATGATATAAGTATTATTTCTGAAACAAGCGCTTTATGAGCCATAGTCATTTTCATACTACTCTCTACTGTCTCAATTAATTTTTATGTGAGTAATTTAATATGATACACTGCGCGTCTATCCTATTCCCGCGGAAAAATAAACACGTTCACGATCGCAGTGCACGCAATGAAACGCCAGTTTATTTTACCATCACTTCAATCCAAAAAGTTTGTCACGACGATGTTCAAATATACCTTAAGGCCGACCATCCCGAGGTACATTTTTATACAACCGGTATTACGTGATTTCGATGTTATTACTCGTACATATCTTTGTCCACAAGGAAGGCACGGGGTTTTTTTTTTTTTTTTTTTTTTATGGTAGGTGAAAATCATCCAATGACGAAACCCGCTCTTGGGTGGAGCGGGAGACTAGTGTCAGACTCTTACTGACTAAAAAACCTACCCCGTACCTTCCTTGCCCTATTCCTGGAGTCGAGGAATAAGGTTCTTTATTCAGTAAGAGTCTGACACTGTTTCCCGCTCCGCCCAAGAGTGGGATTCGTCATTCGATGATTTTTACCTACCATATAAAAAAACCATCTTTGTCCAAATATTTTTTGTACACAGACATCTTGTGGACATTATTTAACTTTTATAGAAATCAAAACACAAATTTGTGAAAAGACCTCTGAAAATCATTTTTTTACGTAAACTTTGGCCCTCTATAATATACTCATACCTATATCTTACTAATATTATAAATGCGAAAGTTACGATGTTTGGATGTTTGTTACTCAATCACGCCAAAGCGGCTGAACGGATCTGGATGAAATTTGGCACAGGCATAGGAAACACTCCGGAATAGGACATAGGCATACTTTTTATCCCGGAAACCCCAACTCCAACCCCAATACCACGCGGGCGAAGCCGCTGGCGAAAGCTAGTTAAAAATTCCAGTAAAGACTACTGAAAATCTATTTTTACGTGAACTTTGATCCCCCATAATATACACATAATATAAAAAATTGCTTCTACCTGCATAAGCCTTGAGTATTTAAGCGAAATTATAAACGATATGTAAGACGTCTTTCCTGAAACAAGTTTTAAAAAACTCGAATATTTCAATTCGAGTAGGTAAATCACGGAATTACCGAACGCCGACTCGGCTTTTAGGTGTTGTCTCTCTTTTTTCGCATTGCCACTTCACCAAACATCGCAGTGAAATTGTTTTAAATGAAGCAACAAGCTTGCACCATGCTCGATGTTGACGATAGGAGAGTGGGGGAGAGCTACCTTAAGCCTAATATACTGAGTACACATGATTTCGTACCTTCCGAGAGCCAGTTGTTTACCGGAAAACAAGCTCTTGTTATCTTAGTGCTTCGCCCACACGCTTACCAAAAGCAATTGTATGCAGGAGCAGAGCCGTTCTTTGTGCCTGTCTGCAATCACAGAATAGATAAGATACAGAAGGCCGGGAATAAACGAGCACACATACAAACATGCTTCAGGTATTGGTAAGAGAAAACGCACTCGCGAATGTTATTTGTTTGAGAACGCCATTTAATTCATTAAGCCCCAAGAGGACACCAGTGTCCGCACACCTATTGTTTTTAATTGTATCTGTAATTACGGTAGTCGAAAGGTTAAGGATAAGAACTCACTAAGCGGTCGTCGCGATGGAGAAAACAGCTGTTTTATTTCTAAACTAACGAGTAATAATAATCGCAAGTTTGCACTTTGCGATTGCCGCTTGTAAACTCGAAGAGTGATAACCGCAGCAAGTGCGGTTAATTATTACCAGTTGAGCTCCAGACCACCATGGCCACGGGCCAGTTACGAGCTGAAGATGGAAAAAAAAGTTCTAGGTGCATCCACTGATTTTCTGATTGTGTGATGGACTTCTGTAACACTCGCTGACCACTGCGGCTCAGGGCACCAATCACAGATGCAAACCACAGAGTGTATAATTCTACTCGTTACCCGCTGGTGCAGCGAGATCTGCAAACAACTGCGCAACCCACAATGAAAAAAATAAACTCGTAAAAAAATATAGTTAAACAAGTAAATGCAATTTGCAGTTGTTATTGCTGTCAAAAATTGTTATTGGCATTTTTTTTAACTATTATTTTTGTACGAGTTTTCAAGCGCTAAAATTCGCAGAGCCCACAGACTCGCCAAGATCCGACGGCCATACTGTACAAGTACATATACGAACAACGCCCGACGCGCCACGGAAAGAGCCGAGGAACATGTCGCGCCTGCATAAACAAGCACTTAGCCTATGTTTACGAGCACCTGTTTGTTCTTGCTGTACAAAGCAAGCCTTCTGTATCCAGCTATCTATTCTGTGGTCCAACAGTGTTATTTGCCCATTTGTTCGCGCTTCCCCTACAGCAAACAAACACAGTACTGTATGCCACCAACGAGTGCTCAAAATATTAATTGCAGTGGAACCACTTCAGCTAATTATCATTTTCGGGTGATGTTAATGGCTTTATTTGTTGTCGAATTCCACTTGAAATCGTAGGTATAATTTTCTGGGCTGTGTGATTGTTTGCAAACGTCGCCGCGACCCTGGAACGTAAAGGGCAAGTGCGTTTTAATATACCTAGAGTGGGTCAAGTTATTTGAAACCTTTAATTATGTTCTAGCATAACATAATATAGCATTAGCATTATTTTGATTTTAAGTTTTTAAAATTTATTTGGTGATTTTTGTATTGTATATGGACTCTAGTCTGACAAATGGAATAATAATAATTATTATTAAAACTCGCCCCTGCCCATCAGTCGTTCTTTAACATCTAGGAACATGGTTGCCCATTTCGAAAATTTCCACATACAGTGTGAATGATACACTGGGATCGATTTTGCTGACATCTCTTTGAATGGCGCATAAAACACCACGCCCTGTCAACGACCAGCCTCCCTAGCAAACTAACAATCGTATCGTTTAGAGTTAGCGCTTGAAGTTAACCACGCCCCCAATTCCCTTGATCAGGCGTTATTTCAACTAAAGAATTGAAGGTGTGGCTATCTTCAAGCGCTAACTCTAAACGAAACAATTGTCACTTGGCTAGGGGGGCCTGAGCTTGCTGCTTACCAGACGGCTGAAAACCTACCTATTGCTCGTTCGTAAGCCTGCATTAGTACTTTAGGTGACGTAGAAAACAAGGAGTGACTTTTACAAAAAGTTTGCCTCCGGCCATCAAGGGGTAAAGCAAAAAGCAAATACGACCAGAAGTCTCCGAAAACGATTGTCTGCACACAGTATCTTATTAGTTGCCGTCCAAAGTAAATATCTATAAAAAGGCTATAAGGACGCGAAATCAAACAATGGCAAGTTATTGGACGAGCTGAGTAAACGGGTCACTAGATGGAACAAAATCAACAAAAAATACGGGTATTCCTTTATTTGTATGGAATTATGTTTGCGCAGACCCAGTGGGCGTTCTCTTTCATCCATTTCATATAACATTAGCTAAGAAAAGTGGTGGGTCGTTGCCGACGAAACGTAGGTCGGTCTAAACGGTCTTGCAACGACAGAAAAGGTTGTTGAAAACGGTTAACATCGCTGCTGGTTTAAAGGCGAAGACAACGACGATCGTTGAGTGATGTAGTTGCAGAAAACGTTCGTTGTCGCAACTAGTTTGCGGACAGTTTAAGAGTAGCATTAAAATTTGTGTTTTATTTGATAGGCATAAAGTTTATTTTTCTTTGCAATAACTGGTTTTGAAACGATGACGCGACGAGTGTGATCGTTTAATCAATGGATTCTCGACCTTATTTACATAAAAATAAAATATCAGTTCTCATAATTACAGTAATTCGATGACTAGTTTGTGAAACCAAGATTGTTTTGTGCAACGCAGACTGTTTGATCGCAGAACGGAAAACGGTTGTACTGTTGCAGAACGGAAAACGGTTTTTAAAAGTTGTTCGTCGTCAAAACGCCCACCGCTAGGAAAGATAGTTAGTTCTTGGTTAGCTACATGAAAAGAGAGATCCATCGATCATTTAGAGTCTATTATGTTTCACGCCACGTCGTGACGGGTACAGCGAGAGGTTCGAAGGCAGATGTTTTTAAGAAATGTCAGTTTTGTGTACATATTTATTTAGATTACCGTCATACATCTTCATAACATAGATTTTGTACGATACGCGTATAATGCCATCAATCTTATAATGTTTGATAGTATATAACAGGAACATGTTTACTTATAAAGACGTTGATCCATATCAGCTTTTCTCCACTACAAAAATGCAAGTCTGCTGAACAGCTTGTGAAATATAAAAATAACACTTCCAAAGTTACTGTATAGATTAAGTTTTGACATTACCATTATTGACATTTCCTTACTATAAGTAGTGTAAATTTCAATTTTATCCAATTAATTAATATCAAATTTCACATTCTTGACAATATTTGCATGCCTAATTTAAGGTAGACTGTAGCAAGATCTATATATTTGTAAACACCTTATTTTATGTACCTACTGTCTAAGCAAATAAACGATGATGATGATGATGATGATGATGATGATGAAAGTGCATTTTGATGATACAAAAGAGTATCGATAAACTGCACTTTGAAAGTGTTCTAAGATAAGAAACAGTTTGAAGAAACCGTCAAGCAAAAAAGTTACAGTAGACGGCCGTTGGATCTTGGCGAGTCCGAAGTTAGGCTCTGCGAATTTAAGCGCCTGAAAACTCTTACAAAAATAAAGGTTTATATACTCATAGCCAGAGTCGAAAAGCACAAACACTGCCAGGACATATTGTTTTGTTATGAAGTTTCCATGCCAGCACTTCCGCTTCCGGTTTCATAATCTGATCAGTTTGATAGTACCTTATACCTTACCTTAAGGCAGACACGGCTTAGATACATTCATTAATTACGAAGTTCCGGTGTCTTTTTTACCTTTCGTTGTCATCATCATCAAATCAATCCAATGATGGTACAATTTTGAACATACCTAACTGTTCAGAACCAATTTTGGACCAGATGCTGTGTCATTTTAATGTGAATGGGATTTTGCATAGTTA
Source organism: Mythimna loreyi (assembly GCA_029852875.1). Classification (NCBI taxonomy): domain Eukaryota; kingdom Metazoa; phylum Arthropoda; class Insecta; order Lepidoptera; family Noctuidae; genus Mythimna; species Mythimna loreyi. The sequence goes on along the minus strand of CM056795.1, from coordinate 9,736,970 downwards.
TCAGTTTGGCTTCACGAAAGGAAGGTCGACGACGGATGCAGGAGTGAAATTCATCAGTCACATTTTGGAATCCTGGGAGAAATCCCAGGATGCCATTGGCATATTCTGTGACCTCTCAAAAGCATTTGACTGTGTTGACCATAAAACTCTGATCTGTAAATTACATCATTACGGAATTCGTGGACAAGCTGCTGATCTTGTTTTTTCCTATTTATCTTACAGGCAGCAAAAAGTAACTATTAATGGGGCGACGTCCTAAGGCTCTTTTGTAAAGATGGGCGTGCCTCAGGGTTCGATCCTTGGCCCTTTCCTTTTTCTGGTTTATATCAATGACCTTCCTTACATGATGGCAAATTTAGCTGATATAGTTCTATTTGCTGATGATACTTCCCTTATTTTTAAAGTAAATAGAAAAGACGCGGATGTCTTGCATGTTAATGAAAGTCTGGCTGTTCTTTCTAAATGGTTCGCTGCTAATAACCTCTTATTAAATGCAAATAAAACGAAATGTATAAAATTTTCACTGCCCAATGTCCCTCAAGTTGGCATCAGTTTAATTCTTGACGGCAAAAAGCTTGATGTTATTATGGAAACTGTTTTCTTAGGTATAACTATCGATTCTAAATTGCAATGGGGCGCTCATATTAGAACTCTCTCTGGTAGACTAAGCTCAGCTGCATATGCAGTAAGAAAAATAAGGCAATTGACTGATGTAGCCACAGCTAGATTAGTCTACTATGCTTATTTCCACAGTATTATGTCTTATGGCATTTTATTGTGGGGATCTGCAGCTGATGTAGACTCAATTTTTATATTACAAAAAAGAGCAATCCGGGCTATTTATAAAATGAGTCCTCGCGAGTCCCTTAGAGATAAATTTAAAGAAATTGATATACTCACTCTGCCTTCTCTTTATATCTTAGAAAGTATCCTGTATGTTCGTAAAAATTTAGGACATTTTAAAATTAGAAGCGATATTCACAATAAGAATACGCGCAGTAAACACGAAATTGTTTTACCCAAATGGAGATTAGCCAAGACCAGCAAGTCATTTTTAGTAAACAGCATACGTTTTTATAACAAGCTGCCAGAAGCGGTAGTCGAACTTAGTGAGGGAAAGTTCAAAAATCATATTAAGCGGGTCCTAACCAAAAAAGCATATTATAAGGTTAAGGATTATGTAGAAGACAAGCTTGTTTGGCAATGACTGCTCCTGCACATGTGGCTCCCTGGTAACTCATTCATATTGTGTAATTGTGTCTATTAACTGCTCCATCTTTGTTTCCATATATACATTTTTTTTTTCTTGACACATTGCTTCTGCAATATTTATATTATTAAGACCAAAAATAAATTTTTAATTCAATAATAATTTATTGTGTTAGCATCCCGCAGTGTAACTGTTGTAGTGATTGATATTTTTTTTTTCTCATACATGTTTAATTGTTTTTTTTTATATAATATTTTTTTTACAATTCACGTTGTAAAGTAAGAACACTGTAGACTTAGTAAATCCTATCACGATTCACCTTTTATTTTTTATTATTATGATTATTTTTATTGTGCTTTTAAGTGCAATATTGACTGGTCTACACTGTTCTTACATAATGATATAAGTACCTACTGTAACAACGAAATATTGTAAGAAATCATTTTTTTTAAAAGAGTAACCATGGAGTTTCTTGCCGGTTCTTCTCCATAGGAAACGACCAATTTGGAACCGTGCACTAGCTTCTGACGTTTTATAAGTGCCCTTGTAGGCCTATATGAAATAAAAACCTTTTTGATTTTGATTTTGATAGTTGCAGAACTATCTTTGTGTTTTCTAATTTTAGTAAAATTTTCTATTTAATCGTATAACAAATAACACCTAATAGAAATCTTTAGTATAAAATATTGTAAAATAATTATAACATCATCATTTCAGCCGAAAGACGTCCACTGTTGGACATAGGCCTCCAAGCATCACCACAACGACCGGTCCCGTAAAATAATCATATAAAAATCACCAAATCAAAATCAACACTCAATCTTCACTTAAAGAAACCTCAGTCAACAAATGAGCCATATGCAATTAAGTGGCCTCCTATAATAACAATCGAGAGGACAGACAATGAGAGGGCCTATACTTGAGTACCCTCACCGATCACATACTCAACAACCTCTTAATGAACTCGTAAGCTTGTTCAGTTTAGGTTACTGATAAGGAAAAACGTGTTTGATTTTCTTTATTGATTCATTTCGTGGTTCCAGTTTTTTTCCAGGATTAATTTATCGATTTCTGTGATTAACCTTCAAGCGTCGTATCGACCGCACTCCCCCCTAAGTCAAGTTACAATCGTTTCGTCATTACAACGCCCAGTCACGAGATTAGAAGAAAGGATTTGGGTGCGAGCTCCTACCGTTGAAGCTAAACGAAACGATTGTAATTTGGCTATGAGGGCTCGTAATATTATCAAATTTAGTAGTCTAAAGTACGTATTACCTCTTGCCGTTAGTACACTACAGACGAAACTCAATTTCTTCTTTTCTCACTCCTCTTAAGAGACAGAATGTGAGTCCCTTAAGTCGCGGCGCAAGTCTCGAAGAGACTATACGCGTTAGCTTTATATTTTTACATTGAAGAAAATGATTCTGAAGAAAATGATGAAAAACTTTTTGAAGCCAATAGCTACGTAATATTAATACTTTGTCATTGACAAAATTAATGTGTTAAACCGAGAATAACTCTGAACGGACTAAGATTTGAATCTTAGTGCTATAGCAAATTTTATTCAGTTCAAAAATACATATCCAACGATATGTAACAAACATAGCTATTGGAAGGTGAGCCCAGACTTCATGAAACTAGCATTATCCATTTGACATTTGAAATAAAAAGCACTTTTTATGCCAAACGTACCTTTAGGTATATCTTTGAAGAATTTGCCACATTGCTATGGTCAAAGCCATTGGCAGAAGTTAGTTTACCATATACATAACTATATACATATTAGTTACTTAAGTATTAGTCGTAAAGAAAATCTAATAAAACTATTATTTTCTAAATGACTTTCCTTTTATAAATGCTTTTGAAAATAAGTGGATTAATGACCACATTCGGTCTCTGTCCACCTCAAGTAACATTTGGGCAAGATAATTAAATTCGCTTCGTTCGCAATTCTAGTAAGTACTACGTACATGAACATACACAGACTCACATTAATAAAATTATGTTCCTTTCAGCTTCGGTATAATTGAGTAAAAAAAGGTTTCAGGAAAAAATAACACAAGAAATCATCATCATCAGCATTTTTAATGTTCCCACTGCTGGGACACAGGCCTCCTCTCTAGGAGACGGAATGGGGCATAATCCACCACGCGAGCCCAATACGGATTGGTAGATGTCACATCTCTTTCGAATTTTTGGTTCTAGGACATGCCGGTTTCCACACGATGTTTTCCTTCACCGATTTGAGAGCAGTGGTGATGAAATAAACACAAGAAATGCATCTAATATATTAAAATCTTTATTAGGACGAAATATTCCACATAAGACCTCAATATATACAGTAGGGGTCCGTAATACATAGCTCTACAGTGGGGTTTCACTTTAAAATATCCTAATATAAAGCAATAACTATATAAATTATCATAATCTGTAACGAACGTGAATAAAATATATAAAAAACCTGTAAAATTTAAACAATTCCAGAGGAAGAAAACATTTTGTTTCGATCCTATTAGTTGGTAGCGACATCTACAGCAATATTTTACATGAAGCCGCTAATAAATAAATATATAATATTGTTATACCATTTCAACGCCACAAATTAAAAAAGAAACACTCACCAAACGTCACTCCCGAAAAAAAGTTCCGAAAAACCAAAACTTTCTACCGTAAAAAAACAATACACATTTTTGTCTTGTATACTAGACTGTGGCGATGCCGGCACGAAATTTATTTGTCACATATTACTGTTAGAGTGTGGCGTTGAAAGGGTCAAAAATGGAATGTTAAACATCTCTGGTGTAACAGTATTACTCGTATGTGTAGGAACTGAATGTGATATAAAAGGTACAATTAGGAGACATTAGTTCATTAAAATCCTAATGCATTTGTACTGGCGTGGTTATTGAGAAATTTTACAGAGCACAAAAGTACAGTAATTTATGATTTTATTTACATTGCAAGGCCATTAGTGGATGGGCTTTTTCATGGTGAGAAAAATCATCTAATGACGAATCCCGCCCATGGGTGAAGCGGGAAATAGTGTCAGATTCTTACTGACTGACTAAACGACCCACCCCTTTCCTTCTTATCCTTCATACCGGGGTCGAACCTTTCTTTCAGAAATCGGACCGGGGCCCCAGTAGGCTTCGGCCCTGCAGTTGGGCCTCTACATTTGCTGGCAAGTCCTTGAGGCGCACGGGAACAGAGCACGCCGTCGACGACTTGGCTTGGTGCGGACTGTTACCAGACGACCGGACGGCAAGCTACCCATTGCTCACCGTCCACAAACCAGCGCCGGAAATCGATTAATGGATGGGCTGCCAGATCAATCGAGAGAGTTATACACCGTTAAATATTGGTCGTTTTAATCCCGTGGAGGGTCGATCCCGTATATGAAACACTAGCAATTTGTAAAGATAAAAATTAAAAAATAAAGTGATGAAACTAAAATTAATTTACGTTTATACGAAATTCATATCTTAAGTAAAGAACAGCTGAGCGGGTTCAATGGCTGTAGGTAGTTGTCGGTTGTTGCGTACTAACTACCTATATATCGATAGTGTTTCATGTACTGATCGACCCTCTAAGGGATTAAAACGACCAATATAATATGTAACGGTGTAGATACCATTTAAAAACTCAAGACCATGGATAAAATAATACAGATATGGCAATCATTATTGATACAAATAGCACGCCAGTCGATAACCTTACTTAACCATCCGTCATTTACAATATGTATAGCTTATATGTATGTACGATAAAACTATATCCTGAATCATTAAGCGTATACATGGCTTGGAAATATAAAATCAAAATTTGCATTAATTTTATAAGTTCATTTATATTTCATTCCTTTTGTAGAACACTACTCACGATTGTTTAAATTCCGGTACATGTTTATAGCCACTGTATAGTACATTACTCCGGTACATGTTCATAGCCACTGTATAGTACATTACTCCGGTACATGTTCATAGCCACTGTATAGTATCTTTGCATATTCTGTATAATACATATTTTGATATTTAGGACTTTCTTTTTCACCAATAAATAATTTCAATATCATATTAAACCCTCGAACGATGGGGGGCATTGACACCCTTCCTTAAAATAAACAAAAAAAATAGTAAAAAAAAAACTCAAAAAAAAGAAATATAAAAACTAAAACTTAGGGCCAAATAATTTCGTAATAATGTTTGAAAAAAAACGAAAATTAAGAATTTTACAAGGTCATCAAGTTGTACTTATGTACAGTCGGCGCTCAAGGGGCCACTGACATTTTAAATATATAATTATGTACTATTTATTATTCAAGAGTTATAAATTGAATATTAATATCATACTTTTATTAAAGGCGATTGATAGATGAAAAACGCCTCCTATTAAAAAAATTTGAACGTTCCATTTGCATAGTCACCGAGGTTAGATCATTGATATGGCTTTTCAAGAACTGTATCAAACTCCCTTATCAAATTCTTCTTAGTCCCCTCGCCCACGATGATTTTGCAGCGATGCTGTTGAGCGTTCGCATCGATACAGTCCCGATCCTGCAGCGCGTTAGTAGCGCGTTGTCGTGTTTTCTATAATGCGTGCAAATGCGACTAACGCGTTAGTAGCGATGCTGTCGCGCGCTTACGAAACGCACGACATTGTCGCCTCAAAAAGTCGCCGTGAGCGAGGTGCCTTAGTCATTCTCGAGTCTATATATACAGATTATGCTGTTTGGCATGTTTGTTACAAAGCGTTCTAGTACGTATAACACATGAATGCAGAAATGTATTTCTCAGGACATCACCACAATTTTGTTGAATTGTGAAACCAATAGTAATGATTACCTGTTTTCAACAAGTTTTACTCTAAGGTCTTCCTCATTTTAATTAAAACAATATACTACTAGTATCAAAAACAGTTCTTGTCTACATTTCTTCTTGTCTCTTCTTTCGCAAGTCTGCTAGAAGAAATTTCTTTTAGAAATAAGCAATACCTCTGTACCATGTTTCTGGAATTCTGTATCTCCTTCGTTCATATCTGTGTACAAGAATAAAAAAATAAATAAAAAATAAAATAAATAAAGAAAACCTAAAAAAAAACAAAATTTCTCGGAAGCTAAACCTTCCATCAACCTCGAATATATAATGCTTGTGCGTACAGGTTTAACTATTAACATCTTCTAAAGAAAACGTCGAAACAAAGTGCATTCTGTATATACTCTTATGAAAAACGAAGATAAAATGAGAAGTCCCATATCTTGTACAATATTGTGTCACAAGTATATTAATACGAAAAATAATGTTTCACACATCATAAGATATAATTTTTTCAATAAATGGTTAACAATTCCACAAAAATAACATTGTCATTACCGAAATTGTTTATTCATTGACACAAGTTGGTAAATGGTACGGAGCCACACAAATTTCGACAATATTGGCTTTTAAACGTGCAATAAAATTGATAAAAGCATATCGAGTGTCATAAGCGTGTGATTTTTGAAACATTAAATTAATAATGTCAAAACTGAGTTCTGTTCTTCAAAATTACTCCCATTTAACAGAGGACCTAGCATAACTCCTTGAGGAACCCGAATCTTTTGAACGCATCTTTTGGGCTATATGACGCAACTTTTGAATATATTCCTTTCTCACTTTTTCTTAAAGGAGTATTCGCAGCCCCACAGAAGTCTGCATTCCTGTCGGTCTTCATACTTCTCTTTGAACCACTTGATGATCTTCATATAGTTGCTCGTATTAATGACTTGTGCTCTTTTCATTCGCTGCTTCGGCTTGGGGCTGGCAGCGTGGGATAGGAAGCCCCCATCTAGCACCACCATCCGGTATTCTTGGAGGCACATCTCCAGCATCTAGTACAATCAATACACTTTTAAAATCATGCCAAAGATTAATAATACTTTTGTACTTATATAGCTAAACTGCTAAAATATAAGTAGCAACTTTATTTGTTTTGTCTTCACACTTTTTGTGTATTAATTAGTGCCAAGTTATGACAATACATCATTTATTGATACAGAATAAAGTGACTTTGGCTTCTATTTAACATTTATTTACTAAGATAGATAGATAAATATATATATATATAAATACTCTTTATTGTAAGTACACCAAACACAACTTGGTACATTAGGACTCTTAAAATTACTACGGTGTTACAATGGGCGGTCTTATCGCTAAAAGCGATTTTTTAAAGACAATCTTTGGATGGATTCTAAGGAAGTCTATACAGCAAATTTCTCAGCGCCATGTTACTACAATCGCGACTGTTTTAATTATTTCAGATATTGTCCAGTAATGTAGACACTTGAAACAAAACACGTAAACTGAGAGGTGACTAACTTTACTAAGGCCCTACTATGAGCTCTCCAAATGCGTCCATGCATCCATTTTACAACCTAAAAAGAGCTGTTAAAGTAATGGAACTAAATAGGTGTACAGCTCCATTCCTCTTTGAAATTTTAACACTTCATGGTATAGCCTCTGAAAGTTTGAAACCTCTACGGTTCGGACTAAGTGTTTCGATTCATCTTTCGTTCCGCGCACATCGAACAACTAGAACAAATTGCCAGCTGCGGCTTCAAATCCTATTATAATTTGGGTGCTTTCAAGGCTAGAGTGAATAGGCTCTTAATAAACTAATGCGCCTCACCATCAACGATTGCATCACTTGATATCACAGTCAAGCATTAGTGTATAGCAAAAAAAAAGTCAAGTTTAGTTTTAGTCAGTAGTTTAGCTTACCTGTGTCATTTTGTCTTGCAGTCCCTCCCAGAATAGTGTTTCGCTGTACCAAGGCTCCTTGTTGGTGCCGAAGTAGAGCGGCTCCCATCGATGGTAAGGATACTCCCGTTTGGCTATTATCATTGGCTGAAACAAAATGATTGATATTAGATTTACATAGTCATCTATATATATAAAAAGAGAAACTAACTGACATATCAACGCACAGCCGACACTACTGGGTCTAGAAGTGTGAAACTTTGACAATAGCCTTCCTTTTATGACTTAGGCAAACACTAAGAAAGGGTTTTTCAGAATTCAGCTCCTAAAGGAAGTAATGGTGGTCTAAAGTTTGTATGAAAAACCCTACTTTCTCGCGAGCGGAGCCGCTGTCAGTAGGCTAGTTGATATATAGGGTGACCGGTAATTAGTGGACGATACTTAAACACGTGATTGTAGTCATGATAACAAACAACTTACACAATGGAAGCAAACCAGAAATCGAGAAAAAATCAGCAAGGTTCAGTAAATTTTGACCAGTTTAGCGAACATAAATGTACCAGTAGATTTCTTTTCGCGATTTCAGATTTCGCCCCATAGTAAAAATTGTTTCATGACTTTGTCATTCGGTAAATACTGCCGCAACGGCCACTCTTATTAAATGAGAAACTACCAAACAAACAGTAATTAAAATAATGATGGAAGAATAATATTTAATTAATCAATAAACCACAATGTTGACAGCGCAAGTATTTACAAGAAAATTATAATATCGACTGAACAGACACGAAGTGTACCCTGAATAATATCAGTTCATCGTAGCTCTGTTCTATATATAAATAATGTTTAATCATGAACCCACATTTGATGGGTAAAGCTTAAAGGATTTTAATTATAATATTTTAATTTGTAGAACCTTTTATACAAATGTGTTTAGTAAGTAAAATATTTGATGGTTTATAAAAGTTTTAATCTCTATTTAACATGAATACCAAAAAGGGCAAAAACTATGAAATTCGTCATTGGATGATTTTTACCTACCGTAAAAAAAACATTGAAATTTTTAACGAAATTATTTGTAAAATTTATTTCAATAAATACATGCAGCGTTAAACAGTAATCATAAAACATTTCAGTTGTAGATTTGTTTCTAAGTAAATTTTTTGGGGTCCCTACTCAAGCCCGTGATAAGACCTGTCATTCTGTATGGATCAGAATGTTGGGCTGTTAAGAAGATGGATGAAAAAAGACTGCACGTAGCGGAGATGAGAATGTTGAGATGGATGTGTGGTGTGACGCGAATGAATAAAGTAAGAAATGAGTATATTAGAGGAAGTCTCAAAGTGGCGCCAGTGACTGAAAAGTTGAAAGGAAATCGTTTGTCTTGGTATGAAGGTTTGTAGATGAAATGCATGTTACGAAAAGAGTTTTGAGTTTACACATAGATGGATGGAGAGGAAGAGGGAGGCCGAAGAAGAGGTGGATGGATTGTGTGAGGAGTGATATTAAAGAAAAGGGAGTTAGTGATAGTGTGACGGGTGACAGGACAGAGTGGAAGAAAAAAACATGTTGCACCGACCCCAAGTAATATGGGATAAGGATAGGATGATGATGACTCAAAAAGCTTCGCTGTCCATCTGTCAATCACCAGGCTGTATCTAATAAAACGTGACAGCTAAAAAGTTAAAATTTTTACAGATTATGTTATTCTTGCTGTTTCCGCTGTAATAGATAGTAAAAACAGAATAAAAAAAAACTTCCTCAACTGTCCTTCTAAATATTATGTAGATACATCATTATCATCATCAGTCTTTGTAATGTTCCCACTGCTGGGACACAGGCCTCCTCTCTAGAAGAGGGAATGGGCCATAATCCACCACGCGGGTCCAGTAAATACATAAATAAAAAAAACTCTTAAAAAATAAATAAAAATAATCTACAGTAAGGCGTCAAAAAACTCTTCCGCGTCACAGTCGCCTGGAAAATTAAGACCCAAAAGGCTGGCAGCATTGCGACGCTGTATGGCAATGCTTATTTTCGGCCCAAGGTAAAAGTCTGTCCTTGTATACATTCTTGATTGTTGATCCTAAGTAAATATAGTTAATAATATGAAAAGAGCCTGTCTAAAGGCTGCCAGCTGTTGTCTGACGCCTCCTTAGCCGTTAGCCTTGATACAACTATGACGTATAGCAGTAAGTCATAGATGTCATGATTTGTACCACTAATAAATATTTAAAAAAAATAGAAGTAAATGGTTCTTATTCATTACTAGCGACCAACTCCAGCTTCGCACGGGTACTGATATATATTATGCATGTATTATACACATAAACCCCTTCTCCTTGAATCACTCTATCTATTAAAGAAAACTGCATCGAAATCCGTTGCGTACTTTTAAAGATATAAGCATACATAAGGACAGCGGTAAGCAACTTTGTTTTATACTATGTAATGATTATCATATAACAATACCTAATGCATATTTATTTTCACCCTTTGACTTTTGATCTGTTCTGCGAGCTCTATTTTCTGCCATTCAGGTAAGTTTGGCGATTCTTCAGGATATATCGGTAACTTTGGTTCATCGACAACATCCCAGGAATCATTTTCGACCATAACATGGGCCAAGCCGCTAATAGGAACAAAATGGAAATAAAAAAGGAAATTGAAGCCACAAGCCGCAAACTTTATATCTCAAACTTTTCACGAATATATTCAATCGAAACATACATAATAATATACAGGGTGGTATTAAAATCGTGGGCATTATTCTTGCTCAAAGCGCTTCTCACTATACTTGTAACTACCACCATGTACCCTAACATTACACCTACATGTAATAAATAAATATTGATTTGATATGATTTAATTGCATTACATCTACTATTACGCAAATCAAAAATGTTATTAACCTTTCGTATACCGTAATTAGGGACATAATAGAAAGACAATATTTGTGCAAACACCGGAGTTCGCTTGTTCTTGTTCATCGGGGCTCAAGAGTTTAATGCAAGTTTGGAAAACCTTAAAATGTAGAAGTCACATTGTAATTAATTATCATTGCAACTAAACACTAAAAGTAATAAAAAAATAATCTTAAACGCCAAAAGTCGTGAAGTATCAAAATCTTAAAGCGCAGTAGAGCGCAGAACTAACAATAAACAAACAACAAATAATACTAATAACTAATTCTTACTAAAACAACATTTTTGATTCGCGTGATTAGGCCTAATTTCAACAGACCTAAAAATGTTATTTGAAAGTTTATTGCAACTCACGATAAAAAAATGTTTATCGTGAGTAGCACCTTGGGCAAGAATACTGCCCACGATTTCAATTCCACCCTGTATATGAAACGTATTCCAAAGGTTTCACAATGTGTCGCACACGATTGGTCCAACCTCCGACGGTAGTCAATTTGTAAAATTGCTTCGTGTCCTGTACACCCCTTGTCGCTTGGAAGGTATCGTGAACATATAAATGGTGTTTTACCAGAGTAAAATGATAGGCCGTTTTCGTTGGGAGCAAGAATTTTTTTTTTGATGTGGGAATGTGGGCGTTCCTCTCTAGAGTTTTTTTTATGATGGGCAAAAATCATCCAATGACAGCAGGAGATAGTGTAAGACTTTGGCTGACTAAAGACTCATAACGTTTCCTCTTTGCCTTAGTTCCAGAGGCCTGATGTTCTACTTCTAAATAAAGTCGCTTCGTGCTGTCTGTCCTTATGACAGACAGCCGAAGCGACTTTATTTTATACTATGTAAAATTTTAAAAAGGATGCTTATAAATCCTTCACGTCTCACATATTCTACAAATTCCAATGTGAGTAGAGAAAAACAGAAATTTATTCTAACACTTTCTCAAAATCGTGACTAATTCAAGTAAATTCTCTTCTTCAAGTGACTGAATTGCAATGAGTTTAACGTCGCCTTCGAAAAAACAAATACGACAAGTTTTTTCATTATTTTCCTAAAAGACAAATGGCGTTCACATTGTTTTTGAGTAAAAAACGACACTTAAAGGAAGCTTTGCAAAATGAACCCAAGGGTATTTGAGAAACTTACTCCGTGCTCCAACTAAACTGAGATGAATTGGAAAAAAACTACGTTATTAGTTTGACTGGTAATATGACCAAGTCTCGGAAGCAAAATTTCTAAGGACTGACATAAGCTTTACTATTACCAAATCAATTTTAAAACCAATTCCAGCGACTAACTGTTTTCAGGAGTAGTCAGCAAACTGTAGGTCTCAGCAAGGTCGAAGCTTCCTGAGGCCGTGGGTAAATAACGCCAAGGCCCTAGAACTAAGGCAAAGTAGGAACGAGGCGTGTTTTTCGTAAGTAAAAGTCAGACATAACCATGTGTTTGGATGATTTTTGTCCACCAAAAAAAACTGTTCGAATTCCTTTTTAACCGACTTCAAAAAAAGGAGGAGGTTCTCAATTCGATTGTATTTTTTTTTTTCGGTTTGTTACCTCAGAACTCCGTTGTTTATGAATGGATTTGCATAATTTTTTTTGTACTTGAAAGGATATGCTTCCAGATTAGTCCCATTTTTTTTCAAAATCGAGTTTTGATGATGGGATCCATGAGAAATCGAGGGAACTCGTCAAATATTATAGGCAACTATATAGTTTTTTTTTATATTTTCATCGAGAACTCAAGCATTTACAGTCAAAAAGTAACATTTGATGAGGTGGAACTGGTGAAGAAGATCAGATATATTAAGTATTATATATTTGAGTATGCAAATAGGTACTAAGTAGTTTTATAGTTAGAGGTTAGAAGTTAGAGGTAGTTTTTCAAGGGATTGTTGCCCATTCGTATTTCCTTGCCTTGGCTAGCACCGACTCCAAAAAGAAGTAATAAATTTTGAATATTTGCAAAATATTAATGTTAAATAAGTTTATCTATAAATTAAGTTTCTTTACAGCAATTCAAATTTTTATTTTCAACTTTTTAGTGTAGGAACTTTTATCGTTTGGCTTTTTTTGAAGGCGGTTTTTTTTTTGTAAAACGTTTTTTTTTATTTTTAGGATTCCGAACAAACAGGGTAACAACGGAACTCTGTAGCAATCACTTTGCCTTTATTGTCTGGCTGTCAGTCAACAAACTGTAAGCTCATGAACCATAATAGCTAGATAGTTAAAACCTTCACAGATTATGTAACTCTAATGCCACTAAAAACAGAATAATATAAATATTAAAGTGGGGCTCCCACAGGACAAACGTGATTTCTTTACAGATATTTGCTAAGGACGGTAAAGAAATTCGTGACTCCGACTCGCAGTTTTTCACTTTTTTATTTCAACTTTAACACTGGTGGTTCCACTGACCTCAATTATTAATTTTACTGGACTGACTGCCATCAAAGTGGTGTTGTCCCCATTTGATATTCGCCATATTGGCGCTGTCGGCCACGGTGACTGTGACGAGTGTCTACGGTACTAAAACTGGTAATGTGGCGCCGCATACGATATAGTTTTCAAATTAGTTCTCTGGTCAGTCGCGAGTGGCGCTTCAAATAGGTACAAAAAATGAGCTGTCAAATATACGAAACGGCCTGTGTAGTGGTAAACTGTAGAGGTCTGTGGGTGACTTGGATTCGACTTCCAAATCATGTACAATATCGTGTTGCGTACCGGAAGACGCAGCGTTGGTTGAAAGGTGTCCCACAAGGTGGACCGATAACCTGGTTAGGGTTACTGGAATCCGATAGATGCAAGACGCACAAGACCGTTCTTTGCGACGGCGCTTGGGGGATGCCTATGTTCAGCAGTGGACGTCTTTCGGCTGAAATGATGATGATGTGTTGCTCACATCAGAACAACACGTCATCAATATAACAGTAACCGTTAACCAAGCCGTCAGTACCGTTTTCAAAATGACTTTCAAACACTATAGCAATAAGAGCCACAGAACAAATTAGAGCTAACCAGTTATAGCCGGCTGTTAGCGTTCTAATACGGTAAAGTGGCACGGTTAGGACGCGGAGCTCTCGATAATTAGTTAGCAATTAGTGCGGGAGACGCGCCATGAACCGGGCAAGAGGTGCGGGAAGAGAGGTAAGTGTGTTAGGACTATGCCCACAGAATAGATAGAAGCAGAAGGCTGGTTCTTTGAAAACACACATTTTTACTGCACCACGCCCATAAGTTAATACAATACTACAACACAATACTGAAGTTAATGAAAAGACTATCGTCTATTCAAAGCCAAATGGGCGCCTAACAAGCACGTTAATAACCACCACTGAAAAATTCATGATCTATCGAAATTCGTGATTTTTCATTACATGTTGGAACATTAGAATACAAATAATTACTGGTGTAAACATTACTAGTGTTTATACCAGAATGTAACCACTTGTTATACTGCCGATAGATCAATATAAATTTCTTGGTTTATTGATTGATCAGCAGTGCAAACATGACTTTTCACATAGATTTAGTATGTAGTAATTAAAAGGTTGTTTATTTGAATTAGTTCATTAAGCCTCAAGAGGATGCCGTTGTCCGCACACGACTTGCTGGTGAAAAAGCAGCATAGACTAGACACCTTATCATGGACATGTTGCCTCATTTCTTAGATATGGTCTTTTGATTTGGCAGAATTCGACAAATATAAATTAAGTATTTCTTGTTCAGAAAAGTTTGTGAGGGCATTATGTGGCATGGACCCTTCAGAATAGTATCGTTTACTTTTTAAAAGACTCGGTTTACTAACTATTCTCATCATCAGCCTTTTAATGAATGGGCCATAATCCATCACGCGGGTCCAGTGCGGATTGGTGGATGTCACATGTCTTCGAATTTTTGGTTCTAGGACATGCCGGTTTCCTCACGATGTTTTCCTTCACCGTTTTGAGAGCAGTGGTGATGAAATAAATTACACAAAGTAATGCGCCTGGCTGGGTTTGAACCCGCGACCTACGACTCGTAAGTCGGGGCCGTTACCACTCGGCCACCACTGCTCTTTACTTCTGCTACTAACTATTACTAGTCTTTATATAATGTAAATTAGTGTACTTGTAAAAGAACATCTAGAATTAGAATTGTTCGATAATTTTGGACAAAGAAAATTGTACCCAAGCATAGGGATCCAACGATACTTGAAATGTAGGGGCCCAGCAGGGTCGAAGCCTTCTCGTGCCAAGGGTTGATGCGAAAGCGGAACACCGGGGTGTTGCAACTAAGGCAAGAAGGTGAGTCGTTTAGTCAGTAGGAGTCTGACACAGTCTCCAAGGGCGGGTTTTGTTCGGAAGTCGCCCAAGGTTGGGATTCGTCATTCGATGATTGTTCCCACCCTAAAAAAGTTACTTAAAATGGTGCCAAAAAACAGTTATAGATGTACATAACATTCGATTTGACCATTCTGTGTAAGCCCGGCCTTCTGTCCTTGTCTACTTAACGCTACGCCTGTCACTTGACAAGATGGAACCGCCATGATTGAGCCAGATTGAGGGCGTACAATTAGTTGCAATCCCATTGGAAGTGAGATTTGATTGACTTGTGACTACGGTCTGACAGTTTCCCTATCAATTGAGATTCGTCTCGCGTTGACTGCTTTAAGGAGTGGATTAGAGAGTATTAAATAGATTATTATTTGAATGATGAAGAAGAAACGGCTGAAGGCTGGAAAAATTATTTAAAATATGCTGACTAGTGATTTGAGAGCAGTGGCCGAGTGGTAGCGGCCCCGAGTTACGAGTTGTAGATCGCGGGTTTAAACCCAGCTAGGCGCATTACTTTGTGTAATTTATTTAATCACCACTGGAAAACATCGTAAAGAAACCGACATGTCCTAGAACCGAGAAATCGAAGACAAGTGACATCCACCCATCCGCACTGGGCCCGTGTGGTTGATTATGGCCCATTCCCTCTCCTAGAGAGGAGGCCTGTATCCCAGCAGTTAGCTAACTAAAGCAATTGCTTATTTGCCAAAAAATCGAAACATATTCTAGTGCACAAAGCATTTTTGATTGCGAAAGCGAAAAATATAACCTGAAGAAAAAGAAGTTTTCCAAGTTGAAGATAGCATACATTATGTTACAAGTAGACTACACTTTTCATACTGTTCTGAGAATTGAAACATTCCATCAAGAAAATCCTTTCTAAGATGCAGATGCATGAACCACAAAGGACAAGTAAGCCGTTTTACCCGTAGTTACTCGTTTACACAACAAACACGGAACATATCTAAACAAACACTTGACAGTACTCTTCAGAGCTATACGATCTTTGTCGTGTCCTCCTTAACCGGAATGAGTACAACACTCTACTGGTAAAAGATTTTATGGATAAAATACAACAGTAACATTGAAATATTTCAACAAGTTTTTGTCCAAGATTGAGGCGAATTATTACTTTCCTTATGTTTTTGCAATTTTCAGTCATGTTAAAACCAAAACTAAATTGAATTATGTACGTACTTCCCTTTAGCTAAAAATCAGGATTTGTCGCATTTCGTGAGTTAGAAAAACGTCATCGCGTCCCTCAAAAAATATTTAAAAAAATGGAAAAAATCACGCTGATGTTTTTTGTAGTGCAAAAAGAGATCATTTTAAAAAACCCCCCAAATTATAGTAAAGGAGCCAGTGTGTCTATATGTATTTGTATGTTTGTTTCTCCTTTTTTGGATAAGAACTGGTATTATGTCTTGGAACACAAGATTTTTATGTCGTTCCCTTGAGAGAATTTTCCACTTTCACTAGTTGAGCCTGCTGGCAGATAAGAGGTATGGCACCTCCAAAACGAATCAATGATGTAGTCTTATTTTCGTACCCTCACGATTTCAATTTCTTTTACTTAAGGTAAGAAATCATAAAATGGTTTCTCCCATTAGATGTTGGAGCGAGAGATTCTATTGTATTATTCTTAAACTGCGCGTAGTAGCAGGTTGCATTTCACAATTTAACGAATACGCCAAAACAACATCTCCCTGAAGTTATATAATTGGACGAGAATGTCATATTTTTATGTTATGATCATAATTGGAGTTAAAAAGACCGTCTTTCTGAACAAATACGTTGTCTTGAACAAAATCGCACAGTAAATATCCACCCTTACGTTGTTGGGACACCTGCGGCAAGAATTAAGCGTTTTGCCTCGTCGTTTATACCGCGTACATCGAGGGACTAGAACAGTTTGCCGGCTGCAGTCTTTCCGTCCGATTATTTTAAGTATCTTCAAGGCTAGAATGAATACTCTTAATAAACTAGTGCGCCTTACCATCAACGATTGCATCACTGCTTACCATCAGGTGGGATCGCAGTCAAGCACTAGTTTATTGCAATATAAAAATACAAAAACTTGGCAGCAATCACAGGCCGTTTGTCAAAGTCAATGCCATGTACAAGATTATCTTAAGAGCATATAATAGTGTCCATAATGGGACAAACGAAGGGTTCCGCAAGATTTCCTCCTGTTTGCGACACTTTTACTTGAGATATTCTTGTTTTATGCTAAATATAATGATGCGTTTACGTATTCTGTTACTTGGAGCTTCTTTCAGTGGCTTTGTTTATAATTCAAGGACTTTTAAATCGATATTTATTCATTATAAGTTTATACGCAAAGTAACAGAACTTAAGGGGCGGTTGTAATCACAGAACAGATAAAGAAGGTTAGAAAGGAAATAGTTCCTGATTTGTATCAGAACGCGCGTCGCCGTTGTCTCCCACTCTTTAATTTCACTACATAAAAGAGACCAATGCCTAAGCGGATTACGCACACAAATAAACAACACGCACTTAGATCGTAAATTTGCTATTGGTTGTCACACTAATGCAATCACTGCGTTTGACGTACGTCACGCACGCATAAAAGCACGCTAGGGCGCGAGACTAAAAGGTCGATAGTTGATATCGATAAAATTAATGTAGGTAATCTTGCTTTTTATTTTGCACGTATTGTTGACTATGTATATACTTTTTTTCCCTGACTTTGTTGTTATGTAATTATCATCATCGAAATGTTGCGAACAAATTGTGCTACATTTAGTGGGGATCCAATCAATTCTACCAGTTGTCTCAATCCACAGTTTTCTTATAGGTGGATCTGTTGGAAACCTAAAACGTATTAAATCATTATGTCAGTTTCAATTGAAAAAATATTTTTTATATACGTACAACTTAAATACAAAAACCTCACTCAAAATCTATGTTACATATTAATAATAATAATAATAAATGACTGTATCATAGTAATAATCGACATTGTTTACAAATTGGCACAGCACTATCGATGCCTAGATTTCCTGGAAATAAATCCTCTGGATCATAAATTATACACTTAATACTGGTCTCGGGACTTTCGCAGTGAACGTAATACATTGCGCGATCGCTCAAGTAGTGCAAAATGGTACCCATCTATTGCAAGCAATACATAACTATTCGTCTGTTTGCGATTATATCATTTTTGTCTACAAACTTCATAATGTTAATGTTATAATTACAAATATCACAAGTATTTTAATGTTTTTGGACTTTCCGGTGGAAAGAAATCCCTCCTCGTGCTACACTACACACCTGGCTTCTTTTCCGACACGTTATAATAGCGCAAGACGGCATAATTTAATATTTTTGCGGAGCTTACGTACGCTGTCAAAACAAGAGCGTGATTGCTGGCCGGTAAAGTAAATTTCGGTTGATATTGAGCATTTGCTCATAACCGCGGCGCGCGTGCCCCGCCCACAAGGCCCTTTTAACCTTCTTTATTCTGTTCTGTGGTTGTAATTACTGAGTATTTTGTATGAACACCGCCCGTGTCGGTGTCGACTTTGCGGCCCCGAAACAGTGGTTTTATCTTTATAAAAAAAAAAACAAGGACTATGGAATACGTTTTGCGAGGCGCTTTAAAAAAATAAGCTTTATTATTTTTTGTTACTTTCAAATATTTCCGTATTGTAATCTCGTAGACATACACGTTTGAATCGTAAGTTAGGTGCAGATTCGAAACGAATTATTGAGATAACTAATTCACGACATCAACAAGCGACATCACGCGACGCGCGCGTTCAGTTTTCACGCGGATGAAGCCACTGGGAGAAGTTAGTTATCATTACATAGTAAAAAACAAAGTCGCTTCCTTTCCCTATGTATGCTTAAATTTTTAAAACTCCGGAACGGATTTTGATGCGGCTTTTTTTAATAGATAGAGTAATTCAAGAGGAAGGTTTATATGTATAATACATGCATAATATATTCAATATTAGCATCCGTGCGAAGTTGGGGCGGGTCGCTAGTAGAAATATAAAAGTGTTAAGATTTATTGTGGCCCTGGAACGTACAGCATAAATGGAGCAATGCAGGTGGATTTAATCGCTTTAGAGGAGTTATCTGATGATTTTACAAAACAAATAAATTAAAAGAATCATCATCATCTACATAATCTTTAATGTCCTCACAGCTGGGACTTAGACCGAAGGGAAAATTAAAAAGAGAAGGAAAATAATGATTTGATGAAAAATCTCGCATGAGAAAATACTGTAACAATTTTCTTTGCATCAGTATCAACATAAGTAAACTCATCAATGATACCAATATTAAACCAACAAAATATCGCAATATTTCTCCGAGGGTAAATATATTTCTGTCTACTTAATACACCTGAGCATCCATCATTTTCTTCCATCAATTCCAAGTGCCTAAATGGATTTTCGACAGTACTCGACATATTTTATTACAACTTCTAACATTTTCGCACAAGTTACAATATTACATTTTTTATTTTACTTTAGACCTATTTTTTCTTATGGTAGGTAAAATCATCCAATGATAAATCCGTCAGACAATTACTAACTAAACAACCGACCCCATTCCTACGTTGCCATATGTACCACAGCCAGAGCCTTTCTTTTCAGACACAATCCTTTGGCCCCAGTTGGTTTCGACCCTTCTGCAGGGTCCAGACAACCGAAAGCCCGCGCCTACGGTAGCTGGAAATCGGAATTGCAATCCCGACGGCGTCTAGAGCGTGAGCGCTGTTTGTTGCCTTAAGCGGTCGGCCTCCACCTTTGCTAGCATTTCTGCGAACTCACTGCTCCCACCTGCTACTCCTCCTCGCTCCGGAGCATGGTTTCTGAAAAGGCCCGGCACGAGAGATTGCCGCCGCCGATCGCCCCACAAGGATTTCGCCTCGTCGTTAATATCGCGTACATCCAGGGACTGGAATAAATTGCCTGCTGTGGTCTTTCCGTCCTATTATAATTTTGGTATCAAAACTATACTGAATAAGAACTAAATAAACTACAGTTCCAAAACTGCACTGTATATTATATATTTGTTTCCTACATCCAATCGCTCGGCCACAGCGCCAAATACACCAGCAAATCCATTTAAATTGAGATTGCCTTATCACAGTTAGTTACAAAGTTGTAACTAGCAGCGACACTAGACGCCTAAGCTGACGTATCGAAGATAAACCAATAATAACTAATAGCCTAGATATTGTCAGGGAAACAATCCCCAGTAAATTGAAACTGTCAAACTGTCCCATAGGAAACTAAACTGCGGCTTTATGACGTTCAAATGATATTCAACTTTAATATAAATAGCTAAAGAGTTATTTTGTCATGCAAATGACACTGCATTGCATCACATCAGCCTTATATTGTACCCACTGCTGGGACTCAGGCCTCCTCTTTAGGGAAAGGAATGGGCCGTAATCCACCACGCGGGCCCAGTGCGGATTGATGGATGTCACATGTCTTCGATTTCTCGGTTCAAGGACTTGTCGGTTTCTTCACGATGTTTTCCAGTGGTGATTAAATAAATTACACAAAGTAATGCGCCTAGCTGGGTTTAAACCCGCGATCTACAACTCGTAACTCGGGGCCGCTACCACTCGGCCACTGCTCTCAATTTTAAATAGTTTTTCCAGCCTTCAGCCGTTTCTTCTTCATCATTCAAATAATAATCTATTTAATACTCTCTAATCCGTTAGGTTATGGAGGACTAGGACATGCCGTTTTCCTCTCGATGTTTTCCTGCACCGTTTTGAGAACAGTGGTGATGAAATAAATTACACAAAGTAATGTGCCCTGTCTGAGTGAACTCGCGACCCTACAACTTGTAAGTCAGGCCCGTTACCACTCGGCCACCACTGCTAATTATCAGATGATATGTAGCAAACATATTGTGAAACTCAATTTTTCCTGTTTGAAATTAGATTTCTTCTTACAGATTTTAGAACCCCGTTTGATCAAAAATAAGCGGTGAGTTTTAGAAAGTCCTTGTACTAAATTTCACACTTCTAGGGTCTGCAGTATCGGCTGTGCATTGATATATCAGTCGTGTTATAGCCTTTTTCTAATATCTTAGGGTTGACATTCAGTCAAACTGGACACAGCTATATATACTGTTAAATTTTGGCCGTTTTAATGCCGTGGAGGATCGATTCAGTACATGAAACACTATCAATTTGTGTAGATAAAATAAAATAAAAAAGTACTTTTTTCTAAATCTTGTATAAAATAAAACGACTAAAATTTAACGGTGTACAAGGACATTAAAAAAAAACGAAAAATGTTGAAACTTGGAACAACTGCTTCGAACTCGCTACCTAGTAATTGGCAAAACATTTTACCTCTTAAATAGACTAGTGCCAAATATAATGACTTTTGACTATTCGTAAAGACTGTCAAAGATCTGCAAACAATACTCGGGAACTACAGCTTAATGTAGTTTCTGAGGCATGGAGGAATATCAGTTAATACGCGTTGAATAGACCTCATCAGAGTTGCAACACAAACCTCCCTGGTCCAGAGTTCCCGAGACGCCGCAAACCGCGTCAAGTGGAGACGCATTGCGGGAGCCTCACTAGCCAACGAAAATGCAACATGATCAACCACGACCACTCTGTCAAGAGTGAACGACTAAGGAGGAGGGTTTATCCATATTTTTTAGTATTGTTTAAAAGTGTCTCATTTCGATCCTAATCTATATACATATATAACAAGTTTTTAATGAAAATATTTTTTTTCATAACAAGCTTTTATAGCAGTGGTCTATAATTATATAATTAAAACTCGTCAAGACGATTCACACGAGTCCAAACTCGACGTGGTTGTGCCGTTTAATTACAGAGTTCCTATGGCTACCTCGTGGTTCCATCATCAGATCAGCTCCATGTCATCATAATATTGCATTGTCATGCGATTTACACTGGCATGCAAAATTTCAGCTCAATCGGAAACCGGGAAGTGGATCAAATTTAAGTTGCAAGATTTGATTACAGAACGACAGACAACGGGACAGGTGAAACTAAATAAAAGCTTGTAAAAAAGAGAAACTGACTGACTGACATATAAACGCACAGCCAAAACTACTGGGACTAGGAGTGTGAAATTTTGCACAAGGCTTTTTCTTATCGCGTAATCGGCCACTAAGAAATGATTATTCAAAATTCACCCCCTAAGGGGATGAAACGGTGGTCTAAAGTTTGTATGGAGAAACCTATTCACAAAGGGTGAAGCCGCTGCAGAGGCTAGTCTTCTATATCTATAAAAGGAGAAACTTATTGACTAGCATATATATATAGACTTGCTGAAAATCTTAGAATGATCATCTATCCATTTATTCTCAGCTATTCTTTTATAATCAAATTTTTAAAGCTATTTTTAACATACTAATTACACAGGAAATATTCATGCAAATACTTCGCGTCCTTGAAAATAAATAAGCCCTTAAAAAGAAATAAATAATCCTAAGGAAAAACTGTCAAATGAAAACGAAAATGTAATTGAATTATAACTCGTTAAAAGTCTGTCTGAAAAAGTAACAAACAAGCTTTATTTGAACAACTTATTTTTCATAGCACGTAAAAAACGAGAAAACTGGTCAAGAGTGAGTTGAATTGGCACAGCAAGGGTTCCGTGCTACAATATTCTTCTTCTATGTTGTTGTCTTGTTTCTTTTCTGAGTCTGTTTTTTTTAAATTGCACCTACCATGTTATGTTTCTGCACTACCCCAAAGGTTGACTGGCACAAAACTACTATTTGTATCTTAATATGCTCATGGCCAAGTCACTATTTTTATAATGTAAACAAAACTATTGATATAGTCACAAAATATTGATTTATTATTACAAATTAAGTTGAAAAGGACTTTTATGCGATTTAATTTTTTTTTACGATGGATGAATTGCGTAGAGTGTCTTGACTTTTTTACATTCAGTGTTTTGGTGGAATATATTACTGGAGACTCCTTGACATGCAATGTATGACAAAATGATATGTACGAGTAATAATCTTTTTTTTTATTTTACTTATTAAAAATTTCACAGTGAGCACCCTATACAGAGCCAATGAATAAAAAAAAATGTAAAAAAAATCTTGAACAAAACAGAAAATTGGATTTTTTATTCATGACGTCAAATAGGGGATGAAGGTTCGTCATTTTGAGACACAAACCTTATTTTATCAAAAACCTCATTACTTTCTCAGGAAGTCAGGATCAAGATTATTGTGGCCGGAAAATGACACACAGACGGAACAGGATATTTTGCCGTGTACTAGCTTTTGCCCGCAGTTTCGCTCCTGCTCTACCCCACTTTACTCTACTCTACCCTACCTGGCTCTATCTACTCTACATTACCAACCTATCTACCTACTTACTTACCCTACTTTCCTACCTACCCTAATTACAGGATTGCCACAAAAAAAGGAGTGAATATGTATATGAGTTTTTTGTTCCATCATAACTTCAAAACGACTAAACTGATTTACATGTATGGGGTATCGTTAGAATTCTTGTATTGTCCCGAGTAACATAGGCTATATAAAAATGAATGAAGAAATGCAATGTGGCAGGTATGATAAATAAATGAACACCCACACTTTATTTTTTTTCTAAATATTTTATTATTTCATAAGAACCTTCTCCTGACAATAACAAACGTAACTAAAAACGAATTAGCGACATCGGTCCAGCCGTTTAAGTGTGATGACGCGACCAAGGGAAATTGGTATTCATTTTACAAGCTTTTATTTAGTTTCACCTGTCTCGATGCTTGTGGTGGAATCTTGTAAATTAAATTTGATCCAGTTCCCGGTTACCGATTGAGCTGAAATTTTGCATGCATGTGTCAATCAGATGACAACGCAAAATGATTACGTCGTGGAGTAGATCTGATAATGGAACCGGATGGTGGTTATAGGAACTCTGTAATTATACGACAAACCTCCATCGAGTTTGGGCTCATGTGACTCGTCTTGACGAGTTTTAACTATATAGGTCTATACCGCGCTTTAAAAGCTTGCATTTTTTTTTAAATTGAACCTTTGTTTATATAATATAGACTAGCTTCTGCCAGCGGCTTCACCTGCGTAATAGTGCATTTTCTGATACAAATTTTGAACCATCTCCACAGGGGGTGAATTTTGAAAAAAAAAGCCTCTCTTGGCCTATATCATAAAAATAAAACTTGTACAAAGTTTCACATTCCCAACCCCAATAGTTTCGGTTGTGTCTTGATATGCTAGTCAGTCAGTTTCTCCTTTTATTGAGAATATTAGGAGCGAAATGAGACACTTTTAAACGATACTAAAAATAGGGATAATTCCCTCTTTCTTAGTCGTTCACTCTTGACGTGTCTTGTCTTGGTTGATCATGTTGCATTTTTGTTGGTTAGTAAGGCTCCTGCGATGCGTCTCCACTTGACACGGTTTACGGCGTCTCAGGAACTCTGGACCATGGAGGTTTGTGTTGCAGCTCTAATGAGGTCTGTCCAACGTGAAGGTGAACGCCCACGAAACCGCTTCCCCTCCACTTGTCCCTGGACAACGAGTCGCTCCATGGATTGTTCGTTGCGAACAACGTGACCGTAATTTAAAGATTCATACTTGCATTAACGAAGATAATCTCTGTTTGATTTTTAGCTTCTCTAGGATCGAGACGTGAGTCCTAAGTGCTGCCGAATCCGCAGCAGTCACCGCCAGTACCAAATAATTACCCTATTGTCCTAATAACCTCATCAGCAAGCAAAATTCAATTAAATTTTACGGTAAACAAGGAAATAAAATACTTCAATCAGTGCAATTCATTAGGACTGCAATTGTAACGGCATATTCTGCAATCTACTTGCAGCTGTGTGCAAATAACGTAATGCAAATAAGCAGCCATCTGATGCCATTCGTTCCACTAATTTGTGATTATTTATACACGAACAAACCTATACATACATTTACATAGATAAAAAAAAAACATAGATTCTTACTATATAGTTTAGTATATTTTTTATGATATTATATATATATATATATATATATATAGATAGATAGATAGTTAGTGCACACAAAGTTGGTGCCCTGAAATCGCACAAAGGGGTCGCGGCATACCAAGAAGGAGATTTTTTTATGGTGGGCTAGAATCATTAATTGACGAATCCCGCTCTTGGGAGGAGCAGGAAACAGTATCAGACTCTTACTGACTAAACACCCCACCCCGTTCCTTCTTTGCCTTTCGCTCTGGGGCCAAGCCTTTCTTTCAGAAAGAGACCCTGGGCCCCAGTAGGCTTCGACCCTTTTGCAGAGTCCCTACGACCTATATAACATACATTGGCATTAATTCTTACTAAGTTTTTTTTTAAGACATAAGTCAGTGCACACAAAGTTGGTGCCCTGAAATCGCACAAAAGGGTTGCGGCATATCAAGAAGGATGAAATGACGCGACTACTTGGAATTGGCAAGAAGTCGCCCAAAACCGAGAAAACTGGGAAGTATGGAGCCTTTGCCCAGCAGTGTGACAGTATGGGCTAAAAATAATATTAATGAACTAGTACTTGATTGCGTGCCAATGGGCTTACGGCAAAGGACGCGAAAGACCGAGCGAAGTGGAGGCGTCTTATTAGGAAAGCGGACCCCGGGCACCGAGGTGAAAGCCAAGGTTGGCAACCGGGACTACCGCTAGGATGATGATGATGACTTGATTGCAAACCCACCACAAGGTAAGCAGTGACACAATCGTAGATGGTGAATCACAGTAGTTTACTCGTATTAAGAGCCTATTCACTCTAGCATAGAAGACACCTAGTTTTTGTACTGATCAATTGTCTATAGAAAAGATGAACGCCTCTAAAATTACTTCCCATAAATATAAATGTAGTTATTATTTTTTGATGATTAAAAAAAGAACCAAGCATAAATTATAATTTTAGCTTAGGTAAGGCCCAGGTGTCATCATCATCAGCTTTTTTTTAACGTTTCCAACTGTTGGGACACAGGCCTTCACTCCAGAGGAAATGGGCCGTAATTTACCACGCGGGCCCAGTGCGGATTGATGGATAGCACATTTCTTTGAATTTTTGGTCGTAGGACCTTTGTTCAATGGTTTTGGTTCTAGGGTTTCCTTCACCGTTTTGAGAGCAGTGGTGATGAAATAAATTACACAAAGTAATGAGCCTGGGTGGGTTTTAATCCGTGACCTACAACTCGTAAGTTGGGGCTGTTACCACTCGGCCACCACTGCTCTATCGTGCGTGTGTGTGTGTGATCCCACATGGGTATCAGTCTAATATATAGTTCGTTTAAATGCTTGCAAAATGTGGTACTTTACCTCCAATACATTGCGGGAAGGTCTCATGAGCCACGTCTGAAGACCTGGAAACCGCTGGCAGTGCGCGCACACCTTCTGGTGGAAGTACGTCGCACGGTTGTTGGTGATCATCTGGATTAACCTGGTGGAAATACGATTATTTTAATCATTTCGTTTTACATATAAATGAAAGCGAGAATATCTAGTGTACAATCTTA
The DNA here is from genome assembly GCA_029852875.1 of Mythimna loreyi. NCBI lineage: Eukaryota > Metazoa > Arthropoda > Insecta > Lepidoptera > Noctuidae > Mythimna > Mythimna loreyi. The sequence continues at coordinate 9,710,272 of CM056795.1, read as the reverse complement.
TTTTTAGTATATTTGGCAACTTGAAACACGTATATTTATGTAAAGAATCTATCTACAAAACTTCGAAACTGTAACATGAAAAATCACAAAGTTATAAACTTGTTTAACCTTGTTATGTTACCTGGGTGCCAACCCAAAACTTGCCATGTTTTATATTTAGTGTGTAGGTGGTTTAAATTATTGGAATCGACCTAGTTATTGATTCTGATCATATGACGAGGAGAGATGAAACGCATGTTACAAAAAAAGTTTTGAGTTTACACGTAGATGGATGGAAAGGAAGAGGGAGGTCAACGAAGAGATGGATGGATAGTGTGTGGAGTGATATTTTCATTATTTTTTTTTCAAACTAATGCTTGACTGCGATCCCACCTGATGCAATAATGCAATCATTAATAGTGAGGCACTTTAGTTTATTAAAATCCTATTTCCTCTAGCCTTGAAGACACCCAAATTATCGGATGGGAAGACCGCAGTAGGCAATTTGTTCCAGTCCTTCGATGGGAGGGGAATGAAAGATGAAACGCTTAGTCCGAACCGTAGAGGTGAACAACGAAAGAAAAGGGAGCTACTGATAGTGTGACGGGTGACAGGACAGAGTGGAAGAAAAAAACATGTTGCGCCGACCACAAGTAATATGGGATAAGAGTTGGATGATGATGATGACTCAGTTATTGATTCTGAACCAACTATCTTCAGGTATCGCATATACTAAAAATAATCTTATATATAAAAATGAATCGCAAAATGTGTTGGTAAGCGCAAAACTCGAGAATAGCTGAACCAATTTCGATAATTCTTTTTTTGTTGTGTTTGTTATTGTCAGAAGGTTCTTATGAAAACAAAATTAGGGTATAGTAGGGTAGAGTTGGGTAAAATAAAATAATCTCTTGCCGGGAGCGAAGCCGCGGGCAAAAGCTAGTATTGTATATCTAAAACAAATAAATGGGCGACATTATCGTATTCCGTGATGTTTTCCAGGCTACCTATAATGGACATTAATGGACAATAATTGTCAGAACATGATATGGAGCTGTCGTAAGTTAGACAAAAAGCATATAAGCATGACTTTCACGTGATTCGAAAGAAAAGGACCGTTTCTCTTTTATATATTTTGTTTATAAATGATCTTTATTTTGTAAGTAGGTTTAAAAAACACTTTTACATGTCATTTTCTTTTTTTTTTGTTTCTATTTGATCGCACGTACTATCGAACACACATCCGCGTGACCACCACTAAGATCATTTTTGCTTGCACTCGTAACGAAAACTTTAAGATTTGGTTTGACGCCGCGTCGCAGCATTCAAGTGATTTTTTTTAAGTGTTTAGGCAGAAATGACCGCGATAGTACCGAGTAAAAGGGCGAGACAGTGATACCACCACACATTACACATTGTTACAGATTATGAGGTGTATAATAAAAAGTTTAATAAATATAATAGTACGAGAGCCCACGACCAAAATTTATTATATATTATATTTATTTTTTTATTTTTTTTTATTTTATAAGCGATTTGTAGAGACAAGCGCTCGATCTAGTACTCGGTCGGCTCAATGTTCATAGCATTTGAGAGCAGAGGTGATGAAACAAACTATACAAGGTAATACGCCTGGCTGGGTTTGAAACTGCGACCTACAATTCATAAGTCGAGACCGTTACCACTCGGCCACCACTGCTCTCAAAATATATTTCCCAAGTTTATTAATCTATACTAATATAATAAAGAGGGAAAGTTTGTTTTTTTGTTTGTAGGAGGTAATCTTTGGAACTACTGGTCCGATTGGAAAAAATTTAGCAACAATAGAAAGCTGCTTTACTCCTGAGTAACATAGGCTATATTTTATGAACGCGGGCGAAGCCGCGGGCAAAAGCTAGTGCAATATATAAAGCAAAGCATATTGTGTTACTAGACCGAGACTCATGTTGACATCAAAAGTTAAATTTAGCCAAAATACATGAAGTCAAACGAGAAAAAATATCTATTTATTTATCATCGTAAAAAATCTAGACAATCCACTTTCTCATTGTAAGATTATTTTGCAAAACTTAGACTGGCTGTTAGCTTCATTTGATAAAACTTAGTCAATTTTGACGGTACATACCTATCATGAAATTTCTTCAACAGTTTTCTCGCCGTTGTTATTTAAAAGTTTGAATATCAACATTCAGTATTTAACGTAACTTCAGGGTCCGTAGGGACTCTGCAAAAGGGTCGAAGTCTACTGGGGCCAAAGTTCTCTTTCTGAAAGGAAGGCTTGTTCCCATTGCGAATGGCAAAAAAAGAGACGGGTTGGGGTGTTTATGCAGTAAGAGTCTGACACTGTTTCCCGTTCCGCACAAGAGCGGGATTCGTCGATGATTTTTGTCCTCCATAAAAAAAAAACCTAACTTTGGGGCCTTATTTTCGTGCAACTCACGAAATTTCCAATGACGACCGATAAGTAGGTATAAAATGGAGAGCAGTAAAAATATTCGTCTCAATAAAATTTTACAACGTTTTACAGCTGCATACTGAGGGCATGTTTCGTAGGGAACTCGATAAAATTGATATAAAGTACGTTTTGAAGACGACACGACTACAGCATAAATTTTAGAAACAGCCAGTGTACTGTAAAAATATTGAAAACGTGAATTTTTTTGTTGTATTAATTTTTACTACAAAATCAAAATCATTTATTATTTGTGTAACATAGGTAGTCAATACATACATAGGTAGATCTTATAATTAAAAATTATAGGTCGCTATGTCATGCCTATAAGGCGTACATATTGAGTTGCATGCTATGAGAAACAAGTTTTCAATGAAAATATTTTTTTTCATAACAAGCTTTTATAGCGGTGGTCTATACTTATATAAATAAAACTCGTCAAGACGATTCACACGAGCCCAAACTCGACGTGGTTGTGCCGTTTAATTACTGAGTTCCTATGTCTACCTCGCGATTCCATCATCAGATCACCTCGATGTCATCATAATATTGCATTGTCATCCGAACTAAACGTGAATACCAAATTTCAGCTCAATCGGAAACCGGGAAGTGGATCAAATTTAAGTTGCAAGATTTGATTACAGAACGACAGACAACGGGACAGGTGAAAGTAAATAAAAGCTTGTAAAAGAAAATTCAACATTAATCATGCGAGAGGTAAACTCGAATTATTTGCGTATGTCAAAATTAATGTCATCAAAAATACTACCTATTTGTATTGCGTTCACTGCACTAATCTCTTTGTTGCTGTCCACTACAAAGTTATTCGTCGTGGTCACAGTCCTCATTGAGGAAAAACGACGGAAAGCGGTGGAGGGACACTAATGTCTAGAACTGGAGCTATCATCATTACGTATAAGACATATTCTGTTTAAGGGCGGTTGTACTCACTGAGTATTTTGTACTAGCTTTGGCCCGCGGCTTCGCCCGCGTGGTATTGGGGTTGGGGTTTCCGGGATAAAAAGTAGCCTATGTCCTATTCCGGAGTGTATCCTATGCCGTTTTGGCGTGATTGAGTAACAAACATCCAAACATCGTAACTTTTGCATTTACAAAAAACGAACCGGTTCGATCTTGAATTATTGTAGCACGGATGACGTCTCGCCACAAAGTGCGCCCGCTACAAATGTTTCCTCGGTGTGCGGGCTCACGTAGGAATATATGGGAGCGTTAAATGTGTCGCGTTTCAAATGTGGCGCTACAATTGTGGAGAAACAATTGTATGCCTGGTGTGCGGCCGGGTTAACTATCATATCAACACACAACCACAACTACTGGGTCTAGGAGCGTGAAATTTATTTATTCACACACATGTCTTCCCTTTATTTCATTGTTGAACATTAAGAAAGAGATTTTCAAAATTCAGCTTCTAAAGGGATGTGATGGGGGTCTAAAGTTTGTATGGAGAACCCTACTTTCACGCGGGCGAAACTGCTGGCAGGGAAGTCTAGTATTTTCATAATATAGTTCTGAATGAGTTGGAAACCAGTCGAGCAAATACACGAGTCTCACGGCAGCAATCTGATACGTGCTCGGAATCATACAATAATAATATACACACGTTCAACATAAACTAAATTATGCAGAAACGCCAACTTTGCAATCCCCAAGGATGCTGTTTTGCAAGAAAAGATTGTTAAGATAACAGCAAATTTAGAATTGTTTCGAAATATCGAATAGTGAGTAAAACTGAGAATATAAGAGCAAAAGAGATTACCCAAATTTGCATGAGGCTCTGTACCCACTTGTTTTATACCTTCTTTTATACCAAACTAGCCTTCTGCCAGCGGTTTCGCCCGCGTGAAAGTAGGGTTCTCCATACAAACCTTAGACCCCATTACATCCCTTTAGGAGCTGAATTTTTAAAAACCCTTTTTTAGTGTTCGCCTACGTCATAAAAGGAAGCCTTGCGCAAAACTTCACGCTCCTAGTCCCAGTAGTTTCGGCGGTGCGTTGATATGTCAGTCATTTAGTTTCCCCTTTTTTATATATAGATAAATGAATACATGGTTTCGGAAATGACAATGCTATTTCTGACGGAAGTAAGAATTGTGAACCATTTGTTTAACATTTTATATTTTTGGCGAAGCGTTTGATGCAAGAAAATCGAAACGAAACAGTCGTAACACTTTCCCGTAAGTTTACTAATCCGAAACACTTAACAGCGGATACACGCTACAACGAAAATCTTGACAACGAAACCATGCCATCTCGAATTACATGATCCCCAAAAATGTGATATCGGATAAAACGTCCCCGTATGTTCATTAATCCTAAATACTTCAGCCCTCAAGCGAACGCCGGCGTTCGCGGGTATTAACGGAAAGTTATTTGTCTATAAAAAATTTTTTTTTACGTTCTTGGATAAATATCAAAATACCCTACAAAAAAAAAATGAAAAAAAAAACATTATATTTTTTAAAATTTGACAACGGCGCGTTTCGCGAAATCATGAGCGCGAGCGCCGGCGCTCGCTTGGGTGTCAAGGGGCAACGAATGACAACAAGATTTTCATGGTAGCGTGCATTTTCACGTTGTGTCTTCCAAAATGCGGTTGACACACCTTTTGAACATCTTCTCTGCAAGCAATGTACCCTGTACACTGGCGACTCTTTCATATTTAGTAGCTTTTAATATTCCGAGACGAATACTGTAGTCAGATCACGTACAAGATGTACGCAAAAAAAGAGTTATGATGGCTAAGTATTAGAACCGTGTTGTGAGGAAATGGCTGACGTATATATGAACTAAATAATATGAGCTTTGAATATAAATTAGAAGCTAGTTGGAAGATGGATATGAGAAAAGAAATGCATCTACAGATTCTTTTTTATTGTAGGTAAAAATCATCCAATGACGAATCCCGCCCTTGGGCGGAGCTCGAAACAGTGTCATACTTTTACTGACTAAACAACCTACCCTTTTTCTACATGGCCATCTATAACAGGGCTAGAGCCTTCCTTTCAGACACGAACCCTTGGCCCTAGTTGGCTTCGACCCTTCTGCAGGGTCCCTAAACGCATCTACAGATTAATCTTTCGAGTGCCGTAATTAGAGACATAATTGCCTATTGGCTATTATGTCTCACACACGCACGAACGAATGTGTTCGGCGTCCGCTCGGGCTCTAGAGTTTAAGCTCTCGTTAGTAAAATTTTAACACCACTGACCCTGGTTTGTTTTTCGGAAAGTTCAAATAATTCAACCCATTGAAATTGCAATTCAATCAATCTACAGTTGGCTTCCCATCAAACCAAATGTGGCAGAATTGCATTATTTTACATCGAACTTTCTGAAGCACAAGTAATCTCAGCCTTTAAAATGACCTTGGCATCAGCAATCGTTGCTTAACTGTGAACATCAGCTTGTGTGATTGTTATTATTTTAGCCACAAGCTTAAAAACCAGTCTTTTAACTAAGGCTTAAGACCTAATAGAGGCTAATATATGGTACCATTGAAAACTCTTCCGCCTAACTACCGATAAGTTGATTTTTGCTTGCATTCGAATCGACAACTTCAAAGGTTTGGTTTGGCGCCGCGCTGCAGGATTCAAGCCAAATTTTCTTAAAGTGATCAGGCAGAAATAACCGCGATAGTACTTAAGAACTCTGCTGAAAGATAAACATGAAAAATCCCGCTCAGAAAATTTTACTTTAAGCTGCATCCACGAGATATAGGTTAAATCCTAGTGTGGGACGATGTATTAAATAACTCCCGGGTTGTTTGCAAGATCCTTGCACAAAATAACCGTGGATTTACTGCTAAAGCGTATACTCTATTACAAACTACTCAAAGGACTATTCAGTGACAAGAAAAGAGCGACCCTATACAGAATCACAACAATGGCAACAAAAGCACTAAGTACGCTTTCTGCATTCTTTTGTGTTGCAGCATCAAAAAAGGGCTATTTATCAACTCACGTTGCTTTGTCGTGTGGGATTTTCTCTCCTCTCTCCACTTCGAACAGAGGCACCACGAACACCGTCTTCGCGAAAACACAACCAGAATCCCTCTTCTTGTCACCCATCAATTTTCTAATCATTTTCAGGAATTTCGGCGCCAAACCACGACTCGGCACCATTTCTATATCTGACACTAGGAAATAATTGGTCGTCGATGCATTTCTTGCAACATTTCTACCAACGTTTATTGGATACAACATTGCTGTTGATTTTCTATACGTAGTTATATCTGAATTTGGACCAGAACAATCCTCGAACTTCAAATTAGGCACAGTGAATCCTGAAGGTGGTATCTTTAGCATCATACGTTCTATTTTATTCTTCCTCGCCCTCTGAATGTATTGCGCCCGCGTTTTGTTATTTAACTTACGATAATTCTCTAATTTTTGTCTCATTATTTCTCTTGCGTCTCTTTTTGTTACTGAAGCTACAGTTGTTGTCACGGGAGGAGGTGTAAAATACATTCTTCTCTCTTTCAACGATCTTATTTTTGGTTCTGTTTTTGTAGGGAAAAATAAATGGACTGAAACTTTACCCATAAACGGATAACAATAGCATAGCTGCTCTAATATTTGCATTGCAATATCTAAGTCATAGTTAGGTACGTATACAGCGAGGCTAATGGGGCCATTCCAATACTTCGCTATTTCCACTACATGATAAAGAAATTCAGGCGTCGCTTGAGTGGCATACGTCACTGCGTCAACCTTGCTGATATTCGCGAACGCGACACCTTTAATGGCATTGTAAATAACTCTGTAGTGACTCCTACTCCCAGTTTCTGGGGACGGAAGTACAGGGAATGTGCCCCACTTGAGTCTATTTGGAAGGCCATAGTTAAACTGGCAATAACTTATGTTCCCGGGCTGTCGACCTTTGAGGAAGGCGCCTGGTCTGTAGTCAAAGTCACCGATACTCCTTTGTGGCTGTGGGTGTTCGTGGTGGCGGGACGCGTACATCTGCAGCACCATGGTCAGAGTGAGTATGAAGGCAGCGGACAGAAGTATGGTCGAATGCTTCCTTGTCAACCTGAAGGAGTAAGCTCCGAATATCCGCAGGCATCTCGACATCTTTATCTATCATCGTTTATATTTGTAATGCTCTTCTAGTAAACATGTTTCGCACTAGTTCACTACGCAGGCAGTAGACTCACAGTAACACCGTACATTTTTGTCTTTTCTTGTTATGTTATCAGCTAAGAATTTTTGTAAACAACACATCACACAATGACATCGAACAACGAAGCTTACAGCCGTTTGATTTCCGCACTCCAATACCACTTGAATTTTTTCACAACATGCTTGGATTTTAAAGATTGTTATTTATTCACTAAAGGATTATTTTATTAGTTTATTAAAATAGTAAAATAGTGTTATTTTCACATCAATTTCGAGACATTCCATTACCGTATAACGTCTTATTTTGACAGATGGCTGCGCGCGCCGGTGACTGACATTCTGCGCAACTGAGAAATCAATATTCCCGCCATACTGGTACCAGTGCGTTCTCGATTACCGAATTTAAAAACCAGTGAAACTGGAATAATCGCGTATTTTCTAAACTTTTGTACATAATACTTATTATTATTATAAACAAAAAATAATTATTGAATTTTCTGAATGTAATTTTCAGATTCTAATCTTTTAATTATTGTATTTCGAGAAATCGTTTCCCAAAACGTGAAATAGAGAACGATGTCTTTCTCATTTTTTTTTTTTTTAGTTTGTTTCAGGTTTATATGTCCTTAACCCCTTTAGCTTATTTCTACAGTCGTATATACGGTTATGAAATCAATATGCTTATTTGCATGTTACATTTTTAGACTGCGGCAAGTTAGTTCACGAAGTTTTTTTATGCCATACTTACCTTGAGAGGGGTTTACGAGTTGGTCGTTGAAAAAGTTTTCTACCAATGAAATTGAGAAGTTCAATTTGATGTTCAGCAATGTTGTAAAAAACTACTTTTAGTTTTACTTTTGACACGATATACCGGCGAATAAAATAAAATACGAAGTTTTACAAAAAATAAATTAGCTTCAATTTTAACATTTCAAAAGTGCCTGTAAATGGTCTATTTGAAATAAATGAGTTTGAGTGTTTTGAGTTTGAGTTTGAAAAGGAACGCAAAATTTCAATGAAAAATATTTCAGTGGCCCCGGATCGTGTGGTCTGCACCAATTTATTTGTAATTATAAAAGTTTTGTTTTTAATCTTATTTATATCGATACTATTTTAGATCGCGTTTTGGAATACAGGCTAAAGATTATGCTATGATGCATATTTCATTTGCTTTTGTACCAATTTTGATTTTGTTTTTACTAGGCTAGTATTTTATTATATTAAAGCCGGTACTGTTAAAAGTTTCTCTTCATTCTTTCCAAATTATTACGAATAATTGCATTCTTGATAGACATTTTAAGTATTTTATTTTTGCAAAATCATTTATAATCAATCTACACTAATATAATAAAGAGGTTAAGTTTGTTTTTTGTTTGTAGGAGGTAATCTCTGGAACTAATGGTCCGATTGAAAATAAATTTTGCAACAATAGAAAGCTGCTTTACTCCTGAGTGACATAGGCTATATTTTATGTACGCGGGCCAAGCCGCTGCCAAAAGCTAGTAATAAATATACTTAAACTGAGATAACAAATATTCCTCCTATTCCTAATATGAACTTGTAGAATTATTAGCTGTTATTTAGACCAATGCGCCTTACCATCACATTATTTTCCTGCCTCGTTTTATTTGGGGTTCCTTTTTCTTTCTATCACTCTCAACACAATCCCACCATACATATCTTCTTCTTATCTTCTTACATAAATATAAAAATGTATAGTAGTTCGTTAGTCTCGCTTAAACTCGGAAAGGGCTGGACCGATTTGGTTACATATGCGTATTTTTTATGGTAAGTAAAAATCCTCCAAAGACGAATCCCGCTGTTCGGCGTATCAGGAAACAGTGTCAGACTCTTACTAACTAAACAACTAAAAAAATAAATTTTTATTTAACTTCGTACCACCTAATAAGCATCATTTTATTTTTAACTAGCTTTTGCCCGCAGCTTCGCCCGCGTACATAAAATATAGCCTATGTCACTCAGGAGTAAATCAGCTTTCTATTGTTGCTTAAATTTTTCAAATCGGACCAGTAGTTCCAGAGATTACCCCCTACAAACAAAAAAACAAAAAAACAAACTTTACCTCTTTATTATATTAGTGTAGATAAGCATCATTTTATTTTTAAAATGATGCTTAATAGGTGGTCCTAAGTTTGCCAGAGCAGCTAGTAATGTAATAAATATTTACTAAAATAATAATCATGTTATATAGAATGTTGGTACAACGTTCGAATTCATACCTTTTTTGAGTTACTTATTAAACTCTGAATGTTCAATTATAAACAGCGATAACGATTTATAGTTGGTTTGTAATTATTAAACAGTTTGTGTTCTGTTTTGTAAATAAAAAATTTGTTTTTTTTTTAATAAATATTAAAAATATATACATCGTTAACACTTGGTTGTTTTAATCCCGTGAAGGGGTCGTCCGGTACATGAAATACTATCGATTCGTAAATATAAACTTACAAATTACTACTAATACTAAATTCATATCTTTAAGTAAAGAACAGCCGAGCGGGTGCAATGGCCGTAGGTAGTTTGCGTAACAACTACTCTCTACGGGTTTTAATGGTGCAAAAACGTAACTCTTATTAGAAATACCAATCATCAGTAAAAATGTAAAGAGGATATTTAGAGTTTTTTTTTATGTTAACACAAGACAATTTAGATATAGAATAAATGAAACAGACGCGATCTCAGTAAAGTAGAGCTAAGATATTGATTTGAAGTGTATTTATAGAAGAAGTTATGTTAAGTTGTGAATAGAAGTTAAAATCGGTTGAACAGACAGTAAAAATGTTTTCTTTAAATGCCTAATCTAGATATTTAAGTATTTCGTTGATTTTAAAAACAAACAGTAACTTTACAGTTAGTTCGTACATTCATTCGCACATTGTACGAAGCCAGTATAAAAAAAAAACACAGAAAGCATTATTGTGATAATGAACTATTATTAATTTTACGTGTGTAATATTTTGTTAATCTATATTAAGCTACGACATTCATTTAATTGTTTTATAGTTTATTGGTTTGACTTTTATTTGATTTTAATTTGAATTTAATTTAATACTGATTTAATTTTAATTTGATTTTATGTAATTTCATACAATTGTAGAGGCAATCGCTTTAATTTTATTTACTGTTTTATATTACGTGGAAAATGTTGTTGATTGTACATTTATTTCATTTATTTAACTGTATGCTTACTACAACATTTTAACATATCACCGTTTGTTTTCCTAAATAAATAAAATAAAAAGCAAAGCTAGAAATTTGAGCAGCAACCACCGACCATGCTAGCTCCACCGCTCTGTCTCTGAGTGACAGACCACACGACGTGAACTCAATTTAACTTTGTTTCTTTCTGCGTTCCACGATATGTTAACATGGACATGGCTGTATGAATAATTGAATATATTTGAATATAATGCATAGGAAACTTTGCGTACGAAGTGCAAGACTGTGCTGCTAGATGCAGCGCTTTAAAGGTTTTTTGTTTAGTTGGTAAAATCATCGAATGACGAATCCTGCCCTTGGGCGGAGCGAGAGACAGTGTCAGACTTCTACTAACTAAACGTCCCACCGTTCCTTCCTGCCTTAGTTCCAGGGTCCCGGTGTTCCGCTTTCGCATCAATCCTTGGCTCCAGAAAGCTTCGACCCTGCTGGGCCGGTGGGCCCCTACAGTTGTTGAAAACTCCTTGAGACGCGCGGGAACAGTGCGCGCCGTTGACGAAAGGGCTCGGTCTAGACGCTTACCGGATAGGCGGACAGCGAAAAGTATGCGAAAGGTATGTTTAGACTACGACACTTTATACCGTTCTTTTACTACTTATTTGCCTCTCTTTTTGCGGAATCTTCGTGTCTGGACTCGGGTCGCACGCGGTCCCCTGTTTGTCCTAATCGTTGTGTGGTGAGTATGTCGGACATAGGCATCTATTAGAAGAACGTTCTTAGTGTCATGCGTATCTAACCTCAACGAGAACAACGCCAGTGGCCCCGACGCGTTACCAGCAATTGTACTTAAAACTTGTGAGCCTGAATTGTCTCCAATCCGTTCAAACTCCAAAAATTAACCGTACATTTATTATATAAACGTAAGTATATCCTTACCATCCTTTCCCTAAATATAAGCAACTTCTCAATACCCAAAACACGAATTTGATGCGCTCTTTGACATTACAAAATTATATTCCACTGATTTAGAGTTTTCTGCCTAAATAACTTTCTGAATTACTGTTCCTGATTGTATAATAAACTTCCAATAGCTGTCGAAGATGAATGATTCAAAAACTGATTTGAGCGACTCCCTTAAATTTAAATCAACTTAGAGAGATACTAACTTATATTGAAATAAAACTCACTCAATCTAAAACAATCCAGGAAGAATAACACTTAACTTTTCTTTGGCAGTAAAGGAAATGCAATCTCTCCAGTATTTTTCTTTGTACAAAAGTTAACACCGAAACAGCGAGGGCCGTAATAGATTTTAATTATACCCTGCTTCGGAGATCGCTGGCGAAATTGGGAGAAAGTTCGCCGTATAATTGCATTCAACTTTTAATGAGAAGTTAGCAGTTAGAGGGTTATAGAACACGCCACACCCTGTTTTTGGAACAATTCCCGTTCATGTTCAGTCTCAGACTTGAAAACATGAAGAACGCACTCAAAGAAAAATTTAAAAACAACATTTTAGTGAAACCTTTATATAGAAAGTTGAAAAATGGTAATAAAATCAAGCCTAAACTATTCATTGACAGTCGTTTTAAACGAGATGGCAATGCAATTAGTGTCAAAAGAAATATATTAAACACTAACAGTGGATTTAGTAGACACATAAATAACAAAGAGAAAATAATATATGTATATGTTTCTCGTGAAAATGAGAATAAGAAACATTTATTTGATAAGGTTACTCAGAAACCAAAACAGAATAGATTAAGAAAAGGTTGTAATATGTTAAGTGAAGTACAAAACAGAAAGGCTAATGGTGAAGTGGATCGAATTGAAGATAAAACTAATGAAATGGTTCAAACTGATACTGAAGTTAAGGTTGTTCCGCACGTAAGTATTAACTAGAAGCAAAGCTAGAAGCTAAATATATGTATATATATATTTATTTATTTAATACTTCATGCACAAATGTACAGAGGAGGATTCAATGCCTTAGGCATTTTCTACCAGTCAACCTTAGGGTGATGGAGAGACAAACAGTGGTAGGTGCAATAAAAGAGCAAGGAAAAGTGAATATAAGAATAAAAATAGTAATAAACCATAAATATAATCTAATTGTATAATATATATATATACACAAATAAATAAACTATATAATATATATTTATATATAAATGGTTTAAATCGACAATTCGAGAACATTAACGCTGTGATGAAACTATATATATTGCTTATTGTATAGCTATATTGTATTTATTATTGTATTTGTTTCATTCTCTGTTTTTTTAATTTTCTTTAAGTTGCACCTACCGTGTTTGTTTTTGCACCACCCCAAGGTCGACTGGTAGAAAATGCCTATGGCATTAAGTCCGCCTTTGTACCTATTATGTGCATAAAGTTTTTATAAATAAATAGATAAATGAATATTAAGAAACTAATATAAGTTCTACTAGCGACTTACTTAGATATTCTTTCATATTCTAACAAAGTTCTTTGAAATACTGTACAAGGCTAAATATTTATGCTCATGTTTCTTTATCTTCGCGGTATTTCTTTAGAAAGAATAACCAAAGTTATAATTAGTTTGAGTCTAACTTGAAAATAACCTAGACACCTACATCAGTAAAACTTAGTTAAGAGGGGCTTTCCTCGCTCGCATATTGTCAACGTATTTCAGGGTTTTAATCTAACGCAATTCAACGCGATTTTTGATAAAAGGGCAACGTGAGAAAAGGGAGATAATGCCTGAAAACTCTGTTGGCATTCGATAATTCCGCGATTTACTGTTTTTTTTTTCAAACCCTTTATAGTTTTTGAGATCAATTGCCTTCATTCTTTTTTATTTATATTTCAACTTTGTGTTCAATACATTATGGAAGGCCAAAATCCACGTAAAATAGCAGATTTCCAGAATTCTCTACCTGATTAGTTTTATTTATGTTTTGATGATAGAAGCTTAGATAATATACAAGTTTATTATGTATCAAAAATATCTGGAACAAGATGTTTAGTAACGTCACAAACACGTAAGAGCGCTTGTATAAAAATTTACTTCAGGTTGGCCGGCCTTAACACCTGAATGATTTACGCATAATTACAAATTCTCTTTCATAACGTAGGGTGTCTTGTACCTCATTGTACACGGGAAAGTGGTGGGTTAACTACACTCAAACAGTATACAATACTCTGCTCTCTGCGGGTCCAATTTAACAACACATACAGGGCGCTTTTGTGGTTTTGACGTTTGTGTTCCGCATCAGAAATGCTTGCCTGCCTCAGATGGTTTAGCACCTACGAGTATCTGCTGTAAAAAGACCGCCTTCCATTGTTCCGAACTTTGAGCTAAGTGTCATTTCCTAAGCAATATAATTCGTCCCGCCAACTCAACATTATAATATTACCAATAAATATTTCAGAATGTCATCATCATCAACCTAGCGCCCGTCCCGGTTGCTACCTTGGCTTTCACCTCGGTGCCCGGGGTCCGATTTCCTTCCTAGACGCCTCCACTTCGCTCGGTCTTTTGCGTCCCTTGCCTCATTAGCACGATCCAACGCCTCTTAGGCCTACCTCGTTTTCCGGGTCCCGGCGGAGGCGGCATGGCGAGGCATCTGTTACCCACGTCGTCTGCCGGTTTTCGTAAAACGTGGCCATACCAGCGTAAGCGGCCCTCCTGCAGTTTATCCGCTATGTCACGGACCTGAAGGCTGCCCCGGATGCGGGAGTTTTTAATGCGGTCTTTCCGCGAAACTCCAGACATGTAAATTGATTCAGAATGTAAATTGATTTTAAGACGCACACATACTAATACAATTAATTAAATGCAGACATACTAATGTGTACATTTAATTCCAGCCAGATGTCCAAGGAGCTATACTTCTTAAGCTGGGTATCCTTCTGATCCACCTCAGTGATCTGGATTTTGGAGCATAGTATAGTGTTTCGAGTATAATCCATTATTTTCAATAAATAAATCAAAAATCTATATAATGTAAAAGACGTAACACGTTGAAACAGTATTTATATCTCAAGAACGGCTGAACCGGGTTAGCTGAAAATTGGTAGGAAGGTAGCTAAAAACCAGGAAAAGGACATAGGATACTAAAAACTAAAAAAAAACTGCTCAATTGTCTCTAAAGCAGAACAAATTAATAAATAGATCAAAAATAACAATCTGAAAAAATATTATATTTTATTACTAGCTGCTGCCCGCGACGTTGTCTGCGTGGAGGCTCTACAGCACCAAAAAAACCTAAGATGGCAGTGTATGATCAGTGTATATCAGATGGCATAGCATTATAAGTAAACAACTTTTAAAATAGCATTGCATCAGCCTTATAAAGTTCCCGCTGCTGGGACACAGACCTCATTTCTAGGAGAGGGAATGGGCCATAATCCACCACGCGAGTCCAATACGGTTTGGTGGATGACACTTGATGAATTTTTGGTTCTAAAACATTCACGGTCCCAGTTTCCTCATGATGTTTTCCTTCACCGTTGAGCAGTGGTTATGAAATAAAATACACAAAGTAATGCGCCTGGCTGGGTTTGAATGACAGACCTACAGCTTGTAAGTCGAAGCCTTTACTACTTCGCCACCACTGAGTCGGAGCCTTTACCATTCCGCCACCACACTACGATGATAGTTATGCTGCCAGGATCCAAAATGTAAAGAGAGTCAGGACTGGTGACGCGGGAGCAAGCGACATACAGTTGCCCGCGTAAGAGACAACTCGTCCTGAAGTTGACATCCGCTGCACTCAGTGTCTGCCCCTTCGACTTATTGATGGTCATCGCGATGCAAACACTCACGGGGAACTGTACACGCTTGAACTGGAACGGGAAGTTATGAGGTATAAATAATGCCTCGACTTCGCCATAAACCGTAAGAATTTTTGCTTCAATGATGTGTCTGTGCAGCGAGATGACTTTAAGACGGGTCTCATTACCACTTCGGAGGAGATAGGTTCCGAAAATGCATAATCGGGTCTCCGACTTTCAGCTTGATGGTATGCGCTTGAAGTCCACTTGCTTGCTGGGAGTTCAAAAATTCTACGGGATAATGTGTGGCGTCATCTTGCTCGATGACAGTGTTTATTGAAGTATAGATCACTGCATTTCTCTCAATTTCCGAGAGAATGTATTCGTTAATTGCTGTAGCCTGATCATTTTTGGACGTCAAAATTTCCCGCTCACACACCCAAGAAATTGACTGTTGTCGGATGACGGATGGGAATTTGAACATGGCATGTGCTGTCTTGCCACCCGGAAGCAGTGTGGCAGCAATTCCCAACGACGCGACAGCAATAGCAATATTGCCTTGCCTCCTGACCTCTGCAAGTATGCCATGTTTTTCCTGTTCCAATAGGAGCAACCCAAGAAAAACATTTTGCCCCGGTTTTGCACAACGCTTTCAAGGACGGTGTCATAAATCGTTTTTTGCTCTGAAGATAACTTTGTCTCAGCGTTATACTCTCGATTTCCATAGTCTTGATGCGGTGACGATTGGGGAGCTAGTAATCCATATTAGATCAGTGGATTGCCGCCGATAGAAATGTCCACATCTTGAACTGAACTGAGGTGTTCAGCACACGATCATCAGTTACGCCTCAAAGCTCGCAGAAAATCTTCAGACAGATGATGGCGATATTTTAATGAACATAACTTTTTTATAATACTTAACACCACATTTTTTTTAATAGTCTTGCTCAACTCTGTTTAATATTTTGAGGGTTTTTTGGAACTTGAATTTTTCAAAACGAACTATACCCTGCCCTATATATTGCCTTGTGCGATTTTGTATTTGTATATCCTGTCCACATTATGAGGTGTACAATAAAGCTTACGATACCACGTTTAGGAAGAATTTGATTTTTATGAAATCAAATAGATGGCGCTGTTTTAAAATTTTCTATATGCTACTACATTCAACTATGTTTCTCTGCCCAAGTTACTTAAATGTCGTACTATTTATAGGGTAAAGCCAGATAATAGCATGGCTTACTCAAAAACAACATTTAAATATGCGTCGTTAGATTAAACACTGTCACAGAATGCGTAAGAAAAATAAGTATTCACAACTCCTCCCCCGTAAGTGATAGCGTGATAATATGTAGCCTATATGTTGGCCCATCCTTTATTCAAGCAAAATTTGAAGATAATCCATGCAGTATGTATAAATATATATCCAAGTAAGTTTTTGAGTTTAGCCTGGACATACATACAGACAAACAGACAAAAATTCTAAAAACTATATTTTTGGCTTCGATATCGATTGTAGATCACTTCCCAAGTATTCTTTTAAAAAAATATTTAATGAACAGTTTTGACTTTCCTACGACTTTATTATAGTTACCTATATGTATAGATTATTCGTAAAACTCTTTAATTAAGTCCCAAGAGGACACAAATTTCCGTACAACTGTTGTCGTTTAATTGTGTCTGTAATTACGGTAGTCGAAAGGTAAAAATAATATTATTTTGTTAATGTAATATTTTCGTTTGTACTAATATGAGTCAGTAGATGTCGTTGTACGTATATAAATAACATTGAAAGATTGCGTTGCAAAATAAATCCGTTAGACCGTTGGAATAAAAATAAGACATTTCATATAAACATGGAGAACGCCGTTTCACCATTAAAGAGATAAACTATTTTTTTAAATTTTGTATTAAATATTAACCCACATTTTTTCGTAAAACGAACCAACCACTACCTAACATATTTCCCTCAAAATAAATAAGTAACATTTGCTCTGTTTGGGCTTATTTTTTTTTTCATTTTTTATTCCCAGTTGTGAGTAAATTCGACCGCGCAGTAAGAGACTACGAAATCTTGAACACGACCTATGTCGTGAGATTTTGAGGGTTTTTTGAAACTTAAATTTGTCGAAACGAATTATACGACTTTTATGAAGAAAATGCGCACTACCATCTATGAATTTTAAGAATAACTAACTGCTAACCTTGCCAACATGGTCAAAAAATTATTAATTTCCAAAAAGTGTCAAAATGTAACTTGATTTGATTTTTGTGTAATCTCATAGATGGCGCTTTTTAAAATATGTCTTTATACTACTAATATTCATTAAACTATGTTTCTTTGCTTAAGTTACGTAGTTTTGAAAAATGAATAATGGGGATCTTTATTATTTACCTAAATAAATTTACGTGCCAAGTTTCAAGTTAATTAACCCAAGCAATAAGATTCTCCCATACAAACTTTAACATCCCCTAAATCTTGCATTGGGGGTACTACTGAAAAAATAAATATGGCATCCTGGATAACTAATTTAGGGTAATTTTTATGCTAAGTTTTGAGTCGATCGGCCCACGGAAAAAAAAGTTACACCCTTGCATCCATTGCACCATTTAAATTCAATATTGCTTACCTCTCATAACTTACGGCGTGATAATATGTAGCCTAAAGCCTTCCTTGGTTTACAAGGAACATTTTTGCTGAATTTCAAATCAATCTATCCAGTAGTTTTGGTGCCAACTCGTACCATAGGCACAGAAAAACAGACAAACAGACAAAAATTCTAAAAAGTCACTTTTTGTCATCAGTTACGTTTTTCTAACAAAACCCACTCATTTTTTCCAGAAAATTCTCAATGTACAGTTTTTCTTTCGTTACTGTTTTATTATATGTATAGATAAAACAATGTCATCACCGCCAAACACACGGTCGTTGTTCAATTAGATCTCAAACACTGTTGGACTGAGATTTGGAAACTAGTTCCTAATCTCAGTCGAACATCGGAATAGCTTTAGATTTCCCAAAACAATTTCCATTAACTCGTCTATTGTCTAGGTTTCGAACACATGGTTGAGATTGTACCCGCTGCCGAAACTCCCCGGAGAGTCCGTGGGTTCCGTGATCTTCAGATGCATTGTTTGCCAACTGGGATTGTGCACTATCCTCGTATTATGGACCACCATTTGGGTCTTCCTTATTCACTATTTTGAAGGTAATTCATTTTATTCTATTGGTTTATTTTTCACCGAATTTTTGCAAACTTTTTACTTCTCTTTGATGTTTCTATAATATTTTAACCATCCAATTTAGACGGGAGTTACTGTATTCATAATGTGACCCGCTCTCAGTGTGTGAGAGAGATGAAGCTACGTAGGCCGCATAGCACTATCCCTTTCTCACACCGAATGTAGTCATAGTAGACCCTGATCCTGATATATCGAGTATAATTATTATCTTACAATATTTATTAAAAACTTTGTAATTATTCGTTGAAAAAACTAAAACCCTGTGGTGTGACGTACATCTTATCGTAATTGTGAAATACTGTTTTTCATTATTTTTTTATGGATTTATTTTCAGGTCCCTACGAAATAAAAATATCTCAAGAGTTCGAACGAAAGCAGAATAGTCTAGTGATTGATCTTGCTACTGAACTAAGACAGGTAAGTAATAGGTGTATTTACATTATAACTGTCTAGTAAGACGATCGTACTTGACACAATCGCAAAAGACACTTTAACGTTAGGTATGAAAAGTAGTGAACGAACTTTTATTTCCTTACTATAATTACTAGCCCCAGCTTCGCTCGGGTGCATAGGTGATATTAAATATATTATGCATGTATTATACATATAAACCTTCCTCTTCAATCACTCTATCTATTAAAAAAAACCCTATCAAAATCCGTTGCGTAGTTTTAAAGATTTAAGCATACATAGGGACAGGAAGCGACTTTGTTTTATACTAGATATGTAATGATAATGAAACACAATACATGATGACAGTCCTTATGACAATCAATCAACAATCTCAAATGTAGAAACAGATAGCTTGTTTCTACATTTGAGATTGTTATACTGTAATCGCACGTGTTATAGGCAAAATTGTGGTGTCTCTTCCACAAAAGCCATTCATTAACCTCTCGTATTTTTATAATTAGAAACAGAATTAAAAAGCTATTGTGTCTCGCGTAGATCTGCGTTCAATTGCGATCTGCGTGCATACGAAAGGTTAAGATATAAAGTTATACTGTAAAGTATTTACAATACCCTAAGTAAAAAATCTATTACAGTGTAATACATTTATATATATATATTTTATTGTACAGAAATATGATAATTAGTACAGTTATACCCGGTTTCCGAGGGCCCGATCAGCGCAAAAAATTAACTAACTAGATGTCGAACATCTTGTCAAGTGTCAATTGATATGCATAAAAATAATCGCGTTTAGCGATAAGACCGTCCACTGTAACACCTTAGTATTTTAAGCTCCTAATGTCATCATCATCATCCACCTTTTTAATGTTCCCACTACAGAGTCACCGGCCTCCTCTCTAAGAGAGGGAATGGGCCGTAATCCACCACGCGGGCCCAGTGCGGGTTGGTGGACGTCACATGTCTTCGAATTTTTGGCTAGGACATGCCGGTTTCCTCACGATGTTTTCCTTCACCGTTTCACCGTTTTACCGTCAGCTCCTAATGTACTAGATTGTATTTATTGTATACCTACAATAAATAGTATATCTATCTATCTATAAAGCATGATCAGCGACTTTGATTTGATAGTCAATGGGAAACAATTTTCCTTAAAAGTTATAACAACCAACAATAGAATCATGAAACATTAATTATACAAAGGTTTATTATGAAAAAGCGAACTGGAACAGGCACTACCGTCGGCAAAGAGTAACATAATTTGTAAAGGCAGAAGCTATGCGAACTATTAACTGCTCTTTCTAGAAATTATATAATCGCGGCAGGTATTCACGACATTGCACACTGAGGTTTAAAAGAGCAGAAGTTTCATTAATTTTTTATCTTCTTAAATGGAGAAACTGACTGACTGACATAAATTAACGTATAGCTAAAACTACTGGGCGAATTTCGCCATGTATTTCGATCAAGATTCGCCTTAGCTTGGCTAGCGCTTTATTATACCGTTAGTCGGTGGTGACTATCACTTGGTGTTATCTATCAATGAATATTTTCAGCTGAAGTGGTAATGAATGGCAATCCCAAGCTAGTAAGCACACCTAAAAAAATTGCTTCCAATGATATTATTTTAACATCTATAGTTAAAATGTTTTTTTTTTTAATTATTTACAATGTTCTCACATATTAGTATCGACAAGAAACATGTAACCGAGATATTTGTTATACTTACCATGATTGGAGTACCATGTACCATGGAGTTTCTTGCACATTCTTCTCCATAGAGATCTACGCGTTGGAATGTGCAATTAGCATCACTTTTTCTTTTAGGACAGACAGACTTGACGTTTCAAAATTGCCTGTAAATGGTTTATTTGGAATAAAATGATTTTGACTTTGATTATTTGAGCCACCTTAATTCTAGATGGAGATTAACATTTCAAAATATCTTTTGCCATAAAAGCTACCAAGCATCCTATGCCTGTCTTGTAGTGGAGTAGTTCTTCTGAAGATCGCATTTGACGCGCGAATAGTTGAAAGCCAGCAAGAATTCTCGGAATGGCCGCTAGTTAATTTCATGCAACGCCGAGTCGTCGGAGATAAGGAAAGTTGCATAAAACCTCTCATTTAGAGGCTATACGGGAGTAAGGTTAAAGTTTAGTTAAAAAACTTTTATTCTAAATTTTAATGCAATTAAAATTTATAACGACTAGCTGCGGTTTTACTCAGGGCACCACATTATAGGCTAAAGGATTTTTCGAACGAGCCCTGCTTTTGCGAGCTTCGTTTGGGAGAAGTTCTTTGGTGTTTATTTTGTTCTCATATTTTTCTTATATTTATTATTCCATGCTACTTCGGGTTTTTTCCTGAAAAACCTCGTAATTTTGGGTTTTTCAGGAAAACGTCAAAAGTAGCTTAATTATAATAATAATAATAATTTATTTATAAAAGACAACATTTGGTCCACAATAAATGTTAGTAGGTAGTACTTATTTCTATATTAGTAAAGAGATTTCAAATTTGTATTACAAAAAAACCACAACATTATCACACAGTACTGAATTATCAATAAATTTAAGAATGTCAAAAATTAAAAAAAAGAAATGTCATAAAAATAAATAAAATTGACAATAAGTTAAAATGTCAGAAAATTAAAAATAAATGTCAATAAAATACATAAAATTGTCAGTAAATTAAAAAGGTTAAAATGTAATATTGATAATAATTTAAAAAGTGAATTATGTTATCCTTGTTTTAGTCATCTAAAAATTTCTACCGCTCAGAGTGTAGTAAGAGAAAATGTCGAAATTTTACTGACTAAAAACCCAACCGTGTTCTTTCAATTATCCATTACATTCTAATACCGCGGTGACTGTTCCAAACAATCCCGTAGCCATAGCAGTAGGTTATAATAGCTTACAAGTAAATGAGAAGACTTGGAAGAATGTTTGTTATAACTTATGACTTGCTCTTTCGCAAGCCCCATTGTGAGTGACTACCGTTCCGAGTCATGTGTCACCAATGGCTAAACACACTAGTCGTAGACATTCGTCTTATAGCATTGTATCTTGGATGACAAAATACCACGCAGCTTGCGTGTTACAGTGACTGTAAGTTTTCTGATAAAGAAAGCTTACAGTTAGCAGTCAATCAAAGGTTAATGAAAAAGGCTATGCTTGGGGGCTGTGTAGTTCCTTGTGTGACCCCACTAGATATTAAAATATTCGCAGGAGAACCAAGGTTACCGACAGCCCGAAAAATCGTAGCAAAAAACTTAAGTGACAATGGACAGGGCACCTTGCTCGCAGAACAGATGGTCAATAGGGGTCGAAAGGTTCTAGAAAGGCGACCGCGTACTGGAAGACACAGCGTTGGAAGGTCTCCCACAAGGTGGACCAATGATCTGGGGGCACAAGCCTTTATAGCAGTATTACTTCGATATTACTTTCAGTGGGAAAGAGACGGCACTAGACAACGTTTCTAACGCTGGCTGTCACTTGCACATTCTGGAACAGAAATAAAACAATCTTATTTTAAACGTCATGGTCAAAGTCCTGGTGAGGATTGCTAAAATCTTAAGGCGTATCCACATATGCCGTCGGGTTTGCCGCCGGCTTTCAGACTGTCTTTGAAATCTCGCAAAGAAAAGATGCCTGGCAGCGGCATGCATCGTTCCAGGCCGCCGGGCATGTGTGGATGCGCCATTATAGATGCGACGCACAGAATCGTTCGTTGTGGCGACAGTTGGGGAGGTCTAGGTTCCACAGTGGACTTCTTTTGGCTGAAACGTTGATGATGATGACTATTGCATTCATCAAAAAACAGAAAATATATAAATAAATCACGGTAAGACGTAAAGATAAAATTAAAGTACAAACGCAAAAGAAAATCAACTGAACTGATTCAATTATTCCGGTACAGTTAACAATACTCCAAACAATACAATCCAACTCACCAATTGACTTGTACAACTCAGAAAATTGCAATAGACTAATAGTTAATTGAAACTAGAACTTTGTTCATATTCTAGGAATATTGGTACATTTAGTTACCTCTATGTAAGCTACCAAATACCCTGTGGAATGGCGGAGTGAATGTGATCTAGCACATTCAATTTGTGATATACACCGTGAAATTTTAATGGTTGTTTTCCCTCAGCGAAATGGTTGTGTCTTGGTAATACAAACGTTTGATAAAAAAATAAAATATTAAAAACAAAAAATGGACCTGTAGAGTGCAAGCTAATTATGACGTATCACAACGTGCGAGAGCTTATTTTGGTTTAAATATTTAATGAATCGGTTTCCTTTGACGGCGTGCTGCTCATGCGACTCTAGTAGTACCTACAAATTACGTCTAATGTTACTATTGTTTTCGCTTTTTTGAGTTGATGAATATTTTTAACAATTATTTATAAAAAAAATACTTTTTATTTTTACTGTATGCTTCAAAAGTACTCCTTATGGCAAGTCATTCTGCCGCGGGAAAACAACCATTTAAATTTCACGGTGTATACTCGGAACCCTGTCTTGTTACATACTAGCTTTGTCAGTGACTTCACCCGTGCGGATGTCTTACGTACACGATACTTTGAGATATGTGAATGTCCAAACGACACGGTAAAAATTGTCTCATGTCCTAATAATCCCATACTCTCCCTTGTTATGTGATTGGTTTAAGGTAGGCCTTCCCCACTTGCCTATCGTCAACGTCGCGCATGGTTTAAAAGCTTGTTGCTTCATTTAACGCAATCCAAAGTGATGATTGATGCAAAAGTAATGCGAAAAAGAGATGGCACCCGAAAACTATGTAGGCATTCGGTAATTCTACGATTTACTCGAATGTGTCACAAATCTTGTTCCTAGAAATACGTGTTTTTAGAAAAAAATGACATCCTTTAGAATCTCAATTAAATGCGCAAAGCTTCTATAGAAGTACTTTCTTATATTTTTAATATAAAATATCAGATTTTCATAGGTCTTTACTGGATTACCCTAACACAAATTTATGTATTATCCTAGAAGCCTAGATAATGTCCACAAGATATCTGTATATTAAAAATATCAGAAGAAATATGTGTAATAACATCATAATCACGTAAGAGCGGTTATATGAAGATTTACCTCGGGTTGGCCGCTCTTAATTGAAAAAATAAAACAGGTGCGGGATAGCACTGGATTATCTTCTAAGATTCCGAATAAACTATTTTCGATCATAATCTACACTAATATAAATACAATAAAAAGCAAAATTTGTTTTTTTGTTTCTTTGTTTGTAGGAGGTAATCTCTGGATCTACTGGTCCGACTGGAACATTTTTAGCAACAATAGAAAGCTGCTTTATTCCTGAGGGACATAGACTATATTTTATGTACGCGGGCGAAGCCGCTGACAAAAGCGAGTTCATAAATAAAAAGAAAGAACTTGTTTTGCTTATTCTACCTAACACTTTTGAATCTAGCTACGACGCGACGTCATAATTTGACAGAAAGCCGATTCTATTCTTATTCTATCGCATAGTGCGCTACAAATTTATATATGTACGCGTACTTGCATAGAACACTGAACATTCAGGGATCTTGCAAATCCCTGAGAAGATACAAAGACATAGCTAGCTACAAGCCAACCTCTCAGTTTTGTATTGTCTGGAAATCTTAGGATTCCAACGCTCCTTCACAGTTTCAAAGTTCTGACGACACGAGTCCTTTGACTTGTCACCCTGTTGCACAGAATGCAATGGCGTCTTTACGTACGAACCCTGACTCCTATGCCACGTCATGTTGGGTTTTATTAAGTAACTTGCTTTGATATATTTTCTTTTATGATCTTGTCTTTAAGGCGGTTCACACACTGCCCCGCATCATGCTGCATGTTGCGTTTCAACGTATTTACGCGCGTTCTTGCGGGAGTGCAAATTTGCATCATCGTGCGTGTTTTATACGCACCCACGCGCGTAGGTGCGATTGTAGATTCACGCACGGCGGCTCTCATTTCATTCAAAATCACGCGCGGCACTACGGGATTCGGTGTGCCATACCTTGCGTCTCACCCCGCACCTACGCGCGGGGGTGCATGTTTCTCCGCGTATATGCGCGTGATCCGCATGAACGCGCGTGGATGTATTTTCAGTGTGTTGGGCTGTGCGTGTTTTCCATACAAACGGAGATACTTACAAGCAACGGAAGAACACGCATCCACGCGCCACGCTGCATCATGCGGGGCAGTGTGAGAATCGCCTAAAAGTTGTTTCGTTTTGTTTGTCTATTTTTTTGAGTTGGACCTACCATTTTATGTTTCTGCACCATCCTAAGGTCGACTGGTAGAAAATGCCTAAAGCATTAAGTCTGCTTTTGTTCAGTATCATGTGCATAATTTGTTTTTATATAAATAAATCTTCTTCTAAATTGCTTATAAATTGGTCGACTGTTAATTTTATTAATTAATCTTTCGACTTTGGTAATTACAGACACAATTAAAGAACAACAGGTGTGCGAATGTATTCGCCTGGGGCTCAAAAGTTTAAATTGGAATCTATGTTTTCTGATAACTTCAAGTCAATAGCGATTAGGTACTTCTTGGTAAATACGCTTCATCATCGACAACATAGTCACTAACCGTTAGTTGAGATTGTAATCTGCTGCTCCAACCAACTTTATATACATTCGTTTTAGTATATGCAAAACCTTAAACACGTATTTTTATGTAAAGAGTCTATGTATAAAATGTCATAACTGTATCATGAAAAAAAAATTATTATTAAAAAAACAAAATACCCGACTGCACACTAAAAAAAGAGTAAAACAAGCCCCACAATACAAATTTACTGAATATAATTTATAAATGTTGATGGAAAGCATCGCAGGCGGGGACCAACAGAGGCTTATTTATAGTCATTTCTGTTGTGCACCATTTAGCAGAATTTTCGTTGGTGGCGGTCAAGGTGGTCCCCGCCTGCGATGCTTTCCATCAACATTTATAAATTATATTCAGTAAATTTGTATTGTGGGGCTTGTTTTACTCTTTTTTTAGTGTGCAGTCGGGTATTTTGTTTTTTTAATAATAATTTTTTTATTTATAACTTTTTAGCTGTTTTTATTTAACGAAAATGTTGTAGATGTAGAAGACTATGTATATGTAAGTACCATTTTAAATTATTTCGACGACATTTGGCTTTAGATTACGAGTACATATTTTTTTAAAGGGAAATTTAGAAAAAATATTATTATGTCTTTATCCCGTGGGACTTTTAGGATAAAATGTATCCTATGACACTCCCGTAATCAAGACAAATCTAACGATACCTCATACATCAAAATCCATCAAGCCGTTTAGGCTACAGAAGGTCACAAAGGAAAAGACATACATACATACTTACATACACTCGAAAAACATTACCCTCCTTCTTTGGCAGTCGGGTAAAAATCACTAAGTAGCACTTGTTCGCTACCACCAGGTAGCATAACATGCTTATAACTTTGTGATTTTTGTCCGCACAAATATATGGTCATCGGGCCATCTGGGCGTTTATGGGGTTGTTTTGCTCCCAAACCCAGCTGTGTTCGGGCGCCTAATGTCTGCTATATCCTGTCGTGACCTTTGTTGTACTTTGTGTCGATGGCGTCCAACTTATTACCTTTTCCTTGTCGTGTCACCCGTCATGACATCAATGACCGGTGTTGAAACCGGTCATTAGGGTGGAGACGGAGAGGGAGGCCAAAGAAAAGATGAATGGTTTGTGTGAGGATTGATACGAAGGAAAAGCATGTTAGTGACAGCATGACGGGTGACAGGGCAAGGAAAAAGACAGAAAGATGATTGGTCATTATGGTCAAAATTCAGTCGGGACAATTTTATTTTCAGTTTCACGTTAATATTATTTCAGTCTCTTTTTTGGCCAAAGACCTTAGAACAAATTCATTTCGATACCCTTCATCGTACAAATGTGGTAAAAGATATGTAACTTGCCAATTTGCGCCGTCTCGTTGAAAATGAAATTTGAATATTGACAGCATCGCAGGTACTTATATGAGCAGATACTGCGGTGTCCCGCGGGAGTGTCTGCCCTACATATTCAATGTAAGTCACGTTACATATATGTTCAAATATATATAGATTGATTTTACGACACGTCGATGTAACGTTGTGGTTTTCCTCCTTATAACTTTATTACACTGAGTTTCTTGATTTAACGAACTGTAGCAGATGCTTTAGTAACTTGTACAATCTACTGACTTTAGCCAAGGACAGGAATTCCGTACCAGCATCTGTGTTTCTTGATAACTACATCCTAAGAGTCCTTAAAAAGAATGAATAGGTTACTTTTAGGCAAGCGTACCACGGACCAAACCCAGGTCAGGCCAAAGAGATGTCAGCAATTAATGAGGTCAATCAAAACCGACACCTGAAAAGGCTGCAAATTTTTCGAAAGAGCTACCACAACCCCTGTAATAAAGGGTGACTAAAGGACATAAATGTTGTTACAGTAGGTAAGTAAGAGCCTAACAATCCCTCCCACTCCATCCAGGATGAGAGAAGAACCATACAAATGCTCTGTAAAGAGCTTTCCACGGTTCATTTGGGGGTATCTGCTGATGAAAAGGGATCTAATCGAGTTTCAATGCTCCATACCGTTTGCAACTAAATACAGAAGGTCCCAGCTGTGTTTCCGGCTGTTTTTATTGAATATTAGCTTCTTCACCTACGTTTCTTCCCCTTAGTGAGGAAATTTAAGAAATACTCTTATTGCACTTTAGTGCTTACAGTTATAGTCACAAAAAGAAACCTTGTGCAAAACTTCACTTTCCTAGTCCCAGTAGTTTCGACTGTGTATTGATCAGTCCGCTCAAATTTCAACCCCAGTTTTACACGCTTAGGGGTAAAGTTTGGTAAAATCTGTTCTTAGCAGACGTCTACACCCTATAAGGAACCTGCGTGCCAAATTTTAAGTTTGATAAGTACAGATTCTGATATTTCATGATTAATCAGTGAGTGGTATTTCGCTTTAATATCTATAGATAAAGCCACCCCTCAATACACACACAACAGTTTCATATTTTTTAAAAGAATTTCCTCGTATAAAAACTATACCAACAACCTGCTAGTTAGTAAGCCTATAAACAAACAAGCAAACAGTATTTAATCACTCGTCAGTCCGCCGTGCGAGGTGATGAATCAATATTTACTCACGTGCAATTGCGTTTATACGCCAACGCCTCTCGGTTGATTGCTTGTTTAGAGATATTACATGGAGAGCTCAATGTGCTGTGTGTTGGGATATGCTGTGTTTACGCTAGAGATGTAATTGGTACTCGGAATTGCTCTCATCAATCGCCTGCCCTAGTTATCGATTTTCAAAATTGCATTAATTTGGTACTGACCAACAGCAAGTCAATTAATTTCAAACTTTCAATGATAAATTCATTGAAAGATTGAAAAATTGACTTGCTGTCAGTACAGTCTTAAAATAAGTATATTTTGATATAAGTGGAGTGTATGATCTGTTGCTAGATCACACACTACTTTTAGATGATAGAGGCAAAATATAATAAAAGATGGCAAAGTAATTTAAACGGTTGTATTGTTCCAAATGTATGGGTAAAATGAACTAATGGACTGATGTGTGTGAATAAGTGACACGTGGCCCTTGCTGGCCGTAATGAGAACGCCTGAATTGATGATTATTATAAAGTACTAGCTTCTGCCCGCGACTTCGTCCGCGGAAAATTTTTAAATTAGATTACCTCCTACAAACAAAAAAACAAAAAACAAACTTTACCTCTTTATTATATTACTAGCTTTTGTCAGCGGCTTCGCCCGCGTACATAAAATATAGCCTGTGTCACTCAGGAGTAAAGTAGCTTTCTGTTGTTGCTAAAATTTTTCCAATCGGACCAGTTATTCCAGAGATTACCCCCTACAAACAAAAAAACAAACTGTACGTCTTTATTATATAAGTATAAGTGTATAAGTGTAGAAAATGAATGTGAGGCGTAAATGCTGACTTGCAGTATGTGCGGTTGCACCGTACATGGAGAATGTTTGACATTGCAACCAAGGTGAATACTGTAACTTCGTCTTCTCCATAGACTCTTTGGAATGCCTACAGGGTCAACGCTTCCTGGGCCAAGGGTTGATGCGAAAGCGTATCACCAGGGCCTGGGAATAAGGCAAGGAAGGAATGGGGAAGGTTTTTTAGTCAGTAAAAGTCTGACACTGTTTCCCGCTCTGCCCAAGGACGGGATTCGTCATTCGATTATTTTTACCTACCATAAAAAAAAACTCTTTGGAATGTGCAATTACCGTCATTTTCTTCTGACAGACCGAGTTCTTGACATTTCAAAAGTGCCTGTAAAGGTTTATTTGAAATTTAATAAATGCTTTTAATTGAACCCACGTTTATCAAACGACGTGGTCGATAAAAAAAAAGGTTTAAGGTTTCACCGCACTTTGGTTTCGTGAAGAAAGACAGCGCGATAGTTGACATCGATAGATGTCAACTTTAAAAGAAGTCGTGACCTGATCTAGAAGAATACCACGAATCCTGGTTTCAGACGATGCGGGGAAAGAATGTCGAGAAAGACTTAAGGGAGGCCATTGTCCAACAGAAGGGAAATTATAGAAAAGGAAAAACGAAGTTTCATTAAGAAAGTCATAAAAAATATTGTACATCATACATCTTCCTGCCCTTGTCCCGTTTTATTTGGGGTCGGCGCAATATGATGTTTTCTTCCATTCTGTCCTGTCACCCGTCACACTATCACTAACTCCTCTGTCTTCCATATCACTTCTCACACAATCCATCCATATCTTCTTTGATCTCTCCCTCTCCATCCATCCACATTTATACTCATGGCTTTTTTTGTAACATGCGTTTCATCCCTCCTTTTTACATGGCCATACCAAGACAAACGGTTCCCTCTCAACTCATACCTGCAAAATTATGAAAAAACAATTAAAAAGTTAATAATATAATAAACTCGTAAAAAATTTCCCCTTACCGGTCAGCTCCATAAATCTTGGACTTACTATAAAATTAGTCGGAAATGAAAAAGCGAAAAATTCTTGTAAAGCTATAAATCAAACTTACTGAGTTTAATAAAAAAATTCTGATGAGCTAAATCCAGATGTCAAATCAAATAAAGACGGTTTCGCCCGTACCAAGGTACGGTCAGCAACGAAAGTGGGTTGACTTGGTTTTTTTTTTATAGTGGGCAAAAATTATCCAATGACGAATCTCGCTCTTGGGTGGAGCAGGAGACAGTGTCAGACTTTTTCTGACTAAACACTCCACCCCATTCCTTCTTTGCCTTTCGCACTGGGGCCTTTCAGAAAGAGAGCCTGGGCCTCAATTTCGGGGCCCAGGGTGGGCTTCGAGCCTTTTAACTTGGTTTTATAATTAGATATTAATACATGTAGTAAGGTTAGTTCATTTTCTAAGGTTAGTCCTCGAAAATCGTCAAAATAAATGTTACTACCTATGTCCGTCATAGACATTGAAACCACAATGTGCCTCGATCTGGATTCATTAAAAAGGTAATAGTTAGAAGATAGTTTTTTTTTAACATATAAAAATTTCTCCATCAATTACATAAATAGTACTTACATTGGTATGATAATATTTTATCATGACATATATACTAATTTACAGTTTAATTTATATTTATACTAGCGACCCGTCCCAGCAGGTTCAATGGTGGTATTTTATTTTATTTATTATATACTAGCGACCCGCCCCAGCTTCGCACGGGTGCAATGCTAATATTAAATTTACATATATTATACATATAAACCTTCCCCTTGAACCACTCTATATTAAAAAAAGCCGCATCAAAATCCGTTGCGTAGTTTTAAAGATTTAAGTATACATATGGAGGAAGCGACTTTGTTTTATACTATGTAATGATGTCTAAACCTGTATCAAAATCCGTTGCATAGTTATAAACAGATACCGGAAAGCGTCTTTGTTTTATTCTTTAAGTGATGGTGATTTTTTTCTACGTGTTTTATGAGTATCATCAATAGCAGGAAGTGATCCCACCCGGCAACAGAAAAATGTGATAAATGAAGAACCACTCGACCGATTTTGTGTAAACTTCACATAAACCATCTACTAAATAGTCTAAACAAAGCTTAAACATTTGGTTTTACTTTGAGCATGCAAAAAGCAAGCAAGCAAGCAACTTATTGAGCATCAAAAAATTCATCCACATCGATATCAATGGGAAAAGTGCTCTCAACGCTGACAGTAAGATTTATTGTGAATTTATTTATTTTTTTACCAATTTTTTGCTTCCTTTTCTTTGAATCATTTATAAATATTAATGCACATTTACTTTAGTAACTTTAGATTATTATTAGAATAATACTTAAATAAAAATATTAATAATTATTAAATAAAAAAAAATAACTATATGTACCTCCCTTTGCTGACGACAGTACACACACACGTACCATTGAAGTTGGGAATAATCTCGTTATGCAAATTTATTCGCACAGAGAGTCTGAAGCGGAAGATCAACATGTAATCTAAGCAGTTATATTAGTTATGAGAATCAAATCGAGGAAATACTCACTCAGTAAAATGGAATTGGGACCGAAATACTCATTCTGAGGTTCTTCGTAAATATACACTTAATTTCCATTGCCTAGAAAGCCATAATGAGAATTTTGTCAATTCGTCTATTTAAATTAAATTGAAGATTGTTAATGATCAATAAACACAATATTTCTAACAAACATCCCGATTTATTGGCTATTAATAAAAATTATGGTGTATAAAAAGGCGTGCGCTCCTATATTAAAAAAAAGAAATACTTTTATTGAAAAAAATATATATTTCTAAAACCATCTTTGCATTATTCAAGCAACAGAGTACCTGCTGATTTCATATTATTGAAAAAAAAATGTATTTCTAAGGAAACCGGTTTGGGGCGCATCGGTTGGATGATGGTCATAGTCAGAAAAATTATTTGGGTTTTTGGAGGTATGCGGAACAGAGAGTAAAGTCCCACATACTTGCGTTGAAAAGGGAGGATCCTCCGACCAGACAGGTGTTATAGTCTGGTGGGCTACTGCCCGATAGTTGACTTCGGGCTGTCGTATATGTTATAATCGCGCGGAGAACTTTCATTGCGCGATGCAGGATTCGTGTAGTTCTTATGTGGCGTCATAGATGTCGCTACAGGTTTTATAAATACAAGTTAAATCAATTATTTCGCTGGGACTAAAATCCTGAAATGTGTGTTCATATGGAGGTTAAGAACATCTACTGTTCATAAGAAAACTGTGAATTCCTGTAAAGTTATTAACTAGTACGCCTCACCATCAACGATTGCTTCACTGCTTACCTTCAGGTGGGATAGCAGTCAAGCACTAGTTTATATGTTTTTTTTTTAAGTAAGTGAACCTGTAGTCCTAGAATACAAAAAGGGAACTGAAGGGTATAGTATCAGATACGCCAACTTATTCGACCCCAGAGCGGAAAAAGCCATAGGATGATATCACAATCACACCTCAAAATAAATGAAAACTATCGTTTTCATCGGCGAAATATAGTGGTGCACATAAAAACTTGCAAACGGAGTACTTGTTCTGCGACTTCGGCGGTCTCTCCGGTCCTGTAGCTTTAGCTCTCGCCGGAACGCCCATACCAATCTGTTCCGACTTTCGGTATCTCGGGTCGCTCGTCCAAGGCGATGGTGAGGTAGACCGAGACGTAACGCATCGGATCAACGCAGGATGGATGAAATGACGACAGGTCACGGGAACAACTTGTGACCCACAGATGCCCCTGAAGTTGAAGGGTAAAATTTACAAGTCCGTGATAAGACCTGTCATTCTGTATGGATCAGAATGTTGAGCTATTAGGAAGATGGATAAAAAAAAGTCTTTTTTCATCATCTCCGCTACATGCAGTCGCATGTAGCGGAGATGAGAATGTTGAGATGGATGTGTGGTGTGACGCGAATGGATAAAGTAAGAAATGAGTATATTAGAGGAAGTCTGAAAGTGGCGCCAGTGACTGAAAAGTTGAAAGGAAATCGTTTGTCCTGGTATGGCCATGTAAAGAGGAAATCAAAAATCAAAATCAAAAATCAAAAAGGTTTTTATTTCATATAGGCCTACAAGGGCACTTATAAAACGTCAGAAGCTAGTGCACGGTTCCAAATTGGTCGTTTCCTATGGAGAAGAACCGGCAAGAAACTCCATGGTTACTCTTTTAGGAGAGATGAAACGCATGTTACGAAAAGAGTTTTGAGTTTACACGTAGATGGATGGAGAGGAAGAGGGAGGCCGAAGAAGAGATGGATGGATTGTGTGAGAAGTGATATGAAAGAAAAGGGAGTTAGTGATAGTATGACGGGTGACAGGACAGAGTGGAAGAAAAAAACATGTTGTGCCGACCCCAAGTAATATGGGATAAGGGTAGGATGATGATGATGATGATGATGACGTTTTCATCGGCGAAAAATTTTAACAGTAATTCCGAAACCCGATTTTCGGTCACTGTAGGCGCGAGCTTGCGAACGGCGCGCAATGGGTAGCTGGCCGTCCGGTCGTCTGGTAACAGTCCGGACCATGCGCAGCTCGTCGGCTACGTCAACTCGTGCGCCTCAAGGAGTTGTCAGCAAACTGAAGGGACCCTGCAGGGTCGAAGTCTCCTGAGGCCAAGGGTCGAAGCAAAAGCGTAACACCAGGGCTCTGTGATAAAGGCAGGGAAAGAACGGACTAGGTTGTTTAGTCAATAAAAGTTTGATACTGTTTCCCGCTCCACGTAAGGACGGGATTCGTCATTGGATAATTTTTACCAATCATAACAAAAAAAAAACGAACACGTGACACATTCAAAAATATAACAGTAATTAACATCCACGTATTTTCCATCTCAACAGAAAAATACATAAAAGTAAATTTTCATTAAACCACACGACACAATGTACACTGAGCTGTTGGCAGTCTGCCATTATCATCAAGGACTTAATACCAAACGAGCTCACATGGTCGCTCTGAGGCCAACTGTTCAGAGAATGCCTTCATCACCTACATATACTACTGCTAATATACTTTTATAATAACCATTTTGGTCTGCTGTTGTCCGTAATTACATAGACTCCATTGTACAAATGTATTTTGTCACAAACTAGACGAGATACGTTCATAATGTTAATGAAAGCATATGCATTTAACTGTTTTGGTCTTGTCTGTATCTTGTTGTATATATATCTTTGCAGAACCACCCAATACAAGCATTACTACAAGCTTTCTGGGTGGTTCTGGTAACTGAATAATATTGTATAAGAAAAGTTAAAGCAATAAACTATTATTATTAATTTATTTATCATTTTTATTTCATACTTAAGTCCTAAGGCATTAAGTCCGCCTTTGTACAGTGTTATGTGCATAAAATTTTAATAAATAATTTTACAAATGTATTTTGTCACAAACAAGACGAGATAAAATAATAAATAAAAAAATATAATGTATATAATGTTCATATCTATGCTAATGGAAGCATGTGCATTTAACTGTTTTGGTTTTGTCTGTATCTTGTTATATCATCCTCTTGTTTCTTGTTATTTGGAGTTGGAGCAACACAATTTTATTATTGTGGCTGTTTTTTTAATGAGAAAAATCATCTAATGACACACACACACACACACACACACACAGGAAACAGTGTCAGACTATTACTGACTAAACAACCCACCCCATTCATTCTCAGCCCTCATACCGGGGTTCGGACCTTCCTTTCAGAAACCGGACCGGACCCCAGTAGGCTTCAACTCTTTTGCAGAGTCTAGACTATGTGAAATGTGACCTCGGGGCCAAACGAAGGCAAATGGGGACAGGAGTAAGCTTTTTAGTCAGTTAAAGTTTGATACTATCTCCTGCTCATCCAAGGACGCGGAGATACCATTGATTGATTTTACCCACCTAAAAAATCGATATATTGCTAGTATGTGATCTGATAAGTGTTACATAGCAAAAATATTCTTTGAACAGGTGTTCCTTGGGTTTTCCTTGTAGCATTAAGTCCGCCTATGTACCACTACTGTACATGAAGTTTATATAAATAAATAAACAGGTATTTTTCAGGCAAATAACACCAGTAGTAGGGGATCGGTGTTACGTCACGAGTATCTTAAAATATGCGCCCGCCTCCTCTCCGGCCGTGATTCGTAGTCAATTTGGACCGGACTCGTCAAATACTTATGAGTTCCGAGTTCTGTCCCGCAGACCTTTCGGAATAATTTCATCGAATTTCATTAAACTTGTAGAGTGGGTGTGAAAATATCCTCCCACGTATTTATATAAAGAAGTTAAAAGGTGTTTTCAGTTACAAACAATTTATAAAAATACTAGCTGTGCCCGCGACTTCGTCCGCGTGTAATAGTTATTTTGGGCATCATATTTATTTTTGCAAACAACCTCCTCAGCTTTATAAATTATACCTGTTACCTACGACTATGCCCGTGTCAATTTCTGTTATTATTTTTTTTTCGACAATTTAATTTTTAAAAGAACATAATTATCTAAAAGTACTTCATAGAGCTACACCCCCCCTTGGGCACGCCATAATCTCGGCGGTAAGTCAAAGAGGGGTCTTTGAGGTGTGGTTGGATAGACATCACGGTGTCCTCACTTCCGCATGACGCTGTTTCTCACCAAACATGGCAAGTTCAGGAGATTCCTGCGCCGGATTGTTGCAGAAGAGACGCCCGGGTGTCGCTACTGTGTGGCCAGCCCCAAGCACACGGTGGAAGTGTGCCCCGCTTGAGAAGAGCATCACTGTGTCCTCGTGGGGGTGATCGGCGGCGACGACCTCTCGCGCCGGGCCTTGATTCAGGCCATGGTCCGCAGCGAAGAAGAATGGCAAGCGGTCGCCTCCTTCTGCGAAGCAGTACCTAATGCTCGTAAAGGAGGAGGCCGACTGCATAAGGCAAGGGCAACAGCGCCCTCGCCGTAGCCGTCGCCGCCGCGATCCCGCTGATATCCGGCCACCGTAGACGCTGACTTGCGGACAGTGAGCAATGGGTAGCTCGCCGTCCGGTTGTCTGGTAACAGTCCAGACCGAGACCAAGTCGTCGACGGCGTGCACTGCTCCCGCCGCGCCTCAAGGTGTTATCAGCAAACTGTGGGGCCCTTCAGGGTCGAAGCCTCCTGCAGCCGAGGGTTGGTGCGAAAGCGTTATACCGGGGTTCTGGGATTATTCCCCGAGAAACAACCTACCCCGTTCCTCCCTTGCCTTATGGCAAGGGAGGAATGGGGTAGGTTGTTTAGTCAGTAAGAGTCTGACACTGTTTCCCGCTCCGCCCAAGAGTGGGATTCGTCATTGGATGATTTTTACCTACCATTAAAAAATCCCCTCCACGCCGCCCGCAAGCAACCCTTCTCCTTGCCCGCCGGCCAGGCGCAGCGTCATATTTTGCATATCATGCGGCGCGTGTGAATTTTATATCGGAGTTATTTTAAAATTGTAATATCTTCTAAGACGTCCATTGAAAATAAGTGATGTCAA
Source organism: Mythimna loreyi (assembly GCA_029852875.1). Lineage (NCBI taxonomy): Eukaryota > Metazoa > Arthropoda > Insecta > Lepidoptera > Noctuidae > Mythimna > Mythimna loreyi. Next base: position 9,673,598 of record CM056795.1, on the reverse strand, counting down.
AGACAATTTTGTTCAAAATTACATACTTTTAATCAACAACACATTTATTTGGATAAAGTATAATATTATTATGTTGATACAACTCTAACAAATAATTGATAATAATGCATTAATTTCGGCCAAATTTGATTCCCATAAAAACGGTTCTAGTGAGTTAATCTTAAAAGATAGACATATACTGTCGCGAACATTTTTTTAGATCATTTTAAGGGGAATAATTCTTTCATACATATTTTTTTGGTATCTTGAGCCGTTTTCGCAGCGCACGCAACGGAAGCCCTCAAAGATGAATAATTTTCCCCGTTTTTTCCACATTTTTCGTTGTTTCTTCGCTTCTATTAGTCGCTGATGTGATGTTATATAGCCTAAAGCCTTCCTCGATAAATGATCTATTCAACACAAAAAGAATTTTTCAAATCGAACCAGTAGTTCCTGAGATTAGCGCGTTCAAACAAACAAACAAACAAACTCTTCAGCTTTATAATATTAGTATAGATAATGTAATATGAATTTCGTGAAATTGTGCTTTCTTTGCAAGAACGATCTATTTTGAAGCCTACATTGTATTATATTATATATTTATAAAAATATATAATATAATATATATTTTTATATATATCATATATTTTTACAAAGAAGTTAAAGGTGTTTTCAGTTACCAACAATTTATAAAAATATAATGTAATATGAATTTCGTGAAATTGTGCTTTCTTTGCAAGAACGATCTATTTTGAAGCCTACATTGTATCTCACAGCTTCGCCAAGGCCTCCCATTTCTCGTTCAAAACCCCTCTGTCTAGGGAAGTGATATTCATGCATGTGGATTTCTTCACACATGTTTAAAAATATATAGTGGACATCTTTAAATCAATATATATATATATAAAATCGGCCAAGAGCGTGTCGGGCCACGCTCAGTGTAGGGTTCCGTAGTTTCCCGTCCGTCACAAATTTTCCACAATGTGAGAGCTCGTTCCCACTTGTCGGGTGTCGGATCCGTATATTAATCGGATGTCGTCGCTTTTGTTCACACACACGATTAATAATCGGTCGTCGGACACGGTCGAACCTAGTGTCAATTTTAAGTATTCTGCGCGAAGCGATTGTGCACGATAGACGTCGACGAATTCCTTGTTGTGATGTATTATTATTTAAGAAGAAAACCACGAAAGAGAGTCAAGGAAAGAAAATATTGGGTGCACCCAATCCTGAGAGAAAGATTTAGTTTGGGAACATTTCAGAATTTAATAACAGAATTGAGGAGTGACGAAATTAAGTTTTTCAATTATTTTAGAATGTCGATAACTACATTCAACCATCTATTGGCTCAAATATCAGTGAGCATAAACTACCAAAATACAAGATTTAGAGACTGCATTTGTACTGAAGAAAGGTTGGCGATATTTCTAAGGTAATATAATTATACATATTAATTTGTATAAAAGAAAAGATAAAACAGTCACTTTTAGTTCACATATATTTATTGAAAGAAAAAACTTTATTTTTTTTTATAATTTCGAAAACAAATTAGTGAAGTTAAAGATTGCTAAAATCTAAGTCCGAATCTTGAGTAATACTTGAATGTTGTGACAAAGTAGGTGATGCTGGTTCAACGAGTTGGCGTGTCGAATATCCATATCCAATTGAAGGTAAGATATTGTGGTTTAATGGTGGGTGCACATTCTGGTTTTGTGACGAATATACAGATTGTTGCTCGTGACCTCTTGACTGTGAATGCCAACCATAATTTGATGAGTATAAACGACTTTCACGCTGCTTTTTAATGTTTTGAATCAGTGACAGCACGCCTGATTGAAACTCTAAAGTTTCACTATCGTCAAAAGACGTAACACTCGGCAGAATTCCTTTGAAAAAAGAGAGCATTGGATGTTCGTTACTTCTGTCTGGCTGTAGCCTGCTATCTAAAAACTGGCTCATTTTATCATCAAGGGTCTTGGGCTTTTTGGAAGTACTTGGTAATGGCAGCTCTGAATACATATCTGTTGTATTGGCCGCTGATGGCTCTGGAGATGTATCTGGTGGACGCTTCTTGACAGAATCATGAGTGCGATTAGGCTCAGCCACTTTTTGCAAAAAACTCATCTGTTCTTTATATATATATGGCTTTGAAAACTTAGCCCCTGCTCCGGATTTTTTGACTTCATTTTTATTTGCTCGCATCCAGGCATCTCGTAGATTCGACCACTTTGTAGATACTAGTTTACCTGCAAATACAATAAGTACATATAGAAAAGTTATCTTACCTACTTCATTATTTTACAGATATTGCGCATCGGGTTGTTCCTTCAAAGAATTGCACTATAGTTACAGAGTTGGTGTGTCAACTATCAGTAAAATCTGCAAAGAAATTAGTTCCACTATCTGGGATGTATTAAGAGACGAGTTCATGAAAATTCCTGATAATGAGAGCAAATGGTTGGAAATTGCAAAAAGTTTTGATACGAAAGCCTACTTTCCGCACTGTCTTGGAGCTGTTGATGGCAAGCACATAAGAGTGGTGAAACCAAATAATAGTGGCTCGATGTATTTTAATTACAAAGATTATTTTTCATTTGTTTTACTAGCCGTTGTTGATGCAGAATATCGTTTTATTTTTATGAGTGTTAGCTCGTATGGAAAAGAATGCGATTCTTCAATATTCAAGGAGTCGACCATGTGGAAGAAACTAAATGATGGTAGTTTAAATATACCAAAACCAAGGCCTCTACATGCAACACTTCAAAATGATATGCCTTATGTTCTCGTGGGCGATGAGGCTTTCCCTCTGTCAACAAATTTGTTAAGACCTTTTGGAGGCACTCATTTGGACCACATGAAAAAAATATTTAACTATCGCTTAAGTCGGGCAAGAAGGTACGTTGAATGCGCATTCGGCATTTTAGCAAATAAATGGAGAATATTTCATCGGCCACTGGATGTCCACCCAGATACGGCTATCGAAATTGTAAAAGCGTGTACAGTATTACACAATTTTGTAAGAGAAAAGGACGGTCTGAACTTTGAAGATATTCAGTATGCGGCAGAAAATCCGATGCAAGAACAAGTACAACTGCAAAACTGTAATCCACGTGGTGGTCCTATTGCAAATAATATACGGTTGGAATTTGCAAACTACTTCATTTCAACAATAGGCTCGGTGCCTTGGCAACCAGAAGCGCATGGTTAATATTTATGTCTTTAATTTTACGTAAGTATATTATTAAATAAATAACTCCAAACACTTACCACATGATTGTCTTTCTTTTTCGTCCAAATTGTCAAAATTAGGTATGAGTATGCAGCAAACTTCCCGCCAAGCAGCTATTTTCAGTTGCTTATTTTTATAATCATTTAGAGTTTTGTCCCAAAGGACACCTCTGTCCTGAACTAGTGTGATCAATTGATCGGGGTCGATATTTCTTTCCATTACTACGAATCACCAAACGTGCGTACAATAAAAACACAACAACTTTGCTCGCGCGTCGCGATGTGTGTGTCCGCGATCGCAGACGAACGAGGAATGAGGGGCAGCGGGGAGAGAGCGCTATCGGGCCCGACATCCGACGAATGTGAACAGCGCCATTCTTCATCATAGGCAAGCGAGATCCGACACGATTTTTTTCCGGGCGTAGAGGGCTGGCAAAACACCCGACATTTCTTGTCGGAGCCGACACAAAATCGGTTTCCGATAAGTGTGAATAGCTTCATATGTATTGTTCTGCCACTATAACCTCCGTTTAATATACGGATCCGACACCCGACAAGTGGGAACGAGCTCTAACAGAACACAGCAGCCCATGTAAAAATTAGTAACAAAATTCCCCGAGAGATGGCGCTGTAGGTACCACCGGTAATTTTAATTTGCGGGTCCCGATTTTATTCTTTTTGTATTTTTATTTGAAAGAAGATTCGCTCAGGATAATGAAATATGTAAAAAAGTTAAAAAATGCTTGTATATACGGTTAAATTACAAAATTAGTCCAGAACGTCTTTTTAAAATTTTTCCAAAACTGTTCATTCTAATCAAGTTCAAAATAATTTTCCTAGAAAGTTTATTCAAAGTTCTACTTTTGAGATTTTTTCATATTTTTTAAACTTATGGTTCAAAAGTTAGAGGGGGGGGGCGCCTCATTTTTTACTTTTGGAGCGTTTATTTCCGAAAATACCAAATTGCAGCCTGCTAGTGCTAGCGGTCGCTGAGATTATCCGCGGACGGACAGACAGACATACAGACCGACAGACAGACATGGCGAAACTATAAGGGTTCCTTTTTGACTACGGAACCCTAAAAAATTGATTTTTAGGGTTCCGTAGTAGCCACTTTTCGAAAATTACAAAATTTTATAACTCAAGAACGGCCTCACCTATCCAAACCAAATGTTTAGGCTTTGTTCGGATATTTAGCAGATGGTTTATGTGTAGTTTGCACAAAACCAGACAAGGAATTCTTGATTTATCACATTTTTCTGTTGCCGGGAGCGAAGCTGTGGGCAAAAGCTAGTTTACTTTAAATTAGCTATCCCGGTAAACTTTGTGCCGCCAATATTTTTCCGTTCTTACCACTTCAACCATCCATGAGCTATTAAGAATATTTTAAAACCAAAAATGGCCAAATTGACTAGCTGTTGTCGACTTTTAGCGAGACTAACAAACAGCTATTCATTTTTTATGTACAAAAAGATTTGCTGGACCACCATAAGTCAGTTAAAAAACTAGCACGATGACCCGTTTGATAACCTGCACGATTGACCCCTAATTGTTTCTAATTCAAACGTTCCAACACTGCAAATGCAGGAAACACTGCAGAACACTTGAAATTCTCGGAACCTCATTAGTAAGTGGGACTGCTACCAACGACCAAGCCATCATTAGTGAATAGGGTTCAACTTGGTAAGTCAAACGACAAATACTACAATAAAAACTTTGTAGCTTTTCTTTCTGAACTGCACTTTAGTTCACCTAAAGTGAATTGTGAAGACAATTATCATAAATTTTTCTGTTTGAAAAAAAGAAAAAGCCATTCAAGATTAATAAATAAACCCTATGTTTTAGTTTTAACATCATATTTCATTTAATGTCACATTGACATTTGTAAATTTAGTTCATACTTTTGTTCATAGATGGTGTTGTATAAAATTATGTAGTTATTAATTTCATTAAGAGATGGCGCTGTGCTATTATGTTCGTCATATTTTAAATTGTTGGTTCGTAATTTCAATAATTAAAGCTACGAAGAATTATATCTATTCGGATACTCAGGTTATTTAGCACAAACAAATTTTGAGCCACATGAACTAATTGATCACAAAACCATCACTTCGTATTTGATGCGAAAGCGGAACACTGGGGCTTTAGAACTAAGGCAAGAAAGAACGATAGGTCGTTTAGTCGGTAGAAGTTTGAGACTGTCTCCCGCACCACCCAAGGGCGTCATTCGATGTTTTTCCCACCATAAAAATACCATCACTTCGTATTACACAACTCAGTTGTTAGTAAACTAATTTATAAATGTCTCCGACTGAAAATTTAAGACTTTAATTGTGTTACTAACAAAATTTGGTCTGCAAACTGTGTTCCTTGTCGACCCTTCATCAAAGTGTCACTCTAATGTTTATTTGGTGAATCATTCTGTCAGGTTGTGAAAACAAATTGATTTAGAAATCACGTTCAAATTAACTTACAGAAAATAAAATTGAAATTGTACACAATCTTTGTTCTATGGTTAGCTACTACTAAAATTACCTTGTCTTCTTTTATCCTTAAAGTTACGATGCAATCAAAAGTAAATAGTGAGCAAGTTATATCTCAAACTTTAGCTGACAAATCATAGTCATTCAAATATTTTTCCATTTGCCCTTTTGCATTGTACGGTAATAAATAATAATAATATTTTTTTTTTATATTTTTAAATGTTTGTTTTTGTTGTTGTGTTAAGTATAAATAAATAATATTTTTTATTTAGAAATATTTAAAAATATTATTTATTGCTTAAAAAGAAAATACATACATGATATATCAAAAGTATGACTTGTTTTTACATTTAATTTTATGAATAATGACCCGTATACTAGGAAAGTATGTTATAGGATCACGGTAACTCTCTCAAAAGTTCCCGGAGCGTTAGCAGGCATCGGCTCTACTGCATTTTCAGTTTTGCTGACAACTCTGTAATGCGCATTGTCTTTACCCGGTGACCGGACAGGGAGCTATTCATTGCTCGTCATCCACGAACCTTGAGGCTCCGACTTATGTTATGAAATGTTGTAAATAAAAAACAGATATGCGATTGCGGTAATCCCTTTTTCTTCTTATAAAAGGAGGTTTTTGGAAGTCAGTTAATGTATATACGGACTATAAGTATTTATTTCATTAAGTCCCAAGAGGACACAGGTTTCTGTACACCTATTGTCTTTTAATTGTGTCTGTAATTCATCATCATCATCGGCCTTTTTAATGTTCGAACTGCTGGGGCACAGGCCTCCTCTCTGGGAGAGGGAAAGGGCCGTAATCCACCACGCGGGCCCAGTGCGGTTTGGTGGATGTCACATGTCTTCGAATTTTTGGTTCTAGGACATGCCAGTTACCTCACGATTTTGCCTGGCTGGGTTTAAACCCGCGACCTACAAACTTGTAAGTCGGGGCCGTTACCACTCGGCCACCACTGCTCTTCTGTGTCTGTAATTACGGTAGTTGAAAGGTTAAAAACAATTAAATAAATCATACTTAAAAATAAACCAACCATAAATCTGATTAAAAAAAAAAGCGAAAGCATTAGCACAAAGACGGACGATATAACAGAGTACACGACAAACATATCCGGCATGTCACATTATATGTATCAACATTTATGCACGACGATGAATCGACGCTATTTTTTACCGCGTTAATAAGACAGATGTGTAAAATGAAACGTAAAATGTTGATGTAGGAAACGGAAAATACAGCCTTTGGGAACTTCTCTTTTACATATGCAATATGGAGATATTAGTGCTGATATTTTGTATGTCTTATTTCCAAGCTTACTACTAGTTTGTTTACTTAACGCGTGCGAGTACGTTGATGCCGTAAAACTGGGTGAATAGAAAAAAATCGAGGGTGAATAGAAACCACATTTTGTTGGTTTTTCACGTTATTTAAATATGATTTGCAGCATTTAAATTCAATATTGAAAACAAAAATGCTTTATTAAAACAGAAAATATTAAATCTAAGTAATAAACCTAGTACCTAATGACCCTAGTAAAAAATTTGTTTCTATTCACCCCCTGAGTTTCTATTCACCCCATTTTACCCGGTACCTCCAGTAAGGCCATACTATCTTGGTGAGTCTGAAATAAGGCTCTGCGAAATTTACCGCATGCGCAATCGGACAAAAATAAAGGCCGCTCGGGCGGCCAACCCGACGTACATTTTCATACAACCGCTCTTACGCGATTATGATGTTATTACACATCTTTCTTCAAATATTTTGGATACATACATATCTTGAGGATATTATCTAGGCTTCTATAGAAACCAAACTGTAAATTTGTGTAAGAGTAATTCAGTAAAGACCTCTAAAAACCTGCTATTATACGTGAACTTTGACTCTCCATAATGTACTTCTATATTAAAAATATAAAAAAGTACTTCTATAGAAGCCTAGCGCATTTAATCATGATTCTAAACGTATTCATTTTTTTTTCAAAAATCCTTAAGGGTTTAATAAAAACACGTATATCCTGGAACAAGTTTTGTGAAATATTAAAGTAAATCGTAGAATTACTGAATGCCAACAGACTTTTCAGGTGTTATCTATCTTTTTTCGCATTACTTTTTCATCAAACATCACATAAGGCCCAGCAATAACAACTGCAAATTGCATTTATTTCTTTAAACCATTTATTTGTTTACGAGTGCACAAGCGCTAAAGTTCGCAGAGCATAACTTAAGAATTGCCAACTTAGAACTACTGTACTTTTTTTTTTTTTTTTTTTTTTTTTATGGTAGGTGAAAATCATCCAATGACGAAACCCACTCTTGGGCGGAGCGGGAGACCAGTGTCAGACTCTTACTGACTAAAAAACCTACCCCGTACCTTCCTTGCCTTATTCCTGGAGTCGAGGTAACAGTTTTCCACCACCCTCTAGAGAACTACTGTACTGTACTTGTATGTTTTTGAATTAAGAGCTGCCAACCCGAGGTGCATTTTCATACAACTGCCCTTACATGATTATAATGTACTCATCTTTATTCAGATATGTTGGATACACAGATAGATACCTATCTTGTGGATATTATCTAGGTTTCTATAGAAATCAAAACATACATTTATGTTTTGATTTCTAAAGAGTTGATTTCTAGAAATTATAGTAATCCAGTAAACGACTAAAGCCTCTAAAAACAAATAAAAAAAATGTCTTAATCAGAAACCGTAACAATTACTCTTAACAGGTATATTCCCATCTTAAAATTTAATACTTTAAGACTAAGACTTAATTTGCCACCTCCACAACCACTCACATCCTTATTCCTTGCCAGTACATCCTTCGTCATAAATTGCTTCCATATTATGAGAACGAAGATTATTTACAGGGACCCAAAAACGTAATCCGTGAACCAGAATATAAATGTACTTTGCTTATTAGTGAGTGTGTGTGTGTGTATTTGTTGTGAACGTCATATTAACTCCGAGTCGTCTTCTGTTAAAGTAAATTGAATCAGCCAAGTTATTACTTTTCTACGTGGGTATACGTAAAGGTGGGTAATGAAAGTTTTTAAGCAAAAATGTTTAAGCTTAAAACACTTATTATATTTTTTTTTATAATATTTTAACTGACAAAGGGTTGCTAGCATTCGATGGATGCGAGACGCACGGGACCGATCGTTGTGGCGACGTTTGGGGGAGGCCTATGTCCAGCAGTGGACGTCTTTCGGCTGAATTGATGAGTATTTTAACGTTTCGTATGCCGTAATTAGAGACACAATTTTTTTTCCACAACTATCACACAACGTCGTCTAGTCCCAAGCTAAGCAGAGCTTGTGTTATGAGTACTAGACAACTGATAAACATCTATCTATATATATAAAAATCAATGCCACTTTTCGTTGTAATTCCATAACTCAAGAACGGCTGGACCGATTTGGCTGATTTTGGTCTTGAAATATTCGTGGAGGTCTAGGGAAGGTTTAAAAGGTGAGAAAAATTCGAATAGGGTAGAGTAGGGTAGAGTAGGGTAGAGTAGGGTAGAGTAGGGTAGAGTAGGGTAGAGTAGGGTAGAGTAGGGTAGAGTAGGGTAGAGTAGGGTAGAGTAGGGTAGAGTAGGGTAGAGTAGGGTAGAGTAGGGTAGAGTAGGGTAGAGTAGGGTAGAGTAGGGTAGAGTAGGGTAGAGTAGGGTAGAGTAGGGTAGAGTAGGGTAGAGTAGGGTAGAGTAGGGTAGAGTAGGGTAGAGTAGGGTAGAGTAGGGTAGAGTAGGGTAGAGTAGGGTAGAGTAGGGTAGAGTAGGGTAGAGTAGGGTAGAGTAGGGTAGAGTAGGGTAGAGTAGGGTAGAGTAGGGTAGAGTAGGGTAGAGTAGGGTAGAGTAGGGTAGAGTAGGGTAGAGTAGGGTAGAGTAGGGTAGAGTAGGGTAGAGTAGGGTAGAGTAGGGTAGAGTAGGGTAGAGTAGGGTAGAGTAGGGTAGAGTAGGGTAGAGTAGGGTAGAGTAGGGTAGAGTAGGGTAGAGTAGGGTAGAGTAGGGTAGAGTAGGGTAGAGTAGGGTAGAGTAGGGTAGAGTAGGGTAGAGTAGGGTAGAGTAGGGTAGAGTAGGGTAGAGTAGGGTAGAGTAGGGTAGAGTAGGGTAGAGTAGGGTAGAGTAGGGTAGAGTAGGGTAGAGTAGGGTAGAGTAGGGTAGAGTAGGGTAGAGTAGGGTAGAGTAGGGTAGAGTAGGGTAGAGTAGGGTAGAGTAGGGTAGAGTAGGGTAGAGTAGGGTAGAGTAGGGTAGAGTAGGGTAGAGTAGGGTAGAGTAGGGTAGAGTAGGGTAGAGTAGGGTAGAGTAGGGTAGAGTAGGGTAGAGTAGGGTAGAGTAGGGTAGAGTAGGGTAGAGTAGGGTAGAGTAGGGTAGAGTAGGGTAGAGTAGGGTAGAGTAGGGTAGAGTAGGGTAGAGTAGGGTATAGTAGGGTAGAGTAGGGTAGAGTAGGGTAGAGTAGGGTAGAGTAGGGTAGAGTAGGGTAGAGTAGGGTAGAGTAGGGTAGAGTAGGGTAGAGTAGGGTAGAGTAGGGTAGAGTAGGGTAGAGTAGGGTAGAGTAGGGTAGAGTAGGGTAGAGTAGGGTAGAGTAGGGTAGAGTAGGGTAGAGTAGGGTAGAGTAGGGTAGAGTAGGGTAGAGTAGGGTAGAGTAGGGTAGAGTAGGGTAGAGTAGGGTAGAGTAGGGTAGAGTAGGGTAAAGTAGAATAATCTGTTGCCGGGAGCGAAGCCGCGGGCAAAAGCTAGTACGTATATATTTCTAAATACATACATATTATAGTGGTTAGTAGCCCTAACTGCTATGCCAAAGGTCGTGGGTTCAATTCCCAACCCAGGACAAATGTCTGTGTGATGAGCACGATAATTTTTTCTGTGTCTGGGTGTAATTTATCTATAATATGTATGTATTTAGAAATATAAAAGTATGATTATCAATTGTCTAGTACTCATAACACAAGCTCAAGTAAGCTTGGAACTACACGACGTTGTATGATAGTTGTGAAAAAAAATGCACCTTGTAACCTGTGACCTACAACTTGAAAGTCGAGGCTATTACTTCTGAGCCACCAGTGCTCGCCCCCTTTATGTTAGTAATCTATATTAATATAACAACAATTAGATATGATCTCTCTCTACTGCCAAACGGTTATTAATTCGTCGTAACGTAGGTTAGTATTAGTGATGCTCAGCAGATGTCGCTGGGGATTAGTTCAGCATCTTGTGGGATTAGTCGCCGTGACGGGTCTTAGACAACGCTATTAAGAGCTCGTAATCCTTTTGTATTGAGGGGATATTAATAATAAAATAGCTTTATTTATACCACAAAAAAGTTAATTACATTATGGGTTGCCAATTATCATTACATAGTATAAAACAAAGTTGCTTACCGCTGTCCCTATGTATGCTTAGATCTTTAAAAGTACGCAAAGGATTTTGATGCAGTTTTTTTTTAATAGATACAGTGATTCAAGAGGAAGGTTTATGTGCATAATACATGCATAATATATTCAATATTAGTACCCTTGCGATGCTGGGGCGGGTCGCTAGTTAGTTTATAAAATTGAATCTTTTTATAAGAAACTGTAATACGTACAAACTTAAAATTTAGCAGGTAGCTTCCTTAGATGTAGACGTTTGCTAAGAACGGATTTTGCGACCCCCGTCCCCTAAGGTGGTAAAACGACTGTCACGCGGGCAAAACTGCTGGCAGTACCTACTTATTAATAAATAATTATATAATCACGTTCCAATAAAATTACTCAAAGGGCCTCTGCGAGTTGGATTCTGCCCCTCGTACGCCTCTCAAAGACCCAGGGCCTCAGGGTACTGAGATATTAAAAATATAGTCATGCAGGTTTAATTTGTCAAGCCTAGGGTAAAGCCTACTGCAAAGAATTCGATTGAGGTGATAGAAAGGTAGAAATATTATCGTTAAATAAAAACATTTTTTTTTTGTGGAGTTATGTACATAACAAGTAAGCAAAAAGAGCTTAATTAGCACTTTAGGTAGTATCGCGGTAATTTCTGCCTGATCACTTAAAAAAATCGCTTGAATCCTGCAGCGCGGCGCGAAAACATACCTTTGAAGTTTTCATTTCGACTGCAAGCAATACTAAGCTTAGCGGTAGACAGACGGAAGTGTCTTCGATGGTACACAGAAAAGATATACAAAGAGTAAAAAGAGCATTCAAATCGTTCCCAAACTATGAATCAAAGAACACGTTAAAAAACGCATTACCAGAAGCTCATAAAATTTAACTACGGGCCCGAAAATCGGTGATTCGTAGCAAAGCACAGAAAATGCATAGGCTCTCCAGGGTGCTTATCTACGGCCTGCAATAACACTTATAATTCGCCGCTCCGCATATAGTTAAACCTGGCTCCCTTCCAAGCGTACCTACTATAATTAGATATCAGAAGTTCAGCTCATAACGGATATGTCAACAATAATTCCACGCCTCTCACTTCGATCTACCACCGCTATATCAGGCTTATTGGCTACAATAGTCCTGTCAGTGATGATGGATCGATAATAGGTTTATTATGATTATTTTTATTGTGCTTTTAAGTTCAATACTGATTGGTCTACAGTTCTACACTGTCCTTACATAATCATATCAATACTGTAATTTTGAAATATTGTAACTTAATAAAAAATTGCCGATACTTCTCCATAGGAAACGACCAATTTGGAACCGTGCACTAGCTTCTGACGTTTTATAAGTGCAGATGTAGGCCCATGTGAAATAAAATAATTTGACATTGACTTTGAATAAGAAATTCGTGTAACGTTTGTAAGATCACTGCAGGTTCTCTTGAAAAAAATGCGGCTTGCGAAGAAATAATAAGATTTAATGAATTAACAATCTCAAAATAAAAATAACTAATTCGAATCCATAAGCCGGTAAACCATTCTAGTTGTCACATTGATGTCACAGCCCTCAAGGTGACAGCTTACTTCACTCACTATCGATTGAAATGTTACCCATATGAAGAATTAATCATGTACTAAATACTCCATAATTAACAAGTTGCTTATGGAACGCTCCAAAATATGTAAACGGTGTCTCTGTGTGCGTGCGATTTTAAACTTTGTGTGGAACAAACCTTTTGTACCAATCTGTTTTGTAGAAACGGTGTTAAATTTTAAGACACTTCGTGTTCTATACAGCACGTAGATAAGACTTGTCGACTCTATAGTTTTATTAGCAGGGACGTTTGTTTGTACGTAAAGCGGGAATTCCGGGAACGGCAACCGGATTTCCACTTGTTTGTGTTAGGAATCGGAACTGTTCGGGGAATATGTAGAGAGAATCTAGTTGTTATACTCTCGGGATGTTACCTGGAATGAGAAATAGTATACATAAATCCACAGTGAACTAAAGGTATCACTCATTCAATAGAACACTGATGTAATTGGAGAAATATCGAAATTTAAATTAGTGACGTGTTTTAAAAAATGTTAATAAATATGTAATTACTTGGTGGTCAATCCGAGACCCATTTTCATACAAGCGCTCTTACGTAATTATAATTACAATGTTTTTCTCCTGATATTTTGAATACACATACAATTTTTACTTAAACCAACCCTTTTAGGCTCTGCGAATTTTAGTGCTTGAAAACTAGTACAAAAATAAAGTTTAAAATAAAAAACCAATAACAGTTCTTAACAGCAACCTTTCGAATACCGTAATTCTCTAATTACGGTATCCTATTGTATTTCTATTACGTCTCTACGTAATAAAAATACAATAGGTGTGCGAATGCCGGCGTTCGAGTATTTGGGTGGATGTGTGACCCTGGTGGAATAAGCGAAGGCTTAAAGAACTTTGAAAGATTTTTTAATACCTTAGATAAAATACTACGCAATATTTTTGTTAATCAAACTATACATACCTTCACAAAGAAATGTTACTAACGCAGTAAATTAAACAAAAACAATTATTAAACAGACTTAAAATATACTGAAACAACACGTACCCAAATCGATAAAATACATGTTAAAAAGTTAAAAGCAATCAAAGTTTTCAGAGCCCAAGTTTTACGGCATGCTTGCCCTATCCTCACCGAAATATTCAAATCAGTCTTCGTAAACAACCGGAATCCTAATACAGGCCGTGGATCACTGACCCCTGGAATAATTCCGTAGTTCCGTCAGCTGGAATTTAGTCCAGCTTAGATTTGTAAGCTACTGAAATGGCTAGATTAATGGAATGACTTACAAAACCACTCGGGTCATTCTAGTATTGGTATTCATTCTGCAAACGGCAGTAGAGAATTGCAGTACCTACGCTGTGCAAATATCTTGGTCATTGTTTGTTGTGTATAAACTGTCTTCGTAAACTATTTTTTTTCTTTTGTAAAACTATAAATAAAATAATAATAAATGATTTATTATCAGGTATCTTGGCCCATAGATTTTTTTTGCATCAAACTTATAATGTTTCCACTTCTGGGACACAGGCCTCCTGTCTAGGACAAGAAATAGGCCATAATCCACTACGCCAGCCCAGTGCAGACTGAAGGTTGTCAAATGTCTTCGAATTTTTGGTTCTAAGACATGCCAGTTTCATCACGATGTTTTCCTTCACCGTTTTGAGAGCAGTGATGAAGAAATAAATTACTCAAAGTAATGCACCTGGATGGGTTTGAACCCGCGACCTACAACTCGTAAATTGGGACTTTTACGATGTTTGAGAGTAGTGGTGGCCGAGTGCCACCACTACTCTCAAACATATTATTATGTGCAGTAATGATATCGCGACGATACGCGACGGGTCTCCGAGTGGACGACCACGCGTGCACACGCTTAACGCAGCGTTGGGCCTTAGATGTAAAATAAAACTGTGTTCAAGTCGCCTTTGCTTGGTTCAGTTCTTTGATGCGTACAAGAAATAAAGCGAGAAGAAAAAGTAGTTGTTTCAGGAGGTACGGTTACAGAAGCAGAGGAAAATGATCAAAGGAATATCGGAATCTGAATAAAATTGTAATACGAGATATTACGCGTGGTTTGTGGTAAATACTTTCTGAAAGAAATACTCTGCGATCTAGTTTTTTATTACTTGTTACAGTATTATTTTTAATCTGAAAGGAAGATTCAGCCCTAGTGTGAAAAGCAAATAAGGAACGAGGTGCGTGGTTTAGCCAGTAAGGCTCTAGATTGACGGACTGCATTTCAACTGCAATCCAACCGCAAATTGCAGTTCGGGTGCAGTTTGAATGCAGTTGACACGACTACAATAGAAGCATAAATAGCAATTAGTGTGCAGTTTACACGATTGCACTGAACCACCGACTGCAATTGAACTACAATCGGACTGCACGTTTAGTCTGCAGTTCTATTGCAATCGTATTAACTGCATAAACATAAACTGCATCCGAACTGCAAATTGCAGTTGGATTACAGTTGAATTGCGGTCTGTCTGACTAGAACCCAAAAATTCCGTTTTTTCCTTTTCAGCTACGGTACCTTAAAAATTACATATTCAAAAAACCTGACTGCAAAAAGAACTAAAATTATCCAAACTAGTTACTTTTCAAGCAGTCTGATGTAGTTGCTAGTGCAGGCGAGTTATTTGAATAAGTACCTTAACTTTTCGCCACTCGTACGTAAAACTCATCTCACTTTTAACATATACCATGTCAGTTAAGCACGTAGGTAAGTAATATTCACCACTGCCTCTAATGTAATCTTGTCTAATAAGGTCTTGTTAATTAATTTATTGTGTTTATATTCGCACCCCGCGGGGTTAGACCCCCATCGCTTATCATTGTTTACTGGGATGTTTTGGGGCTTGTAATCTTGTGACGGAAAGACAAGATGGTTTGCAATTTCGGGTAAAAATCATCAATGGTAGGTAAAAATCATCCAATGATGAATCCCGGCCTTGGATGGAGCGGGAAACAGTTTCAAACTCTTACTGACTAAACAACCTACCCCGTTCCTTCCTTGTCGTAGTCACGGAGCCCTGGCGTTACGCTTTTGCATCAACCCTTGGCCCCAAGGGTTTCGAGGCTCGACACTGTAGTTTGCTGAAAATGTATAAAAAAAAAATTGATCTATTTTTACACGAATGCCTAAAAAGGAATATATATAGTACGCGGCAAATAAATTGAACAAAAATGGCAGTCGCTGCCGAAAATCTGTTACTGCGCATTCAAGATCGATCGCCAATTAAGTCCACCTCATATACCGCGTGTAGTACTCGTAAGTTTGTAACTTATAAACCATTTTCACAAAGCAGATTATTTTTAAAATGGATATCGAATAAATAAAATAGCCTTTATTTACTGACGTTGCTTTACAAAAATACAAAATCTGAACATAACAATTATACATAAAAGTATCAACATGTTATCAAACAGAAATATATAACCTACTAGCTTTTTCCCGCGGCTTCGCTCCCGCTCTGCCTTACTCCTCCTTACCCTACTCTACTCTATCCTTACCCTACACTACGATACCTAACGACCTCAAGCTATCTACCTACCTCTCTACCTACCTATTCTAGCCTAATTTTCTTAATTTGTGAATAAGTATATAGATTTTTTTTTTGCTTTTATTTTGGTACCTCTTTTTTATTGTATTCCGTAAGTATTTTATGATATATTGTATGTATGTATGTATTGTTGTATTGTATTGTATTGTATGTATTGTGTATTATCGTATTACACGCCGTGACGTTCACTTTGTGTGTACAATGAAATTATTTTCTCATTTATGTAAAATGCATGTAATTCGAATAACTGAATACAAGCTATCATCAAAGAGCATTTCGTTTACAAATTGAATAATTACCATGTTAATTTATATTCACAAACAATTTGATAGGTCCAATTTACATCAATATCATTTTAAAATGACATCGTGTCACTGACAATATATTAAATTTCTGTCATAACTATATTCGTTCGAGGCTGGTCGAGTGGTCATTAACGTTGCTATTATGCCTAGCCAAGTTACAATCGTTTAGAGTTAGCGCTTATTCCTCAAATCCTTTGTTCGGACGTCATCTCAAAAAAGGAATTGGGAACGTGGCTATCTACAAGCGCTAACTCTAAACAAAACGATAGTAACTTTGCCAGGGAGGCTGAAGTCCTGGGTGGTATTCCCGGTTCTGACAAAGCGTTATGGAGAATCCCATGTGGTGTAAAACTAAGCTAAGGATTGAAATTCCCTACCAGTTTGTATTTCCTGATAGCTACAAACTAGTGTTGGTTTTTATTATATTTGTAGCTAAGAAAACTGGGTGAGTTTTCTGTAATATTATGTAATATTTTTTAATTAATTTTATAATCTCATCAGACTTTTCACTAATTAAAATCGAGCTTGGGGTCACGCTCGATTTATACTATTATCTAATCAAAAAAGGTGCCTGAAACAATCTTCTTATTCATCCTGACCTCATCGCATATTACTTATTGTTTATGACGAATCCCGCCCAGCGGGAAACTGTGTCAGACTCTTACTGACTAAACAACCTGCCTTGTTCCTTCCTTGCCTTAATCTCAGAGCCTTGGCGTTACGCTTTGGCATCCGCCCTTGAGAGGAGGCCTCTCCTAGAGAGGAGTCCTGTGTCCCAGCAGTGGGAACATTAATAAGGCTGATGATGTTGATGATGATCCGCCCTTAAACCCAGGAGACTTCGACCCTCCGGGCCCCTTGCTGTCAGCGCACCTCGTTTTTTTTCAACTCCGTCCTGTCACTCGTCACACTATCACTAACTAACTCCCTTTTCTTTCATATCACTCAACACACAATCACGAACGCACGGACCCCGAAACAATACTTTTTTTTAATTATGATGGCAATATACATATATTATATTGTTAATTATTTGGTCTGGCAACGGTGTACGTTCACAGCTACCGCGATGTCACCGCCACACAGCGGCGGATCTTGTTTGCGGTCTGTCGTGATAATACTGCGCGAACCTTACTCTGTCGTTGACTGTCTTGTTAACATCAGTAGGTAATTCATGTATTCGTATTCTGGGTAATATAAGTATAAAACGTAATTTGGGTAATTCATTTTTTATTTTAGTTTTCGTAACAAAAAATAAACTACAATTTTACAAAAAAATATAAATTAAATATGAGCGGTGGTGCCGAGTTGCAATGGCCTCGTTTTTCAAGTTGTAGGTCGCGGGTTTAAACGCATTACTTTGTGTAATTTATTTCATTATCACTGCTGTCAACACGGTGAAGGAAAACATCGTGCGGATATCGACATGTCTTAGAACCAAAAATTGGAAAACACGTGACATTCACCAATCCGTACTGGGCCCGTGGTACGCATTTCTTCTTCTTGAGAAATAGGCCTGAGTCCCAAAGTAAGATCAGTGGGAACATTATAAGGCTGAGTATGTAACAAAATCACATTCTGAAATACACTAAAACTAAAACTAAAAAAGCAATGGAAAGTATGCTTCATTACATAGAAATGAAGCATACTTAACGGTAATTTTAAATATCATTCTAAGAGTCTAACACCAGTATTTATAAATAAGTAATTAAGTTCTTGTTGCTAAATAATTTCTTATTGAGTCGTAATGACTTAATAAGAAATTACTACCTACTTGAGGTTAGAAATCTGTATTATTATTTTATTTTATTTTTTCTAAACTGTGGAATACAAATTGTTACTTAAGTAGTTAATTTAACTCAAGTAATTAGTTTTACTTGTGTCTAAATATAGATGTAATGACAATAAAAAAGTACTGCTTACACAGATCGATCAGAAACCCACAACACGATTATTTATTTAATGAATTTCCCACCAGAAATAAAAACTCTAATCCCCAACTCATCACGGTCTTCTAAACCGGTATTAAGCTGCGGACTGTGATAAATTGCAGTGCATTTGGGTGGAAATGGCGTCAAGATTTTACACCATCACACCTAATGTGTTGGAAGAAAGTTTGTCACGACGTGTCGCGTGCCAGTTTCGACTCGCTCTGAGGGTTCTTGCAAAAGAACGAGCTAAGACGATTTGTCACGTCAGCTTCGTCGGAAGTTGTCATGTTATTTCATGGCTTAGAGATTGAAAAACCATGCGTGTAACATATTATAATGTATAGGACTCAAAAAGAAAATACGGAACACTTATAGAATTGCTTCGTTGTCCGACTGTCTGTTATGAACCTTTATCTCGAGAACTAGTGGAGGTATCAAGTTGAAACTATAACCCTATACTTAAGTCTGCAGCCCCTTAAAAAAACTTCTGAGTTAAATTAATTTATAGGGTACTTGTCGTTGACCTAGAATTCTAAAATTTTCCTTAGAAAAGATCTCATAGAAATATAGAAAAAAAACCGGAAACTGGAAATTTGCAGTTACGTCACCAAAAAACAACTTTTTTTTGGGATTTAGCAAAATTTTCGGCCTAAGAACAGAACCAAAAATTTACTGTGACATTCACCACACCCTAACGGGTACGCATGCTGGATTACGGCCCATTGCTCCTAGAGAGGAGGCACCGAGGTGAAAGCCAAGGTAGCAACCAGGACGGGCGCTAGGTTGATGATGATGATGATGCTCCTAGAAAGGAGGCTTAAGTTCTAACAGTGGAAACATTATAAGACTAATGTCATACTATCTATAAAATAAATAATAAAACAAACCTAGTAACCACCACCCACATTCAAAGCTCAGAGACGATAATTAAGATGTAGATCCTAGACTCCTACCTAGCCTTAAATTACACGGTTCTAGATACCAGATCGCCTGCAAGTCTGTAATTTAGACGCCATTACAGACTCCAGGAATGACAGCTCTGTTATTACGTAGTGTAATTGTTTTAATTATAGTTATACTAGTTGTGTTTCAGCCACGTATTTAGTTCGCTCCCGTATATTATCGCGTGATTTTATAAAAGCTATGATTTTCTCGATAAATCAACTTTTCCTTGTAATTTTATGTCTCAAGAACTAGGTCACCTATGCAAACCAAATGTTTAGACTTTATGTATGGTTTATGTGAAGTTACACAAAATTGGTCAAGCGGTTCTTCATTTATCATATTAGCGGGAGCGAAGCCGGGAGCGAAGCCGCGGGCGAAAGCTAGTATTATATTAATTCGAACTTAATATAAAGAGCGCGATAAGAAACAAATTCTTCAGCTTTAAAATATCATATAATATAGTGTAGCATAAAGCATAATCAGTTTTATAATGTTCTCACTCAAATACGCAGATCTTCTCTCTAGGTCATGTAAATATCTTCTTTATGTACCTACAAATATCTTCTTCTCGTAATATCTTCTTTATGTACCTACAAATATCTTCTTCTCGTAATATCTTCTTTATGTACCTACAAATATCTTCTTCTCGTAATATCTTCGTTATGTACCTACAAATATCTTCTTCTCGTAATATCTTCTTTATGTACCTACAAATATCTTCTTCTCGTAATATCTTCTTTATGTACCTACAAATATCTTCTTCTCGTAATATCTTCGTTATGTACCTACAAATATCTTCTTCTCATAATATCTTCTTTATGAATTACATACCTATGTAATTCGCAGTACTACGTTTATCAAATACTAGCGCCCCGCCACAGCTTCGCACGGGTGCAATGTTGATATTATGTATGTATTATACATATAAACCTTCCTCTTGAATCACTCTATCTATTAAAAAAACCGCATCAAAATCCGTTGCATACTTTTAAAGATCTAAACATACATAGGGCCAAGCAACTTGGTTTTATACTATGTAATGAAATTTCCTAAACGCGTACCTACTGTCTGGTTCGGTATGTCCTTGACCACAAATAAAAGTTAGAGACAAGATAAGTAATAAAGAAAACAGATGCGACGCGACAACGCGACTGCCAAGCGTTTCTCTATATGATAGATGATCGTCTCATCGTTGATGGCATTGTCGCACACGTGTTTTTTCTTTTCTATTTTTTTCAATTTAGCCTTTCGAATACCGTAATTAGACACATAATAGAAAAACAATAGGCGTGCAAACGCCAGCATTCGCTTAGGCCTCAAGAGTTTAAATCAAATAACTTTACCCGCTCTCCGTGAAGCGGGAGGATGTTTCGGACTTTTACCGAATTGAACTGACTTCCTTCAGTTTCCCTTTTTGCGAGGGCCGCGATAACTCTTTTGAATAATCCGCAGCCCCGACTGGCACGCCCTAACTGGCACCTACAATTTTGCTGAAATCTCTATGAAGAGCGCGTGGAACATATTGTCGCAAACTCTTATCTAAAGAAAACGGCAAATAAGTTGAACTAGTTGCTATAGTTACGTACAGCCCTCCACTTTGGCTGAGACCCAAAAATCGATTTCTGCATATTCGTGATCGACCGCCATGACAGTAAAAGTTAGCGACCTTTATTTTTACCTAAAACATTTTATTAATTATCGTTTTATCGTTTTGGTATAAAGCAAAATATTGACAAAAATACTTCCTTTTGTGCACAAAGAAGTATTGGAATATTTGAATATGCATATCACAGCAAAATCGAAATACCATAGTGAAACAAAAATTCTAAATATCCCGGCCATCTAAAAATAAATATACACACTACACGGAAATATGGTATTCGATAATAATCAAATTCATGTTTCTATATTTTGTACAACGTTTATATCGTATTGTCTGTGAGGTAAGACTATAAAATGGTGCTTCCGACAAAAAAAAACGGAATTCAGATTTTGATTTGTTTGCCGAAACCATCATCATCAACCTATTTAATGTTCCCACTGCTGGGACACAGGCCAGGAGGCCTACTAGAGGACTCTAGGAGAGAAAATAGGCCATAATCCTCCACGCGGGCCCAGTGCAGATTCAAATAATAATTTTCGTGCTAAATTTGTAGCCCAATGGTAGAAGACAAAGGGAGAGGATGCCTAACACGATTGACAACGATCCAAAAATTTTTGTTGGTCTAGTGGTTAATGGCCTGACCTGAAACCTGACCGCTAAGCTGAAGGTCGTGGGTTCGATTCCCACCCAGGACAAATGTTTGTGTGATGAGCACGATCATTTGTTCTGTGTCTGGGTGTCATTTATCTATAAAAAATGTATGTATGTAGAAATATATAAATAGGTTTATCAGTTATCTAGTACCCGTAACACAAGCTCTGCTTACCTTGAGACTAGACGACGTTATGTGACAGTTGTGGTTGAAAAAGAACATTATTATTATTAAAATGCAAAAAAAAAAATGATGAAATATGGAAAAGGAAACCTATAACTTGAAACTGTGGAAGAATATGAGAGGGGTCTAGGCCAAACCAAAACAATCTTCTAAAACCGACAAAAGTTTCCCATATGATAAAAGATTAAAATAATTCCAGGACGAAGTTTACCCGAGAGCCAAATTCCATCGAAAAAAAGAAGTGACAAACAAAAAACCTTTTATCTTAATTATATTAGTGTGCATTGAAACTTATGTAGAAGCTCGTAAAAATACGCTCCGTTCCGTTAACTCACACATCTGGAAATGAGAATTAAATTTCATTTATAACATTTTCCACGAACACTGCTTGCTACTTCTAAAAAACACCAATTAATTTATTAACAACACAAATAGCAATTAGTATTTTAACGAGCGAAAATGAGCTAATAAAAGAAATATTTACTAACATAATTGATTTTACAAAGTATGAAACTAATAAAACAAGGTTACTGAGCAACATTTTTATCAAATTCTCTTTGGGACTTTAGTTTACCAATATCAATAAGTTGTTTTAACTTTATACTTTGCTGAAGCGGTTTCGTCATATACTGTTTATTTTACTGCCAAATCCTTTGAAAAGTTTCCGCTAATAATAAATATTGATGTGAAACAGGATATTACACAAATACATCGAGAAATAACACAGCGTTTGATATCTTCCTACAAGATGTACCATGGAGGACGACCTAGGCCTCAAGTCTGTTATTACAATAGTGTCAGAATAGTCGATAACTGATTTCAAAATTGTTGATTTTGACAAGTTTGGTAATCTACTAGTATGATGGCGGCATTATGACTTTCCAATGATCAACCACACTTCATTGAAAGAAATTTTTAGAATGGTAATCTCGTACATAATGACAAATGAATATTTGACATATGCGGTAAATTAATACAATTTTGACAGTTCCATTAATCAGTGACTTACAATTAGAATGTTATTGTGCAGTTATTGTTCGTCGTACTCGTACCACAATTCTATTACGACACCACTGACCGCCTAATGATCAGCCATTATGAATTAACAGATTACGAACTGTTATTTTTTTTTGTTGATAGGTTTACGCTTGACTGCTATCTCACGTGCCACCCTAGCCAAGTTACAATCGTTTCGTTTAGAGTTAGCACTTGTAGTTAGCCACGCCCCCAATTCCCTTGTTTGGGCGTCATCTCAACAAAGGTTTTGGGAACGTGGCTAACTAAAGGCCTAACATTAAACGAAAAGATTGTAATTTGGCTTGGAAGGCTGATGAAAAATGACGATGCGGTCGACCATGGAACGTACTTACCTAGAAGTAACCTATTCACTCTAGACTTAAAGACTTCCAAGCTATAGCCATTAGGAAACACACACTCCGAAATACACAAACACCATTTTCTCGTCACATTAAATTAATTTCAACTCTGCTCTCTAAAATTTATACAAAACTCTAAAACTAAAATATGTATGCACGTAAAAATTAAATGATTTTTAAATTAAAAACTGTCAAATTTTAAAACATGTTATAAATGAAATAGGTCACTCCAGTGTCACCGAAACTTTTTGAGTAAAATTCTTATTGTTACATGTTTCACCATGGCAAAGGTAGCGGGGTTACCAGCTTGCGTCTCTCACAAATTCCCTGGATTCCTCAAGGGATGGTTTCCTTTGATTTCATGTTAAGAATTCAGTAACGCCGACGCTTCGAGACTGGAAACTGTGCCCACATTACGAGTGGGTTGCCACCGAGATTCTCGTGGTTTTGTAATAAATATCTCCGAGTTTTCTGTGAAAAGAAAGGATTTTTAGTAGTGATGTATGGTTGGACTAGTCGGGTGGGACGACTATCTAACAAACATTTATAGACGGGAAAAACTGCCGACTAGATAGCCGTCAAAAATACTCGAAAAAAATGAAGTCGTAGGTACAAATACACGTTTTATATTTTTAATATCTAATTGAATCAGAGCTAGAAGGAGGAAGCGCACAAAAACGTAAGATTTTTTGAGTTTTTCCCAGAAGTGGGAAAAAACCGGTATATAAGAAAAAAAATATCCAATTATACATGAACTGTACAAATCAGTGTGTCATAATAGTTATTGATAGCTTAAATTAAAAATATATATAAAAAAACCAACTCCTTCATACTGTATTTTTTTTTACTGCAGAGTAATAAATCATGCCCTTTTACCCTCCATAATTTAAAATAACGAAATCATGTTTACACATGTACTACTAAGTTTATTTGAAAACATTAATATTTGTTCATTTCCACTTTTGAATCCCGTAACAAGTAAATGGCTGAATCGATTTTGATACAATAGAAAACCATTGCTGGAAAACTGGTTTTTAAATAACAAAACCCACAACGAAATCGGCTCATCCGTTTAAGAGGTACGGGACCACAGGCTCTTTCTTCGTCGGGTTTTTAAAAAAATAATAAAAATGAACCGACTAGTTGCCGACTAGTCAGGAAAGCCAACTATAAAACGTGATCGAAATAGTCGTAGTCGTCAAACTGGTTGGTCCATCTCTAGTTTATAGGATTTAATTATTGGGCACTATTTGGCTTTGTATTAGAATTAATTTGAATTGTGAAAGCCACAAGCAATTCCAATTATTCCCAAATTAGAATTAAGGAGAAACGGTCATTTACAAAGTGCCTAAAGTCTGGCTCATACTCGTAGTCATGAAACTTGCAATCTTCGTTTAATTGGTCGTAAAATTGTCAGACACTTTTAACAATTTTGACCGTTAAACGAAATGTGCATCGCATTTATATTGTATTTGCATCTATCTATGTCATATATAACTGTCTATACAACGTATAACAAAATAACCATATATATCAAGAAGCGCTAAAGAATACAGGTTGAATAGAATCTCTACACGACGTTTTAGCTCTAAATAAATTTTTCAAAAAACTGATACTAAATTCTTGGTATCGCATAATTCTTGATTCCAAATCATAACAAACGTGTCACGACACTACGGGGTCAATAACCTTCATTATCCACGACACTCGCTAATTTATTTATTTATACTTTATTGTACACCACATAAACAAAACAAAACAATAATAATATAACAATACAAAACATTCTGTAAATCTGAGCGCCTAAATTACCTAATTTAGCGCTTCTTGATGTATATGGTTATTTTGTTACACGTTATATATATCATATATAACTGTGACTGAATCTCAAAACCATTCTAACTTAACAGACCAATCACTATCCCTGAACCTCGTTTCAATTAAAGTTAAAAATACATTGACATTCCATTAACTTTTCACTACAAGGCATTGGCCCATTTCGACCACTCTAAAATTAAACTGTCTGTACTAAATAGATTTCATATTTTCATTCAGTGACAGGCGAATGGCACGCCATCGAAGGCCTCTCACAAGAAATTCCAATTTCCACATATCGAAACCAAAAATACTGCCAAAGGTTGTCTGCCCCTCTTTCAGTTCACGAAACCTGAATTTAAACTGTTTCATCTGAAAAATATTCGCCAACAATTTCGAATAAATTTTCTGCTTTTCAACTTCAACAATATTTGCAAATGGTGTCGAGATTTTTTGTACACATTTCGTGCAAGTTATACGTGTGTGTGGAATTGTGTGTTTTGTGTGTGTGTTTCATGCGGTCATCGCGTCGGTTGAGGCGTAAACAATTGCAAATTGATTGGATGCTTCCGATGCAAATAAACATTGATTGTTGTTTGTACTTATTTATGAATAACTAGCTTTTGCCCGCGGATTCGCCCGCGTGTTATTGGGGTTGGGGTTGGGGTTTCCGGGATAAAAGTAGCCTATGTCCTATTCCGGAGTGTATCCTATGCCTGTACCAAATTTCATCCAGATCCGTCCAGCCGTTTTGGAGTGATTGAGTAACAAACATCCAAACATCGAAACTTTCGCATTTATAATATTAGTAAGATTTTACTTGAAGTTTTTTATGCTAGAGTGACCCAGTTTACAAAGTTAAAAATAGCCTTGCAATTTCTTTTCTTAGCGAAAAACCAGACACGATAACACAACCAGTATTTACTCGCATTTCTTGCACCTAACACCGTTTTACGTCATATAAAACTTAATAAGCAAGCGCAGGTAAACGAGAAAGGAAAATACTACGCGCTACGGCGTAGCGGTGCTACGAAGATTCTGTGCTACGATGCTACGAATATTACTAACAACTTACACGTGTCGTGTGGTTTTTCTTTATTTATTAAGGGGTAAGCGCTCAAAGAATGTATTCTTTAAAATTATATATTTTAGAAAAAGTTGTATTTATTGTGTACACGAAATACAACTTTTTCTTAAGATTTTCTCATTTTGCGGGTCTGAATCAAAGTACTGTGAAATAAGACAGGATATTTAGATTACAGGACAAGATATTTAGATTAGAAACAAGACAATGTGCATACAAAAAGTTAAAATATACTATAATTATCTAAATTCAATCACATCACTACATAGTATAAAACAGAGTCGCTTCCTGTCTGTCCCCATACACCGTGAATTTTAAATGGTTGTTTTCCCGCGGCAGAATGACTTGCCATAAGGAGTACTTTTGAAGCATACAGTAAAAATTAAAAAATAAAGTTTTTTTTTATAAATAATTATTAAAAATATTCATCAACTCAAAAAAGCGAAAACAATAGTAACATTAGACGTAATTTGTAGGTACTACTAGAGTCGCATGAGCAGCCCGCCGTCAAAGGAAACCGATTCATTAAATATTTAAACCAAAATAAGCTCTCGCACGTTGTGATACGTCATAATTAGCTTGCACTCTACAGGTCCATTTTTTGTTTCTAATATTTTATTTCTTTATCAAACGTTTGTATTACCAAGATACAACCATTTCGCTGAGGGAAAACAACCATTTAAATTTCACGGTGTATATGCTTAAATTTTTAAGACTACGTCACGGATTTTTATGCGGTTTGTTTTAATAGACAGAGTGATTCAAGAGGAAGGTTTATTTGTATAAAACGTGCATAATATATTTAATATCAATATTGCACCCGAGCGAAGTTGGGGTGGATCGCTTAATACATATTTTATGTTACTACCAATAAATAAAACTCATAAATATATACAATACATATAAAATTAAAAAATAAAGAACATTATCTATAATATATAATTTTACTAGATGGACCTGTAACATAATGCAAGATAAACTTTGCTGTAACATCAGACAATATTTCCTCAAATGTTTGTAAAGCGAGCCCGAAACAGTTTGCCACAAAATGTGGCATGTATTTCTGTGTGAATTTATCTTCGCGAGGCAGACCCGTGACGTCATCAGCAAACATTGGATGAGTAATTATGGAGAACGTCATCGTGGAAAGACGGAGAGTTAATTTATTATGTTACTAGCTTCTACCAGCGGCTCCGCCTGCGTGAAGATTGGTTCCTTTAAGCACAATTTAGCATAGCATAGGGTAAAACCTGGATAGTTGCCCCACTTTTTGAAATCAAGTCAAGTCAAAATCTTTTTATTTCACATAGGCCTACATGGGCACTTGTAAAACGTCAGAAAACGACTCCATATCTCTGAGTAAAAAAACTGAAATGCATTATTTGTAAAACCAGCCGGTACTTTGGTTTTTCATTGACCAATTTATAATAATTTAAAAACATTTTCTTATATATTTTTAGAATATTAGCGATTTTAGCGGATCTATCCCACGTCTGGGATAGTTGCCTGATCCATATGATATATGCCTTACAGGATAGATGCCCTCCCCACACAACTATCCCCTAAATACTTTGATCGCGTTTTATCTTCTGATGCAATAACATAGAGACGTAAGACACGGTCAACATAGTAGTAGCAGGGAAAGTCTTTTGATTAATAATTGAAATAGTATACGATTCATTAGCAAAACTAGAGTAATCGAAATCGGGACACCTATCCCACTGGATACTTACTGACGACTATACGACTTAGAGCAGTGGTGGCCGAGTGCTAAAGGCTGCGACTTACGAGTTGTAGGTCGCGGGTTCAAACCCAGACAGGCGTATTACTTTGTGTAATTTATTTCATCACCACTACTCTCAAAACGGTGAAGGAAAACATCGTGAGGAAACCGGCATGTCCTAGAACCAAAAATTCGAAGACATGTGACATCCACCAACCCGCACTGGGCCCGCGTGGTGGATCATGGCCCATTCCCTCTCCTACAGAGGAGGCCTGTGTCCCAGCAGTGGGAACATTAAAAAGGCTGATGATGATGATGATGATGATCCCACTGGGGCATCTATCTCGGCTTTACTCTAGCATGAACCTTATAAAGTTCCCACTGCTGGGACTCTCAGGTCCTTTCTACGACAAGGAACTTTAGAAAAAGCAAAATTTAGACACGACTGTATAACAGTCTCCTCTATGTCGAACTCAACACGGTAGCACGAGATCACTGAACCACGGTCTTCCCTGGATTCGCTCGATGGGTGAGCAGAGTCCCCACTCTGAACACCAGTGGTTCCAAGACTAACTTGACCTACCAACTTTTTCTTGGACCTTGTCAAGGTTAGTCTCCACAACTGATTTATTTTTCACAAAGTTTGTACGAAAGTGGGACAGGGACAAAACAAAGTGGTTGGGCAACTAAGATACTAGTGGACACGAACAAGTTTATTCCAAGTTTCGTCTCCGCAACTAATTTGTTTCCCACTAAAAGTTACTAGTCTGTATCGTAATTCGATGGAGATCAAAACATTGGTTTGCAAATAAATAGCTCGTTTGGATAAACCACTTTTCTCAAGTTTTGTCTCAACAACTGACCATTGTTTACGTTTTTTGCCTGAAAGGGTGACACAGAGAATAAAAAGTTGCTCAGTAACTAAGTTCAAGAACTTACTTACGAACCACTTTTGTCAAATTTTGTCTTCGCAGCTAATTTGCTTCTCACGTGAAATTATGGGTTTATATGAAAATGCGTTTGAGAGCAGTGGTGGCCGAGTGGTAACGTCCCCGATTTAAGAGTTGTAGGTCGAGGGTTCAAACCCAGCCAGCCGCATTACGAGTACTTTGTGTAATTTATTTCATCACCACTGTTCTCAAATCGGTGAAGGAAAACATCGTGAGGAAACCGGCATGACAAGACATATGACATCCACCAATACGCATTGAGCCCGCGTGGTGGATTATGGCTCATTACCTCTTCTAGAGAGGAGGCCTGTGTCCCAGCAGTGGGAACATTAAAAAGACTGATGATGGTGAAAATGCGTAAGAAACAGAAAAGTTTGAGCAACCACAACTTTGTAAACCACCAACTTTTTCTAGCAACGAAATTATTGTTTAAGAGCAGTCATGTCTGTATGACTAAATTAAAGACACAGTTAGTGCAATAGTTAACCGCGGTTTAGTTATTATACATTTTTAAGCCGGGACAAAATAAAGCAATGTCCTTTACATACTTAGTTAATTATGTAAATACATAGGTACTTGGGAAGGGACAGTAAGTAATAACGGGCCGGATGTTTATCAAATAAAATGTTACTTCCCGGATACAGTAGGTATATTATCAGTTAAACAAAGCTCGCGGGCAACAGCAAACAATCACTCATGGTATATGCCTAGAATCATTACATAATATAAAACAAAGTCGCTTCCCGTATGTCCCTATGTATGCTTAAATTTTTAAAACTACGCAACGGATTTTGATGCGGTTTTTTTTAAATAGATAGAGTGATTCAAGAGGATGGTTTATATGTATAATACATGCTTAATATATTTAATATCAGCATTGCACCCGTGTGAAGCTGGAGCGGGTTGCTAGTCTTAGATAAATCGAAAGTAAGAAAACATTAGCACACATGATATTATAATAAATTAATAAAAAATCAGTACTTTATTTCCTTAGACGCAAAAAAAGCTAATTGCCCTTTTTTAAGATGGGAAATTATCCAATGACATCTCCGGCTTATTTATGAAGCAGTAACAAACATCACACACACTCAAACGTTCGACCTTATATTATTAGTGTGAAGTAATTGTAGCGGCCTAGCTTACAACCAGAACCTAATGTTAGCTTAATTACGCTCCATATAATAATATGTCATGCGATAATTCAAGGGATTACCTCGTGACAAGAGAACAAAAATGTGCGAAAAACCTAGATTCCTACCATCTTTTATTCCTAATGGCGCATTTTATCAAAAGTAATTGAAATAAAATGTAAATTAAGAACATTTAAATTCAGCTTTCTGGAGAGCTTGTTATTTCTACGTGCTTTATTTTTAGTTGACCCTGCAATTCTGGACTCCGTTAAATTATAATGATATTTATTTTGCAAATACAAAAACTAATAACAATTTTCCTCACACACATTTATTTTCGGAAATAAAGATAGGATAACTTGTCTCGATTGAATATTTAATAATATTATTTCACAACTTTTACGCAACGCCATCTAGTCTTAAGCTAACCTGGCTCCCTAGCCAAGTTAATAATCTACAATCATTAACGCTAGTAAACAACTAATCAAATGTATGGGAATGACTTAGCCAAGTTCACATCATTCAAAATAACAGAATGAAATGAAATCGTTTCAACAATAATCATCGCTACATCCTGCAGTGTTATGATATAATTAAAACTTAAGCTGAGGCGTTTCTATTGTAGAAAGAGATTCTTTACGAAACAATTGTAACGGGCCTGAGCTTGTATTAGTACTATACAACTGACAAAAATACTTATATATTTCTAAATACATACATATTATAGATAAAATACAATTAGACACAGAACAATGATCGTGCTCATCACACAAACATTATTTTGCCCTCCAGCATAGTCCAAGCCACTCGCTAGACCAACAGGCCGGTCAAATTACAAGTATAGTTTCAACGACTCTTTAATAACTAATCAAAATTTGTCCCAAACAACAGCAATAATATTTCATATCAAACGAGAATCGAATACCCGAATGACCTTCCATTCAAAATCACTAGACCATGATCCTTATTCAATTTAAATTACTAAGTTCAGACAACGAATGGCGAGACAAATATATTATCTGATTCACTGATCTGGCTTGGATCAATGATACGAGGTTATATTAGACCAAAGTATTTGAAAGTTTTGAGATTCTTTTTAGGGTTCCAAATTATTGTAAAAACTGTAGCCTATTTGCCAACAATCTGCTGTTTATCTGTCTGTCACCAGGCTATATCTCATGAACTGTGAAAGCTTAAAAGTTTAAATTTTGAGATGATTTATCTGTGTTGCCGATATAACAATTATATATTTCTATACACTGTTGCCTACATTTCTTGTATCTCGTTTCGCAGGTCTTTTGAAGCTTTCATAAACAAGCAGTACCTTTGTACATTTGTTTTTCTTCTGTATAAATGATGTATCTTTTGTCAACGTTTATGTGTGTATTCACAAAGTATCGAAAAATACATTTTTTGCAATATAAAGTGTCTTATTTTTTTTTTTGTTAACTTAGAAATTTGTTTTTTTACTCTTTCAAGGAACCGCAAAGCAAGTCAGGCAGACAGCCAACCATCAACTTTTGAGGTACGGAATCTTAAAAAAATGAGTCAGTTAATGTACAAATCTCCCCACGTATATCTTTCCATCGAGAGCAGTCGGTTAAAAAAGGGGAAGTCATTATCGTCTAACTTTCTGACATAACCCTTAACTTTTCCATACCACGACTAGTCCCTTTCCTATCAGAAAGCCAAACGGGTTTATAAATGAATTCGGCATCGTATTATGATAATCGGCTCAGCTACCCCGCGTCACATTTTTCGACCCTTGTCATCTTCAGGCAACAATATTGACTATCAATATGTCACGGCTTCAGATTGTGACAACCTTGAAAGGTGACCAGTATCATCGGATAGCACAACCCTATGTCATTAAGGTGTCAAGGGAAATTTTTGGAGTTTTTGAAGGGATTTCTTGGAGTGAAGTTCAAGGGTTGTTTTAATAATTGGTCTTATGATGTCAAATATATCTTAAGTGTTTGTGTAACTGGTTTATATGTAGAATAATCAATCGCAGTTTTCCGAGAAATTTTACTTGACTTACGTGTTGGATGTAACATCCATACTCTAATTACAAACAATTCTTTCTTCTTTCTTGTTTTCTTTCTTTTTTTTACTATCACACAACGCTATCTAGTCCCAAGCTAAGCAGAGCTTGTGTTATGGGTACTAGACAACTGATAAACACACTTATATATTTCTAAATAGATACATATTATAGATAATATTCTAATAAATTTAACTATTCATACGAAGACACAGCTTAAAGGACTTAATATCGAAGTCAAAAATATTAACAAAAAACAATTACCAAAAAATTAAGTTGCACTTAAACTTAGTTACGGTCTGCAATATGGTTGTAATATTGCAGAATGCCTACTGAATACGAATATAATAATATATTTATTAT
Source organism: Mythimna loreyi (assembly GCA_029852875.1). Lineage (NCBI taxonomy): Eukaryota > Metazoa > Arthropoda > Insecta > Lepidoptera > Noctuidae > Mythimna > Mythimna loreyi. The sequence goes on along the minus strand of CM056795.1, from coordinate 9,641,294 downwards.
ATATGTGAGTATATAATTTCGAATTTTCCTCTTCTCTTCTAAATATACCTTAACTATTTTGATCCCAAACACCCGCTTTCTGTAGGGTAGATCATGATAGCAAAACCGCGAGGAAAACTATTAATAAATATAATGACAAAGTTATCATAGTGTTGCAGCAACGTGTTTAAATTTACCAGCTTAACGGAAAGTATAACTCTTCCTTAAGGTGGGTGTACGCTAGAGTGGCCGAGCGAGAACGGAGTACAAGCCGAGGATGTTTGAATGTTTGGAAGTTTGTGACTCTGATCTGGATGAAATTTGGCACAGGCATAGGATACACTCCGGAATAGGACATAGGCTACTTTTTATCCCGGAAACCCCAACCCCAACCCCAATACCACGCGGACGAAGCCGCGAGCAAAAGCTAGTATAACGTAAATAATGAAAATGTCAAAACAGGCCTTTTGTTTTTTAACAAATATAATATGGCAACACGTTTTAGTCAGTAAAATTCTTACCCTTCCTCTTGCTCTTTCCATAGCAAAAGAAGTTATTTGATCATTTCGCACGTAAAAGAGGAGTCCCCAGTTTTTTTTTTGCCCCAGGGCCGTAGGTCATCTAGCACCGCTACAAAACAGTACACGAATTTGAGGTCGCCTCATGCTCCGCTCGCGCTCGGTCCCCCAGCGTCAACCCACCTTTACAATCAGTGTTACATGTTTTCGTCTACATGGAGTTGTCAAAGTCAACAGCTGGGAACGAGTTTCAGCGGTTGCAACCTTTCATAGTTTGGAACTATAGCGGTTGAACCAACACTCGACCGTGTGGTGTAACAATCATTAACTCTTCGCTAATTCTGGAACAATGCTTGCGTTGTGCGCACAACAAAAATTAGTGATTTTTGTGTTGTTATAGAATTTATTTTTGGTTTTTCCTTAAAATTATCATTGTCATCGTCATTATTTTAGCCAAAAGACGTCCACTGTTGGATGTAGGCTTTCGCTAAGTGTCCCGATAACAACCAGTACTATGCATTATGCAGTACTATGCATATTGTTATTTTTATGTTGGGAAAAGTCATCTAATGATGAATCCCTTGGGCGGAACAGGAAACAGTGTCAGACTCTTACTAACTAAACGACCGTCTGTAAGAGTCGTCGAATGCCTTACTTTAGATTACTTTTAGTTAGTTCTTAGGAGTTTTTTTTTAATGCATATACACATATTTATAAGGATAGATAAGCATAGTAGTTTACTAGAAAATCATTCCCAACTTTTTTAATAGTCTCACATCAACACCATATTCTTAATGGTGGGTCAGTCATCCAATCACAACTCTTGAGTGGAGCAGGAGATAGTGTCAGACTCTTACAGACTAAAAACCCCACCCTGTTTCTACGTTGGTTGTCATACTAGGCCTGAGTTTTCCTTTCAGACGCGAACCCTTGGCCCCAGTAAGCTTCGACCTATCTGCAGGGTCCCTACGACATTAATACAATACTTACCCATTTCTTTACTACTGTTGCCAACACACAAAAAAAAAAACTATAAACAAAATACCCAGTCAACGAACACAACAGTCAGTAAATTACTCCCATCCCTCGAGCCTGCCTACCCAACAGTGTAACTCGCAAACCGTGAAGGCATACCCACGTGAACAGCATATAGTACTGCACTTGACAAACACCTACCTAATGAGTCGGTACTTGAACTAGCTAACTACACATCCAGCCAGAGAGATTGGGCCATTCTTTATTTGATTTTCTGCGACGCTGTTTCATACCATAAAGACTGCTAATGTGTTCAAAAAAAGAACAATTTTGAACATACTTTTTTGTGTTCAAAAAAAGAACGATTTTAAACACATTTCTTGTGTTAAAAAAAAGAACGATTTTGAGCAGACATCTTGTGTTCAAAAATAGAACAGTTTTGTGTGTTCTTTTTTTATACTGGAAAACATCAACTAATTTGTTCTACTCCAGGTATCCGTTCTGGGTAGTGTTTATTTTATGGTGGGGAAAAATCAGACTTTTACTAACTATACGCCCTACCCCGTTCCTTCTTTGCTTTGGTCCCAGGACCCCAGTGTCCTTGGTCTCACGGCCCCGCTGTACCACTCTAGGTAGAGTAAGATTAAAAATATGTAAAAAGTAAAATGGGCACTTATAAAACCTCATCAGCGAGGATCAAGTGTAGTTTAAGAGTGTAGACTTTCTCATATAAAATGTATGGAAACGAACGCGCCCAGATCGGCGTGAGTGGCGGAGGTCCGCGCAGTATAGTTCTCGCTTAATTCCTAATGAGGGAAAATTAACAAGTTTCCAATGAAAATATTTTTTTTTCGTAACAAGCTTTTATAGCGGTGGTCTATACTTATATAATTAAAACTCGTTAAAACGATTCACACGAGCCCAAACTCGACGTGTTTGTACCGTTTAATTACAGAGTCCCTATGGCTACCTCGCGATTACATCATCAGATCAGATCCGTGTCATCATAATATTGCATTGTCATGCGATATACACCTGCATGCAAAATTGCAGCACAATCGGTTGAAGATATCTGCTTCAAAATTGAGTTGCAAGATTCGAGCCAAACATACATAGTTACATTGCAAGCTAATAAAGAGCTTGTAAAAAGAAAAACATCACCTGCCACATTAAAAAAAAAATTGCTTGACACAGAAATAAAAATTGCTTGTTTTAAAACTTATGCATTTCTGATGAAAGAAAATCGTATAATGATGAGTTAGTAAAAAAGAAGAAACGTTTGATCCAATTTACAAAGGTCTAGCAGACAGAAAGTAATTACATTTTGTTATTGCATTCTGGAGGCGGTCTGTGTACGGATGCCGAGAAAATAACTTGCGAGCCTTGTCTGAAAACGAACAAATTACCTACCGCTCGTCTTGAAGGGAGGGATGTACTTTTGTGAATATTTTATTAATTTAAAAAACATTTAAAAAAATTGCAAATTATTTGTGATTAATAAAATTGTAAAAGAAAATACATCAGGAGGATTACCATGAGCTCTTAGAGCGAACCATTTGATTTAAATTAAACTATTATAAAGACATATTACCTTTATTATAATTTGGGTGCCTTCAAGGCTAGAGTGAATAGGCTTTTAATAAAGTAGTGCGCCTCACCATCAATGATTGCATCACTGTTTACCATCAGGTGGGATCGCAGTCAAGCATTAGTTTATACAAAGAAAAAAAAAAGATGGGTTAATACAGGGTGTAACTCCATCTCACTTTCTCACTGACGACGACACCTTTACTAATGACATTTTAACATGTCATGTGTATCGCAATTTGTAATAAGTGGTTTAATTTCACAAAGATACGTCCTTAGTTCAAAAATCACCCTGTATACCAACTGCTGTAACGTCATTTTCATTTTTTATATTACTGTCCTACTACTGGGCAAAGGCCTCCCCCAAGTCCTACCAGACTTTCTTCTGCAGCGCTGTCTTAAACCTGTCCTCTTGGTACACGTCCAAATCATCTCGCCACCGTTTTCTAGACCGGATTCGACGGCTCTTACCCTCTGCAGGAACCCACTGCGTGACAACACTCGCCCAGCGGTCACTATTCACGCGGTCAATGTGTCCCACCCATAACTATAAAGTACTAGCTTCTGCCCGCGACTTCGTCCACGGAAAATTTCTTGTTTTAACTTATTTAACTCTGTTCCTATACAATTTCTCGAGATAAAAAAAAAACTTTACTTCTTTATTATAGTATTCATAATCATAAAATATAGCCTATGACACTCAGAAATGAAGCAGCTTTATATCTGTGAAAAAATTTTTGCAATCGAACCAGTACTTCCAGAGATTACCTCCTACAAGCAAAAAAAAAAAAAAACAAACTTTACTTCTTTATTACATTAGTGTAGATATAATTAAAATCAAAGCGTAAAAGACAAATTGTTAACAATCAATAAAAATATCAATTTGTTACAACAGTAGGATACAGGAAATGGGAAAACAGTAAATCAAAAAGCTTCAGTGAACCCAATAAATAACATATAACCGTACTACATTTATCATCCCCCAATAAAGAGATTAAAACTGTTTGGTCGTAATAAACATCGAGACATAATCCACCAATCGAAATATTTAGTATCTGAAGTCGGTTTAGTGTATGTGTCAGTTTAAAACGAAAAAACACCGGCCAATAGCATGTCGGGTCACGCTCACTGTAGGGTACCGTTGCTTCCTATCCGTCACAAATTTCTTACAATGTAACAGAACCCTTGAACTACGACTTCAGCACGAAGTAGCCCATGTATAAATTAGTGACCCAATGTTTCGAGAGATGGCGCTGTAGTAATTTTGGATTGCGTGAACCGATTTTAATCTATTTTTTTAGTAACATTATCAAAAAATTATTTTAGGGGACCCTTAATCATTTTTAAATACCTACCTATCCAACAATATATCACACGTTGGTGTAGAAATGAAAAAAAAAAAACATTCCCCACTTTACATGTAAGGGAACTACCCTAATAAAACATTTTTTTCCACTTTTTATCATAGCACTTTGTCGGCTTGACGTATATACACATTGGTACCAAATTTCAGCTTTCTAGTACTAACGGTCGCTGAGTTTATCCGCGGACAGACAGACAGATTTAGCGAAACTTGGGTTCTTCGTAGACTACGGAACCCTAAAAACGGTACTTTCTTAAATCTCTCAAATTTATTTGTAAGTTGAAAAATGTCTGCTTCTGAAAATACAAAAATTAATACATATTTTAAAAGTAATATTAACCTTTTTATTTTTTTATTTATAAAAAACTTTATGCACATAATAAGTACAAATGCAAACTAAATGCCATAGGCACTTTCTGCCAGTCGACCTTGGGGTGGTGCAGAAACAAAACATGATAGGTGCAACTTAAAGAAAAATAAACAAACAAAAAAAGACACAAATACAATAATAATAAATACATACTTTAATACAAACATACAAATAAGCAACTTTATCGTAAAAAGAGAAATACAAATCCAACCAATCAGTGCTGTGGTGATTCTGCCAACTTCTTGCGAATTGTTAGGGGTCCTTTTAAAAAAAAACACTGGAAGCTGCTAAAAGGAAATTTATTTGACACTAAGACACACTGGTTACACAAACTCAACTCGTGACACGGAATGTACAATAGTTACATATGTACTGCGGAAAATGGCTATGACTGAACTGTCTGAGCACATGGAAATACCCTTTTATAGTATTAATGACAATATTGAAGCGGCGGGGTTTTTAACATTGTCAGCATTTGATGCGTTACAAAGTCCGTTTATAACATTCTGTTATAAACGGACTTTGTAACGCATCAAATACTTATACTTAGTACTCACGTCTTTTCTCTTTAAAAGAAAACCTTTTTTCTTTAATAATAAACTTCCTCTAGGTCACTACTGAAAGTCAACAATCAATTATACTTTTTTCTTACATTTCTTTCAAAAAAACTACTTAGATAAGAAAGTGAACTATGTAAATATTATTAAATAGGTACCTTTGGGGACTTCAAACGAATAAATCAAATTTGCTCTACAAACGACATTAGAGCATCTTTTATTTCTATTTAACTTTAAAGGTTCATTCAAGGTCTTAAAAAGTATTTTTATGACCTTTATATAACACCTCTGAATGAGCCTGATTTTATTATGACCTTATTTTATTATGAAGATAAGAGCTTGTCTGACCTTCAGCTCTTGAAAACAATTTGCGTTCTATGAAATAACTAGCTTATACCAGCGGCTTCATCGCCGTGGAAATCAAATTATTACAAGGGATAACAGTGACGTCTATGGCGCCACATAGGAACTCCAAATACGAAATTCTGCGCGCAATCAAATTCCTATACATACATACCGCTTAATTTGAACGGCGGGTAGTAGCCTACCAGACATAACACGCGTCTGGTCGAAAAATACTCCCTTTTCCACGCAGATACAGTACGGCAAATGGTTAAAAATAAATAAATGCAATTTGCAGTTATTAATGCTGTTAAAAACTGTTGTTGGGATTTATTTTATTAAAACGTTAAATTAATTAAATGAATGCCAATAAGTTTGTAACAGCAGTAACAACTGCAAATTGTATTTATTTGTTTACACCATTTATTTTTTTACGAGTTTTCAAGCGCTAAAATTCGCACAGCCTAACTTCAGACTCGCTAAGATCCGAAGGCCTTCTACCAGTGGCGAAGGGTGAATATTTTCTGAAGGGAAGCCAGAGTATAAAAAGACAACTCACCTAAAGCAAGACAACCCATGATGCAAAAAAAAAATAGGCTCAACATTTTGTTTGACAACAACTAATCTGTTAAACAGCAGTCTACATTAATGAATGCTATTACAAAATGATGTCCGTAACCCAACACTTACAGAGCAATAGGTGGCTCGCCGTCCGGTAGTCTGGTAGCAGTCCAGACCGAGCCCAAGTCATCGACGGCGCGCTTCGTTTCCGCGCGCCTCAAGGAGTTTTCAGCAAACCGTAGGGGCCCTACAAGCCTCCCGGAGCTGAGGGTTGGTACGAATGCGTTATACCGGGGCTCTGGGAATAAGGCAAGAAAGGCACGGGGTAGGTTCTTTAGTCTGTAAGAGTCTGACACTGTTTCCCGCTGCGCCCACGAGCGAGATTCGTCGTTGGATGATTTTTCCCGCCATAAAAAAACACAAAATAAACAATAACCCAACACACAAAATAAATGTAGGTACAGTACACTTGCAATAAACTTATACTACAATTAACTTAATAAGGGAGTAGCAATTAGTAGTACAATTCGTCTGAGTCAACATTGTTCGGCGTGCAACCAAAATAAAATAAATAATACTCTTAGTCTACGCATTTAAAACCATGAGCGGTATAGTCGAGGAGTGGACGCGACTTGCATCATGATCTGCCGTCCTCACGACTGTTGGTATTTTTTAAGGTTCCGTACATCAAAATGTAAAAGAGAACCCTTAAATAATAATAATAATCTTTTTATTTCAGAAAAAAAAATCCTTAAACATACAAACAAAACAAAATGAATATTATAATCATTACATAGTATAAAACAAAGTCGCCTGTGCCTATGTTTGCTTAAATCTTTAAAACACTAAAACACATTTTGATGCGGTTTTTTTTAATAGATGATTCAAGGGGAAGGTTTATGTGTATAATAGATGCATAATATATTAGTATCAGAACCCGTGCGAAGCTGGGGCGGGTCGCTAGTAACTTATATAACTAACTAAGTTAGTAAACAAATACATATACCCAGATGTTAGTAACACTTAAACTTAACAACTATGTTAGTAGAGAGTACGTGGCTGTACAGGAGCATTTAAAGGATCTATTTGTTGTCTGTCTGTCTGTCTGTGTGTAAACACACAATCTGACCTTGTAGGTAGTTGTCGGTCATTGCGTACTAACTTCCATTCCAACCGTCATTGAACTCGCCCAGCTGACGCTTACTTTAAGAAATTAATTTTGTACAGGCGTAAATTAATTCGAGTTTAAAAAAGTACTTAATTGTTTTTTATCTTTACAAATCCATGGTTTCGATCGTCTCCCCACGGGATCAAAACGATCAAAATTTAACGATGTATATAAAATTTAAAATATTTAAAAAAAATTATATTTAATTTTATATATTAAAAATTGATTTTACTCATCTCTGAGTTCTTCAATTTTGCAAACATATCATCTATTTGACAGTACGGCGTGACGTCACATCCTGTTAATCGATCCTATTATTATTTGGAACGTATAGTACATAGCTTTACTGGTGAGAGGTCACTCTAAAACAAGTTTTTAATGAAAAATTTTTTTTTTCATAACAAGCTTTTATAGCAGCGGTCTATAATTATATAATTAAAACTCGTCAAGACGATTCACACGAGTCCAAACTCGACGTGGTTGTGCCGTTTAATTACAGAGTTCCTATGGCTACCTCGTGATTCCATCATCAGATCAGCTCCATGTCATCATAATATTGCATTGTCATGCGATTTATACCGGCATGCAAAATTTCAGCTCAATCGGAAACCGGGAAGTGGATCAAATTTAAGTTGCAAGATTTGATTACAGAACGACAGACAACGGGACAGGTGAAACTAAATAAAAGCTTGTAAAATACCTCCTATTTTATTTCTTAGTGAGACGAGACAAGATGTGTTATTTAAAAAAAAATTACATTGCTAAAGTGGAGAGTAGCTCCATCGTCTCCGGGCCTCATAACCTCCCTGCGAACCGGTTATTAATTTATACCACGTCACGAGCTATTCTTATAAAATTAGGTCAACAAATAACTAGTTACGCAGTAATCATTAATCTTCTTTTCTTATGTATCTGGCTGATACAAGCATCAGCCAGCGGTTTCGCCCGCGTAAAAGAAGAAAATTATCTGAAAGAGAACGTTAGAGTACGTTACTCTTGGGATAAATAATGTAATAATAGTAATCCACAACTATGACACAACCCCGTCTAGTCCCAAGTTAAGCTGAGCTTGTTATGAGTATGAGTACCAGACAAATGATAAACGTACTTATATATTTCTGAAAACGCACAAATTACACACAGACACAGAACAAATGATCGTACTCATCACACAAACATTTGTCCTGGGTGGAAATCGGACTCACGACCTCCAGCATAGCAGTCAGGGCTACTAAGCAATAAGCCAGTCAGGTATTCTATGTGCTATACCATGACTTGGTCTACCCGTGTGCCAAATTTCATCTAAAACCGTTCAGCCATTTAGGAGTCAAGAAGTCAAAAACTCATACTCACTAACCTTCCCCTTGATAACACTAATGTTAGAATAAGTTTTCTAGAACGCCACAAAAATGATACTCCAGCTCCACCATATCTTTCGAGAAATACAGTACGGCCGTCGAATCCTGGAGAGTCTGAAGTTAGTCTCTGCGAAATTTAGCGCTTGAAAACTCGAACAAAAAAAAAAAATACAATCGAATTGAGAACCTCCTCCTTTTTTTGAAGTCGGTTAAAAATAAAGGTTTTATAATAAATGTCAATAACAGTTTTTAACTGCAAATTGCGTTTATTTATTTAAATTTTTATTCTTTTATTCTCTCCAAGATCCGACGGCCGTACTGTACCTGCATCAGATTAGTACAGAAGTGACGCACGGGTGTCAAGATGTTGTCAGCAAACTGTAGGGACCCAGCAGGATCGAAGCCTCCTAGGGCCATGGGAGTTAATGTGAAAGTGAACACCAGGGCCCTGCAACTAAGGCAAAGAAGGTACGGGGTGGTTTTTAGTCAGTAAGAGTCTGACACTATCTCTCGCTCCGACCAAGGGCGGGCCACAATAAAAAAGCTCATTATGTCTACAAATATTCCACTACCTAATGAGTTCTATATAGATAAAATATTATTAAAGTAAATAGACATTTCTTGAAATTAATGTCGGTTTTCTCAGAACTTTTTCAGCTTCTGAGAAAAATAATTTAGCAGAAAGATGCTAAGGAACCAATTACGAGTATAACATGTAAAGCCAATTCTGGTCCTACACAATTGTGGTAATAACTTCTGACGGCGTAATTTTTATCTAGATGTAATTTATAGAGATGGGCCAACTATTCATCAACTAGTTGGTAAAACCGACTATTCGGCCACTTTCATAGTCGGCGAATTATTTTTTTAGTAGCTTTTTTAGAATACTTTTTTTTTAAGGAGGAGGTCTTATGTTCGGCGATATGCATTTTTTTAGATAGCCAATATTTTTATGCGTATTTGTTTTACAGGCTTCCTTCAACACTTTCCAATCTTCTCTCCGCACTGAAGTAGACTATCGCCTAGTCCAGCTATTTTGACAAAATCATTTACCCATCTCTAGAATGGCTTTCCTACTCTTTCTCTTTCCTTCTCTTAAATACCATAGTGTACCTTGTTTCATTTCTCATCTCCACTTATTATATCTAATGGCACACGTCTTCTTTTTGAAGCGCTCGAGGCTGCATTGAAATCGTAAAAGACTTGGCCGACTAGTCGGCCGATTACTCAGTCTTTAGACCACCGACTAGTCGACTGGTCGGCCAGTCATAGTTGGCACATCTCTAATAATTTTCATTCAGATTATCCAAGATCTTTTCTATTCTTAGCTTTTCTAACTTTAGATTGTAAAACATGAAATTGTTGATGACATTTAGGTATGAGATTCGTTTAGATCGAAATAAATTTAATATGTTTATGACTTTATTTTTTTTCGGAGTGATATTATCGAATGCCTTCCCTGCTCCGCTATATATATAGATAGTTTCGTCAACGGCTAACTCTTTGAGTTAGCCACGCCTCCAATTTCTTTAGCTAACGTCATCTCAACGCTCAGTCACGTGGTCAAAACAAAGAAAATGGAAGCATGGCCTATTCCAAGCCTTCAGAGTAGAGAAAGAAGGGACTGAGCAGCCTCGGTCGAGTTTAGTTTAGGAGCCAGACGTCTTAAGATCTCCTCTTAATTCCACTGGCTGTCCAGTACGAACCTCAAGTACTTTATCATTGATCCGACGCCGATAAATCACGAAATTAAAAATATGTTTACAACGACAACCACGCCAAACAAAAATCAAAACAATTGAACATCACAAAAACTGGCCACTTAATTCAGCACCTCAGTGTAGCTCATACGATACTCAGCGTCATAGAAATTCGTTCCAACTCACCTAATAGGGCTCACCTAATGGCGCAGAAAACCGCTCCTACTTACTTGAATTAAATTTACTCGCCGCAAGATGGCGGCTAGGCAATTAATCAGAACCCGCCATTATCCCCGACCGGGATCGCATTTATGTATTTTATCCATGAACCGTCAAATTGTGTTTATCCGTATAGTTCAATTAGTGGCCATTGTATTGAAAAAGGTAATGGGTTTCTTGAGCGCGAAGTTTCTTTGGTAGATGATGAGTTATTAATTTAAGAAGAAAGTATTGGATTAGCTGTGGGCGATTTGTGCCATGACTAAGACATTTTCTATACTTTAGGCGTTCCCTCGTACCTCGTGGGGCTTACTTTAGGCGTATAAAAAGGTATACAAGGTGTTTAAAATCTTGCTTCTCGTCATCCAATTGAACAACTTTGTAGAGACCAAACTGTCGTCTGACTGAGAATATCACTAAACATACAGAGCCCACTTATTTATCTTTTTTCATGAATATGAACGGTTTTATTTAACAATTGCTACTAATGATTCGAGGGCAGTGGTGACCGAGTGGTAATGGCCCCGACTTACAGCTGTAGGTGGCTGGTTCTTAACAAGCCAGGCGTATTACTTTGTGTAATTTATTTCATCATCACTGTTCTCAAAATGGTGAAAGAAAACATCGTGAGGAAACCGACATGTCGTCATCATTAGCCTTTTTTTAAATGTTCCTACTGCTAGGACACAGGCCTCCTCTCTGGGAGATTGAACCGACATGTTTTTTTTTTGGTGGGAAAAATCATCTAATGACGAATCCCGTCCTTGGGCGGAGCGGGAGACAGTGTTAGACTTGACTACCGAACCGACATGTACTAGAACCAAAAATTCGAAGATAAGTGACATCAACCAACCCGCACTGAGCGTGCGTGACATAGCCGGCCAAGACCCATTTTAATCATGCTTATTATAGGGTGATTTTAACAATAAAAGGTTGGCAAAGGCAACAGCGCCCTCGCCGTAGCCGTCGCCGCCGCGATCCTGCCGATATCCGGCCACCGTAGACACTGGCTCGCGGACGGTGAGCAATGGGTAGCTCGCCGTCCGGTCGTCTGGTAACTGTCCAGACCGAGTCCAAGTCGTCAACGGCGCGCACCGTTCCCGCGCGCCTCAAGGAGTTGTCAGCAAACTGTAGGGGCCCTTCAGGGTCGAAGCCTTCTGGAGCTGCCGGTTTGTGTGAAACTGTTACCGCGGCTCTGGAAATGAGGCAAGGAAGGTATGGGGTAGGTTTTTTAGTCAGTAAGAGTCTGATACTGGTCTCCCGCTCCGCCCAAGAGCGGGTTTTGTCATTCGATGATTTTCAACTATCATAAAAAAAAAAACTATAAAAGGTTAAACATTACGTTTACATTCCAGATCACTCCTCTATCGCCGAGATGGCGAGCAGCAATAGAGCAACGGATAGCGGAGGGCAGACACCTCACGCTACAGGCGGTCAGCCAAGGCGCTCGCATCCATCCCGGACAGTACTGGGACCTGTCCGGGACCTTTCTGTTTACGATCTTTGTGATGACAGCTCTAGGTATGTTCTGCATCAGGATCAATTCAAACTCCACAAATGTGATAAGATCAAGGGATCAGATCATTTTTTGCTTAGTCATTACTTTTTTAAAATTTTCTATTTCCTTTTTTCTTGGTTGACTGCCACCCTACCTGAAGGTAAGCAGTGATGCAATCGTTGATGGTGAGGCGCATTAATTTACTAGCCTATTCACTCTATCCTTGAAGACACCCGTATTATATTCGAATGGGAAGAACGCAGAACGCAATTTGTTCCAGTCATTCGATATGCGCGTAATGAAAGATGAAGTGAAACGCATAGTCCGAACCTTAGAGATCTTAACAACGTAATAATGAATACTCGCCATGCGTTAGGTATCCGATGATAGAAAAGAGTTGGAGTAATCAACTCGTGCAATTCCTGCGCACACTCGCCAAAAAGCGACCTGTAACTAGTGGTACAGTAATGGTTAAGTAAAAAAAGATCTGATGATCTGAGCAGAAGAAAGGCTTACGACATCCTCGCGCCCCTTAAAGAGATCTCAGCACATCGTAGCGGTCATAGCCAATGTCCATAGCTTGCGTATATCGGCAGCGGGATATTTCTGAAGAGAAAGTCTGTAGTTCTAGAACGCAGAGCAACCACATCCTTCGCTAGCTTTACTGCTTCGCAGAAGGAGGCGGCCATCCCATCCCACTCCCTCTGGCCCCGAACTAAGGCCAGGGAACCAGAGCCCAGCATGAGAGGTGGTTTTATTTTTATGATGGGAAAAATCACGAGAGGTGGTTAGCTCGCCGTCCGACTGTCCAGACCAGGCCCAAGTCTTCGACGGCGCGTATCGTTCCACACACGCTTCAAGGAGTTATCAGCAAACCGTGAAAGCCCAGCTGGGTCGAAACCTACAGGGCCTAGGGGCAATGTCAAAACGTTATACGTGAGGCTCTGGAACTAAGGCAAGAAGGAACGGAGTGGGTCGTTTACTCAGTAAGATTCTGACACTATTCCCGCTTCGACCAAGGGGTTATTGGATGATTTTTCCCACCTGAAAAAAATCTGATGGTGTATTTACTACAAATACGCTTCACTTAATTAACTTCAGACACTACAAACCTCATCACTCGCGCGATGATCAAGACACAATAAAGCCGTTCTCTAAACAAGCACTTAATTATTCAAATAACAAAATATGCTAATCATCTTTTCCAGGGTTTGGCGCGCCAGTGCCTCAGACAACGGGGGGTAGAACCTCAGCGCTTATTTACTCCATGTTAGCAGTTCCCGTGCATTTTTGTCTATGTAAGGTGTACTGCATTGTATTTATTTTATTAGTGGTGATTGTCGATAAATAGTACAGTATATCGGGCTGGTGTCCGCAACCCCACGTCTAAAGCGCGTATTTGGAGTTGCGTTATCGATAAATACACATCGTGTGGAAAAATAAATCGTACCCTGGAGGAAATCTAATTTTATTTAACCTTTCGTATGCCGTGTACGCAGACCTACGCAAGAAACAATAACTTTTTAATTGTGTCTTAAATTACGAGAGGTTAAAGAAGACATTCCTTTATGTTTAAAAAGAAAAAACTGCATTCAAAGATTTTCTGAAACTCGCTTGCCTCGCCCGATACTTAAACCAACTAAATTTAAATAAACACTCCTTATTGTTATATTATACTAATCGATTGGATTATTCATCATCAACCTAGCGTAAGTCCCGGTTCCTACCTTGGCTTTCACCTCGGTGCCCGGGGTCCGCTTTCCTTGTAAGACGCCTCCACTTCGCTCGGTCTTTTGCGTCCTCTGCCTTAAGCCCATTAGCACGCATATCGTCCCTTGCGACGTCGATCCAACGCCTCTTAGGCCTACCTCGTTTCTAATCGATTGGATTATTATTCAGAATAAAATTTAAGAAACATTTGGCCTTAATAAAAATGATCGTATATTTTATTAGCTGAACGAACCTACTCTGGGGCCGCGTAGTGGATTACGGCTTAGTCCCTGTCCTAGAGAGAAGGCCTAAGTCTCAGCCGCTTCAACACTGTAAGGCTGTTGCTATGCGATGCTATACTAGTTTACCTATATTAACGTAACGTTTTTTGTTTCAGTTTTAAACGCTAGCATGTGTATAGTGGTGCGGGTGGAAATGCAACACGACGAGCGGAGACGCAGCCTCCAAGATGAACGACCTTTTGTCTTAGGAAGGACTATACCACAAACTGGAGGTAAGTACTGTGGTGACTGCAAGGAGGTCACGTATCATTCTAACTGGCACAATGATTTTATTTTTAAACTTTATGGAAAAGAATATAGATTTTGATAGATGATTTGTCGTACAATGTGAAAATCAGAAAAATGATTATAAAACACTAGCTTTTGTCAGAGGCTTCGACCGCGTACCTACATAAAATATAGCCTATGTCACTCAGGAGTAAAGCAGCTTTCTATCGTTGCTAAAATTTTTCGTATCGGACCAGTAATTCCAGAGATTAAACCCTACGAACAAAAAAAAAAAAACAAAATTCACCTCTTTATTATATTAGTGTAGATGTAGATTATATAAATTAAGAGCTTCGAGACAAATATAAAATAACATTAATGTAGATTAGCCTCCGCTACAGTACCTAATATTGTCACCTACCGACTGGTAGACCTCGGAAAGTGTTGCTGAACCTTGACAATCGAAATTTATGCCCCCCCAGCCAAGCTACAACCGTGTCATTTCTTTCCTCTTGCGTCGGACGAATCTAGCCTCCTACGAGTATTCCTTTCTTCTGACGTCATCACAACTCTCTTTTACGTGGCCAGGATAGAAGATTCGGGAGACGTGGTCTACTCGAGGCGTTCGACGCAAGACTATAGGACCTAAATGGTCATAAGTTATGACCATTTAGGTCCTATAGTCTTGCGTGTTATGACTCATAACTTGGCTAGAAGGGCTGGTCATCTGGTCCTTAAAACACGGGCGGACGACGAGCTACCCATTACTCTCCGTCCGAAAGACCATCGACCCGTGCGGCGGGTAGACGGGTGTAATTACGTTATCAGGGCGTATGACAATTGAGTTATCAGGGCGCCCCCAAGCAGGACAGTTTCAATTATGTGCGTGAATATCTGCTAACTCTAAAAACCCAAATGAATACAATACAGAAGAATAACTCGAAGCAACTTTATATATTTAGTGGTAGGTTATATTTACGACCAGCTTAGAGCTCGCCCAAATATAGTTACTGCTTGATGGCTACTTTTTAAGAAAAAACCAAACTCTTATAGGATCCGTAGGTACTCTGCAAAAGGGTTGATGGCTACTGGGGCCTAGGGTCTCTTTCTGAAAAGAAGACTTGGCCCCAGTGTGAAATGCAAATAAGGAACGGTGAAGGGTGTTTAGTCAGTAAGAGTCTGACACTGATTCCCGCTGCGCCAAAGAGCGGGGTTCGTCATCACTCTTACAGGATCACTTTGTTGTCTATCTGTTAAGAACCGTAAGAGTTGAAATAAAAACCGTGTACTCAGGTCTGCAGTCCCTTGAATCTGTGAAAAATTCTAAATTAACGCAAAAGAGAAAAACACACTATTTCTCAAGAAAATCAAAATAAAGCGTTGAATCAATAGTACATTTTGATACAAGTGCAGGAAGTTTGTCATTGCGACCGAGGCAAAATTCACACGAGCCGTAGGCGAGTGTGTTATGGAGCCGAGGGCTGCAATGACAAATCTGCACGTGTGTCAAACGACGTTTTTCAATACACTTACGACTTGTGAAATAAAGAAAGAAAGAAAAAATGTTAAATCGTATCTCAAACATACAGTAGAAATATAAGAAATATATAAGTATAGCATTCAAATCTGCTCTGGTCTGTTTCTAATTTCGTGGGGTCGTCCAGCGACTCTGGGGGACGTCTCGCGCCTGATTCGATAAACTAAGTAAAACAAAATAATCACCCGTGACCGTGACGATAAGGAAGGAATAAAAAAGCCCTTGTTGTGATAAACTCAAAAAAGCACTTGGGTGATATACATGCTATATTGAACCTAATAGGAGTGCGATAAGAGGCAGTTTTCGAGCAAGTGTATTGAAAATGTGTTTTTGATTCCAATGGACTGGTATTTACAGACTGTTACAGTACGGTCGTCGGATCTTGGCGAGTCTAAAGTTATGTTCTGCGAACTTTAGCGCTTGAAAACTCGTACAAAAACAAAGGTTTTTAAAAAATAAATACCAATAACAGTGTTGACCAGCAATAAACAACTGTAAATTGCATTTATTTGTTTAAACCATTTATTTTTTTACGAGTTTTCAAGCGCTAAAATTCACAGAGCCTAACTCCAGAATCGCCAAGATGCGACGGCCGTACTGTATTTTGAAACAGGATTCGTAAACTGTTCTACAACAGTTTAAAAATCCTGTGCTTCTGTTCCAGTCCTGATACATATTCTGGTTATCCTTCTGAGCAATATATTTACTGTCTGTTTGAATAGTAGGTACCTATAAAGCAGCAAGCCATTCATCAGTCTATATCAGATGGTGGGAATGTATGACCCGGTGGACGCATGGACAGTTGTAATATTACAAAATGATTTAATGTGTCGGGAGCTAAGAGCAGTCTATTATGACGTCTTAAACTTATCATATTTCCGATGCGAGAGAGATATAGCTATAATCTATATATATAAAGCAAAGACGGGTTTGTTACAACACTTATAACTCGAGATCGGCTGGACCAATTTTCATAGCTTTTGGTTCGTTGGATTTGTCCCCGCCCCGAATAGCAGAATGCATCTTAAAAATAATGAAAACTCGACGAAAACATAATTATAATTATAATTGCTCGTTTTAACTTTACCCACGGATAACTCCCATATCATAAGTTCGTCCACGTATGTTTATTTTAAATCTATCTACACACGGCATCGTTTCCGTCGTCTTAATGTCGACACCGGCCAATGCCGAAAAGCAGCGATGTGGGCTCATCGCATTTTGCATGGAACCACAGCATTATGTTGAGCGTTAGGCCGTTTTTGTGCGAATGTGGCGCATTTTTTTTTCTATATCATCATTACATAGTATAAAACAAAGTTGCTATGCCCTATGTATGCTTATATCTTTAAAAGTACGCAACGGATTTTGATGCGGTTACTTTTTAATATATTCAATATCAGTACCCGTGCGAAGCTGGGGAGGATCGCTAGTAATAGTTGATTGTCTAATAGCTTTAAGGTTGCGTCATTTTCCGTGAAATAAACTGTTTTTCATTCTTTCTTTATGTAAACTGACGTACATACATTAAACCCATATCAGTTATTTGCACGCTGCACACCCCCAACACAATCCATTCAATACATTCTCATTATAACCACAAAAGGCTGCTGAGCATTCGGCACTATGGCCGAATATCGGCTGGTCGGTAAATATTTTATCGTCTGTAACACTGCTGTTTGCTTATTGATCGCTTTGTAAATTGAATTGCAGTTAACAGAAAGTTATTCGGGCATTTTTGGGTAAAGATGGAGGTATACGAAACGGGTGTAAAACTCTGCAAACTTTAATCGAAACCTCATCCCTTCACTGCCGGATAGCTGATGTCACAAAGAGTAACTTAACTTGTTGAATACCGTAATAAGAGATATAATAGTAAGACAATAGGTGTACGAACCGGCGTGGTGCTCAAGAGTTTAAATTAAATTTCAATTTAATTCCTTTATTTCAGACATTGTCTATATGTAGCTTGAGTGAATAGTGCGCCTCACCATCAACGATTGCATCACTGCTTACCATCAGGTGCGATCGCAGTCAAGCATTACTTTATATCAAACAAAAAAAAAACAAAGCAAATATTTTAAAAAAATCGTAAATTAAAAAGTAACCATGAGGAAAAACATTACCAACATGGATATATATTTTCTGTTAAAAAATATTTTACAAAAAAAGCGAAGTGTGTACCTTAGTACGAGTAGTATTAAATACTTTCTATGTTTATTTATTCACTTGCTTGATTTTTTAATTTTTTAATGCTGCAAAGGCAATTAAATATATAATCAAGCAAGTGATTGCTTGATTTTTTAATTGCCTTTGCAGCAATTTTCAAATAATTTCACAGTTTAAAACCGAGGTAAGCACATTCAACAATTTCCAGACCAAAAATCCAGTTCAATATGATTACTTACTTTAAGACCCGTCTTCGCTCGAGGCGCAGTAAATCTTTTCAGACTCCCCTTAACAATATTGCTTTAATGCATCCCGGAGTAGCGGCTGACTGGTAATTAAACAAAGCATTAAGTGGATTGCCAGCCACCCGAGTTTTTCACAGCGCAACACTTACTGATAATTACGACTGCCGAAGTTTGTATTTAAGTAGACATTCAAAATATGTTGGCTACAATGGCTGCCTACTCTGAATTTAACGGAAGTATGCTGAACAGTGCACACTTGAAAATAAATACATCCATTGTCTGACTGGCCTGTCAGTCTAGTAGTTAGTGAACCTGACTGCTATGCCGGAGGTCGTGGGTTCGATTCCCACCCAGGACAAATGTTTGTGTGATGAGCACGATCATCTGTGTCAAATTACACCTAGACACAGATGTCTAGGTGTAATTTATCTATAATATGTATGTATTTAGAAATATATACGTATGTTTATCAGTTGTCTTGTACCCATAACACAAGCTCTGCTTAGCTTGAGACTAGACGGCGTTGTGTGATAGTTGTGGAATATATTATACAGGGTGTCATTGACATGTTAACGCAAACGAATACCATAGATCCAGTACATGATTGTAGACCCCCAGTGAGTGAAATTTTTTTTCTTTATGTTTCTAAAAATATCATTGGGATCGGTCAGAATAACGATCTTACACAGGTTTAAAATAAAAAAACAAAACTTTTTTTTCAAAAATTTGAAAAAAAAACCGATGAAAAATTCCACCCCTGGGAGGTCCAGAATCATGTACCGGATCCATGGTATTCGTTTGCGTTAACATGTCAATGACACCTTGTATTATATTAGCTTTGAAAGGTTTTAAAAATAGGTATCGTTATTAATTATGATTACTTAACCCTAATGCTATAAACCTCGGCGTTGTGTGCAGAACGCGGTGGTCGCACACAAGAAGGGATTATAAAGCATTAACCACCGCTTTATCGTCGGGTTTGCAGCCCTACTAGTTAAAACAAGCAGATAAAACTAAAAAAGTTGAACAAGGATGGCAATTAAGCAATGAATTAAGGAACTGAATTAAATATTTTAGCCTAGCATATACCACTACTGCACATAAACTTTTATTTATGTACTAGCTTTTGCCCGCGGCTTCGCCCGCGAGTATTGGGGTTGGGATTGGGGTATCCGGGATAAAAAGTAGCCTATGTCCTATTTCGGAGTGTATCCTATGCCTGTGCCAAATTTCATCCAGATCCGTCCAGCCGTTTTGGCGTGATTGAGTAACAAACATCCAAACATCGGAACTTTCGCATTTATAATATTAGTAAGATTAATCGAAGGAGAACCAACAGCTATAACTAAAGAATAACAATTTTATAAGAAACATTGAGCCAATTACCTACAGGTACTCACGAGTAGAAACTGAATAAGTAGCAGAAAACTTAGGATCAGTAACAAGCACGATATAAAAAGAATGTAATAAAATATCACTTATTACAATCCGCACGTTTAAAAAAGGCCAAATAATATAAAATTATTTCAATCTCTGTTGCCTTAGAAAATAATAATAATAATATGTCCACAACTATCACACAACGCCATCTAGTCCCAAGCTAAGCAGAGCTTGTGTTATGGGTACTAGACAACTGATAAACATACTTATATACGAGTATTTCTAAATACATAATAAATTATACCCAGACACAGAACAAATGATCGTGCTCATCACACAAACATTTGTCCTGGGTGGGAATCGAACCCACGACCTCTCGCATAGCAGTCAGGGTCACTAACTACTAGACTGACAGGCCAGTCAGAATAAAGAATTTTGTAATTGTACTCTGGATCCTTACCCTGGTACCTTCTATTGTGATCTCTCTCTATTACTCAATAGTTTGCTGGAAGATAACTCAACTTTGGGTCAAGCTTTCAACTCTGCTAACGGGTTATACGACGTTTGGTGTACAATGTATTTAAAAAAAAAGTGTTATCATAATATTTGTCACGTGAAAGAAAACATCTTGGGGAAATTGGCTTGTTCTAGAACCAAAAAATTCCTTGTAGTTTTTTTTTTATGATAGGTAAAAATCATCGAATGACGAATCCCACTCTTGGGCGAAGTGGGAAACAGTGTCAGACTCTTACTGACTAAAGAACCTACCCCGAGCCTTTCTTGCCTTATTCCCAGAGCCCCGGTGTAACGCTTTCGCATCAACCCTCAGCTCCGGGAGGCTTCGACCCTGTAGGGCCCCTACGGTTTGCTGACAACTCCTTGAGGCGCACGGGAACGGAGTGCGCCGTCGACGACTTGGGCTCGGTCTGGACGAGCTACCCATTGCTCACCGTCCGCAAGCCAATGTCTACGGTGGCCGGATATCGGCAGGATCGCGGCGGCGACGGGTATGCCCTTGTGGTGGATTACGGCACATTTCCTCTCCTAGAGTATCTAATCTCTTTTCTGGATCATTTGACCGTAGCCGTCACTCAAACATTTGTCTTGGGTGGGAATCGAACCACCGACCGCCGGCATAGCAGCCAGAGCTACTAACGGGCAAATCATTTTTAGGGTTCCGTAGTCAAAAAGAAACCCTTCTAGTTTCGCCTTGTCTGTCTGTCTGTCCGTCCGCGGATAATCAGCAATAGAAAGCTGTAATTTGATATCAATATGTATATCAACCATGTCGACAAAGTGCACAAACAAAAAGTGGTAAAAAATGTTTAATTAGGGTACCTCCCTTACACGTAAAGTGAAAAGTGATTACTTTTTTTCATTTCTACCATAACATATGATGTATTGTTGGATAGGTATTTCAAAATGATTAAGGGTCCCGTACAATATTTTTTTGATAATATAAATATTTTCGGAAATAACCGCTCCGAAAGTAAAAAATGAGGCGTCCCCCCCCCTCTAACTTTTGAACCATATGTTTAAAAAATATGAAAAACAATCTTAAAAGTAGATCTTTAAGTAAACTTTCCAGGAAAATTATTTTGAACTTGATCGGATGAACAGTTTTTGAAAAATAATAAAAAGCTTTCTGAACTAATTTTCTAATTTAACCGTACCAGCATTTTTTTTTTAACTTTTTTTATATACTTCATTATCCTGAGCGTATCTTCTTTCAAATAAATATAAAAAAATCGGTTCACGCAATCCAAAATTACCACCGGGTACAGCGCCATCTCTCGGGAAATTGGGTTACTAATTTTTACATGGGCTACTGGGTTCTGTTACATTGTTAGAAATTTGTGGCGGACGGAAAACTACGGGACCCTACACTGAGCGTAGCCCGACACACTCTTGGCCGATTTTTTTTCGTTTATATTTTCAAATATCTTTATTATACACCACTGTTAACAAAAATACAAGTTTATTTTAAACACTAATTACGGGCAAATTAAAATCACAAAAAGGAAGTCAAATCGTCTACTACAGTGGGGTGGAGCACCAAATGCCTCCGTTTCACATGCCTTTACATACTAAGGACTTTTATTCCGCAAGTCGACTGAACACTGCAGTCTTCATCAATTGCCCACAAGGGGGACTTCATCTTCGAGAGACAGGGTTACTGTACTCCCATAATCGCAAGAGCTAGAAAGCCATCGTACAACTTCAAGTAGGGGTGGACTTAGCACAGTTCCACCCCAAACCACTGTCTCACTGAGTAGACACGGACTCCCGGATATACGTAGTGAAATATTGTAATTATGCTACGTGTCAAGAAAACTTTACTTGCGCGATTCAGGACTGCTTTATTCGGGACACAATTTATCAAAGGGGTTGAAGTTCGATCCTCACGTATTGTAAATATTTTTGTGTTTTTTTTTTTTGTTGCTATGCTATTTTGTTTTGTTAATAGCATTTGTATATGCAAAAATATAATACTTTTTATGTTTGTATAATGTAACTTCTTGTCTTTTAAACTACTGATTTGCAGCCCTAAGTTAAACCAGCAGGTAATACACAAAAGTAGAACAATATATTATGGAACTGAATTCAATATTGTAGTTTAGCACGGACTACTAGTACATAAACTTTAAAAAAATAAAATAATGTCTGTCTCTGTTGCCTTAGTAAAATTGTACACTGGATTCTACCCTTTATTGTGATCTCTCTCTGTCGGAAGAAAACTCAACTTTGAGTCCAGCCCAGCCAAAGCCCAGCAGTGGAAACATTATAAAGTTAAATGGTTTTCGTAACGATTTTCTGTGTAACTTATTTATTTATTTAATCTTCATGTACAGTAGTGGTACATAGGTGGACTTAATGCAACAAGGCATTCTCTACCAGTCAACCTTTGGGTTAAAAAGACAACACTGTGGTAGGTGTGCAGAATAAAAAAAATTTCTTGTCAAAAGCAATTTTCTGAGATTTAAACTGTAATTTAAAAAAAAACTTAAAAAATAAGTTCATTCTAATTGGTAGAGTCGTTCCCGATAATTGCGCATAGCAACAGATATAGTTATTACATTTTATTTATAACTAGCGACCCGCCCCAGCTTCGCACGGGGGCAATGCTGATATAAAATATGTTATAAACCTTCCTTTTGAATCAATCTATCTAATAAAAAAAACCTCCATCAAAATCCGTTGCGTACTTTTAAAGATATAAGCATACATAGGAAAAGGCAACTTTGTTTTATACTATGTAATGATTATATTATGTATCTATAGATAAACTAGCAACTCGGCCCTCACACGTGTGCAATTTAATTTAGTTGATTAAAAAAATAGTCTTTTATACAATCTCTCCCCTGACTATTATGAACACAACATAATAAGGGGCCAAGCCGGTCCAGCCATTCCTAAGTGATCCCTGTCATACTGGGGTAACTGATTTTTAGGGTAGCGAACAAAAGGGGAAAAAACGGGACCCTATTGCTATGATTTCGCTGTCCGTCGGTCTGTCTGTGCAGACAGAAAACAAATGCGAGAAACAAAACCGTGATCATCACACAAACATTTACTTTGAGTTGCGCTCGAACCACGGGCTCGAACCTACGACCTTCGCCATAGCAGTCAGAGCTACTAACCAGTAGAGCAACATATAAAACAAAATCACAAAAAAAGGAAGTCAAATCGTCTACTACAGTGGGGTGGAGGACCAGACGCCTCCGTTTCACATGCCTTTACATACTAAGGACTTATTTATTCGCAAGTCGACTGAACACTACAGTCTTCATCAAATGCCCACAAGGGGGACTTCATCTTCGAGAGATCACTGTGCTCCCATAATCGCAAGAGCTAGAAAGCCATCGTACAACTTCAAGTAGGGGTGGACTTAGCACAGTTCCACCCCAAACCACTGTCTCACTGAGTAGACACGGACTCCCGGATATACGTAGTGAAATATTGTAACGCTGCTACGTGTCAAGAAAACTTTAATTGCGCGATTCAGGACTGCTTTATTCGGGACACGATTTATCAAAGGGGTTGAAGTTCGATCCTCACTTATTGTAAATATTTTTGTGTTTTTTTTTTGTTGCTATGCTATTTTGTTTTGTTAATAGCATTTGTATATGCAAAAATATAATACTTTTTATGTTTGTATAATGAAACTTCTTGTCTTTTAAACTACTGATTTGCAGCCCTACTAGTTAAACCAGCAGGTAATACACAAAAGTAGAGCAATATATTAAGGAACTGAATTCAGTATTGTAGTTTAGCACGGACTACTAGTGTACATAAACTTCAAAAAAATAAAATAATGACTGTCTCTGTTGCCTTAGTAAAATTGTACACTGGATTCTACCCTTTATTGTGATCTCTCTCTGTCGGAAGAAAACTCAACTTTGAGTCCAGCCCAGCCAAAGCCCAGCAGTGGAAACATTATAAAGTTAAATGGTTTTCGTAACGATTTTCTGTGTAACTTATTTATTTATTTAATCTTTATGTACAGTAGTGGTACATAGGTGGACTTAATGCAACAAGGCATTCTCTACCAGTCAACCTTTGGGTTAAAAAGACAACACTGTGGTAGGTGTGCAGAATAAAAAAAAAATCTTGTCAAAAGCAATTTTCTGAGATTTAAACTGAAATTTTAAAAAAAAAACTTAAAAAATAAGTTCATTCTAATTGGTAGAGTCGTTCCCGATAATTGCGCATAGCAACAGATATAGTTATTGCATTTTATTTCTAACTGGCGACCCGCCCCAGCTTCGCACGGGGGCAATGCTGATATAAAATATGTTATAAACCTTCCTTTTGAATCAATCTATCCAATAAAAAAAACCTCCATCAAAATCCGTTGCGTACTTTTAAAGATTTAAGCATACATAGGGACAGGAAGCGACTTTGTTTTATATTATGTAATGATTATGTATCTATAGATAAATTAGCAACTCGGTCCTAACACGTGTACAATTTAATTTAGTTGATTAAAAAAATAGTCTTTTATACAATCTCTCCCCTGACTATTATGAACACAACATAATAAGGGCCCAAGCCGGTCCAGCCGTTCCTAAGTGAACCCTGTCATACTGGGATAACTGATTTTTAGGGTTGCGAACACAAAGGGTATAAAACGGGACCCTATTGCTATGATTTCGCTGTCCGTCGGTCTGTCTGTGCAGACAGAAAACAAATGCGAGAAACAAAACCGTGATCATCACACAAACATTTACTTTGAATGGCGCTCGAACCACGGGCTCGAACCTACGACCTCCGCCATAGCAGTCAGAGCTACTAACCAGTAGAGCAACATATAAAACAAAATCACAAAAAAAGGAAGTCAAATCGTCTACTACAGTGGGGTGGAGGACCAGACGCCTCCGTTTCACATGCCTTTACATACTAAGGACTTATTTATTCGCAAGTCGACTGAACACTGCAGTCTTCATCAATTGCCCACAAGGGGGACTTCATCTTCGAGAGACAGGATCACTGTACTCTCATAATCGCAAGAGCTAGAATGCCATCGTACAACTTCAAGTAGGGGTGGATTTAGCACAGTTCCACCCCAAACCACTGTCTCACTGAGTAGACACGGACTCCCGGTCGTACTTAGCGAAATATTGTAACGCTGCTAAGTGACAAGAAAACTTTACTTGCGCGATTCAGGACTGCTTTATTCGGGAAAGGATTTAACAAAGGGGTCGAAGTTCAATCCTCGCGTATTGTAAATGTTTTTGTTGCTATGATATTTTTATTTTTTATAGCATTTTTGACTTTACTAAAATAGAATATTTTTTTATGTTTATATAATGTATCTACTTATCCTCCGAAAGTATTGATCCTATGACAAAATATAAGAAAAGAGACGCGGACAAAGTTGTTGGCCGAAGCACAGAATAAATAATAGCACAAGTAAGTTACTCATATTGTTTACAAGACATCGGTTAAATAATGTGATTTGTTTCAGAAAGTCCCAATTGCAGTCGAAGCTCTGAAGTTCTGAAGGCGTATAAACGAGGCGTCGGAAAGAAAATAATGGTAGGGATTTAATTGACAAATTGCTTTAGCTTACAACTATCAGAACAGCAGAGAAAAAAGATTAAACGGATACCCAAGGTATTAGTTATCTAGATCAATCTTTTAATCCCTGAACCGACTGTGGGTTCAAGTTGGTCGCTGCAGTAATAATCTGGCCAAATGAGGTTTCCTGGACCGAACGCCAGTATAGTGCCAGTGTAAAGCCCCTTCACAGGATATGCGTCACCTCCTTTCCTGCTCAGCGTGCACTACCTTTAATGACGTGTACGTGGCCAACGAAAGAGCTGTCCAGGTGGCTAAATATTGGTCGGACAAAATTTTATTCAAATCGACTCGAAAAGAAGAAGTTATCTAGATAGGTACTTTTACTACACCAGATATAATAATATCATATAATATATTCCACAATTATCACACAACTTGAACTTGTGATATGGGGACTAGACAACCGATAAATATACTTATATATTTCTAAATAAATACATATATTCTTACTCTGACGTATAGATAAATTACCCCCAGACACAGAACAAATGATCGTGCTCATCACACAAACATTTGTCCTGGTTGGGGATCGAACCCACGACCTTCGGCATAGCAGTCAGGGCCACTAACCACTAGACCAACAGACCAGTCAAAATAGTACTCTGCACACAAGTTGACACATAATTAAAACCGTTTTTAACACCCGTATTCATCAATCAAAATGTATTATATAAAGCTATATGTATTTCCGAGACATGGCTTTCACAAGAAAAGTTAGATATGATTCATTTTAGCGGATACAAAGTCGCAGCATCTTTCTGTCGAAATGATCGAATAGGCGGAGGAGTCTGTATGTTAGTACAAGAGCACATAGACTGCATACAAAGAAATGACATCACAGACATGTCTATAGAGTATGTATTGGAAGTATGTGCAACCGAATTGCCAAATGAAAAATTATTAATCATAACTGTGTATTGGAATAAAAGAGAGGAAGAAACTTTCTATAAACAATTGCAGCAAATTCTAAAATATGTGAACATTAAGTATTCAAAGTTAAATATTATCATAGGGGGCGATTTTAATATTGATGTTTTATCTGATAACTCAAAAACAAACAGGCTATTAAATCTAATGCAGAAATATAAATTGACACAACACATTAAAACCCCCACACGTATCACACCTACAACGAAAACATGCTTAGATCTGATATTTACAAACTTCAAATATAATGATATGTACACAACCGTAGAAGAACTAGGTTTTTCAGACCACAATAGTACAATTTTACACTTAAATATACACCCACAAACTAAGCAAACCAACTGGTACACAAGAAAAAGACGTTTTAACGAAAAAAATATACAATTGTTTAAAACTAAATTACAAGAAATAAATTGGAATGAAATTATAATACCAAAAAATAACATTAACGAAAATTATGCAGCTTTTAATGACACGCTTATTAATATTCTGAATCAATGCATCCCATCACAAAATATTAAACAGAAATCGAATAATAAAAAATACTGGCTTTCTAAAGGCATAAAAATCTCTTGTAAGAGTAAAAGATTATTGAAAATATTAGTAACAAAAACTAAAAATCCAATCTTAACAAAATATTATAAAAATTACGAAAATATATTAAAAAAGACTGTAGTGACTGCAAAAAAACAATACTATAAAGAAAAAATGAAAAAATCGAATAATAAAATAAAAACAATGTGGGGAATTATTAACGAACGAACAAATAAAAAAATTAATCGTGACAAAAATAATATAACTCTACGAAAAAGAGACGACCTAATTTCAGAACCTAGGGAGATAGCCAATATTTTTAATAAATATTTCGCTTCTATTGGAGAAACTAAAACAAGCCCAACCGACAGCAAACAAAAAGGAACGCTTGTCTCTTCTACAGAAAATACAATTTTCTTAAGTCCAGTAGATCCATACGAAGTAAACACTTTAATAAAAAACTTAAAAAACAAATCAAGCTATGGTATAGATGAACTTCCACCAACTTTACTGAAAAAATGCGCGGATGAACTTACTCTGCCATTTTATAAACTAATTAATCAATCGTTTGAAGAAGGTGCGTTTCCTGACCTTCTAAAAAAAGCCCTTATCAAACCAATACACAAAAAAAATTCAAAAACTGACCCGAATAATTATCGACCCATTGCACTCTTACCAACAGCTTCAAAAATATTTGAAAAAGCCATGTGCAATAGAGTCTATGCGTTTTGTGAAAAGTTTAATATATTTAATGATTGTCAAAACGGCTTTCGAAAAAACAGATCCACCACCTTGGCAGTGTACAAATACATACAAAAAGCACTTAATATTATTAACGATAAAAAATATGCCATAGGTTTACTACTTGACATGACAAAAGCTTACGACAAAGTGCAATTTCAAATATTATTAAATAAACTATTTAACATAGGTATCCGCGGAAAATGTCATGATTGGTTTGTTTCTTACTTACAAAACAGAGAACAACTAGTAGAAGTACAATATTTTAATAAAAAAACAAACGAAATAGAATTGGTCCAGTCCAATAACATACCAATTAAAGCCTCTATCCCACAAGGGAGCGTTATTGGCTGTTTTCTATTTCTTGTGTATATAAACGACCTTCCAAACCATATAAAAGATTCGTGCGTTTTGTTTGCAGACGATATATCAATAATAACCGCATGCGATTCTGATACTGACGTTAATAATAAATTGACTTCCATACTTAACGATACTACAAATTGGATGACAGAACATAATCTGGAAATAAATTATAATAAAACCAAAATAATGACATTCTACCCCCGCCAAAAAACACGGTTAAACATAAATTTTAGTTTTAAAAACTCTAAACTAGAAACTGTTAATAACTTCAATTTATTAGGCTTGGACATAGATTCACATGTCGATTGGAAGTCTCATGTCCAAAAATTAAGGAATAAATTATCAAAATTCTCATATGCGCTCCGCGAAATCAAAAAAACTACTGACCTTAAAACCGCACTGGTTACGTATTACGCGTATGCCTATGCATGGCTCAAGTATGGTATCATCCTATGGGGTAACAGTACCGACGCGCCCACTCTATTTACCATACAGAAAAAGCTCGTGAGAATTCTAACCAACATAGATGAAATAGACAGTTGTAGGCCCCACTTTAGGGAACTTGAAATTTTGACCTTGCCTTGTCTCTATATATTCGAAATATGTAAATTCGTACGGAAGTATCCCGAGCTATACACAAAAAGAGAGGACATACAAAATAGATTTACTCTGAGACATAAAAACAGACTAAACATTCCAACTTCACGACTTAAGATGCATTCATCGAGTTCATATGTAATGTCAATAAAGATATATAATAAACTGCCGGAGTATTTGAAGAATATAAATAATGATAATTTGTTTGGTAACAAGTTGAAGCAATTTTTAATAGATAAAAGTTACTATACCCTAAGTGAATACATAAATGATAAACTTTGAATATTACGGCAATTAAGTTTGTACATTTCCACACCAATTTTAATTTCAGAATTACTTTGACATTATTTTATTTTATGTGAATTTGATTTTATGTTGACATTATTTCTTGGTTTAATTTGATTATTAATTTTGAATTATTTATTGTTTTATTGTATATAAATTTGACGATGTGCTGAAACGATTCATTTATTAATTTGATTTTAATGTTTTGAATTTGATTATCTTGTTTCATTTTATGCTCGTGTAATATTTGATTATTCTAATTTGCTTTTTTTTATATATTTCATTTGATTAGTTTAATTGGAATTTGATGAATTGTTAGCATTTCATTTTTTTTTAATATATTGCTGTGCCCTTACAGGGTCCATAATTGTACTGTATAGCTTTAAGCATTTTTATAACAACTGTAATCACATTATGGTATGCAAATAAATGAATTGAATTGAATTGAATTGAACAATACTTTCCTCAGTGAAGTAGCAATGCTATGCGAAGTAAGGCATTTCTCACTGCGTTGCTTAGCTGTGCGTTCATTTTAAGGGACGCATAGTGCTATCCGCCACTCAAGTATTGTTTATGAATTAGTTTTAGGGGCCCTGTGCGCTCGCGAGCACTGTGAGGCCGCATAGTAACGTTTGTGAATACGGTCGTTAGTCTTATTTCAAAGTGGAGGACTGCGCCGTAACCATAGCAACGGGTTCAACTTATTTGTCACGTACTTTACCTAAGTATAGCTGTTGCTGTGGCTTTATTACGAATTGCTTGAACGCGAAAATGTTAACGTTAATTTTACCAAACCCGTAATAGCTTATCTGGTGACAAAACGAAAAACTGTATTTTTTTTATAGACGTGCGTGGCCACTGGAATGCCTTCTGTTTATTATATTCATAATAGTGCAGTAAAGTTACTCCACGACACGCCTATCTATTCTATCTAATGCGTAGTACATATATATCTATAGTTTTACGTCAACGATTGCGTTGCGTTGCGCGCCGTACTGCATTGCATTTTGTCTTTCTGATTTGTTAAGAGCTTAAAACCGGCCAATCAGAGGGACGGATATCGTAAAAATGACGATCGGGACAACGTTAAACCTAAGATTTTATATTTCCAAAACAAAATTCGCACTACACACTCTGAAGTCAGAATCAGAGTAGAGCATTGATGGCCGAGTGGTAACAGCCCCGACTTACGGCGCATTACTTTGTGTAATTTATTTCATCACCACTGCACTCAAAACGGTGAAAACATCGTGAGGAAACCGGCATGTCCTAGAACCACAAATTCGAAGACATGTGACATCCACCAACCCGCACTTGGCCTGTGTGATGAATTATGGCCCACTAGCTTTTGCCCGCGGCTTCGCCCGCGTGGTATAGGGGTTGGGGTTTCCGGGAAAAAAAGTAGCCTTTGTCCTATTCCAGAGTGTATCCTATGCCTGTGCCAAATTTCATCCAGACCCGTCCAGCCGTTTTGGCGTGATTGAGTAACAAACATCCAATCATCGTAACTTTCACATTTATAATATTAGTAAGATTCCCTCTCCTAGAGAGAGGCGGCCTGTGTCCCAGCAGTGGGAACATTAAAAAGGCTGATGATGATGATGATGACTCTGAAGTCAATTAAGTCATCCACGCCACGAAGTAAATATAAAGAGGAGATGGCTTAAACAATTGTGCACAGTGATTCTCAACACGGTGCTGGCGTCATCATGGTAGGCGCAACTTCGTAATCGTAAACAGGCCGCCATCTATCGTCTACAAAAAGAAACAGAGCAAAAAGACAGGGCCGTAATTAGAATCGAATTGTGTTTCTTTATATTTACTCCGTGATCCAGACATAGGTACATCCTTGCGAACTCAGTCTTCAAATCAGAATCAATCGGTTTTTTTTTATATACCACTAGCAAACCCGGCGAACTCCGTTTCGCCACCAGATGGCTTCGTTTTATGTAACATTTCGTTTGGTGATTAAAAGATGAAGAAAAAAATTTCTTTTTTTTTAATTTTCTTTGCTATAAACCTCACGGAGCCCGAGACCTTTCCAACGAATGCAAAACCATGGAAATCGGTTCGTGCGTTCTGGAGTTATAATAGCGTCAGGAAGGAAAACCCGACTTATTTTTATATAGTAGATGTACCATATTACCTATGTTTAACAAACAAATTACTTTGACTTTGAAACATAAGCGTGTTGTTATATTTCGTTCCAGCGTTTCCTCAGCGTGTTAGGTGCGTGTCGCAGCTTCATTCTCTTCGGCATTCTGTACTACATGTGCGGGGTAGCTGCGTTCGGTCTGGCGCGGGGGAATTCCGCGCTTGATGTCGCTTTGTTTCCGCTAGAGTTCACTACTAGCGGGGGACTGGATAGCGTAAGTATCTTTACCAGTTGTATTTAAAGCTCAGCTAGAGTTATGAAATTGGTGGTAGTTTTAAGTTTGTACCAAACAGCCAAAAAAGATTTCCAAACCGCTAAGAGTACTCAACTCTGTCTACCAGGCAGGATGTGTTTGCATCACTCTAGCGGCTCACGTCATAGAATCCAGGAAATACTTCAATCACTAGAAAAACCCACATAAACCTCGAAACTCACACAAGAATTCCACTCTGCAGTAGACTGACGACAGTGTTAAATAACAACACCATGACACTACAGTGCATAAAAGAACACAGCGGCTCACCAGGCAACGACGCAGCTGACGAGCTGGCCAAGGCGGGGGTTTGATACATAGGTCTTCGGACCAGAACCCATCGTGTCAATAGCCCTTGGTCAGATGCGCAATTGGCTACTAGAGCACACCATCGCACAAGCGGGAAAGTAGTGACCCGCAAATAGCTTACTGCGCATTCAAGGTTGACAACCATGACGTTCAAAATTGAGTGATGAGGGTTTTAACCGAGTTTCGGGTCCCAAATAATTTAAATCATTTGCCACAGCTACCTGCTGTGGCAAATGATTTAAATTATTTGCCGTGTATCTACTATAGATGTAAAGGCGATTTTCATAGTGCTAACTTATTACTGATAGACAGAAGACTATGGCATTATTATATACCTTTGTCAGCAAACTGAAGGGGCCCTGCAGGGTCCAAGCCTCTTGGGGTCAAGTGTTTGTGCGAAAGCGTAATACCAGGGCTCTGGGATTGAGGCAAGGAAGGTACCTAGGTTGTTTGGTCAGTAAGAGTCTCACACTGTTTACCGCTCCGCTCAAGGGCGGGATTCTTCATTGGATGATTTTTACCTACCATTTAAAAAAAAAACCTTTATATATACCTACCTAATTAAGTATCCCATTTTCTTCACACTACGCAACTTTCGCATCTTTAAAAGTGAAGTTCGTAATACCTAGAAATGTTTGAAAGGTACCTTTGTAAGGTACGAGTCAAGTTGTTTTATCTTCCACAAGTGGGTTCATATTAAAAGGTCACTCTCAAAGGTGGGTTCACCTCCCACGCTTTCATTATCGCGCCCTCATTTCACTTCAAACACATTGCGCAGGTCAATAAATTAATGTATATTCCATTAGTGGTGATGTGACCTAGCGCATGCCTAGTGCACTATAAATAGACTGGACTGTTGGTACTTTCTTACGTAGGCTCCATAAAGGTAATAGAGATCTTTAGAGCTAGTTCACACCGAGACGCGACGCGACGATGCAGGAAGAAGCCAGTGAATTCACGCTGCACCACGAGACGCATCATAACGTCTCTAGGCGCATAGTAAAGAAATTAATGCGCGCCGCACGAACCAGTGATGCACCACTGCGTTGCGCACTGCGAGGCGTCGTAAATTCTCACAATGAAATGTGTATCTTTTCGCGTAATAAATAAAGTTCTATTTTGAGTCACTCTATATAATGTGCCTGCAGCGTCTCGTCGCGTCGCGTCTCAGTGTGAAGGTGAACTGACCCTTATTCGCCGAAGCTTAAGCAAATGGCACATAAGCATAGCATAGCAACAGCCTTGTAATATTTCCACTGCTTTTTTTTTATTATTATTCCGTTTATTTATCCATTTTACATATTCATTACATTTTTAAATATTTATATAAAAAAAACACACACACAAACATTTAAAAATATAAAAAATAGTAGCCCACCGGCATCGGGAACAGGGTCCAAGCTACCGGTGGTCAGGGCTCCTGAGAGAGGAACCTCCGGACAATACGCGCCGTGTCCAGGAGTACTGCCTTCTGAATCAGGCCCTTGATCCAGCTGCCTAACGAGAGCCTCCTCAGATGTTGGTCGAGGCTCTTGGCTATTAAGCCATTGGCCGTCACAACTATCGGCACAATGACTGCTGTGTCCACTTCCCACATGTCAACAACCTCGCGAGCCAAGTCAAGATATTTAGTTTGCTTATCTTTCTCAGCCTTCACGAGGTTCTCGTCATGAGGGACCGCTATATCAACAATCATTGTGCGACGCTCCAGACGATCTATCATCACTATGTCAGGCTTATTGGCAACAATAGTCCTGTCAGTGATGATAGATCGGTCCCAATACAATGTGATATGGCCATTGTCGAGAACTGGGTCGGGCACATACTTATAGTACGGTACTTCTGATTTCACAAGGTTGTATTTAAGAGCAAGTTGCTGGTGGATGATCCTGGCTACAAGGTTGTGTCTATGCAAATAATCTCCGTTAGCCAGATGAGAACATCCAGAAATAATATGTCGTATTGATTCCCCGGGCCGGTGGCATGCCCGACAGATGTCAACCGTACCGTCCTTCACAATGTATTTCCGGTAGTTGTTCGTCATCATAACTTCGTCCATTATCGCAAAGACAAAACCTTCGGTTTCCCCGAAAAGGTCACCAAAACGCAGCCAGGATACGGACGCAAAAAAGTCTACATCGGGCCCATGTAAGGCCCGGTAAAAACGCCCGTGAAGCTCCTTGCTCTTCCATACTTCCCTACGGTCATTAGTATCCAGTACCATAGGTTTGCGCCAGTTCTCGTTAGCCAAGGAGAGCGGAGTGAGGCCTTTGTCCACCGCTACCACATCACGATGCATACCCACGTCGGTTTCCAGGAAATATTCCCTGAGACTGCATACCTCGCGGTTGTGCAGGGTCTTAGCATTTAAGAAGCCACGACCCCCACACTTCCGCGGGATATACAGTCTCATCACCGATGATCGTGGGTGATGCATCCGATTTGCGGTAAGCAGCGTGCGGACCCTTCTATCCAGGGCGTCAAGTTCTGTCTGAGTCCATTTGAGTATGCCGAAAGAGTACATCAACACCGGCATGACCCAGCCGTTGAAAGCGCGCACCTTGTTCCCGCCTGATAAAAGACTGTTAAGGACTTTGTTCAGGCGGCCGAAGAAGCGTTCCTTCAACGACTGTTTCACGTCATCAGTATTGATGCCTAACGCTTCCGACATACCCAAATACCTATAGGTTTCGGTTGGAGAAAGGGATCTCAGGTTTATGGAATCCGTGAGTTGCGTACCCACGGATTCCACAACCTCCCCTCGCTTTACATGCATGACTGTACATTTGTCCACACCAAACTCCATCCTGATGGCACTACTGAAGGTTTCAGTGACTTTATTATTATTATTATTTAGGTAGATAAAAATCATCCAATGACGAGTCCCGCCCTTGGGCGGAGCGGGAAACAAGTGTCAGACTCTTACTGACTAA
The DNA here is from genome assembly GCA_029852875.1 of Mythimna loreyi. Lineage (NCBI taxonomy): Eukaryota > Metazoa > Arthropoda > Insecta > Lepidoptera > Noctuidae > Mythimna > Mythimna loreyi. The sequence continues at coordinate 9,606,365 of CM056795.1, read as the reverse complement.
ACAACCTACCCCATTCCAACGTTGCCATGTACACCAGGGCCAGAGCCTTCCTTTCAGACGCGAACCCATGGCCCCAGTTGGCTTCGACCCTTCTGCAGGGTCCCTACGGTTTGCTGACAACTCCTTGAGGCGCGCGGGAACAGTGCGCGCCGTCGACGACTGGGCTTGGTCCGGATGTTTACCAGACGATTGGACGGCGAGCTACCCATTGCTCGCCATCCACAAGCCCGCGCCTACGGTGGCCGGAAATCGGGATCGGAATCTCGGCGGCGTCTCGGGCGTGAGCGCCGTTGCCTTAAGCGGTCGGCTTCCTCCTTTGCTAGCATTACTGCTTCGCAAAAGGAGGCGACCGCCTGCCACTCCTCCTCGCTCCGGACCATGGCCTCGACCAAGGCCTGGCGCCAGAGATCGCCGCCGCCGATCGCCCCCACGAGGACATGGCGATGCTCTGCCCATATTTCCACTGCTGGGACTCTACCTCTTCTCTAGGAGAGGGAGTGGACAAAGCGAGCCCATTGCAAGTTGGAGGATGTCTTTTTTTATGGTGGGCAAAATAACGAATCCCGCTCTTGGGCGGAGCGGGAAACAGTGTCAGACTCTTACTGACTAAACACCCCACCCCGTTCCTTCTTTGCCCTCCGCACCAAGCCTTCCTTTCAGAGAGATACTCTGTGCCCCAATAGGCCTCAACCCCTTTGCAGCAGAGTCCCTACGGAAGTTGAAGGATGTCACATGTCTTTGAATTTTTCGTTCTAAAAAGCAGAATTATTCCTTATGCTAGCGTGTCCCGTCTGGTCCAGACAGGGAATACTGTTCATATTCATAAATCTTCTAGGTCTTTTTACAAGCTTTTTATTAGCTTGCAATGTAACTATGTACCTATGTTCGGCAATAAAGCAACTCAAACTTATCGTGTTTGGGCTCATTGGATTTGTGTTGACGAGTAATTTGATCCTATATGGTAGCCAGGGTCTGATGGTGGAATTGGAAGGTGGCCATAGAAACTCCGTAATACAATTAGATAGGTAACCCTTACGTATTTGTAGTTTTCGGAAAGGTATTGATGAGCATTCATAATAAAGGTATATACCGAGCAATAAAAGATTATGAAAAATAATTTTCATTGAAAACTTGTTAAATAATTTCTTCTACTTATCGGTGGGGCCTGTGGAAAATCATCAAATGCTATTTCTGCTCTGGGTGGAGTCAGAGTATCAGACCTTTACTGACTAAAACCCATCTGTATTCCTTCAATTATTCTTGCAGGTCCGCGGTAACTCTTTCTCTTTTCGTGCCAGACAGTGGATGGCAAAATGTCTTCGAATTTGTATTGTACCATTTTCTTTTCTTCAGGTAAAAGGCCACGTCCGCATCCTGTACGGTTGGTACGTAGAAGGCGCCATGATGTTGATGTCATGCGGACTGGCAACGTTTCGTCGAAACCACCCCGCCGGCGCACTCAGCTTTTTAGAGAAGTACAGGCTGTTCGAAACCGACAACAGTTCGTATTGATGATATATCACACTTCCATCATGTGTCTAGGATAGGTACGTGATGTATGAACTTTTGGCGTAACAAATTTCACGCCTATAATTAAAGTTTTCGCTAAATAAACAGTTTTAGGAGCGCATAGAAGCAGACTCTGAATTGACCAGCCGCAGCGTTCGAAATCTCCACTATGGATCAATGGAAACAGTGCAAGTGGAGGGGAGAGGAACTAAGCGAACTTTCAAATAAACCGAACACAGCCTCGAGCTGACCAGCACCGGACAGAATGAAGTCGGGCGTAAAGGTGCTGATAGACCTGAACATTCACTTGTAACAGAACATTGAGCATCCGCCGTTTTTGTCGAATTGAACAACGAGCCGAGCCAAGCATAGAGCCAAACATTGCTACGAACATTTTCTTGAGCACTCTAGCGAACGAATTGTTCTTTTATAGAATGCTCGCCAAAATACTTGATAGAACGCTCGTCGTTGACAGAATGCTCGCTAAAACCGCTCTCGTTATTTTTCTGTAATGTAACATTCGGAAGAATGCTCATTACAAGTAAATGCTCAAGTGTATCAGTACCTTAAGGCCACTCGTCCAAGGCAACTTGTAGCGATTAGCGACAGTAAACGCGCGACAGCAAAGCTACTAACACACATTAGTCGCATCACATTTGCAACGCGCTATAGAAAAGGTGCCAACTACAAATTCAACTCGCGCGGGATTAAGACGATCAAAATTTAGCGGTGCATAACCGATAGCCTTCCTTGATAAATGGGTTATCCAGCTCTAAAATAGTACTTCAGTTACAGATTAGTAGTTCTTGAGATTAACCCATACAACCAAACTGCCAGCTTTATAATAAAATAGTATAGATGAAAATGTTAAAGAATAAAACAAGGTTTTAAGTAATTTGTTGTTTTATTTATCTACCAATTCCTACACACTAGTCAACGGCTATATACAGCGTCTTGATTATTTACTATATGAAATGTCCACATTCACACATGTGCCATTATAAATTTAAAGATATACAGACAGAAATTGTATTATTTTTATTTCAAAACTAAAACGTAATGTTTCCACCATTCTACATGTATCACAGAATTATAAAATAAATCCTACAAACGGGTGAATGTATACCTATTTTTGGTAAACTCAAATACATACATATAAAACAAAAAACATAGTAACATTGTTCCAAAGAGAAGCGAGAATTTTATAACCTATTTTTTTTCGAAACAATTTGCTATTAATTAGGATTGATTGTAAGCGCTTTGGTGAGACAAGGATATAATATTTAAAAAAATAAATATGTATTAAATTATAACTATGAATATAGTACTTAGGTAAGTTCGTAAAAAATGACATATTTCTTTGTATTTGAAAGTATCTACTATTTATTTATCGTGCGTAGCTACCACAGTGTAGTCTTTTTTAATATGTTAACTGGAAGAGAATGCCTTGCTTCATTAAGTCCACCTATGTACCACTACCACCAATCCGCACTGGGCCCGCGTGGTGTATTATGACCCATTCACTCTCCTAGAGAGGAGGTCTGTGTCCCAGCAGTGGGAACATTAAAAAGGATGATGATGTACCACTACTATGTATACTATGTATTTACTATACACGCAACTGGAACAATACACACCCATATACGACAACAACTAGAAAATTAAGTTACAATCATATTATGCAACTTAATTTTACTGAAGTTTTCGAGTACCGTAATTAGAGACATATTAGAAAGACAATAGATGTGCGAACGCCAGCGTTCGCTTGGGGCTCACGAGTTTGAAGGTAGTTTTTTTAAAGAAATGTAGCACCATAATTATAAGTAAATACTATAGTCATATAAATATAATATAAATACTATAGAGCAGTGGTGGCCGAGTGGTAACGGCCCCGACTTACGAGTTGTAGGTCGCGGGTTCAAACCCAGCCAGGCGCATTACTTTGTGTAATTTATTTCATCACCACTGCTCTCAAAACGGTGAAGGAAAACATCGTGAGGAAACCGGCATGTCCTAGAACCAAAAATTCGAAGACATGTGACATCCACCAATCCGCACTGGGCCCGCGTGGTGGATTATGGCCCATTCCCTCTCCTAGAGAGAGGAGGCCTGTGTCCCTGCAGTGGGAACATTAAAAGGCTGATGATGATGATGATGATAGTCATCGACATACTACTTTGGTAGCGCATCGGTATTGACATCTACACACACATAAACACGTTAGAGACGCAATTAAGATTATAAGAATGTATGAAAAGTATTATTTAAAAAGACGCTGAAATTGATTCAGTAGTCGATTCAAGACAAATTACTTTCAAGATGTGTATTTAGTATGTTACATGTTGTACATTAAATATTAAAATTAATTAAAAGAATAATACATTAAAATAGATTCTAGAATTTGGCTAGTCAATTTAACACGACTTGGCAGTGGGCAGTTCACATTGGTCGTAGAACAGATGGTCAATGGAGACGAAAGGTTCTGGAGTAGCAACCATGTACCGGAAGACGCAGCGTTGGAAGACCTCCCAACACAAGGTGAACCAATGACATAAATGAATCTGATAGATGCGGGACGTACAGTACCAGTCGATAGAGCGACGCTTGGGGAGGCCTATGTCCAACGACTTTCGACTAAAATAAAGATCATCATCATTAATATTTCAGCCGAAAAACCTCCACTGCTGGACATAGGCTTCCCCCAAGCGCCGCCACAAAGACCAGTCCTGTGCGTCTTGCATCCATCGGATTCCAGCAACCCTGACCAGATCATCGGTCCACCTTGTGGACTGGCTTGGCAGTGTTCGGGAAACTACGCAGTGTCTTCTCGTCTAATACACCACAGTGTCTCAAAACGAAAGTCTACAATCAGTGTGTCTGATGAAATATGGCTCCGAAACGTGGTCGCTTACAATGGGCCTCATAAGAAATGAAGATGGTGGACATGAAACACAATATTTTTTACCATAACCTAACATAGCCTTTATCAGCAAAGCGCTTCAACCCTTATTACAATATACATAGCGTCACTGTAGAATGAATACCTCGTATGTCAAAAAACAAAAACTTACAGTACGGCCGCCGTACTGTAGATATAAGAACAGAAAACCTCTTATGTCATTTCTCTGGCATAATCCAGTTAAGTAAGGCATTAGTTAATGACATATATAAGTCCTTTTTATCATTCAAAATATGAGACAAATTGACGACATCAACCTTTTGTTTCCTCTGAAGTATTGATTTCTGGACATACGAGGTTATCATTCTACAACGACGATAGGTAAGATTATCGCTATCTACGCCTTGCTCCTCTTGGATTCCTCGAGCACTTCCTCCTCAGTGGTTGTGCCTCCAATAGACTTCTTCTCTCGCAGGGCCTCTTTGACAGCGTCCACCATGTCTAGTGGCTCAGATATTGACACTTTCTTACCTGAAATTGAGAAAAGAATTAATTCATTAGTATATAGTATATTTATTTTTACATATAGGTATGAGGTACAGTAAAGGGAAAATACAATTAGGATTATTGAGACAGGACAGTAAAAGCAGGGCTTATCTGTTCTTATGGTACAAGCAAACTATAAAAGGAGCATATTAAATGCTGTGGTCTCCTATAAGTGAAGGAGTACACCTACATAATATTTTATGCTGTGTAACTATAATATTTTGTTTACATCCTTTGTTGGAGATCCATAAATTAAATAAATAAATAAATATTCTACACGTTTTGAATAATTTGTAACAGAATTCGCAAATTAAAAACAAATTTTGATACAAGTGCAGGAAGTTTGTCTTTGTGGCTGAAGCGGTATTCACACGAGCTGTAGGCGTGAGTGTTATGGAGTCGATTGTTGCAGTGACAAATTTACAACATTTTTCGAAAGACTCACTTCAGTTATATAAATAAACGAGGATTGACGCACAAATCGCTTAGCCTACTTAGCACCTAGCCTGATACAACACATACAATAAATTATGACAGGCGAGCTAGTTCACTTTTCCGCACAAATGCACAAACCAATAAACTTGCCTAAAAGCGGTAGGGATAAAGAGCAGGTTCGGTAAAATCAGAAAGCTATCTAGAACCATTGAAGTTTGTGCGCTGAAAAAGCCCCAAAACGTAGGATGCTTTCACATTCAAACTAACCTGTTTTTTTTTTCCAAAACATGTGAATACAGTTATCAATATTAATAAAAAAAAATTAGGAGTCTCCTAACAATTCTGTCTAAACGTTTCACTATATTATGTAGGATTAAGGTCTATGTCTTGGTGTACAATAAAGTATATAATAAATAAATAAATAAATAAGGCCCTTCCTGCTCCATCTATCCGTAAATGCAGCCTGTATAGGCTGATAAAGATTGTTGTTTAACGGAAGTGCAAAGATAACATGCCTAAAGTACAATTTTGGCCAAAATTATTACCACACACATCAGTCCACACACTTAAAATTCGAATACCAATGAATACAAATAATTGGGGAGAATAGGATGACTATAATGATAATGGTAACACCAAATTATGACACCACAAACTACACAAGCTAAACTTTTTTCTCAAACTCTGTCTGTACATTATGGTTCTATTGAATTTCAAAAGAGTTTAGTCACAAAGAGAACATATACATACTATGCGTTCCAAATAAGAATAGGATCGATTGACAGCATGTGTCGTCACGCCGTACTGTCAAATCGAAGATATTTTTGCAAAATTGAAGAACTCAGAGATAAGTAAAATTGAAAAACTGGATTCAGATTTAAATTTTTTCGTTCACACTTCGAAGTAAATTAGATTTTTCGTAAATAAACTGAATTTTAAAAATATCTTGCCTCTTTGACAGTAAATCGTGACGTCACAACATGACAATCGATTCTATTCTCATTTGGAACGCATTGTACTCAAACTAATGTTAAAATTGTCAAATTCTAAAGATTCTAACTTACAATTTTATTTTACCTACAAGAAGTAAGACCTATTCAGTTAATTCCTTATTTCTCTCGTATTGCTCCTGTAAAGCAATGAAGAAATACGATATTACAATACTTCCTACATTTCTTACTATTTTAATCTGTTTTGCTGACCGTAATCCTGAAAAAATGCTTTCTTTCACGTAGTTTCATCCATCGTATCCAAGTAAGTTTTTGATTCATTGGATATGTTTGGAGGGCGAAAGTTCTGGTGAATATAAACAACCCTTACTAGGGGACAAACTCTGAAATGTGAAAAAGAAATCAGCAGTTCAGTATGTTCATATAACTCAACAAAATACGGGGAACTATAGGTCATTTTTTAGTGTTTTTTTAGAGTTCTTTTTTTGTATTGGTTCAATATTATTCGAAGTACTTTTTTGTGTAGTTTTGCTTGAGCTAAGAATTTGGTGTCACTACATACTAATTTGGAAAATCGCTCCGTTCTGCTGCACCCTAGTGTAAGCCACCCTGTATCTTAACAAATAGTCCTCGAGCCGGAGGCCTTATCTCAAAGAGTACTTTTTAACTCATCTGTAGGTCACAATAATATTTGTTTCGTGCGAGAATCGAACCCGCGACATGCAGCACAGCAGCCAATCGCTCAACCACTGCGCCAAATGGTACATGTAGATCCACGTAACTTGCAGTACTATCTATTAGGGATGTTACGGATGTAGTTTTATCGGAACCGAAGCCGAAACTGAAGGTGAGAAATCAACCGAAAGTTTCGGTATATCGGAACATCTCTACTATCTGTAGTTAAGCTAGAATTACTTCAATATCGGTTATTTTTCAAGAATTTTCAAGTAGGACCTATTTTTGCCCCAGTTCAGGATTGAAGAATTTGAATCCCCGTATTGTTGACTCTGGCTCTGTAAGGGATGATTTTCAGTAGACCTTGTGTGATACCAGCATTGTTCCCAAGTAGTGCCATGTAAAATTCGTCGTCGTCTCCTAGACAGGAAGTCTAGACAGGAAGTCCCAATAGTGGGAATATTATAAGGCCGATGCTATACGATGCCAAGAGGCGTCGTCGAGGCACGGGTCCATAACCCCATGGTTTCTTTTTATACTAAAATTATAAGGCCGCCCAAAGTCAGTGCACACCGAGAGGCCGCACGAACCAGTGATGCGCCGCTGCGTCGCGAGGCACAGTGCTACATGGAGCAACGTATTTTAAATTCTCACAATCAAATGTGTATCTTGTCGCGTAGTAAATAAAGTTCTTTTTTGAGTCACTCTATTAAAATGTACGTGCAGCGTTGCGTCGCGTCGCGTCTCGGTGTCTGACCCTAATTAGTCGAAAAGTGCCGCGCGGCTGCAACGCTGCCGTCGCGATGCCTTTGACCGTGCGGTATTTGCGCCTATCTTCGAGGACGCTCGCGCTGGAGCATTTTTCTTTCAAGCATATAAGCACTTTATTTCAATAGTTTTAAAATTGACTTGAGTGGCTTAATAAAATCCCCTCAACTTCGCTCCTCTCTGTGCTGCGCTATTAGGTCATCCAAGCACTATGCGGACTTGGCACGTTCTAGCATAAATTATCCCTGTAGTTGTATTCGACATGTTATCCCTTAAATTCACCTTAAATGTCCTGTAGCATTATAACAGAGTTTTAGCTGAAGGTAACGTTATCACCTGCACCGCACGTGGCCGCGTGGGAGAACTGTCCAGGTAGCTAAATATTGGTCGGTCACGGAAGAATGGAAGACTGTGGTCATATTTGAAAAACTGCTTATTGTACCCATCGCAATTAATGATATTTTTTCATCAAAAACCATAGTCACTTCCCAAGAATAAAGATATAACTAACCCATACTAACATTCATCAACTAATGAAGACTGTTTTTGGAAATTTTCTATGACTTTCTTAGCAAAAGTTATCTATTTATGGATAGAAGCAGGTTTCTAAAATGTTACCACACCTTTCCTTTACATCCTGTATAAATCTTTTTAGTCTGGAGAAGTCGCTATAAATATTTTTATACATTTGCTTTGCGGGGTCCCTCTGAAAATGAGCCAACGGCATTTGAAAGTTTTAAAACCTGGCCATTTAGAAAACTAGATATGTACCACTACAAAGGGTAGAAAAAAACTTAGGTCTCTTAAGATCACAGTTAACCAGGTTACTCTATATCTGGGGCCCTAGTCTGCTATATTCATAATATTGTCATTCCAACACATTTTGCTAAGAGTTCGTAATCTGTTAATTAATAATGGCCGATCATTGATCCATCAGTGGTCTCGTAATAGAATTGAGGTACGAGCTGTCTTGTAACGAATCAAATCACTGATCAAAGGAACAGTCAAAATTTTAGCAGATTACCGCATATCAAACAATCAATGTCTATAAGTACGAGTTTACCATTCTACGCAATTTTTTTCAATGAAGTGTCACTGGTTGATCATTGGAAAGTCATAATGACGCCATTATATTAGTAGATTACCAAACTTGTCACAATCAACAATTATGAAAACAACGATAGACTATTCTGACACTACTGTAATAGCAGACTTGAGGCCCTGGATTATAGCATGATGGTGTAGGGTAGTTGAAAGGTTCGAAATGAAACAACAATATCAATCAAATTTCGTGTATTCATGAAACAGACTATAAATATTTACAATATCTTCGAAACTATTATATATGACCATCATACTATAACCATTTTAAAACTATGACTGAACTTTCACAACACTTTCATAAATGCTCTCACACCAATAAATATCTATACATAACCTATATACACTCATTTTTCACCTATCATACAATAACTTTAATATTGGAACTATTTTGAAGGCGAATATAAGTATACTTTATTTAACTTGGTGTCTTCAAGGCTACAGTGAATAGGCTCTTAATAAACTAGTGCGCCTCACCATCAACGATTGCATCACTGCTTACTATAAGAGGGGCTTGCAGTAGTTTATATCAATTAAAAAACCCTTCGTGCGTAGATCTACGCGAGACACGATGGCTTTTGATATTATATTTTGTCTCTAATTACATATTACATAAGATTTCGCATAGAGAATTTAAGAAATTACAGACAAAACTATTTTCTAAAAAAAATTAACAGACAATGCAATTCAAATAAGAATAGGAACGTCAAAAATCTGTCAAATGTCACATGAAAAGTACGGTTTGCAAAGAAAACTTAACTGTCAATAACAGGTTTTTTTTTTACTTTGTATAACCAAGTCTCAGTTAAATGTCTGAATAGTTTAAAAAGAAATAGGTTTCTTTATTTTTATTGTTGGCAGACACTTCACACAGTGATGCAAAAAAAAGCGGAATTGAAAAACAAGATTCTGAATACAGAGACAGAGTAAAGTATGGGCAATGTGGCGTCTAATGTGCCTGACCGAGCGACAACTTGCAAATGTATTACTTAAAAGCCTAGTTTCTATTCACTCTCTTACAACCTGAGCCATCATCATCATCATCCTATCCTTATCCCATATTACTTGGGGTCGGTGCAACATGTTTTTTACCCGACTGCCAAAGAAGGAGGGTAATGTTTTTCGAGTGTATGTAAGTATGTATGTATGTCTGTTCCTTTGTGACCTCCTGTAGCCTAAACGGCTTGATGGATTTTGATGTATGAGGTATCGTTAGATTTGTCTTGATTACGGGAGTGTCATAGGATACATTTTATCCTAAAAGTCCCACGGGATAAAGACATAATAATATTTTTTCTAAATTTCCCTTTAAAAAAATATGTACTCGTAATCTAAAGCCAAATGTCGTCGAAATAATTTAAAATGGTACTTACATATACATAGTCTTCTACATCTACAACATTTTCGTTAAATAAAAACAGCTAAAAAGTTATAAATAAAAAAATTATTATTAAAAAAACAAAATACCCGACTGCACACTAAAAAAAGAGTAAAACAAGCCCCACAATACAAATTTACTGAATATAATTTATAAATGTTGATGGAAAGCATCGCAGGCGGGGACCACCTTGACCGCCACCAACGAAAATTCTGCTAAATGGTGCACAACAGAAATGACTATAAATAAGCCTCTGTTGGTCCCCGCCTGCGATGCTTTCCATCAACATTTATAAATTATATTCAGTAAATTTGTATTGTGGGGCTTGTTTTACTCTTTTTTTAGTGTGCAGTCGGGTATTTTGTTTTTTTAATAATAATTTTTTTCTTCCACTCTGTCCTGTCACCACCACCCTCTTACAACCTGAGTATTCTTGGTTTTTTATCTTAATTTTGTAAACGATTTTCAACTCTTAACCGTAATAAAACAAAGTTCAAAATGTATTGGAGAAAACTGACAGATTTGTACAGTCTGATGTGCTGCTGACTGTACACTTGAGCTACATGCATCGTGTGCTAATCTTTTTATTTATGGTTGACAACTGTTATTACTTAATGTATGAATGGTAATTAAAAATAATCTTTAAGTTAACCTCTTCACTATTACAAGTAAAAACCGGACTGGGTATGCAACTAGAAAGCCTCGCAGAATGTCTAAATAATATATTTTTCATTCATATTTGTAACTTACGTAATTTAGTTTTGTTTCTACCAAACCGATTTGAATTGATAGCTATGGCGTCACAACATGGCGCTAAGTCAATCCTATTCTTATTTGAATCGCATAGTAATAGACAATAGTAATGTTTTGGAAAGCATAGCATAATAAGTCACTGGCATACACAAAAAACATAAAATCACTATCAAAATCACTTTTCATGCATCCTTATACAAGTCAGGATTTAATTCCCTTTGCCGCTTAAGCGCCCTTTCATACCCTAAAGGTTTATCAATTTCTCTACCAGGTCTTTCTTCTAATTCTCGCATATACTCATAGGCACCATAACGATCGTGGGGATCATGTAGTATCGCCATTGTACAAAGAATAATAGCCATTAAGAACCCGGTAACAAAGTACGCTTTGTTATTCTTATAGCTGTCGCTTAAGCTCTCTATGAACGTCCACACTTTCGCTCTATGTCTTTGGTCATCATCCTGATCGCGGTTCGCACGATGTATGTTATCAGAGCCCATAGTTTCCGATTTACGGTCCGTATCACTGCTAGCTTTTGCTTCTTCTGTAAAATAAATATTTTGTTTTTTCTATATATTCGCTATTTTGACGAGACCAGTTACCGAAGTGCTTGGTGAGATTCTAAAAAGGCATAAACACTCATACCTCCGTTTTCTGAATTGAAATACTTAAAACTGACGAACTTTGTTGTTGAAATCAAATGTAGGATTCTTGTAAGATAGATCAATGATGAATTCAGCTAAATTTTTATGGTTCAGCTCAGTACATAATGGAAAAAAGTGAATGATGCTCAAGTTTAACAGAACATTCAGATGTTGCTAATCTTGAGACAACTTGCGACATTAAGGTAAACTGCAAAATATAGCGCTATACTTGAGCTAGTGCCCAAGTGTTTGTTTACAGGCATTAACAGTAAGAATAAATCGGATTTTGGGGCAATAATTTGACTAATATCAAAAAAGTGGGATGTCTAATTTTAGCAAATTCCATTACCTTGACTTTATAATGCTTCCTTATATTCAAAATTAAATAAACGAAATATGCTGCGTTCAGCGCCATCTTGCGAGATCATGGCCGCTAGCTTTCACCTTAAAGAGGGTAAAAATAAAGCGAGGACTACATTAGACCGACGCACACGTGGACCACGCGTTGTTTGTACGTAGCGACGCGTTGCGTGGCGTGGATCTAATGTAGCTCTACTAGTCTAATTGCCTTATAAAATGTATGGAGACTGATGTGCCGAGATCGGAGTACATGGCCTACGTACGCCTTGGTCCATACCCCGCTCCAAAACAAATTGCTCAATTCAGAAAACGGCCCTTAAACAGTCTATTTTTTCCTATCCTACAAGTCAAACCTCTCTTAAAATTATCTAAGCTAGTCTTCAGTGATATTCCCTTGAGTTTGGTGAGCTCATCTAGTAAGTAAGCTGTTGGTCTACATAAGCTGCTGTCATTTCTTACCATCTCTGTCGAGGGACACGCCGTGTATCTGTCCGGGTGTGTCCTCTTCTAGTTCGGCGTATGCGTACATCAGTGCTTTTTGCTTGTCCGTCAACGACTTTGGTAACTGTGGAAAAAAATATAGTGGTTTAGAAATGTTAGGAGAAGTGGTAGAAGTGGTCAAGCGATTTTTATGGGCGAGTTTAGAGAACAGTTTGATATGGTTTTGAGCTGATCTGAGAATGAGAAAGTTCCTGATATTTATAAACTTTTCTTAAGTTTCTGAGGACAAAGCATACAAATTTTTATCAGAAGTTTACAAATACTTTTGAAGATTCCTCAAATTTAAGTGTTCAATGCACACCAGCAGACCTTCACATGTTTTAGAGTAAAGTACTTAATTTTTTTTTTTTAATTTTTACTTCTATAATTTTTGTATTTAATTGGGCTGCAAGAGGGGAGTCCTTAAAAAGACCTAAAAAAGTACTTACAGTTTTCCAAATTTAAAAAAATACACCACACTGAATTACACAAAAAAAAATTTAAAACCTAAATAGATGTGCCAATAGTTTTACCAAGAGATATATTTTTTTTAAACTGTATGAGGTGTTTCGTAAGGACTCTCCCCTTAACATATAACAAAGAATATAAAAAAGTAACAAACAGACCTGTATTTTGATATGCACGTAGTGGTCTCCATAGCCGTGTTGACTGACTCTCTTCATTCCCTTCCGGGACAGTCGGATAATGCTATGTGATGATGTGCAGGGCATTATCTGCAACAAATGGTACTTTAGAAATAAGATCTATATTGCCCATGCGAAATCAGCTCTATTACAATTCAGTTAAGCGTTAATCTTGCTTGACACCTGGGGAATTGTTGAAAAGAGTTACAACACTAGGAATAAAGGTGGGTTTAGTCAGTAAAAGTCTAACTCTACCTACAACCCGCCTCGCTCGAGTGGGAAGGGTATGATGATTTTGTACCCATATATTCCTGGTAATGGGGTACGACTTTACATTGTGAGTAAGGACTAAAAAAATCTTTTTAAAGTAATAAATTAAAAATCCCCCAGTAGGTATGTTCAATGTACATGGACAAACTGAAAACCGTCACTGAAGAAATAGACCCATATAGCAAAAGCCATCAGACCAGACTAAACACAGAAACGAACTAGATTCACAATTGCTAGGACCCGGGAGTTTCACTATCTCCCGATTGAAAACATCAAAACACACTACTGTGTGTTTTTCCAGGAGCTATCGAAGAGATTCACAGCATTGATTGCCAAGATTGCAGTTGAGAAAAAGACAAAAAAAAGGAATAAATAAGCAAACTTGTGTAACTAGTCAAACACTGACCTGCAAGGTATGGTCCTCATATAACCCTTGTATCCTGACAGAACCACCCAACAATGCTTGTGACACGGAAATCTGAAACACAAGATACAATTAATTGTTTCATTATATTAGTTAATAGTTCTGAGCCTGCATTGAGGAGGAGCGAGGATTGATGAGACAGCAACACATCTGCTTCTAAGCTGCCCAGTTGATACAGGGCAAAGTACTTCCGTAACTCAGGTAACTTTCACAGAATGGTCAATAATGCTAAGGAACTGCTGGTATTCCTTGAGCAGCTGGGAAGCTGGCTAAAAAGGAATTTACCTTGACACTTTGGAGAGCATTACAAATTAAACTTTACTACTTAATAAAATTACACCATTCATCATACATTTTACTCTCTGAAACCTCTCAAACATGTAACTGATTTTCACGTAAAAAAGGCAATTAGGATCATGTATTTTCAAAATATTTTACTTACAGTACAATCAGTATGCACATCAGGGCCGTCCCTCTTGAAGTAATTGGACTTCTCCACCTTGAAGGTGACAAATATCTCGTTGTTGGAGCCCACAGCCATACGGACCGTCTGTCCATCTTCCACACCCGCTGGCACTGGTACTATCACCTTTTTACGTTGTACCTGATGACATATTGAAATTAATATAGTTAGGCTGTACTGTATTGCTATTGGGCAGCGTCGCTTCTTTGCATCAACGATTTTGCTAGCTTATTCTGATCAACTCCTATGCAAAGGTCGAGGTGAGTATGGGAACTCACAACTAGATCCACCTTTGGCGACCCCACCCTCGTACTGATATTATGAGCATAAAAATAATCGCCAAACTTAAGTGGAAGTGGGCTTGTGCTTGCAAAACGGACAGACGACGTATCGGAAGACGAAGCATTAGCCTTCCACAACGTGGACCTAGGACCTAGTGAGGGTCGCGGGAAACCAAAGGATGCGAGACACACAACCGGTTATTATGGCGATTCTAGAGATTTCTATGTCCAACAGTGGACCACTGGTTTGACACTTTCTTTAGCATAAAGGGTGATTAGTCATAGTAGCCATAGCAAGGTTTAATTTAATAATTGTAATAATTTAAGACAATGGCTAAAGTACAACTTCGCAAGCTTATGATCTTTATAATCTACAAACTACAGACTTTACACAATCACACACACACAGATACTTACCGACTGTCCCTTACCCTCACATTCAACACAAGGGAATTTGATAAGCATCCGAGTGCCATGACAGTGTCGGCAGGTGGATCGCATCACAAATGGACCTGAGAGAGAAAAAATAGTTAATGAAGATGGGTATGCTTCGTTTTTACTAAATTAAACACAAAGCCAGAACAAAGTAAAATCACTATTCATACCTCGCGAGAAAGTCTCCATGCCTGTCCCATTGCAGTAAGTACACTTAATGGATTTTGTACCAGGCTCACAACGGGAGCCTGCGCACTTGGGGCATGTGTCTACCACATTCACATTTATCTCTTTGTTGACGCCGCGAGCTGCTTCCGTGAACTTGAGATTGACTACAATCTGAAAAAAAAATAAGAACAAAGTGAATTAAACACTAAAAAGTTTAAATGGAAAAAAAATTGTATATTTAACAACAACGGACACAGCGACGCGAGGCCGCGGCAGACCACGAAGGAGATGGCGGGACGACCTGGATGTCTTCCTTGGGAATTGGAACGATATGGCGAGCGACCGAGATAAATGGAAGGAATGGAGGGAGGCCTTTGCCCAGCAGTGGGACAGCACAGGCTAGTAATAATAATAATAATAATTTAACAACAAATAATTATGTTTTGCCCACAACTTCATTCCTGTAAATATTAGTTGTAGAGGATGTGAAGTCGAAATCAGAAAGTTGAAGCTTGCCTCATACCTAATTTCATAAAAATCGGTTCAGTAGTTAAGTTAACTGTGGATGCATAACAGCAAGACCACCTTACTATATAATTTTAACATAATAATAGTACTAAGAAACAACAGAATGTCAGCAACTGGGAGCAGCCGCCACAGACGCAAGCGGTCGTCAGCGTCGCCGCTGGCGCTACCTCCAGACCCCACGCGCATAGTTTCGTGAAAAGCTTGAATAGGTTGCAGTACCACTCTAGCAGTCTCGCATCCCCAAGGGCAGAACAACTGACAAAAAGCGCCTGGCGCGCGGCCACTCTCTCTCTCACTCTCACGTGATAATAGTCTTTTAAATTATACAGGGCTATTTGTAAAACGCCAACAACCTTGCAGGACTAAAAAAAAAGTTGTTACTAACATCATTAGCAACAACTTTTCTTCTACGACATTTTATAAAACATAATACTTATACGAAAAAACAAACCTTCAAGATTTCGTCTATTTAACATATTTCAGTGTTCTATCTAATATATTTCAAATTTTCAACTCTGTATTCTACTGTTATGTACCTACCTACATCTATATGGCGTGTCGCAATTACACAAAAGCATCATGCACCCACCGCCCGATCTCCATACCCCTCAGCTATTGTACTATATTACTACTATACTATCGCTTGCTACTCTTTGACTAAGTAATATTTGAAACATTCAAATTAAAAAATATTTTTATTTTTGTACAAAAATTTGATGAAAAGATTTTTTTTTAATCTTAGAACTAAGCTTGTTGTTTATATTAGTACTGCAATCCTGAGAGGTTCCCAGAGTTTTACTAAAAAACCCTGTATAGATAACATTTAAAATTATTTCACACTGAAAGTGCTTGCCACATTGCTGCTGGAGGCTGCCATCCTAGGGTGACTCAACCCTTAGTATGAATGTTTTATTGTTGCCCTAGTACAGGGTTGGCAAAGACGGCACGCGACTTAATATTTTGGGCATGTTGTCGATCATAAAACATTTGCACCAACAAAAAATCGAAAACAATCTAAAATGTATCTCTTTTGTTTATTTTCTTTCATGTATGTGAGTTTTGATAGTATTCATTATTATTATTTTCCAAATAATCAGTAAGTCAAAATTATTTGATGGCACCTCAATGACCCCATTAAACTTTTTTTTGGAAAAAATGGCACGTTGATGCAAAAAGGTTTGCCTACCCTGCCCTAGTAAAAGAAATATTTTTGTGTATTTTTCTATTTTAGTGTAAAAAAGCTGTTTTTTGTTTGCATCAAGGTGATTCCTGACATGTTAAATGTTATGAATGTGAGAATGTAGCTAATGTGGTATGAATCCAGAGATACATCCAACATTTTGCTGTCTACAGAAAATGGTAGGGTGCCTTGCATTCCAGTGTCTCTTGTTTCACAGGCAATATTTTCAAGTCTTCAATTATGTTGAGGTACAATTCTACTAAGTCTTGCTGAATAGCTTCATAAGTGATGAACCAAGTTGCATTTACTATAATCTCTAGATCTCTGAAATGCAAATTATTATCATATGCTCTGAAAATTGAATTATTACTATACCTCTTGAGCTGCACCAAACCCAAACTTAGACTCAGCAAAGTCACTGAAAGCTTCACTCTTGAAGCCAGCATCTCCAAATATCTTCCGGAACAGTTCTTCAGGGTCTATGGTGGACTTATACTGCCATTGATGAGTGAAGCCGTCTGTTCCAGAGGGCCCACCTCCCATACCCATGTCCTCAGCTGTAGTGCCATATGTATCATACTGTTTACGTTTGTTCTCATCGGAGAGGATCTAAAAAGGATGAATAACTATTATATAAAAATATATTATGTCTATTTAAGTATTGCTACACTCCTGAGGCAAGCATATTTATCCAGAATTCATAGGAACCTCATATATAGACAAAAAGATATGCTTGTAAAACAAATTATTTGTTTTTAAATAGATCAGCTGTTTTGTGTTACATTTGTTGACATTTGTATTCAAACACAAAGAATAAAGAACATTTTAAATCAAAATAAATATCATACCTCATAAGCTTCTGACACCTCTTGGAACTTCTTAGAAGCTTCTGGATCAGACTTGTTTGCATCAGGGTGGTACTTTTTAGCCAGTTGGTAGTAAGCTTTCTTAATATCTTTGGCTGAAGCGTTCTTAGCGACACCGAGGACCTTGTAGTAGTCGGCTCGAGCACTCAGAACATTTGAAGTGTGTATAAATCGATGTCTAGTAGCACCGAAATTATCTGAGACACGAAAAAGTACAAAAGTTAGGTTATGTTTCATGAAATGTCAAAGTACATTTTCAATTGATAACACAAAGGGTACATATCATGCAGAAGACCTAACAAGTAATAAATTTTGCTCGCAATGATAGGTACATCCATCATGAAACAAATCAAAACCGGTGATGTAATGAAAGCATGTAAAACTTACAATTTTTACGTGCCAGAGAAGCGACAGATATAGCCTGACCGCCTAAAAAATTATCACAACTATTACACCCATGCACATAACGATATGGAGTTTTTACAATACTATTGGTGAAAACTGTACTAATAGTTTTTGGGTTTAAAAATCCTAAAACACTCCGATTTGGAGCCATCTTGAAAAATTTTATGACTGAAGAAGACTGACGGATGAAGTTTCTTGAGATATGACATTGACTTTACAACATAATGTTTCCAGAAAATAAATCTCGTGACGAATGAAATAGCGAGTCCGAAATAACTCAGGTATTTCTGAATGAAAGATTAATTTCACAATAAATAAAAACCAAAAGACAGAGTATTGGTTTTTAGTTTTGTTCCTTTTTTT
Organism: Mythimna loreyi; assembly: GCA_029852875.1. NCBI lineage: Eukaryota > Metazoa > Arthropoda > Insecta > Lepidoptera > Noctuidae > Mythimna > Mythimna loreyi. The sequence continues at coordinate 9,587,840 of CM056795.1, read as the reverse complement.
TAATTTATCTCCCTCGGATAAAAAGTAAACCGAGGATCGGTTAACTTATTATTTGTATCCTCCATACATAACGCTGGCTGGGCCTGCATTTGCGTGTGTAGTGCGTAGGCACAATAGCCAATAAATCTCAAACCAAGAACACGCGTATCATTTTGCTGCCCCTTTTGCAAACAATCACACACCTTCATGTCATCACGATCCTTCGAGCTTGCAGATGTAACCGGCCATATCGGTTATCATGTCGAATATTTGTGCTGTGTTCGTTAGCGATTGTTACCAAACGAGTGGCGTAGCAAAGATTTCCAAGGTACCAAATATACTGCGATCGTCTTGCTGCGTTCTTGACCTTGCGTCTTCTCATCCTCCAGTATTAGGATCGCTTTTAAAATGATATAAGTAAATATTATGTTCATAAACCAATCTCTGTGATCTTTTTTTAAAACGATAAATATTCTAGAACTTTTCATACGCGAGAAAATTTTGGCCACAGAGAGTTAATAAACAATTATAAATGCTATACTGGATTTAGTTTATAAACAATTATAAATGCTATACTGGATTGATGTTATCACAGGTTGTTATCACGACAACTACTCATATCAATACATTTCACTTAAAAGATTAGACTGCGCACTTAGAGCATATAACCTAGGTTAAATGCTCTAAGACTGCGCAAGGCATTTGTTAAACTCTATAACAGTGATTCAAAATCATTACAGTCCAACTAACGTGATTTGTATTTCTAAAATACAAAGTTTAAGAGGGCCCTTCTCCATTCGACCTATATTTAACGTCGAATATAATTTTAAAGCTTTTTGCATCATCTGAATTGACTATGATAAAAAGTCAAAGCAAAGTGAAACACTCAAACTTTAATATTTCTGAAACTCAAATTATGATTTAAACTGTAGAAAAACAAGAGAAGGTCAAATAAGAAAGAAACAGTGAAATTATTTTGCCCGCGGCTTCGCCCGCGTACATACAATATCGAGCCGTTACCGCCAAATTATCGTAAGCGACACTTTTGTCAAAAAACCGTTTTTTATCGATACTAGTATTTCAAACCGTAACGGACCCAACCCTGTTGATGTTTCCTGCCTAAAAAAAACCGTTACAAAGTTATAACAAGTGCTAAAATTATCGTGAATACACATTTTTTCTAAAACTTAACGTAAGCGACACATGCATTTTATCGCAGGCGACCGCACTTATTATCGCAAGCGACAATTTTTGCTTAAGACCCTAAACATACCCCAAATTTCTTTGAGATACACCATTGAAAATACCAATAAAATTCTGAATACCACTCGAGAAGGCAGAAGAACCCGTCATCCTCATAATAAAGCTGGTGAAGTGGAAGTTGCACAGTTCATCATCATCTTCCTGCCCTTGTCCCTTTTATTTGGGGCCGGCGCAATATGTCTTTTTCTTCCACTCTGTCCTGTCACCCGTCTCGCTATCACTAACTCCTCTTTCTTTCATATCCCTTCTCACACAATCCATCCATATTTTCTTTGGTCTCCCTCTCCCTCTCCATCCATCCACATGTATACTCATGGCTTTTTTTGTAACATGCGTTTCATCCCGCCTTTTTACATGGCCGTACCAAGACAGACGGTTCCCTTTCAACTTTTCAGTCACTGGCGCCACTTTCAAACTTCCTCTAATATACTCATTTCTCACTTTATCCATTCTCGTCACACCACACATCCATCTCAACATTCTCATCTCTGCTACATGCAATCTCTTTTCATCCGTCTTTTTCATAACCCAACATTCTGACCCATAAAGTAGGACAGGCCTTATCACGGACTTGTAGATTTTACCCTTCAACTTGAGGGGCATCCGTGGGTCGCAAGTTGTTCCAGTGACCTGTCGCCATTTCATCCATCCTGAGTTGATCCGATGTGCCACGTCTCGGTCTACCTCACCATTCCCTTGGATAAGCGACCCAAGGTACCTAAAGTCGGAACAGATTGGTATGGGCGTTCCAGCGAGAGTTATGGGCACAGGACTAGAGAGACCGCCAAAATCGCAGAACAGGTACTCGGTTTTAGTTCTGCTCAATTTTAGGCCAACACTCTCCAGTCTTTGCCACCACACCTCCAATCTGCTCTGGACCTCTGGGGCACTCTCGGCAACCAGCACAATATCATCCGCAAACAGCATACACCAGGGTGCCTCTTCCTGAATGTCCGACGTCAAAGCGTCCATTATTATCAGGAAGAGGTAAGGGCTAAGAGCCGAAGAGCGGAAGTTGCACAGTTAAAATCGTTTATTAAGATATTGCCTGCAGTTCCATCCCATTATTGTCTCAATATAAGCACAAAAGCCTATTTACCTCAAGAGTTTCAGAACCTATCGTTTTTGTATACACTGTATATTGAACATTTGAAAGAAAAGAATCTAGAATCATCCATGTTATCAAAAAGAGTATTTCGTAATATTTTCAAAACCGATTTTAATATTGGATTTCATTTGCCTAAAAAAGATTAATGCAGTTTTTGTGAGAAATACAAAAAATGACCATCTGAGAACAAACCGATTTTTTAACAAACCACTGTTATTCAAATATGGATTTTCCGAAAATTGTGAACATAATGCACTTACCATGGACTTCGTCATTAGATTAAGAGCAAACAATGCTACTGTACAAAAAGGACCCACACCCTTATACGACAACGAGCTCAATATTTCAGCAGCTAAATACAAAGATCTAAAGGAGTTATGTAACAAAAATGTAATACCAAACAGATACCATGAAGAATACTTAAGTATGAGGCATAATGAAACCATACGTGACACTTTAGCTGAAACGGATGAAGATGACTCAGATAAGGAGAATTGAAGTACCTAGTTTACTTGTATAATCTGTTTGATCTCACTATCCCAAATGTATTACATAAATAACTATATTTTTAAAAATCTACACTAATATAATAAAGAGGTAAAGTTTGTTTTTTTATTTTTTTGTTTGTAGGAGGTAATCTCTGGAACTAATGGTCCGATTGGAGAAATTTTAGCAATAATAGAAAGCTGCTTTACTCCTGAGTGACATAGGCTATATTTTATGTCCGCGGGCGAAGCTGCTGACAAAAGCTAGTACTTAATATTATGATTAAAAACCACGATTGAATAAGTGGTGTTAATTGATTTGTACAAGAAGAAATTTCTCATTTCATTTTATAATCTTAGTAATAATTTGATCTCATTATTCCTAACGATTACTATGAGTAAATAAGTTTTGATTATTATGTGGATATTTCATTTAAAAACCTTTTAAAATGTCTATTTTTTTAACAATTATTATAACTTGCACATAGTAATTTTGATAGGTAATTTTATCGTAACCGCCCGAATATCTAGAGACTGTGACAGCAAAAATATTGTATGCGCCATAAATGGCATAAATACTCATTATTTTTGTTTTATTTTCAGTCATATATTTAAATCTCTAAAAATCATTAACATATTTCATTTTTCTTGTTAGTAGCACACTTCTGATTAAAAATATTTAAAAAAAACCTTCTCCTGTAAAATTTGGTTTTTGTCGGTTGCGCTAAAATGGCGGTAAAGGCTCGATATAGCCTATGTCACTCAGGAGTAAAGCAGCTTTCTATTGTTGCTAATTTTTTTCCAATCGGACCAGTAGCTCCAGAGATTACCTCCTACAAACAAAAAAAATAAAAAAACAAACTTTCCCTCTTTATTATATTAGTGTAGATATCAAAAGAATATACTTGACTTTCCACTTGGATAGTGTCATGTATATCTATGTTGGCGATCCTAAATAAATAAATATAAAAAATTACACCGACTCACAATAAAAAAAAACCTTATTCAACGTATACAAAGATATTTTTACTGAACACTTAAAATTTTGTGGTTAACTAAAACTACCATCTACCATTTAGGGAAAGGACGAATTCCGTTAAGTTGACAACACTATTTTCCTGGGCAACGGTAGGCAAGATGATTTATAAACAAAAAATGAGCTTACAAAATGCCAATTATTGTATTGAATTTTGAGATAAAAGTTAAGACTTTTACAACTAAACTGTAGTGCGCTGTAGATAAAGTTAAATTCAAAGTAAACAACAGAATACAACCATGGCTTCAATGCGGGATCAAAAAATCGAACAACAAGTAAGTGGTTTTTAAAATTAATTTTGTGAAATTCCACATTTCTTCAATATTTGCATACTTTAACGAGGTGCTTTTTATTAGTATTTGTCGAGTCTTCGACATGATACCTTGTCATTTAATTTTACGTGTAATTTTAGCGCCAATTAATGGAACAGAAAATGAAACAAAAACGCCAGAATTCTGGTATGGTGCAAGCAAATGATCTAAGGGTAGGGTCTGCTAAACGTCCAATATCAGGCAGCCGGTCGCGCGAGCTACATGGTGAGTGTTTTTCCACATAATATCCATATTAACAAAAATTTCTCAATGTTTAGTTGACTCATGCATGGTTTTTTGATGTATATTTTCGTTATGCGCATTTTTTTTTTCCTTTCATAACAGGCTATGATGGTCCGATGCAATTTCTTATGTCGCCAGTCAATCCGGATCAAGTAATACCCCTCCAAACAAATAGAATATCAACGTATGATGGTAAGTAGGATTGCTGCGCTTACTTTTCTTACAAAACTATACTTACGCTTTTATGTGTACATTATTTTACATTAGATTAGCATGATTGGTTGACTGTTTTCTATACTCATTATACAAATTACTTTAACCATACATTTATATAGTATACATTATTTTACAAATTACTCAAACCATTCATTTATACATTATTTCTACAAATAAGTTTACCACGGCCGTCTTATGAGGTACATTAATTAAGACCAATTAGCATATATCTAAAACTACAAGAGAGCTATTGTATATCTATAAGTCATCTTACATTAGTCAATCTGGAGAACTGATTTATTACTACAACTTAAATAAATTAGAATATTTTATTAGAATGAAAATGACTAATAAAATATTCTAATTTATATGAATGACATTTGAATTTTCTACATACATTGTTGTATTAAATGTGGCCAATAAACTGTTTACATTTACAAATCATACAAAAACAGTACGAATATTTTTGTACCTAAATGTAAATTCAAGGTTTTAACATTGTGTGGTACACCCGCAACCTTGTTCTATTGATACGATGAATCATATTGGGAATGAATAACTTTGTTATTGGAGCACAGAAAAACATATTATTCATTCATGTCTTGCTAACTACCTAACTGGATTTACTATGAATTACTATAACTCTATTGTTTTGAGTAAGTACTCATTGTTTTCTTGTAAGAAAATATACTATAGGGAAGTAGGTTCTTTGTAAAATATATGATGCTATTTTTTATTATTCTTGTGATTTAACCTTTTTACAGTCAGGGGAAATATTTTAAAACTGTCCTTTAAAAAAAATTGTCTTTCACTGGTACCATTTGCCAAATTGTTCTAACCATTAAAGGATACGAGCTTTAGATGTTGCGGATACCTGCCCAATATACAATACAACCATAAAAGGATTAATAGTTTTGACTGATTTTTTTTCGAATTGAGTAAACATTTTTTTTAACTAGAAACAACAATACAAAAAAAAACTTACTATTTAGGCATTTAACACAATTTTTAAATTTTTATTAGTTTATTTTTTATAATTACAATGGTAATATTTATTGCTAAATAAATGCCCTCCAATATACATGTGAAAGATTGCGATAGTACAGTTACTCCTCCCACTCCATGTGGCGAGACAGAAAGTTTTACTAATAAAAAACCCTCTTTGTCAGTCAGTTGCCCCAGTGGGCAACTGACTGTTTTATAGGTCCAGGGCTGTGGTAACTCTTGAGAACAATCTCACAGCCCTAACTGTAATTATATGATGAATAGACCATTATGTGAATCACAGTGTGACTCATTCTTCAAAAGCAAGGCAAAATAAATTCATAACGTTAACTTTTCATAGGCCGTAATTAGAGACACGATTAAAAGTCATTGTGTCTCGCGAAGATTTACGCACCGGCTATACGAAAGCTTAAAAAAGTATTATACCTAGTAGATACCGTAGAGGTCCAGCAGGGTCAAAGCCTACTGGGGCAAAGGATTTTCAGAAAAAGGTTCGGCTCCCGTATGAAAGGCGAAAAAGGTATAGGAGTGGGTTCTTAGTCAGTAAAAGTCTGACACTATCTCCCGCCCCGCCCAAGGGCGCGGAGATGTCATTCAATACCTAGTAGATCAATATAATTATATAAAAAAAAATCAATCATTACATAGTATAAAACAAAGTTGCTTAATCCCTATGTATGCTTAGATCTTTAAAAGTACCTACGCAACGGATTTTGATGCAGTTTTTTTAATAGATAGAGTGATTCAAGAGGAAGGTTTATGTGCATAATACATGTATAATATATTCAATATCAGTACCCGTGCGAAGCTGTGTGGGTCGCTAGTGATTTTATAACCCAAGAACGGGCTATCACCTATCCAAACCAAATGTTTAGGCTTTGTTCGGACTATTTAGTATGGTATATCGTCTAAAGCGCGTATTTTGCGTACGGTTCAGACTATTTAGTAGACGGTTTTTGTGAAGTCATCAAAGATTGCATCACTGCTTACCATCAGGTGGGATCGCAGTCAAGCACTAGGTTATTGCAATTAAAAAAAAAAGTTTGCACAAAATCGATCGAACGGTTCTTCATTTATGAAATTTTTCTGTTGCCGGGAATGAAGCCGCGGGCAAAAGCTAGTATATTATACTTATTCAAACCACAATGTCAATTGATTTAACAGTAGTAAACTTGAACACTTAAAATGATTATGTTATTTCAAAGTAATAAAACTGAGTAATTTATGATGATGGTGTAGTTCTAACACTGTTAAAGGTTCAATATTTGACTAGGTATGGTAATTGCTAATGGATTTATTTAAAACATTACTTGATTGATTGTTGCTAGTTAAGATGGTTAATGGCCAGTTTTGTATTAATTAAATTTTTTGTTCACTTTATGAATATGAAAGTGATTTATTCTTATGTGATTTGACCAATACATATTTTCTGTATGGACTTTAAAAGAGACTGACCCCTGAGTTTGTTTCGGTGTTTCTTCTCAGGGTAGTCAGCTAGGAAACACCGGACTCATCTAGCATAAAAAAAATGACGTGTAAAAGTGTTTTTTAAACCTACTTGCAAATTAAAGATCATTTATCATTTAAAGAAGAAAATAATATTTAAAAAAAAAAAGTTTAATAAACATGGAAGCTATTCGAAATCAATTGTATGTATAACAGCGAAATACCACTCTATGATTAATCACGAAATCTCAGAAACTATAACAACTACAAATTAAAAATTTGGCAGATAGGTTCCTTATAGGGTGTAGACATCGTCTAAGATTTTACGAAACTCCACCCTTAAACCGACTTTAACGCGGGTGAAGCCGCTGGCAGAATCTAGCCTAAATGGCGGCGTAAACTGCTACAATCTAATCAGATGACACAAAACCGAATGTAAGACTCATTTTGCCGTTTTAGCCGTAAGCCGGAACTGACATGTATTTAAATGTTATACCTTCCATTAGATACTAAAGCCATAATCAAATAAAAATTATAACATAATATAGACGAACAACTCCGATAGACAAAGTCTCTATCACAAACGTAAGCTCAAAGACGCAACGTAGGCGCTATGCAGAAGAGTCGAAGTCTACTGGGGGCAAGGGATTTTGTCTGAAAGAAAGGTATATAAGGTAACTTAAAAAAAAACGCGGTGGGCTGTTTAGTCAGTAAAAGCCTGACACTGTATTCCACTTCGCCCAAAGGCGGAATTCATCTTTGTATAATTTTTACCCACCTTAAAACAAAAGCTCAGACTAAAATTTTATTCGAGCCCCTTTTTGGAAGAAACAGTACGAAAATATGTCGCCTATGACACTAAAACTATAGATTTTTTCGGTCCGAAATTAAACTTTATAATAGTACGTAAATAATGCTTTCAAAGCGTAGTCATTATAACAAACAGCGCCATTTTCACGTTGAAATAAGTTCGAAAATGCGTAATTCAATTTATCAGTCTGAAACACCTACAACAAAAATTTTAAAAAATTAGTCGAGTAGAGATTAAATAGTGGTAGGTACAGCAAGTGTAGATAACAACACTTATTGCAAAGCCAATCAATAGATACATGTAAACACTTGATATTCAATATTTCTTCAGATTAACTCCCACTTAGTTAATGTGTCAAGGTTGAAAATAATTATATTAAAGGTATTTGTTTATAGACGCGAAGTATTATTTCGATAAAATCAACAGCATTTATATAGAAATCGTGTATAAATCAGACTTATTTCAAAACGCGATCAAAAATAGTTCCGGGCCGGGACTATTACTAGGTTAGTTAAGAGCAATGGGGTCCGAATGGTAACAGCCCCAACTTACTATTGTTGGTGGCGGGTTCAAACACTGCCAGGCGCATTACTTTGTATAATTTATTTCATCACCACCAGTGGCGTAGCTAGTCCCACAGGCGCCCCGTATCAAAAGTCCTTCAGGGGCAACGTATAAAAAAACGTATTTTTATTATTTTTATGCTTAGCTGCCCTATGAGACGGTTATGGATAACATGTTGCGAATTTTTGCCTAGGTCGGGGGCTCGGGGCCCCTGTACCGCGGGGGCCCAGTATAATTGATACGGCAGATACGGCGGTAGCTACGCCCCTGATCACCACCGCTCTCAAAACGGTGAAGGAAAACATCGTGAGGAAACCGGCATGTCCTAGAACCAAAAATTCGAAGACATGTGACATCCATCAATCCGCATAAGACCTGGGTGGTGGGCGGGTTACTGCCCATTTCTTGCTAGAGAGGAGGCCTGTGATATGATGATATGTGATGTATCTGTGATATGTTAATGATATGTGGGATGATGATAATATTACTAGGTTTATTGTTAATTATATAATATTAATTTAATGGTAACGTTAGTTTGGAAAACAAGGGGACGGGTTTATTAAGGTATCACGTGTATTTAGACCGTAAAACGGATAGTGAGGAACATTTTCACAATTTTTTAAAGATTTCTAGGTTAAATTATATGTGATTATTCTCTCAGTAGGATGAATGATCTCATTACAAATATTTTTTGATTTCCGGCATTATTAATATTTGTGTCAACTTGTTAACATTAACAAAAAAATGTTAAAACTAATTCCATTTACGACTTGAGTCATAGATTGGAACTAATAGTTACTTCGTGTAAAAACTAAGCCTATGACCCGTGAGTCATACGCCTCTAGTTGTAGGCTGGGAGCGAAATTCGAACATGAAGTATGTTAAACATTCAACAATTGAGTCTTATTCATAAAATTTAAATCCCTGAATAGTTAAACAGGTGTTCAGGGAAGTAAATACTGCTAATCGGTTGCTAACGGCTCAGCTCGCAGCAGTGGTATGAATAAGATAGATAGATAGATTTAACTTTATTGTACACCAAAAAAGTAACAGAACTTATAAAAAACTGAAATTTGTGGGAACAATTGATGTTTTCCCAACCAACAACAACACAACAACCAACCTATCAAAAATGTTCCCGTACCTATAGGGGAATGACAATGACACGAGAGACCGTTAGGGCCAAGTCACACCGACAAGGATTTAAACGACATGTATCGCGTGAATAGCTCAAAAAAATCACGTGGTAATGGTCTTTTAAATCTAGAGGTAAAGTTTAAAATTATTTCATAATAAAAGTGCTCGCCACGTCGCTGCTGCCATTCTGGTGTGGATTGGTCCTTAGCCACTTCTGGACAAAGTCTTTTTAATCACTTTCCATCACGGACAGTCCCCTGGTGCAGAGCGTGCTTCGGGGGGAGGAGACAATCGCACATGTACTCTTGGACTGCATAGGTGTCACTGATACACGCACACGAACCTTAGGCTTCCTGAACTCCCTTATTGAAAAACCTGAGAGGCCTAATCAGCTTTTGGAGAGAGTTGGGCTGGTTGGAATAAGCCTATCAAAGATTATGACCGCCATGGCTCACTTACAATGGTCCGCATAGGACTAAGTGCAGAAACCGTACTTAGACATAACATCACTTGCAATTGATTACACTTCTCGCCAACTCTACCACTGCTCTACTACCAACCATAGCTGCTAGTCTCGCAGAAGCGAAGGTTCCACAAAGTTTAAAGGGTCTAGGATAGATGAGCCGTGCACGAGCTGAGCACAACCCGAGCTATCCTACTCGCAGTGACAAGTGAGGACATTAACGAGAGAGCCTCCAAAGATCACTGTCCTCAAACATGATGCGAAACTTAAAACCGACCATAGGCGGAGCAAAATTGAGCACCAATCAAACTCTCGAAGCACGTTTGTTCGAGGCTTGATTATGGAGACGTGGCGCAATGGGTGACGCATTGTTCGTTTGTCGTACATTGCAGCAGCGGGCCGCGTCTCCGTAAACAAGAATGTGCTTGGGTCATGGTCAGCTCGCTCTTGCCTCCTCCAGCGTAGACTCACGTATATAACGTCTCACCTTATTTTTGGCTCTTATATGACGTGTTTTTTTGTTTTTCTATGCTTAAGTGAGCACTCCATCAACCTGTTCTTCCTAACATTTCCAGAGCTAGGCAATCAGATAGAAGTACTAACCGTCGGCGAAGGGGACGGCAGCGGAGAGGAAGATGACGAAAGCGTACCAGTCTGCAGTGTAGGCAGAGATGCGAGTACTGATGACGTGTGCGCTGATGCCGCTGTGGCTCCGCTGCATGATAAGCCGAGGAGGGATAGCTCGCCTAGTCAGGTAAGTCTTGTAAAACCTCATCATCCCTTTCCCTTAATCAACTTGAATTCTGTTCAGCATGTCTTCTTCGTCAGTTACGTAAAATAGACCCTGTTCTGACAGTAATTTTGACCCTGTTCTGACAGCTTTTACGCCATGCTGACAGTAAATTAAATCCCATACTGACAGTAACACTAAACTGGAGTAAATCTTCTCAGACTTTTAGTTGCTTCACTATTTTATAGCTTGGAATTGGTCTATCCCACTTTAACTACTTTTCAACTTAGATCTATACTGGAGGGAGTAACAGTGACTTGAAATTAAAATTAGCTATAGTAAATCTTTTTATTCTCCTAGTAAGTCAAACTGATTCAGTATTGGCTTGGTCTCTTTAACTAAAGCTCCAAAATTAGGGTGTTTAATGCAATTTAACCCTATACTGACAGTGACTTGAACTTGTCAGCTCCCAAACAGCTCCCAACAGTCCTTATTCAATGGAATTTTCAAAATTATCGTCCATTTAACAGACAGCAGAAATAGAAGGCTCAGTTGAAGGTGCAGTGGAGACGTTCGTAGTGACTCCAGCTAAACACGGCACGCTATACAAATGTCGCATCGCTCGCGATCGCAAGGGAATGGACCGCGGGCTTTACCCCACCTACTTCTTGCATCTTGAAAAGGATTACGGGAAGAAAGTGTTTCTGCTGGCTGGTGAGTACGAATTTGTTTATTGTTTTTAATTTTAGAACAGGATTTTGTAGCGCCGAGGTTTGTTCTTGAAATACTGGCTGATTTGTCAAATATACATTTTGTTTAGTTTTTTTTAAACAGCTATCTAGTGAGACCCGCAAAAACCACAACGCACTCTTACTTTCGTACCTATTTAAAAACACTTGAGTAACAATTTGTACTCTACATCATTACGTAGTATAAAACAAAGTCACTTCCCGCTGGTTCTATGTATGCTTAGATCTTTAAAACTACGCAACGGATTTTGATGCGGTTTTTTTAATAAGTAGAGTGATTCATGAGGAAGGATTATATGTATAATATTTGCGTAATATATTAGTATTGCACCCGTGCGAAGCTGGGGCGGGTCGCAGTTGTGTATAGTTAAGAAAAATTGAAATTTTAAATAAAGTTTTCTAACCTCAAGTAAATGACATGCTGCGCTCCATGACGGGCATAATAGACGTGGGCAAAAAGGCTGCCAGGCTTAAATGGGATTGGGCGGGGCACGTTAGTTAGCAAGGGAACCGTTGGGCAAGCATCGCCACGCAATGGGCACCTGCAGGAAGAAAGCGTCGTCGAGGCCGACCTAGAAAGAGGTGGCGGGATGACCTAGACGCGTACCGAGTGGACTGGTCCGAGATGGCGCAGGAAAAGAAGATTTGGAAGGACTTGGGGGAGGCCTTTGCCCAGCAGTGGGACAGTAAGGGCTAAAAAAAAAAAAAACCTCAAGTAATGACTTAATAAGAAATTACTTAGCAGCATGTGGACGTCTCAGCTGAAATATTATAACTAAGAACCTTGTCTTAATAGTACCTATTGTGTAAATGGTACTTTTTCCAACATAGATATGTGAGCACTAAGTAGATGTCTAAAATGAAGCTACTGTAGTGTTTTTTTTTTTTTTTTTTTTTATGGTAGGTGAAAATCATCCAATGACGAAACCCGCTCTTGGGTGGAGCGGGAGACTAGTGTCAGACTCTTACTGACTAAAAAACCTACCCCGTACCTTCCTTGCCCTATTCCTGGAGTCGAGGTAACAGTTTCCCACTTCCCTCTAGACTCCGGGAGGCTTCGACCCTGAAGGGCCCCTGCAGTTTGCTGACAACTCCTTGAGGCGCGCGGGAACGGTGCGCGCCGTTGACGACTAGGACTCGGTCTTACAGACGACCGGACGGCGAGCTACCCATTGCTCACCGTCCGCGAGCCAGTGTCTACGGTGGCCGGATATCGGCAGGATCGCGGCGGCGACGGCTACGGCGAGTACGCCGTTGCCTTTGCCTTATGCGGTCGGCCTCCTCCTTTACGAGCATTACTGCTTCGCAGAAGGAGGCGACCGCCTGCCATTCCTCTTCGCTGTGGACCATGGCCTGAACCAGGGCCCGGCGCGAGAGGTCGCCGCCGCCGATCACCCCCACGAGGACACGGCGATGCTCTTCCCAAGCAGGGCACACCTCCACCGTGTGCTCCACCGTGTCCTCCGGGCTCGCCTCACAGTGGCGACACCCGGACGTCTCCTCCGCACGAATCCGGTGCAGGAATCTCCCGAACTTCCCATGTCCGGTGAGAACCTGCGTCATGCGGAAGGTGAGGACGCCGTGAGACTGTAGTGTTAGTTTAGGACTAATAGTGTATCGTCGGTAATGATTGATGGCGGTTAACGCCCTTTCTTTGCTCATGGTTGAAATAAAACATTAACTACAGTAGAAGGTCACTGTTTATCAATCATTAACATCGAAACTACTTTATTTCACGTGTCCCATTTATATTAAACTAGCTGACTTCGCCAAAATCGTCGTTTTCGTCTGTGCCAAATTTCATCAAAATCGTTTGAGAGGTTTAAGCCGGAAAGCGTAACAGACAGACAGAGTTACTTTCGCATTTATAATATTAGTATGGATGTTACAATTGATTTTTTTTTAAACAAAAACGCTGTCCCACACTAGGAATTACTCCTATGTCGTGGGTGTGTTCACAAACATGTAAAGTCACATACACAAGAAGAAATCCAGACCCAGAACACCTATCTGTAGGCCATACAAATATTTTTTCCGTGCGGGAATCGAACCCGCGACTCTCAGTGCAGCAGTCAATCGCTCAACCACTGCGCCAGCTGAACCTTCCAATTAGCTGATCAAAACTGGGGCTATGAGGTCATGCGAAAGGGAAACACCGGGACACTGGAAATAAGGCCAAGAAGGAACGGGGTGGGTCGTTTAGTCAGTAAAAGTCTGACACTACCGCTCCGCCCGAAGGCGGGATTTGTCAATGGATGATTTTTCCCACCATAAAAAAGTAGAGATCTCTGAAAATCTGCTATTTTACGTGAATTTTGACTGTCCATAAGGTACTCCTATCTATATCACACTAATATAATAAAGAAGTAAAGTTTGTTTTTTTTTGTAGGAGGTAATCTCTGTCCGATTGGAGAAATTTTAGCAATAATAGAAAGCTGCTTTACTCCTGAGTGACATAGGCTATATTTTATGTACGCGGGCGAAGCCGCTGACAAAAGCTAGTTAAAAATATAAAAAGTTCATGCGAAAGCGAAACACCAGGGCACTGGAAATAAGGCAAAGAAGGAATGGGGAGGGGACGCTTAGTCAGTAAATGTCTGACACTAGTTACCGCTCCGCCCAAGAGCGGGATTTGTCCTTGGACTTTTCCCACCATAAAAAAAAAACCTTGATTAAAAGCAAACTGGTCGTCCATTATCTAAATTATTCATTGTAAATAAAACCATTACGTACTTAAAAACGGCCATACTTCCATTAATTTGATGGTTTCGGCTTAATTGGAATGGGCTATTACAAATTAATAATACTCTATAGAAAGTCAATAAAAACTCGTCTAGCTTCTGGGGGAGGACAAAATTAATCAATTAAGGGTTGGTAAAATAAAATTGATATTCTGGGTGTTTTTGTATGGAACTACTTACTAGGTGGAATTGCGTGAATAAGGGTTGAAGAAAACAAAAAAAGCCCTTTCCAGCCAAGGCATGATCGTTTCGTTAACGTCGAACGCTAATGGGATAGCGGCTTATTAGTCATGCTCAGTTACGACGACTGTTTAGATTGGAAACCGAGCGCTACATAGTTGAGAAAAGACTTTTTGGCAGTGTGAAAACAATATTATTATTTTACTCTTTACTAGCGACCCGCCCCAGCTTCGCACGGGTACTGATATCGAATATATTATGCATGTATTATACGCATAAACCTTCCTCTTGAATCACTCTATCTATTAAAAAACCTCATCAAAATCCGTCGCGTACCTTTAAAGATACTATGTAATGATTTCACACCTTAATTTGAGCAGTATAAACATTTATAAAAGTGTACAATAGACGGTCTTATCGCACAGGACATTTTGTTCTTGTGAAAAAAAAAAACATTGTCCTATTTAAACTTTATTTTGCGGTTTTGTGTCTATGACTACTATAGTTATGAGTAAACCACTGTTCGTTCCTCTCTACTAAGGTTTTATCCAACTGTGTCATTTTCCTGGAATCAAATGAGATATGGCCCCGAAGCAACATTCATCCTTATTTATTTATTTACTAATTTATATACACATAAACAGTTTAAAAAGAAGATAGTGAATTTATCTTCTAGAGTAGAATTTTTTTAAGTCTGCGCGCGGCGAAAAAAGGAAACTAATTATTTGCCGTCATCTTGACATTTATGTCAGGTGTCAAGAGAATGTTTTGTGTTCCGTGTTTTTAATCGTTTCCAAAGTAAATAATCGTAATCATTATACCGAAAGTGATTAAAAGTGTTGGTAAAGATATTATCTTGAAATTCAAACGTGCTTGTTAAGAGGAATGAGAAAATATCAGGCTTACGATACGATTTTCCAAAAGTGGACCATTTGTCAAATATTTTTTTCGGGTGACCAGAACAACAAATCTCCCTGAATATTCGTACCCGAGTGGTGCCTGGCAGAAAAACAGAGTTGGTTGAAAATGGACTCCTACTATATATTTTAATCTTAATCAAGTGACTATTATGACAAGCTATTATATATTAAATAAAGTACATATTTTCTAAGTTCCATGACTTTTTTATAATAATTAAACAACCTATAATTCAATCTATTTGTTTACTTTCAATAAAGTAGTAATTATATAGATTTGGATCTATATCAATATCTACATCTACACTAATATAATAAAGAAGTAGTTTGTTTTTTTATTTTTTTTTGTTTGTAGGAGGTAATCTCTAGAAGTACTGGTTCGATTGCAAACATTTTTTCACTGATAGAAAGCTGCTTCATTTCTGAGTGTCATAGGCTGTATTTTATGATTATGAATAATATAATAAAGAAGTAAAGTTTGTTTTTTTATCTCGAGAAATTGTATAGGAACAGAGTTAAATATGTTAAAACAAGAAATTTTCCGCGGACGAAGTCGCGGGCAGAATTTAGTATATTATATAAAGATCAATGCAACTTTATAACTCAAAAACGTGCCCACCTATCCAAACCAAATGTTTAGGCTTTGTTCGGACTATTTAGTAGATGGTTTATGTGAAGTTTTTCAAAATCGGTCAAGGGGTTCTTCATTTATCACATTTTTCTGATTCCGGAAGCGAAGTCGCGGGCAAAAGCTACTAATATATAAAAGCGAAATACCACTCACTGATTAATCACTATATCTCAGAAACTATAACACCTACAAACTTAACATTCGGGAGGTAGGTTTCTTACAGGGTGTAGACGTCCGCTATGGACAGATTTTACGAAACTCCACCCCTATGGTGGTTAACAGACTTTCACGCAGGCGAAGCAGCTGGCAGAAGCTGGTATACCTACCTACTACAGAAAAAAGGCTGCGTGCGGCTAAAATTTGTTTTAATTTTTTGATAAAATTTGTTGTTATATCGCTATCGCTACATCGTTAACTAATCGTCATCTATAAATTTAGAAAAATTTAGAAAACCTGAAGAACCAACTAAAATGTAATAATATGTAATAAAATGAATCGTATTTCCCATTATTGATTTCAAAACGTATTTCTTGTGCTTTGTTTACTTTGTATTTTTTTATTATATGAGGGAAAGTAAATTAATTACACTGGCAACATTAAGCACGCCCCCAGCTACGCGCAGACTTAACGTAATCCAACTTTAACAGATCTTTAACAGGAGAGTTGAGTTAGAGATATAGGCACAGTGTATATATGTAGGTAGTCTGAGAACTTTTCGATCTCTACCTGAAAATAGCAATACTCATCAATAAAAGTTAATGAATGTAATAAATAGTTGTGCATCATATAATATTTGACTAGTAGTCAACAAATAACATTTACCTCGGACCAAGGCAATTGTGTTATTTTTTTTTTACATTTTTGACATATTTTATTCTGAACATATCTTCTTTCAAATAAAAAATATTCAAATCGATTCACGCAATCCAAAATTACCATCGGGTACAGCGCCATCTTTTGGGAAATTGTGTTATTAATTTATATATGGGCTACTTCGCGATGTAGTCGTAGTTTAAGGGTTCTGTTACACTGAGAAATTTGTGGCGGATAGGAAACTACGAAATCCTACAGTGAGCGTAGCCCGACACGCTTTTGGCCGGCTTTTTTTTTCAACAAGACAACGCGCCGTCTCACACCTCAGCGGATGCGAAAATTTGCGAATTACGGTTTAAACTATTTGATTATCCGCTTTGCTCACTGGATGTAGCCCCAAGTCACTCTAATTTGTTCACTTACCTAATAATTGCGCTCGAAGGATTTTCGTCAAATGGGGAAGCAATCATCTTCGTGTCGTTTTTCAGAGAGAACTTCCGACTACTATTTGAATGGGTTAGATGAAAGAGTGCATCGCTGGGAGAAATGTATAAAGTTAGATACTAGGATAGAAGTCAATGTAAAAAAAATAGAAAACAAATTTTAACAAAAAAAATCCTGCATCTTTATTAGGTCAAAAACTTTTCAGACCACCTATGTAAATAGGTAACTATAATTTTATATATGAAAATGAATAGATGTACGTTAGTCTCGCTAAAATTCGACGACGGCTGAACCTATGTACTTGGTACCAGGGCGGCTGATAAGTTCGTTGCCTAAGGTACTTAACGACGTCTCCCTACTTATACCTCTAATTGCAGAACTCATTGTTGATATAAATTATATTATCATTATCATTACATAGTATAAAACAAAGTTGCTTCGTCCCTATGTATGCTTAGATCTTTAAAAGTGCGCCACGGATTTTGAAGCGGTTTTTTTATAATAGATAGAGTGATTCAAGGGGAAGGTTTATGTGTATAATACATGCATAATATATTCAATATTATGCCCCCGGGCGAAGCTGGGGCGGGTCGCAAGTAAAATAATATAAAACAGTTTATTTCTTTCATTAAGTACCTTAGGTCACCAACTTATCAGCCGCCCTTTATACCCATTTCCGGCAGTGAACGTATTTCGGCTGGAATTATAATTTTTTGTTACCATAAAATTAAATTCTCACACCTTCTGCAGCCCGAAAACGCAAGAAATCAGCAACATCGAACTACCTGATATCGACGGACCCTACCGAGCTGACTCGCACGGCCGACAGCTTCGCGGGGAAGCTGCGCTCCAACCTACTGGGGACTGCGTTCACGGTGTACGACAACGGCAAGGCGTGGAGGAAACACGACCATGCTCACACCAGGCACGAGTTGGCAGCTGTTGTTTATGTAAGTATGAATTTAAAAGAACCGCCCCCCCTAAGCTACTGTCGTTTCGTTAATGTCGAACGCTTGGAATAGGTGACGTCTCCAATTCCTTTGTTCTGACCACGTGTCTCAGCGGTGAAATGACGTCAGAATAAAGGACCTGGGGGCTTGGCTAACTCAAAGCGTTCGACGTTAACGAAGCTATCGTAACTTGGCTACGGGGCTCGCCCGCGTGGGATGCGGGGAGCTATGTGACAAGATTTTCTCCGCGATTTCTCCCGCGTTTTTGGTTAATACTCCGTTCCCGTGGATTGTAGCGTATTGTTTATACAGCCTTCCTCGATAAATAGTCTGCAAATAAAAATTTTCCCGTTCCTTAATTAGTCCATTATATTATGAATGGATACCTAAAAATATATACCTAAAACCACAACTTACCTCAAGTTTACAGAAACAATTACACGTCAAAGCAACGTATGAAACTAAGAACACCTAGTTTAAACACAAAGCAAACAATACAATAATATGGTTTAGGAAAGTTTACAAACGTACATATTGTTACATTACGTTCTGTGTTTGTTTACTCACGTAGGTTGGGAGGTTCTCTGCGGTTAGGTAAACAAGTTTTCCTCTTAATAATTCAAATGACTGACGTCAGAGCTTCGAGACATCTTACGAAACGTACACGCGGTATACAATTTTTAACAGATTGGTACTGAATATGGTAGATACGTGTAACATATTTAACGGACATTTTGAAAGTAGTGTGTTCAAATTATCTTCGATTAAAGTTCCAAAGTTCGTGAGCTTATTCTTAAGAGGTTGGGAGTAGTTTCATCACAGCGTTAATGTTTTTCAAATGTCGATTTGAACCATTTGTTTGACTTTATTTATGTAAAATTATATACTTAGTTTTATGATTCAAAGTCAAACCGATGACAGGTACCACAGTGATTAAATAATTATGATCAAGAAGCCAATCTTAAAATATTTGCACTAAAATGATGTCCTTTAGAATCAATTTTATTTATTTATGTTTTTATTATATCATACGCCATGTTATGGTTTACTAAAATATCTATTCTTGTATTCACTTTTCCTTTCTTTTTTATTGCACCTACCACTATTTGTCTCATCATCCTACGGTTAACTGGTAGAAAATGCCTAAGGCATTAAGTCCGCCTCTGTACTTTTGGCCATGAAGTGTTTTTTTTTTAGATATATATTGATTACAATTTTAGCGTGTTGTGTGTTTGTGTACATGCGAAGATCCTAATACCGGTCTAATTATAGTGTGTCGATTCCCATATTATGTTATGTCTGAGTATGGTTTCCGCACTTAGTCCTGTGTAAACCATTGTACGTGATTCCCATATTATTTAGCAGCTCTATTAGGAAAATCATTTTAGTTTTTAAAAACTCGTCCTAAGTGCATTTTAAATAAAATGTCAGTTTTTTAATTAAATTTCTTTGAGTTACATGTCATAAAAGTCTACCTTGACTGACTATTATAGTCTATTCTGTATTGTAAAATTTATTTCCTAGACGGACCACCTACTGCGTCTTCTAACTAAGATACCGCTAGAATCAAAGGTGAAGTTCAGTATATAAAGTCTTAATTTAACATTAGAACTCGAAGCACGTACCACAAATTATATAGGTACAGATGTCAATCTACGTACAAAACGCGCTCGAGCAACGCGCACATAGACACCGTTCACCGACGCGAAAACCGGGCTCAACGAGGATCACTACGACCGCGAGGGTGTCACGTTTGAGACGCGCGTCTGTGAAATTTTGCAATACCACGATAATTAGTTGTGCATAATCCAGTTGACATCCCTAGCGCGCGCGACCGCCGTGTGTAGGTATGAAGAGTGAAGTACATACATGAGATTGACTTCTGTACCTTTTTATTTTGTGCACGTACGCAGGATGCAATAATACATAATTTAATAGGACGATATATCGAATGCAATTAGATTCATCCATTATATTGTGACGGTAAAGGTAGAAGAATTTAAAGGGATTGTTGTCTGTGTTGATTAGTTTTAACCAACATTGAAAAAATAGGAGGTTATTAATTAGACTGAATGCTTTTTTTTTCATATATTTACAGTAAATCTTGTGTCACATTGTATACTATCGAACTCCTCTAAAGCGGTTTGACCGCAATTTTATGTTTTTTTTTGTTTTGTGTTTATCTGGTTTTTTTTTATAGTAGCTAAAAATCATCTTATGACTAATCCCGCCCTTGGGCGGAGCGGGAAAGAGTGTCAGACTCTTACTGACTAAACAACCTACCCCGTTCCTTTCTTGCCTTAATCCCAGAGCCCTGGTGTTACGCTTTCGCACTAACCCTTGACCCCAGGAGTCTTCGACCCTGCAGGGCCCCTTCAGTTTGCTGACAACTCCTTGAGGCGCGCGGGAATGGTGCGCGCCGTCTGTGTTCATTTGGTATATCTGAGAATTGTTCGTGCACTATTTTTTACCCTTTACCTCCACGCCTCATTTCTTTTTTTTGTTGATAATTTATATGGCTAAACAATGTGGTTGGTAGTTAGGAACTGATACTTAAACCCGTGATTGTAGTCATGATATTGAAATAACTTTTCCACATCTGAATTCGCGAAAAAAGAACAGGTACATTTTGACCATTTAAAAGAAAAGAAAGAAGAAACAGGGGAAATTCCTATTTTTGTTTGTAATAATTTTATCCAGAAATAGAATACTCTCTCTACTCTAATTTAAGCTGTCTCAAGATTATTAAAAAAAAATCACTATATGTCCTTCACCATGAAACGAATACAATTAAAACACATTTCTTCTACTCCATTACAGGATACCAACGTTTTAGGTTTCAAAGGTCCAAGAAAAATGACAGTCATCCTCCCAGGGATGACGCCCGACCGTCAACGGGTCACAATAGCACCCCAGGATGACAGCGAGACCCTTCTGGAACGCCTGAAGAGCCAGACCCTCGACGACATCGTCGTTCTACACAATAAAACACCAGTTTGGAACGACGAAACACAATCCTACGTCTTGAATTTCCATGGCAGAGTAACCCAGGCAAGTGTGAAAAACTTCCAAATTGTACATGACTCTGAACCAGAGTACGTAGTCATGCAATTTGGTCGTATATCAGAAGATGTCTTCACCATGGATTATCGGTACCCCCTGTGTGCGCTCCAAGCGTTTGGCATAGCTCTCAGCTCGTTTGACAGTAAGTTGGCTTGCGAATGATCTCTTTAACGTTAATTTTACATTCCGTTGTGGTTGTCGCATTAATTTAATAGCTTTTTTTTTAATCATGAGGCTATAAATATTTTTTTATTCGTCATAATAAAATAAATCACAAAGAAATATCGTCACAAATTTAACTCTCATTAGGTATAAATTACGAACCAGAAAACTGGACCACTAGTTAGAATTACATTTGCAAAACGGCGTAAAAGTGCGCCAATATGTCAGTTCACGGACGCACAGCATCATAGACGCGTATTCGTCATTGTACACTTGGTGTACACCTGCGTGACGCTTACACACGACACGACGGCCTAAAGTACACCAATCGTATTGTGATAAACGCGTTTAAGAAGCTATGCGTCCATGGATAGTAGAACTTGATATTTAAAACGCCATGACTTGACAAACGTGCTAGAAGGACGGCAAATATTCCATCTAATTCTGTCCTGCTCCCACGTTTCATGTCAGCATTTGCCACTAACGTTGGCTCTCAATAATTGTAGCACAGCGTTCATGAGAGACATTTACGCTTAACATGACAAATGCCAGTAAGTTACCTTACTTGGCTGGCTGGTATAGTATAATTCTTAATTGATGGCGGGCTCTGAAGACGAGGCGAGTCGCTATACAGTAACAAATTCGTAATTATGAACAAATTCACATGACAATGGGGGTAAGGGGTGGGATACTGCGCAGCGTAGTTCACTTCATCGTCGCCATTGGCCTCTAATATTAATCACACTGGACTGGCTGCCGTTAAAGTAATTTTGTCCCCGTTGATATTCGCCATTTTGGCGCTGTCGGCCACAGTGACTGTAGTGAGTGTCTACGGTACTAAAAGTGGCACTTCACATTAGTTCTCTGGACGCTCGCGAGTGGCGCTTCAAATAGGAACAAAAAATGAGCTGTCAAACATATTTAACAGTCTGTGTAGTGGTTAATAGTAGAGGTCAGTGATTGTCTCCAAATCGTTGAGACAAGTTGCTTGTTTGGTAGTTAGTTGCTGTATACATTTGTAGCCCCATGATGCAAATAATATAGTACGTTATTATTGTAACCAAACGCACATTATTTAATTTTCGGTGCTTGTTGTGACGTAGGTTGTGTTGTTACGTGTTTCGACTTTCATCGACGATGTTTGAACGAAGTCTGTAGTGTAGTTGTGTTTATAGAGCCTAAAAAGGCTATATTTAGGAAATATGACCGGTTTTACTCGACTGTTGACTTGAAAAAAAAACATGCGCCTAGAAAAATAAAATAGCAAAAAGTGGTAAGCGCCTGCGAAAATAAAAAAGCAATTGTTCCATATTGAGTCATTGCTTTTTTTGCATACAAGGAGTATTTAAAAATTACCAGGCCTTTTCCTACTACAGTCTGTACAAAACATGGTCATATTCCCTAAGTATAAAACTAAGAGTAATTTACTGTGGTCCAAGGTATAATCCAAGGAAAATTGCACATATGCATGTACTTTCATATCTGTTTCAATATAGCAAATATGCAATAAGGGAATTTATTTTACATACTACTCTTTTTACTGTAGCAGCAATTATTGTATGCATTTATTTCGCTTTTGTAACAAATAAACTAATGAACTTATAATTAAAATAATGTATATAAAATATTTATATATAAAAAAATTGGATGTTGTTGTCATTATGAAGTAATAGTTGTTCAAATATTTGTTCAAGCGGGAAAATCGACGCTTATTTCGTAGTGTATGTTATTTCACTATAGGGTGATTTTTGCCTAACAAATATTAGAATTCTTTTTAGTCCCCCAGTTTTAGTATCAATAAATATTGGACACATATTTTTTACTTAAGCAAATTAATTTAATTAACAATAATAAAACACTTTTTTTATGTAATATTATTTTATTAAAATTATGTGAAAATTAAGTCAATCTCCAACCTTAAAACTACATAAATATACACATAAATTAAAAAAGAAAAAAACCTAATGTACTTAACTAAAAATACCTAATCTAATAAAGTTTCAAAAAACTCTTCCGCATCGCTGTCGACTGGTAAAGTGCCCAAAAGCTGGCAGCATTGCCACGTTGTAAAACACTTGATTCACTTCTGAACTGAGAACTTCTTATGTCACTTATACTTCTAAACTTTGTGTGACGTCACGCAAAGTTTCAAAACACTATCTTCTACATTTTGGAGTGGAAACTTCTTTATCACGCTCGGCTCTGTAACGCTCGTTCGGGTAAAATCGGCTCGAATCGGCTGACCTTACCCGAATGATCATGATTTGTATTATTACCTTCACCTTCATGAAATTTTCACTTTCATCAGGTTATATTATAAGCACCCATTGATTTTCCTTTTTGTATACTCGATAAAAAAAAATACAAATACGTCAATATTTTTGCTACTATAATCGACGGACCAAATGGATTTCTTTAGGCGCCAACCCTATACTGTATGTTATTTTGTGTATTACGGGGTGAAATATGTTCCTTCTCTGTCTAAATACGCACATGCTTGCACATTATAATTAATACAAAAACATAATGTAAGTTGGTATCTGTAAATACCTAACTTATATACGATTTAGTCAAAACAGTAAATAAATTAGTCAACTGGTTGGCTCATATATTTATTTGAATTTAAGCTTATATTTTGCTCACTATTCTTTTTGGATTTAGTCAAAGAGCTAGTCAAAAATTTTGGAAACGTATTTTTGACTTTTGAATCCCAGACTTTTAAACTCAAGATTTAAGCCAACAGTTTGAACTATAGTCTGTTCTCGTTAAGAAAATAGTGACTCAAATACTGCATAGTAAATGTTTATTCATACTGAGGTAAAAATTAAAGGAAACTTTATTTTGCGTAACATAAAGTTTATTTAATTGTTCAAGCTTTTGCACACGGCTTCGCTCCCGTGAACTAACTACGCTATTGTACTCTACGCAACTACCTTTCTATTATCTTTTCTACGGTACTTTCCACCGTACCTAAATTATATATTTCTTTTTGCTTTTAAACCTGTCCTGGAACCCTTCCTTTACAGGAATTAATTGGTCCAGTAGTTCAAAACTATAGCTGGACGAATGAGACGATATATATATATACATACAAAAATCATGTATTTCAAATGTTATGTGTGGAGCTTAGCTGAATGATAACGAGGATGTCCCTATTTCCTTAACGCGTTTAGGCTCTGGTTTGAAATATTTGCCTGAAATTAGTTAACAGCTCTTAGACTATTTCGAAATAACATGACGTCATATTATCTTCACATGGCCAATAAACTCTATTGCCATATTTGTAACCAATCAACAATTATATGTACAAACTATTCTTAAGCATCACATAGCGTTAGTTTTGTATCCTAGTCAAATTAGCTTTTACTTAATTTTAATTTAGCACTAATATTCATAATTTGAATGCACAAATTATTTTAAGGATTATGTGTGTGTACTTTAAGTATTTGGTGTCATGAAATACTGTATAAATAATGAAATTTTGCTGTTGTATAACGTGAATTGATTTTTTGTAGGTGCTTCTTGCAATATGTTGCATCTTACATTCATTGAACAATGATTTTTTAAGTCCCAAGTGTAACTCATTATTATTTTACTTAAAGCACCCCCCCCCCTTTTTGGTGGGAAATCATCAAGAGACTTCTCCTTCTTTAAGAGCAGTGAGAGTGTCAGACTTTTACTGACTGAAACCCGCCTGTTTGTTTAATTGCCCTTTTCAATTATTCAGGGTTGCGAAAACTCTTTCTAAGAATTTCGCAGCCCAGGCACCAAATTTAAATCCCTTATGAATACATATTATGTCTTAATGGCTAATGCCAGTAATACCACACCAGTATTATTATTATTAATATAATTTTAACCATTTATTTATAGACCTGACAATAATGTACATTGTATCCACTGCCTTCTCCCTGATAATATAATTTGTGAATTTAATAAAAGTACATTTGTTTCATTAAACAAATGTTAAAAGAATTGACTATTAGAATAAATAAATGTGCCTATAATTAGGTTACGTGTTTAGATAGCTAAAATTGAAAGAAAACATAAAATGAAAATTTGTAAAATAATTAATTAATAAAATGTCAACGCGTCTATGTAATAACCACATGAGCTTCTTGTAGATCGTGTTTAATATAATAAATTAATTTCTTAGTATCTCTCATTGTCACTTCATATTGAACCGTTGAATTTTGAATTGCATCCTTTAGTAAGTGTTTTTTATTTTTCAATCTTTACGTCTCTTATTCTGCAGTGTGCACTAAGCTGAATCTTTAGGCATTGCCAGTGCCAAATACTTCATCTAACAATTCTTTTGTATTGAGAGTTCTTTGAAATTGCCTCAAATATAAGATCGACGCTTGAAAGGCAAAAATATCTAAACGACATTGAGTAAACTTTATAGGTGATAAAGTTAAAATATTACAAAAAAAAAATCGTTTTGATGTTAATAATTCAGAAATCGGACTATTTCGTCATTTATTTTAAATTTATTTCACTATCCCGCAAAGTTCACTCAATGTCGCTAAGCTATTTTTGCCTTTCAAGCAAAAATAGCTTAGCGATATGATATCAACTTCACCAGGCAGTAATCTGCATTGACTGTCTTAACACTGCCAGAATGAGGCAAAGATGAGTAAATTGAAATTAATGAGGCCTAATGGCTAAAATTGTTAAATTACTAATTGGCTTTGTCAAATGTTTTGTGGAGTTTAGTCATTTTGCCAATCGTATTTGTTTGGATTGGTCGGAGTGAAAAGGCGTGATGGAAACAATGATTAAATGTGGATATCGTAGGTCATATATCAAGCCTTTATAAGAAGAACGTGGTAAGCTACAATTCGCAGTTTTTCAGGATTGATTTTTCTCTTCCATAATTTAAAAATATTTATAAATATATATGAACTTATTCTATTAGATCAGTGGTTATATAAATAATAAGTTATTATTTTTTTAGAATAATATTATCGTAAATATTTTTTTTATTATGAAAGAGAAAATTCATTCCTAGAAAACTCTTAAAAGGGTTGATAATAATGTGTAGTGAGTATCTACTAGTACAGTATCCTACAGGGAAACCATGGAATTGCATAGCATATTGCATCTGCATAATATTTTAAGACCGACATGACATGGAGTTTGGCAGCATGTAGTTGAAATACCAATTTTTTAGTTAAACATTTACACATAAAGTTACAATTTCGTTTGGTAGAATTGTAAATACTAAAGTATGAATTTTGGTGTATTGTGCCTTTGGTAAACGATAGGTTAAATGTTTGTGCCTTTTATTTTCATGTTTACTATGTATTTTGTACCTGAAGCTTTTCGTAGGCACAGAACTACCCCCCCTTTACTAGATGACAAATCGCTTTTTACACCTTGAAGATGTTAGAATACTTATTTAAGGCAACTTTTATAAGTAAAGCTGTCTTTAGACCTAGTATAGGTGTAATTGTGTAGTGAATTAATGTTTCGTAAAATTATTGAAATTGTGTACATTATGAAACATAGTCTTTTTGTAAAAATTCATGAGAATGTCCATTTAATTGACTTGTGAATTTATATAAATTTTTGCTCATAGTTATTGTGCAGTATGTGTATAGATAAATGTTTGAAAATATCTTGAAATCTGCTTACAACAATATATTTCAAAACATTGGACCCGTAAATAGTAGAAAAGCCAATTATTTTGCCATTTTATTCTGCAATAGTATAGGCCAATTTTATTTTATTTGACATTAGTATATTAATAAAATAATACCCAATCATGTCTCTAAAATATAAATTTAAAATAATAATGTAATTTATTCTTTACATTTTTTGATGTATAAAATATTTGTGATATCTATTGTAAATAGTTGTGTAAAACTGAAATTTTGAACACAATTAATTGTAAGCAATTACTTGTAATGTTTATTTGTGTTACTAGTGAAGCACTCAGCATTGAATGTCTATCATAATGAATTATGGAGAAAAAAATGTTTTGATATCGTGTTTTGTTCATGGGAAAAATCATGTTTGCTAGATTACACTATGTTATAATCCAGTGATGAATAAGAATTGTTCAACATTCCTTGTTTGTGATACAAAAATCATGGTTCAGTTGTCAGTAAATAAATTGTATTGGTGCAACAAACTATCTCTTTTATTTCATTAACGACCTTCATTAGGCCCAACGCTTCGTTACGCGGTTCCTTACAAAATTGGCCCGTCTCGGGTCGCCGAATGGCCATCTCCGCGTTTCGTTTGCTGCATAATAATTGCTAACGAATCTCTTCAAATTTCTCCATCGATACTACATGCGCACCGTTAGGGTTAATTTACAGTAGCGCAGAATCTAAGCGTCTGTCCAAAACCGCCCGCGTCTTTTTTAAATCTCAGAAGGAATGTGAGCGTCACTGGAGTTAAGGTTGAATATGTTTTATGTTCAGTTTTGAACAGACTCGTCCACGCTTCGACTCTGCGCTAGTATAATTTGACCCTTAAAGTTGGACTAGCTACACTGCGCAAGTAATAATCCGGGGGTCCATAGAAAGGCACGCTGCGCGTAATCATAGCATATGGTTAAACTTTTTTGCCGCGTACTATGGATTCATGTGACATCGCAATCGGTCCAAATAGACCAATACTATGCATTTAAGAGCAGTGCTAATGGTGATAAAATAAATCACACAAAGTAATGTGCCTGACTGGGTACGAACCCGTGACCTACAGCTTATAAGGCAGAGCCGTTGCCACTCATCATCATCAGCCTTTTAATGTTCCCATTGCTGGGACACAGGCCTCCTCTCTAGGAGAGGGAATGGGCCATAATCCACCACGCGGGCCCAGTGCGGATTGGTGGATGTCACATTGACTTCGATTTTTTGGTTCTAGGACATGCCGGTTTCCTCACGATGTTTTCCTTCACCGTTTTGAAAGCAGTGGAGATGAAATAAATTACACAAAGTAATGCGCCTGGCTGGGTTTGAACCCGCGACCTACGACTCGTAAGTCGGGGCCGTTACCACTCGGCCACCACTGCTCACCACTGCACTCCAGAGCAGTGGTGGCCGTTACCACTACTGTGGTATAATTAACTAGGTACTTTTAAGCAGGCAAAGCCTGGCACAAACTGGTGGTGTCATATACCAGTAACTAGATTATGATGAAGTTGAATACCTCAAAGGGGACCTATGATTTTGAAACTTTCTTCTCCTCAGTTGATTACTTGTTTAGTTCCAATTTAACTTTGAGCAAATTTTTGGGTTCTGCTTTCATAATACTAGTTATGTTATTTACAGAAATTGAATGAAACCTAATGAGGGTTTAAAATGCAGTTGCTGCTCAGTAATTCATTGTGTGACGAGAGTTAGTTACAATTTAGCAAAATGTAGACCTCTATAAAGTACTTGTGCACGTTTACTAAACAGTACCGGTATCCTACCCAAATGTTCTTTCCTGTGTATTGTTTTTCAAGTCGTAGAGCTCCTTACTGGTCCAGAGTAGAGTTTTGCAAATACTGACAAATGCATGCACTGAATGGACAGATCCACTCAAATAAGCATGGCTCTTTGAACCTTTCGACTACTGTAATTCGAGACATAATAGAAAGATGGTGTTTACTCAGGGGTCAAGAGTTTAAAAGACATTACATGTTTATTGTATGGACTGTGAAGAGGCTTTGACCCATGAGTTTCTTTCATTATAATTTTCTTCTCAGAGTAGTAAACAAAAATAATTGAATTGTTTTTTTTTTAAATCTATTTGCTAAAATAAAAATCATTTATCATTTCATTATGGGCAAAATCACAACTCTAAAAGATAGAGTTACTAAGTTTACATTCCGTGACACATTGAGCAGTTTTACTACAAAAAAAATAAATATTTTTTATTAAACTCATAAGATTTTTTTTATTTTATGGTAACCATAAAATTATTAGTTAGGCTCTTAAACAATATGTAGGTTACAATAAAAAATAAAACTGGGATTTCCTCAGTGCTGTGTCGACTCTAAATTTACAAAAACTGTCCAGATCCAAGCGACTGCCGGTGTTCACACACATATTGTCTCTCATGATGGTATTCAACGAAATTTGAACTTAAACTTGTTTCAGCATCAGGTTAGGGCCATCGCTTTGAATATCAACTAACCTAATTTATTCACAAAACTAAATTGCAGTAAAAAATACCAAACAATATTTTGATAGCATTGCAAAGTCAACAGTGAATAATATCCATGAATTCCGCTATGTTATTGCCACAAAACAATTATGAGAAATTACACTGGAAGGTTAAATATGGAAATAACGAGACTGAAGTAGGATTTTATAATTTTTTTTATTGTCAGCTTACATACAAAGTTTATTCGGCCTTAGCGGCTGCTGCTTTAGGCTTCTTCGCCTTGATAGGCCTCTGTGAGCGAAGGATGGCTGATGCACGACGGAGGGTAGCCTTGGTCAGGTCAGTGCGGTAGTGGTTGGCTTTCAACAACCTCTTTACCTTGAACAGCGATCTCCTCGCGCCGGCTTTGAACTGACGGCGCACTGAGTTCTTGGCGGGCTTGTTCGTTGCCTTCGCCTTCTTGTACACAACTGTGAAACCTTTCCTGTCGGGATTCTCGACGACGCCGACGGCCTTCTTCTGGATCAGGCCGTTGTATCTGTACGAGTTGAGGTTAGTCACATTGTTCGGCTCCTTGCTGAACGGCTTCCTTATATTACGCTTCTTCACCAGGAAGGCGTTGTTGTTGCGGATGATCATCCAGTTAAGATGAGACGACATTTTTGCAGTTATAATCTAAAAACTACACCAAATACAACGTGCTCACAACGTGTCCGTAGACAAAAAGAAGGATGAAGTTTGTCTATGGTTTTGATAATGTCAAACCATACTGTCAAAATTGATGTTACCAAAATCTCGAAAAAGATTTCCTATTTACTTTGTAAATTAATGAAAACTTGTTGAGAGCGTTAGACAGAGTTTATAATAAACAAAGAATCAGATATATATATATTTCATGAATATAAATTTTAAGCACCGATATAAAGAGACCGCATTTCAACTTTTAAATGCAGTTGAAACGACTACATTAGAATTATAAACTAAACGTGCAGTCCGATTGCAGTCGGCATGCAATCATGTGAACTGCACACCAACTGCAATTGAACTGTTTAAAGCTTCATCAAATCTTATAAGCTTATTGCTTACATATTTATTTTATTTACGAACAGACAACGTGGGTGTTCATTCTAACCTTGTTTCTACTACTCATTCTATGCGCAGGAGAGACGCCGGAGCGTTGAAGTGTTGTGGGCGGGTGGTTATGGTGCAGTCCAATTGTAATTCAGTTGCAGTCGGCTTGCAATGGCGTGAACAGCACACCGACAGCAATTTGCGGTTGTATTGCAGTTGAAATGCGGTCCGTCTGTCTAGAGCCTTACTCAATAATGAGTTTTCTACCAACAAACAAACTTTTTGATTAATAAACTTTTACGGAAAGAAATGTGTGACATGATATTAACATACCTTGTATTTACAAGACATTGAAAACAAATATGTAGTAATAATTATCTTAATACATTTACCCATTTTGTGGGTTTGTTTTTAAAGCTTGGTCACACTGAGGAACCAGAGACAATTTTCCAAAAAACCAAACCTTTGTCTCTGGTTTGTCCAATATTAATATTTTTATACACAAATATTATTTTTAATCAGAAAAAAATACTTTATAGTAATTATAATTGCTCTGAAATATTTTCTAAATTTAACGATATTATTATTAAACATTTCCATCTTCCGTTCCATCCTCATTCTCTATGAATTTTACCGTTGACTTCTTTCATTTTCTTCATCCTTTTTTTGGCATTTTGCTTATGGTGATATGTCAAATTCCAAACTAAAACTTGTCTGGGACAATTCGTGTTGGTTCTTATTATATCTTTTTTCTTTAATATATTTACAGTATTGCTTATAGTAAATGTAGTTCTTGTGTGAAATTTATATGTGATTTGCAAAAAGTGCCAAATTGATGTCTCGTTATTATTGGTGTCATGAATCAGGTTGATCAAAATATAAACAAAGATATGTTTGATTCTGATCTGATCGACGTGGAATCTTTGGATTACTCCGATGATCAGACGTGGTGAGTACTTGTGAAGTGTATTTATGTGAGAGAATATGTCGCAGTAAGTTGTAGCTACTATTTACGGGGTCATGCATGTCTTGTGTCCGGTCGTAATGTCAGTCTATTCGTCGTATGTCTAGTCTGGTTGGACATTTAGCTCGTTCCAATTAGTCGTTGAGTTATTTATTTCCAGTCTAACCAGTATTTTAACATAGCCACCTTGCACAGGCACTGTTGCCTATGTTTTTGCTGAGAAAGATGATTCACCATCACACAGGTGTTTTTATTTTGTTTTGGATGAGCTTACATTTCTCTATGAAAGCTAAAAGTAGTTAACTTTCATAGTTATCATGGGAACAGGTTTAATATTCTATAAAGGCTTGCTTATTTATGCTAGCCCACTCAGCTCTGTGTTCACAACACCTACACTACTTCAAATATGATGTATTATATTAGTAATAGCTTGAAAACTTCCACAAATAGTTCAGACAACAATATTATTATTTGGATCTAGACTAAAAGTATTTCAGTAAAAGTGTGAGTGATCTACAGCATAATATTTTCTTGTTATTATGGTAACTTAAAAGTTTACTAATATACCCTCAATCAACACAAGTGAAAACCATATTTGTACTAAACATAAAACTCATATTTTGAGTAAATCTCTTTGTTTTTAGTTTTAATTACTATTATTATTTTGTGGAACTTACTAGCAAATTATCAATTTGATAAGATTGTCTTTATTGTTCAGATCCATTTGACATAAATTGTACTTCAATGATTATGATAAGTTTTGAGATAATTTAAAACCCACTTAACAATGAATAAATTGAGTTTGATTATAGATATATATAAAAGAGTAGAGGTGTCTTCAAGGCTAGAGTGAATAGGCTCTTAATAAACTAGTGCGCCTCACCATCAATGATTGCATCACTGCTTACCATCAGGTGCGACTGCACTAGTTTATTTCAATAAAAAAAAGCTAGCAATTCCCTGTAGTTTCAATCATGTCTTTGTGTACTACTCTGCTCTTATTGGTTGTAGCATGCAGTATTCCTTGATAAATGGTCTATCTTTTTTTTATCAAACCAGTACTCCTAAAATGAAAAAAATTATAAAATGAGAAATGAGTATATTAGAGGAAGTCTGAAAGTGGCGCCAGTGACTGAAAAGTTGAAAGGAAATCGTTTGTCTTGGTATGGACATGTGAAGAGGAGAGATGAAACGCATGTCACAAAAAGAGTTCTGAGTTTACACGTGGATGGATGGAGAGGAAGAGGGAGGCCGAAGAAGAGATGGATGGATTGTGTGAAGAGTGATATGAAAGAAAAGGGAGTTAGTGATAGTGTGACGGGTGACAGGACAGAGTGGAAGAAAAAAACATGTTGCACCGACCCCAAGTAAAATGGGATAAGGGTAGGATGATGATATTCCTAAAATTAATGGGTTAAACCAAATAAGGTTGTCAAAGTATGTAAATCATAGTTATATGAATAATATTCAAACTATTGAAGAAAAGCAGGCATTTAAAATAATCTTAACTGTAGTACTTAATTATTCATAAGCACTTCTACTTTCTGTTTATCTAATGGTAATCGTATAGTACAGGGGAAGCCAATGCGATCAACTAGTTGATTTCACCAGTTAATCCAGTCGATCTTAACCAGCAATAATGTATTTACTTTTGGGCTAACAGGACTATACCATGGGGCATTACATATGTATTACCTTATCAACTCGTTATTTTTCTTTATAAAAAAAAAGTCTGTTGATATTTTTGGGTTTGCTTCTTTTTTTTATTTACCGAAGCTTTGTGTAAAAATATTTGAACTCGCTTGCCATGTCATTTGTATTGTTAAATTTATCTAAACTTTGTGTCTAGTTGTGGTACGTAAATAATAATAGATTGATTTTGTAATTGGTAGATCTTGTAGAGTCTAGTTAGTAAACAGTAGACCTTGTGTCCAATTAAGTTGGCCACCCCTGATATAGTATATGTATGTCAACAAATATGCCTTAGCAAAAGCTTTACAAACAATGACAATTTTTTTTCTCAATAGCCTCTACTTTCCCATGCTGTTCAAATGCTTACCCCAATATCTTTCAGGTACTTTTTCCTCGGGTCACCTCAAACCAGCCCTTGCTAGGCATGTAGATCATCTCGCTATCTCTTCTCAGATCGACCTTGGTGTTAACTGTTTCAAAAGTTCCGCAACCATTAACTGGTTTTATTCTTAGTTCTTATCGTCTAATAATTTTCGGCAATGCAACATATGATGCAATGCATAGAACTGCGGAAGGATTAGTTTTAAATTGATTGCTAACATAAAGATTTGTACTGTAATACTCGAGATCAAAAATCATCGGAAATTAGTCTCAGTCAGCTGTCTAAAGTTATCCTTTAGGACAGAAATAGACTGATACTGGCTAATTAATATTAGGTATGTCATGTTGTATTACCTATTATATTAATTCCTACTACAATGACCTAATCTATGAAAATGTTTAGGCTTCATACGGACTACTTAGTAGATGGTTTATGTGAAGCACAAAATCAGTCAAGCGGTTCTTTATTTAACACATTATCTGTTGCCGAGAGCAAAGCCATGGGCAAAAGCTAGCATTAATCATATACAAATTGCCACAATGAGATTAGGCCTTTATACAGCTGTAGGTTTAATTGATATGAAAGATGATTATGCTGGAGCAATGGATCAGTAATTTCTCTGGGGTTGAAGGTTTATTTTATAAAAAAAAATTAGGAATTACTCCATTGTGGGTGCATTCAGAATCATCAAATTTCACATACACTAGACATCCAGACCCAATACAACCAATTCCATGGTTGTTCCGGTTAACTGGTGAAATATTTGTATAAATATTTCAGATTGGATCCACCAATCCCGAAACCGTTCAGCCAACTGTACCATCATGGTTCACAGACAGCTCGGACCATAAATTATCAATTGAGACATTTATGTGTTGTTAATTAAAAACTGTAATCCTGTGTGAGTCACTTTAGAACAAAATGTTTTTAAATCTCATTATACAATTAACTGCATGCAAACGTTTTCTCTAACAAATTCTAATTAGAAAATGAATAATGATTTATTCTTTGATCTTTTAAAATTGATAGCATCTCAAACTTGAATAATCTTCTTTATACATCATCATTTCGCGTACAATGGTCTGCATAGGACTTGGTGCAGAAACCATACTCAGACATAACATACATCATCACCATCCCCATTTCAGCCCAAAGACATCCACTGTTGGACATAGACCTCCAAATGTTGCTACAATAAATGGTCTTACAGTGCATCTCGCATCCATTGGATTCCCGCAACCTATACTGGTCGTATTGTAGGAGGCCTTCCGTCGCTGCGTCTTCCGGTACGCGGGTGTGACTCTACAGCCTTTCGGTCCCAAAGGGCAACAACCATTTCTTCTGTGAGCAATGAGCCCTGCCCATTGCCACTTAAATTTGCCGATTCTGTGTGCTATGCTACGAGAGCAGTGGTGGCCGAGTGGTAACGACCCCGACTTACGAGTCGTAGGTCGCGGGTTCAAACCCAGCCAGGCGCATTACTTTGTGTAATTTATTTCATCACCACTGCTCTCAAAACGGTGAAGGAAAACATCGTGAGGAAACCGGCATGTCCTAGAACCAAAAATTCGAAGACATGTGACATCCACCAATCCGCACTGGGCCCGCGTGGTGGATTATAGCCCGTTCCCTCTCCTAGAGAGAGGAGGCCTGTGTCCCTGCAGTGGGAGCATTGAAAGGCTGATGATGATGATGATGATGTGTGCTATGTCGGCAACCTTGGTTCTCCTGCGG
This sequence comes from Mythimna loreyi, assembly GCA_029852875.1. Lineage (NCBI taxonomy): Eukaryota > Metazoa > Arthropoda > Insecta > Lepidoptera > Noctuidae > Mythimna > Mythimna loreyi. Next base: position 9,552,447 of record CM056795.1, on the reverse strand, counting down.
ATATCCTCATTCCAGATTCGATCACGCAAGGGAAACTGAGCATTGCCCTATCTAATGTCCTTTATGTGAGTTGTAAGTGTTTTGATGAGGCCCATTGACCACGTTTCAGTGCCATATGTCATCACTGGCAACACGCACTGGTCATAGACTTTCGTCTTGAGACACTGGTATTGTTAGATGAGAAGATCTTGAGAAAGATTTTGAGAGCAGTGGTGATGAAATAAATTACATAAAGCAATGCGCCTGGCTGGGTTTGAACGCGCAACCTGCTATAATATTTGTCATGTATTTGTTTGCGCTGTATATAATATTTGAGTGTGAGATACTAAAATTATCGCTTGGCCCAGCACTCGTAAGTCGGGGCTGTTACCACTAGGCCACCATTGCTCTGACCTCTACAACCCACTTACCTACTGAGCAACATGATACTCATTGGATAGACTGATGGCCAGTCTTTCTGGTGTTTGACTATCTGTAAACACTGTCAAAGTCTACAAATGGCAACTGGGACCCTGGTTTTACGTGCTTTCCGAAGCAGAGTTTGTCAGTAATGTACTACTGTAGAAGAACTTAGAAAAGTTGTCTTTTTTAACCCAAAGGTTGACTGGTAGAGAATGCCTTGTTGCATTAAGTCCGCATATGTACTACTTACTGTACATGAAGATTAAATAAATAAATAAATAAAAGTTAAGATGAATTGAAAAATTCACAGTACAGTATGGCCGTCGGATCTAGGAGTCTGAAGTTAGACTGCGAATTTTAACACTTCAAAACTCGTAAACAAATTAATAGTTTAAACTAATAAATGCAATTTGCACTTGTTAAAAACTGTTATTGTCATCTATTTTTTTAAATCCTTCATTTTTGGCACGAGTTTTCAAGCGCAAAATTCGCAGAGCTTAGGCTGACCCGACAAGATCCGACGGGCGTACTGTACTGTTTATTAGAATACTATTAAGAGCCTATACACTCTAGCCTTGAAGACACCTAAATTATAATCGGACGGGAAGACCGTAGCAGGCAAATTGTTCCAGTCCTCATCATAATTTTCTTTTTCTTAATGAGAAATGTGAAGCAAACATTTGACTTCAGGGCGAGAAATTAGCCTTCGCCTTCTTAGACAGAAGAATGCGTACTTCACAAGCTTACTGTAAATTGTATAATTTCATGGTATATTTTGTTCACAGGTTGTACAAAGTTCCCCACGACTCGGGGCAGGATGTCGACATTGTGGACTGGAACTTGTCCTGTGACTGGCCCATCAAGGAGGATAGTGATTATCTCAAACTGGAGAAGACGCTCTACACAGTGCTTGACGAAATACTTAAAAGTAAGTTCCTCTCTTATATTAAACCTTGGCCAGGCCACCCCATTTCCATCACCATTTGGATCAATCCGAAAAACATCCTGCCAAGGATTTTTTTTTTGCAAAACGGTCGATTAACGACGGAATTCTGAGATAGCAAACAAAAAAACAACTGAATTCATAACGTGCTTCTTCTTTTGAAGTCAGTTAATAAAGAAAAAATGGGGTTAGGCAGGCACATTACAACCGTAATCTGTGTGTGTGTGTGTGTGTGTGTGTGTGTGTGTGTGTGTGTGTATGTCTATAAATGAACTAATTTAAACCAAATTGTCACTGCTATGCATCCATATCTTATTCGAATTACTGATGCTTCTTTATCAAAAAGACAAAGCTATAACCATTGATAATTAATAAGCTGTAATGTTTTGATGTCTGTTATGTGCGTACAAGTTGAACCAAAATGGCGATCGACCTTCAATACGCAGTAACAGATTTTCGGGTCTCAATCGAAGTTCGGCAACACGTAATCATAGGAAAGACGGCCATTTTAGTTCAAATTAATTACCGCGTACTATAGTAGTTCGGTCATGTTCCAGCTCTTTTACAAAGAGCTCAACTACCTACTTTAGATTTAAGTATCTATTACATCACTATCTAAATTAGGACATACAAGATAAGGTAACATGTTCCGACTTGTGTAACGTATGTGCATTCATTTAAATATTGACCTATGTGAGGGGTCAATGTTTTTTCCTCAATACATTTGTTGTGAATTTACACTACTATATACTGGCTACATAAAATGTAGTTAAGTAGTGATTTCCTTTAAAAAGGTGGGTATCATTTTTGGGTCATGATAACCAGTTAATGTAATAATTTAATATTCCACAACTGTCACACAACGCCGTCTAGTCCCAAGTTAAGCAGAGCTTGTGTTATGAGTACTAGACTATATGAGTACTAGTAAACATAGTTAATAATAGTTATATATTTCTAAATACATACATATTATAGATAAATTACACAACAAAAAAATAATCAAGCTCATTACACAAACATTTGTCCTGATTGGGAATCGAACCCACGACCTCCGACATAACAGTCAGGCCCACTAACCACTAGACCAACTGGCAATATCAATTATCATTTATTTAGGAAATTGACTTTATCAGTGAATTTAGATATTATAATTTACAGCAGTCTTTTGTGATGTATAACAGTGTATCTTGAATATTATGATCTAATAATTATGAAACAGCTGCTTAATTGCCTGCATTATGAAGTTATTTCTGTTATGGTTGCTAGCATTACAAATGCAGACAAGAAATTATGTAAGGTTAACACATTCCACCGCTTCAAATGTATGTTAAGTATAGGCAAGTGAGTGCTAGAAAAAAACAACAAAACACTACCCTTTACTGTAGTCGTGGGGGCGATCGGAGGCAGTGATCTCTCGCGGCGGGCCTTGGTAGAGGCCATGGTCCGGAGCGAAGAGAACTGGCAGGTGGTCGCGTCTTTCTGCGAAGCAGTATTGTTAGTAAAAGAGGAGGCCGACCGCATCAGGCAAAGGCAACGGTGCTCACTCCACAGCCGCCGCCGCCATGTCTCCGATTCCGATTTCCGGCCACCGTAGACACAGGTTTGCGGACGGCGAGCAATGGGAATGGCGAAAAATGGAGTTGTCAGCAACTATAGGAGCCCAGCAGGGTCGAAGCTTTCTGGGGCAAAGGGTTGATGTGAAAGCGGAACACCGGGGCCCTGGAACTAAGGCAGGAAGAAACGGTGGATCGTTTAGTCAGTAGAAGTCTGACACGGTCTCCGCTCTGCCCAAGGGCAATATTCGTCATTCGATGATTTTTCCCATCATAAAAAAACCGACCCCAAGTATTATTGCAAAACCGTAGGAAGACGATGAGTTCATAACGAACCCGTGAACTTCAATGTTACTCCATACATTTGTCTCCTTTTCTTGACCTTGTCGTCTCCGCTACATGCAATCTTTTTTCATCCTTTTTTTTCACAGCCCTACATTCTGATTCCTCAAGGACTTGTAGATTACCCTTGAAGTTAGTTTGGTATGAAATACGAACTAAAACTCCCACACTCTCTAGCCCTACATGACAGTTCTTCTCTGGAGATCGTCAAGAGGAAAATTAAAGAGCATTTTCTTTCGCAATGACACATAGTATTTATGTATAGTAAGTTTGTTTGTATTTATCTAGGTATGTTTATGTATTATTTAATTCCTATTTTTTCTGATTTTAAAATTGCACCATGGATCTTACCCTCTCTTGTGATCGCTCTCAATCACTCAATGGTTTGCTGGAAGAGAACTCAACTTTGAGTTAAGCTTAGCATCTTAAAAAAGTGGATTACAAAAAAAAAGTGGATTATAAAGTTTATGTACAGTCCGTGTTCTAAGTAACCTAACCCACCCCCTTTGAAAAACTATTAAAAGGGTGGGGTTAAGTAACTTAGGGCACAAACCCTGCATAAACTTTGTTATCCACTTTTTTGTAATCCACTTTTTTATTACAAAAAAGTGTTTTTTTTTTTTTAAACTCAATTAAAGAATTAAAATTACATGACACCGCACCGTTTACTCATCTCGCGCACGAGTGTATTTACTTAGTACACAGTCATACATTATCATTCAAGATAAGTAGGAAGTGCTTACAACTGCATAATTATCATAATGTAGGTAAATTTATTTATAAACTAATTAACAAATTGAGTATTTATTTTAATTTGTAAATTAACAAATCACAACTAACACGGTAAATAGTGTTAGTAATGAATTTTGGTGCCAATTTGATAAAGTGCACCTACAGGTCAATTAACTTGCCCAGCTAACGTTTACTTAATGAAATTTCCGTACATGCGTATATTAATTCGAGTTGAATGAATGCACAGTAACAGATTTTCGGTTCTCAATCGAGGTAGGGCACGTAACGTAACCATAATGATTTAAAGTTCAACTTATTTGCCGAGTAGTATACGTATTTTGTTTTTTATTTTATAGTGGGCATAAATCATCCAATGATAACTCCGATTCTTGGGGGGAACGAGAGGTAGTGTTAGACTTTTACTAACTAAAAACCCACCCCGTCCCTTCTTTGCCTTAGTTTTAGGCCCAGTGTGTTACGCTTTCATGCCATCCATGGCCCCAGAAGGCTTTGACCATTCTGGGCTCCTTAAGTTTGCTGACTAATCCTTGAAGCGTCTGGGAACAGTGTGCGCCGTCGACAATTTGGGCTCGGTCCGGACGGTTACCGACACGGTCGGACATCGAGCTACCCATTGCTCGCCGTCCGCAAGCCCGGGCCTACGGTGGCCGAAAGTTGGGATCGGAATAGCGGCGGCGGCGGCTGCGGCGTAAGCGCCGTTGCCTTTGCCTGATGTTGTTGGCCTCCTCTTTTGCTAGCGTTAATGCTTCGCAGAAGGTGGCGACCGCACGCCACTCCTTCTCGCTTCGAAAGGAGTGGCAGGCCTGCGCCATCTTCTGCGAAGCAGTTGCTTGTTCGAAGCAACTGAACTGTACGTTTCGCCTGTACGAAGGCCTGGCGCGAGACAACGCTGCTTCTGATCGCCCCCACTAGAGGGACACCTCTACCGTGTGCTCCGCCGTATGCTCTTGAGCCACCTGGCGGTCGCTTTTTCACGAATCTGGTGCGGGGAGGTACCTGAACTTACCATGTCCAGTAAGAACCTGCTGACGCCGTGAGGTTTTTCCAACGACGCCTCAAAGAGGGCAATTACCGTCATAATAATGACGTACCTACGCATACTATACGTAAAAAAATTGTAATGGGAGGGATATGCTTGCACTCGTAGACGTATTGTGCATGTCCTATGAGTATGACCTCATTGTATTTGGAAACGGTTTAACAAACAGCTTTAATAATAAACAGGAAAAATTTAAAAATAGTGTAATATGTACACGATAATACAGAACTAATTAGTAGAGCACTCATTATTGTGCATCGCTAGTTTGCAAAGCAACATCGTATTTTAGCAGAGAGGTAGCGTTCTGTAAAAATACCATCGTCAACTGAAGAGCAATTAAAACTGGGACTGTTGTGTGTGCTGAGTGTGTTAACAAAACTGTGCAAGTTAGATTTGCTGTGATCATGTCTGATAACGACAGTAATGGACTTACTTCTACAAGGAATTATAATGTTGATACCGATGAACTTATTTATTCAATGAATGCTTATGATGACACCGATGTACTTATTTCTACAGAGAATGATGGTGTTTACCCGTTAAGTTCATATCCAGGATGGATTATCTTTTATGTACTGACACTAGCTGCGTTTATTTACGGTGTAACATCTTGGTGTCTCTTGAAGAAGTTTCGTAATTATAGGAACTATGTGTTTCTCAGTTCAATTTTTGCAAACCTATTACTTTTGACCTGTGGCCTCATTGCCGACGTAGTTGCCAGTGAGTTTAACGGCGAAGAAGGAGAATTTCAAAAGTTAGTGGGCTTCAGTATGTTTTTCTATGAATACACAGTAAAGCATTACTGGCTCTTAGTCATAAGTCACATGTTTTACGTTGATTTTGTACAAGTTTTTAATGGACATTTCAAGAAAAAGTATTTGAAGAGTTGTATTTTTTGTTGGGGTGTGCCTGTTATACCAACCATCGTTGCTACGTGTTTGAGTGCCTGGAAATCAGAATTTGATGAAAAAGATATATTCATCATAAAATCAGTTCTTGAAGCAAGTTTAATTTTACCGTTAATAATGAACTGTATCTTGTATATTATAATTCTGTGGTCTCTTTGTCGTAGTTCCAATACGAGCTCAACTAATGCTACTAATAGTTGGCATCGCTTGACTATGGCCACTTTGATATTTATACTAAGTGACGTGTCTATGTTGTCTAGTCATATAATAATGATTGTAATGAATATAGGTTATAATCCAGGCTACGTACTACAATTGTTATTACTGTATTTTAATACCCTTATGTTGGACGTATTTTTGGTTATTGGAAAAAGAAATAGAGAAGCGTGGTCCGAGTATATTGTGAAGCAATTAGCAAACCACAGGGATCACAAGAGTAATACTAGAAGAATTTCTCTTGAATTTGCTGGCCAGCCACCGGTTTAGGAACTTACCTAAATAAGCTATACAAAATAACTTTTTTAGACTAGCTCGCGACTTCGTCCGCTTAGAAGTCAAATGTGCTTCTATAAATAAACTAAATATATTGTTAAAGTCGCAGTTAGTGTAAACAAAAACTATTTTCTTTCTTATTTTCATTATTAAGAACATTTCGCCTTCTTTTATATTTTTTTATGGTAGGTAAAAATCATCCAATGACGAATCCCGCCCTTGGGCGGAGAGGTAAACAGTGTCAGACTGTTACTGACTAAACAACCTACCCCATTTCTACGTTATTCTTCTTCTTTTCTTTCACTATTTGTAAATAAATTAAATTTAAAAAATGTCTTGTTTTGTTCACCCTACCCAATTTCTTCGACAGATTATAACATGTTTGATGTATGGACTTTTGACCTCTGAGCTTGTTTCGGTGTTTCTTTGGCAGGCAGGAAAGGAAGGCAGCTAGGAAACACCATCCTCATTTAAATTGACGTAAAAATATACGTATTGAATGATTTTTTTAAAACTATTTGCAAAATAATATCATTTATCATAGTACCTAATAGATAACATTAACTAGGAAATTAAGTTACGATTGACTGGCCACTTAAGAGTAGTGCCTTCAAAGTGTGCTCCATATAAATCAAGTTAGGTAATAATTTGAATATTAACTTAATAAAATACATAGAACTTTGAAAAAAAGCAATCTGAGATTAATATTCGTGGTATATTAGATTTCCGTGAAAGAATATAGCTTTGAATTTCACTGATTTTATTGAATTAGAAGTTAACAGCTACTGTTAAGAAGAACTATGAAAGGTCCCTGGATTGTGTTTAACAAAATTGAATTAACTTTGATCTGTTAGTATTCCAATTTATGATTATGACGCTCGTATAGAGTTACGTTTCTATTAAATAACTCTTAAACACAAAATTTATAGCTTTTTTTTTCACAGTTAAAATAATTTTTAGAAAAGACAAGAGATATTGTATATGTATCAACCTGCACTGGACATGCGTGGTGGATTAGAACTCAGAATTTCATCGATATTTTTCTTTTGGATTACTGCTTAACATCATTAATTGTCCACCATCCACCTCCTTTTTGAATATATACATAACAGAATTAAACTGTGGTGGTAAATAGTGTCTATTGTCTATGTATCCGTGACAAATATACGAGTTCGTATGCCGTACATATAGTTATTGATTTTGTATTAGTGAAAAAGGGGCGTAGTTTGGAGACGTCTGAACTCAAATAAATTTGTATTGATAACATATCTCCTAACGGTTTTACATGCAGCTTTAATAATAATGAACAGGAAAATTAAAAAATAGTGTATTAGGAACACGACGAATTATTATAGCACTCATTAATGCGCACCGCTAGTTTGCAAAGCTACTTCGGATTTTAGCAGAAAGGTAGCGTTCTGTGCCAAGCTATTCCTCAGTGAAAATACCATCGTCAACTGAAGAGCAATTAAAACTGGGACTGTTGTTGTGTGTGCTGAGTGTGTTAACAAAACTGTGCAAGTTGGATTTGCTGTGATCATGTCTGATAATGACAGTAATGGACTTAATTATACAATGAATACCGGTACCGATGATACCGATGGATTTATTTCTTCAAGGAATGATGATGGTGACACCGATGTACTTATTTCTACAGAGAATGATGGTGTTTACCCGTTAAGTTCATATCCAGGATGGATTATCTTTTATGTACTGACTCTAGCTGTGTTTATTTACGGTGTAACATCTTGGTGTATCTTGAAGAAGTTTCGTAATTATAGGAACTATGTGTTTCTCAGTTCAATTTTTGCAAATGTATTACTTTTGACATGTGGACTCTTCGTCGATGTAGTTACCAGTGAGTTTGGCGGCGAAGAAGAAGCACTTGAAAAGTTGGTGTGCTTCAGTATGTTTTTCTACGAATACACAGTAAAGCATTACTGGCTCTTAGTCATAAGTCACATGTTTTACGTTGATTTTGTACAAGTTTTTAATGGACATTTCAAGAAAAAATATTTGAAGAGTTGTATTTTTTGTTGGGGTGTGCCTATTATACCAACTATCGTTGCAACGTGTTTGAGTGCCTGGAAATCAGAATTTGATGAGAAAGATATGTTCATCATAAAATCAGTTCTTGTTGCAAGTTTAATTTTACCGTTAATAATGAACTGTATCTTGTATATTATAATTCTGTGGTCACTTTGTCGTAGTTCCAATACGAGCTCAACTAATGCTACTAATAGTTGGCATCGCTTGACTATGGCCACTTTGATATTTATACTAAGTGACGTGTCTATGTTGTCCAGTTATATAATAATGATTGTAATGAATATAGGTTATAATCCAGGCTACCTACTACAATTGTTATTATTGTATTTTAATACCCTTATGTTGGACGTATTTTTGGTTGTTGGAAAAAGAAATAGAGAAGCGTGGTCCGAGTATATTGTGAAGCAATTAGCAAAGCACAGGGATCACAAGACTAATACTAGAAGAATTTCTTTTGAATTTGCTGGCCAGCCACCGGTTTAGGAACTTACCTAAATAAGCTACACAAAATATATTTTTTAGACTAGCTCGCGACTTCGTTCGTGTAGAAATCAAAAGTGTTTCTATGAATTAGCTAAATATATTGTTTTAAGTCGTGATTAGTGTAAAAAAAAACTATTTTCCTTCTTATGGCCGCTGCATACGTGACGGGTTTTTTCCGGACGGGACGGGACGGGACGGGACGGAAGGGGAAATTTTGGAAATATCGTTTCATACAAAATGTATATGGAAGCGCGTATGTCACGGGGACACGGACGGGATGGGAACGTGGCACTGACGGGGCGGGAAAAATATCGTCTCCAACCATGTTTAGACTCCGTTCGTTCCGGAGAGAAAAGTTATATTGGACGTTTGCATCAGCGTCGATGATACGTCGATCGGAATCACTGTTTACGGTACGTATGCATTAAGAACACGTTCTCGTCTAGAACGAGGCAGACACATCCCGTTCCCGTTCATGTCCCGTCCGAGGTAATTATCCCGTAACGTATGCAGCAGCCTTTATTTTCATTATTAAGAACCTTTCGCCTTCTTCCATTTACCACTACTCAGATACTTACTTCACACAGTGATTAACAGATAAACAAAATGAAAGAACTGTATTTTGACAAAGTTTTTCTTTCACGATTTGTAAATAAATTAAATTTAAAAAATGTCTTGTTTTGTTCACCCTACCCAATTTCTTCGATTTGACTGTATGACGTGACGTGACGTGACGTCACAGTAAAGTATAATTTTATTTTCATTTCGAACGCATTGTACGGTACATTGAAAAATACGGTAATTGAAGTAATCAATTTTAAACCTGAATCAACTAGATCGTAAATTGTTCATTAACACTTTTAAAATGCTTAATGACTTGTGTGACACTAAATTACTAGTTAAGGATTTGGATTAATAAATTAAAAAACCAGATTTTCAGTAAGCAGGCACAACTTGAGAATGACGTGTGGTCCTTCTCGGGTAGGAACCTACAGATCTAGAGTGCTTACGTTACGAGGACTCAGTCAAGTCGCTCTACATTTAATATGTATTATATACTGCAACGGGTTACAAGTGTGCCGAGTGCGAATTGTTTTTACGTTAACGTGTTCGAAACGTTTAGCGCGTTCGGCTCTCTGATTGGTTAAAGAGCTTGGAGCGGGCCAATCGGAGGGCCGAATGTCATAAACGCGTCGATCACGTTAGAGTAAAACAAACTCACACTAGGCACTCAGATGAAAAAAAACAAAAGTCCATAGAAGAAGATTTCTATAGAAAAATCCTGAGAATTTTTAGCTTGACAATTTTCTTACAGTTGAAAAAAAATATAGTAACAGTATGGGAGTTATTTTTGTTTTTATACATTGCAAATCTCCTTCACGTACATGACGGGCGTGTGTTCACCCCTAGTAACATATTTACACAATTTTCAAAGATTTATTTTTGTTTTCTTTAACTTTTCGTTAGTGAGATCTGAAAAATATACGCTATATTTTATGGAAAATTATAAAAATCCTGCAATTTTAAGACATTTGAAAATCCTGCCGCAATCCCGATATGAGTCCCAAAATCCTGATATCTCAGAACAAATCCTGAGATATGGTAACCCTAAATACAACTTGTTTTTAATCATAGAAGCAGTTAACATTTGTCTTTCATACCAATCTACTAAAGCGTATACCTACAGTTTTTACAAGTCTAGACATTTCATTGGTTGAGCAAATGTATTTTAAATTTAAACGACTCTCAATTCTTTAAGATAGCATACATTGTGAATGCTCAGTATCTTCGGCCACGACTAATATTGATTGCGGTGTCCAATCTCAACAGATATTAACTAAGTAAGCAGGAGAAATTTTAGTTCACAAGTGTGTGCGTAATCTCAGGTTGATCCGAATTGTTGAAACCTACAGGTCCCAGCCCAGGATCTCTTTCTGAAAGGAAGGCTTGGTCCTAGTGCGAAAGGCAAAGAAGAAATGGGGCGGGGTGTTTAGCCAGTAAGAGTCTGACGCTGTTTCCCGCTCCCGCTCCGCCCAAGGGCGGGATTCGTAATTGAATGATTTTTGCCCACCATAAAAAAAGATCCATACCAAAATTGATATTCTGTTTTTATTTTATTTTTTTGGGGTCTTTAGTCGTAATTCGACTATGACAGCCTAATTACAACTAACATTTGTGTCTTACACTAAATACTAAAATAATGCTCTTATGGATTTATTGCATACTAGCTTTTGTCAGCGGCTTCGCCCGCGTACATAAAATATAGCCTATGTCACTCAGGAGTAAAGCAGCTTTCTATTGTTGCTTATTTTTTTCCAATCGGACCAGTAGTTCCAGAGATTACCTCTTACAAACAAAAAAATAAAAAAACAAAAAAACAAACTTTACCTCTTTATTATATTAGTGTAGACAAAATTTATAAAGCCCATTGGCCACTTCCACAAGAGCGGGATTCGTCATTGGATGATTTTGGCCCACCATAAAATGAAAAAGATCCATCCAGTGTCTGTTCCTTTACGCGTGTAAAGAATATTCGGATGGGATCGTGATACAACACGACCGGAGGAAGATTAGAGAATTGCACCCATTGATACACCGTCAAATGTTCAGTTCATATCCGTTTAAGCAATAACTGTTTTAAAATCCATTTGCAAAATCTACTCTAAAAATATAAACATTGTAAGTTGTAAAAAACTATATATTTAGTACGCGGCAAATAAGTAGAACCCTTTGCTATGGCAACCCGAAGCCTCTTCACTTCGATTAAGGTCCGAAAGTCTGTCACTACGCATTGAAGGTCGATCCCCATATTGGTTTAACTTCTATGCCACGTACTGTAACATCTGCTCAACAATGGCAGCTCAAATAGTTTTGATGCCGCCTAGCCCGTTTCATCATCAGACCACCAGACGTACGGCATTGCGCCACTGGTACGTGGTGGATATCCCACATATACGTACAAAACGTTTTGGGAACACATTCATTATGCGTACAGCCAAGGAGTGGAATTCCTTGCTGGAGTCAGTGTATCCTGATAGCTACAATCCGGGAATCGTTAAGTCAAGAGTGAATAGGTTATTTCTAGGTAAGCGCGCTCTATCGTCGACTGCATCGTCGCTTTCCATCAGGTGAGATAGCGGTCAAGCGTGAGCCGATCAATAAAAAAAAATAAACAATCTTCCTCTATCTTCACAATACATAACATAAAACTTAATGGAGAGTAAAACATCGTTTTGTCACAGCTTTAAAAACAAAATGGCAATTAAATTAAGAGCTATGGAATGATTTTCCTCGACTGATCGTTAAACAAAGGATATGATCATCGATCATGGACAATTGGCAGCCGATCTAATGGTGTCCGATACGGCTCATGAGCTCCGGACAAAGATACAAAGATTTTATGTTTACATTCAATCAGGGTACATCTACATACAACATTAGTTTTAATATCGTTGTCAAGAAAAAAAAAAGTATCTGCGAAACCCCAAAATATGTGTCTAGTATTTTTATCTAAAGAATTTATGTACAACTAGCGACCCGCCCCAGCTTCGCACGGGTACTGATATTGACTATATTATGCATGATGCTATCTATTAAAAAAAACTGCATCAAAAACTGTTGCGTATTTTTAAAGATCTAAGCATGCATAGAGACAGCGGTAAGCAACTTTGATTTATACTATGTAATGATGCGAACCCCGAAACAGGTATACAAAATTTCATAACTGTATCATGACAAAAAATCTCAAAGTTTAACTGTTTAAGCGTCTTGTCAAACAACAGAAAAAGCCCCATTTCGTTCGAGCTTAACCCAAATACAATCGATTGAAATAATATACAGACAACCTAACCTAACCCAACAATTTGCTGCATTGCCAAAAGGGTTTGGTAATTACGAGAGTGGTAAACTGGTAGCCCATAAATACACACAAAATAGTATGAAAAGACTAGATAAAACCGGTCTATGGTATTTTCAAACCGTGGGCGGTAATTTGCGCTAAGTTTGAACCAATTTAGGTGTCAGAACTTCCTTATGTTGGCCAAACTTTTTGAAACAAGTTGTTACGTACAATGCGTTCCAAATGAGAATAGGATCGATTGCCATGTTGTGACGTCACGATTTACTGTCAAATCGAGTCAAGATATTTTTTTAATTAAGTTTATTTACGAAGAATCTAATTTATTTACGAATTTTGAACGTAAAAAGTTTAATCAAAATCCTGTTTTTAAATTTTATTTATCTCCGAGTTCTTCAAATTTGCTAAAATATCTTCGATTTGACAGTACGGCGTGACGTCACATCCTATCAATCGATCCGATTCTTATTTGGAACGTATAGTACGTAGAATTCTGACTTCGCGTGGGCTAATTACATGGTTGTGCACTTTTTGGTCAGCCCTGCAGAAGTTGCCAGCACAAAGTCACAACGGCAATGACAGTAATTTAATATCAAGTTTATAATACAGTCATGCAAGATCAGTGTCAAATTTCGCATTCGCATTTCGTGAGCGCCAATTACAAGGAATGCTTCGTCAGTAAGATCTGAGATTCACTTAGTTTAAGAATTCGAAGAAATACCTGGGTTAGTTTACGATGTAGATTTATCAACACTTTCGATAAATTTTTGTTTGTTTACGTTGCGATTGAGTTTCAAAGGTTCAATGTTGTTGTAATTGAGGCAGCAGACACAACAGTGTGTCTCGTTTCATGGGAAAACGGAAGTCTGTATAAAATAGCAATAATTACGCATTTGTACTTCTCGAAAACAATAACGTTGTTATAAGGGAAAATAAAAGTATAAAATCTGGTTCTTCCGAATATAATTTAGGTGTTTTCAAGGCTAGAGTAAAAAAAACCGGCCAAGTGCGAGTCGGGCTCGCGCACAAAGGGTTCCGTAGCAGCAAATATAATATACTTAAACCTGCTACGAAACACTAAAATTTGCACCAAAAACAAATGAATTTATATTATTGGGGGATTTATTAGTACGTGACCGGTTTAATAGCACCTATTAAACCAGTATACCTACTTACTTATTTTTTATAATAGGTACAATTCAATATTAAAAAGTCTCAACGCCAAATTCGACTTGCGAAAGAAGTAAATGGGAACGATGAAATTCTCTTAGCGCGCACAAGTGACAACGACGTCTGCCCTCACGTGTCTGCCCGTTCGGGTCGACGCGGTTAGCTATCTTATCCCCGCCCCCGCGCGAGACCACGCCCCGCAACTCACGCGCTGCAGCGCAGCGAGCGACCGATCTTCTTGAATCGATGTAATAATAATCTATAGGATTAACGCGTTTTAAAAATATTGGTTCGATGGATATGTTTAACCTATTATTACTCAACAATCACATTTGTAATATTAAACTTTATCAAATGCACAATGTATTTAAGGTACATTACTGGATAAGGATTAATGGCGTATTGCTTGAATAAGCTAATATTTCTCGTAAAAAGTACCTACATTATAAAGATTTTATATCATCGCGGATTTTTAAAGGTGTACAATACTGTAGTATATTTTTTGATCTATCTTATAAGGTTCAGCCATCGTTTTCAGTGTAAGCACAATAACTTAACCAAAATTACAGTTAAATCAACCTATCTCAAAAACTATAAGAGATACTTTGATCAAACCAAAAATCGTTGAAAGAGTTAATTAGCATGCATCACCTCTATTTTTTTTAGAATTTTATACCCCGTAGTTATAAAAATAGAGGGGGGGGGACATACTTTTTACGACTTTGAGAGCTGATATCTCAAAAACCGTTCACTTTAAGAAAAATGTTTTTTAGAAAACTTTATATCATTTTAAAAGACCTTTCCATTGATACCCCACACGGGTATGTACATCGAAAAAAAAATTTTCATCCCTCAGTTACATGTATGGGGGGCCCCACCCCCAATTCTTTTTTTTACTATTTAGTGTCATAATTTTGTAGCGGTTCATACAACACATATTCCCATCAAATTTCATCACTGTAGTACTTATAGTTTCCGAGTAAATCGGCTGTGACAGACGGACAGACGGACAGACGGACATGACGAAACTATAAGGGTTCCGTTTTTGCCATTTTGGCTACGGAACCCTAAAAAGCTCATAATAAACTAGTGCGCTTTACCATCAACGATTGCATCACTGCTTCCTATCAGGTGGGATCACAGTCAAGCACTAATTTATAGCAGTCAAAAAAAAATGTCGTGATTATTTAAATTATACTTGGACTGAAAGACCGCAGCTGTGTAAACTGTTCCAATCCCTCGATGTTCGCGGTAAAAACGTCGAGGCAAAACGTTTAGTTCCGGAATTTATACGCTTACTTTATTTACTAGCGACCCGCCCCAGCTTCGCACGGGTACTGATATTGAATGTATTATGCACATAAACCTTCCTCTTGAAATACTCCATCTATTGAAAAAAAAACCGCATCAAAATCCGTTGCGTACTTTTAAAGATCTAAGCATACATAGGGACAGCGGTACTTAGTTTTATACTATGTAATGATGATTTATTTATAAATAGATAAAGTAAGTGTATAAATTCGTAGAGTGCCTAATGAACAATACGCGGCGTCGTTACATGAGCACATTAGCATGTATTCCAAAAGGCTAGGCGTTGCTTCGGAGCCTCGAACGTGACCTAGTGTCGTTCACCTCTGACCTCTGACCACGCTTGGATCTACATGCTACCAAGCTTCCTCTAAGTCCCGAATAACGCTAATAGGCCTAAATTGATCAACAACAGAGTAATTCTTATTTAAAATTCATCATTTCGTAGCTGGTTTCTCCAGACCAATCTTAAATTTTGAAGCATTTACGAAATCATGAGACAGAAAACAACTTTTTAAACGGTATACAATATACACTATTTGGTTCACTAGTACACTTACATGCTTAGATAATTCCAGTACCGTTCAATGTCACTAAAGCAATCATCCAATTACATAGAGATCACTTTGTTGCTTCAGATCTGTTAGGAAAACTGTACTCTAAATCCTAGGATAAAAGTCGGTTTTTGTATTGGACGCTAAATAGATTTTGCAGAGGAAATTGTTGTCGGAAACATAATTTTATGTATTGACATTAAATAATGACAATGCAGTATGCAAATTGTAATTTGACTAAAACTAAATGACTGGCTAAAACAGTTTGTACAGAAGCAGATTTAACATATATTTTGAACCTCTACTTGTTTGTATGCGCACTATGAGAACTTTCTTTTCATTTCTTGCGCTTCTATTTTTTATCTTTCAGATTAGAGGAGTATTAGTGTTTGTCCAATCCTCAATTATAATGTACTTAATAATAAACAAGAGAAAAGGTCCACGGCATGATGAACCCGGAATCCCTGGCACATGAGTTGCATCAGCTAACCCAGAAATGAATCATTCGTAATCGGTTGCGCTTACAGATTGATTTCGGCGAAAAATCGTTCGTTGTTTTGTGTTCTGGAGAAAAAGTGTCTTCCAATCCTCTGTGATTTTCTTTCATGTAGCAAATCTTTCTTGACAATAAGAAATTCATTTTCTTATTCGATTCAAGCAATCCAAAAATAATAAACCATTACAACCTTCTTCAAACGAGTCTGCAACAATTCACAAGTGAGCGTTATATTCTTAACGCAGTTACCTATCTCATTAGTGCTAAAAGTATATTGCATTTTCCTCATTTTTAACCGAACTTACACTAAAATTTTGCTTTCGCTTCCCGGCAGAACAAACTTTAAAAAGTCCTATACGATGACTCAGTCTCCAAGTAAAGTCAGAGAAATCTGTGCAAAACGGAAACAAAAAGTTTTATATCTTCACTTTCCAAGAGAGACAGCAAAAAGCAAGACTCGAAGTTAATTAATGAATTGATTCCGCAGGAAGTAATAATATAGGAACTCTAGATGGTTCTAGTCGCGACTGATTTCCTATATTAGTTGCGTACTCACACGCGAACTGAGCATTGCCTGCCTCTTATCTTGAATCGTCTGTAGGTTTAGATAAATGACTAGTATTTTAGCTTACCTACGTACTTACCTAGATAGTGTCTAAGGGCAAAGATCAGATTTGTGATATCTCGTATTTGTATAATCATTTTTAACGATTACTTTATATCACTGTTCACTTATAAATTTAATGATTACGGCCATTACGCTACCTATGCAATGTTCATCTCTAATTATAGATCCCTTTAGCTTTCGAAATCATTTTATCATAGACATGTTACGATGGAACATATGCAATCTGATTAAGTACTTAAACTAGTATTTCCAGTTCTTGTGTCTGTCTGGTCTTTATGATTAAAATATGGCTGTCTACATTAGGAGTGCAATCCGGAAAAACGGCACTGGATCCGGTAATACGATGGATCCGGCATTATTTAACGGTTACTGGATCCGAAGACCGGACCCGGTGCTAGCAGTTTCTGGCAAATAATATAGCTATTGCATGAGAAGATGCTTTATATTTGTAAATTTATTAAACTAAAGATAGCCTAATTTATTTGTGATACCTGTTCGACAGATTCATCAAATCATGGTGGTATCTGTCATAATTATAAATAAGACTTCTTTATTAGCTTTTGAGAATCGAAAGAATTTAATAATGATTTTGTTCTCATACGTAAGTAAGTACATGAGTACGTAAGGTTGTATCTATTAGATACAATTAACTGTTACTTGATAATTAATATTGTAACTTATGAATTGATCTATCTATGAAAGTGAAATCTAGAAACACTACTCGTTATGTCATAAAATGATTACTACCTACACTACTAAATTTTAATTGTTTTCTTGCTGTCTATTTGTCTTGAATATCAAGACTGGGAAGTAAAGTCGATTTTATATATTTGTGATTTATTTTTTATAATTATCTACATATAAGTGCAGTGACACTTGATTAACTCATATATTTTGTACGAAAAAGCGAAAATCATCCCATTTGCTCAATCCGAACGGATCCGGTTGGATTGAAAATGACGCCGGATTGTAATCCCTATATCCACACAAGCTGTACTTCAATAGATCATGTCAAGGCCACCTGATGTTTACAAGGCGCCTAATGGGTCTAAATCTTCTAATATTATAAATGCGAAAGTTACGATGTTTGGATGTTTGTTACTCAATCACGCCAAAACGGCTGGACGGATCTGGATGAAATTTGGCACAGGCGTAGGATACACTCCGGAATAGGTCATAGGCTACTTTTTATCCCGGAAACCCCGACCCCAATACCACGCAGGCGAAGCCGCGGACAAAAGCTAGTTGACCATATTTGGCATTTAGAGTCCATCCAGCAATAGCCATTTCACCATACTTTTTCCTGTTTCGGTTTATGCTAATACAAGTCTGAGTAAACTCCTGGAAATGGACCTGTCTGAATTGGCGGATGTTGTAAAGTTTAACTGTCATTATTTACGCGAGTTTGCGATCTTCCCACGCATTTATCGATCGATTGTAGGTTTGAGAGTAACCGTTTACGTATATGATACAAGGGGAGGTCAAAAAGTTCGTGGAATGAGAGGGAAGGAAGTTGAAATTAAACACCAAGCTATTTTTCCTTTTCAATCAATATATTCTTCCTTAACCCTAATCTGATCTCTCAAATAATTGGTTTTTACCATCGAAAAAAAAAAGGTTCATATTTGGTGTCAAAATAGCCCGAAATGGCCGACTTGACTTCTTCATCGAGCTTGATAGACAATCAGCAAAGAATATTGCTTACAAATCGGCAGACAAGAAAATAGGTCTAATAGAATACTCGATATACAACAGAGTAAAGGAGGCCAACTTGTCCTAAATGGGCATAATATTTCTAGCAACTTTACTGGCCAAGCTAGTCAGTAGGACATTTACATACCGTTGATCCCTAGTGAATAAGTTGCGAATACCGAATACAATTCATATAGCAATGGCATTGCGGCCCACACGACAAATTATTATGCAAAACTAGTACAATAAGTTTCACTTTCTACGCATACGCTGGACCAAGATGAATTAATAGATTACGTACGAACATTTAATAACTCTTGTATGGTAATTGGAATATTTTTTATCGGTATCGAAACTTGATGTATCGTTTTTGCATCACATTAAGTCCTTAGCGTTTAAATCGATTAGATGTTGGAACTTATGGTCGGTGGTGTAGGTGGAGTTTATGCAATGGTATTTAGTTGTTAGTAGTTTTACGTCTTCCGTATTGATATGTTAAGGAAATATTGTGGATACCATCTTGTCAGTTTGTGTTATATGTACTGATAGCATAACCTTTTCTTTATCCCTTTCTGTTAGGCTATTCATTTGGTTAGACGTACTTAAAGCTGCGAACAATTAGTTCTTCTTTTAGAAAAGCTTGAATTTCTAATAGGTACATATCTTGTTCTGCACAGCTGTTTTGTATTGTGCTATCTTCATACTCGTTTTCGATACGTCATCCACTTAAGGTCATTCAGACTCGCGTCTGCATGTCAATATTGTGTTTGTCAACACTCTTATTTGCATTTGTTTGCATATATTGAATTAGTAACGGCTCTCCTAGGGTTCTTAGTTTTGTCATTTGACTGGTTTATTCATATCTTGCTTGAACTTGAGTACTCTTTGCAGAATACTTTGCAGTCTTCTCTTAGATGATCAATATCTTTACCTAAGATCATCTTCGCCGTAGAGTCGATTAGAGGCCATTATGTTGCTAACCATAGCAAAAGGAATATATTTCCGGAAGACTTTTTTAGTATGAAAGCAGGTCAGTCTCTGAAATAGCGTCCATTTACGTTCGCTCGTTTTTTTGGACATTTTGTCCTGTTGGTTAACTATTGCTTTAATGGTTTCTATCATTCAGTCTTGTACAAGCACAGCTAGTTTGCAAAGTAACAGTCAAAGGATGTACGTCCATAGCTTTCTTCCACCTATCCTTTCGCGTCTTCAATCTAAGGAGCATTACAATTCGCAGTCGCCTCACGCATTCCAGTCATAACATTAGAACAGCTGTCACTGCCGTTTCCTGACCACGTCTCTCTCTAGCACTCCATATGCAAATTGTCCACCAATTTTGGTGCCAATTAAACTACGTTTCTACGACGGCAGTGCGTTGCGAACTCAATTTCAACGCTTTTATTTTGTTACCACACTTAACATCATACTAAAGCAAGTGAAAGTATACCTTAATGTTTTGGCGTAAGGTTTATAACTGTGTATATTGATGACATCTTAACGAACGCTAAGCTCTGAGATGCGATTTTTAATGGGTTTGTTGAACTTCCCACTCGCATCTTCCGCGTTTACCTGATCTATTGATAAATTCGAGGATTAAATTGAATTGATTGAAGAAATTCCTTTTGAATTGGATTTGTCCTTTGCCAATTTGCGTTATAATTTGGTTTGAACATTGTGATTGAAGTATTACATACTATTGTTTGGTGTATGAATGGAAGTCTGATTGCATTGTTAGTTGATACTCACAGCACCCGTTATGAATGGCCAGTATCTTGATATGAGGAGAATTATCTTTAGTACATAATATTATAAAGCTGAAGGATTTGCCTTAACCCGCTAATCTCATGAACTTATTGGTTCGTAAAAATAAATGTAATATTGGATACCCTATTTATAAAAACTAGAAAGCAATTTCTAAATAAATATTTTTCTTTCAGATGAAATCCTCTCAATGCCAGACAAACACAAGTTCGACTCGAGAACATACGTGAAGCCAAAGAAACGGGTGCACAGGCCGAGCATACAGAACATAGTCGAAGCCGCTTCGAATCCTCCTTCGATGTCGCCGATCCCTTCGCTATCCACAATCCACCAGTCGCCCAACATATTGTCCAACATGGCCAACATATCATCCAACCAATCGGCCAATAAGTACCTCACATACAACAAGTACAATAATCCGTTGGGTGCCATCAGTCCAATGTTGAGGTTGAAGACTTTCAATGTAGATGTGAACTCTGAGAACAGTCATGCTGTGAAAGAGTATGCTATGAAGAGGAGGAGTTTGGTGCAGGATGATGATCCACAGGTAAGTCAAATTTGTGACTATTCCAAATATTTTTATTGGCCTACTTGGCCACTTATAAAACGTCAGAAGCCGGTGCTCGGTTCCAAATTGGTAGTTTCCTATGGAGAAGCGGCAAGAAACTCCATGGTTACTTTAAAAAAAAAATGGTTTATATTACAACTAGCGACCCGCCCAGCTTCGCGCGGGTACTGATATTGAATATATTATGGATGTATTATATACATAAACCTTCCTCTTGAATCTGTAATTAAATGAGTATCTGAAGTAAAGAAGTGCAGTATTGAATCGAAGGACGATACCAAAATTAATATTCTAAAGGCCTCACTTGGCTAAGAAAGATTGGTCGAAACATCGAGAGTAGCTGGAGTTAAGTATATTAAAGTATGTATACTCCTACTTACTAGAATATTTACTAAGTTGTTCAGCTCTAGTGGACTACTCCGGTCTAGTTTATAGACGAAATACAGGTACAGTACGCCAAATGAAGGTATTTCGGATTCACAAAAAATGCTCTGGTACGTTCTTTTGCAAATTATGATTATTTATTTTTTTTGTTATTGCACAAGAAAGTGATTTTTTTTCTAGTACACAAGGCATGGACTCCTAGATTTGGGTATCATCGATTCGTTCGATCAAAAGGATGTTGTGTTTTCATGACGATCTTTTCTTGAGTTGGGAAATAATTGATTTGGGTGGAATAAGAGAGTGTCAGATTTCACTGACTAAAACCAACCTATGTTCTTCACTTTGCGTTACAAAGGTTCAGTACTTAACTCTTTCGATATTCCCGCATCTCAGTAACAGCCTAGCTCAAAGTCTGATCTTGTGCTCCGATATTATTGGCTTAAACGAACTGTTGGCGTTGGTGGGCCTAGCTCAATGCCATTTTCATACCATATCCCTCACTAGCGTTCGGGATTAAAACTTAGCAACGTTTGTTTCGTTCAGAATTCTTTATGCCGCCCGACACTGTTTTATCTTCTACTTAAATCCTATGTACACCACCTAATCTTTCATCGAATTCAGCCATGATGTAAAACTGTTATGATTTAAAAGCAAACCGGAATCCAATAACATCGGCAGACATAAACTATAAGATGTAAGACATGCGTGTCATAACTTGCGTTACTCAGTCATTCCAATTATATTCTGTTATGCAAGTTAGCTCCATGCTCGTTTTAATAGCTCCAAATGTAAAGCGGGAGGTGATTCTAACGACAGTCTAACTTTGAGCAGTAAAGTGTACGTAATTTGTGGTTTCCTCGCGTTTGAAGTTTGACTCTAAGCAGCCAAATACATTAAAGATACCGTAAAATCCGAATTGCACTTGAAAAAGCTTGATGCCTCTGATATAAAACAAACAAAATGAGTAACAACAGCTTTTACGGTAGATATTAAGAGCGGCCAACCCGACGTACATTTTCATACAACCGCTCTTACGTGATTATGATGTTATTACACATCGTTTTTAAGATATTTTGGATACATTGATATGTTATGGATATTATCTAGGCTTCTATAGAAATCAAAACGTAAATTTGTGTAAGAGTAATCCAGTAAAGACCTCTGAAAATCTGCTATTTTACTTGAACTTTGACTCTCTATAATAAAAATATAAAAAAGTACTTCTATAGGAGCCTTGCGCATTTAATCGAGACTCTAAATGTTGACACTTTTTTTTCAAAATTTTTAACGGTTTTATAAAAACACGTATTTCCTAGAATAAATTTTGTGAAACATTCGAGTAAATCGTAGAATTACTGAATGCCAACTGAGTTTTCAGGTGTTATCTCTCTTTTTTGGCATTACTTTTGCATCAAACATCACATCACGCTTTAGATGAAGCAACAAGCTTTTAAACCATGCTCGACGTAGACGAAGAGCGAGTCGGGAAGGCCCACCTTAAAATCGTATTCTGTTTTATATTTTTCGAATGCTTTGTTTATTAGCGTCAGCTTCCAATACAAACGCACACAATATAAACACAATGGAGTCTCCTTTACCACAGTAGAAGTAAACGAACAGTAGGGAAACTGCCTACAAACGCTCAGAAACGGCACACTCACACAAACATACGCATCTACGAGACTGATAAGCTATTCTCGCAGTGCAAGAGTATTGCGTGTCGCGTCGAGACGAGTGGTCACGTTTGAGTTTACTTTGAGTAATCTTTAGAAAAATTAATATCTCTTAATAGTAATCTTTAGAAAATGCTGAAACTGGGTATGGCTGTCGTTTTTTATAGTATTAAAATATGCATCAACAAAAAGTTTGTACCAAAATCATAATTGTAATAAGAAAATCTTGTATCAAATGAAAAATCAGGCTTTGTATTTCAGCAGAAGTATTATATTTTAAATGATGGTGATTCAGATGTCTCCGATGATACTGCCTTAGTTAAGTATATGAAAGGTATTGGGATGCCAAAAAAAGAAATGAATACTTGATTGTTTAATGTTAAAGTAGCTATACAAGTTTATGTAGGTACCTACAAGTATTTTTGGCCAGAAGAACAATCATGGAATTTACTTGTGGACACATGTATATTTATTTTTAAAATGATTCGTCCAACCGTGGCCCGCGTACGTTCCCGCCAAAACCTGTAAAATGTTACACCATATTAACAAGTTTAAGATCTAAAACTTGTTGTATCAATATTAAAATATTTTCCATATTTTTAAACTATTTTGCTCAGGTTAACCGACGCAACGACGGCGACGTCACGAGATTACCATTTAAATTTTATTTATAATTTAGTTACCTATACATATATTTAATTATCTATTCAGTTTGTTGATCACTACGGAACATATTTGTTTTTTTTTTTCGTAAAAACAAACAATTTCAAAAACATTAAGTAATAGTGACAACCCTATTGCTTTTATGGAGTGTAGGTATTTATTTTATAAACAAGGCGTAGTTTCTTTACTGTTCGATATTTATTCTGTGCCTTTACGGTCGACTTCATTCACTAATCTTGTATTTACAGCCTATTCTTAGATACACTCGCGGAACGAAAACGACCTAGTTGATAGATCGACAAATGTAAAAGACACCTCAAATTTTTAATTTAAATTATTCGAC
This sequence comes from Mythimna loreyi, assembly GCA_029852875.1. Taxonomy (NCBI): domain Eukaryota; kingdom Metazoa; phylum Arthropoda; class Insecta; order Lepidoptera; family Noctuidae; genus Mythimna; species Mythimna loreyi. The sequence continues at coordinate 9,528,387 of CM056795.1, read as the reverse complement.
AGAGTATTCATTTTTAGGGTTCCTTACTTCGAAAAGACAATACAAAACCCTTGTGGGATTACTTTGTTGTCTGTCTTTAAAATTTATAGGACACCGCGCGTTGACCTAGGATCCTGAAATTTAGCATGAAACAATCTCTTTTGTACAAGTTTAGAAAAAATATTTGAAAACTGTAAATTTGTAGTTACCTCACAAAAAACAAAACTTTTTGACAATTCGGAAAAATCTTAGTAACTAAATTCGGCAATTGAATTGTTTTCATAGGTTGTACCGAACCCTCAGTGCATAAGTCTGACTCGCTTTTGCCCAGTTTAATATCTAACCCGCCCTTAAGCTGGCCGGTTAGATATTAAACGTGGGTGTTATGAAACTGTGAAATCTTCAAGTTTTCTTTAATATAATATGAATGTATTATATACCTAAACCACCTTTATGAATTCCTTATGAGTCAAGTTAAATGGTTAAGCGGTTGCATGGTTTCCACCAATAGTGGTGGAAACCATTTAATCAACAATATCCGTTGAGTACTTTTTGAGTTTATCACTAAAAGACAGACAATCATAGTTAGGGACTTTGTTAAGCGACTTAATAAAAATGATTGTTCATAAATGAAGATACGTTTTAAGATTGTAGGGATGAGGATGTTGACACTGGCGTGTACGTAGTCAGAAAATTAATTCTAAAACTGATGAAAAAAACTTACAGTGCCAATAAAAATTGTCCTATAGGACCTTTTCATTCCGTAACTGCAATCATCATCCTAACCTTATCCCATATTAGTTGGGGTCGGCGCAACATGTTTTTTCTTTCACTCTGTCTTCATTCCGTAACTGCAATACCAGTTTTAATACGAATCTTCATCAGTGAACAACCTCGATTACTGACCCTGACACTGAACTTCATTATAAATGAGATCACGGCCAGTTTAAAATCGTCGCGTAAACTTAACGGCACAGTTTAAAAATTCAAACATGTGTCGTATTCATGGAATAACGCGCCACGCAGAATACGTCCTTGGATGAAATTGAATTGTAAATCATGTATGGATCTCGTATGTTATTTCAGATTGAATCCCACGCTTCAGATTTGAATATATATCTGCTTTCTGTAAGTGTTGTCAATTTGAGATGGTTCATTGCGATTTTGGAAAGTAAATGAGACAGCTATTTTATTGATTGGTAGTTTTATTAAGCTTCCAAAAAGAAGGTCAATTGGTTTATTAGTAGGTAGTTTGAAAGTGGCGTCAGGGTTGTCTTCATATGGCCAAGTGAAGAGGAAGAATTAAACTACGGATGAAACGCATGTTTAAAAGTTTGCAGAAGAGTTATGAGTCATATCTGCAAAAAATATGGATGGATTGTGTGAGAAATGAAGATCCGAGCCCGGTATGAAGGCTAAGAAGAAACGGGGTCGGTTGTTTAGTCGGGAAGAGTCTGACACTGTTTCGTTATTTGATTTCGTTTCGTTTTCGTTTTTTTTCACCATCAAAAGAAATATCTAATGAAACCATTCAGACATTCTTTTATCACGCTGTCTCGAAAAAGTCCTCATGGGACGCGTCTAAATGATCTCATACCTCGGTCGGTACAAATAATCTTTATAATACACTATTGATTTGTAAACTTTAAAAAATAAAGTACTTTTTCCTAAAACTCGAATTAATACTAAAAAAAACTAAAATTATACGCATGTACGAAATTAATTTCTTAAAGAAATTAACAGCAAACATCAGCTGATCGAGTCCAGAGACGAATGTAACTTGGCTAGAGGGGCAGGGCCAATTCTTCGCACAGTCCCTCAGCCCTTGTAATAAATAAGTCCTAAGATTTAATCAAAGTATCAATGCTTCCCATCCATCCATGTCATGTATAATCCATATAAAACCTTCACAATATTCTACTAACTTCAAGCCTTAAAATTGATGACCGTGCTTAATACCGTAGGTACCTGTTTCACGGCTGATTAAGAGTAACTGCGCTCAAACGCCGTCAGCTTATAAATAGTCCAAAATCATTAAAACATTTCGTAGAATCGAATCTATTAAAATTTAAGCTTGAAGAATCGGATTAGAGCTAAATTATAAAAATGTCTGCGAAAAGACAAAGACTATTTCGTTTTTTTTTTCGTAACCTTTTATCTGGTGAATCAGTTGTTGTGGTTTTTTAGACATTCTTGAATCGTGATACCTACATAACAAAATTATACGGATTCGCTGAACTTTTTCTAGTAACAATAATCCTCAAAGCCGAATTTTACGGTGGACAATCTCAACGGAGACTAGCCAAATACGAAGAAGATATTATAGTGCTCAAGTGTGTAGGGCATACATAGGTCCTTTCTCCGTTTCTTTTCTCTCATAGTTTGATGGGACGGCTATCCGATTTCCCCGGGAAGTTTTTTTTTATGGTGGGGAAAAATCATCTAATGACGAATCCCACCCTTGGTTGCAGCGGAAAACAGTGTCAGACTCTTACTGACTAAACGACCCACCCCATTCCTTCTTAGCCTTCATACTAAACTCGGAGCTTCCTGTCAGAAACCGGACCGAGGCCAACTGTAGGCTTCGACCCTGCAGTTGGGCCACTGCATTTGCTGACAATTCCTTGAGGCGCGCAGGAACAGAGCGCGCCGTCGACGACTGGCTTTGTCCGGACTATTATCAGACAACCGGACGGTGAGCTACCATTGCTTGCCGTATGCAAGCACGCGCCTACGGTGATCCCTGGGAAGAGATCGAGCGTAGGATCAACGGCTTTACCTGTTTTTCAAGACATGAGGAGCCAACTTTCAAACTTTCGACGACGAAACGAACGAGACTATGAAAACATCGTAGGATAACGCATAATCTTTGGTATTCTTCCTCGAGTCGTGAGCTCCTTTACTAATACTGACAAGTAATTGCACTGACTGAATAAATCCACTCAAATCTGTGTGGTTCTTTCCGCAAAAGACATTCTACTGTCACTTATCTACATCATTCTCTTATAATTTGACATCTTAATATACTGTATGGACATTAAACTCTTGAGACCCAAGCGAACGCCGGCGTTCGCACCTATTGTCTTTCTGTCTCTAATCACGGTATTCGAGAGTTTAAAGAGACTGTCATCTGAGTATGTTTTGTTATTTCTTCTTAGTGTAATCAGCTAGGTAACACCACATCTTTCTAAACTTTTTTGCAACTTTTTTTGTGACTCATTATTGAACCGTGGATAACAAGGCTTTTAAGTCTCCAAATATCATCGAATTACTACGGACTAAAGGACTTTAGTGAATTTCTAAAGGAAAGTCATCACGACTAACGGCAGTCTAGATGAAATCTTACAATAGGTATACTTTATCAAATTGTAACTAAAGCATAAAGGAAACTGCTCGATACAGATGACTGCACGCAGCATCGCTTGCTAAACCGGTGACACGTATTGTTGCTGCACCTATTACCTGAATTTACCTGCCATAGCTGTTGGTATGCAGTGAAGTTGAATTGTTGGCTACGGGTTCAAACTCAGCCAGGCTTATTTCATCACCAATGCTCTAAGGAAAACATCGTGAGGTTTAGGGCACGATGTTTTCCGAACATCACGTTTTAGGACCAAAAAATCAAAGACATGTGACGTCCAACAACCACTGGACTCGCGTGGGGAATTACTGCTCATGTCCTCTCCTAGAGAGGAGGCCTGAATCCCAGCAGTTGGAACATTACTCGTATAAGGCTGATGCTACGCTATGCTCATGAATAAATGAGCATGTAGTCGTATCCAAGTTAGGTCACTGCACTGGATCCGCGTTGTAGATTACGGCCCATTCGCTCTCCTAGAGAGAAGGCCTGAATTCCAGCAGTGAGAACTTGATACTGAATATTGAATTTTAGTTCCTATTTGCCGTCATAGGTGTCGCCACAAGCTGAAATCGATGTTGTAACCAAACTAATGTAACTAGAAACTATAACAAGCCTCAGTTATTACGAACTGTTTAAATAATAAACTTAGGCACAGCTGCACAAATACGATGAGTATGTTATGGTATTGCACGTGGTGGAAAAGTTTTATAGGGTAATGTTACAATGAGCTTGGAAAGGACGGTTAACGAACGGAAGATTATTCCGAATAGGATGTATGTAGATAGAGCCATCGTTGTTTTGACATCAATATCACATTTCAATAAAGCCAATGATATTCTATTTCATCATCATCAGTCTTTTTAATGTTCCCACTGCTGGGACAAGCCTCCTCTCTAGAAGAGTGAATGGGCATTAATCCACCACGCGTGCCCAGTGCAGATTGGTGGATGTCACATGTCTTCGAATTTTTGGTTCTAGGACAAGCCCGATGTTTTGAGAGCAGGGGTGATGAAATAAATTACACAAAGTAATGCGCTTGGCTGGGTTTGAACCCGGAATCTACAACTCGTAAGTCGGGGCCGTTACCACTCGCTCACCACTGCTCTCATTCGGCCACCACTGCTCTCAATCCATTTCACATAAGTAGCCACTTATAGGACATCATAAGGAAATGTATGGTTCCATTTAATCGTTCCCTATAGAGAGAAAACCTGATTAGCAAACCTTTGCAAACCTCTACTGACTTCAAAATCTAAATAATATGATTGCAACACTACTTTAATTATGGCAACTCATTAGCGGACGAAGTCGCGGAACCAGTTAGTCTTCAATATAAACGAAGAAAGAGGTCGTCACGTTATACAATGACCATACATGTCGTGTAGAATTAATGAGGGTAATACCATTCAAATAGGGTACTAAACTAGATTTGCATAAAGTCAGCCCTCATAAAATTAACATACCTTTAATACATCTACAATGCGAGAAATATAAGTTGAACTAAAATGGCGATACACAGTAACAGATTATCGGATCTTAATCGAAGGAGGGCCGCGCGTAACCATAGCAATAGGTCGGTGAGCAATGGGTACCTCGCCGTCCGGTTGTGTGGTAATAGTCCGGACCAAGCCCGTCGTCGCTGGCATGCTCTGTTCCCGCGCGCCTTGAGTTGTCAGCAAATGGAGAGGCCCAACTGCAGGGCCGAAGCCTACCGGGGCCCCGGTCTGGTTTCTGAAAGGAAGGCATGAAGGCTAAGAAGGAATGGGATGGGTGGTTTCAGTAAGAGGGTTTTCCGCCCAAAGGCGGGATTCGTCATTAGACAATTTTTCCCACCATAAAAGAAAACCCATAGCAATAGGTTCAACTATTTTGCCGCGTAAAATTCTGTATATGCGAATTCGTAAAGCTTATTGATCAGAGGGAGACGACCTTGCGCTTTGAAAAGCGGTGACTGCTTAATGAGCTGTTAATACACAGCTGTCTCATAGATTCTGAATCATTGAGCAGAGACTAGCTGAGAACATGCCAAAAGAATGACCTAACTTAGATACGACTACATGCTCATTCATTCATGAGCATAGCGTAGCATCAGCCTTATACTAGTAATGTTCAAAAAAAAAAACTGCTAAGATTTTTTTTTCTTTTATTTGCTTTTATAAGTTTTACTTGTAAATTTGTAAACTAGTGCGCCTTACCATCAACGATTGCATCACTGCTTACCATCAGGTGGGATCGCAGTCAAGCACTAGTTTATTGCAATTAAAAAAAAAAAATTGTAATTCGACTATGACAGGTTCATTCTAAATAACACTTGTGTTTTACACTAGATAAGTACTACTGACGCATTTGTCCCACCCGTACCACCCGTATGCAAAATACGCGCGTTAGACGTGGAGTTGCGGACACCAGCCCGATATACCATACCATATACTAGATACTAAACTAAAGCTCGTATGGATCAATTGCATACAAAATAAAAGTAGGACTGCTGGTATTCAGGCCTCTTCTCCAGGAGAGGGAATGAGCTGTAATTCAGCGGGTTGGTGGATGTCACATATCTTCGAATTTTTGGTTCTAGGACATGCCGGTTTCCTCATGATGTCTTCCTTCACCATTTAGAAAGCAGTGGCGATGAAATAATTAGACAAAAAAGTAATGCGCCTGGCTGGGTTTGTACCCGCGACCTACCATTGCACTCAGTCGGGGCCGTTACCAATCGGCCGCTACTTCTGTCATGAGCGTAGCGATTCAATAATATTAAAACTATTCCCATCGTTAGTTCGCTTAAAAACTTCAGTTAAGTTGTGTGATCGCTACATCCTTCATCATTATTACATAGTATAAAACAAAGTCGCTTTTCTCTTTGTATGCTTCAAAGATCTTTAAAACTACGCAACGGATTTTCATGCAGGTTTTTTTAATGGATAGAGTGAATCAAGAGGAAGGTTTATGTGTATAATATATGCATAATATAATCAATATGTATAATAAATCTTCGCGACCGAATTTCATCAGAGATTAGCCAAGTACACAATAGATATTATAGTACACAAGCGTGTGTTCAAACACAGGTGCACTCTCTGTCCCTTTATGCTAGAACTACACTGCGCACACGTGTGCCACACGCGCCGATCGGGGCACGTCGGTCTCCATACATTTCATTTGGAAACTAGACTTGTAGATAGTTCTACAAGTCTAGTAGTCTCTTGATCCACGCCAGACGACGTCGTTCTACGTACAAATCGTAGCATTTTTTTTAGTATAGGAGTACATTATGAAGAGTCAAAGTTCACTTAAAATAGCAGATTTGCAGAGGTCTTTACTGGTTTACTCTTACACAAATTTATATTTTGATTTCTATAGAAGCCTAGATAATATCCACAAGATATCTGTGTATCCAAATATCTGAAGAAAGATGTGTAATAACATAATCATGTAAAAGCGGTCTTATGAAAATGTACGCCGGGTTGGCCACTCTTAACTCGCATAGGCGGTACACAGTCAATCTCGATCGCGATCCGCTAACAAAATCAATGATCGCGATTCAGATCGACTGTACAAATCGGTCAATCTAAATCGGACATTATTAATTTGGAAGCGCGAATGTTTTTGTTTGACTGTGTACGGTCTGCCATAGTCCGATTGGACAGCACTCTGACAAGACCAGAGAGTTTTCGTGCTTTCCAGGGCACGGGGGTGATACCAACTTCCTAACTTCTAACTACAGAGTAATCCCTAATGGAAACGAAAAACTCAATAACACGTTTCGTCCGATCAGAGAATCGCAGTATAAATTGCGTCTACGATACCACTAGTCAGGTAACAATAGTTCTACTTATACTAATCATAAAGTATAAGTACTAATCGTACACAAGCCTTCATATTGCGGCCGATGGTCTCACTATAGCCGCTATATAATAAAACTAGCTAAGTTCATCTTTGCGACCTACATACTATATGACTTGGCCCGTAATTAGAATTGCCAACCGTCCTGTTTTCCCAGGAAGTGTCCTAGTTTTTCTAGTGTCCTGGGATGTCCAGTAAGGTTAAATCTTTGCGACCTACATACCATATAACTTGTCCTGTAGATTAGAATTGCCAAGCGTCCTGTTCTCCCAGGATATGTCCTAGTTTTTCTAGTGTCCTGGGAGGCCCTGTATAGGTAATCAGTGTCCTTAGATTTTAAAGTACACTGGTATAAGGTCAAGTATTGTTAAAATTCGTAACGTTACTCGGTTACAATTCTTACGTTATGGGCGGCCTCATAGGTCGTGAGTTTTGCGGTAAAAACAAGGATGCAACGGACCAAAATGTTAATTGTTGTTTTATTATAAACTAGGGACCCGCCCCAGCTTCGCCCGGTTAAACTTCAAGCATTATACAAACATACCTTCCTCTTGAATCACTCTATCTACTAAAAAAACTGCATCAAAATCCGTTGCGTAGTTTTAAAGATTTAAGCATACATAGGGACAGACAGCGTGAAGCGACTTTGTTTTATACTATGTAATGACTAATGACTAATGATATGACTATTATCATACTTATTTGATTTACATATTAATTTAACTTTTGCAATTCGAGTAAAGCGTCCTGCTTATATACTGATTTGCCCTAGTTTTTCCGACTTCAAATCCTAGGTTTTAAAATTTGGGGTTGGCAACCCTAATGCAGATTCTACACACTGACAGTACGGGCTTATGTCCGGAGTTCCGGGTTTAAGCCAACTGTCAGTCTTGCTTGACGAAGCTTAAGTCTTGAACTAAAACTGGGATTAAGGAAGCTTTTAGTGTGGAATTAGAATCTGTTCAAGTAATGGCAGTTTGGCAATCACGCTAATTGTAAAGGCGTATATTTGTATGTTAACCACACCAAGATAACACAATTTTACGATTGATATTCAAACGTTTATTACATGTTAGTACCATGTTCTATGAACAGTGGCTAAGGGGACCAATTATGTGTGCACTGGCAACAGCCAGCGACATTTTTACGGGGTTTTGGAGGTATGCCGAACACTATGTAAAGTCCCGGAAACCTGCGTTGAAAAGAGAGGATCCTCCGACCAGACAGGGTTTTTTTTATGGTACGTAAAAATCATCCAATGACGAATTAATAAAAAACGAACAAGGACAGGCCTTGGGTGGACTCTTACTGACTAAACGACCTACCCCGTTCCTACATTGCCATACATACCAGGGCCAGAGCCTTCCTTTCAGACACAAACCCTTGACCCTAATTGGCACCAGACAGGGGTTATGTCTGATGGGCAACTGCCCGATAGATGATTTCGGTCTTTGAAGAAGAAGAAGAAACAGGATTCCCTAGTCGTGTTTGGCATGGAATAGTTTCTTCGTGAAGTTATAAACACAACCTTGTTCGTTTAACATAGGCACTTTCATAATTATAATCGCTATTACATAAAAATATTTAGGCTTGGCTTGTTAGCTATTACAGCTAAGTTTCATGGGTCACGCAGCGTTCCATCGATAAATACTTTTTCGCGGTTGATTCACTATGAATAGAAATAACTAGTTTTCTATGTAAAAAGAAAATAAAGAATTAAATCATTTACTAGATATTATAATCTAGAAAATGATTTAATTTATATAAACTTCAATAAGTATTTTGTTTTGGTGAGGAAATCATCAAAAGACTGATCCCACTCGGGGTGGGGGGTGTAGCGAGTGTCAGACTTTTATCGACTGAACCCCACCTGTGTTCCTTCAGCTGTCCTTTGCGTTCCAGGGCCGCGGTAGTATTAACTAGTGTCATTCAATTCTGCGGCCCAAACTTAGATACGTACCTAAGAATATTTTTCACTTTAAATTAGTCATAAAACGGCAGACTGTGTCTAGTTTTATGATTCAAGTCTTGAGGTTTGCTCTAGATTCTAAACTCAACAACTTACTTAAGAGCGTCCAACCCATTAAATTATCGTTCAACCGTAATTGTGACGTTATCATTATCATTACATAGTATAAAACAAAGTTTGCTTTCCCTATGTATGCTTAGATCTTTAAAAGCACGCAACGGATTTTGATGCGGTTTTTTTTAATAGATAGAGTGATTCAAGAGGAAGGTTTATGTGTATAATACATGCATAATATATCCAATATTAGCACCCGTGTGAAGCTGGGGCGGGGCGCTAGTTATAAGTATTTCACGAATATTTAGTGGATATTGAAATCAAAATATCATTACATAATATAAAACAAAGTTGCTTACCGCTGTCCCTATGTATGCTTATGTCGGAGCCTACTGGGGTCCAGAGTCTCTTTCTGAAAGGAAGGCTTGGCCCCAGTGCGTAAGGCAAAGAAGGAACAGGGTGGGCTGTTAGTCAGTAAAAGTCTGACATTGTTACTTAGACGGAGGATTTTTGCCCACTATAAAAAAAGACGTAGATCACTAATATTTTTTCGTTATCAACGACATCGAAGAAAAGACCTTCACCATCTAATTCTTGCATCTAAACATAGAAAGAAGGGGAGACTCCAACATTTTATAAAATGCATTCGCGTGACGTAATCCGGTGACGCGACGCACGACTCGCACTGAAATATAGAAGACTTAAAATATCTTATATCGGGAAGTATTATTACGTAAGCGTGAAACGGAGCATAAACAAAGACAGACTTATTGACTAGCTTTTACCCGCGTCTTCTCTTCCTTGGTCAATCTTATATCTCTCTGTATTATCGTTCATTCAGTTTTAGAAGATAAAATTAGACTATGACATTTAGCTATACAGAATTTCTGTAAATGCTTGTTTACGGAGACGCGGCGCGATGGGCGACACGTTGAGCGTTCGTCGTACATTGTAGCAGCGAGCCGCATTATCGCACGCGCAAACACATACCAATGTACACAGTACGCCCATCTGATCTTAGCGAGTCTGAAGTTAGGCACTGCGAATCTTAGCGCTTGAAAATTCTTCAAAAAATAAATGGTTTACTTAAACAAATAAATGCAATTTGCAGTTGTTATTGCTGTTAAAAACTGTTATTGGCATTTATTTTTTTAAAACCTTTATTTTTGTATGAGTTTTCAAGCGTTAAAATTCGCAGAATAGCCAGTACGCAGAAGCATCTTCACACTTTTTTCCCCTATTCTCTTATTCCAATCGAATGAAAATTGCACATGACCAGAGAGACATAAAAAAATGCCAATGACAGTTGGAAACAGCAACTGCTGATGTCATTTTTTTTTTAATCTTTATTTTTGTACGAATGCACAAGCGCTAAAGTTCCCAGAGCCTAATTTCAGGCTCGAAGTGACCCGCTCTGTTCCCGTGTGCCTTAAAGAGTAGTCAGCAAAGCCTTGGGGACTTTGCAAAAGGGTCGAAGCCTACTGGGGGCCAGGGTCTCTTTCTGAAAATAAGGCTTGACACCAGCGCGAAGGGTAGAGAAGGAATGGGGTGGGGTGTTTAGTCAGTAAAATCTGACACTATTTCCCACTCGGCCCAAGAGCGGGATTCGTCATTGGGTGATTTTTGCCTACCATAAAAAAAGGCTCGAAAAGTTAGAACTGACGTAAGCATAGGTGCAGAAACGATGACAAACAAACAATATTAACTATTCATGTTTACTCATTGTCAAGGCTTTTTTGCCATTTTCGTAGTACTACGAGTAAATAATGTAAAAAATGTAAATAAACTAACTTTGAGCTCAACTAAAGATTTGTTGAGGTGGTCTCATTTTCCTCATCGCGGTTTTTTGTCCTGTTGCTAAGTTTCTAAAGTCCATACCATAAGGAGCTTTTAAATAACACTAGTAGCACGACCGGATTCGCACGCGTGCAAAATACTTATATACATAAAATTGTTTCACCAACGACCATACGTCATCGCTTACTGTCGTGTGAGAAAGTGGTTAAATGTGAGCCTATCAATAATATTAATTTTTTCACTGTTGCTTAGGGCACGAGACCTGAGAATTTGCTATTGCTATAAGCTACCCCCTCCTGAAATAAGAGTCTTGACAAACAAACAATATTGTGATCTTATAAGGATACTGTTTTGGCCGTTTGAGTTACACAACCCTAAAAACAACTTATAAATAATTTATATCAGCGCCATCTAGCGAGAACATGGCCACTAGTTTTCAACCTAAGTGCTTGTTTACGGAGATGCGGCGCGGTCGGCGACACGTCGGGCGTTCGTCGTACACGCAGAAGCGGGCCGCGTCATCGCACGCGCAAACAAACGTATGGTAATGTACGACAAACGCCCAACGCGCCGCATCTCTGTAAACAACCAATATAATATAAAGTATTCTAGCTATCCATCTATCTCTTTCTTCGAGAATGTGTGTATTCGCTCCATCCCATCTCTTATTCAACCACCATTTCTTGTACCTTACAGCTGGAAGACCTAGACTTGACGCTGGCATCAGAGGTGTCAGGACGCTCATCCATGGACCACCCACCTTCCAAGCCGATCAACATAGACCTGTCGCAGCCAGCACATAATCTACACAACACCTTTAACAAGTTAGTATGTTATGGACTTAGTATCTGTGGAATATTGAGACAAAGTTTGATTATACTCGTTAAAAAATAAAAGGGCAGTTTTGATGTTTGTGAAAGGTCTTAGGATGTAACTTGGAATGAAACATTAAAATAATAATTAATTACATAAAGAGTTAAAAAAAAATTGAAATGTATTGCGAATATTCTTTAAAATGAGCCTTTTATTTTTTGACAACTTTAAATGCATGGATTTTCTAAACCCTCAGTGAACGCGAACTGTGCACAAAGCTGAGGTTTCTGGCATGAAAAACAATACATTCAGTAGGTATCTTTCTTAGTGAAACCTGGATAATTTGGATCTCAAGAGACCTATGATTTTAGGTCACTTATGGAAGCTACATTTATCAAGTACAGATAGTCAATGAGGGCCCCGCAAAGTCCATAATTGCCAACAAAAGAGATGGAACTGTCCGAAACATTATTGAAAATGTTAAATATTAATTAAGTGGGTCCCTTATAGAGGCTATTGAAGTAAAATATAATATTTGCATTAAAAATGTAACAATTATAACTCAGATAATAAGTAAGGTTTTTAATTCTCATTAACAGAGGTATAATAACTCAAAAGAGTCGTTGTGTTTTTATACAGCACTTTGGTATATTTAATGCTTACTAAACCAGGTTTCACTGTATCAAGATACTAACCGGCAAGAACAGCACACCTCCGAATTCAGAATTTTCAAATTATAATTAGCTTGAAAACCTGTAAAATGGCATTAAGGCCCCTCGGCCACAGCGACTTTGGTAGCGATACTGTCGCGCGTTTTGTAAGCGCCCGACTGCATCGTATACTAACGCGCGTTAGTTGCATATGTTTTGCGCTATAGAAAATATGCCAACGCGCTAAATCATTCACTACAAAATGTCGCCGCGGGCGAGGGGCCGAAAATTGACACATCCTCACCTCCAAAATCTCAATCTCTTAGTCGATAAATCTGTCGTTACTGCTCAAATTAGTCGCAATTACTAATCTAGTTTCAAACGTGGCGTTACCTCCAATAATCCCTTACTCTCTTGCTCAATGATGGAGTCATCACTGAGCAGTCAATAAAGATACCGATCACATCAATTTAAATGTTAACTAAGGTCAGTGCTAGGTGACGACGGTTTAAAGAGCTCAGCCGTGTCACCTGCGCTTGATCTAATCCAAAGCTTTTATGGCTTCTTAAACACGCGGCTCGTTCAGTCCCCTAACACAATACAAGCTTTAAAAGTAATAGCTTGATGACATCAAATGTGGTTCAACTCTAAATGGGAACTTTTAACATTGGTATGGCAATCTTTCAGTGGGTAGATTTTGCCTTGAGGCAACGTTTACACGACAAAATAGTTTTTTTTAAATTTTATCGCGCCAAAAATTAATTGTTCGTAATTACAGTTTCTTTCAGCGGATCTGTAAGAAAAGAAAAAAAAAGAATTTGTTTAACGGCTCTCATTCCTTGCCAGAAAAATTATCTACCCCGTCTTTTTTTTACATAAAAATATAAAGATAGTGTCAGACTTTTACTGATTAAAAAATCCACCCCGTTCCTTCTTAACCCTTAAAATCGGGGCCGGACCTTTCTTTCTTAAGCCAGTCCACGGCCCCAGTAGGGTTCTGCCCTGCTGAACCCCACGGTTTGCTGACTGCTTACCCCACCTCCATGCACCTGAGCATGGCTTACTCAGTATCTTTTTATATAACCAATCGCACTCTGATTAAAACGTGCTCGATTAATTTAACGTAAAACAATGGTACTATTTAAACAATAATACTGTCCGATAATAAAACTAAACGAGTAGAGATCTAAAAATAATGAGCGGTGACAGCGAACGACACTATATTGTGAATTGAGACTAAATGTGTTGCATCACTATTGAGACCACGGCAGCGGCAGTATTATAGTTGTGGATTAAACGCCAGATGCCTTACCACGAGATCATAACGCGATTCATTTTACGACTGAACTAAAGGGATTTTTTTATGGTATGTAAAAGTCATCGAATGACGAATCCCGCTCTTGGGCGGAGCGGGACAAAGTGTCAGACTCTTACTGACTAAACAAGCTACTCCGTCCCTTCCTTGCCTTAGTTCCGGTGTTCCGCTTTCGCATCAACCCTTGGCCCCAGAAGGCTTCGACCCTGCTGGGCCCATACAGTTGCTGACAACTCCTTGACGCGCGCGGCAACAGTGCGCGCCGTCGACGTCACGGTATGGCGTAGGCTGTAGGATTGGCCGAAAGAGTTACCATAGCCCTTGAAAGCAAAGGTCAACTGAAAGAGTAGAATTTAGTCAGTAAAAGTCTGACACCTCATCTTGCAATATCAACTGGGTTTTGCGGAAGAGGTTATTCGATGGTTTCGTAGTAAAAATAAATGGATAATCTGGTCTGCATCTCTTAGTTTCATTAACTTTAAAAATTTGATATGAAAGTTAATGTGATTTAGTTCAGTTTGAGCTTCAAAATATTACTTTCTCTCTTGATTACTATTTTTGTCTGTGTAAGTAGGTATATATATCACAATTTGGATAGCAACTGCAAAATTTTTAATTGCTTAAATATGCAGGGTGTCATTGACATCGTAACGCATACGAATACCATAGATCCAGTACCTGATTCTAGACCGCCCAGTGGTGGAATTTTTTGTCGGTTAATAATATAGTCCTTTAATGGTTTGTTTACTAAGTAACATGTATTGTGTTTGTGTTGTTTCTTCGATCTTTCAATAATTGTTATTATCTTAACAACAAACAACAACTGAAACTGAACTGAACTGAACTGTAGGGGCTCAGCAGGGTTGATGAGAAACACCAGGGCCCTGGACCTAAGGCAGGAAGAAGCAGTGGGTCGTTTAGTCAGTAGAAGTCTAACACTATCTCCCGCTCCGCCCCAGGGCGGGATTCGTCATACGATGATTTTCACTACTATAAAAAAAAAACTTTCCAAATGCTGGGCAAAGGCCTGCTTTCCTAGGATGATGCCTAAATCGTCCCGCCTTCGTGGCTTGCCGCATTCCCGTTGAATGATTTCAGGGCACCAATTTTGTGTTTTATGGGCCAACTGCTCGAGTGGCATGCGACAGACACGTCTAGTCCAATCCCACTTAAAGTTCTGACCATCTGAGTCACGTCAACGGTCTGTAATTTGGAGCGCAGTATAGTATTACGAACACGATCCTCTAATATGTATACTGCGCTCCATAGCACACTTGTAAACCTTGAGTTAAAACTTTTAGATGTTAGCCCCTTAAGCACCAATTGTACATAAGTCTGTACAACTTGATGACCTTATAAAATTCTTAATTGTCTTTTTTGCACACATTTTTAAGAAATTTATTTCACGTAAATTTTAGTATTTATATTATTATTTTTTAGAAAAATTCAGTGAAAGTTTTTTTTACTTATTTCATTTATTTATTATAAGAGGTCTATGAACGAAACTCCAAAACTATAAAAAATAATGTTAATTATTATAAAGCTTCATCTGTTTGTTTGAACGCGCTAATCTCAGGAACTATTGATTCAAATAATTGTGTGTTAGATAGCCCCATCTAGCGAAAAAGGCTTGCTGCTTGCAATCAAAGATGCAAGTAAAACCACGTCAGATACCTTGTATGCTACAATCAATCAGTATAAAGTTAAGTAGAACAAAACAACAGAAGAAAGTAGGCCGTCTCAAATTCACCGTAATACAATCAATAACAAACAACTACTCACAGCAAGACCATAACCAAACGAGAATTATTTCATAAAAGGCAAAGGCCAATTAACTTTACAGCCTAAAGAGCCACAAACAAAAGCTTAAAACTCCTTATTCTTTAAATTAATTACCATGGATGACTAAGCATTAATATAGTTGCAAAAAGGGAAAGTAGGAAAAGATGGACGGATGGATTGAAAGCGCGAATCTTTTTTTTTTTTGTTGCCATAGACAGATGATGCGATACTTTTACTTTTCATATTGTGATAGTCGAGTTGATGATGTATTGTGTTTTACTTGACAATTAATGTCCGAGTTGATGGTTGGGAATAAAAATGGTCGTTAATAGATTAGATTAGTTAAAATATAGGCGTCGTCATGTCTGAGATTAATTAATTTTAACTATGGAATATCTTGAGACATTAAAAATCACGACTGACTGGTATTCTTCCTAAAGAAAAAGTGACAGTCAATTGGATAATTGCCTGCCTTAGGTCCGGTATCTTAAACCAAAATAAATTTATATGTAATGGCAATCATATATAAATTTATTTTGGTTTGATCGTCATTAGTTAAATTAATTGTCAAGTAAACTATTACTTGACAATTAATTTATCTATATAGATAGAAGATAAATACTACGACAAAACCGATGCACTAGCAAATAACACTGTACAAAGGAACTGGAATAGAACATAAAATATGTTTATAAAATTGTCGCAACATATTATCATCCAACGTAATGTCAGCTTTTCTTATAGAAACCCTCCGAAACGGCTTCATCGATTTTTATTATAAAGTTGTTTATTGGTAAGTCTGAGAATAGGTCGTCGGCTATGTTTTACCCTTGTGCCTCCATTTCTATCTATCTAAAATAAGTATAATTTTTCTGTATTGTTTGTACTTGTCACCTAACTCCTAAACGATTGCATCACTGCTTACCATCAGGTGGGATCGCAGTCAAGCACTAGTTTATTGCATGTAAAAAAAAAAAAATGGCTTGACCGATTCATTTGAAAGTCAGGCCCAAATTCACTAATAAAATTAATCGTGATTATTTAAAATAAAACAGAGTTTGAGCGTCTAATCGAGATTATAGCTTTATTTTTCGTCCAAAACAAAACACTGTTTTCTTTTAAATAATCGCGATTAGTTTTATTGATGAATTTGGCCTTAAGTCTATATTTGAGAGGCTCCGTAGATGGTTTGAAAATACAATTACAACCGGTAAGTGACGCTGTAATTGGGTTCTGAGATTTTCTTTTCTGTCTAAAATCATTTTCGGGCAGGACAACGTTTGCGAGGCGCTAGTATAGTAACAGAAGTAAGAATATACAAAGAGTTTCGTAACTTATATCATTATTTAAAAGAGTTATTCTGCATGTTCTTCATAGAGGAAAAGGTCCAGCTTCTCTTTTTTGACTGACTGACATTTACACAATCCAAAAAAGAAGGAGTATATGGTTTTTTATTTTTTTATTTGATTTTTGATTGGCTGACTGATTACAACGAGGTACTAAACTAGTTCTATTGACAACATTGCATGATATGTTACCCAGGTGGATATTCGGTTTATACCTCAAAGTGGCGCGCGCTCAAAGGAGGTGTAACGGTGTCACCTCAGCCCAGAACATGGCCCTCCACTGTTTTAGGTTATATTATGCTTTCTAATGTCGGGGGCGTCCGGTTTATGTGCTGATGTTGCTTAACTCCGGTGGTGGACTCGCCTTTATGATTTTTTTTTTCCGCTATTAAGGTCTCTCGGTATTATTTATTAGAAGCTTTTGAGGGAACTTAGGGCCGAAACTACGTTTAACACGCTTTCGTGACGGGGAGCCGTTGCGTGATAAAGCGCGTGTGTCGTGTCATCGTATGTGACGATCCCCGTCACGGAAACCGGACCTGCGCAGTGTTGCTTGTTCAATTTTAACGGTGTGCATGTAGTCGTTTCAATGGAGAACGGAATGAATTACTAAATGATTATTGATTTTTATTTTGTAAATAGGTTTTTACAAACTCTTTTACACGTCATTTTTTTTCGTGTATTGAAAGTATATGAACATGATGAGGTATTGCGTAGCAAAATGTGCCCGCAACGAAGCATTTTTGTATGGCACGGCGCAGGCAACAGTTTAACGTAGTTTTGGTCCTTAATTGTTCTTTCTTTATTAAACTGTCAATAACAATAATTAAAGTCGATGTGTTGTCTAATCACATGGCAAATATATATGTATTTTAAAATTAAATGACGACACGGTTGGTGCTTTGATTGGGGATTGGCTGTTACGCTAAGTGTCGTCTGGTTAGATTCCTACATGGATATTGGACAAAGTAATATTTGTATGGCCTAGAAATAATTAGTAGCTCCGGGTCTGTGTCTTGTGTAAATGAATTTACTTATTTGTGTGGGGCATTCTCAAAAGCTAACAATCATAACAGCTGACATAAAATTGACAGCAAATCCCTTTTTTTTGTTAGAATTGGTGTACAAAGTAGTTTGATCTTCACATAAAGTGGCCCATTTACATGTGGTGTGCGAATATTTAATTTCAAAATACTTTTAATTACTGCTTACCATCAGGTGGGTTCGTATTCAAGTTAGTTTGCATCACATAAAATAAAATATAAAGATGTCATACTGATTTCTTTTGTACAAAATCTGCTTTATTTTAAATTTCACAGCATCTAAGTTATCTCAAACGAAGACAGGCTTCAGCCTTTTAAATGTAATAATGTAGAGTACGTGGCAAATAAGTTGAACCAAAAATAGCCATCGTTCCTATGGTCGCAGCCCGGTTTATATATATATGTTACGGGTAAAGCTAGAAGTTGGAGTAAACCTAGGTTTACCCGGGTAAACTTAGTATTACCCAAGCTTCTTGGGTAAAGTCCGAATAAAAAGTAAAATCAATTTTAATTCGGGGTTTACCCATGCTCACCTAGGTCTACCCAACTCTGGCTGGGTAATGTTAGGTGTTGCGTTATTTTCGCACCCGTGGCGTAATTCTGGGGGGCCCGCGTTATCTGCCCGCGCGGCCACACACGTCCCTTACTTAGTGACATAATGGCGACCGAGCAAAGTGCAAATATATCACCAGAAGAAAGCTTACGAGAGCTTGCAAATGAACAGTCGATTTCAGGAGGCTAGGGTTTTATTTTATGGTAGGTAAAAATCATCCAGTGACGAATCCCGCCCTTGTGTGGAGTGGGAAACAGTGTCACTCTTACTGACTAAAGAACCGACCCCATTCCTACGTTGCCATATATACCAAGGCCAGAGCTTTCCTTTCAGGTGCGATCCCTTAGACCCAGTTGGCTTCGACCCTTCTGCAGGGTCCCTACGATTTGCTGACAACTCCTTGAGGGGTGCGGGAACAGTGCGCGCCGTCGACGACTGGGCTTGGTCCGGACGGTTACCAGACGACTGGACGGCGAGCTACCCATTGCTCCCCATCCACAAGCCCGTGCCTTCGGTGGCCGGAAATCGGGATCGGAATCTCGGCAGCGTCTCGGGCGGGAGCGCCCAGTCAGCTTCCTTCTTTGCTAGCATTACTGCTTCGCAGAAGGAGCCGTCCGCCTGCCACTCCTCCTCGCTCCGGACTATGGCCTCGACCAAGGCCCGGCGCGAGAGATGGCCGCCGCCGATCGCCCCCACGGCGATATTTGGCCACGGCGGCAAAATTTTGCAATTCAAAATGTCACATCAGTTTATCTTGCTGAAATAATGGCTGGGTAATATTTTAAATTAATTCGTCTAATTAATTAGTGAAATGAAAATCTGGGTGCAATTTAAACATTTATTATTTAAAAAACATACAAAGGCGAACGTAATATTGCAAGCTACTGAGTAATGAACAGATAACGCGGGCCCCCCAGAATTACGCCACGGGTGCGAAAATAACGCAACACCTAACATTACCCAGCCAGAGTTGGGTAGACCTAGGTGAGCATGGGTAAACCCCGAATTAAAATTTATTTTACTTATTATTCGGACTTTACCCAAGAAGCTTGGGTAATACTAAGTTTACCCGGGTAAACCTAGGTTTACTCCAACTTCTAGCTTTACCCGTAACATATATATTCCACAACTATCACACAACGCTGTCTAGTCTCAAGCTAAGAAGAGCTTGTGTTTTGAGTACTAGACAACTGATAAACATACTTATATATTTCTAAATACCTACATATTATAGTAAAATAACACCCAGACACAGAACAAATGATCGTGCAAATCACACAAACATTTGTCCTGGGTGGGAAAACAAACCCACGACCTCCAGCGTAGCAGTCAGAATCACTAGACTGACAGGCCAGTCAAATAAGTTTCAATTGAGCCTCTAACTCTGTTACTGCATTTTGTTTCAACTTATAAGCTGCGTATTTGCCTATTGTAATCCACATTGGCCATATTTACTATATTGTACTATTATATTAATAAGTGTTTATAATTTTCCAGGGGCATGTCCAACCTGATGAACGAGCGTCCAAGTCTGAACATGTACCAGAGCGGAGAGTCGCTGATGCGCATGTCTCCTCCTAGCCTTGTGTCCTCACTCCTCATGGAGAGCTCTGGCACCTTCAACGCCGAGTCTATCGAGAGCAGCAGAAAGTCTATGCCTTCGCATAAGGATTCAGGTAAACATTATACGTTTTCAGCCGGTGCGGCTTCTGAAACCAAAGTCCGAACCCGGTATGAGGGCTAAAAAGGAATGGGATGGGTTGTTTAGTCAGCCGCCCCGCCCAAGGGCGGGATTCGTCATTAGATTTTCCCACCATGAAAAAAAAAGTAAGGTTGGAATAAACGTTTTCTTTCTTGTCTCCTCTGATAGATTATATTTATTTTGTAAATAGGTTTTAAAATAACCCTTTTACATGTCAATATTTTTTTTCTTTTCGTCAGTTTAAGCTAGATGAGACCGGTGTTTCCTAGCTGACTACCCTGAGAAGTAACACCGAAACAAACTCAGGGGTCAAAGTTTCTTTTAAAATCCATACAGTAATCGTGTATTGGTCAAATCGTATGAGAACCATGCAGATTAGTGTCTCAGGTGGTCTTTTGAAAGAACCACCAGATTTGAGTAGACCTGTCCAGTCTATGCAAGCATGCGCTCTGATAAGTATCTGCTTCTTCTTCGTGCACTCTTGACTGAGTGGTCGTGGTCATGTGTCGGTCGAGTCCTGCGCCATCGCCTCTCTCGCGATGCGACGCCATGAAGTTCTATGTTTGGCGGCTTGGGAGTTTTCGTTGACGCTGCAATGCGTCACTGATTTGATGAGGTCTTTCCACCGTGTTGGAGAGCGTCCACGTGATCTTTTGCCCTCAACTTTCCCTTGCACTACAAGTCGCTCCATTGAGTCCTCGTTACGGGTGATATGCCCGAATAACTTGAAAATTCGTATTTGCATAGACGATGATAAGTATCAATCAGCTAGGTTACGTAGCAAGGATTGCAGCCATGGTCCACTTATGCAGTCAGGGCTGGGTGACGCAACCGTCAAGTTGCCGCCTCACTGATCACACTACTCACATAACCTGTGCGGATAGGGAAGCATGTGTCGGTCTTATATACTAAGTTAATGTTACAATAACGATACTCTATGTTAGTAGTGGTATTTGATTTCTCCTGTACGCTATATGGTAAACTAGGATTTAGATTATCAAGAACTAAAGGATGTAGAATGTCTTTCTTATAAGTGTAATTAAGTAAAGTTCATTTAAGTTTCAAATGTAAAACTACGCATGAATGTTCCCAATATCACCGTAATAAAACTTGGTTTTAATAACTGCCCCACAGGTGATAAGCATTATAAATAATGCCTGGACGATTTGATTATTACTATAGTGTTACGCCGTAAAAACAGAACACGTCGTTTCTTCGACAAAGTTGAGAGTATCACCGAATAATTAAAACGCATTGCTAGTCGAAACCTCCAGAATAGAAGTACGTACCAGGGCCTAGCAAATTCTAGAAAAATCGGACACGTATACGTAGGTACTCAATAATTCTGAGAACTTTTGTAGGTACTTAAGTAACCTGGTAAAGGAATTTGTACCTTCAGTCTTTTGCTATAGAGTCGAAGTTCGTATGAGTCGTGGGTAGGTACCTACCTACCTACTCGTAATAAAAATGATTTATTGCTTCGCGGAAACGGTTTCTTTTGTTCTGGTGTGGCCTCGAACCTTCGGTATCTAGAATTTTCTTGGCTCTGAGTATAAATACGTGTTCGCTGGCCGGACGGGAGTCAGTTTGATTTCGACTGCGATCGAGTGCGACTACGTCAAGTGAAGATTGTTTCATCCATACGACGACCTAAGCGATATTTTTACGGATCTCTAGAGTGCATTACGAAGTGGTTTATTGACGATTGGACTAAATTGGTGTTTTGTTTGTGGAAAATAAATCTCTCTACTAGTAAACCGGCATTTGATTACTCACGTTCGTAACAACTGGTGTCAGAAGTGAGATGCCATTACTACAGAGAGACGACGAACAGCGACCACGAACAAGGAGACAAACGGAGATGGATGCTGCCAGTGGCGGTCCCTTCATACAAGCCCAAAAGCCCGGCTTGCCTTACTAAAATGCCCGATAAGAATCAATATCAAACCCGAACTATTTAAAAGTTCGCGCGCTTAATTCTTATCAAAATAACATAAAGAATCTACTTATGCTGCACTAAACTAACATCGTGATTGGTCGCGCGCAGAGTTTCGCAAACACTTGCGTAGATGTAGATGATGATATAGCTATCTCGCTTACACTTACAGGCTTTTACCGGGCTTTCAAATACTCTTGTAATGTCTGTACTGTCACTTTCGCACTCATAGCGATGCGCCGTATAAGTACTTAGGACGTTTTGCGTCTAGTATAGAAGATTTAAGCCGGGCTTGCGCATGAAGTTGTACGCGTATGCGTGACCTTGTCAACTTGCCACATCTGTAATGTTGCCATTTTAGCAACGTTGTGAGATCTTGGAGACTTTTAACGAGTTTGAAGACTTTTTTAAAGATTTAGCAACAGTAAAAACTAGCGGTTTTTTAAAATAACGAAATTAAATATTCAAGCGTTAATTTAAAAATAAAAAAATGCGACATCTAGCTGAATAAACTTTTGGTTTTTGTTAAATTTTTTGCATAAAAATGAAAACACTGGAACTTTGCGTAAATAGTTTTTGACACTCGAGTGCAACTAACTTCAGTTTTATTTTGAGTGGCAAAACTTTTGTTGTTTTTCGTGTGTTTTCTTAGATTTTCCCAGTGTTATATGTAACTGTTTTGGTGACTTACCTACAACAATGGAGGTAATTTTACCTTGTGAGGATTTAAAATGCGTTCAAGTTTTGATTGGCGAAGATAAGGTAAAATCTTTAAACTTTGCTCAGAAAAAACAGTTAATTTCTTCATTAATACCGATTCCTAATCTGTGTATTTCACAGTCTAGTAAATCGCATAAACGAAAATTTAATAGATCAGTGTATATATAAATTAATCACATTTACCTACAGAGGGATTAGATTCATTATTTGACATTTAATCAAACTATTTCGACAAAAAAACAATAAAAAGTTAATTGATTTGCCTGTATTCTAGTCCTGATCTAAAAGATCGTAATGTTTTGGAATTAATTGATTTTATTCATGAGAATAACCTCGAAGATGCCTTTTCCGACTTGCTAAAGTTAGTGTATCTTGTTTTAACTATTCCGGCTGTAATGTAATTTAATCATTTCAGAAAGATAAACGATTCCAATTAGAATATAAATAATTTATTTAAATTCCTTTTTATATTCTATGTAGCTATTTTTTTTTCTTTTGTTTTGAAACTTTCTGTTTTGTTTTTTTTTTGTCTGTAACCAAGCAAGCATTGCATGCAAGCATTTACTTACCATAACTTTGTTTCCTCGAGCAATGAACCAAACCAAATGGCTTTTTTCAAAGCCACCGGAGGTATGCAATTGCTGATATGTTTATTATATTCAATCTAGTACTAGCATGCCTTCAGTGAGTGAAATTGAAGAAAAAATAGGAAAGAAGATGGTTGAATTCACTTTTAATTTATTGTATCTCACCAGTAGTTTATGAGAAAATTGCGATGATCCATACGTAGGTACTTACATACTCAGTCCAAAACTGAACTTTCTTTTTTTTAAATTGGTTTAAATGTTTTGGGCTTGCCTTATATTGAAACCCTAGGCACGCCACTGGATGCTGCGCGCCACCGTCTGGAGGAGGAAGATCAGGTCAGTGTGGGAGCAACAGCAGCTGCTGAGGCGCCAACAGGACCTTCCTCGGAAATTAACCTAGCTGCAATGTTGGCCGCCATGCAAGCTAGTATGGAAGCCGCTCGCCGCGAACAGGAAGCTAACCAGCGCCAGCTCCAAGACTTAATCGCGGCTAACCAAGAAGAAGCCCGCCGCGAACAGGAAGCCGCTCGCCGCGATCAAGAGGCTAAGCAAAACCTTATCCTCGACAAAATCGATCACGGCCTCGTCACACTGGGCGAGAAAGTAAAGAATCTCACTTTAGAGGTTAAGGAGGTCTCCGCCCGAACTGATACTTTGGAAACCCGAATAGATGGCCATGAAGATCGCCTGCTGGACATCAATAGAAAAATTGTCAAGCTGGAAGCACGCGAACCCATTACCATTGGCTCATCAGCGCACACCCACTGTACGTCGGCCGCAAAGTTTGATGTGCCACGTTTTGACGGCACGTCGTCATGGACTGCCTTCAAATACCAATTCGAAACGTTGGTGAAGACAAACCGCTGGGATGATGAGCAGTCTTTCGCGGCGTTAACCTTAGCTCTACGTGGGGACGCCCTACTGGTCCTAGAGAACCTTCCTTCGGACGGTAGGACCTTGGAGCGTCTAATGGAAGGGTTAGACACCCGCTACGGTGACAAGCACCTCGAGCACGTATTCCGCGCGCAGCTTCGCGAGAGAACACAAAAGCCCAACGAGAGCCTCCAACAGTGGGGTGTCGAGGTTGAACGGCTGGTGCGGCGCGCATACGTGTCGATGACACCGGAGACCGTGGAAGTATATCTGGTGCAGGTATTCATCGACGGTCTACGGGATACTGAAGTAAGAGCTACGGTGCGACTTGGACACCACCAAACTCTGAAGAGTGCGATGGCTCACGCTTTGGAAGTGGAAGCCGTACGACAGGATTCACGCACGCACAGGGTTCGAGAAGTGGTGGTCTCGCCTTCAGTGCAGCCGCGCCAACGAGAAGGGGTAGTTTCTTCTTCGGCAAAGTCCCGATATATTCCGACGTGCTACGGGTGCGGAGAAAAAGGGCACATTCGTACCGATTGCCCCAAAAGAAAGAGGGGAAGTGTGGACTCCGGAACCCAAGTTAACGAAGAGTCGTTAAACTAAATGTCGCCAGGGCCGCGGGGCGGGTGCTGGCTGGTCAACTTAAGGCCCCAATCATAACCATCAATGAAGTCCACAACGGAAATAGTTTAATCATCGAAGGAACATTGAATGAACGTGCTTGCAATTTCACCGTTGACACCGGGGCGTCACGGACTATTATAAAACCTGAGTTGCTGAAACGCACGATTTTGTGGCAAAGAAAGTCTCCATCCTGCCGACTTCAGACAGCAACCGGGCAGCCAGTCTCCGTCCTCGGTGATACAGATATAGAGTTAAAAATCGGTGACCAAGTGTATACCCATTCTGTTTTAATCGCAAATATTACCGATGATTGCATTCTGGGTCTGGACTTCTTGCGGAAATACCGGTGTGTTTTGGATATTGATAGGGGAGTATTGAAGTTTCCAGACCAAGAAGTGTTCCTGCGTGGAAACAACACATGTAACCTCTATTGTTTAAAAGATACGACATTGGCTCCGAGAACAGAAACTTTAGTTGAAGTAAAATTCCCTAAGAAAATCAGGCAACAAAGATGCGTAATAGTTGAGGATACTGACCGGCACCCGGAACTCATCACTGCGAGGACTTTAGTAATGACGAAAGGGAAATCTAAAGTGAGAATAATAAATCTTGGGAAAAAGGAGGTCCATTTGAAGAAAAACAGTGTTGTTGGAAGATGTGAAGAAGTGAAGTATCTCCGCCAAATCAACACATCTCCAGTGAAGCAGGACTCGACAAAAGGTGAACCTGACCACATCCAGCAACTTCTGGAAAGTTCTAAGAACAATTTGTCGACCTCAGAACTACAGCAAGCCAGGGAATTTCTGCTACGGTTTCGGGATATTTTTGCGACAGGAAAGGACTGCGGAAGAACAGGCCTCGTCAAGCATGAGATAGACACAGGTGATGCTAGACCAATTAAACAGAGACCGCGCCGCATACCCTGGGCTAAAGAAAATGAAGTGGCAGAAATGGTAAAGGACATGGCTGCCAGTGGAATAATTGAGCCTTCTACGAGCCCATGGTCTTCTCCAGTAGTCCTGGTGAAGAAGAAGGACGGCAGTACAAGATTCTGTGTTGACTACAGAATGCTGAACAACGTCACGAAGAAGGACAGTTATCCCTTGCCGAGGATCGACGATACGCTGGATATGCTCAGTGGTATGAGGTGGTTTTCAACCATTGATTTGAAAAGTGGCTACTGGCAAGTGGAAATCAGCGAGAAAGATAAAGAGAAGACAGCGTTCAGTACGGGCATTGGCAATGGCCTGTGGCAATTTAACGTCATGCCTTTTGGGCTGTGCAACGCTCCAGCGACCTTTGAACGCCTCATGGAACGAGTCATGGTTGGTCTTCTTGGTGACGTCTGTCTAGTATATTTGGATGACGTCATTATAATGGGCCGCACTTTCAAGGAAAACCTAAGGAACATGGAAAAAGTGTTCACCAGAATACGAGGGGCTAACCTAAAACTAAGCCCAAAGAAGTGTGCCCTGTTCAAGAAGGAGGTCAGCTACCTAGGACATGTGATTTCCGCCGATGGAGTGAGAACCGACCCCGAGAAGATAAAGGCTGTGCAACAGTGGCCAGTTCCGAAGAATAAAACAGAAGTACGTGCATTTCTAGGGCTATGCACATACTACAGAAGGTTTGTTATGAGTTTTTCGGACATTGCAAAACCTTTGCATCAACTGACTGAGGAAAAACGAGTTTTTATCTGGAACAAGAATTGTGAGTCAGCATTCAACGAGCTGAAGCAGCGGCTATGTGAAGCACCTATACTGGGGTATCCGAGCAGAGATGGAAGATTTGTCGTTGACACTGATGCCAGCAATACGGGAATTGGTGGCGTATTGTCACAAGTGCAAGGTGACAGACAGATCGTGATCGCTTACTTCAGTAAGGCACTTTCAAAGCCCGAGAGGAACTACTGCGTTACTCGACGAGAACTGCTGGCTGTGGTAAAAACCTTGCAGCACTTCCATAAGTACCTCATAGGAAGGCAGTTCACGTTGAGGACGGACCACGCTGCATTGAAATGGCTGCTACAATTTAAAAACCCGGAGGGTCAAGTTGCAAGATGGCTCGAGCAGCTACAGGAGTTCAACTTTGTGACGGAACATCGGAGTGGAAAAGGGCATAACAATGCTGATGCCCTGTCGCGACGTCCGTGTGATGAGGACTGCAAACACTGCCAGCAAAACGAAGCCCGAGAACACGTGAACGTAATTAGGACTGAAGGCAACTTCAAGAAATCCCAGGAAGAAGATGACGATATTCGACCAATACTGGACTGGATGCGTAGTGGAGCTAGGCCCCAATGGAGTGAAGTATCGTCACTTAGTCCCGTCACAAAGAGCTATTGGGCGCAGTGGGACAGTTTAGTCCTAGAAGATGATGTGCTCTGTAGGAAATGGGAATCGAACGATGGCAAGGAGGTAACCACACAAGTGATAGTACCACGAAGTGAAGTGGTCCCCCTGCTACAGGAAATACACGATGGTGCTTCTGGTGGACACCTGGGGATTAAGAAAACTCTACTGAAAGTGAGACAGCGGTATTACTGGCTCAATTGTAGGGATGACATAGAGCAATGGTGTCGGAAATGTGCAGCGTGTGCATCTGTGAAAGGACCACAGACTAGAAGCAGGGGCAAGCTTCAGCTGTACAACGTGGGAGCCCCTTGGGAACGAATTGCCATCGACGTCGCTGGACCATTTCCAATTACAAATGACGGAAACAAATACATAGTGGTGATCCAGGACTATTTCACAAAGTGGCCCGAAGTTTTCGCCATACCCAACCAGGAAGCGACGACAGTGGCAAAGAAGGTGGTTGAAGAAGTAGTGTGTCGGTATGGCGTACCTTTGGAGATCCATTCCGATCAAGGCCGAAACTTCGAATCTGCGCTGTTCCAGGAAATGTGTACCCTTCTGGGGATTTACAAAACACGCACAACACCTGCGCATCCACAGTCGGACGGAATGGTGGAAAGATTTAACCAAACCTTGGAGAATCACCTGGCTAAGGTTGTCGATGACCATCAGAAGGACTGGGACCGGTATATTCCCCTATTTCTGATGTCTTATCGATCAGCAGTGCATGATAGCACCGGACATACTCCAGCAAGAGTGAATTTCGGCAGAGAGATGAGACTTCCAGTCGATGCTATAACTGGCGTTCCACCTGACAAGACTAAGCCAGTTACGGACTACGTCAGTGACCTTCAAGATCAATTGGACGAAGTGCATAAACGAGTACGTGAGAATAGCATGAACACCAGCTCCAAAATGAAAACTAGGTACGACCGTAATGCCAACACCAAGGGATTTGAAGAAGGTGCACTAGTCTGGCTCCACAACCCGCTCCGACGAAAAGGGAAGTCGCCGAAACTTCAAGCTCGATGGGAGGGACCTTACACCGTGATGAAAAGGATTAACGACGTGACCTATCGCATCAAGAAAGGACTAAGAGGGAAGCCTAAGGTAGTCCACTTGGATAGACTGGCGCCGTACCGTGGATCTAATAATGCTCGGGACGAGCATGACTAAGAGGGGGGCACTGTTACGCCGTAAAAACAGAACACGTCGTTTCTTCGACAAAGTTGAGAGTATCACCGAATAATTAAAACGCATTGCTAGTCGAAACCTCCAGAATAGAAGTACGTACCAGGGCCTAGCAAATTCTAGAAAAATCGGACACGTATACGTAGGTACTCAATAATTCTGAGAACTTTTGTAGGTACTTAAGTAACCTGGTAAAGGAATTTGTACCTTCAGTCTTTTGCTATAGAGTCGAAGTTCGTATGAGTCGTGGGGTAGGTACCTACCTACCTACTCGTAATAAAAATGATTTATTGCTTCGCGGAAACGGTTTCTTTTGTTCTGGTGTGGCCTCGAACCTTCGGTATCTAGAATTTTCTTGGCTCTGAGTATAAATACGTGTTCGCTGGCCGGACGGGAGTCAGTTTGATTTCGACTGCGATCGAGTGCGACTACCCAAGTCAAGTGAAGATTGTTTCATCCATACGACGACCTAAGCGATATTTTTACGGATCTCTAGAGTGCATTACGAAGTGGTTTATTGACGATTGGACTAAATTGGTGTTTTGTTTGTGGAAAATAAATCTCTCTACTAGTAAACCGGCATTTGATTACTCACGTTCGTAACAATAGTTATTAACACACTACTCTCTTATATTACGCATTTTTCAAACTACGTACGCTTTTCTTGTTATGTCCCCCTGACCTCCTATTCATCATTTGATTCATAATATACACACCATTCCACACCAAAGAATATCTCATATTGAAAGAAAGAAAACAATGATTATTTCTGCTCCACACAACTTATTTAAACTAAAAATACTTAAAAATAAAATTATCGAGACCAGAGGCAGTTAACTCTCTTAAATATGCAACGATATTAAAAAAAAAAAACAATAAATTAATTGATTATTTTCCAGGTCTACCAATGTCAGGACGCGACAGCATTGACCCGATGATGACGAGCATGACGCTCAGCATTCTCGACGAAAAGGACATGAGCACAAGCTTCCTCTCGCAAACCACGTACCCTGACAACGATAGCCTGATGGATTCCCTACCGCCTTCCCTCGTCAGCTCCGTCAACTCTTCATACGTCATCTCCAACACTTCCAAACAGCCCAAAGAAAGCACGGACTCCAACATATTCTCCTCAGCAACCTTCACCCATTTAGAAGCCTCAGAGAAACTCCTTT
This sequence comes from Mythimna loreyi, assembly GCA_029852875.1. Taxonomy (NCBI): domain Eukaryota; kingdom Metazoa; phylum Arthropoda; class Insecta; order Lepidoptera; family Noctuidae; genus Mythimna; species Mythimna loreyi. The sequence continues at coordinate 9,498,714 of CM056795.1, read as the reverse complement.
CAGCCCGACCAAGATGCCAACTCTACAACAGTTATACGAAAAGAGAATCTGGCATCCGCAACTCAGAATCCTATACTAAATCCCGTGAAGAAGCCTGCCAAATCGACACAGCGAAAATTCTCAACGAAAACTCCGATAAGAAAGATTCGCCGAAAAATGTTAATCGTAACGTACCGACGACTGAAATGGCTGAACCGATCACCTTACACTACTCTAATAATAGGTTTAGCAGAAGGGATAATGACGCTGAGAAAGAAAACTTTGAAACCGACGATGCTTTCTACAAGGATATGGGGCTGCCGAAACCTGAGGATGTTGGGCGAAACAGTTTAAACGTGACTTTGGGGAAGCAAGAGCTGAACGAGATAATCCAAGCGCGGCAGAAGTTGTCTCTAGCAAGGAAAGCATTGCCTACGGAACCTGAGAAGTCGATACCAGCTTCTGCAGACACTTCACCAATAAAAACGATTCAGTTGCCGAATCAAACCGTGATCACAGTACCCCGACAGAGTATGGAGAACGCTTCAGAATTGTTGTCAAGACGAAGAGTGTTGAACGGCAATGGTTTCGATAGACCTGAAGAGCCAGTTGTAAGAGACACTCCTAAAAGAAATGCTACGTTTAAGAAGTTGTCGCCCAAAGCGAGCGCTATGGATACGACGGTGGTGTACATGAAGGGGGATGATAATCAAATTATAGATATTAATTCGGCTACGCTTAATTTAATTGATGTTGGGGATAGGACGTTACAGCAAGAACATCGGGTATGTATTTTTGTATGTTATTAGTTTTATTATGTAAACCACTATCTCACTTGATGGTAAGCGATGATGTGGTTGACGATGGGGCATGCTTACTTAGAAGTAACCTATTTATTCATGATCATCATCAGCCTTATGTTTCCAACAGCTGGAACACAGACCTCCTCTCTAAGAGAGGGAATGGGCCATAATCGATCACATGGGCCCAGTGGGGATTAGTGGATGTCACATGTCTTCGAATTTTTGATTCAAGGACTGTTTCCTTATGATGTTTTCCTTCACCGTTTTGAGAGCAGTGATGATTAAATAAATTACACAAAGTAACGCGCCTGGCTAGGATTGAACCCATAGCTTACAACTCGTAAGTCGGGGCCGTTACCACTCGACCACCACTGGTCTCACCTTTTTACTTTTTATTATAACTTTGCAGGATTGGGGATCCCAAGAGCGAGCGATGGTAGGTTCGAGCGAGAGCACAGACACGGGTACCTTCAGCTCTTCCAGTCCACCCGACAGTGTTCCCGACACTCAACCTACACATGACCCACGTAAGTACTAAATCTATTTATTCAAGCCTTTAACTGCCCACGTTGGATTGGTCCGACGAAAGTTTTCGCATTATATTCACCAGAGTTTTATATTTGCGACTAGGTACTTCATCTCCTTTAGCTCTTTAATTCCGATAGGTGATAAGAGCCGACGAGGTAGAGTATTTGGTCGTGATGTCCTAGTGGAATAAAAGCGAGATTTCGTCGGATATATCGAATGTAGGCGGCTTAAAAGGATAATACACAATCACAATACGGTCAAGGGAAGGTTGGTGGGGTTGGTCGCAAAAGCAAATGGGGGTATTATAAGCAATGATATGGTTGTGGATTGAAAGGACAGTTATGTGGCTATTTGGATGAAACGCTTATATATGAAGCCGGTGGTTTACTGACGGGAAAAATTATGCACTGTAAACAAAGGTTTAGGAAAGAAAGATTTTGACAAGATTAACTGCGCAGTGGTTAAGCGATTGGCTACCGTACTACGTGTTGCTGGTTCGATTCCCGTACGAAACGAAAGTTGGTATGGCCTACAGAGCGGTTAAGGGTCTGGGTGCTTTAAGTGTGTAAGTTTTTTTGAAAATAAGGTCAAGCTCCAATAATTTTTTGTTTATGTGGTGAATTACCAAATATCTCCTGGGTATCTATCTGCTCTGAGTATACCGAAAGGGAGTGTCAATCTGAGATGTAGTTACTAAAACCCACCTATGTTTCGTCAGGACGGAACGATAGCAACAGACGAATTTCTTTCAAAGTCAAAGTATTTTATTTCACATGGGCCTACATGGAAACTTATAAAACGTCAGAAGCTAGTGCACGGTTCCAAATTAGTCGTTTCCTATGGAGAAGAACCGGCAAGAAACTCCATGGTTAAAATTATTGCAATTCATTCAAAATATCTACATGAAATTGGTTAATAAGTAGAAGGAGATGGATTAATGGAGCTACGGTGCTTCCAAACGCTTAGCACACAGGTACATGAGCACATTCTCACATTGCAGGCCCTCAAGTCGCCTCCACACCGCTTATGTCACTACGGAAGGGCGCTAAAACCGACCTATTAAACTTGCACAACACCATATCCCCAATATACGACATGATCGATGACAAATCCTACACCGTCACGACGATCACTAAAGCTAACTCCTCGGGGATGGAGAGGACTTATGATATGCACAATACTACGGTGATAAATAGTGCGACTATGGTGAAGAAGTCCTCGGTCAAGAGGGATATTATGGCGGGGAAGGTTAGTCCGGAGAAGAAGATGTTCGCGCCCAGTGTTATGCCGAAACCCACGAGAATTATTCCTACTAGTTCTGGAGGTATGGGTTTTTAGCATTTTTTTTTTCATTTATTTTCTATATGTACATATATACAAATTATGTAAAGTTTTAAATATAAAAAAAAAAATTGTATAAAAAATAATCTTCGGATTGATTAGAATCTCTGAACAATACTCACAATATCTAGGAGTACTTGTTAGTTATTTTTATTATTTCGTTTAATATGTATAAATTATATTTTTCAATGTTTCAATAGAAAAAAAAATCATTTAAAAAGTGAGCCGTGAGCTGTACCGCTTTCTGAATCAAACCTTTTTATGGGCACTTTCGTCGACGCTCATGGCTATGTCTAATCTATACTGTCCCACTGCTGGGCAAAGGCCTCCCTTAATTCCTTCCATTGTTCTCAGTGTGAAAATAAATAAATAAATACTTCTTACCAATTCCTAAGTCGTCCCACCATCTTCTTGTAAAAATATGTTAAAATTTCGGTGTATAGTGAACTTCATCCTATTCTAAATAATATTTTAAAGACTCGCAAATCATGTTTTTTAGATGCACGATGCATTACCATTTACATTCAATCATTTCACAAAATTTATTTTTCAAACATCAAAACTCGTGATCAATCGTTTTATTTTTCTCCATATTTTATGTTATTTTTAGCAGCATACAGTAATATGGTACCACCGGCGGCTGTTCCGAGGAAAACTAGTTTGCCCACGTCAAAACTTAGGCAATACAGTTCACATAGGGAGCTGAGCAGGATACCTGGTGGTAAGTACCGTGTGCTTTTTGAGTCATTTTTGGTTTTTATTCATATTTTTTTTAGTATCATACTTAATTCAACTATTTCTATATATTATTTACATTTACCTCTTGATCTCTAACTCCAAGCGAACGCCGTTCGTGCGTGATTTCGAGCCATTCGGTTGAACAACAAGAATTCGCATAGACTATAAAATATTGAGCGTTTTTTATATGCTATTTTGGTATTTATACAAGAAAGAAAATATAGATTTTCATAGACAAATAAATTTAAATATGGAAAATTAGCAACTTCCCGTTAATGCGCGAACGCCGGCGTTCGCTTCAAGATCAAGAGAAGAAACAACTAACTGTAATTTCATACAGGGAGACTGATAATTAGCGACCGATACTTACACGTGATTATAGTCATAACAACAAACAACTTTTATTATGGGACCAAACTAATATGGTTACGAAATAACCCTACGCGTCGGTATCAACTGGTAATGTACCCAAAAAAAATAAATAAACAAAAAGTATTGGCTCTAGAATTATCAATTTTGTGTAGTCCAGATAATTATAACTGCTTGAGTCTAAACAAAAAAAAAAAAACTTTTAATTTAAAAAATAAAAAGAAGAACATTGAAAGAAACGAATATCCGCTACCCACTTGAGGCCTGCGTGGTTAACTACGACTGAATCTCTCCTATAGAGATGTCTTAAACATGTTAACAGCTGATAATGTTTAAGCAACATAATCCATAACCCTCACGTATTGCAGGCCCCTCGGCAGCGGCTGGCGTGGCGGTGGCGGCGCGCGGGCTGTCCCTGGGCGGGCGCAGCATGGTGCGGCGCGGCGTGTACGCGTCCAACCCCGCGCTCAGCCCCACGGCCAGCGCGCCCCCCGTGCCGCCCGTCTCCACCGAGTCTTACATCATCACAGTCGGACATCAGGTAATATTACACTACTAAATTAATTTCAGTGACTCGTCAACTAGGCCCTTATCTTCATGACACTCGCAAGGCCATGTCCAGTATTTACGGGCACAAAAAGGCACTAACACAGGGAGGTGAACCGTTTTTTCCCAAAAAATATTTTGATTAAAATATTAAATGTTTTGACTTTGAGACTCGGACTTGGTCCTTACCGGACGGTTACCTACCCAATGCCTATCTTCGTCCGGTGAATCTCCTGCAGTGGTTGAGGCATCAGGAAGTCCGTTCTCTTACTGTAACAGACAGATGTCTGTTACAGTAAGCAAAGTAGTCAGTACAGTTTTTTGTTTTTAGTTTTTACAAAGGATCTCCTTTGTAGAAGAAAAAATCAGCTTCCCATTTCATCTCACTTCCTATCAAGCGGGCAAAACCAAGGCAGGAGCTGCATGAATATGCATAAGCCATCCTCCAAAGCCATTTTTATACGATTGCGCTGATCTACCCTGTTTGCGAATCTCTACAGCTTAGAGGCATCTTAGAAGCATGCAGTCTACAAGCATGGATCTGGTCTACACGAATGCTGTGATGCTGAATGTTTGCACTATCCTATCACACCTTACGCTAAAATTTTCAGAAGATTGAAGACAAACCCTCAAAACCTGATATCCCTCCAACGCCGGCGTTAGTGCGACAAGGCACGGAGACTCTTCGTAGGGAACGACCGCAGAGTCAGCTGGTTGCACCGAGAGACGTAAGTCTTCGCTAGTAATATAATGCTTTAACTATATTGTTATACGGGACGTTCTTCTTTTTCACCGACAATCGATCGATCACGGGTTACAACCCAGTCAGGCACTTAACTTTGTGTAATTTCATCACAAATGCTCTCAAAATGGTGAAGAAGACATCGTGAGGAAGCTGACAAATCCAAGAACCAAAAAAATCGATGACATTATTATCATACGCGGAGTGAATTAGGGCCCATTTCGTCTCATAGAGAGGAGGCCTGAGTTCCAACTTTGGGAATAATTATAATGCTCATCATATAAATATAATCAGAAAAGTCTGTATTCCGTTCACTTTGTCTCGCGAATTGAAAAAATATAGACAATATATATTGTTACTCAATTTAAAAACCCCTTCAATAATAGTATGTACTTGTTTTTTCTAATAAACTTAAAAAAAAAGAAGAATATTCAGAAACTTAGTAATCCATAATTAATACGTATTAAAAATGTAAAAGTTACTATGTACGAGTATGTCTATGATTTTGATGAAATTTGATACGGAGCAAGCTGAAGTCCATGGCTCTTTTTTAACTGTCTTCGACTTCGCGGCTGCTGTAACAATTTATTATTCACACGGATGAAGCTAGTATAGCGATATTTAAATTATTTTTTTAGAAGGTAAGCGATTTTCGGTAAAATAGAAGAATGTCCTGTATATTATAATGCTATTGGTCAATGTGCTTTTGAAAGCTAGGATTTTGAACCGGGGTTTTTGAGACACAAGCTTTTAATTAATGTTTAATTGTGTTCAACTTATGCTTTTGAAATTGGTTTGTGAGAGGTTTTTTTTGGCTTTTGGATAATGATACTTTGAGAGTATGTGGGGTTTATTAAACATTTCATATTTGGAACTCTTTTTGAGAATTTACGTTTTTTTTTTTTTTAAGTTGGGATTTTGTTTATTATTTTATTTCTGGTTAATGTTTCCGTTTGAAGACTCTGTATTTCAACATGTTTTTATCACGGAACTATATTTTTACATAATATTATTACAAGATATTTTGTGATCAAAACTAAAAATTTTATTATTTTTTGTTTACATGTCTAATTAATTGGTGTCGGTAAAATAGCAATAATAATATTTTTGTTCTAATATTTTTTATGTCATTTCAATTGTGTCTAAAATTTGTCCTTTATGGTGTCGATCAAACATTAATTCAATGTCAATTAACTAATATCATATGATTAAAACAAACTGGTTAATTCGTTCAATGTGGGCCTGTATTTTTTTTTTAATAATTCGCATTTAACGCCTCCTTTTTCTTTTAAGTAGTTAAAACTACTTCCATATTCTAATAGCTCCCCAATTGTCCAATTACTTTAATATCTCAAATTAGTTTCCTTGAGATTTCATTACAGAATAAATTGAATTTGTTCATAAAAAATCATCCCACAGTTTTTTTTGTTTATTACCTAGAGGAAAGACTAAATAAGCAACCGTCCTATATTCAGAGTTTCAACTAGTATGTAAGAGGTTATTTACTACTGGCAGTCACCGTCGGACACGCTCTTGATTTTGATGTCACGTCTTGACGCGCATGAGGCTAATCAAACTCAAGTAAAAGTAAGGAACCCATTTCCGTCATCATTGTCCGACATAGCCTAAATCACTCTTGAGCCCAAAGCGTTCACACACCTATTGTAGTGGCGTCTAAAGTGAACCCTACAATAAAAACCTATAGTCTTCGAGCCCTACCACGAGGTCCTAACTTGATCCACTTTACGACCTAAACCGTGAAAGCTTCATCACTCTTTCTCGCTCCCCCTCTTACGACTAACATTTAAACATATCACTGGCCAAAGACCAAGGCCTCTTGTTTTGTATTTCCTCCTCCGGGTCCACATTTGAACGTGTTAACCGGCCCGCCACCCCGCCACACGACTAACGGCGTCACTAACCCACATGACGCAGCTGCGCGCGGGCGCCGGCAGCGGCGTGCCGGTCTCCATGCGAAGCCATCACTTACCTGTGAGTGTCCAGTGCTAGTCTTTGTAAACAGTGGAAAGGTAAAATTGCGTAACCGACATTTTGATTATTTTACAAAAAAAGGCGTTTGAAATTTTATTAGAGTAGTAAGATGAAAAATAAAATGTACCTACTATGCGTTTCAAATAAGGATGTGACGTTACACCATACTGTCAAATCGAAGATATATTTGCAAAACTGAAAAACTGGATTCTGATTCAAAATCAAAAAATCAAAATCAAAATAGTACATTGTTATACGAGGGATGAAAGAAAGTTATTTAGTCCCGAGAAATTTCTTGGCGACCGAGCGACAGCGAGGTCGCTAATAGTTCGAGGGACTAAATAACTTTTGAACCCGAGGTAAACACTGTGCTTTTCATTACGAATACGAGGAAAATAAAGATAATAAAAACCTGAGTCGTCGTCAAAGGTATGTTTTTAGGTAGGTATATTTCTTTTGATTTAGGCGGTAAGACGTATTCTCCTCTTAAGAATCTTGCGTTAAATTTATAACTGAAGCTAATGAACTTATTGTGTTAATAAAAATTTCTTGTAACAGAGATTTAGCAAAATGTAAATAAAACTATACACCTCGAAAAAAAAAGGAAGATCAAATCGGCCACAGATTATAGAGAGTCTACGATTTACCCGCCAATTCTTTTTTTCAGTGTTCGGATCCCTGGCTTTTCAGTCAATATTTTTCATTTTGTCATTGTAAAAATGGGTCTGGTCAACATTTTTCTCAAATATATATTAGTTTTAATGAAATAATTGAAAGTAAATTAAAATAAAGTCATTAAAAAAAGTATTCTTAAATTATTTCTATTTCTATGTCATTTTAATTCGGTATAAAGTTTCGGGTCACGGTTCAATAGAAATGTCAAAATAGAACTAGTTTTTTTTTTTAATATTTGCTGTCTAAATATTAAAAAAACAACTGTCAGTTGTAAAGTAAAACTCCCTAGGGAGTAAAAGTACTTCTTCCAGCCCTCTCCGCAGACAACTTTTCATCTACTTTCAGAGTATGAGTAATGAAAAGGTTTTTATTTCATATAGGCCTACAAGGGCACTTATAAAACTTCAGAGATTAAACTTTTTTCGTTTCGTTCGTAAATAAATTAAATTTTTCGTAAATATACTGAAAAAGTATCTTGCGGTGCCTCAATTTGACAATAAATCGTGACGTCACAACATGGCAATCGATCCTATTCTCATTTGGAACGCATTGTACTTATTTTTTTTAAATAAATGGTCTAATAATCCTTTTATTCAAAAATGATGTACAGCTGAGCTTGTATTTTTTCTAAATGTGGTGTCGGTTAAACGAAAATCACTGTAAGTTAATCTTCCTTAAGTTACCTACCTTCATTGTCCCCAGATAATTCATGTCACCAAATAGTTGATGGTGAATTTGACTTCATATTCAGAGACTTAAGCGCCGTTGGTTCTAAAGACCGAGCTTATTAACGTGGTTCTCGAGATATGAATCGTAAAAGTATTTGTCCGGTTATGCGCCAAAAAGTACTTTGATTACTAACTGACGAAGAAAATATTACTGATCCACGTGATATATGGAACTCATTTTCGACCAAAGTGGCGGTTAAGCGATTTTACCTTTTCACTGTCGATTTGATGGCCATGTACACAGTGGCCAACGTTGAAGTAGATAGTGTAGATATTCCTGACAACTTGAGGTAGTTTTTGCATGGTGCAGTAGCTGGATAGTTAGTAGTGATCATCTGGTGGCCAAATGACAGAGTCACGCGGGGAAACTGTCTCGGTACGTGAAAAGGCTTCTTTTATACATAACCTAACCTTACTTTACGCTACGCCAGAGGGTATTTAGCAGCCGAGTTGTGTGAAAAGTGGCTTTAAAATGCTGCTCAGTGTGACCTTATTTTTGTTATATCTTCATCAATTGTATGAACGCCTAAACTACTGAACCGATTTTGATGAATTTTGATACAGTTACTCCGTTCTAAAATACATCAAAATTTGGTACACGTAGTATTATTCCGTGTGGGAATCGAACCTGCGACACGCAGCGCAGCAGCCAATAGCCTCATCACCACGCCAACCATATGTTCATTTGCAAATGGGATTGAATTGTATTGATTTGAGCTGCAAATAGCATCTTCTGCAAGGGTTAATTTTGCTACAGACCGGTCGACGATTGAAGACCAACTATTTTCTGGTCATTAGCTTCCAGCCTGCTGCTGAATTTAGATTGCCTTCTGAGCGTTCACTAAATGCTTCTACAATAATTGGCCACTGTTTGCAAGAGCTACTGTAATCGTATGGAACACGTGGTATACTGATGCTGAATACATAGTCCCCTGAATGCGCTTTGAACGGTCTTTAAACTGCTTCTACATGTCACCGCTTTATGGAATGAGTTTTTGCTTTGTTTAGCAGTCTAAGAAAGCGCTTTGAGCTATACCACAGCCTGGATTTAAGCTTTATGCTTAAATATAGCCTGCAAGATGGTTCAAAAGAGTTACGGCTGCATTGGGATGCAAAGGGCAAGTGAAATAACGTGGATGTGTTTTAGTCATTGTTTTTATCATAAGGTAAAATCATCCATAAGTTCTCTCGATTTAGGGCGGAGCAGGAGGGACTCGGAATAAAATAATAATAATAAAACACACTGCTTTGTGCTTTCTTTGCCTTATGTTCCTGGACGGAGTTTTAGTCGTTAAAATCTGATTCAAAGCAAAAATAAAATTATTTGATGATATCACGCGTCTTGATGGGAAGTTGAAATTTCGGTTGACATTCACAGATAATCATTTAAAACCACGCTTTTAACAATGATTTTTACTCTGAACCCAAAATCATTGAGTATTCGGCATCAGTGTATCCTGCTTATTTGTGTAATCTTAAGGCATTTAAAAGATCATGGTGAAAATACCTTCAGATCTTTTGGTGCTTGGTAATCATAGTAATTTTAAAGTTAAGTTTGGACTTGGACATTTTTCTCCATGTTACTTTAAAGTGAATAAGATTGTTTGGCAACCTGCATCTTGAAACATTCTTGACTTTTCGCTTTGTATACTTTTTCCCACCCAAGCAATCTATCTCTGTTTCCTTTCGATCTTTAAACAAAATACCCCTAATATATTTTGGATTTATTTTAATACCAGTTTTCTCTTTCTCCTAAACTTGTTTCACCCAACAACACTAATTTCACTGTCTCAAAACAATGAACAACTAACAGAAGTGGTCTTTTTAAGTCAAATAAGTTTGGTATAAGGTTAACTACTAACAAAAGTACTAGATATAAAAGACGCAATCCACGACCGCGCGTTATTCGACTAAGAATCTTATGTGATAGAAATAAAGTTTAAATTCGAATGATCGACGCTCAATCGTGAACTGCAACATCTATTATGCAATTCACGAGCCCGCATCATAATCTCCTTATTTCATTGTGATAAGGTTTACTTTTGAATGATACGTGGTCGTATATTGCAATATTTGTGATGTTATTTAATCTATGTAGTGTGATGTGTTACAGCCGCCCACGACACGGCCGTACTCGATAGCGGCGCCGTCGCAGATACAACGCAATAACACCATCACGAGGCCTGCTTCGGGACCTGTACAGTGTAAAACTCAACGTGAGTTATTATCTATAGATACTGATAAATCCAGCTTTATCTCGATAAATAACATTAATTATTAATTTAATACAACGTTACAAACAAAGGCGCGGAATTGTCTGTCTGACTGTCAAAGATAGACAGTAGTATTACCTTCGTTTAAGGCCAATGATGCGTTAAGCGGGCGCAGGCGTAGTCCCATACAAAAGTTCAGGCACCCGTTGCGGGTAGCTACGCCCCGCGCCCCTTTTGCTGCGTAATAATACATTAAAGTTCTTCATTGATACGACTACATGCACATTATTAAAGTGAAATAAGAGACACTGCGCAGGTAATAATCGAGCCCTTATTCATCGACTTATATAACATTATATCATAGTGAAGAGGTCGCTCAAAAAAGTTCTTCAAATAATATTATCTTTGCAGCGCCTGTAATAGAGCAGCCCCGCCCCGCGTCCAGCAACGAGGCGCGCGTGTCCGCCCTACCGCGCCCCTCCCGCCTGCCCGCGCCGAGACGTGCGCTGCGGTAAACACTATACAATACATCACTATATTTTCTCTATTATTGCGACTGAAGGATTTTTTACCCATGGTCAAGAAATAAATGGAAAAAAAAAATCTACATTTAGAACTCAGAAACACATAACATCATAACATACCTGGCTGAAAAGAAAAAAAAAGTGTTACCATTTCAAAATTAGATTTAGTTTTTTATTTTAGCGCGAATGGACAGAATTCGTATTTTGTTTTTGTTAGATTTCAAGTAGTAATCCATGGAATGTAGTAGTAATTAGCGATCAAATAATTCGCCGATTAAATTTTTCAGTGTACATTTGAACTTATACCAACATGGCAACACATAAAATTGCTGATATACTACGCAAGCATAAGAAGAACACACTCTTATTAACTTACCAATAAAAATCACAAACTAAAGACAAAAAATAAAATGCCTCAATTCACAACTCAACCAAGAAAAGCACTCAAATTGCTCCGATTGCAATTTCCACGTTATAGGTAGGTCCTAATATTACCGACTAACCTAACTAACAAGGATTTTCCTCCACAGACCCCCGTCAGTATACTCAGTGGCGCCCACGGCCGACATCGACCACTACTGACATTTAGCCTGCTGTGCCAACCTGCTGGGGCGACGCTCCTAGCACTAACTAAATTATAGTACACATAACATGACTGATGAACTAAAAACACGGTGTCTTTCAAACTTTTATACTGCTTAGAAAATGTAGAAAAACCAATAAAATTTTTGGCTTTTACTAAAAAACGTTTTTAACCCTTTTTTTGGTAATATTTTACCCAAGTATTAGACACTGAATTATCCTAACATTAATGTAGTATTGACCAATTCAGAGAATGAACAATTTGGGCATGTATCAGTAATGCGGAGACAATAATTTGTTATACTTTTTGGACATTGATATCTGAGATTATTCGACATTTAAATTTCACACATTTTCATGATCATTTCATTATTGAATGTTGTGATGTCTGAGTTCATTTTAATTTATAAAAAAGTTGTATTTAATTTTCGGCATACAAAATTTTTCTCGTGAAAATTTTGCTAATGTCTTTCAATAGGGGTGCGAAATTACCTTTTCAGACGATGAAAAGTCGGACATTTTCAACCTCTACCTGTTGTGTCTGTCTGTATGTATCTCTCATTAATCAATGCTCTCTTGCACCATTCTCATGTCAATGAAGCTCAAAATTGTTAAATTTCTTTCTAAATCATGATTTGGTACAAAGACATACAAATTAAGATATTATTCCTATATTATTATTTACAAATTTAGCGAGTAGTGTATCAAATGTTGGTTTAGTAATTTATTTCATAGTAAGATTTTTGCATTTTGTTTCAACTTAGAGATTGTATTCATATAGGGACATGTAATTTAATCACGCTTTAGACATAAATTTATATACGATTATTAATATAACGCTCCTTTGTATACTAACTTATTGTAATATAGAAAGTTGTGTACACGGCACATTGACACATATTTTTAAGAAAATAGTAAACATACAAAAATATATCGAAAATTTCCGCCATTTTATATCTCACCTTCACATTGAAAGCACAAATTTTATGTATATTTATAAATATTCTGTTGTACATTGTGTAAATTTCAGCGTTACTATTCTTGTAAAGCTTCATAAATAATGTTATAAATCTCTGCTTCCTACACTTGTATATCAATCAAATAAATATTTAACTATAACATATCGACGTTAAGAGACTTGTGTATAAGTTGTATTGTATAACCGATGACTTCGTCCTTGTTTCTATAAAAATGCTTTATGTGTTACGTTAAAGAAATATTAGTGTTTATACATCGATGTTTTCCGGCCAAATTACAGTATTGTGAACAAGTTTCGTGTTAAGCAGCAATAAATAGTTGCGCCGTGGCATTATAATTGTATATTTTGTAAACAGCATATGTATGTACAGGGTTGTTTGATTTGTGAAAGTCTACGTGCATATGTGTGCTAAATCTCTGTTCCCCTGTCGTGTGAGGCGGCGAGCGCTGTGCGCGGTGCGTCGCTCGCCACACGATTCGTTTGGACACGTCGTGCCTTATTTAGGTAGTGTAAGGGATTTTGTTTTCATTTTCTAATAAAACTATGTATTTAATAAAGGCTTGTTTTATTCATCTTAACACAGAATTTTCGGTGACTACCTTCTACTTCACAGGTTTGTCTTGAGAAAAGTTTAGAGTATGAATGAAAATACATTAACCAATTAGAAAGAGACCAAAGAAACTATCGATGGACTGTGAAAGGTATTGCTAGAAAAGAAGTCATAACAAGGTCTAGACAAAATAACAAGTAAATTATAACTTGCAAAGTCCTTGTTAAATACTGTTTTCAACGATGTCAGGCAGATTTGACCCAACTCCAATTAACTATAACATAAAAGAGGAACATGATATCCCATGCCCTACGTGGAAGCATTATTACAGAAATCTCTCGTATTCCGCATGCGATTATGGAATAATAGAAAACAATTTGTGGTGTGAGCTTTTTAACCGACTGCAAAAAAGGAGGACGTTTCTTAATTCGACCGTATATATGATTTACTACGTTTGTTCGCGCGTGACTCCGTCATTCATGGACCGAGTTGCAATATTTTTTTTTTTGTTCTTGAAAGTACAGATTGGTCCACTTTTTTTAAAAATCCAGCCCTGATAATGGGATCTATAAGGGATCGAGGAAACTCCTCAAATATCCTACGCAAACATTTAGCGATTTTAGTATTTACATCTACACTTACAGTCAAAAAGAAACATTTGATGAAGTGGAACTGATGCAGAGGACCAGAATATCATTGGCAACAATGAAACTCACTCATACTCACATAGATATCACAATAAAGTTACAATACAAATAAAAAGCAGCAGTGGTAAAGGCCCCGACTTAAGAGTTTTAGGTCCCGGGTTCAAACCCAAGCAGGCGCATTAGGTACCTACTTTGTGTAATTTATTTCATCGCTACTGCTTTCAAAACGGTGCAAGAAAACATCGTGAGGAAACCAGCATGTCCTAGAACCGAAAATTCTAAGACATGTGACATCCACCAATTCACACTGGGCCCGCGTGGTGGATTACGACCCATTCCCTCTCCTAGAAAGGAGGCCTGTGTCCCAGTAGTGAGAACATTAATAAGGCTAATGATGATGATAACAAATAAAAAAATGGTTATGAATAGCTATGTTGAAAAAGGTGTCATCGAAGTGACCTGATGATGATGAAGGAGCCGGAAGATAGGCATCGGAACTCCGTAATTGATCAATGTATCCTAGCCGTGTTTGGGCTCATTAAAATTGCCATGAAATGCACTTTGGCTTTAAGGTACTATCGAACTGATCTGATGATGCAGCCGGAACGGAGACACAGGAACTTCATTATAAAACGATGTATCCTACCAGTGGTTTATTGAAATTATTATGAGAAATAGGTACTCTGGTTATCAGTGTATCGCAACCAAAAAGGATGAAATAAAAAACTTTTTGAAAATATACCGACTTCACTAAAAATATGAAAGCAACTCTAATTTCGGAAGTCGGTGTTTTTCGGTATTATTTGTGTCTTATTAAACGAAGTTGGCACCTATATTTTTTTTTAAAGTTATTAATTCCACTACTTATAGCATCTTAATATTTATATTAAAACTGGGTCCGAAATATTGTAAACCTATTTATATATTTTGGCGAGCCTAAAGTTAGGCTATGCGAATTTTGCAAAAAAAAATACATGCCAAGGTTCGCCGAGTTAGAACGGCAGCACTGTACCTACTTACACCTATAAGTAGTAGTTTTGTATCGTTTCATATGTATGACAATTTTACCACTGTTTTTCCGAACCACATCAACCGAGAGCGGATACTGACCTTTTCCAGTCCCAGGTTGCAGTAAATGGGTTCAGAAGCTACGGATTCGAGAACATCCAATTAGGAACCGAGATGGTGGTAGGTACGAAGTATTCCACGATTTCATCTTTCAGCCGCACGAAGGGAAAGATTCCGATTTCCAGCAACCGCAGGCGCGGGCTTGCAGACGGGAAACAATGGGTAGCTTGCCATCCAGCCGTTCAGTAACGGTCCGGACCGCGCCCAACTCGTTGACGGTGCGTAGACTTAAGGTCTAGAAGGATCGTAGCCTACTGAGGCCTTGGGTTTAAATCTGAAAGTGAACCCCGGGCCCCAGGGCCCTAGAACTCAGGCAAAGAGGAAACAGGAATTGGTTTCAGTCAGTAAAAGACAGACATCCTCGACTTCGACCTCTTACACCGCTCAGGGTGACTAAGCCCTTTTTAAATAGAAAACTATTCTGCGTGGTTGTACTATCAACCAGGAAAAAAAGTATCTTGTACAGACTAGGTAGACATAACTATGAAGGAATCGTATTATTGGACTAAAAGTGGTGAGATCAATTTATTTACCAGACAACTTTTTCTAAAGGAATATACCAACTAGAAGCATATGTATTGCTATTCATTCCATCATAATATTTCTGATTATGACTACAGAGCAGAAAAGTTATTTCCTCGAGTAAATAAAGGAATACTTCACTCACTACATACTGACTCTTGTAGTCAATGGAAAAAAAGTTTGTTTATCCTGTTTAAACAATTATGATGTAAATATTTTTAAGTATTACTAAATGAGAACTTTTATTACGTTTAAATAGGATTGTGAAACATGAACAATTAGTCCGATTCACAATAAGAAGTCCGGTACAATATGGAAACTATGCTCAGTGTTGCAACACTTAAAAGATTAAAGTCTGAATCGGACCGACTTTTACGACGCTAGCGCCCAACTGTCACCTTGACTTTAGTTGTGTGTGTGTGTGAACGAAATCGCACGTTACGTTATGTGAGTGTGCGACGTCGTGAGTGCTGTCTACGAGTAATTTTTGCTTTTTACCTTTTTATTTTTATAAATAACCGATGTAGACGAAGTGATTAGTAATGTAATAACCTCAAGTGATAAGATTTGTGATATATCGATGCAATGGCTCTTAAAATACGCAGTGTTTTCATCTACTATGTGATCCCGTGCAATAACTCGTCACTTCGGTTGTTTGTCAATGACGTCTGCGTTTAGCGCAGCAAAAAGTGGAATTTTAGTTTGATTGTGACAAGTAGTGCAAACATAAATTATATAAATCGTGTAAATAGATGAGTGATCGTAAAATGGATGAGTGTCTTCTTCATTGGAACGTTCTTTTATCAACTGGGGCCAACAGAGGTGGCTCATGAAGAAAGGGTTAGTTTACCTGTTTATGTTTACTTTATATATCGTACACATCTGTGATTATACTTGTAAAGTCTATAAATATCTTAATTACGGCATCGTTGCGAAAGTTGGATGTGTAATTATTTGAAGGGTATAGGTTATAAGGCACAGTAGATTGTTTGTTGACTCACAGACCTTTAATTATATAATTTGTTTTGGTGATGATTTCTAACGTGTAGGCCAGTTACCATAAATGCGGATGCATTTACTACTATGTATTGAGGCTGGGATGTGTTATTTTTCTTTTGTTACTTTCTCTTATCCATGGAGTGAAGGGAGTGACAGAGATAGCCATATAGCCGGTATGCGGCGTGTGAGAGAGACGATGCTCTACGGAGCAAGTTGGTATGGCCATGTTTAGATATCCAATAGTAACATGAAAAGTTTACTTTTGCTGTTTTACTTTATTTAGAAAAAAATAATAATAAAAGAATACAGGAAGGTGTTGAGTGTAACTACAAAATTTGTAATATATAGCATGCTTTAGTAATGGTCATGTCTTAGCATAAGCTGAATTTATTTAAATTGCTAATTTAGTAACTCATAAAACAGGTACAGTTAGTGAACTTATTGTCAATGAGAATTTGTCATTTCATTACCACTGTCTTAAACAGGGCTAGGCAATACACAAGTAGTTGTATACTTGTTTTCAGAATAGAAGAAAAAAATAAATTAAAACTTATGTTGCAATAATTCATATATAAAGTTGCAAAAACGTGTGTAAGTATATTTAAATAAAATTCTTATTATTTATTAAACATTAGATTCTAATACAATAAGTCTATAATTCAGCCTAATCTTTTTGTTATTTCTGACTATTTTAGTATTTTCATTCATGATAATACCTATTATATTATACTATATTCCAGTTAACTAATAAAACCAATAAGTTCTTGTAAGGATGACTAACAGTAATGGTTTCTAGAAAACAATTCTGATAAACCATTTTACCCTACATGCCTGCTTATTCCATCTTTACTCTACCAATCACAACAAGAAGAATTTTTATTTGACACAATATAACATGTATTCCACAACTGTCATACAACATCGCCTAGTTCCAAGCTGAGCAAAGCTTGTGTTATGGGTACTAGACAACTGATAAACATACTTACATATTTCTAAATAAATACATACCATGGATAAATTACATCCAAACACAGACCAAATTATTGAGCTTATCAAACAAACATTTGTCCTGGGTGGGATTCGAACCCACAACCTCCGACATAGCAGTCAGGGCCACTAACCACTAGACCAACAGGTCAGTCTGCACTAAATATGGTCTAAAAATATTTTAGATTAAACACCATTAATTTTTAATAGATAGAGTGAATCAAGAAGAAGGTTTACAGCTATAATATATCACCTTTGCGCCCGTGGGGAGCTGGGGCGGGTCGCTAGTTAGAGATATAATAGCAAGACGATAGGTGTGCGAATGCCAGTATCCGCTTGGGGCTCAAGAGTTTAATAAAATATAGCTTTAAGTTGCGATAGGTTTAAACCCAATTTCTGGGCTAAAACTCAGTTGATTTCCCATCTTTACCTACAAGTAACATATACTATGATAAATCATAATGTAAATAAAAACAAAATGATTCAAGATTATTGCAGCTATGTCAGCTCAACTGCATAAATAATGACATGAATTTATTACTGACACTACCTAGTATGTGAATTATAATTATAATGGTTTATTTGTACATAAAAACAATAACACAGAACAGCATAGAAGAAAAATTGTAGGTTGCACAGATCAGTCAAAATTATTGTTAAATTCCCAAGCTCCTGAAGTTAAACCTGTATCTTTATTTATTATTTTATTTCTAGCCCATACTGTCCCACAGCTGGGCAAAGGCCTCTTTCCATTCCTTCCAGTGTTCTCGGTCTTGAGCCACTTCTTGCCAATTCCTAAGGAAGGAATCCAAGTCATCACGCCATCTCCTTCTTGGTAACCTGTATCTTAGTCAGGGATAAATAATGAAACGCTCCGATATAAAAGAGAGAAGGTATAGATGCCATTATTCATAGAGGCTAATAGAATGGTATAGGTAGGTTAAAATACCTACCATATTAGGTAGGGGTTGTAGGTATTATGGTAAGTAACATAGTATAACAATACTATGTTACTTACCATAATACCTACTATAACACCTACCATAAACTAACTAATAACTAGCTTCTGATGGCGCCTTTGTTAGTAGAAAATATGTACCTATGTCACTCAGTAATAAAATTACAATCTACTGGTTAAAGAATTAAAAAAATTGGACCATTTGTGTTTAAGTTAGATAGACTGATTAAACTTTATTTTACTTCTTTTAATTCTTTATTGTACACATAAACTTAACACAGATACAATGATAGAAGGCAAGCTTAACTCAACAATGAGTTTTCTCCTAACAAACCTTCTAAGTGACTGAGAGATTACATACGAAGGTGAAAACTAGTGTACAATCTAAACCTATATAAATATGTCTAATATATATATTTATTTATGCTTTATTGTACACCACATTCTAACAAATAGACATAGGACATATTTAAAAATAAGTAATATATATACATAAATATATAGATAGAACTTTATTGTACACCAAAAGGTAAAAGAACTTATACAATAAGTACTTAAACTGTAAATCTATGGTTACATTACTACATGCAAAATTACTAAATATATTATCAATTGAACACTTTTTTATTTAGGTAGTTTGCTGTGATTTGGAAACTTCAATAGCAGAACTGATAACTAAAGCTACAATAAAAATAATGTTGAAAACTTTTTATTAGTTGTGTTGCTTGCTTCACATTATGAAACATCAACAATACAGGCTACCAATGACTTAATTCGCTGATAAAAGTATTTAAAAATGAGAGTTACAAAATGTTGTTCAGCTAGAGGAAAATGAGAGCAAATACCTACTTAAAAGGATTTAATCTTATTTTGAGAGACAATTGTATTCATAGTTTTAGTTCTAACAACCAAATGTATTACACCTCTAAATATTGTTTAACATAATATATATATCTAGTTAATAAATCTTGATAGGAACCTATATTACGTTAGCAAAATAAGATAAAACACCTTATAAAATAACAATCAATATCACTACTAAATTCTCCATTTGTCAAACTTCACACTACATAGTAATCAAAATCATTAAACTGCATGCACATGTTGAAAGATCACATCAGGCTATTTAACTTAGTCATTCCTCCTCTAATAATATGTTGGACACTTGATTATATGTTTACGGAATATACTGACTTCATGGCATTATAATTGAAAACTTTTGTCATCGTATCACTCATAGAATAATACTTATTGTGTAACAATGGCAACATATAATTCAGAAATATGTTGATTTTTTGCAATCTTTTCTGGTTACAAATAAAAAAGAAAATAATAGTCATTAAAACAATGAAATCTAAGGTCTTTTTTATGCAGCACTAACGACCCGCCCAGCTTCGCCCGGGGGCATAATATAAACCTTCCTCTTGAATCAATCTATCTATTAAAAAAAACCGCATCAAAATCCGTTGCGTAGTTTTAAAGATTTAAGCATACATAGGAACAGGACGACTTTGTTTTATACTATGTAATGATGGTAGGATGACAGCAAGACGAAGATATGCAAATTTAAAATGAGAGAAAAGGATAGGTTACTTTGTATGCATTCAACAGTTATAGTCTACACTAAAAAAAAAAACAGTAGCCTACACTAGAATTGCTATGAGATGGTTTGGATGCACCATTACATAGCAATTCCAGTGTAAACTGTATGTTCCTTGCTAGCTAAAATCTATCAGTTACTGATAACATTTAATTAGGTCTATTTTATCATATAATTGACCACTGTTACCACAACATTTATCACTGTTTTCCTTGACATGAGAACAGTGCCTCCCCTTGTGTGTTTAAATAAACACTAGGGTGTGTTAGTCAAGTGAAAAAGGGGCAGTCTTGACTGATAAAATAGTATACAAATGTTATGGTGGCAGCCCCAATATTTACTGTTAAATGGTAGCCCAAATATTCATAATTTATCAACTTGCTTGGGTCAGTTAGCAGAAGTGCCCTATCTGTGAAAAATATATGGGACAAATTATTTACTTAAATTATTATATTACCATCAAAACCTTAACTGCAAGAACCGGTCAGCAGAAGTACTTTTAACTAGTTAAAGTCCTTTATTAAACTCAAAATCCTGTAAGGTTATTTTAAAAAGATATTTTGTTTGTCATGATCTTTTTATATTTAAACTAAAAACATATTACTTAGGTTTTTTATTATTATGGGTAAGAACACAAACATGTGTGTTTCAATTTAGTAAGGCATTTAAGTGTCTTTTTGAGTCAAAAGTAATTTTGAACACCAACTAAATTGTAATAAACTAAATTGTAAAGTTTGTTTTTTTGTTTTGTTTGTTTGTAGGAGGTAATCTCTGGAACTACTGGTCCGATTGGAGAAATTTTAGCAATAATAGATAGCTGCTTTACTCCTGAGTGACATAGGCTATATTTCATGTACGCGGGCGAAGCCACTGACAAAAGCTAGTTGTAAATATAAAGAGTAACTTCAGTAAAACATTAGTAAATTGCCTTTGGCAATATAATAAAATAAAAAAATAGATTTACACTTTTTCCCAAAAAGTTTTTATTCAATTCCTTCTACATTTTATGTCTAACTTAGCATTTATATAATACCTTAGTTCACAACAAAGCATTTATTGAAATACCATTCACTCCTTTGAAATCAGTTGTTGATATCACCTGTATGTTTACAATAAGTTTTACAACTCTATAACTAATTAATTACTAATAATAAGTTGTCTCAATAATAACACCTTGAATAACACATGTATTCAATCTTTGACATTGACTTCATATTATTATTTAGTAGGAAAAATAGAAATAAAACTTTTTGCTGTATAATTTACTTTGTAAACACAAACTTAAGTGAGCTAAGTTTTTATCTCTTACTGGCAAGTTCTTACTAAGTAGCCTTGCTCTTCTCTTCTCTGTCTTAGTTTGAAAGTAACCGTGAAAATAATAGTACAGCAATTTACAATAAAAATGAGGTTTTAATTATCATCACACTTAGCTGACAAATAAGACAATTGGAAATTGTTATGGCTAGATAGAAGGATGATATAATTTAGGTGTCTTCAAGGCTAGAGTGAATAGGCTCTTAATAAACTAGTGTGCCTTACCATCAACAATTGCATCACTGCTTACCATCAGGTGGGGTCGCAGTCAAGCACTAGTTTATTGCAATTTAAAAAAAAAAGTGATACTGCCAATCTTTATGTAATTAATAGGTTGTACTTGTACTGTCCCTATATCTTCAGGGCAATGACCTGCATTTAAACTCTTGAGCCCCAAGCAAACACTGGTGTTTGCATACCTACCTATAGCCTTTCTATTATGTATCTAATTATGGTACTCAAAAGGTAATATTTTACACTTTTTCGTGTCCTCTGTGATGTTAGCCTAAAACCCATTTGAATTGGAACAATTCCTCATTTCTTTCTGGGCCACATTGTTGTTTCCTGGCATTAGGCAACTATTAAGTGTGTATTATTGCATAATTACTTACATATCTTGAAGTACTTACCAATTTTAATTGATATCACAATTTTTTTGTCTCCAATTTTGTTTTAATTATTCTATGGAGTTATCTCTCCCTGCAATTTGAGATTGTTTAGTGATGCTATAGCCTTCTAAAAAGGGGCTAACCAATACTAAAATAATTGGTTCGATTTGGACCAGTAAGTAGTTTCTGAGATTAGCACATGCAACCAAACAAACACTTCAGCTTTATAAAATTAAGCTGTTTATTTTTAAAAGTTTGTCTAAAAAAATATTATTAGATGTACTTATCAGATTATCACTGAAGTACTTAACTTCATTTAGGTATTGATACAGTAATAATATATATTTTACAATTATCAAAATAAAGAATATTATCTTGAATGGCAGTGTTGATTTTTATCTGAGATGTTTGGGTAATTTTAAGCCATATGGAATTCTTCTGATTTCCACCACTACCTATGCAGTGGATTAAAGAAATTGTATGTAGGTATTGTTGTTATTAATAACGCCTCTGTGCATGGCTACGGAGACCCTAGGACAAATGCAGCAAAGTCCTGACATAATAGTTACCCAGAAGCTGTGAATTTGGGTGTCTACAAGATTAGAGTGAATAGGTTTTTAATAAACTAATGCACCTCATCATCAACATTTGCATCACTGCTTAACATCAGGTGGTATTGTTAAGCAAATAAAAAAAAATGTAAATTAAGGTTAACAACTCAAAAAGATGGGAGGATGAACCAAAACCCTTATTATGTCTTAAAATGTCTGGTGAATAAGAGAGATGGAACACTTGTTATTTAGTGTGAATAAGTTCAACTGTCAATGGCTTACTCCAACTTACCCTACTTGGAGATAGTCTTAGTTAGGTTAACTCCAGTTATAGAAAAAGAACTACCCTGGGTTGAAACTCTACCCTACTCTGGTTATTTTTGAATGCAGGGCTGGAAAGTCAGTCTGTTTGACCTTTAATACTAATGTCATATCATACAAAACTGCATGACAACTTGAAAAGCCACAAGGTAAACCCTATTCAAAAATAATGTTGAGCAATCAGTATTCCCCAGATTTCCTTGTTCATTCAACATGGAAATTAATAGAAAATAAAACTCCTAAACATTAACCTAAAGTAATAATTATTTAAATGAAAGAGAGTGAGGATTCATACTAGATACAAAACTGCATCAAAACTTGAAAAACTATAAGGCGATTTCAGTACAAAAATAAAATCACAGATGTTAACCAAGAAGAAACAATTATTTTTGTTACATAAAAAAGATTCAAAGAATCATACCTGATGCAAAACTGCATCAAAAATTCAAAGGTCACAAGATAATATCAGGAAAAAATAAAATATTGCGTAATCAGTATTCCCCAGATTTCTTTATTCTAAGGAAGGAAAAAATCTAAATATGAATCCAGATTAAACAGTAATTGTTTAATCTGGATTAATATTTAGATTTTTTTCATTTTTATGAAAAATAATCATAGAATCATATCTGATACAAAAGTGAATTACTGAAATATCTTGAAGCTTTCAAGTTGTGATGACAACTTGAAAGCTTCGAGATATTTCAGTACAAAAATAAACCATTTAGTAATCACTACTCCCCAGATTTCTTTACTCTAAATAAATATGAAAACTTCTAAAAAAGGAAAAATTCTAAATATAAATCAAGATGAAACAATTATTTGTATGAAAACTAAACAGAGAATCATATCTGATACATAACTGCATCACTTGTAAAGCTACAAGGCAATTTCATGTCAAAAATAAACCAAGTAGTACTTAACTATTTTTGTATGAAAAAAATACAGAGGCATACTTGATGTAAAACTGCATCGAAAATTTAAAGGTCACTAGATAATATCAGGAAAAAATAAAATATTGTGTAACTAGTATTCCCCAGATTTCTTTATTCTAAGGAAGGAAAAAATCTAAATATTAATCAAGATAAATCAATTACTTATTTGTATTAAAAATAATCAGAGAATCATATCTGATACTTGAAAAGCAACAAGGTAATTTCAGTACAAAAATAAATCATTGAGTAATCACTACTCTCCAGATTTCCTTACTCTAAATAAATATGAACTAAAGAAGTAAAAATTCTAAATATAAATCAAGATAAAACAATTATTTGTATGAAAACTAAACTGCGAATCGTATCTGATACATAACTACACTTATTGAGCTACAAGGTAATTTCAGTACAAAATAAAACACAGAGTAATCACTACTCCCCAGATTTCTTTACTCTAAATAAATATGAAAACTACTAAAGAAGGAAAAATTCTAAATATAAATCAAGATGAAACAATTACTTACTTAGGTATTTGCAAAAAAAATAATCAGAGAATCATATCTGATACATAACTGCATCTCAACTTGTAAAGCCAGTACAAAAATAAAACATTGAGTAATCTCAATTCCCTTGCTCTATAGAAATTCCAAGTTGGTATTGAAGTTCAGTGAAGCTGGTATGAACAATTTGGACAAGTAGGTTGCCTTGACCCCTGCGAGTGGGACTGTGTCAAGGGCCAACCGCTTCCTTAATAGTCTTGTCTTTTTGTATATAATACCAACCGGTTGAAGTATGGGGCTATTATATCCTATGGATTTCTGGTTTCTTTAGTATTTTTGCAAGGTGCATTTTTTTGCGTTTTTTGTTGCCAGTGTTTATTTGTCTGACTGCTTATGCAAGGGGATTTGTTGATATTTAAAATTGAAAAGTATGAACTTAATAAAAAGTTAAATTAATTAGGTATGTCTTATAAGATTAAGTAGTAAAATAATATGATTTTACAAAATATTAGGTAAGGTAGGTAGGTATTTACTTTAAAAAATAAAAATGAGATATGAGTATATGATTTTGATAAATGATTTTATAATACTTAATAAGTTGATAGGAATTTTTTGTCTTGGTTTGTAGTTATGAATACATAATATACTTCTCTCTCTCCATCCACATGGATGGATGGAGAGGGAAGCCAAAGACAAGATGGATGTGTTGTGTGAAAAGTGACATGAAAGAAAAAGAAGTAAGTGATAGTGTGATACTTATATTTGCGGTGACCCTCAAATGTTACTAAAAGAGCATGTTGCCAAACATCTTGATAGAAGGAGAGGTAGAGGAAAAGCGATGTGAAAGAAAAGGGAGTTAGTAATAAAGTGACAAGACAGAATGGAAAAGAGACGAGTTGCGCCAATCTCAAGTAACATGAAACAGGAACAGAGAGCTGATGAGTCTTCAAACCTATGTGTGCCATGATCCTACTTCACTTAACCAGCAAAATACAATGCGTTCCAAATGATAATAGGAGCGATTGCCATCTTGTGACGTCACGTCATTCTATCAAATCTAAGAAATTTTAGCTAAATTGAAGTACTCAGAGATGAGTAAAATTGGAGAACTGGATTCTGATTAAACTTTGTTAAATAAATGAAATTTTAAAAGTTTATTGTATTGTTTACCCAAATAATTCTTCGATTTGATAGCAAAACGTGACGTTACGATATGGCAATCGTTCCTATACTCATTTGGAACGCATTGTGTATATTGATTTATATGTAAACAATTTAAGAAGTTATAAATATATATACATCTTCATTCTGGTCTACCTACAGAGAATGAATTGAAAGAAGCCATTCATAATAAACTTTCTTTACAAATATGTTCTGAATGTTTTACTTGTGCTGTTAAAACATGTGTTTGAAGTCAGGGTAACTATCGAGTAACGTTTTGCCGTCGATAGTCAATAATGGCAGGCAATTATATTAATCGCAGCTGCGCACGCGTCGATCTCGTAACAACCTCGTTATCGGACTTTTACGATTGGTCCATTCTTAATTCGAACGCCTAAAAACAATGTAGTGATGTTTATGTTTCTGCTTGTCGAGAACAAATTCTGTACTCTATCATAGTTCAAAGGTTCCTTGATTGAAGGTAGTAACTGCTGTTTAGAATATAAATTTTACGGTATAAATTATGTGGGACATATTGCCACATTTGTTTACGAGTAGAATTAAAATACATAATCATTGTTGAATAGAAATTATAGTATGCGGCTATTCGTCGAAATAAAGGGCCATTTGCCATTGTCCATTGCTAAGGCAAAACCCGAACATCTGATACTGAGCATTGAAAGTCGATCGCCATTTTGGTCCAATTTATAAGTTTGTTATAGTTTTCAAGTAAATAATGTCTACAAAGGGATATTAATGAACTGACTAAGTGGACATGAAAATTGGAGATCACAAACTGCCATTAAAGTACTTAATCCACGAAGTTAGTCGTGAACAATGAGGGAAATACTCTCTTACGTAAGCGCACAACTAGTCGGCAGCGGACATCGGACCACCCAGCTTTGTTTGTTTTTGTTACCGTCTAACTAGCTGTATTAAAAGATCTACCACACCCTCCCGATCCCTACGCTCCCCAGTCGCGAGGGGGGACATCGATCATACGCCACGTCTCAACATATATCGGTCGTTGAAACTGACACTTTAAAACTATCCACTTCACTAGGGTGAAATACTTTTTAGTCGACCTTTTAACGTCTGGGGTCATTAAACTTGTTTTTTTTTTTGCTGGCAACTTTATCGCATTCGTGTCAATTGTCAACTGTCATAACGTTTAGTTCTCTATGGTTAGTCTTTGGAAAAAAAAGTACATTACGAGGTCTGGCGATCTTTAGGGTTGCCACTCTTCACTTGAAAACCAATTAGGCTAACGTGAATAATGCAGTTCTTGTACTATAATTAAAAAATGTACTTAACTCAGTAACTTCTTTAGTACTCCATCTAATACAGGATGTGCGATGTAGGCATGTAATTTAATTTACTATCAAACACGCCAAAATTGTTATGCTTGTGGCGTTAATGTAATTACTAACACAGATAATTATTTACATACACATAGTAGCTGTTCTAATTAATTTAATCCTATATTTGCTGCTCTCAATTTGAAATCGTTAGAAGTAATGTCGTAGCGTATTAGAACTAATCTCGCTTGATAATTCAGTTTAAGGCAAACGATCAAGCCAAACACAGAGCAAGCGAAGTTTTGACAGTATTATTGTAGCAGTCCATTCAAGTTGAGAGGGGAGCGTTCTGGGGATTCGCGAATAATTGCAATAAATAGCGAACATGGAGTAAGATCTTCACTCTAAGATTGCTGGCACGACGCCCAACAACAGCGCCGTTAATGCCTAACTCTACTTATAAACTACAGCGGTTAATTAATGTCGCAAAAAGAGTGTCACAGACGAAATTTTAACAGATTTAAAGCCGGCTCAGAACAATCTATTTAGTTAACCCGAACGAAATGGGAGTTTCTACGAATTTCCCGAACGGAATCTTACCTGGAAAGCTTGATTAAGAAACAAATTTAACCTGAGGGGTTATCGAGCCCTGTCATTATTGAGAAATTCCCTGAACTGATAATTGAACTAAGTATGTAAATATCTTCAGCTCATTTAAATGCTATTAGAATTTTTAAGCGCGTACCTTTTTGGTCGCCGGGCTTCGGTAACCTTTTTCGTGAATTAGGAAATATTGAATTTGCATAGCGTACTTAAAAATAATTATTCGATTGTTGTTTTCAGTCGTAGCATTCTTGTTGTGTTTTCGGATGAGCAACGCAAACGATTTATCATGCTGTTTCTTAGTCATGTGCGAAATATTTTGTCTGTGAGCATTAATACTTGCGCAGACATATTAAATTGACCGAAGCATCGAGTCGTGTCTAATCTCTTTTCTGTAGAATCGATCCTTCGGCAAGCGAAAGTATCAGACCCACAGATTGCAACGGATATGTCAATGAACGCTGCAGTGACATTCATTACTTCCCTTAAACAAGTCTCGTCTTCTTAAACTAATTATAGAAAAGGGAAACCAATTCATTAACCCTCGTTGGGTGCACGCCATAGGAACCTTCCGTTTTAGGGGTGTACTTATTGCTAAAGACTTTTTTGGAAATGTGGGCAGGGTTCAGATCAGGGGTGCGGCTTGAGCCTCGAATAGTTTTCGTTTGCCCATTCATACAGAAGCGATAATTTCGACTTTGTAAACGTATGCAGGAAGGCTTAACAATAAAATAATAATTTTGTAAAAACTAATAACACATAAGAGCTAATCCGATTATTCCCGACTAGCTGTGCCCGCGACTTCGTCCGCGTGGAATAGTTATTTTGGGAATCATATTTATTTTTGCAAACAACCTCCTCAGCTTTATAAATTATAGCTGTTACCCAAGACTTTGCCCGTGTCATTTTCTGTTATTATTTTAGACAATTTAGTTTTTAAAAGAACATAATTATCTAAAAGTACTTCATAGAGCTACACCCCAACTTGGGCACGCCTTAATCTCGGCGGTAAGTCCCCTCTTTGAGGCGTGATATCTATCACGGCATCCTCACCTTCCGCATGACGTAGGTTCACACCGGACATGGGAAGAAGGAAGAGACGCTCGGGTGACGCTACTGTATGGTCAGCCCGGAGGATACGGTGGAGCACACGGTGGCGGTGTGCCCCGCTTGAGAAGAGCATCGCCGTGTCCTCGTGGGGGTGATCAGCGGCGACGACCTCTCGCGCCGGGCCTTGGTTCAGGTCATAGTTCGCAGCGAAGAAGAATGGCAAGTGGTCGCCTCCTTCTGCAAAGCAGTAATGCTCGTAAAGGAGGAGGCCGACCGCATAAGGCAAAGGCAACAGCGCCCGCGCCGTAGCCGTCACCGCCGCGATCCCGCCGATATCCGGCCTCCGTAGACGCTGGCTTGTGGACGGTGAGCAATGGGTAGCTCGCCGCCCGGGTGTCTGGTAACAGTCCAGACCGAGACCAAGTCGTCGACGGCGTGCACTGCTCCCGCGCGCCTCAAGGTGTTGTCAGCAAAATGTGGGGCCCTTCAGGGGCGAAGCCTCCTGCAACTGAGGGTTGGTGCGAAAGCGTTATACCGGGGCTCTGGGAATAAGGCAAGGGAGGAACGGGGTAGGTTGTTTAGTCAGTAAGAGTCTGACACTGTTTCCCGCTCCGCCCAAGAGCGGGATTCGTCATTGGATGATTTTTACCTACCATAAAAAAAACCCATCCGCGTCGCCCGCAAGCAACTCCTCTCCTCGCCCGCCGGCCAGGCGCAGCGTCAAGTTTAGCACATCATGCATCGTGTGTGAATTTTATATCGGAGTTATTTTAAAATTGTAATATCTTCTAAGATGTTCATTGAAATTAAATGATGTCAAAGACAATTTTGTTTACAATTACATATTCTTAATCAACAACACATTTATTTGGATAAATATTATATTATTATGTTGATACATAACTCTAACAAATAATCGGTAAAAATTGGCTAAATTTGATTCGCATAAAAACGGTTCTAGTAAGTTAATCTTAAAAGATAGACATATACTGTCGCGGACATTTTTTTAGATCATTTTAAGAGGAATAATTCTTTCATACATATTTTTTTGGTATCTTAAACCGTTTTGGCAGCGCACACAACGGAAGCCCTCAAAGATGAATAATTTTCCCCGTTTTTTCCACATTTTCCGTTGTTTCTTCGCTTCTATTAGTCGCAGCGTGATGTTATATAGCCTAAAGCCTTCCTCAATAAATGATCTATTCAACACAAAAAGATTTTTTCAATTCGTACCAGTAGTTCCTGAGATTAGCGCGTTCAAACAAACAAACTCTTCAGCTTTATAATATTATTAGTATATTAGTATTAGTATAGATGTCCACCACTTGCCTGGCCACCACTGGGGGACAGCGAGACAACTTTAAAACATAATTCTCGTTGTCCACCACTGGGGGACAGCGTCACATCTTTGTAAATTATTCCATTCGCCCCCAGTGGTGGACAGCGACACGATTTTTTTAAGATTCCCTATGGCCGCCGTAGGGGGATAAAGACACAATTCTTTTGATCCAGTTCCCACTGGCCATCAATTTAATTTATTTTATCTAGAGACCATTTGGTTTTATGCTGAAATTACTTTTATCCAATTCTAATGCTTACGTAATAATAATGACATAATATTTCTTTCCTTGTAGTTCATTTAATTAATTATAGGTAATTCTTTAAAATTAAATTTTATTTTCTTGCTAATGCTTATTATTATCTATTGATACTATTAACTTCATCAAGATATTTACAAAAAGTGTTGCTATGAGGGAAAGTACAGACGCCAGCACATGAAGTTATACCAAATTGTCAAACTTCTCCAAATGATTTTAAACCTTAAAACGTTGGAAGTAACTCGTTCAAAATCAAATAAGAAAATTTTACAGTTTGTGGTAACTTGATATGCTGGCGTACTAATAAAGTACAGAACTTTCCTATGAGGGAAAGTTCTGTACTAACAACAAGCAGCAACACTTATTGTAAATATCTTGATGAAGTGAATAGTATCAATAGATAATAATAAGCATTAGCAAGAAAATTTAATTTTAATTTTAATGAATTACCTATAATTAATTAAATGAACTACAAGGAAAGAAATATTATGTCATTATTATTACGTAAGCATTAGAATTGGATAAAAGTAATTTCAGCATAAAACCAAATGGTCTCTAGATAAAATAAATTAAATTGATGGCCAGTGGGAATTGGATCAAAAGAATTGTGTCTTTATCCCCCTACGGCGGCCATAGGGAATGTTAAAAAAATCGTGTCGCTGTCCACCAGTGGGAGCGAATGGAATAATTTACAAAGATGTGACGTTGTCCCCCAGTGGTGGACAACGAGAATTATGTTTTAAAGTTGTCTCGCTGTCCCCCAGTGGTGGCCAGGCAAGTGGTGGACATCGGGAATAATCGGAGCTAATCCGCTCTATTTGAACATATAGAACAGCCCGAAATTATCTATCAGGCAGTAGTCTTTCAGACCTAACACCTGTCTGGTCGGAGGGTCCTACTTTTTCAAAATAGGTATGCGTGACTTTACTTTCTATTACGCATTGCTTTAAAAGAGTATCCACGAAGCAGGTTTGTGTTGATGGTAAGCTCTATCATATATGCTAGCCATGAGGATGGATTCGAGATTTAATGGGAGAAGAATGTCTAGAACGACTTAGGCTCTAGGCAGACGGACCGCAATTTAACTGCAAGTTCAATTGCAGTCGGCGGTTCAGTGCAATCGTGTAAACTGCACATCAACTGCAATCGAACTGCACGGTTGGTTTGGAATTTTATTGTAGTCGTGTCAACTGCATTCAAACTGCACCCTAACTGCATTTGGCGGTTGGATTGCAGTTGAAATGC
Source organism: Mythimna loreyi (assembly GCA_029852875.1). NCBI lineage: Eukaryota > Metazoa > Arthropoda > Insecta > Lepidoptera > Noctuidae > Mythimna > Mythimna loreyi. Next base: position 9,467,403 of record CM056795.1, on the reverse strand, counting down.
AGTCCGTCTCTCTAGAGCCTTAGGGGAGGCTTTTACCATGTAGGCTACACAGTATAGGCTAGGAAAGCATGTGGCTTTTTTGTTTATTTCTACCCAACTGCCAAGGAAGGGTTATGTTTTAATGTTTTCATTGAATGCCCCCCCAGCGCTAATGTTTGGTAATGTTGGTAAAGTTACATCCACCAGTTTAGAAATGGTTGTTAACGTGTCGTTTTTTGATGAACAAAACCAAAGTTAATTTTGGTTAAAACTTAGTTTGTTTTATAAATAGTATAGTTAGGTACTTACCAGGTTACTTAAATAAGTTAATTAAGTACATAAAATGTAATTAATGTTTGCTCTTTTAATGGTTTGCACTTTTCGGGCAGCGTACCGTTGTTCAATTCGGAGTAATTATCTCAAGCGCATTGTTAATGAAAAGAACTTGATAAATCATTTAATTTTAAACAATATAATATACTAGCTTTTGTCCGCGGCTTCGCCCGCGTACATAAAATATAGCCTATGTCACTCAGGAGTGAAGCAGCTTTCTATTGTTGCTAAATTTTTTCCAATCGGACCCGAGATTACCTCCTACAAACAAAAAAATAAAAAACAAACTTTACCTCTTTATTATATTAGTGTAGATGTAACATTTGATTTACTATTTAGTTTTGAAAGTTCTTTTTTTTAGGAACTCTATTTTTAGGTGGGAAATCATTAAAACAAGTTTTTCGGATTTGGATAGAGTGAGAAGAATTGTCAGACTTTTACTGACTAGACCCAGCTGCGTTCTTTTAATTGCTTTTTTCCACCTTTACTGTTTCCTGTTTCTGAAAAAAACCCGCAGCTCAGCATAGGTACAGTTGTTCGGAGTTAGATTTATGTTTATTAGGTATTTTATACCAACCCGCACTGGGCCACCAACCCGCACTGGGCCCGCGTGGTGGATTACGGCCCATTCCCTCTCTTAGAGAGGAGGCCTGTGTCCCTGCAGTGGGAACATTAAAAAGGCTGATGATGATGATGAGGTATTTTATATCATAAGATCTATTTTAGTATGTATTTACTACCTTCTTTAAGATAAAGGTCCACTCACTCCCACTTATAGAAAGCAAATCTCACTAGCTTCTAGCAGCAGTATCGCCCGCGTAAAAATCAGTTTTTCCGTACAATCTTCCGAACCCCGTTTTACCCTCTTAGGGGTGAAGTTTCGTAAAACCGTTTTTAGCAGATGTCTATGAGCCTATAAGGAACTTACCTGCCAAATTTTTAGTTTGTAGGTGTTGAAGTCTCTAAGATTTCGTGATTAATCGGCGAATGATATTCCGCTTTTAAATATACTAGCGACCCGCCCCAGCTTCGCACAGATATTGAATATATTATGCATCTATTATACACATAAACCTTTCTCTTGAATTACTCTATTAAAAAAAACCGCATCTAAATCCGTTGCGAACTTTTAAAGATCTAAGCATACATAGGATCTAAGCAACTTTGTTTTATACTATGTAATGATTATAAATGTTTTATGTTATTATCTAATGACTACTAAAAATATATATAATGTTACCTTTTATGAATATTTCATTTGATTGTTGTTGTTTTTGCGACCATACGTCAGAAGCCTATAGTAGTGCGTAATAAAACATTTGTTATATTCATATCGTGCACATTAAAATGTAAGCTTTCCGCATCTCACAGGTTACGTAGTCAGAAATAAATGAATAATTAAAAATATCTACGTAACTGTGTAACTCAAATGTTAGCTAGAATGTTATTATGAGTTACTAGCCTTCTGCCAACGGCTTTACCCGCGTGAAATAAGGTTCTCCATACAAACTTTAGACCCCCATTACATCCGTTTAGGAGCTGAATTTTGAAAAACCCTTTCTTAGTGTTCGCCTACGTCATAAAAAGAAATCTTGTGCAAAATTTCATGTTCATGGTCCCAGTATTTTGGCTGTGCGTTGATATGTCAGTCAGTTTCTCCTTTTATATTATGAGTTATTTGGTAGCCTGACGGTTACAATGGACTAGGCTAGCAACGATTACAAACACCAAATCGTTGTTTATAAGCAAAAATATTGTAATTATGAATTGTTCATGCAAGAACGTTGAGCTCTTGAGTAGGCCTGAGTTGAGTTAAACCTACCTAAACATTTGTTTTGGATAAGTGAGCCCGTTTTTAAGTTAAAAAAAATACAATAAAAACTGGCATTGATTTTTATATATTAAGTAATATTGATTATTATTTAGGTAAGTAGTTAACGGGTTTTTCAATAGCCATTTTTGTGTCACAACTGAGAAAATAAGTCGAGGATCCCTTTCCACCTCTGTCAGTCCACAAAATTTAGGATCAATCTTTCTTTAAGGAGGCCAAGTCATCCCACCGTCTCCGTCTAGACCAGCCTCGAGGTCGCTTGCCATTAAAAGGGACCATTAGGACGCGAGGTCCATTGATCGTTTGATCCATAACTCAATGTGTGTGTATGATAAATAACTTTCATAATATTACTTACATATTTTATTTGATAGAACTTTGATCAAAACATCTTCACTGAAAGGAATACAAACTTACAAACTACCGCTATGCGACTGTGATAAGTAATCGATATATACTTTAAACTAATGACCCGCCCCAGCTTCGCACGGGTACTGATATTGAATATATTATGCATGTATTATACACATAAACCTTCCTCTTTAATCACTCTATCTATTAAAAGAAACCGCATCAAAATCCGTTGCGTACTTTTAAACATCTAAGCATATATTGGGATAAGCAAGTTTGTTTTATTTATACTGTGCAATGATATATATATATATATATAAACGAAATATCACTTATATATAATCTTGAAATCTCTGAAACTGTAACACTCACCGTTAGGTTCCAAAACCGAAATCGGAACCGGAGGTGAACCATGGATTGTTAATATTTTTGACAATAGTTGTAAGAACACCGGCGTTCGCTTGGGGCTTAAGAGTTTAATTCATCATCATCATCAGCCTTTCAAAGTTCCCACTGCTGGGACACAGGCCTCCTCTCTAGGAGAGGGAATGGGCCATAATCCACCACGCGGGCCCAGTGCGGATTGGTGGATGTCACATATCTTCGAATTTTTGGTTCTAGGACATGCCGGTTTCCTCACGATGTTTTCCTTCACCGTTTTGAGAGCAGTGGTGATGAAATAAATTACACAAAGTAATTTAGCGCCTGGCTGGGTTCGAACCCGCGACCTACAACTCGTAAGTCGGGGCCGTTACCACTCGGCCACCACCGCCAGAGTTTAATTAATTAGAGTCAACTATTCTATAAATATTATTCCTTTGTTTTATTATCCAGCATCAAGTATTTTTGCCAGCTTGTATGCTGCATGCAACCTTCTCGGGTATCACAGTATGCTCTAATTCAGGACTTGAAATATTCCTATCCCAGGTTATTCTACCGGTCTTGTAACGTTCATCAAAGTCCTTTCAACTTTTGAGGTATTAAGGCGATGTTGTTATAACCCCTGTATTTGAGAGCCCACGCCTCAACTGGGGGCCTAAGCAGTTTTTATAAGAGGGAAAATAAAGCTGGCACGTTTTGGCGAAAATAGCAGAAAAATGTGTTGACATTTGAACTTTATTGTCACGTTACCGTACATGTTTGTCAAGTTCAACTCGTGGAAGGAAAACTTTTTATTTACCAACCAAGTTACTATGCTCCCCTAGCAACATAATTTATATTCTTTGTGTAATTACTTAATTTAGAGATTTATTTTTAAAATATCTACATAGTAGTCCCATTTTCAATGTCTAGAAGTCTAAAATGCTTTTTGTTGAAATTTTTACCATCTTTATCGTTCTAAAATGATTGATTTTTCAAAGTTTTTAAATGATCCATTAAAAAAGTGTTAGTTTAAGCATCGAATAAGTAATTTTAAGTAGAGTCTGTTTGCCTTTCATCTTTCTTTTTCAACTTCACTAATTTGAGTATTTATTTTTCTTACAAATTAAGCTACACTTTTTCTATCTATAGTTAAGCAAAGGTTTTCAATCAGTTTTGTGGACACAAACGTGTTTTTATTTTTAGAGTTTTCGTACTTCAGTTGGCAAATAGGATACCCTTGTAGGAACACTTTGTTGTCTGTCCGTCTTAGGTCATCTCTGTTTTTCTCAGGAATGCGAGAAAACTTGACTTTGTTAAAGCTGTCTGTAATTAATTTCAAACACTCAAGTCATGCCATGTGCTTTCACGGCCCTCGGAACGCGCCACCAACGGGTTCCCAACTAACGGTAGAAGGAGTTCACGTCGGCGTCGGGTCGACGATGAAGTATCTGGGACTTGTCCTCGACAGCCGATGGAATTTCGAGGAGCACTTCCGACGTCTGGCCCCCAAACTCAATCGGACGGGGGCTGCTCTCAAGCGGCTCCTGCCGAACCTTGGGGGTCCAGACGCCTTCTGCCGGAGGCTCTACGCCGGCATCGTTCGGTCCATGGCCCTTTATGGGGCACCAGTGTGGGCGCCGACGCTGCGTAAACGCCCGGCGGCCCAGCTGAACGCCTGCCAGAGGGTCATGGCCATCCGGATGGTGCGGGGATACCGCACGGTGTCCCGCGCGGCGGCGAGCCTCCTTGCTGGCCTACCACCATGGGATTTGGAGGCAACAGTCCTTGCACGCATGCACGACCAGCGCGTGGAGATGGAACGCCGGGGCGAAGATCCGCTGCCCGAACATGTCGAGGCGTGGCGGAAGGAGCTCCGGCGAGATCTCATGGTGAAGTGGAAACAGCGACTGTCGCAACCCAGCGCTGGGCACACCGTAATCTCAGCGGTAGTGCCCCTCTTTGAGGCGTGGCTGGATAGACCTCACGGCGTCCTCACTTTCCGCATGACGCAGGTTCTCAACGGACATGGGAAGTTCGGGAGATTCCTGCACCGGATTCGTGCGGAAGAGACGTCCGGGTGTCGCCACTGTGAGGCGAGCCCGGAGGACACGGTGGAGCACACGGTGGAGGTGTGCCCTGCTTGGGAAGAGCATCGCCGTGTCCTCGTGGGGGTGATCGGCGGCGGCGACCTCTCGCGCCGGGCCCTGGTTCAGGCCATGGTCCGCAGCGAAGAGGAATGGCAGGCGGTCACCTCCTTCTGCGAAGCAGTAATGCTCGTAAAGGAGGAGGCCGACCGCATAAGGCAAAGGCAACGGCGTACTCGCCGTAGCCGTCGCCGCCGCGATCCTGCCGATATCCGGCCACCGTAGACACTGGCTCGCGGACGGGGAGCAATGGGTAGCTCGCCGTCCGGTCGTCTGGTAAGACCGAGTCCAAGTCGTCAACGGCGCGCACCGTTCCCGCGCGCCTCAAGGAGTTGTCAGCAAACTGCAGGGGCCCTTCAGGGTCGAAGCCTCCTGGAGCCTAGAGGGTGGTGGAAAACTGTTACCTCGGCTCCAGGAATAAGGCAAGGAAGGTACGGGGTAGGTTTTTTAGTCAGTAAGAGTCTGACACTGGTCTCCCGCTCCGCCCAAGAGCGGGTTTCGTCATTGGATGATTTTCACCTACCATAAAAAAAAAAAAAAAAACTCTTAAGTCATGGTCCTAAAATCCTGAAATTTGCTATGAAGCAAGATCACATGCACAAGTAAAGGGAAAAAATTAAAAACAGCAAAAGACATGCAATGTTATCCTTTACCATTTTGTGAGCAGTGATGATGAAATAAATTATCCGAAGTCAAGCGCCAGGTAGAGTTTGGGTAGTACATTCGTCGTACTACCCGAAAAACGGGGCCGTTACCACCGCTGCCCTAGGTTCAATTAATGCTCTAATGGCAACAGATTATTGGCAAAGATGACCTAAATAAAATGCAATAGTTAGCGTGTTATGACTAACACAAACACAAACTATTCAGTGTTGTGTCACCCTAAAGTTTGTTAGAGTTTAAATAGAACCATCATCATCATCCTACCCTTATCCCATACCACAGATTACTAAATAGTTACTACGTAACAGATACTTCACTCCATACAAAATTCTCAATACCTACTGCTATAATAGCCTACTTCGTCGCGTCAGCAACCACTGCATGCCAAAATGTGCCTTAATACTTAAGCGTACAGTTGTGATTGCATCGCACCGCGTGATCAATCGCAGCTCACCGAGAAATCGCAGGGCTGTTTCTTCGATAAAATTAAATTAACATAACTTTTTCTATGTTATTGAAAAATGTAAATATGTTCTGACTTATATGTGGAAATTTAAAATTGTATCGTTTGTAAAATATTTTTTTTATAAATTGGTGCTGACAGCCGGTGCCATTGGTGCCGGCTCTAAATAAAACCATTGTCAACCTTGTATTTCTTTGTTTGTTTCCTAAGTACCTACATGTGTTTCTTGTTTATGTTGACTGTATTTATATAGGAAGGTGCTTAGTTTTAAAGTTTAATTCTGCCCTACAAAGCGCAAAAGCGGTATCTCAAAAAAATCTTAAATATTGTTTTTGTGCCATCAAAACTGAGACAGGGAAAACTTTCTTAATGATATTTTTTTATGTTTCGGACAAGTTTGCACTAAAAGCCTTAATTACTTAAAATAAAAGCTATCTAATGTGATAGCTATAAAAATAATTATTCATGATTTAATTAATTAATAATTAATTTAACAAAATAATAAAGTTGATTTTTATACCATTGTACAAAAATCAACTTTACTGTTTTTGTGAGATATCGCTTTTTGGCTTAGAAGGGCAGAATTGTGCTTTCGTGTATACATTGTATTGTAACAAATAAATGGTTTATCTATCTATAAAACATAATTATAGACGTCAGTGGGTAGCTAAAATAAAAAAACTATTAAAGTTAAAAATGTTAGGTGTTTATCACTTCTTTTACTTGATTTGCGGTACGAGTACGAACGAATGGAACTATTAAAATTGAACAACGTGCGTGCTTTTCGCTTGCGACAACCGCACTGAATTTAGGGCGCCGGCGGCTCGAGACCGCTCGGCCGAGCGGTAGGTAATTATAGCGCGCAAGTACATGGAGTGACGGAGGCCTGCCCATACCATAGACACTGGCTCGCGGACGTTGAGCAATGGGTAGCTCGCCGTCCGGTCGTCTGGTAACTGTCCAGACCGAGTCCAAGTCCCGCGCGCCTCAAGGAGTTGTCAGCAAACTGTAGGGTCGAAGCCTTCTGGAGCTGCCGGTTTGTGTGAAACTGTTACCGCGGCTCTAGGAATAAGGCAAGGAAGGAATGGGGTAGGTTTTTTAGTCAGTAAGAGTCTGACACTGGTCTCCCGCTCCGCCCAAGAGCGGGTTTCGTCATTCGATGATTTTCACCTACCATAAAAAAAACCCTTATCCCATTTTACTTGGGGTCGGCGCAACATGTTTTATTCTTCCACTCTGTCCTGTCAACCGTCACACTACCACTAACTCCCTTTTCTTTCATATCACGCCTCACACAATCCATCCATCCCTTCTTCGGCCAAGTTTAAATAGAACCATTCTACATATTTAACGGTAAGTGGTGCTATAAAATTTTAACAGCGTCGATATTATTAATCAATATTGTGTCTATCCTTCCCTATCGAGTGTGGTGCTACCCTACTAATATTTCCCGGAATTACGACCACTTTGTACTAGCTTCATTTTATTGCACTACTAGCGATCCGCCCCAGCTTCGTACGAATGCAATGGTGATATTAAGTATTATACATACAAATCTTTCTCTTGAATCACTCTATCTATTAAAACTTGGCATCAAAATTCGTTGCGTAGTTTTAAAGAACTAAGCATACATAGGAACAGACAGCGGGAAGCGACTTTGTTCCTATGTAATGAAGAATAATGTCAACCATATTTAAAACTTTTCTTTTGGTTTGGGTAAAAATCATTCAATGACATCTCCGTGCCCTTGGATAGGGTGGGAGAGATAGTGACTAAAAACCCATCCCGTTTTTTCGTTGCCTTAGTTCCAGGGCTCCGGGTACCTTTTCACAATAACCTATAGCCCCAGTAGGCTTCGACACAGTTGGGCCTCTACTGTTTTTTGAAGCGCGGTCCGGCGAGCTACCCATTGCTCGCCGTCCGCAGGCCCGCTTTGTGGGACAGTTACTAAGCGGAGTAATGTTTTTGAAGTCTTTTCTTATAGGGCATATTTTTCTCTCTCCATTACCTAAAGACGCACAATTTTATAGCCGTAAATAAATAACTTGGCAAAAAGCAGAAAAAAATGCTTAAAGCTATTTTTAAAGAACAAAATTTCCCTAAACGATACTTGCTAACAAGATACTCGTATAAGTTATCTCTTCCTTTTAACTCTGTTTTATTTTTAAAGTCTTTTAACTAACGAGCGGGGCTATTTCCACCCTTGGTAACCTAACAGACCCTATTTATAACTTACACTCGAAATTGCATTCTATTTCGGGCCATTGATTGTTTGATGGTATATTTTATTTGTTATTTTTAAATGGGAGCTTAGTTTCGCGGCGGCAGGGTTGTTGAACCCCTCAGTTTTCTCAGCCCCCTGTGATTGTAAAGTTGACATTTGTGCGTTTTGAAAGAAGAAGATTGTAGTAAAGCTCACGGGAAGTATTGACGGTGTCAAGACATTATTACGGTATTTTTATGGCTCAAAAAATGGGTTTTATTTGATTGTTGGCAGTCGTGACGTTTGTCATTTAGGGCCCCTTCAAATTAATTAGCGCGACAGTCGCACATTTATTTATATGGAATAACATATTTATAAGGTCCACGTGTTTGTTTTATGCAAGCTAGATCGCTGTAGGAAAAAAATACAGTTTTAATGACTGAGCGTTTAAGCAATGACTAGTGTACTAAGGAAAAGTTATGAACAGTCAGAATTAAGTCGATTTTGATGCAATCATTTGACTAAGTTCAATAGAGCGGATGATCAAATTATTTCATTAAATACTGTTTCCTTGATTTAACCTTTTGAGTACCGTAATTAGAGACATAATAAAAAAGCAATAGATGTGCGAAGGTCGGTTCGCTAGGGGGGCCTTAAGAGTTAAATAATGCGCAATATTTGACAGCCGGAAAGACCATACCTAAATTGCCATAACTTTAAATTAATATCCATTATGCCTATACAACTAACATAATAAAAGCAAATACATATGAAGCAATAACGTTACCTACCGAGATATGAAACACAACTTGAAAAGTTAAAGTCAGACAAAGCAGTCCAGATCAAGAACAAGTTAATTAATAAACTAAGTAAGTTATCGTCAGGAACAAAGGCTCGTTTGAAAAGAACTTCAATTGTTTCTGTCTTATCAAACGACATTGTAATACGTTTGTGGCGATTTGTTTAGGCCTTACCATGTATCATGATCATAATAACCAGTTGGTATAATTTTTGTTAATCGAATTATATGAATAATTAGGTGTTAAGACGAATAGGCTCTAAATAAACCAATGCACCTCTCTGTCAACTGTTGCATCACTGCTTACCATCAGGCGGAGTCGCTGTAAAGCACTGCTTTCATCATCATCCTACCCTTATCCCATTTTATTTGGGGTCGGTGCAACATGTTTTTTTCTTCCACTCTGTCCTGTCACCCGTCACACTATCAGTAACTCCCTTTTCTTTCATATCACTCCTCACACAATCCATCCATCTCTTCTTTGGTCTCCCCCTTCCTCTCCATCCATCTACGTGTAAACTCAAAACCCTTTTTGTGACATGCGTTTCATCTCTCCTGCGTTTCATCATCTAAAGCACTGCTTTACATGAATGAAAAAAAAACTCAGTTGAGCCCTGTATTATAATTTGTCGGTACCCTCGCATGTTACAAAAAAAGCCATGAGTATAAATGTGGATGGATGGAGAGGGAGAAGGAGACCAAAGAAGATATGGATGGATTGTGTGAGAAGTGATATAGAAGACAGAGGAGTTAGTGATAGCGTGACGGGTGACAGGACAGAACGGAAGAAAAAAACATATTGCGCCGACCCCAAATAAAACGGGACAAGGGCAGGAAGATGATGACTCTTGACAGAGTGGTCGTGGTCATCACTTCAGGTGTTGGTAGCAAGTTTCACAACACGCCGCCACTCTTCTTTGATGGCCGCCTTCCTCGTAGATTCATGGACTGAGGATGAACCATTTACTGCCATTTTAATTTAGTCAGTCCACATCTTAGGCGATCTTCCTCGCGGCTTGATACCTTCAAAATTTTCTCTGGACCACAAGTCGCTCAATAACTACCTTCCATCGGCGGCATACGTTACCGAGACCAGGCCTCCTATTAACTAGAAAAACAGCTTTGAGTTCAGCGCTGTCCCAGAGACGAAATCCAAATAGGTTCATTGATTGGATTTGTATGTGATTTGAATGTACCTATTCGGATTTCGTTGCTGAGCCAGCGCTGCGGTCAAGGCTGTTTTCTTAGAAGCTGTCACTCCTGTATAATAAAGTTTATTTGTCCTACCAACAATTGCCACAACGGTTCTAAATCAAGGAGTTCTGGCGTTTCTAAATGAAAATACCAAGAATTCAAATTGTGCTTCAAAAGATAAGCTATTTTTGGAATTTATAAGGCAATCTTATAAGAACTCTTTGTTATAAACATGAAGTTTTCTTACTTTGACTTCATAACACTTTTCTTTTCGTCGATTGAGTTATGTTTAATCACTTTTTTTAAGTTGGTTTCAAATAGCCAACTGGGTTCGCTTCTGAAAGGAAGGCCCTGCCCTGCCCTGCCCTGGTATATATGGCTACGTAGGAATGAATTAAAATCATCCAATGACGAATCCCGCCCTTATGCGGAGCGGGAAACAGTGTCAGACTTACTGAATGAAAACCCACCCTGTTCCTTCTTTGACTTTGTTCCAGAGCAACGGTGTTCATTTTCACATTGGGTAAGGTTTCAGTAGGCTTCGACCCTGCTAGGCTCCTACTTTTAAGGTGTCTGCACACAGCGGGCGCGGCGCGGCGGGACCGGACGGCGACGCGATGACGCCATACAGATCCGAGGTTACCGTCGCGTCGAGCGGGACGGCTCTGTGTGGCATCGTCCGTACTATCTAGTACATTACTACTGCTCAGCGTCGCGTCGCCGCCCGGTCCTGCCGCGCCGCGCCCGCTGTGTGCAGACACCTTTAAGTTCACATACGAGTCACTTAACCTTTCGAATACCGTAATTAAAGACATAATAGAAAGACAATACGTGTGCGAAAGCCGGCTTGAGGCTCAAGAGTTTAAAGAAATATTTCTGAACTTTTTAGCCAATTCAGTAAACATGATACTGAATAGATTGCTGATTAAACAGGAACTTAATTTTCAAACGTTTGAAAGCTTCAGGTATATTCCTTGTACCCATTAGATATTAAAACATTGCCTATAAATTATGTATCCAGTTAATTTATCCCCCTTGAGAATTAACCTTGAACTCAAGCTTATGTTATCATGTTCCGAACAAACAATACATTGTTTATTTACCGACATTTTCATGTAAAGGATTCCTGGAATTGACTTGATTGTGTTTGCTCTTTTAGAAGGTATACACAATCAGGAGCAATGTCTTGTATTTTGACAATTTGTTGTTTTGGTCGAACAGAGGATTTTTTCTATGAAGCAATGGACGATACATTTCCTTGGAAAACCTTTAGGATTGTTTATGTAAGTTAAGTACTAACAAGAAAACCATAGGGACTCTGCAAAAGGGTCGAAGCCTGCTGGGGGTTAGAGTCTTTTTCTGGGAGGAAGGCTTGGTCCCAATGTGAAGGGCAAAGAAGGAACAGGGTGAGGTGTTTAGTCAGTAAGAAACTGACACTGTTTCCCGCTCCGCCCAAGAGTGGGATTCGTCATTGGATGATTTTTGACAATCTTAAAAAGAGTTAAATGCTGACAATGCAGTGAGACCACTGCGGGGAAATGTGCGCACGTGAAAAACTACGAGCTGACTCGGGCTCAGACTTCACCTAATCGGCGGACTGCGAGCAACCCATTGTTCGACGTCCGCAAGCCCGAGCTTACGCTAACCGGGGATCACACTGCGACACCTGATCCTGTAGTAGTTATGTATTCCAATTATCTAGTTCGCTGTTTTGCTTGGTATTTCTTTGCCGTTCAATTTTAACCTTTCGAATACCATAATTAGAGACATAATAGAAAGAAAACAAGTTTTCAATGAAAATATTTTTTTTCATAACAAGCTTTTATAGCGGTGGTCTATACTTATATAAATAAAACTCGTCAAGACGATTCACACAAGCCCAAACTCGACGTGGTTGTGCCGTTTAATTACAGAGTTCCTATGGCTACCTCGCGATTCCATCATCAGATCAGCTCCATGTCATCATAATATTGCATTGTCATCCGAACTAAACGTGTATAGCAAATTTCAGCTCAATCGGAAACCGGGAAGTGGATCAAATTTAAGTTGCAATATGATTATATGATTACAGAACGACAGACAACGGGACAGGTGAAACTAAATAAAAGCTTGTAATAGGTGTACGAACGCCGGCGTTCGCTCAGGGCTCAAGAGTTTAAAAATGTCGTGGTCTTTTTGATCTAGGTCATGCCCTGAAAGATGGTCAAAGCCATAGAAATATAAAAAACAGGAGAAGTGGCAAGTGGGCGTGTTCGTGTAGATCGCGACTTGTGCAATAAGCACACTTTCGGGCAAACGGCCGTCGTGCGGCACTCAGTTGTAAACTAGTGAGACTCGCGGTACGTGCTCATAAAATATTTAAAATGCCGTGTTGTTCAGTGCTTTTTTGTAAGAACCGAAGTGATAAAAGTAACCTGGATAATCACGGAATCAATTACCATATGTAAGTCTAAGTTTAATACTATATTTGTCTTTAAAATCAGTAAAAACAATAATTCTTATGATGTTCTTAGCTGTTACTACGTTATTTTTGTTTTTAAATTTTAAAGCGACTGTATTACTTGTGCAGTAAATACATTGCTCTTTAACCACTACTTAATTTTGACGCTCAGTAACTAGACCAGCAATGTAATAGGAACATAACGATACTTTATTATGCGGCGTGTTTCATAGTACGGCCGCTCTGAGCGGCGGCTAGCTAGTGATGCATCCATTAATATCGACTTATCGATAACAACACAATATTTAATGGTCGGGTATCCGATGTGAAATAATAATACTATAATAAGAATAAAAAAGTACCTATGTATTTACATGTTTTGATTATTTTACAGAGTTGTAGAGAAATAATTATGTAAGTAACTGTCATAAAGTGAGTTGGTTAAATTGTAAGTTAAATTCAGTGGACTATTTCATGGTGTCTGTGTTATGCCTTACCTTTTTGTTATTTCCTTATTTTTTCTGGATTTAATATTTTTACTATTTTTAAATGTGCTTAATAAAGGGCATGATTCAGAATTAACAACTTTTGCTTAAAATAAGACATGTATTACCTCTTTATTTTTTATTTATGGGTGTGTTGTATTTCATATAATATGTACTTAATATGCTCTACTACGTTCTTTTACAAAAGCTTTTAACATGGCGTGGGTAAGCGAGTACTAAGCTTAGGTAAAAATGACAATTAAAACGTTGTTTTATGTTTTCAGATTCCCGAAAGATGCAATTTAAAAAAATAAATGGATTGATGCTACTAGAAGGCCACCTAATTGGTCCCCTATTAAAAATAGTACAATATGTTCAAGGCATTTTAAACCCGAAATGTTTCAGCCTTTAAAAAAAAAGGAGGCTTTTTGAATGGGCAATCCATAATTTAAGACTAGACCATATTTTTGCAGAAGTGAGATAAAGTTTTTCTTTTGTTTTTTAATCATATCTTTTTCATGGAGCAGTCATAGAAAAATACATCAATTTAAGCTTGCAATATTTGACTAAAAAAGCCACCCTCTATAATATCAAAGCGTCGTAAATACCTTAATTTCACAGGTCAGTGAATAATATAGGTAACCAACAGCAGTACATTAATTGAAAAAACGAATTTCTTGAGAATCACCATACTTATCCGGTGCGGAGATAAATTTCGTCGTTACGGTATAATAAGGAGTCCTAACATGCTCAAACATTAATTTAATTTATTAGCTAAAATAAATTTTTGAGCTTTATGAAAACCATTTTTATTGTTTTATTATTAGTATATTATTTTCTGGACATATTGATTTTTATTTCATTTATTTTTTGGGACCCAAAAAAATAACACAAAAAAAAAATCGATAACTTTTCTATTTAGTCAATCACTAGCGTAAATGTAAAATAAATTGCTTTTGCACAGCACATCGACAATTGTTTGATGCAAATGTGTGCGCAATTTGTTCGGTGAATGGAAAATATACGCTGTGTAAAAGCAATAAAGTTTAAAATTCACTGTATATTATGATCCGATTTATGAATTGCGGATGTGTGCGCGAGTGCGTAAGTATATTTGCAAACGTGCGAGTGAACGTAGAAGTGGGGATGACTGCAGACAGCGGGTTCCCGTACATTTTTGACTACTCAACATATCTCCTCTTTTCTTATATCTATGGTCAAAGCAGTGTTAAGTCCCCCTGTTGCTTTGTTACCTCCTCATTTGGATTATGGATCCGCCACCGAGGTGCGAATTGTAACACCTCAGTGAAAGTAAATTCTTTCGAGTCACATCCGTTACGAAGGATTTAAGCCTAGTTCAGAATGGATTTGAAATAAACCGATATTTTATTTAGCCAATCTTGCATGTTGAATGGGTAGAGTGTAAAGACGGAACCCGAAACCGTCCCCAAGATGTTTCTTGAATAGAAATAGGATCCCAGTTTTAAAGTGTCGGATGTTACAATAGAAAGTGCTATGCATTTTCTTTCGTACTATTTCCGGCATATGCCGACCCGGGATTAGTTACTACAGTATCCGCCGCTCGAATAATAAAGCAGAGTAATCTGTACTAGGCTTTAGAGGCGGTCGTCTCGTGCGTCCGGCTCCATGTTTTTCTAGTGTTCGATTGAGTCTAACACTGTAACACAATGTATTGACCTTTGTTCGCTGGTTTGTTGTTCAACCAGTTCGTTTCCACCAGCATGATTAAGTTTTTTATCGACGTTAGGTCTTACTACGCTCAATGTTGCTGCTATTTTTTCATAATAATGTACATACACAGTTGTACGTTCACTAATTATGAGTATTGTTTTAATGAAGGTTGGATTTATAAATGTCTGTTTTAAAGCATCTATTAAGTTTTAATAATGATCTTATTTTAATACAATACTGTCTGGTCTCTACCCTTTGCCCTTACTCAAAGCGTCAGCGTTATTATGTAACCCTATTGTTTGATAACTTTGTTGGGAAACAAAGTGCTCTATTTTGTACTTTACGCGTCCAACCGCCTTCGATTTCACTTTTCTATTGACGCACATAAACGTAACTTGCAATTAAGTCTTGTCACGACTCGGTACTGCCTCTTAATTGTAAGAAAAACTTGTGTACAACAAAAAGTATTCTACGTAAAAATAATTAAACATCACAAAGGTAGGGAAAACAAGAGGATTGATCACTTTTTTAAATGAACTCTGACCTACTTTTTTATCCGCGTTTATTTCAAACCGGGATGAGGGTTGTATCTTAATCCTTAAACGAATGCCGGAAGCTATTATTATGATAGCACTTAAACTTTACCTGTATTGCTTAGTAACTGGAAACGTGGAAATATTAAAGAAGCTGTTAACGCCTTACGCCCTATAAATTGCTGGTTAGTTGGGAATAAATTATATTCATCGCTCGTCGCGGCTGATTTATCGGTGGAAGGTTGAATTAATAGTTTCAGGATGTCGACAGGCGTGGAACTGAGGGACCGTTCTTTGACACGCGTTCACTGAGAGACGCGTCTTAAAATAAACAAACCGGGAATTCGTCTCTGCATTCATGTGATTTGGGACAGTACCATACGCGTCCTCATTCCCTTTCAGACCTATTTCTTAACTCTCACGTTACTACGGTAACCATTGAGAATCAAGCGATTATTTCTTTGAATTATATTAGATCCGGAGAGCAGTGGTAACGGCCTCTAACTTAACCAGGCGAATTACTTTGTAAAATTTACTTCATCACCTCTCCAGACGGTGAATAAAAACACTGAGTGATCAAAAATTCGAAGACATTTGACTGTGGCTGATAACGGCCTATTCCCTCTCCTAGAGAAGTGGCCTGAATCCCAGCAGTGAGAACATTATAAGACGGATTATAATGTGGCGATGTGTATGAAATAACAAAGGATGTCACTGTAATAGGAATGGTTAATTATTTACCGCTACTTTTCTTCTAATTAAACATGCGTTATTGTGTGCCATGTGAAGTCCTGTCAATTATCGTGGCAGGAAGACAAGTAAATTAATCGTTTGTGATGGAATCGCTCTTTGTGAGTGTGAAGCAAGCTTTATACGGATGTTCTTATGTTTTTTTTCACACAATCACGTGTGGAATTTTATCATAGTGCTACTAGGAAACTGATTTAAATATGTTTATGCTACATAAATGTTCAATTTTGCGCGAAATTACTTTTATTTATTGATTTATAACCGTTATATATTGTATTGTTGTTATAATTCAGGGGTCTTCAAGGCTAGAGTGAATAGGCTCTTAATAAACTAGTGCGATATACGATCAACAATTGCATCACTGCTTACCATCATAGCAAAAAAAAAATACAGTCATGGTTAAACTATTTAGTACCTACTTAGGCCATAGTTATTTCTAAAGTACCTATCTTCAACTGTTTTTAGCATCTTTCTCATTCTAATTGAGGATTCGTATGCGTGTCATTGCTCATTGCTTTTACAAGATGTCCCAAATATTTTATCACTGGTATCATGTTGGTAACGGAATTTTTACGATCATTTTTTCATTGCATATTTTGACATTGCAAAAACCTGAGTGGTCGCATACTTCTCTAGAGAAAGTGAAAGGTCGTACTCCTTCCTTCGGCCGTGTTATACGACTATTTTATGTGTAACCATTTATTGATGATCATCTATAAAAGTGCGAGGTGTTTTTAATATAGCCGAGTTATCTGTTGCGTGTCATTCGTTTGCTATTACTAGAGCTATGTTATCAGGCGCTTATGGTATGCTAGTGGATTGCCTCTGTTCACGATAAATTCAAAAACTAATAAACGGTTTGTATGCCATTTTCTTTAATATATTCGTTCAAAGATCGACATATATCCCAGCGATAGACAAGGACGTTCATAGAAAATATTTGTCAAAATACTGAAAAGTTAATCAAAAGTCGTCAAAACTGCACTAATGTCATTTGTAAAGATGTGTGGCTAGCAGATCACCTAAGTCAAGTAAAGTGACTGTACGGTTCTCCTAATCTAGTGCGATATCGATGCATACAGTTATACATAAAGACAGATGTATAAAACATGCATAATATATTATGTAGTAAAGTCGAGAAATTCAAAGACCGACTCTAGTTTTTAA
Source organism: Mythimna loreyi (assembly GCA_029852875.1). NCBI lineage: Eukaryota > Metazoa > Arthropoda > Insecta > Lepidoptera > Noctuidae > Mythimna > Mythimna loreyi. The sequence goes on along the minus strand of CM056795.1, from coordinate 9,450,013 downwards.
TAAAATTTGTTGTATTATCTTATTAAGTTGTCGAATTACTCATATTTTCCATCAATGTGTTATTAATTCGTGATGAGAAGCTTTGTGGAATTCGACTCGCTGCCAAATATCGTTTTCTATAGAATTATATAAATTGGATATTGTTATTTAATATAATGAACTTTTTCTTCTTCAGCTTATTAAACTTTTTGCCTCTTCATAAATTATCGTGACGTTACTGTGAACAATAATCTACACTAATATAATAAAGAGGTAAAGTTTGTTTTTTTGTTTGTAGGGGGTAATTTCTGGAACTACTGGTCCGATTGGAAAAATTTTAGCAACAATAGAAAGCTGCTTTACTCCTGAGTGACATAGGCTATATTTTATGTACGCGGGCGAAGCTGCGGGCAAAAGCTAGTGTTTTAATAAAAGATTGTAAAGAGAAAAGTTCCATTTGGAATTTTCGCAGAAGAGCTAAAAGAAATACTAGGTGTAACAAGAAATACGTTTTGATTTCTTATTACAGTACGGGTGTCGGATCTTGACGCGTTTGAAGTTAGGCTCTGCGGATTTTAGCGCTTGATAACTCGAAAAAAACATGGTTTAAACAAATAAATGCAATTTGTAGTTGTTATTGCTGTTCAAAACTGATATTTTTCGATTTTATTGTTCGATTCCGACAATTAAGCTCTGCCTTGCGGACGGCGAGCTATGGGTATCTTTTTTTTTTTTTTTTTTTAGGTAGGAAAAAATCATCCAATGACTAGTCCCACCCTTGGGCGGAGCGGGAAACAAGTGTCAGACTCTTACTGACTAAACAACCTACCCCATTCCAACGTTGCCATATACACCAGGGCCAGAGCCTTCCTTTCAGACGCGAACCCATGGCCCCAGTTGGCTTCGACCCTTTTGCAGGGTCCCTACGGTTTGCTGACAACTCCTTGAGGCGCGCGGAGCTATGGGTATCTTGACGTCGTTAAGACGCAGGTTCCACAATCGCCTCAATGAGCTATTTAGCAAAATTGACGTGGCTGTGGCAGGCATGGGTAATCTGCCAAATCTGTAAGTAAGAGTTACAGTGATCCTAGAACCCAAAGAATAAAAATCCTGACTCTGGCTCTACCCAGATTTAGAGAAGTTACTTGACGATTTCTCATCTTACAAAAAGAGTTCCATTTTATAAAAGACAGTGATTCCCCCTAGAAAAAATCTTGTATCAAATTAATTGAACTAGGTTCCTTAAACTTCCACATCTCGTCAGTAAATAGCGCTGGCAATAAGACAGTTTTAATTAACGCTTTTTGATTACAATGAATTGTTAATAGGATTCAGTTGCTATCAAATTGGCCTAGTCATGCAGTAGAAAATGAACTAAATGAGCAGTACGGTGTTAGTTACTGATCGACTACTTGAGAGCAGTGGTGGCCGAGAGTCGTAACGGCCCATAGTTCTAGGTGTAAAATCCAACCAGGCGCATTACTTTGTATAATTTATTTCATCACCACTGCTCTCAAAAACGGTGAAGAAAAACATCGTGAGTAAACCGGCATGTCCTAGAACCAAAAATTCTAAGACATCCACCACCTGCGCTGGGTGCGCGTGATTTTTTTTTTTTTATGGTAGGTGAAAATCATCCAATGACGAAACCCGCTCTTGGGCGGAGCGGGAGACCAGTGTCAGACTCTTACTGACTAAAAAACCTACCCCGTACCTTCCTTGCCTTATTCCTGGAGTCGAGGTAACAGTTTTCCACCACCCTCTAGGCTCCAGGAGGCTTCGACCCCGAAGGGCCCCTGCAGTTTGCTGACAACTCCTTGAGGCGCGCGGGAACGGTGCGCGCCGTTGGGTGCGCGTGATGGATTACGGTCCAATCGCTCTCTTAGAAATGAGGCCTGGGGCCCAGCAGTGAGAACATTGTAAGGCTGATGCTTTGATAGGTTAACTGATCAAGTAGCGATCGTAATAGACAAACAATAGATCTTGTAGCCGATCATGACTGCTTGTCTCACTTGTCTCACAAATGGCGAGATATCGCATAAGCTCGATTATGCGGAATGCATGGAATTAATGCTGAATTTAATAAGGATTCGAGGTAGCACGTTTCGTGGCAAGTTACCTTTCATAATCAATGGGTATTTCAGAAATTTACCGAAATATAAATTGAACCAAAATGGCGATCGACCTTGAATGCGCAGTAACAGATTTTCAGGCAACGGGTTCAATTTATTTGCCTGTGTACTATACCTAGCTGGACCATGTTCTAGGTTTGATTAAAAAGCTTGGTCATGTATTTCTCTTTAAATTGTAATCTAATTGGATATTTTATACTAAACCAAACTAACACTAAAATTAAATTGGAGGCGTGGTGGAAGTATCTATCTCTTTTGAGAACACGTAATATGTAATGGTGACGTCACATTTCAGTAAGTGCATCCTTATACTGTTATTTGATAGTTTTATTTTCCACCAGATCGAAAACTTAAATTGAGTTTTTTCTCACGCAGCTTTATAGGATGACTTGTTACTCCTACTTATTTGCAATTAATCTATTTAAAATACTTATATGTATGATCAAGATACATAATTGTTTCCTAGTTTGGAAGACAGTGGTCTTATTTATGTGAAATACCCAGCCCCATTTATCGAGTTTCATCATTGATGTTACTAATAAGTTAATGTTTTTCCGCAATAAGTGATTATTTATTGAATAATAGTTTCTGTCAGTAGCTTCACATGCATGAAAGTCGGTTAACCCCTTTAGAGATTTTTTTATGGTGGGTAAAAATGAGACCAGTGGTGGCCAAATGGTATCGGCCCCGACGTACGAGTTGTAGGTCGCGGGTTCAAACCCAGCCGGTGAAGGAAAACATCGTGAGGAAACCATGTCTTAGCACCAAAAATTCGAAGACATGTGACATCCACCAACCCGCACTGGGCCCGCGTGGTGTATTATAGCTTATAGCCCATTCCCTCTCCTAGAGAGGAAGCCTGTGTCCCAGCAGTGGGTATATTGAAAGGCTGATGATGATGATGGGTAAAAATCATCTAATGACATTTCCCGCCCTTGGGGGTGCCAGAAATAGTGTCAGAATCTTACTGACTAAACAACCGTTCCTACGTCGCCTTTATACCAGGCCCAGAGCCTTCCTTATAGATGCGAACTCTTGGCTCCAGTCTCCCTTAGAAGTGGAGTTTCGGGTGTACATTCTGTAAGGAGCCTTACTGTCTAATTTTAAGTTTTTAGTGTTATAGTTTCTGAGATTTAGTTATTAAACCGTGAATGATATTTCCTTTTTATATATCATCATCATTCTTACCATCAGCTTTTTTAATGTTCCCACCGCTGGGATACAGGCCTCATACACATACAGGCAGGCGGGATTCGTCATTCGAAGACTTTTCGCACCATAAAAAAAAAGTCGAGACTATTACTACTCTGCCACCACTGTGATTATTTACGTATTATTATGATCATCATCATAATATTATCTGATATATCACTCGGGTGCACGGTTTGATTGTGTTATAGACCGTTTTATTATCCAGCCGGTTCTGTCGGTCTATCTTGTCTTTAATTAAGATGAAGTATGCTTCAGTCATGGCCCAGTTGATGTCTACAGACGTATGTGCCTATCATCATTATGATGTAACGAACAGAAAGTTTCCTCTCCATGACTAGGTAGCTATTAATAGAACCATTATGATTGCAAATATCAATGATGTGGATCATGTCGGTATTTCGTAAGGGTGTAGATTTTTGAAACGAATTTTTTCGAAAGAGACATTTTGGCGATGTTGCTACTCAATGTTATTCCTATAAGAAACACAAATCGAACGACTCCTCTCCAGCTAAAATGCAACAAACCGAGCTTAAATTAGGGCGAAAAGTGTACATAATACACACACTATAAAAACACAATCCTCTTTCTGACGTATTCTCCATACATTTTGTATTGAATCCACTCTCTTAGGACCCCCTGAAGCGTCTCAGGGCGTGGATTGAGCGTAGTTCTAGGAGTGTATGAAGCAATTCTAAGTTCTAATTTACGGTCACAGGGGGGTGGTACCACGGGAGTGGTAGAGAATTACCAGATTCTTCCGCGGAAGAATCCATTGATGATTTCCCACTAAAAAGCAATAAGTAGTTAAGTATAACGCATAAGTCAACAATATTGAAATGAGTCAGTGTCCCGCGTAATCAGTGCTTGTGATCTTTATTGGGCTTTATGTACGTGTCGGAGTTACACCTACATCGCTGAAGGTTGATGCTAAGGCTGACTTCGTGTTGTCATGATTACTTGTGAAGTCCACGGACGCGTAGCTTCGTAGACGCGTATAGTATGCGCTACATAAGTTGAACCATCCATACGTGTAGCCCCCGACTGAGACCCAAAACATATATGTAAAAGCGAAATACCACTCTGATTATTCAAGAAATCTCAGAAAACATAACACCTACAAACGCTCGTCGACAATAGGCCTAACATGTGTTTTCCATTTTATTTTTTAGAACTCCAGATCTTATGCGGTGCGAGAAAGTCTATCAGGCTTTTACTGACCAAAACCCACTCCTGAACTTCTTTCTTTGCTTTCGTTCCAGGACACCTGGCTTCAGTGTCGCACAACCTGTAGCCCTAGAAGGCTTCGGCCCTATTGGGCCCCTACTGTTTCCTAAAATCTGTATAGTTTCATAAAATTTCCACTGTTTGTCTATCCTGCTTGCCTAACCTGATAAAACACCTTTTCTGCCTCTGCATTTCTGCAGGTGTACCTATCACAAAATATAGCCCTAAGATAAATTGTAATAACAGTATAGATAGATATTAGCCATCTCAATAAACCCGTCTACCTTTATCCCAGTGATGTAAGCTACTATTTGTTGGTCACGACGTATTTACTGCTACTGCCATTTATTTTGAGATCTTACTATGTAATTGGATTAAAAAATAATCCCCTAACTATATTATGCGTACGCGCCGGCTCGTGGTATCGATGCCTGATATTCTATCAAGGTTGCCAGTTGTAAAAATGTATGAAACTTGTTGACGAAAAAAAACAACTGTTCGCCTCAACTTATGAAGATTAACCCTTTAACTGCCTACTCCGGACATCCTAAACCAAATCATTGTGCCTACAGCAAAGGAGTGAAATTTTTTGTGTTTCCTGATGGCTACAATCCGGGAATGTTTAAGTCCAGAATGAAATAGGTTTCTTTTAGATAAGCTCGTTCCATCATCGACCGCATCGTCACTTTCCATCAGGTTAGATAGCGGTCAAGCGCAAACCTATAAAAAATACCATCTGGTCAGCTTTACCGTCACCTATGAGGATTGAAGAACTAGACGACAAGGCATACACAGTTGGAAACATACAATCATGGCGAATAGGAAGCGAAAACACTTATCGGAAAAATCTGACACGGCCGGTCAAAAGGGTTAAAATATGTTTAAAGACAGCCTATTTTCAAAAAGGACTTGCTTTGTATCTTTAAACGGAGCTGACTTCAATTTGTCTTTAATTCTTTATTGTACACCAAACAACGATATAAAAAAACTGGCTTAAAAAGCACATAGGCGAGCTTAACTCAAAGTTGAGTTTCCTTCCAGCGAACCATTGAGTGATAGAGGGAAATCACAATAAAGCGTAAGAACCAGTGTACAATTTTAAAAGGTTAAAATACCGTAATTAGGGACATACTAGAAAGACACTAGATGTGCCAACGCCGGCGTTCGCTTGGGGCTCAAGAGTTTAAAATCACAAGAAAAAACTGCAATGCTCGTGCGCATAAAAACTGCTGGCAACCCTGATTCAGGCTGCGCTAATATGTTATTTTATCCAACTAGCCGCACTAGCAACGTAATGTATAGTCGTACTACTATTGAATGACCAATCCTTTAATAATATTCAAATTATTTCATTTTATATCTACTCCGAGATAAGTTAGAGTACGATAGCAGTATTGACGATATTATTATGTATTAAATTAGGTATATAAATATTTCATTGGCATATTCCGGTTATGTTGATAGTGTATCCATAATTATTTACATTATACGTATTTTGTGAATCTGAATTACCCAAAAATGATTCTGTTAAATAACTTATTTGAATAATTATTTTATATCAAACGTTGTCATGATTACATCTGTTTAATGAGTGTAAAATTCACTCGTATTTATTTCAATTTAGGTAATTTGTTGTTAATGACAGTGATTGGTGAACTATATCATGATCAGCAGAACGATTGAATTAAAATTTTCTTAAAGAGTATACGGGATTTTTTATCTTTTTAAGGTTCTTTTTCCCTTCCTTTCAGAAATTGGTTCATGGCCTCTTTTTAAGGTTGGAGTTTCAGAGTTTTATCGATTAAAACCTGTGTTCCTTTTGTTGTCCCTTGCGGTCTAGAGTCACAGTAACTAGAGATGAGATTTCAGCAAAACCGTGGAAGTAGCAAAAGCTCGGCTTTTAAGAAATTTCGTCTTCTTCGTGTTTCATCATCATCATAGAATAGCCCGAAATCAATTATCGGGTAGTAGCCCACTAGATATAACACCTATCTGGTCGGAAGTTCCTTCCTTTTGAACATAAGTATGTGGGACTTTACTCTCTCCAAAAGTTCCTTAAACACTAGGCCTTCATGACACGTTGACGGTATACGGGTAATACCGTCCCAAAGCTTGGAAGCACATGTGTTAACAAAACAAAACATTCCCGACAATAAGCGGTACAAAATAGCAATAAAATTAAGTTTTACGATTGTTTACACAAAAATAAAAAGATTATAATCCCGCATTCATCTAGTTTTAAGTAATTATTTGATTTTGAAACACGTGTTTTATGACTTAATTCGTCGGGTTCTTTCTTTTATTGCTATGTTGTGATTGTTTTTTTACTCTTATTTACTCACTTTTGCTCATTGGTATGTGCAGGTTGTGATATAATAAACTTTATCTATATTCGAATGATTTCGTCTTCTTCTTTGTCCGTATATTGTCTTTTGAAAATGTTTTGTTAATTATAAAAACATGCAATGGCCATTTCAATTATATGACCTTTCATCCATTGAACTTATTTAAGATGAACTTGATAGAAGGGTGAAAAATCGATCTCCAATAAGCTTAAAACATTTATGGCAACTTAAAAATTGGAGAGCGAATGGAACAAGTTAGATTAAGATTTTTTTAGAAATTGATGAATACAATACATTTTTTAGCAGCCAGTTGAGCTTTTGCCCCGATGTAAAAACCAAAATTGAGAGCAGACGATATATAGTGATATCCCAAGGAGCTCCATGTGATCGATTATCGGTACCCTAGAAAGATGGAGCCGGTTTGTCCGTTTAGCGGAAAATAGTTACTGCATCATAGATCAATACAAAAAACAAAAACAATTGATGACTTTGTTTTCTTTTATTTGTTTTTGCATGGCGACTGGTTAGAAACCATAAGTATAGGACCAACTACTTCGCCATATCCACTGCATTATCTGAGGCAGCGCTTTTAGAGCATACAGGTGGCGTTAAAATAGATGAAACATCTAGTCTTCAATGTACTTTAGTAGTTTTTTTCATTTAAGATAACAATAAACCGTTCCAATAACAGAGAATAAATGCTTTAGCCTAGATTCAAATCAAACAGCTGACATAAGATCCGATGAAAAGAACGGATTTGTAATTGAAAGCAGGCTCTTCATGAAAATTAACAAGAAATACGAAGAAAAACACATACTACAATATGTATTATTTTTAACCTAGTTTCGTAACCTCAATGAATAAAATTGAGTGATGAATAAATAAATATCGTCTCCCACATATATGACGATATGAGCGACTTGCACCCGCTGTTTGCGTAGGTACTGAGATTACTGATGTGTCCTATTCGCTTTTTTTTCTTTTCCATTCCTGGGTCAAGGCCTCTCTTCACTTCTGTCATCTTCCCTGGGTCCGCTCTAATTCTTTCTAGTTCTGACAAGTTCTGTCTCCTTTGTCTCGCCATCTCTGCCTATGTCAGCCCCGACTTCGCTGATGCCCCAATTTCTTTTTAATTTGGCCCATAGTTCATCAAGCTTGCAGACATGTCTTACACTATTCAATTAGCATTGAGTCATACATTTATTATTCCACTGTCACAAATCTAAACGTTTTTGGTTTTTCCAAAATGAAGTAAATTGTATTGATTTTGTTTGGCATAACTTTAAGTACTTTCTGTGAAGTGTTTCTGAAACTTTCCCATGCAGTACAATATGTTTGTATTAGTATTGCTAAATAAGTGGATTTGGTCTCTATATCTTGTTAGCGTCATCGCTTTTACATAGAAAACCAAAACAGGTCATGGGTTTTTGCCTTATTCAATGTTTGGCTAGTTTTTATCTTTTACTTTTAAAAGGAATAAGTTCAGAGGTTTGGGTTTTACTAATAACGTATTTTTTTCCTTATCTTGACTTTATATTTCTAACTAGAGAGATAACCCTACTAGTCATTGCTGTTAACACATTAGTTAATTTGTAACTTTGAAGAGAACAATAGCTTGATTAGGAAGTTAATTTAAAATAAAGAAACTGTTGTAACCGGTTACTGTTTGATGTATAATATAAAAGCCGTAATTTACTAACACATCGACGTACAGCCGAAACGAAATTGTGTACAAGGTTTCCTTTTAGTTCCTTTTAGTTTCGTAGGCACTAAGACAGGTTTTTAAATTCATCCCCTGAGGGAATGAAACAAGGATTCAAAGTTTGAAGGAATCTCTTTTCATGCGAGCAACACCACTGGCAGAACCTAGTTTAAGTATATAATAATACATGCATTTAATCAAATAATCGACCAATGATTTAAATTACTAGAGCTCTGTTGAAGAAAAAAATAAATTGCTCCTCAAATTGAACTTAGAGCTAAATCTTATTTCCCAAATACAATAGCTTTTGTTACGTCATGCGTTCAATCAATATCATCTTAAAAAGCTTTTGAAAATCCAACTCCAAATCAAAAGATAGCACATTTTCCAGACTATTCTTGCGGTTCAACGGAGGTCGTTCAGACTTTTAAAGTAATTATCATAAGACTTGATAATTACCTATTCTTTTGACCTTGTAAAGATTCGATTTCCGTGCTACAGAAATTTGCACCTAAATCCTTTTAGCACAAGGTCGATGACAAGACGACTCCCATATGTTATCAAAGAGATATATAATAAAAATTGCAAATACAAAACACTCTACTAGCCTTCATCCAGTATAGTATATCTGTATCTTATCATATCTTGTGTTGCTATTTGAAATTATGATCTTGCATGCGCTACGTACGCTTGTATGTAGATTACCGCGTATAAACAGTTATATCGACCCATTTATTTATTTTTATCACAGTAACACAATACACATTTGTGTTCTATTAATTAATGTAATTTACCATGCTTGGCTCATTTATTTGCTTGTGCGTTGTTTATGAATCTACTTGTATTTTGCCTGCAACTTGGTTCATTAGAATGTTTTTATAAATACTAAAATCCCTTAAACCGTATTTTGAGGGTAGTTTAAAAAAAAAACTAACAATGAATTTACTATCGTTCATTTTTTCATTCAACATCACATTCGTTTCGGCTATTTGCTGATATGTCAGTCAGTTTCTCCTTTTATATTATGTCGAAGATTTCATAATTTACGATTTAGTTTAGCATCGATATCAAGTCAACCGTTCAAGGTTCGGTAGTAAGTCACGCCGTATTTGGGCGGTTATGGTAACAGCCCGATGCGACGCCACCTGTCGTTCCGTTGTCCTACAAACTGTAAGTCACGTCAACGACACAACAGATGGTCTTCTCATCTCCTTCAACGATATTGATGAGAAACTTTAACGTCGCAGCCTAACATCTATTGGAAACTTCCTGTTTAAACTTTTTACACAAACTCCAATGTTATTCTACCATTAATTTTAAATGGAATAATGGCTAAAATTAAACTTGGAGATTTGCCAAACATAATAATACACTTGAATACGTTAAACACTTTACGCTGCTTCAATTGGTATACCACTTATGTCAATGTTCGTGCTACAAATATTTGCAGCACCAACAACAAGCTTTTACGCTAAGCTTACCATTAATCGGAAATCAAATTTTACCCTAAAAATTCTAACAAATACACATAGTGCTGAACTAGAAACTAAAACGCAGTAGCTTCACGCTTTAGAGTTGACAAATGAATTCAGTTGGAACTCACTAAGACTTTTAAGGAAGATTGATAAATTTGAAAATTCTGCACGTCACGTCGACATAAAATAACTTCGCTTATATGTACTGAATGACCTTGCTTCCAGACCCATGTTAATGAACTGTGTGTTTAAACGTTAACTTGCCACTTCCGAATTAGCACCTTATTGTGCAGACATTACTGGTTACTGTATTAATTTAATACGTTCGTGCACTCATATTGTATTTTAATACGAACCTTGGTTATATCTGTTGTGGTTGTTAATATCGTGTTTGTATTTAAATCCTACAAATTATGGCAAGGTAAATTCATTATAATATTCGTACTTATATTCTTATAGCATTAAGTTCTTTAATGATCAATTTTCTGCAATAGTTACGATGAAAACTATCTTGAACTTTCAAAAAAGCCCGTACAAAGTAGGATGTTTAGACGTAATATCCATATCTCCAGGTACTATCTCGACCGCCAAACAAAACATTAATGCTATATCTATAAATGGTGAAGATTTTTGTAAAATGGTACTCGCAGTCGCTGAGGTATCGTGAATAAAAATTTAACTACTTAGTCCTTCAAAATATACTTTTTGATATAGAAGTTGTCTGTGGACAGCTTGAATTTTAATAAAACATCTTTTAATAGCACTTAGCAGTAGTTATTATCGAAAAAGGGTTCGTACCTGCCTTTATACAATCTGATTGACTCTCAGCCAAGCCGTTTAGTATTACAGTTCTATATACAATATGATCAACAATTTCTTCGTTTTAACTAAGTTTTGGAACAAAATAAATTATTATTATTATTATTATTATTTCGTTTATTTAATATGTAACATATAAATTATATTTTTAAATATTTCATTAAAAAAACAAATAAAAAAACATTTAAAAATATAAAAAATAGTGTCCCACCGGTATCGGGAACAGGGTCCAAGCTACCGGCGGTCAGGGCTCTAGAGAAAGGAACCTCCTAACTATACGAGCCGTGTCCAGGAGTACCGCTTTCTGAATCAAGCCCTTGATCCAGCCGCCTAACGAGAGCCTCCTAAGGTGTTGGTCGAGGCTCTTGGCTATTAAGCCATTAGCTGACACGACTATCGGTACAATGATTGCCGAATCCACATCCCACATGTCGACAACCTCGCGAGCCAAGTCAATATACTTGACTTGTTTATCTTTCTCGGCTTTCACGAGGTTCTCGTCATGAGGGACGGATATGTCAACAATCATTGCACGCCTCTCGCTTCGGTCTACCACCACTATGTCAGGCTTATTGGCTAAAATAGTCCTGTCAGTGATGATAGACCGATCCCAGTACAGGGTGATATGACCATTATCAAGAACTGGGTCGGGCTCATACCTGTAGTACGGCACTTCCGATTCCACAAGAGAGTATTTCAGAGCAAGTTGCTGGTGGATAATCCTGGCTACGAGGTTGTGCCTGTGCAAGTACTCGCCGTTAGCTAGACGAGAACAACCAGAGATTATGTGACGAATTGATTCTCCCGGACGGTGACAAGCCCGACAAATGTCAACCGTGCCGTCCTTCACAATAAATCTCCGGTAGTTATTCGTCATGATAACTTCGTCCATAATTGCACAGACAAAACCTTCGGTTTCCCCAAAGAGGTCACCGGAACGTAGCCAGGATACGGACGCCAATTGATCTACATCAGGCCCGTGAAGGGCCCGGAAGAAGCGTCCGTGAAGTTCCTTGCTCTGCCACACAACCCTGCGATCGTTAGTGTCAAGCACTACAGGTTTGCGCCAGTTCTCGTTAGCCAGGGAGAGCGGGGTGAGTCCCTTGTCCACCGCCACTACATCTCGATGCATACCCACGTCGACAGCTAGGAAATATTCCCTGAGACTGCATACCTCACGGTTGTGTAGGGTCTTGGCATTTAAAAAACCGCGACCCCCACACTTCCGTGGGATATACAGTCTCATTACCGACGAACGTGGGTGGTGCATTCGGTATGCAGTCAGCAGTGTACGGACCCGCCTATCCAGGGCGTCAAGTTCCGTTTGAGTCCATTTGAGTACGCCGAAAGAGTACATCAATACCGGCATGACCCAACCGTTGAAGGCGCGCACCTTGTTCCCGCCTGAGAGAAGGCTATTAAAAACTTTCCTCAGGCGTCCAAAGAAACGTTCCCTCAACGATTGCTTCATGTCTGTGACATTGATGCCTAGGGCTTCCGACATACCCAAATACTTATAGGTTTCGGTTGGAGAAAGGGATCTCAGATTTATGGAATCAGTGAGTTGCGTGCCCACGGATTCCACTACCTCACCTCGCTTTACATGCATGACTGCACATTTGTCCACACCAAACTCCATCCTGATGGCACTGCTGAAGGTTTCAGTTACCTTCAGTAGCTCCATCAGTTGCAGCTTGTTGGGGGCAAATAGCTTTAAATCATCCATGTAAAGGAGGTGAGATATAACCTGACCACCTCTCTTCAACCGGTAGCCTAGACCTGAATTCTCCAGCAGTGTGCTTAGAGGATTCAAGGCTAGGCAAAACCAAAGCGGACTCAAACTATCACCCTGGAATATACCCCGCTCAATCCTTACAGGTTCACTATATCTCCGGATATTTCGACATCCTGGATAGAGGAGGACCGTACTCCATTGCCTCATACACGACATCAAGAAGGTGCGTAGTTTTGTATCAATTTTATACAATTCCAGCACCCTCATGAGCCATGTATGAGGAACTGAGTCATAGGCCTTCCGATAATCTATCCAACATGTCGATATATCCTTTCGAGAACGTCGAACCTGTTGGCTGATAGTCATATCAATGAGGAGTAGCTCCTTAGTACCGCGGGACCCGTTCTTACATCCATTTTGAGAGGCAGACATAATACCATTGTTGTCTACGTGATGGTTAATCTTTGCTCTCAAAATGGATGTAAGAACCTTATATAGTGTCGGTAGACACGTTATCGGCCGATAATTTTTGGGTTCCGCGGTGCTACCAGATTTGTGGAGCAAGTGGGTAATGCCCATTGTTAGAAATTCGGGTAGCACACCATACTCCAAGGCGGTCTGATACTGAGATGCCAAACGAGCGTGCGAACTATGCAGCCACTTAATCCAGAAATTGTGCAGTCCGTCCGGTCCTGGAGATTTCCAATTAGGAAGCGGACGAACTGCACGGGCTACATCTTGGGGGCTGATTGTGACTGCCCCCATTTCTGGTATAGATTCGCACTCTCGTTCGACCTCTCGGATCCAACCACCTTCAGTATGACTGACAGGCACCGACCATATGCTGCGCCAAAACGAAGACATGGCGTCATCATCTGGAAGGCACGTGTCAGTCACACTTTGGTCCGGTTGCTCCCAAGCTCTGTATACCCACTTTTCGTTACTCTGGAATGTGCGATTCTGGGTATACCGCTCCACCCGCCGCTTATACCTACGTATACGGTTTGCCCATGCATACACCTTTTGCTTCAAGAAGTCATTATTATTATTATTACTTGCACGAATATTCACGACTAGGACAATATTCCGAGACTCATTAGATTTATCGATTTGAATGTTCCGCAGTCTAACCCGATAAGTTTCCCATGCTTTTCCGTTTCGCTGGAGATTTTCCCACGGTGACTTTATAAGTATGTGACACGCTACCAATTACTGGCTAGAACTCCTACATTACCCACAAAAGAATCAGTTAGAAGAACCTATTATGTGCGGACTGCTGTTTTGTTCGTAACTCTTCTATTGAGTGCTGTAAGAGTGATAATGATATCCTAAGTCTATGCTTAAGAGGCATTGTTTATCGTATGATGTCATTGCACCCGTTCTGTATATCGCATTACCATCATTCTATGGGTATTATTGCTTACGCCCTTGCTGCATTAGGCAGTATTCATAAAAGAAAGCTTTTAATACGGACGGTTATGAGCAGATTGTTGTTTGACCCGCATTATTATCGATAAGGGTTGCATACGCATGGGAATATTTTCACGCGTATTGACCCTGGCATTTAGTATTTTGTGTTTATGTACCTAGATCTGGCTGTTGGTTTTCTTCAAATACCAATTTTATTTCTATATTGATGATATTACTATATGGATACTCTGAAGAAAAGGACTGAGTTATAAATTGATTGTATTGTCTTAAAGTTAAAGTTATTAGACAAGATAAAGTGAGTAGAAGTATTAGTTCTAAGTTAAACTCTACAAATTTATACAATAGTGCTTTAAAACCTCTTTCAAGAGTTGGTTACCTTGGTACTTCATAAAAGACGTTAAAACTTAAAGTTGTCTCAACTTGCGATATTGCTGCTTAACAGTTACATAAAACTTGGAACAAAAGCAGTTACTAACAAAGAGTAAGCCATAAGTGAAACCAATCATTTCCCATATAATAATAACTTAATAATTACTCCATTGTTACACTTGCGTAATCATCTTGGGTGTTAACTTATTCTGTAGCAGCACAGGTATAGAAACGCTTAAGTTATCGTTGTTTTCTTCTATTGTTTTATTTTTACACACAACACCTTCTAATTTTAATCTAAGCCTACATTAGTGCAGAAAATATTGCGATTGAAGTTTTATTTGCTGGGCACTTTTAATAATTTGTCTAGCTTTTGGTCACATTAAGTGATTGCCATTTACTACTGTTATTTACTAAGTTCAAATAACCTTTAGTGAGTTCCCAGTATGTAGGTGGATGCTGGTATTTGTTCACCTGATATAATTCCTTAACCGACTATTATGACTCCCACGGGAAGAGACTAGGTGCCGCCCTATTAATATCCGGGACTTGATTCTGCTTTTACGACACTATTTTATGTGGATCGCGTTTAGTCAAGACAAAGGGTTAAGGAAAGGCTTGTACCGATGAAGCAACGTAAAAGACAAAATCATTTATACTTTTTGATGGACATTGAAAACAAAAATTCGACTTTGACATATACCGAAGACGCTGTAGAATTGTTGCAAGTCAAGAATGAATAGGTTACCTCTAGGCAAGCGCGCTCCATCGTCGACGGCATCGTCGCTTTCAATTAGGTGAGATAGCGGTCAAGCGCAAACCTATAATCATTAAAAAAATAAAATGTAATCGATAATTATAGAAAAAACTCAAACAGACTAGATAAAAGTTCACAATTATTTATCCAAATAAAGTGAGTGATCAGATTAGTCTGGCAGATAATTCCTTTGATCGAATCTGCTCTACTGCAGTTATAGAATGATATAGATCTGACATCCATAGGTCTGCGTTCTATTTAACTCAAAACAAAGAATAATTATAATTTTGCAACGAAATATTAGTCATATTGTGGTATGAAATGTTGCGCTCATTCAAAAGCTTCAACTAAGCTTGACCTATATTACTACATTATACAACTTAGCGCTAGACTGCCATCATATTGATTAATCACTTATTTCCTTTGGACGCTTTAAGTTTGTATGAAACGATAACTTTTCTTCGATCTTCAGATCAGCATTAAATTCCAATTGCATTCCCGAAGTGAAATTTTAAAGCCATTGGAAATCTCAAGTTCTCAGTTTCCCGGCATGAATCTTTGCCCTAGTTCTCATTGTTATTTTTTGAGTAGAGAACTTGTAATGTTATTTTCTGAATGAAACAGCGTTGGGTATCAGGCAGTGCGTGGACTGGCCGCCGTTGTCGGAAGTGGCAGGGTGCATCCCGCCCAGCGCGCTATTGTGAATGCGAAATGCAAACGTGACTGGCGCGTGTGACGGCAGCTATACTGCTGCACTTTATTATGAAGCTTGTTTCACTAGAAAGAGATCTACCAGTGTTCTGTTCGCTTTTATAAGAATTAAAGAAGATAGAAAGATTTTCTAAAATGTTAGTGAGTGGGCAAAAGGTTGACAATTATCTTTTGTGAATGCCACGCACTCGTTGACTCTACAGCTGCATCTTTTGATGTTATGTAAATTTATGTTATCGTTTCCCTCCTTTTACCTGCTTATCTTACAGATTGCACAACGTAAGCTAAATGCGATAATGATTTTGCAGATTACAAATTGAATACATTCTTTGCAATATCTTATCTGTAAGTCATTTCAAAAGACGGTGTATTCTAATTTCGTAAGGTGCAAGGCGGGTGTGACAGGATATCGCTTGCATTTAAATACATTTCCTGCTATAAAGTGGTATTTAACATTATTTCTGTGTGACACGACGTGTGCATCTCACACTGGCGTCGACCCAAAGCGTGGGCGCAGGACCTTGGTTGTCGGAAGTGTACTGGATCACTCCGGGTTCATTCAAAGTTATGACCGAGATAACCACGTGTATTTGTTGACACTGACTGTACTGATTGTTTGGTTTACGCTAGTAGCAGTTCTTTTGAAGATATTCTGCAGTAGAAAAACCGAGGTCTATGTTTTTACAATGATAATATTGCAAGATAGGTAGGTATGCACAACAGTGTTTTCATTGGAAATACTCAGATGTTAGGTCCGTATCTTCAAAATGTTTTCAATCTAACAAGTTTTACTTAAAATTAAGGGTTAATCATCATTTTGACTGAATACTGTAAATTCTTGACTACAAAACTTATATTGCGAGTTTGCGACTTTGAATTATCATACCTTTGACCGGCTTGGCGTGAAAATATTACTAAAGGTGGGTTTACCCAGACCAACCGCAGACCCATTTGATTATACTTCAACGTCACATTCAGAGTATTTTTATTCATTTGGGTTTACAAGACGCTTTTATAGCAATTACTATTATAATTGCCGCCGCAGTCAATTCGGAACGTTGATTTTATTGAGAAAAGCTTGCAAGAAACTTTTTCAGTAACCAAAGATTGAATCTTTGAAAATTCTTTCTGCATTTTATTGGAGTTGAAAGTTTGGGTAGAAGTGAACTTGTCAATATTGATTCGGTTATTGTGACTGCTGTAGGGATTGCTTTTATAGCAAACTAGTGGAAGGTAGATGTAGTGATAAGTGTTGTGGACCCTCAGCAACAGTTGTCATGGATGAATGGACAGACAACTGAACCGAGCCCGCAAGGTTATGCCATTGTTTCCTACCATCGTACAACGCACTGATAAATTGAAATGAATTATAGTGGAACTATGTGATTGGAATCACATTAACGTCCTATTGTGCAGTTTTATGAGATTGTTACTTTATTAGGTGCAAATTTTCCATAGTAGCTTCCTACATTTTTGGAAAGTGATTCATTCAATTCCACGTTTATATGACTAACCGAAGTTGTGGAAAATTTTATCAGATGTTATCTTTTGAAATGAATACGTTAATTGCTTAATACTAGTAATATGTCACTATAATGTAATCATTCCATATTCCGTAATAATGTTTAGCCTGGTCAACTGGCTACTTTGCATTCATAACTAAAATACATGTATGTCACCGCCCATCAGTTATAACATAAATTAATTGTGAACAGCAGTCTATTGGCTGAATGTAAATCTTCCAGTGACCTCAGTCCCGCCACAAAACCGCGCTTGGGTTATCGCCTTTGCCCTCAAACTTTTTTTTTGTCGCGTTGACGTTAATATTTAGTATGCTATTAGAGATACTTTATGAATATTCATTCGCTTTTTTAAATGGTGCAGGTTGTGTAAGATCGTTGAACAGCTTTTTGCTCGTGTTTTCTGTTTTGCTATTTGTTTGAAATTATATTATCATCTCATTAAGAACATCTGTGTCTGTGTGTTTAAGTAAATTTACGTTTTGGTTCGGATCTTCATGATTAAGATCAACCAATCTTATTTACTCCGGATCCCAGGTTTGTTTAAATTGTTGTTTTAGTAAATTAATTTTAACATAAAGCCCCGGTAATCGGCATAATTAATCGTGAAACGTCGAATTAAATATCATTGAATCGGACGTGCAGCGTTCGAAAGCGTGAAACAGGCTGGAAGCTATTTAACGAAGGGCGAGAGCAATGAGAGGGAATTTCACGTCTTCCTGAAAATTAATGAGAATGCCGCTTACGACGTTTAGTGCTCGCACCTCGTTTCCACAATACGGCGACGGTGGCGCGGCCGCGAGCTGCCTGCCCGGCGACTAATGACTACTGCGCGCAACAACAAAAACATCTCCGTCTTCGTCGGGCCCCGCGACCGCTCGTCGCCCGTCTCCCTCGCACCGCACCCGGAGCGGCAACCACGCGCTTCAACCCGGATAAATTACATCCTATTAACTTCGTTCCGGTGCTCGATTTAAGCTTTAATGTCTCACACCGTAAGGATTGAAATTGCATAAGAACATTTATTTGATGTTAAATGTTTACCTTAGACTTTATTGCTTACATTATAAAGTCGATGTTGAATCGTTGCGGGTGTCAGTTAAGGCGTTCCGGTCTCCCGTGTGATTATTAATTTGCTGTCAAATAAAGGGGCCGCTCACTTGGGCGTGCGTGTCGGCACAAATTTCTGCCATACTTCGGAATCGGTGATTATTTTTTTGTTGCCTTGACTTTGGATTCGCAGACTGACAGACATTTTAGTGCACTATTATTTTAGGCTCGCATCATAGGTGGAATGGCCGACTGTCTTCTAATTAGATGATGTCGATGGCGCTTCAAGATAACATTGTTCGTTTGATTTTGATCTGTGTGCGTGAGGTGAAGATTGATGGATGAACAAGTAATTTGATTAAACAGGGAGAAGTTACGAGTCATTCTGTTCTTACCTTACTTGAGATCAGTGTGAAGTTGTGGTTGTTAGCGATAAGTATACATAATTAAATAAATACTTGACACTTAATAATTTGCTGGGAAGTTATTCAATCACTACCTGGATGTTAGTTAGCTTGACACTGTTATTAGTGGAAGTTGCGTAAACTTAACTACATTTTAATTGACAGCTATTAACACTTGACCTATTGTACTTCTTTCAAGCATTCATATGATAACCCCTTCCTACGCCTATATCGTACGCAGATATGTTTTTACTATCAAGCGACAAAAACAAGTCCCATGGTCCCACATATACGCCTTCCATAGATTTTATCTTACTCTGATCCAATTTGACCTCATTTTTATTCAAGTCACTCGGGCTCAAACATATTCTTGTACATTTCGAATGCATTAGGTTTTTTTACCGAATGTGGATAAATATTATGAATGTTTGTTACTTCCGTTATTTAAAACTTACTGATCTACATACAAAGCGTATACTAACAGAGTTAAGTAATTACTTAAGGCTGGCACTGGAGCATCCTGGCTGTCATGAACTGTCCCACAGTTTCAAGACGTAGAACTTTGGCTATATTCATAAATAAAGTTCTACAGTGAGCAGGGAGTCTTGCTTTGCTCAAGATTGTATATTATATGTTTAATTTAGAGAAGATAAAACCGCAGCAAACAATAAGAGTAAGAGTTCTTCTAGAAATTCTTGTAGATGTAATGTCATATTCTAATTCTTAACTGAATGAAAAGTTAATAATAAACTAAGTTCCACGATACGTTAGTAATAAATATATCAGAATATAGGTTAAGGACATAGCCATAGCCTACTTTTTATTCCGAGAATGTTCGTCTGTACTACTTTTACTACACAAACGTAGCCGCGAGAACTTATTAATGCTATACATTATTCCCTTTCCATATAATTTCATCTTTCAAAAAATTCCAAGTTGAATAATAACGCCTACGAGACTAGTAAACAAATAATTTATTAAAATTCTAATTTGAGAAATTTTCTCGATTGTAGACATCATCTTTTCAGTGGATAGATAGGCAACCTTTAGAAGAAACACCCACGTATCGGCTCCACGAGATATAAGACTGCCCTTTAAAGGTGGAAAACTTACTTATTTTTAAGTAAATTAATACATTTACCCACATTTACAAAGGAGGAAAAAAGACGGTGACTCAGCTGGAAGCTCGCGAACGACTCACTCTATTTTTGAGCAGAGAAATTCCGTAGCGAAATTATTGTATTGCGAAATCATAAGATGTGGTTATGAAAAACAGAGGGGATGACCCTGCGAGAATTGTATCACAATCCCGTAATAAGAAAGCATTTTCAACAAGGCGCTCGGGAGCGAAAACCTAAGAGACGTTGTCAAAATGAAAATCTTTTCTTAATATCGTGCATTTGTCAAAGTAAAATAAATAATTATTTATGTTAAAAGGGTATTATAATTTAGATGACATTTGATTTGAATTGATACAGACACACCGCCATCATTCTTCATCAATTCACTCGAAAGACGTCCTCTGTTGAACATAGACCCCCACAATTAGCGGTGTGAGTTGTTTCTATCAGATTCCCGCGACCTTTACCTAGTCCACCACCTTGTGGGAGGCCTATAAATGCCCTCTAAATGCAGTGCCCACTCTAGAACCTTTCGGTCCTATCAACCAGCTGTACTGAGCAATGTGCCCCTTACCCTTTATTTAAGTTCGGCGATTCTTCGGGCCTTCGGGATTCACAAACATTATGAACAATTTTGATTGTTTACTTGATTTTTTTAATACATTTGTAGTGAATAAGGTTAGTAACATATTGTCATTTTTTGTTAGCGGATTTTTTTACAAAAATATGACAAAAATAAGTGGTGGATTTGATAAGCGGTTACAATCAGAACTTTCTTTTTTTTTATAAATGTTTCCAATATTGAGTAGTGATTTCACCTACCACTTGACAACAATTTCCTTTAACTGCTTGGTATTGTATTGTCAAATCCACGTCCCCAATTTTTAGTCTTACTTTATCCAATTGTGGGTTATTAAATTAAATTAAATTAAATTAAATTAAATTAAAATGTGTTTATTATCTTAAATCTATACAATTTAGTTGCCGGGGCTTCCCAGAAAGTAATCCGAAGATACTTGTGTTGGGATAAACCTCGCTCTTCCTCAATTGAGTTACAATTTTTTGTTGCGCTAGTTCGGTATAAGTTACACATTTTTATAAAAACTAGATAAAATTATTAGTTTCACAGACTGTATATGGGCGGTATATTATAGTTATATATGTATTTATTAGTTTTATTTAAGATTTCGTTAACTCCTCTTTTTATTTCTACACACTACTGTCTACATTTCTTATTATCTCTCCTTTCGCGTGTCTGCTGGAAGAAATTTCCTTTAGAAATAAACAGTACCTTAGTACCATATTTCTGTAATTTAGTTTCTCAAAAATATAAATCAATAATTAAATATCCGCCCAGAGAACCAAGGTTGCCGACATAGCGGAAAGAATCGCCAAACTTAAGTGGCAATGGGCAGGGCACATTTGGAAGGCCTCCGACAAGGTGGACCAATGACCTGGTCAGGGTTGCTGGAAGCCGATGGATGCAAGACGCGCAGGACCGGTTTTTGTGGCGGCGCTTGGGGGAGGCTTATGTCCAGCAGTGGACGTCTTTCGGCTGAAATGATGATGAAATAAATAACATAAATAAATGGATGATCATCTGTCCTTCGTTAGCTCCTAGACTGTTCATCAGATTCAATGTGGTGCCGTTAAATTTGTATGACATTAAATTTATTTTATCGCTTCTTAACTGTACACAGAATAGCCAACTCAAATATACAACGAGTTTAGTGTCAATTGAAGACTTAAGTGCTCGAAATACAAACTTAGCATACTCACATATTTATTAATATTACCCATTTCTCGTAATCGTTAAAAACGGAGCATTAAAAACTTTTTTAAAAGGTAATTTTGTTAAAATTTTGTAACAAAAAAACTGTGAGAAGCATTCAAATTTCGGGAGCACCTGTACCAATGTGTAAGTTATAAGTTCATACATTTTCGAATACGTATACTTTAGCCGGAAAGCTCTTAAGCTTATTGCTTTGGTTTTAGTCACAATACTGGCTTCAACACTCAATTATTTTATTTAAGTAAAAGCTGCTGAAATTACTACAAAAGCTCTACAAAAACCAAAGCTATAGAAATCATAGCAGAAATTCTTGTACATAATTCATGCTTCTTATTCTTCTCTGATGGCTTTCGTTGAAGTTTTTGGACCCAATAAGTTGCCACTTTTAAAGCGGCGTCAGTAGGGTTTTACAGGTCCTTCAGAGTACATTTGTATAGATATTATGGACACTCTAATAAGTGGGTCATTGTCTGATCAGGAGCACCGAACTCCCACTGGGTGTCGGAGGCGTCTATAATTCCCCATTTTTGCCAGGTTGTGATTGCAACGGCCTACCTGCAGTGTCCGCAGTCTATAATTCATACTGAAGTGTTGATTCTTCTGTTCGTCAATTTTTGTTCCTTAGACCATTCTTTACCAGTTTCAATGTACACAGTATTAGTTCAAGCATGCATGCAGTATTAATTATCACAGATGGATGCTGTTGCTCATTCACCTGATCTAATCTCTTCATCGCCCCTTACGACACCCACGATTCTTATCCATTCATGTAGTTTCTATGTAAATTAACCCATAGCGTACCACTTTAATTAAGTATCCTTAGGTAAATCTCAAAGCCTTGTAAATTGAAATGAAAGTTATCATCGCAAATGATTGCTTGGTGCTGCTGAACGTTTAATTAATTTATGGGTGAGTAATTATGTAGGTAATCATCGTGTTAGTAAACAGTTTAGAGTTGAATCGATAGCTCGTTGGCCCACCGGTGTGGTCTGTGTACTTGTTTATACGTGTAGAACTATCAGCTCGTATATGGATGACTGGTTTCTATCAGCGATTTCTTTTGCGTGATAGTAGGTTTCTCTATTCAAACTTTGGACCCCAATTTCTTTCTTTAGCGTATGAATTTTGGAAAATCGTATCTTCTTCTTTGCTAGCTTTCGCTCGCGTGAGAGTAGATTTTTCTATGAAATCTTTCCATTTCATCTCCCTAAGGGGTGAATTTTGGATAATTCTTTCTCATTCTATACATACTTCATTTAAAAGACCTCTGTGCCAAATTTTTGCTTTATAGTTTTCCAAGGGTTTGAGCTAAGCTTTAATAAGTATGTGTGCGAGTCAGGGTTCTGTCCTTTAATATATACAGAAGATATGATTTCTTCTTCTTGCTTGTTACACTTTTGCCGGGGTGGTCGTGTAATTACGAAGGTAGCTCGCCAGAAGCGGTCAGGCTACGCCGTGCGATTTCCCGCCACTTTTGCCTGCTAGCAGTCATCCGGCCGCACTCGTTCAATTTGTCTGTAAAAAGTAAAAAATATTTTTGTAAAATTTCAACTGTAGAAATAATATGAATACCAGTGCAAATACGTATTTTTGTTTTGAAAAACAATGTCCTACTCTCTTGTAGCTCTTGCAATGCTCATGCATGACCCAAATGAAAGACAAACAGGATTAAATATTATAAGCCAGAGCCGACAAGCGGCTTCATGTAAAGAATTTATAGTAAATTAAAATCTGCACGAGGTTTGCAAATGGTAATCTTTTTTATGATAATATAGGCCTTATCATGTGAAAGATAAGATACACTCGAATAAGAACTTTGTTTTATTGATAACAGGGCTTTTGTTAACTGTCCAGAAAATTCCCGAAGTCATTTTTTTAATTTTTTATACTAGTGCTTGACTGCAATCCCACTTGATGGTAAGCAGTGATGCAATCGTTGATTTAGAGTGTTGACATAAACGAGGTACTACTTTAGATGTCTGGCAATGGGTTTCTGTGCACAGAGAGCCTTGAGCACTTATAGTGTATAGCTCCTTTTCTCTTTCTAACCCACATGCCTAACACGTAATGGTAAGGCCTGGGCCTTTTTCTTCTTCTTAGTCGATATACTCTAGCCAGTGTGGTCGTGGATATCATTGTGAAACACGATGACTGGTCATCTTGAAAATACGGCTCCATTAATCGAGGAAAGCTGCAGTGCTTTCCAGGTGATCTGGTCTGCGAATCTCATTGGTGATCTGCCACGTGCCTGTGGAACTTATGTCTTTTTATGACAGATTAATATGTCAGCCGTGCGCGAGAAAGAGGGATCGCCCTATTTTTCGTTCGGATCGTTCCATCCCTTTAAAACAGTTCCCAACCTGTTTTTAACCATGGACCAATTAGCTTTCTTTGTTGTTAGCGGGAACCCCAGGGACAGGGGTTTATTGTAGCACACATATTCTTTAAAATCAGAGGTAAAGAACATTGTCATAGAATAAGCAACATTTGTTTAAAAATCGTCTTCCCCTCCCGCACAACATTTTAGCTCTTACAGACCATAGGTTGCGACCCACTGGTTTAACTGTCCAGTTTAGGTCGTCAAATGGATCGTATTAAGAGCTCATGGTAGGGCTTTTACAGTGTTACATAGTTACGGCCTTTAAAACCGACACTTTAATGTGTTAGTAAACACGTTGGCACTGTTTAAAATCCTAGGCGTTTAGAATTAACATTAGGGTATTTGCAAACAAACTAGTCTTATACAATCTCTCGCTTCTCGTTAAATCAGTAATCCTACAATGTCTCTGAGAGGCGCCTCTCGAAATAAACTTTACATTTTGGAAGCCTGGGTTTTGGTTCTCGGTTATTTGACACCGACTTCTGTTTTTTTTGTATTGAAATGGGATGGATGCAGAGGGAGGTCAAAGGATGGATTGTGTGAGGAGTGATATAAAAGAAAAGATAGTCACAGCATGACGACTGACAGAAAAGAATAGAATAAAACGCGTTTGCGCCAACCCCAAGGGTCAGGGGCGAGAAGATGTTGATGACGGAAATCGTTTTTTTTTTTTTTACTAAATACCGAAATAGTATGCAATGTGTAGTAAAATAACTTTGGAATATAACCATTATAAGTGTATTTATAAAATTTGAAGAGTTTCTTCAATTTCTCCAGTATCCTATCATCAGATTCTTGCCATGAGCTAGGATGGAAGACCTGTATACTCTTTCATACGCTTCAGGCGTGTAGGAGTAATTGAGGAACATACAACTTTTTGAAGTCTTTTAATAAGTATCCTACCGCATCCGCCATCTGCATGTATATCAGTAGAAATGTATCACAATGGTGTATTCTATATTCATATGTTCACTGTGAACATAGGTTCACAACATGTAATATGAAAACTACACCCGATGAGAATTTAAATGTGCGCGCGCCAGATAAGCCGAGCACAATAACAGTATTCATAAAAAAACACAGATCTCGTGTAGCAATTGACACAAGCAGAATAACAATAATATTTCCATAAAAGCGTTAAGCCAGGATTTCCTGTAGTCGTCCAAGAAAATGTTCGAGCACATAAAACATTGCAATAGTGCACCATGTAATAACGTGTTGCTAGGACCTCGTATGTGAACCATTGTAACCCTTTTTCAACTTAACGACTTGCCTCGCAAATCTACATTTGTTTTTAGTTGTGCCAGAAAATTTCACTCAGAAATTGTGTATAAGAATTTTGATAATTCATAACATATGGAACCTCTGACAGTTGATATAGATAAGCAGATACGTCACGTACTGATTAAACGACCGTAAAAGCTCTTTACACCAATCAAAAGGCCGAAACTACGAACAATAGTCAGGAAATATAACTTGCCGATTATACAAGCTAGTTGTTGTCTTGGGAACCAGATACTGTAGACGAATTGGCAAGCACTGGCTTGGCATCTATGTGTCGATATTAGTTCCAATGGATTTATTACTTAGGAAGCTGTGCCTGCTCCACGAAATTGAACTTTATATCTCCAGAGGAAAGCTCTATTTGGGTCACGATTTGAATACTTATAGCAACTATATAGGTACGTCTTATTCATAATGCTTTGTTTGTGACTAGACTAGTAAGTTACAACACTAGATGAATAACATATCTTAAGCAATACAAAGAAAAATGTACTGAAATATATCAGTCGACACATGGTACAAGTAATAATGCTTAATGAACTTATTGGTAACAGTAGTGCAATAGGTATTGTGAGTTAAAACAAAAAGGTCAAACAGGCAAGGCCGTTGGAAAGGAACTTATCGCCGCTTGGTACGAAGTGAAGACGATGAAATTGCGATAAAACGTCAGCTTTTGGTCTAAAATTATTACCGTTTTAAATTGGGATCGCGCGGTGGATATTTGGTTTTCCATTTAGGGGAAGTGCGTGATTATGATTTGATTTCAATATTAACTGGTTTTTTCTTTTTGTTACAGGTATGTCAACGTTACAGAACAATATCATCGCAGAAATAAAAATAGAATACATGGCTGTGTTTGTTGCAGTATTAGCGTCGGTCGTGGCTGTCGTATTATCTTATTCCGTAGCCAATAAAATATGAAATAGTGTAAAACAGAATATACCGAAGGAGTATACTGTCGGAAATTAGTCGCCGGGTGGGGCGGCGAGGGTGTTCAGATTGCAAGCTCCCGTTCCACCCCCTCACTTTAATATCTCCCTGTGTAGGCTGGATCGTTGAATGCATACTGTGTCGAGACCAAGTTTCGTGCACAAGTGCATTTTCATAGTTGGATAAATAAATCAGTATTCAGGTATTAATGCAGGCGAAAAAATACGACTTTTTATG
The DNA here is from genome assembly GCA_029852875.1 of Mythimna loreyi. NCBI lineage: Eukaryota > Metazoa > Arthropoda > Insecta > Lepidoptera > Noctuidae > Mythimna > Mythimna loreyi. Next base: position 9,423,404 of record CM056795.1, on the reverse strand, counting down.
CTCTTAAGATTGAAAATTGTTGAGTTCGGCTAGACTAGTCGTCTGCACATTTTGTTCAGGGGTTAATGTCGAGAGGAGACTTATTTATCTTAATAGCATCTTAATACTGTGAGTGGATTCTACTAGGGTGGATGGCAAATTAGTTGAGCAAAAGGTATGATTTCCATTTGACTGGTCGACCAAAATTCAGGAGTGCCTGAACCTTTACAGAATATTCGCATACATATTGCAATCTTAAGCTATGGTGGTGTAAAATATTATTGTAAGATTTACTAGATAAGGGATTGTGTAGAAATCCGTGCGCTTTGTTTGTATAATCGCGCTATCTCGGAAACCTCGTCTTGTTGGAAGAAAAACGTGTTTACTTTTCGTCCAGATAAGATACACTTCTTTGAAAGCTGTCCATTGTTTCCTGTGGTCGTTTTAATACACATTTGAACAGCCTTCTTGTGTGAAGCGATACTAAAAAATTCTCAGTATAAAGCTTTGTGTTTTCGGTTAGAGTTCTATGTTTTGTTAACTATAGTAGTCCCTCTTCTATTGCGTAGCCTATCGTGATTTTAACTTACAGCCTTCCTAATGGTTTGTCCAACACTAAATCATTTATTTAATTCGAATAGTTCTTGCGTTAAACGAAATAAACAGCTTTAAAATATTCTTCAAACTTCAGAAATCTTTGAAGTAAATAAGAAGCCGAGATGACTTGAAGCGTCCTCATAAATCACTCAGTCTATTGGTGAAAATCGAATGAAAATCCGTTCAGCAGTTTATTGTAAACATATAGACAGACAAACGCCATGCGGGACTTAGAAGTATGTATAAAGGTTTAGGGCATTCTTCTATTAAACCAAGCAAAGTTCGTATGGACTCTGCAAAAGGGTCGAAACCTACTGGGGCCCAGGGTCTCTCTCTGAAAAGAAGGCTTGGCCCCAGTGCGAAAGTCAGAGAGGGAACGTGGTGGGGTGTTAAGTCAGTAAGAGTAGAATATTTATGTACTCACAAATCAGAGAAACGAGCCTGAAATGAAGAAGTACGAACTAAACATCTGCTTAACTCATCTACAAACACAGATGGTAAATTTTCTAAACTTAAAATATGTTGTCATCATCGAATTGTTATCAAAACTTAATCTATTAAACGTGTCTGGGACCTTTGAATGGACTTTAATAAAACTTGAAGGATTCACAAAGTTTACACAGAAAATAAGTTAACGCGAGAGTATATTTGCAAAAAAGGTATTACGGTTTGTGTGAATTTATTTTGTCTAGACCAGTAGAAGTCCAAAACTTTCCATTATGATAAATAGATCTTCTTCAAAGGTATTAGACTTGAAGATTAAAGAGATTTAGGTCTCGCTGTCCCTCGTGTGCTCGGTTGTAAACCGCGTTATCTCTTCATTTAGAAGATGCTATAAACGAGTTGGTCTTTTTGGATCGATTTGGTAAAGGTTTTCATCAGTTGAATCCTGCAATTTGCTAAAATCATCTCTATAATATCATGAACACGGAAGTGTATGTATGTTATGCCAGGAAGGTCAAACAGCAGAATGGATTTAATATAGGATTGGTACTGTTTATCCCGGAGTATATTCCCTTGAGCAGTGGTGGTCGAGTAGTAACGGCCCCGACTTTCGAATTGTAGATCGCGGGTTCAAATCAAGCCAGACGCATTACTGTAATTCATTTCATCACCACTGCTCTCAAAACAGTGGAGGAAAACATCGTGAGGAAACTAGAATAAAAAATTCGAAGACATGTGCCATCCACCAACCCGCACTGCACCAGCGTGGTGAATTATGGTCCTCTCCTAGAGAGGAGGCCTGAGTCCCGGCCGTAAGAACTTTAGAAGGCTAATGCTATGTTCCTTTGGGTTAATTTTCGACTTCCATGCCGGTGAAGCTACTGGCAGAAGCTGGAATGCTACCGTTGTATTATTTGCCACCAGATTACAGTAGTGCTATGAGCTTTTTAACTTTTCTATCTGTGGCTACATTCACGCTATACAAACTAATATTATAAATTCCGATAGTAACTCTGTCTATTACACTTCAGCGTTAAATTTCATGAAATTTGGCACGGAGTAAGCTTGAAACTCAAGAAAATCATCATCATCATCATCAACCTTTTTAATGTTCCCACTGCAGGGACACAGGCCTCCTCTCTAAGAAAATACATAGGCTAATTTTTATCTGACTTAATTCCTGTCAGCTATAACCAACATTCATCCAAATTTCTTTTTGTTTATATACAACTGACATACAAAATCGTCTAGTCCCAAGCTAAGCAGAGCTTGTGTTATGTGTACTAGACAACTGATAAACATACTTATATGTATTTCTAAATACATACAACATATCATTACATAGAAAGTTGCTTGCCGCAGACCCTATGTATACTTAGATCTTTAAAAGTACTCAACGGATTTTGATGCGGCTTTTTTAATAGATAGAGTGATTCAAGAGGAAGGTTTATTTTATTTTTATTTATATTCTTTAATGTACACAAAAAACTATAAAATTACAAAAAAACTGAACAGGTGATATACACAGTCGAGCATAACCCACAATTAGGTTCATGTGTGGCATGTATAATATATTCAATATCAGTACCCGTGCAAAACTGGGTCTCGCTAGTCATAGATAAATTACACACAGATACAGAACAAATGATCACATCACACTCATCACACAAACATTCTTCCTAAGTGGGAATCGAACCCACGACCTCCGGTATAGCAGTCAGGGCCACTAACCACTAGACCAACAGGCCAGTCAAATGAATATTTGAAACGCAAATTAATCAAGGAACACAAATATTTAGTGTTATTGGATAATCTTTCAGTAATTTCAGATGTCCAAGCTAACAACTGCAGTGTGGCCGCTTAGCCGGTCTGTGGGGAATTCCATAAACTGCGGGGAATTTTAAGCTTATTGAGGAATTTGCGGCCGGAACTCTGATGGGGATTTTCGAATAATAAAGCCATTGGATATGGGTGTTTTACTTGCACAAATTTTTGAAATATGGCACAATATTACTTTGTAATATGATGCATAAAACTGTTGATGCATAAATGAAAAATGATGCAATTGATGAAGAGGAAAATGTTAATAACTATCACTACATAGTTTAAAACAAAGTTGCTTCCCGCTGTCTGCCCCTATGCTTAGATAAGGAGTAAGATTTATATTTATAATACATGCATAATCTATATATATAAGGAGAAACTGACTGACTGACATATCAACGTACAGCCGAAACTACTGGGACTAGAAGAGTGAAATTTTGCACAAGGCTTGCTTTTATGACGTAGACGAACACTAAGAAAAGATTTTCCAAAATTCACCCCCTAAAGGGATGTAATGGGGGTCTAAAGTTTGTATGGAGAACCCTACTTTCAAACGGGCGAAGCCGCTGGCAGAAGGTTAGTATATTTAAAATCAGCATTGCACCCGTGCGAAGCTGGGGTTGGTCGCTGGTATTTAATAAGAATAAATCTACACTAATATAATAAAGAGGTAAAGTTTGTTTTTTTATTTTTTTGTTTTTTTGTTTGTAGGAGGTAATCTCTGGAACTAATGGTTCGATTGGAAAAATTGAAGCTATAATAGAAAGCTGCTTTACTCCTGAGTGACATAGGCTATAAATTATTTATATAACATGGATATTAACCGAGCTATCACAATTTTTGTCTCACAAATTTTCCGCGGACGAAGTCGCGGGCAGAAGCTAGTTACTAATATAGTAGTAATTGACTGGATCAAAGACTTGATACAGAATGTAATACCGCTGGACACGACTCGTGTTATTAGGAGATTCCTTGTTCGTATGTAAATACTAGCAATTGTCAGCGGCTTTGACTGAGTGAATGTAGAAAATTGTTTCAACAGAATATACACCCGGGATAAAATGACTTGGTAAAAGACGTGGTGTACACGTGGTCTGAACGTGTGCTGAGTACTGCAGCCACATATGGGCTGGTGCTGCAAAATGCCACCTAGCGGCTTTGGATTCGGTGGAAAGGCGTGCAAAGAGGTTGATTGGTGATCCAGATTTGGTTGGGTCTAATCTTCAAAGTCTCGAGCACAGGCGCAGAGTAGCCAGCCTTACGGTTTTCTGCAGGATGCATTTTGGAGAGTGTGCGCAGGTCCGCAGGAATTGCACGATTTGATTCCGCCATCCAAATTTTACCATCGGACATCCGGCAAATTTACACCCTTACGTTGTTGAGACACCTGCGGCCCGGACTAAGCGTTTTGCCTCATCTATTATACCGCGTATATCGAAGGACTGGAACAGTTTGCCGGCTGCAGTCTTTCCGTCCGATTATAATTTAGGTGTCTTCAAGACTAGAGTGATTAGGCTCTTAATAAACTAGTGCGCCTTACCATCATCAATTGCATCACTGCTTACCCAAATCCCATTATATCTCGAGTGTGAAGATGTAAGAAACATACACATAAAGTTACACTTGATAACTTTTATTAGTGTGGTGTATAAATTATGATATGATGATGAAATACTATACAAAATTGTACATTAATAGGTTTTTACATCACCATAAGATCCCAGCAAAGCCGAAGCTTACTGAGGCCATGAGCTGACATCCGAAAGAAAAATCCGTAGTCCTGGAACGCAAAGGCAAATAAGGAACGGAGCTGTGGTTTTAGTCAGTAAATCTGACACACCACCCATCCTAAAGCAGAAGTCACTGATTTCCCGTCTTAAAAACTAAAACCTCAACTTCAGTATCAAACAAAACAGAAGTTACTGTGTATAAAAATATCTCAAAATATGGCTTCGCAATTTCGATTGGATCCTTGACAGGTAATTGCTCCCGTAATGCGATATTAAGAGACCAATTCATCGGATTAGTTAACATTTATTGATGGTAATAATGAGATATTCTCGTATGTTTTAATATCCAATTGCTACCAATCACCCACGCGGCGCGCCCACGGACTCGTCTAAGATTTCTGATGTACTACAATGAGTCTAAGCAGCTATCCTAAGACTCATTGTTAGTAATGATGTTAGGAACTTGGATATTATTATCTAAACAATTACTAATGAGAATAATATATTAATAGAAAATCTATTCTATCACGCAAGGATACTCCGAGCTCGGAGCTCGGAGTATCCTTGCGTGATAGAATCAGAAATGAGGATATCCGCAAGAGAACCAAGGTTGCCGACATAGCGAAAAGAATCGCCAAACTTAAGTGGCAATGGGCAGGGCACATCGCACGCAGAACAGATGGCCGCTGGGGCCGAAAGGTTCTGGAGTGGCGACCGCGTAACGGAAGACGTAGTGTTGGCAGGCCTCCCACAAGGTGGACCGACGACCTGGTCAAAGTTGCTGGAATTCGATGGATGCGAGACGCACGGGACCGGTCGTTGTGGCGTCGTTTAGGGGAGGCCTATGTCCAGCAGTGGACGTCTTTCGGCTGAATTGATGATGATGATGAGATTACTTCCATGAAACATCTGATATTTGGGGTAAGAATTAGCGATCTGTCCCTGCATCCCACGGGTGTTAAAAATGTTTGAATTTCTCAGATTATCTGTACTATAATATGTACTAGCGAGAGACCCGCTTAAATATATTATGATGATGATGGTGCTACATGCACCATCATCATCATAATGTATTATACCTGTAAACCTTCCTCTTGAATCTCTGTATAAAAAAAACCGCTTACAATCCGTTGCGTAGTATTTAAGATCTAAGCATACATAGGGACAGACAGCGGGAAGCGACTTGGTTTAATACTATGTAGTGATGTATTATGAATTTAAACTTTCCTCATGAGTCACTCTATTGGTAAAAACCGCATTCACAGAAATCTGTTTAGTAGTTTTTGAGTTTATCGTGAACAGACAAACAGAAAAAAATAGTTAATAAAGAAGCCTTCTTCATATCTTCTTGCAGACATTTGGGGAATTGTTAAATTTAAAACGATAGTATTAGGCGCTTGAAACCCTTGAGCCCCGAACGAACACCTATTGTTTTCTATTATATCTCTAATTACAGTATTCAAAAGCCTGTTGATCCCCAAGCGAACGCCGGGGTTCGCGCGTGGTTCGCGCCATTCGGTTGAACAACAAACGTTCACATAGATTATAAAATATTGAGATTTTTTTTATAGGGTATTTTCATTTTGGTATTTATCCGAGAGCTTAAATAAAAAGAAATTAATTTAAATATGGAAAATTAGATAAACAGAAAAAAAAAATCGCTCAACCATGCCAACTGTGCCGTCGAAATTACGTCCATTATAAACAGAATCACCAACCAATATTATGTAAGCAAAGATCTTCAGAATCAGAAATGATCTCGTCATGATCGCGGACGGAGAACATTACTGGCGCAGTAAAGGTAACCAATAAAACCAAATGATTACAACAGATATAAAGCGACCGACAGACAACCGTTTATTGACACAAGCCCGCTAGACAATGTACGTCTAATGTGCTTCCGGCGTTTTTACAATTCACGTCACCACACTAACTTTCGTAATACATTTTTGAAATTACTAAAACGTTAACAGAACAAGACAAATGCTTATATTTAATCAGCTTTATATCGTTAGAAACAGATTTAAACGAAGGGTTCCGTACAAGAATATTATAATTAAAATGACAAGCTTCTTGTATAGGAACTAACTTTAATTTTTAATTTTGTTGTTTGTTATAGCGGAAATAGAATACATAATTTATGTAAAAATTTCAGCTCTTTATCTCTTAAGGTTTATATACAGCCCGCTGACAGATGGACGAAGAGACAGGCGAATGCACCGCGGAAGCTTAGTGAAAGAACCTTAGTAAGGAACCCCTCAGAAGCTATATAAACATCCAGCAGATTATATAAAAGCAGTAATTTTATTAATGTCATGTAATTTTTTAACATTTACTTCATTTAATTATTTGTAGTTATATCGGCAATAGAAATACACATTGTTGGAAAATTTCAAGTCCTTTTTTCTTCTGGTTTTGGAGATAAAACCCGCCGACGGACGGAACCCTATAAATCGTTATAAACATCCAGCCAGATATAAAAATAGTAATTTATCAATCCCGTATAAAGTTGTCGAAGTAATCTTCATATTTACTTAACGACCGCTGAGTAATTCCCGAAAACTGAACAGAAGAATAAGTTGAGGTATTAAGCAAGACAGACACGCGACACCATCTAACGTATTTCTCAACAACTAAACAAGTTTCCGAGTCGGTGCTCGCGACAAGTCGGGGAATGAAATCCGAGAGAGCACCTCAATAAATGGGCAAACATTTATCTTTGGTTGAGCAGTTAATACTAGACTAGGCGTCGCCTACATCTGCATTACTTCTCCATCTGAAATCTCCACTAATTACAAAAAAAAAAACTGAGCAAATGCAAGTGGGACTTGTACACTGACGGTTCCGTACCAATCTACTATGTAAATAAGTAATTCAATTCCAGAATAGAGTCTCGAAGATTTTTCCGAATCGAAAAAAGTATTTTTTTTTAAATGTAATCACTAATTTTCAGTTTTTAGAATTATTCCTATACTTTACTACAAGGCCTTGCATCTAGGTCAACGGGAAAAACCTTATGTACCTACTAGCTTTTGCCCGCGCTTCGCCCGCGTGGGTTTGGGGTTTCCGGGATAAAAAGTAGCCTATGTGCTATTCCGGAGTGTATCCTATGCCTGTGCCAAATTTCATTCAAATCCATTCAGTAGTTTTTACGTGAAAGAGTAACAAACATCCATACATCCATACTTACAAACTTTCGCCTTTATAATAGTAGTAGGATTATGATTTCCTTAAAGTGTCGAAATGTACGTTTTTTGCAACATACACAGCCGTATCTTTTGTTATCGTTAACTTAGAATCTTGATTTATTCACAGCTTCAAGGGACCGTAAATCTGAAAATATTTGATATTTCTGCCGTGCAGACACTAAAACGCAGTAAAATAGCGTATTTTACAATACTTTACTGCGTTTTAGTATCTGCACGGCAGATTTAATTTAGTTCCCATCACGCGTTTCAAAGATAAAGGTTCTTGACAGACAGACATACAGAACAGAAGAGTACTATTTTTTTCTTTTTAGGTTCGGAACCCTAAAAACGAAAGCCTGTATGCCTAGCCCACTTTAAAAACATATGCAACGCATTTCTATGCTAATAAATCCAGTTTTCGAATCAAAATCTAAATAAGTAAATATGCATTAGCGTGTAAAATGTTGACATAGCATAAAGTAATGATCAAGGTGTTATGACATCGGAAGCCGAGGGACGTAACTGTGTCGTGACATCCTCAGGTTCCCAGAATTAAGAGTAGTTACGGAAGTGGCCATTTGCTTTTGTAATAATTAGTTTATCTACTGAGAACGAGTTTGAAAAGCAAGAACAAAATATGTAGTGTATATTCAGACCGTGAACAGTGAAAGGAATGGAGGGAGGCCTTTGCCCAGCAGTGGGACAATGTGAGTTAGTAATAATAATAATGTTCAGACCATAATAAATTGATCACTTCATTATGCAGCAGGTTGATTACCGTTAACATATTTTGATTATAGGATTTTCTGGTAAAAAAGGTCTAAAGAAAGGAAACAGGGTTTTGAAGGTGGGTATAATCATCCAATGACAAATACCGCAACAGGGTAACAGTGTCAGACTCTTACCGACTAAACAGCGCACCCCGTTCCTTATTTCTCTTTCGCACTGGAGCCAAGCTTTTTTCAGAAAAAGACCCTGCCAAGTTGACTTCGACCCTTTTGCAGAGTCCCTACGGAGGTGAAACGGAAATTAAATTATCATTCAACTGTAACATTAAAACGATCTTATTATATGTGCAATGGTGATCTTCCAAGATATGGGCAAGTAAAACTTACTTGCCAATATCTGGCCATGCCATGAAGTGATCAAATTTTATATCTGGCCACGATATATACAAAAGCTTTATTTAACACGGGCCAATAACTTCGCCCGCGTCACTATGTCATCTAGAGATAAAGTAGCATTCTAATGGTGCCAGAATTTTTTACATCGGGCTAGTAGTTTCTGAGTTCATTTAGCACCAACAAAAAAACAAACAAAAAAGTAAACGTACAAAAACACAAATATGTCCTCTCTATAATTTCAGCATAGATGTAACATAACAAACGTACATCCTCAAAGAGTACTAAAGGAGGGTATTTCAAAATTCTTTCCCTAAAGGTAGTCCAAATTTTGTATGGAAGACGTCTAGGCAGAAGCTAATGTTATAAATTCAGGTTTAAAAAGAAATAAGAAAGAGCGTATTCAAAGATGTTATTTATACAGTCGAGTATTTATCGTGTGTCGACAAGGTTTACTCAGAAGTCGTAATGTGGCCGAAGCTTCGTCTGGGCTCGAGATCCCGCGATATATCGCCGAGCGAGATTCTAACACAGAAGTTAAGCCTTCCAAGAAACTTGCCAGACTGCGGGCATTCTTTCATTAAACGCATTTTCACATACTATGCTTTTATGTACTGTTTAGAATTGTAAAGTGGGTATTAATTTCACTTTATGACTGTGAATGGCTCTTATGCTTTAGAAACGGTGTAATCGCCGTCTTTTATCAGTTCAGATTTATGTAACACGTTTAGCATAGACTAAATTGTAAATTTAAGTGTGTGTAAACATTACTCTGTTCTTTATAATGAAAGGTAACCAACAACAAATGTTTTTCCGTATTTATTCTTGAAGGTATTGTTACTAACTCTTGAGCCCTGAGGTAACGCCAGCGTTCGTACACGTGTTGTCTTTCTATTATGTCTCTTATTACGGTATTCGAAAGGTTAAGGTATGAAAAAAATCCAATGACATCACCCTCCGTTGGGCAGAACGGTAGATAGTTTCAGACTTTTACTGGCTAAAAACCTACACCGATCCTTCTAAGCTCTTCATATCGGGCTTTACTTCATGCTGGTCCATGGCTTTGCCTTTGTTCTAGGGCCAGGACTTTCACTTAACTATGACCTGTGGCTATTTTATTGAGTAATTCCTAATGTGGGGAAAAGCTATAAAAAAAAATTATAGGAAAGTTTTATTTTATAAATGTACATAGTTCTCCTCTTCTATTTGATACGAGAAAGCGGGTTTCCAAGAAGTAATAAGTAATTATTTCTGTGAAACCAACTGTTCAATAGATACGTGTAATATTAATCTGAGGAATGGAAGTAAAATAGAGCGTATCGGCACATCTTGCTTCACATGAGATATGGGTCAGCCGCGCACTCGAAAGCGGCCTTTATCCTTCCACAATGAGCAAGCCGTTGGACGACCACCATACTTATGTTTGCCTCTCGACACAGAAATCTTACAATAAACGTAAAAGTACGCGGCCAATAAGTTGGACCATTTGCTATCGTTAGGCACAACCCCCCACTTCGATTGAGACCTGAAAATCGGTTAAGGTGTTTTGGGCTTGTTGGAGTTGTTGGCCTGGTGGTTAGTCGTGGGTTCGATTCCCACCCAGGGCAAATGTTTTTGTGATGAGCATGATCATTAGTTTTGTGTCTGGGGTCTTTTTTGTCATGGTAAAAATCATCAAATGAATCCCGCCCTTGGGCGGAGCGGGAAACAGAGTCAGGCTCTTACTGACAACAACAACCTACTCCATTCCTACGTTGCCGTATACATATATCAGGGCCAAAACCTCTCTTTCAGACGCTTGTTTAGCTTCCTTGAGCTTCCTTATTCTGTGTCTTGGTGGTAGGTAGAAATATATATTTAAATCGCGATAGACTTCTTGCGTCTTTCCAAACTACCACCCTGCAGCGTCCACTGAATGTAGTGAGATTTTTAATGTTTTCAATGCGTATGTAAGATGTTTTAATCAGTATCATATCAGTAGTCGACGTCAAATTTCATTTAAACGTTAAATGGTGATATTCAAATTAAATATTTCTAGCTGAATTTGTGCGTCCGTTCAGTCTGAAATCTTTCTTGCACACTGAATACCTGCGTATACGTTCAAAACACTGCAAGCACATTCCCGCCTCCATCCGAATGTACGTGTAAATCAATTCCGTATAATGCTCTGCATATATCATAATGATTATAATAACTTAATTACATCCATCTACTATTGAATTCAGATTGGTTCCGAATAACTGAGTTAGTGCGTCCGTGCACTCTTAAATCTTTCTTGCACACTGAATATCTCCGTATACGTTCAAAACACTGCAAGCATATTCCGGCCTCCATCCAACTTAATGTTTAAATTAATTCCGTTTAATGCTCTGCATCAAAACAGTACCTAACGAAAGAAAAACTGTACATTAAGAATTTTATGGAAAAATTAAGCGGCTTCTGTTAGAAAAACGTAACTGATGACAAAAATGACTTTTTAGAATTTTTGTCTGTTTATCTGTTTTTCTATGTGTATGGTACAGCTTCATGCCAAAACTACTGGATAGATTGAATTGAAAAGCAAACATGTTCTTTGTAAACCAAGGAAGGCTTTAGGGTACATATTATCACGCCATAAGTTATGGGAAGTAAGCAATATTGAAATTAAATGGTGCAATGGATGCAATGTATTTTTTTTCCCGTGGGCCGATTGACTCAAAACTTATTACAAACATTACCCTAAATTAGTTATCAAAGCTGGTATATTTAATTTTTTAGTAGTACCTACTCCCAGTGCAAGATTTAGGGGATGTTAAAGTTTGTATGGGAGAATCTTATTCCTTGAGTTAATTAACTTGAAACTTGATACGAAAACTTATGTAGGTAAATAATAAAGTTTCCCATTATTCGTTGTTCAAAACTACGTAACCTGGACAGAGAAACTAGTTAAATATTAGTAGTATAAAGACAATTTTAAACAGCGCCATTTGTGAGGTTTTATAAAAATCAAATCAAATTACATGTTAACAATTTTTGTAAATTAATCATTTAAATTTGATCAAGCTGGCAAGGGTAGTAGTTAGTTATTCTTAAAATTCATAGATGGTAATGTGCATTTTCTTCCTAAAAGTTGTATCGTATACGTTCGTTTTGAAAAATTCAAGTTCCAGGAAACCCTCCAAATCTTGAGAAAGACAATTAAATAAAAATGCGGTGTTAAATATTACAAAAAATTTATGTTCATTGAAATATCGCCATCATCTGTCTGAAGATTTTCTACGAGCTTTGAGACGTGCTACTGGAGATGAAGTCAATGTAACTGATGAACGTGTGCTGAACACCTGTCTCAGTTCACTTCAAGATGTGGGCATTTCTATCGGCGACAATCCACTGATCAAATATGGATTACCAGCTCCCCAATCATCACCGCATCGAGACTATGGGAATCGAGAGCATAACGCTGAGACAAATTACGATCCGGGCGAAATGACCACCATACGAAATGACCATGTCGCTTTGTTCTCTTCCGAACAAAAACAAAATTATGACACCGTCCTTGAAAGTATTGTGCAAAACCAGGATAAATCGTTTTTCTTGGGTTGCTCCTGGTGGAACAGGAAAAACATGGCATACTTGCAGAGGTCAGGAGGCAAGGCAATATTGCTATTGCCGTCGTGTCGTCGGGAATCGCTGCCACAGTGCTTCCGGGTGGCAAGACAGCACATACCATGTTCGAATTTCTATCGATTTAGAGAGCTCCAAAACGCTTGTTTGTGGTGAGTCACGTAACAGCGATAAGGGACACGTGCTTAAGGATTGCTTTCTGATCATGTGGGATGAGCGTACGATAGCTGATTGGAAGGAAGTTGAGGCCGAGCACAGAACCCTGCAAGATATCCGCGGGAACGAACATTTGATGGGTGGTGTCACAGTTTGTTCAGTGGCGATTTCGGGCAAACGCTTCCCGTGTTGACTCGGGGAACGACGACTGACGAGGTGAATGCTTCGTTGAAACAGTCTTCGTTGTAGTCACAGGTTTGTGCGCTGCGCTTGACCATTAGTATGAGAGCTCGGCTCGGCAGCAATACACGAGCTCAAGAATTCTCTGATGTCCTTCTAACTCTTGGCGAAGGCATTCTACCTTTTTTATGGTGGGGAAAATCATTAAATGACGATTCCCGCCTTTGGGGGTAGCGGGAGACAGTGTTAGACTTCTACTGGCTAAACAACCCACCGAAACTCAAGAAGGATTTCTTGCCTTAGTTCCAGGGCTGTTCCGCTTTCGCATCACCCTTGGCCCCAGAAGGCTTCGACCCAGCTGGGCTCCTAGAGTTGCTGGCGACTGCTTGAAGCGCAGGGAACAGTGCGAGCCGTCGACGACTTGGGCTCGGTCCCAACGGTTAACGGATGGGCGGACAGCGAGCTACCCATTGCTCGCCAGCCGCAAGCCCGCGCCTACGGTGGTCGGAAATTGAGATCGGAGACACGGCGGCTGTTGCGGTCGGCCCCCTCTTTTAGCCGCTAGCATTACTGCTTCGCAGAAGGAGGCGACCTGCCACTCTTCTTCGCTCCGGATCATGGCCTCTGCCAAAGTCCGCCGCGAGTCAAAGCCCACCGCGAGAGAGGTGGATGGGAGGTGCTTCCAGAGTCTCTCGATAGAGTGTTATCCAGCTTAGAAGAATTCATTCGCTGTGTGAGCGGGCCATTTTCACATCCAAAAATGATCAGGCTGCAGCAATTAACGAATGCGTCCTCTCGGAAATTGAGGGGAATGCAGTGGTCTATACTTCGATAAACCCTGTCGTCGAGCAAGATGGGTTTTGGAGCAACGTGGGATTTTTGAGCTCCTAGCCAGCAAGTGGTCTTCCAGCGCATACCATCAAGCTGGAAAATCGGAGTCCTGATTATGCACCTTTCTGAACCTATCTCCTCCAAAGTTGTGTAACGAGATCCATCTAAAAAGTCATCTGCTGCACAGACACATCATTGAGGCAAAAATTCTTACGGGTTGTGGCGTCGTCGAGGCAGTATTTGTACCTCATAACTTCCCGTTCCAGTTCAAGCGCGTACAGTCCCCCGTAAGTGTTAGTTTCGCGATGACCATCAATAAGTCACAGGGGCAGACACTGATTGCAGTGGGTGTCAACTTTAGGACGAGTTGCTTTTCACGCGGGCAACTGTACGTCGCTTGCTCTCGCTGAACATCGTTTTCTTTGGAACCAAAACCGAAGCTAGGTCCGGTTTTGGCAAAAAAAAAATCGAATGTAGTATAATTTAAAAAGAAACATCATTTTTTTAAAATACCCACTAAGTCTACAAATAAAACAAATTGTATGATACATTTCTTTTTGGAACAGACTTAAGTGGTGTCAAAATCATCAGGAAAGATTAAGATGGACATTTTGGCATCGCATAGGGCATCTAAAAATTTTTCCCAGTTCTGGAAGTTAACCAGTAAGCTGAAGGTTGGACCGGGCCGCCCTGTGACCGTAGGGGAATGTGGTTCGTCGGAGGATATTGCCAATATGTTTAGAGAACGTTTTATGGTATCATCACTGCTAGGGCCAGCTGAGGGGCGATGATGAGATCAGTTGTGATTATGAGCCAATACGTTTTTCGGCCAAGGAGGTAAGGAGGCAAATTATGAGTATGAAGGGGGGAAAGTCTCCTGGTCATGACGGTTTCAGCATCGAGCACCTCAAATTTGCTGGGGTTCATCTGCCTAGAGTGTTGACGACGTTCTTTACGCTTTGTGTGAGTCACTCGTACTTGCTATCTGAGATGTTGAGGACGGTGGTGGCACCAATCGTCAAGAATAAGACTGGGGATATATCGGACCAGGCGAACTACAGACCAATTTCCTTGGCCTCTGTTATTGCTAAAGTGTTGGACGGTCTGCTTGATAGACAGCTGGACAATTGGGTCACGTTACATGACGCGCAGTTTGGGTTTCGGCCTGGACTTTCCACAGAGTGTGCTATTTCATGTTTATATTGCACTAAAAAGAAATCAATAATCAACTATGTATACTAATTTAAATAAAGCATAAATCACTTGTTTTCAAGAGATCGCTGTTCTTGATAATGTGATCTCAAGAATATAAGTGCATCCAACATTCGATCAGACAGCGAACTTCTTATTTTGTTACAGAAACACCCAGCACTAAACAATGTTGATATAAATCAAAATGTTAATTGTTACTCAATAATGGGAAAACCGGAGCTGAGCTCGGTGTCGGCTTTCAAAACCGATTTTCAAAAATCGAGAAATTTTACTACTCCCGCGTCACCAGTCCTGACACTCTTTACATTTTGGCTACTGGCAGCATAACTACCACCGTAATGTGGTGGACGAATGGTAAAGGCTCCGACTCTCCGACTTACAAGTTGTAGCCAGGCGCATTACTCTGTATAATTTATTTCATAACCACTGCTCTTAAAACGATGAAGGAAAATATTGTAAGGAAACTGTGACTGTGAATGTCTTAGAACCAAAAAATCGAAGACATGTAACATCCACCAATCTGCTCTGATTCCGCGTGGTGGAATATGGCCCGTTCCCTCTCCTAGAAAGGAGGACTGTTTCCCAGCAGTGGGAACTTTATAAGGCTGATGTAATGCTATTTTAAAAGTTGTTTATTTTAATGCTATAGCGATACTGCCATCTTAGTTAGTTTTGGTGCTGTAGAGCCTTCACGCCGACAACGTCGCGGGCAGCAGCTGGTATATTATAATAGTCATTACTAACAGACTATAATAATAGACCAAATAAATAACCACTTTTAACGCACTTGCAAATAATTCACATTGGTGACAAGCTTGCATCACGGCCGGCACAAGTCTATTTCTTTACAAACTCGGCACGCGAGCGCGCTGAAGCCATGCGTCTCTCGTCAACCCCGAATGGGCCCCTCAGACACCGTACCCAGTG
The DNA here is from genome assembly GCA_029852875.1 of Mythimna loreyi. Taxonomy (NCBI): domain Eukaryota; kingdom Metazoa; phylum Arthropoda; class Insecta; order Lepidoptera; family Noctuidae; genus Mythimna; species Mythimna loreyi. The sequence continues at coordinate 9,407,612 of CM056795.1, read as the reverse complement.
CCCGTTTAAGGATATTTAAGAGACGCAAGATTGTTGTCACGAAAACATGATAAAAACTTTACAAATTAAGTACGATATTCAATGGACACGATGAGATCGGTGAACTGAACTCAAAGTATACGCGGTAAATTATACGCTAAACACTAGCGTCCTCCAAATTTCGGTCGGACGACGGCGGAACTATATTATACGCTAAAAGACATCGTAGTGATGGAATTACGTCCATGCCAATTTTTCGCCCCTGCATTCTAATGATCATAAGGGACCCTTGGGCTAAAAATGAGGGTCGGTCAATCTTGCGTCCGTATTCCGGACGCACAAAGTCAGTTGGACGCAGCATCATCGTTAAATAACGCCATGTAGGACGCAACATGTCCTTCGAGATGTAAATATATATATATATATAAGTATGTTTATCAATTGTCTAGTACCCATAACACAAGGTCTGCTTAGCTTGGGACTAGACGACGTTGTGTGACAGTTGTGGAGTATATGAGCGTATATGAGTAATCGATTTTCGGCTGCGCATAACAAAACCATAGTAATAGATTCAACTTACTTGCCATACTTGTGTGGGAGAAGCCCAAGTCCATAAACCCAAGTTTTTACGTCTAGAGTTTATGACGTAGGTGAATGCTGACGTCATAACAAAGCTGAGGACTAACTTGGACACTTTGTCGTTAAATGCCCTAACGATCAACCTAGCCGGTCAGTGTAAACAATATTATCTCAGTTGGGAAGTTTGCCTTGCTATTCACCCGCTGCATTTCCATTTCTAAAGGAATCTAGGAACGGAAATGAAAATTGTGGCGACCAGTCCAGGTTGGAATTCCAGGACTAGCAATGGTTATCTGAATATCTGAGAACGATTGTAACGGTCTGATAAAGCGTTTCAATAGGAATCCAATAATTTGCTGCCTTTTAAACCAAGTTGCGGATTGGAATGAAAACTTTTTCAACCTGAATATTTAGTACTTAACCTAAAAGATACGTGCTAAGGAACTATCTATGAACTATAATATAAAAAGTTTGTAACTTATTCAACGGATTTGGAATTAATTTGGTACACGTGTAGACCATAATACCCTAGAATAGGACACAGGCATATTTTTATTCTAACCGTATATTTCCTTGGGATAATTGTTGGTTTTCATTCAGCCAAAGCCACTAACAACAACAAGTGCTAACATAATAATCACTTTCGACTTGCGGCTGATCAAAAACAGCTGATTGTCAGTATCATGTCAGGCAAAAGAAAGTAGAGTCACGTTTGAACGAAGAACTTCCTCATATAATAAGAATGTTGCCATAATCACCATGCCAGTAACCGGTTTGTAATCCCACAAACTTTAATGACTTGCTTGCATTCACAGATCGTCACGGAACCATAAAACAATCTTCCTTGATAATGATAATATCTTATAACGGAAGTGTAATGCTCAAATCATCACGTTCCAAACACCCGCCATGTCAGAATAGCTCAAATGCTTTCTTTGATACGTTATAATTCAAATAGTAGAAATATTCCAGTTTTGTTTCAACAAAAATATAATCACCACTCACAGCAGGACCGGTTAGTGACCCCCAAACAGCTGACATACTACTTTCATTCATCGAATCCGGTTATACAAAAACCAATGTTATAGAATCTGTGCCGGAAGACGAACGGAACTGAGCAGCACTTAAGGCGAATGTGAATTTACTGATTAATAAATTAAATAAACCGTTCAATTTCATGAAAACTTGACCAAAGAGTCGCCAAACTTGGCAATGGGCAGGGCATTGCTTGTAGAACAAATAGTCGATGGGGCCCAAAGCTTCCGGAGTGGCGACCGCGTACTGGAAGACATGCAGCATCGGAAGTTCTCCCACATGATGGAGCGTTAATCTGATTAGGGTCGCGGGAATAAGGATACGAGACGCACAGGAAATCGCTGTAGAGGCCCTTGAAGTAGATCTTTTTGCAATAGTGAATTTTCGTTTTCGATGAATAAAAATATTGATAAAATGAAGAGATTTTAAAACAATAGACGGAATGTAAACGTAAACGACGACGGTAGGCTAGGAACATTTCAAAAGGAAAATGTAAAAACGTCATGATAGCTCTAAATCTTATCCGAAATCTAATCTTACCGATGCCGACGATGACCCACAGTTACGACATATCCCCCCAATTCCTTTATATTCTAACTACAATCCTCTAATGACGTACCATACATTTATAGGGAGCATCCTCTTAAAGAAAACTAGTTGTCAGAAAATCAGTATTGTCCAGGAAGAACGAGATCATTCAGCATCGGCACGCTTCGCAATTGGCCGCGATGATTGATGTTGTCGTGAGTGTGACGTACGAGTTCGTACGAGGCCGGATGACGCGCACCGTATCCGGCAATGCACGCGTACCGTTATGCGCTTGCGTGTACGCAACGTTGTGTAGCGCGATTGTGGGCTAATGCTTCCACTCGTGGAGCTTCTTCTATGTTTTTGTTTATCAATGTTTTTTTTCGACCTGGACATTAATTACACTGTGACTTCTGATAAATCAGAATGTATCATGCTTCAAAGATCTAGTTGATGTGCGAATGACGACTTGAACGGAATATTATTTCCGCTATCTTCTTCGGGTTTACTTGCATTGCAATAATTAGGGTTCACAACAACATAAAAGGTAAACCTATTGTTATCTTTATCTCGTCAAACGAATTCAATTCTTATATCAAGGTCCGTTCAAAAGCTGTCATGCGTTACCATTTTGGGCCTTCCGCATCCATCTCTGTCAGATCGCCAAACCCTATATGGACAAGTATCATTATCTACCAGTACAAGTTGTGCTTCGATATCTACAAAACCCGCTTCTGGTGGTAACTAGGTTACAAATCTAATCTTATCGGTATCGACGATGTCCCACAGCTGGGAACACTCCTCCCCTTTGCGACACGCTCCTCGATTCCTTTAATTTTGTTCTAACTACAATATAATTGTGTCAGAGAAAAAACAGGATGTCCTCGATCAGCTGAATATCGTCCCGCGCAAATGTGGCTGACTATAAAATAGGTTACTATGGTGGTAGTAGGCGAGTCGCTGGTTGATGTTACTTGAGCACTAATGCGGTTTTTGAACTCAGTGCGTAATTGGCTCTAGGCGGTGAGAAATGTTTCGCTGCCATTAGCTTGCCTTGGAGTACTACACTCAGCCTGCAAGGTAACAAAACGATCATTGATACCTTGAAGGTTTTCAATCAACTTTGGGAGCGGTTTGAATTTTACGTTCTTTTTATTTTCCTTTATGTTTAAAATGTTATTATGTTCCATTCATCATTCAAAAACTCCTGAGTCGAATTTATAATTAAGTTTCAACTAAAATCTTGGCACATTTAAGTGGAATATTTCAATTATAAAACAAAATAAACGTAGTTAACAATTCGTCTCCGCCGTCATGAATTCACAATTTGTTTCGACATCTGTTTATCATTCGCCGTCGAGACTTGTAGTTCAAAAGCGGCAGTGAGACTATTGTTTCACAAGCAATGTCCGTGCGCAATCATGAATCAAGTATCTTTAGTGATCGATCGACTCATTTGATGTGACTCACGAGCCTCACACGCGTTAATAAACATCAATTATGATGCTAATATACTTGGACTTGGGCCTCATTTAACATACACTCAAACCTATTAATCGTTCGATTTGCTTTTATAGTTATCACTTTTGAGCCCGACCATACGATTGAATTCACCAGACCAATAGTTTGATTGATGTTTAAAATGGCCTCAATAAAACTGCACACAGTACCTTTTGACTCAACTAAATGATAGTCTCCCCCAAACGATAAGAGCGCCTTCAAAGATGTATGAGTTGTGAGAAGGCCACTTCGTATTTAATCGGCTTTGTTCGTGTATAATCGGGTACTAGTACTAGGCTTGCAGTGGGCAATAGGAAGCCAGCAAGAGTTCGCAGGTCAAGGCGGTTTGTGCCGCCGTCGCCGCCGCCGCTGGCGCGGGTCGAGGACCGCGACGCGCCGCCCGCCAGTCACACTGGGTTCCGTTACTCCTCACTGCGATATTATCCTGGTACCTACAATTTGAAATTATAGCCTTGCTGCTAAGCTAACTTATTTCAATCAATAGGTACGTTGTTGTATACGATTCTGATAAAGATTAACGAGTGTTCTACTGTTCCGAACAAACTGTTAAATCACTTAATCAGTGTTTGTAGGTCAACTTTGATGGAATGGACAAGTTGCTCCATTACGTTACTCCGTAGTAGTTTAAGGTACAATAAATTAATGCGCTCGTCCTCCAGTTTGAAGTGTTCATTTTCTAAACGATTCGGTAATGTTGTGTGTTGTTATTTGTTGCGTGGCCGCGTGGGAACGGAACACAGGAGCGAAGCGTACGGCCAAGTAGCTTATCTTGAAATATCGCCGCTGACAGCACGAGTCGCGACAGACCCGCCGCCCGTGGAAAATTGTTAGCGTTTACAACCATTAATTTTATTTAACCATCAACGAATGCCACGCAGTTTTTATGACAAATTTTAATTATAACAATAAATCTTTTAATTTCAAGTCCACCTAAGGAGTGGTATTAATTCTGCCAATCTTGAGCAAGTTATTTTACTGCCGCAGTTGCGTAACGTTTTAGTGGGAACGCAGCCGGGCCTTACAAACTGACAATAATAACCTAAGTCGGAATGATAATTATTAAAATACCATATTTAGCGGTTGCTTTTGTGTCGGCTTTGTGGCAACACTGGCTTTTATAGTGCACGCTTGATTCGCTGTAGTATCGAGGTGACATCATCGCCGGGTACCGATATAGGTGTACAAGCAACCATTGTCACAAATATGATACAAATACACAGGTAGCATAGCATTGTGTACGATTAGTAAAATTATAATTACGAAAGTTCCGCAACAGGCTTACTCAATATCGCGTTTTTATAGCCTACATAACGTAGCGTCAAATGACATCTTATCATGTCAGTTAATCGAGAAATGAGTTGATATTGCGTGTTTGTATACTTTGCTATAATAAAATAGTTGAAATGCATTAAAGATTGAAGTAGGTAGAGTTGTTGGCTGGTGTCCAGGGCGCCCTGACCGGCCTACGAGACGCTCTACACGAAATTTGAAAGCGTTGCGAATTTGCTACATGTTTAATAAAGTCCATTATTGTCATGGCCGCCGATCGCCATGATTGATGGACTTCACGCTCCAATCGTTGTGCTCAAGATAATTGCTATTTTCGTTACAAGACAAATATTCGGCCCATACGATAACCTGCCTAGGCCCCCAGCCTTGGAATTTAGATTTATAATGTCATAAAAATGTCACATGAACTTTTATGCCATTTTATTCGTCATCGACCTATATTTTATTTTCCTTGTGTGCACAAGAATTACCATATTGGCAGTCGATAAGGACGGATTTGAATAACCCAATTTCAATTCAATTAAGGCCCTGACCATTTTGTTAAGGTGTTACGAGATTCTAAATAAAGACTTGAAACCTGAAAGCCGAGTTGGATTTTGAAACAGCTGACCTATTTCAAACAAATATTGTTGAGGATCAGGAACTTGAATTCGCGGTCCACTCGCCACTCATTCTCTAATGCCACAGACAGACTCAAATTAACTGATGAACTTTTGAATTCAATTTCAACATTCGAAATTGTCTCTACCTGAGAAAATATGAAAGTAGAATCTGCCGTAAAAGTAGGAAGAATCGTCAAGTTGTTATCTGTTCCGGTGTCATCAAAGCTTCACGCCGTGCCAACACTATTCGCAAGTACATTGGCACTGTGCTCAAAGACACATACTGCATAAGCTCCACAGTTCAACGACCGCTACATTGCAAATAATCGTATGGTCTATGATCAGCAGAGTAAAAATTATAATTGGACTTGCCCACTTTTTTTACAGCCTGTTGAAATGTCAATAGAGATATTTTTGTTCTGTGGTTTTATTGGCTGAGTAATTTCTGTCAGCTTCTAGAGTATTTATGGTAGTGGGCACAAATGATATGATAATAAAGGAAGGAATATGTCGTCTGCGCCAATGACAAGTGGACGTCGCTCGACGCAGATTTACGTTATGATTGCGTCTGATGTGTCATGACTATGAGCTGGTATTACTGCTAGTTTAACTTGTAATTTGCACGTAATTTTCAAACAAACAGATCGTTGGTGCTTGCTTAGTCATCATTATTGATATCAGTGGCTACATTCTAAATACCTGCTCGTATGTACATAATTTTAATACATTTATTAAATCATCTCAGTAACTCAGATTTTCCTGAAACTAATTATTATTACTTAGGTCAACTAAGCGTCCAACAAAATATGCGTTTTTAGTTTATAAATTAATATATATGACAATATTCGATATTTTAATAACAAAATTTAGACAGGAGCCATGGTTCTTGTCTAGTCCAATTTCGGCCTCCTAAAATTATAGCCCAATATCTTTATTTTCAATTATATCGCTATAATTTCACACCAACTGGGGGTTGTTGTAGGGTGCACTTACAAAATAAGTACAGGAATAATTGTCAGTTGATCACTCATTTCACGAAAAGTATCTAAATGGCATCTATGAGTTAGGACCCTCGTACGTCTTTCAAAGGTGAGAACAAACCTGAAGCTGAAAGATACATTAAAAGTAATAAAATATCAACTTGAACTGAAGGCCTGTCCTCAACCTTTAACTTATTTTTAAAAAATTTCAACTCAAATATTTGATTGCAAAAACGATATATAAAGCAGGCTATTAAATAGGTAGTAACTTACTGTTGTGAGTGCGGAAGCGCAATATATTTGACAAATCGCCTCTGTTATGGCAATAACTGTTTCAGAACTTACTTACCGAGTAAAAAATGTCCGTATACAGAGTGTAGTCGCGATTGTCGCCTACCCTGCGATTGCAATAAAGAAATATTGTAATGAAGAGACCAATACAATACGTTTCACCTCACTTCCAGCTTCTGCCGACAAATGAATGGATGAATGTAAAATAGTTGGGTTGAAATTTACATTTTGATTGGAAATTCTATGAATCTGCTCCTCGATTGTGCTCGTGTGGTGGGTAGGGAAAAGTTAATTCACAGTTGGGACACGGTAACGAAGTATGTAACGATAGCTTTGCGCACAAAAGGTGTAATGTGACTTGGTAACAATGACGTGGCCCAGTGCCTGATACCGCGCTCAACTTGTTCTCCTTAGCCCTTCCTTAATTATGTGTTGTTACTCAACTTCTGTTACCAACAATGAATCAGCACTGGCTACAAATTATCAGTCTTTAAATTCAAGACGATTTTCTTTGTTCTATTTTTGGTACCTGGATATTCGTCTCTTGTATTTAATGGTGAAGTCATTCATCATTTCTACGGTTTCAATTTCATCAACTATACTTTGAAAATATTCCTTGGAGCAAGGTTGAAACGCATGTAACTAAAAGAATTTTGAATATAAAACTGCGATAGACGAGAGAGCGAGGGGTAGACTAAAGCAGAGATGATGGATTGTGTGTGGATGTAGTGATATGAGGTAAAAACGAGTCAGTGCTCGTGCGACGGTTGATAGAACAGAAAGGAAGAAAATAATGTGTGCTTTTATCGCAAGGAACAAGGGCAGGAAAATGATAATGATTACAAAACATTCCTCCACACGTTTTTCAATATAAAACACTAGCAAATGAGCGAGCATTGGGCAACACTTATTAAAATTAACACAACACTATTTCACCGGCCTGCAAACTCACATTTATTCAACTTAAAGTATTTCGCTTAATAAAAACAAATCGAAACGCCATACTTATGTAAATGAACACTTTAATCGATCGTAAATCCATTGGATCTTATTTCTGGAATTGCTTTTAGATGTAATGTCTGGAGATGCGTTTGGAACTGGGCAAACAATCTTCTTTTACAACATAAACTAGTTTAAGTCGTTGGATTTATTATTAGGTGCCCAATAATGTAAGAATTCTGCGCTCGTATCATGTCAGTATGCATAATGTGCTTATTTAAATAAAGTATTCGAATAAGAAGAGACCGCATTCCACTAAGATTAATATAAATTGCATGCATTGAGCTGACCAAATATTTGAATAGCGCAGTGCAGAAAATAAGAACTTGATTTGATTTAAGTTGACTTGAATATGAAAATGAAGTCTGCAGAAACACAGTGACTAGGTCAAAAATCTTTACGTTTCCATGTAACTTGCGTAAATAATCCTCAATTTCTCAGAGTCTAATCTAAGATTATTTTCGTAATCGTGTTATATTCCTTACAATTTTCATATTACAAATGTAATCATCATTGGTTAAAGTTATTTCAAATATAATCGCGTCTATAATGGGATTCAATCACAGCGTAATTGCGCCGTTTGATGTCTCAGAAATGTATTACATTATGATATTAAAATTGTAAACGATATGGGAAATTTCGATACTGTATACACTGGAGGTAGGAAAATGATAGAGGGTGAATGTAATGTAATTCAACATACTCATGATCAACCTTAACTGAATTCATTAACTTCCTCCTAATATCACATAGCAACTCGCTCAACAATTCAATCACCTTGCAAATCGCGATAGTAATAGCAATTATTCTCTCGTTATTACGTGGTAAGTCTTTTTTCAAACCTTTTAGGTCATCATCATTCGAATGAACAAATTTAACTGACTGATATACATTAGCTAACGTCCAGCGAAAGTTGATTTAGCATAAAAGCGAATTGGTAGCAAAACTTATAATGGTAGTTAATCGATAGTGTGCAGAATCGAAAGCTGCAAGGTCGACGAAGGCAACCAGTCTGGTCGGACCGGGTGGTCGCTCGCGCTACCAGTTCCAGCAACGCTTGCACGCGCCCGTCCCAACTGATTAATTAACATTTAAATATTGTTGTGATTTTCTCACTGTATCTAGTTTCATTCATAAGGATGTGCGTGTTTAATATCAACCATCGCGTTTTTTATATTGTGTATTTTGAACTAATCATATTCTGGTTCTACCAACACGTTATAGTTATTTGTATCTATTCTTTTACTTATTTTTAAATTTAACGTAGCAGTGACGGCTCCTTGCGCAAAAATAGCAATAAATACATATCCATGCACCCGTTTCGATGTTCCTAAACAAACGCTAAACTCACCTTCTTTTAAACAAAATGTACAAAGGAAAACTAGTTTATCTAGAGCTGGTGCTATGACAAGTACATTGTTATCTAGGACGGCTTCACACGTTAGCACACATTAAAGCCTGGGCGCACACATACAACTGGTAATCTCGACGAGTCATTACTGTTTGCTCTTTGATTTACATGACGACTCTGTGTCTGAAGCCTGGTTATATGTTTGGAGCCGATCGGTTGCCCGCACACACACTAATTACACTACTCTATAAACTTGGATATGGAATTAGCGAAGTTTGTCATAAATTGTGCCGACAGAGCACAACCCCCTACTCCTTCAGCGCGTGCAGGCATCACTTTGATACGCCACGCTGAACAACACAGACACAATTACAGAATAACTATTATGAATGTTATTTGTACACAACTGCTTTCCACATTCGATGCAATGCAATGTTGGATAAAAAGCTTACTCGTAGAGAATTCAGCGGGTTCTCCGTCTCCGTGCTATTTGTTCTAAGACGATGCGTTCATGTTCAAAAGTTTACCTGACTTCTTCTCGGCTGCTCGTTTACTACTTTGATTTTATTACATGGTCGTTACAGGAGGACTTCGTCTATCTTCCTCCGTTTGATTAGCAAAGTGTTATTGTCTGCCTTAGAATTTCATTTTGTAACTTAAACAAAGAGCAGACATTTAATCTGTGATGTAGATAGTTTTGTAGCGTAGACCACTTCAGCATTAACAAATAGACAAAACACCCATCCGCTTACTAATAAGGCCCTTCTTACGAGAAGTGCTGTTCGGTGCGACTGTCTCCCTAACCGCAGCATGCTTCGCTCGCTTTGCTAATGAGACCCTAGAGATATTCTTTCCATTGCCATCTCAGAGGGTTTCTATCGCACCGACGTCGACCATACCATATTTTACAACTGCAGTTTTTATTCTCTTGTCATTGACCTCATTTTTAATTGCTTTGTTGATGTTACTTATTTTGTTCCTTCCCGTTGTAAAAGGTTGGAGTGGGACTAGAAGTATTTCAAAAAGTGTTTTTACTGTGACTATTTGTTTCTGTTGTTAGTGGTTTAAGTCCACATAACTAGAAGTACTGTGACAGACACAACCGTGCTAATAAAAAGTTTAGTGAAGAATTCTTAGTAGTGTGTCTCGAATTAACTTACGGACGAAAGTAAGATTTCAGTTACTATGCGCAGTACTTCGACATCTAAACGTCAAGGTCGGGAGTGCGATCAAACGAACGATGAACTCCTTCTTCCGAAAATTCCATATTTTTATTTGTAAAAAGCTTTCGATACATCCGCTATAAATTGCCTCAGCTCGAAGCTCGAACGGTTTCGGCGTTGTCAGTCCATCCTCAATTATTAGTATCCCGTCGTTTGGCTAATTCATCAAAACAAAATTACAGACCATTGAGCCGACTGGCGATGTAAAAAGGCTCTTAACTTGAGTAAAATGGGAATTTTGAATTGAGATAATTCTGAGGAAAGGCAAAGGTTTTTTAATAATAAATAGCACGAGGTTTTAAACATTCCTATACCTTGAATTAAATAACCGTGTAAATAAGATTCCAAGTAGTATGGCAGACCTAACAAAAATTGTTTTTGTGTTTATCAACGCGACGCTTTAAATTATGGACTAAAAGCGTCATTTTAAACTCTATATTGCCACTATAACCACCTCCAAAAGTCCATCAACAATGCGGCTTAAATAAATCTTTAATTTTTAAACGAAATTCAATTGTACCTTCTTTAACACCTTTAGGCTTAATTTTTTTGAATGCTTTGCAATAGAACGAAACAATAGGACATTGTTATGAGAACAGTTTCTGTATCCGCAGCCGTTGATGGTTCAGTACAATAGTAATAAACATGCATTTACTAAACAATAATTTCTCAATGATGTTCAAATTTTTTGCAGATCCCAATTTTTGCTTTTCAAACAGTTTTTTCCTTCAAATGTTCTTTGTGAAATACCGACACCCTCATTCATAAGCCAGACAGCTACCAAAGCATAAGACTCTTTATCGTTTTGGGTTATATAGTGTAGATTAGGTTGGCCACTATATGTTTTTATATGGGCGATACTGAAGTTATGGCGGTGCTGAGAAGGTTCAAAATTGCTTGAACCTTTTTAGAGCGACTTGCCCGATGAGAGTCCGGCAATTGCTATTTTACCTGCTCTACGCCTAACAGGATGTCAGCTAGCCACCGATGGCACGGCGATTGTTGCATTTTCTATCAGTAACTTGATTTATTGTAGTGCAGCGCTGCAATTAGCATTTATGAGGCTTTATATTTGTTATAACTTATCTATGTTTAAACAATTCATGACACATTAAAATTTTTAGCGAACAAATGTGCAAACGTCAGAATAATGCTTCTGGCATTTTAATATTCTCAATCCAAAACTGCCCAATTGTTTTCATTGTACATTTTATTTCTATTTTATAGCTCATATTTGATTTTATAGTTACCCGCAGCCGTCGAATGAAAAATGTTGGGAGTTTAGATGACTTTTGTGATTTAAAAGTGAATATTTCGTGTGGCGTAGACTCGACCGCACAACTGGCTGACAGGATGCGGTTAACAGTGATAGCCGTGATAGGTGGCATGACGGTAGCACTGGTTCCCAGTTCCCAGGAACCAATTGTTCTAGTACTGTCATACATATTTCCCGCAGCGGTTTTATGGAGTCTGCATTAGAATTTGCGACGTTGACAACTTGCAACAATCAATATATTCCACTGCGCTCATTTAACATTATTTTATTAAACATCGGCATTAAGTAAGCAATAACGAAAGAGATTATTGTAGGAAAATTATGATTTAAACTTGTATAACAAATATTTTCCTCGTTGGCCTAGCAATAAAATGCAACATCAATATCGGAACTGAAAGAAAAGAATCATGCAATATCTCCAACGTGATAATGTTATCAAATTGCAAAGGTTAAGCTTCTAAAATGATCGGCGATTGATAAAGATAAGGGCCGTGTTTGGTGCGGGACAGGCGTTGCCATTGGAGTCAACAATACAACGACCTTCGCGACCTTGCCGATGTTCGCGAGGCTACACTGGTGAGTGGAATATCCCTCGCGTGACATGATTGTCAGATATGCGTGTTACTTTCCCGCACTCTGCCTTCTGATATTAATTGTTACTTTTTATGTATCATTTGCTTCGAGTGCCTCTTATCTCTATTGTACATATAACAGTGTTTTTGGATAGTTGTTTGTTTATTTACTGTGGTAGAATGTAGCTTAAACATTGATGTTATATGATGTTGCTTTTTAATTCTGTAGTGTAAATTCATTTCAGTTAGTAATTTATTTGGAGCATGATACTTTTATTCTCGCAGTATATTTCAAAGAAATTAATAAACGTCTCGTTTCAGGTTTGATAAACACAACAACAAAATAGTTTAAGCGAAAATTAATAACTGTTACTGGCAACCTTCAAGGAATTGTATAAAAACAAAGTATTATTTAGGTCGACAGCTTAAGTGAAGACGGTGAAACGAGGTTTTCATAGCGCACCGCTTATTCGTAGTTCATATCGCGTCAACCTTGGACTAAACCACATAATTAGCGTACCAGGGAAGTCAACCTTGTACACCCTGCCACGAAGATGATTTGCTAAACACTGCAAACACGATTCCAAAAAATTTAAACATTTCGCAATTTCAAATAAAGATATGCCGTCATAAAATAATCCATCTGAAAGATTGCCTCTATTAAATACACTTTGGGTTATACAAAATGTAATAAATATTCTCCCTGAGGTGATCGCTTAATAACCTTATGGTTAAACGTCTGCAACCTTTTCCAGATTATTACCGATCGTCGGTCGACGTACTAAGGTTTTCATAAAACATGATTTACTTCTGTTAATGATCTATTGTTTTCGCACACATGCCCAGTGCTCACGTTCCAATACGGTTACTCATCCAAGTGTGCATATTCACATTATTTAGGTACATACGCATGTGTGCCATTCTATGTAATTGAGTTGGTAATTGTGTCCCTTTGTTAAAGTGTTTATTTTTCTGTTTACAGGCCACACAAAATGATGCTCGAGTCGAGCCGGTAAGTCAACTTCGCCACCAATATCTGTTTAACGTAATTCGTTCACATCTATCAATGTTACACGATTAAAACAAATTTCATTGGCACATTTGTCCGTTATTCTGTGGCTGTTGACCCGTCAAACTATTGGAAAATGTTTAACAAGTTTTCTTTTTTTATTAGTCATTAAAGGCGATTTATCTTGTCTAGGTAATTTAGTTGGCGTCCCTTTAAATTGGTCGATTTTGTTAATAGTATCGGCGACATTGTTTTATGTGTCGATCATTGAACTGTGTGCAAAGATTTCTTCGTGGACTGTCCGTGTATTGGTGCAGTGGTCGGCTCATAATTAGTTTCGCTTATTCACTCACCAACACAGGTGCGTACTATAGGAGCATCAATTACGTGAAAGTTGCGCGTTTTCTAATTTCTAATTTAATTGCGATGTACGACCGTGCAATACCTTTACTAGATCATTTGCAATTAATATTTCGCTCTGATTTGTGGCGCTTTTGTTGTGTACAATAACGCTAATTACTTTATTTTGATGTATCATTTATGGTATTAACAATGTCTTTATAATTAAGCTTGCTAGTTTTAATAAATCCATATTTTTATTTATAGCATATTTGTTGTTTTCTTTGATCATGCCTCATATTCCATTCTTTTCATAAATATTACAGTAATGTTAAGCACTTTATTTAGCACATTAAAGTAATACCTAAAAAAAAACTAAAGTTGCAAAGTACATATTGTTTCATCCCTCTGAATATTATACGCTCATTAACCCATACATTTAACTAAATAAGTAAAGTTTGAAAACTCGTCTACGATAAGCCATGCAAACGAGATAAAATAATTATTTTATAGCGTCATAATCATGATAAACGGACTGGCACTAGCACAACATGTATTAAGTAGCCGCCGCGGTTATGTAAAGCTTCAGTCACTATAAATCACCACTAAAGAGAGACAGAGCATCAAGTCCTCAAAGGAAATCGTAACGAGCAAGAATGAGACGGCGCGAGTACGTCGGCACCGATACTGATTGCGGCCGTGAACTGTGAAAGTAAACATAGGGCATTATAGAGTCTAATTTATTTACAGCTATATTCTTTTATTTCTCTCCTTTAGTTGCTGTAACTAAATACAAACGTCACGTGTTGCATTCGAATTTGTATTTTTTCTACTATTGATATTGCTTTCGCGAATGGTAATTGCCAAACAACTGTAAACATAAGAAACGCTCTGTTAACGCGATAGATGGAGCCACGTGTACATGTTTGTTTTAATGCTAATGAGTTTTCAATTTATTGGCTTATCATGAACTGTAGTTAAAGTAAATTAACATTTAGTTGGATTTGATAACATTGACCACAGATATGTTATTATGAACAATATATTGCATATATGCCATGATTTCATGAGAATTTTTGGTGTAATGTACAGACAGTGCGCTATCATCAAATGCTCGCATTATGAGTCGGTCGGTCCAAGAATTTATTTGCGCGCCTTAAGTTTACGATGTATTTATTGATCCATCGTCCAGCAAAAGAAGAACCATTGTAATAATGTGAAGCCATGTCGAAACGGACAAACAATGGGGGCGAGCAGGCTCGTCCGATTCCAAGTAAACGCCGATTCCTGAAGAAGAAGGTGCATCTAATCAATCACTGCGAGTCGCCACAGTGAGTCAAATGGTCGTTTTTTCTGGCGGCTCATTTGCATTGACGTTTGTCTCGCTTGCACTTTTAACAAAAATGAAAAGGCGGAAAGAGACAACGATTTTGTCGCAATGACCTTAGCAACGTGCGCGTGCGTTGGTACCGTTGTCCCGTGAGAAGGAATTTTTGTACGGTTTAGCCTCTCAGCTGGCCATATTATAATCTCATTTCTTATTATGTAGATCTATGTATGTTTATGTAACCAAAATCGTTTTGCAGATTTTTTTATCACGTTCCGAATATCTGAATATTTTTTTGTGATTTAATGAATTATTTAAAAGTATAAAAACCAATAACAGCGCGTGTTGTTTATTTGTCATCCAACACCAAAACGACATCGTGCAAAATTGAGGTGCCGTGTTTCTTCTAAACCAATATTGATTTTTGTTATTAGCGCAATAGTTGAGAATTTCGTTATTAATGCTAGACGGTAATTGGTAAATAGACTCTTTACACACATCTAAAAAAATATCTAAAAAAAATATTGTAGGAGCTTAAAATTTAACATGTAACAATGGACGGTCTATTCGCAGATTTCTTTACCGACTACCTTTGGATGGATTTCACAGAGAAGGAGAAAAGGTACGCAGGTAGTTTGTATATTCAAACGGTATGCGCAACCAAGCAAAGCATCACAGTTAATACTACGTAATGTGTTAAGGAAATCGTGATCGCTCTACTTTAGTAATGATTTTAATAGAACAACATGTGTGTCACATCTCACGTCAGCCTTTTAACAAATGATACTCCTCACGTCAGGGAGTGTCTTTATATATTTATACGGAGTTTCCCAAGATAGTGGCGAAATGCATGAATAAACCGCACTAAATCTTCTATGATACAGTTTTTTGCTCTGATAGAATGATGTACCTGGTCTAAGAACGTGTATAGCCTTGATTTACGGCCTTTAATGAAGTTGCCCTCATTTACACGTCCGAACATATCATAAAGTATCTCGTTTTCTTCTTCTACTGTTTCTTTCCCCACCCGATCTACAACCCATCTGTTATACTGTGTGGTTTGTCTATTTTCTTTGTTAGGTTAGATCTTGTTTGTCCTTGGACTATATCCGTTGGTTGTACTTTAGATCTACTAAATCTTAAGCTAACTAAACCATTGAGTACCATAGAATCAACACTCGTAAATCGCTATGGCAATCATGGATTCTCAGATCCACATAACAACACAAGACTCACCCAAATGAACCGGTCGCTCATAAAATTGTTTAATTAGATAAATCACGTTTGTTAATAATGCCCTAACTCTATTGCTTACATCCCAACCGTTGAATCCACTTACCGACCTCTTTAAACATTCATTTGGGCCTAATCTGTTTAGACAATGTCCTTAAGCGAATTTATTTTTTGGTGTGACCAACAGGTATTGAAGAAACAATAGTTGTCCTCAACTTTCCATTTAGTACTGAGTTGTATTCTCAAACAATAGCTTCAATACGTTTACATTGCACGCCGACATTTAGATACGCTATGTTGACGAAAAATTTAATAATATTTCAACGCTTTCACTTACTAATGCAGTCGTGACGTCGACTCGCTGATGACATAAGTATTAAGTTATTGTCTAAAACGCTGCTAGAAATAGTCGACTGAGGATGGTTCATGGTTTATTAAATATGATGACAAATTCATTTTCAACCAAGAAATACCATTAAGACATGTTTTGCTGATTCATGCTCGTGTAGAAATAATAGAGAAATGTATTGTGTTAGCAGCTTGTCTTTGGGTTGAAGACATTTGAGGAAAACGGGTCATTATGTTGTTAAAGAACTAAGAGGTCGTTATAGTTGACCTGGTTCCACTTGGGGTTGCGGAGGTGCAACACTAGTTCCGCGTAAGTACGGAAACTTGGCATATCATTAACAGAAACTAGCCCAATACGCGTTAATGAAGAAACCTATTATACAGGACTCAATTGATGATGAAATAATCAGTTATATTGGTAAAACGAACACACGCAAAGCTGTTGATTTAACTGTGTTTCACATGGTAACATATCCGATTCAAATCAAACAATATGTAAATCAGACAACGCGATACGGTACCTTGTCTCATGTAAAAAAACACGTGCGATAAAAAGTTTGATTATTTCCCTATACGTTTCACATTTATCTAGCTTTGAGTGCACGTGTCTCATGCAAACTGATTAAAATGTATGAACCCCTGTAATCTCTGATGTATTCGCCTGAAAGATACCAGCATATTTTGTCGTGATTTTTATTATAAGTTATGTATGTTGTTATTGTATGGTAAACCGGTATTCGTGTAAATGTTAATCACAATTACATGCATATCCTTACTTCAAGGTGAGAAATGTATAGGTTTTTTTTCTCTAAATACAAAAGTAGTATTTTTTTGGTCTGTTTTTGGAATGTGGTAGTAGCATACGTATTATAGATTCTGTAGTGTCTAAGGTCAAGTTGAACTAGAATAAAAAATTTGTACCTGTTTTCCTTGAAATTGGAAGGAAGAAAATTATATCGCATTATTTTGCTAATTTTCTGTTGAAACTTCCTGGAATAGTAATTAAGCAACTTATTCTACTAAAGATACTACGAAAAACATAAAAGTGTCAGGATTTTCCTTTAACTTGTCTTTAAAACGCATGAGGTAAATATTGGACTGTTGGAGTTGACACCCTTATATTTGCTTTTATCTTTTTATCTCATAAGCAGACTTTATGACAGTAAACTACGATTTACCAGGACAAGCGCATAAAGTTCTTATTTACAATTAAAAGCGGACCCAAGATAGTCCCTGGCGGCATTCCTCTTAAAGGATGACGCACAACGATATATGCAACTATAAAACTGGATGGACTGGATACGTCATCAATTTGCAATCCAAAGGGTCGTAATGAACCAATGAGACTCATATAAATAAATTAGGAATGTAATGCTTGCATTATTTGCCATCTCTGGTCTCACTTCATTTATCACAATATGACAATAACCCTTTTCTTTTATCTTTTTACTAGATTCTACAGTAGATACTGAAACTGTATCTTATGGAAAGTTATTGTGATGTGTCGTTTATTTAAATAGTAATATTGATAGCGGTACTTTTCTGACTATAATGTATGTTAATACACCGCTGTACTTTTTGTTATCAATATTATCATTTTAAAAATTCTACTTATATTTTCCTCATTATTTAAATGACATCGATTTGGCGTTATTGATTGCATGCTTCCAAAATAGAGAGTTGATATCATGACAATAATTTTGTATCAATATTTTAGACGGTGAACGCTTCGTTGCTAAAAATAACAAAAAAATAACACCTTTAATGAAAAGTCTAGACAGTGTCGAGTAAACGGCATACAATTTTGCCCAAGTGTATGTCTGTCACTCGTAAATGTATGAAGCATTCATGGAGATACAAATTAGAGCATTATGTACGCAAACATGATCCCGTAAGTTTAACCGATGATGTCATTGTCTGTTTGTTGTCTTACGTAAATATTGTATGTCCAGCGGCATCGCGTGCGCATCAAATATGCATCACGCTCCGAATTCACTGTCTCATACACACAACTTTGTACATAATTGCATTGTTAGTGGTTTAATCTTTGTGATTTTGATCATTAGATGGTGTTGAGTTCTTAACCTTTCAGTTCTTCTGACAAGGTGACTTCCACCGAAGCTCTAGGTCAAATGGATTCAAGTTCAGTTATTTTTATGACAGGTGATTTGAAGCAATGAATTTATCTTGAAGATTATAAAGCAAATATTAACAATAATAAAATTACATTTCAAAATGAAAGCTGATGTAATAAACGTCTATCATAATACACTCGTGAAATAGATAATCCTGGTGCATTGCAAGTTATTTTGTTCCTAATTTTAATAAAGGTCAAGATAATCCAATTACGTTTACAGTATAACTGTGATATTTTATAAATCCGATTTATTGGTATATAAATCTTCAAAATAATTGGAAGGTTGGATTCCTTACATTGTATACTACACAGTTTAATTAACCGAAGAATGGATTCTAATTTAAAACGCCACTTAAATGTATTGGAATTTATAATATTACTATTTTTGTATACCATACAAACTGAAGGTTAGAAGTTTTTATGTTATTATGTGAATGCTAATGAGTGTTATAAAGACTAACGATGCAAATAATAATTAATGAGCAGATAATAATTTGATTAATAGTGATGTCCACACTAAAGTTTATATTGACAACACAATAACTAGTGAATAACTTTTGTCTATCTTTTTAAGTTGCACGAACCATGTTACCTTTCTGCACCAACCTAAGGTCGACTGGTTTCTACCAGCCTTAAGCATTTTCTAATGCTTAAGGCATTAAGTCCGCCTTTGTACAGTGTTATGTGTATAAAGTTTTAATAAATTGTAAATAAATAACTTATCAATGAAAAAATAGATGACAGAAAATTGTTGGTTCCACTCGATGAATCTACGATTTCATCCGATGTTTACCCCGTTGGCACATCATGACTTGGTGAACTAGTATAGGTTTTGTTTTGTAAAAAAACAAAAAATATCCAGTATTTATAACTTTTACTCGTGTATATCGTAACCCGCTTAGCTGGCGTAGCTACACTCTGTTTGCCCAGCTATGAGATTTTAAAATGGTCGGGTTCGGTAAAATAAAATTCTATTTCGCTTTAGCTGTTTCAGGTCTATAGTGAAATTATTTTTCGGTAGCGCTGGTTTTATCCTGAATTAGTTTATTTAGTTAAGCTAGTTTAATCGTTTTTATTTTGTTTATTAATTAAGAAGTAGTAGTATTGATATTACTTAATAAGTCAAGGTTTAATTTTATGTTCGCAATATAATGTTGAGCGTTGAACGATTGTTATCAGATCACCTACAACTATAAAAAATACGTGTGGCACTCGGGGACTGCCGCGGTAAAGCTATTGCATAGCATTCTCTATCAACTTATGCACAAACAACATTTTTTCGTGACTTTCTTCATTAATAACTAGCTTTTGTCAGCGGCTTCGCCCGCGTACATAAAATATAGCCTATGTCATTCAGGAGTAAAGCAGCTTTCTATTGTTGCTAAAATTATTCCAATCGGACCAGTAGTTCCAGAGATTACCCCCTACAAACAAAAAAACATAAAAACAAAAAAACAAACTTTACCTCTTTATTATATTAGTGTAGATAAATGCACTTTGTTCATTCATATTCAAAACACTTTATACACAAATTTTACAAATACAGCCGTTCACTGTTGTAGATAAATACTTATACACCTATATACTTTCTCACAAACAGCTGATTATGTATTCGTCCGATTTCGGAGCAGCTCGTCTCGATTCGGGCGAGTTCCGTAAAGTCGTGCAATACGTCTAATCGCACGACACACAGCGCCGTGTCGAAGACTGCCGAACTGACACGACGTTAGACGATGCACGGCCTTCAAGCCACACCTCCGTGCCCGTCGGAGTGGAGAGCGTGAGGTTTTTTCGTTACGGAATTTCTGGATTTAGTCCCCGCGCTCAAGGCCTGCGATAGAAGCTATGCAATAGCTTGAAAAAACTTTGGGGCCATCACTTCAATTTTCATTATCAAAACTTATGCTCGGTATGTTAACAGTATCCATTTTACTGTTAAATATCATCGTTAAGTTCTTCATTCCTTCCATTATTAATACCGGTCTTATTTCCAATTACAACGTCAAAGTTATCACGACCTTTTGCATCTTCATTTATTAATCTGATGTTTCGTTATTCAGTGTAATGTAGGACAACATTATGGAATCAACAGGTTAACATTAGTGGTTTACGTCAGCATGGCAGTAGACAATAGTTGATTAATCTAGACCTCGGCGAAGCTATAGCATCTCAGCCTGTAATAGAGATGTTTACGTTGAATTGAGTCGAACAGCTGTACATATGTCTCGTCTAGACGAGTATTCATTGCAACGTTATTAATACAACTTGTTTTATTTCACCATTTTCAGTACGAAGCTGAATTTGGTAGAAACTTTCAAGAACATTTTAAGGTTCTCTTGACATGCTCGTTTTATTAACATCGTCTGTGTTTTGTTTGGTCCTTCGGTTCGGATCCTTTAATTTATTCTGTACTCTTAGTTGGCATAACTAATTCTACAATAAAAGCTGATGAAATGCATCTCACAAACGTGCTTAATAAAGATGTTTATAAAAAATAATTCCCACTGCGTGTCATTTACGTCCAATTAAACAGAACTGAATGAATTTCATTCGGTATTACGTGACATTCCTTAGTATAAACATAACTTCGGGTATTATCATAGCTGCAATATCGAATTACAGTACAATATTATGTACAATACGTGCTCGGGCTGCGTTGCCTCCGAACCGCGTTGAATAGAACGAGGAATAAAAACAACGAGTGTTTGACAAGTCGTCTCATATGAAATATCATCTCGTTCTTGGTCCTGTCACAATACGGACTAAGGCCAGAAGTTCAATATTGAATGGCTAAAAAGCGCGAATTACGATGACGATGATGAATGATCGGGGTTTATACATATTGCGGTTATTCGAGTAAGTATAAATGGTTGTTATTGACGCCAGTGCGGTTAAGGTGCATCGTTCACTGTACTGCTGTCGTCCGACAATTTGTGATGTGAATTATACCGCTATACATGGCAAATAACTTAATCTGCTCAATTGTCAAGTGTCAACTCTATTTATGTTGTCATCTGTCACTGTGCTGGTGACGTGAATGTTTGCTTTTAAATTGTATGGTTTTAGTTCGGTGATTCTGAAAAATGAAGAGCTTTGTTAGCATAAATTTTATTGTAATTCTATTTGTTTATCAATAATAATTCTGAAAACAACCGTTTTGAAAATTAGTCTTGTAATTAAAAATAGATCCAATCCTATTTTATAAGATCAGCAGAAAAAGGACATACAAAGTCACCGTAAGCGGAAGTGATATGAATAAAATTTATTAATATAACAAGATATAAATTGGTGGTCATAAAATTAACCACGCACTGACGCACGTCACTGAGCAGGATACCTAATAGTTGTTAAAGAAAACCGTAAAATCATGACAAACATTTCATCAAAATGTTTACGTTAGATAGCATTGGCTCCCGAACCCAATCCAGCCTCCCGTGACTGCCGTCAGGTATTTCAATTATCCCGGTTCTGTCGGACGCGATGCCAACCCAGCCGCGCGCTCTAAAGAATCGATTGCGGGACATTCCTCTTTCGAATCTCGCCCTTGTCACCCTAGTCATGCATCGGCGAAAACTACTCGACTCTGTGTGCGCTCCACACTAATACGTTTTGTGCTATTCCGCTGTCGCGATGGCTATGTTGCAGACAAAGATAAACCTAGAAATCAAGTTAACTTCTTCGATCCTCATGCTCTAACTACTAACCATTCTACACACAGTGATGGCCTCGAAAATTCTGGATGAGCCTCACAACTGTTCCACATTGTGGAATATAGGTCGTATAACGCAACATTACTTATTCAACAAATTTTCACGCGAAAACCTGACACTGATAAAGCAACAAGTCCCTTTTTACCGCATTTGTGGCGACGTTTTGTCGACGCCTCGCCACCTTCTAGTCTAGGGGGTCGGAGATTGGAGACGAGGACGATCGGCTGATGGGCTGAGGGGGACAGGGGGTCGCTCGGTGAAGGGGGAGAGCGACATGTCGCGCTCTCTCACCGCCATAATTATTTCATACTTTGCGTTTCGCGTTCCGGACAGGGAAACAATCGGCAACGACGTATTTTTCCGTCTGGCTTGATGGGGTTGAAAAAGCATTTTTTTCTCCTTCGCTCTCTCGATAAATGCAAGTCCCTGATACGTCTTTGTTCTTGTTCTGTATCGTGGGTACTGTACATTACGACATTGATGTCTATCTGTCTGTTTGTTGCTTTAGGTTACGGTGGTATACAATTTTTTTATTTCGTCGTGAATATTGCAGTTCATGCCAAGATAAACTTTATTAAATAAATATGTTGACAAAGTAACCAAAGCGTATACAATGAATAGTGTTGTGGAACAAGTGATTGACTAGTTCAGCAGGATCAATCTCATATACATTGAGTGTATTGGAGCGGTTGACCGCCCAACTTAATTTGTTTCGGGGACTTTGTTTATTAGAGTACATTCTACCATAGATAGAGGGTTTCGCAAAACCTTCATTTGATATTGAATCTGAGCATGACCAGTGTATGTATGTATACATAGATATTAATTTAATTAACAATATACACATAGGTAAGCATTATCGGAAACAATAATGCTTATCTACAAGATTGGCAATATCGATGCGATAAAAGAGATATGGTATTATCAGTATATGCTAGAAAGATTTATGGCATGTCGATTTGTGTGTGGTAATAGATATTCCATATTGTAGATTGTTTTGTTTCCTTCAAGCTGACTGTGAACTGTCAAATGCGCAAAGGTTACACAGTCGTCAAAGGTAGCAAAGTTTTAGAAATCTTAAAAGTCGTTTTTTAGTTATGGCGTAACCAAGGTCTATTCTATTAGACTAGACTTATCAAAAAATCATAGTACTGTGACAAAATGATAAAATATTAGTCAATAACTAATATTTTATCATTTTGTCATTTATTCGCACATCGATATGCAATACATAGAGTAACAACTAATAGTCAGCTGTCATAGCGTTCTATTTCTCGTTGCATTTCCATTTATTGGAGTTTGCAGCGTTAGCGTAGGCCACCCCCTATCCGAGGGTGGTGCTAGCGACTAAGGGATTAAATCAGGTGGACGGACCCGAAAACATGAACATATACGACCTGAAATATCACCGAATATACGCCTCTACATGAGACGCTAAACCAACAAAACATTGGCCAAACAACAGATATTTTTACAGAACCCACATGTCATATATAAATAAACTACTCCGGCCATTGAAACGCACCATGTCTGAAATAAAGCAAGTATATAAACAGAGCGAGACATTGCCTTGAAATTCGCGTTAATACATTCGGAAACGTTTCGTTTAAACGTCGCGAGCCTGCCAGATAACGAGCACAGCGATAAGGGCCGACGAATGTTTGGGACTCGCCAACCGCTAATGATATTGCGAATTTTACACCAACAATTGATTATGTATATTCTTCTGCGCTTACTGCGAATAATTTGATTTCAATCTCACTGGATTTAATTTATATTCTTTCGCTTTATTTTAGAAAAGGTCCACTTTGGGTGTGATGTGAAGTCTAAAACATTATCTCACGTGAAAGTTGCTCGAGATCCTTTTGATCTCGGGTCCTTAGAAGCTCTTAACGATATCGCTTCGACAACTGTTGAGTTGGGTTGTTCCCGAAATAACATAGCGAAAGTCTTCATCTTTACGCGAACAGCGTTTATTAACACTTTTATTACACAAGAGAATATATTTTAAAATTAAACTTAAACACCAGTGTTGCAGAAAATAGGGTTTTGTTTTGTAAGTTTGTCTCATGGTACACAGTTTTATAGACACGAGGCAACAGAGATTTCATTCTCATTATATTGCACACTTTATAACAAGAAATGTGCATTTCCTTCAGTTTTGAAGCAGTAGTTAAACTACTTTCATGCTTATAAACTTATTGGGATTGTAAGATGGTTTTAAAGACTTTCTACGATCAATCTTCAATAGTTCCCTTGTTTGAGTTAAGATAACAGCACACGGAACGCTATTGCAGTCAATACCGCCGATTCCGAACACAGCCTGCCATTCAATCTGCAATTTTAATGCAAATTCTCAATACACGAACAGTCAGGATTTATGCTCCAAGGAATTTAGCTGCCTCAGGCGTTCATGTTATCGAATGTTCGGGATGCGCTCTTTGTCATTAAGTTAGGTAAACGGTATTGGCATCACCCGTACAGCCATGGTGGGATATTATGAATATGTTTTGTTAAAACATTCTACAACATTAACTGTACTATCTGCAACTGCTTCAGCGATAGCGTTACTATTCTATTTTTTTCCAAGGAAAAAATCAAGTGCAGTTCTTTTATTACTTTAATATGTCCCCCAACAGGCAGCTACAAA
Organism: Mythimna loreyi; assembly: GCA_029852875.1. Classification (NCBI taxonomy): domain Eukaryota; kingdom Metazoa; phylum Arthropoda; class Insecta; order Lepidoptera; family Noctuidae; genus Mythimna; species Mythimna loreyi. The sequence goes on along the minus strand of CM056795.1, from coordinate 9,382,633 downwards.
ATCTTTAGCACCTCGTGTGCAACCAGTCTTACTTAAACGCCATTTGATTTCCAACGAGCTGTTGTTTATGTATTCAGTGTAAATAGACAGCTACACGTGTTGGTACTCGGTATAATTACATTAAGGAGAACTACATTCAGTATCGTTCTTTACTGTAGTGCCAATATCCGAAGCGGTTGGTCGTTTTCGTGCATATTTAACCAGGATGCCGGGTGAAAACTCACCTCTTGCTTTCCTTTCATACCGGAGTTTGGAACAATCTCGAATTTGACCTATCAAAAGCTCTTTGTGTACTATGGGCGTTGTAGGAGCTTTGGGGGTTGAGGTTTCACTCTCATTTAGTTTCGAATAATGGTCGTGATTCCTAGAGTTATTGCACACCTTCTTTGGTCCTTTGTTAGTTCTGTAGTTTAAGTGAAAGACAAATTGGTCTTTTGATACTGAAAGACTGAAAAGTGACCATATACGACTGTAATAATATGTTCTGTTGGTATATAGACCTTTAAAAGAGCAATAAAAACGAAAACAAAACAAATTGTATTCATAATACGAATATTATATTGTATTTAACCATAAAGCTCTTTGTATTTATCTCTGTTATTACAAAGCTCTTGAGAATTGTCCTGTTATAAATATCACAGTGACACAAGAAATGGGTCGACCGTACGTTGACAATAAAACACAACGATTGTCGCAGGTGACACATATTAAGAGAAGCGTCAAACGTACTTAGTTCTTTCAATATTCTTAGATCACTACACTTAACCTAGACACGCCTAGAGCCGGTAGCTTTGTTATGGAAATGTTCCTCTACAAAGTGACTTAAGTCTTAATGTTTAATAACCGCAGTATTAACCATTTCGAATCAATCTTGAGCATTAGCGTCCGCCTGTTTCGCAGCGGGGCTTGGCATTTGGCAATCACTTGTTAGAGAAACCTAAGTAAGAGTAGAAAGTGGTAGGCGATCCTCGGCATGTTCCCTCCGCGGCCCTAAAGTTTCCCCGCCTCCCCCGGGATGATCCGCCTAGTTCCACCACGCCGTCGCAGGCGCTCTGCTTGTCACGCCAAATTGGGTCACAACGAATTAGTTATCCGTGTGCAATTCACTTAATAGTCAATATAGTACTATTTTCAGTTGCCACATAGCTCGCTCCCTGCTATTTGAACGTGACTAATAATTGGTCGCGATGGAATAGTTTCGCTGGAGAACGTACTAGTATGTGCTAATTGGTGTCAGTGTTTATTTTTGTACAAACTTGCCGTACTGTATAGTAATAAACAGTATGTACCGAATGCCGCGTTAATTACAAGCTTTGATGTCGATTTGAACGAAATTGGTTGTGTACGAGTTCAAACTCATGTTAATTATGTTCGCTTTAAATGTCTCCACGTCGCGAGTGTTTATCGTTTTACTTCAAGAACACAATTTTCCGTTCTCTTCCACGTTAGGGCTCTTCCACGCGAAACGCAAACCCAAATCCACCACAAAAACCCCGACCTGCTAAAACATCCATCAAACGAAACTCAATTCTAAATACGACCGAAATATAGATAACACTGCTAAATGAAAAAGGCAGCGGTCACCTTCTGTCCAACTCGAAACCAACCTTATTACCGCAAACAATACGGCTAGATTTAAAGCTAAGTGTAAAACGATATAATCCAGTAATACAGAATGTGTCATCTACATTAATGTAAGCATTCCGATAGAGACTCCAACACAATCACGATACGGTACACATTCGGAGGATGTTCAAAATATCAACATTATTCGATTTGACTAATACTTTGCGGGCATGCGATGGTGTTAAGCGATTTTTCGTCTTGTTGTTTTGAGGCAAGAATCAGATTAGGTTAACGAGGCGGGCAGCGTGGGACAATAAAAATTACGGCCGGTGTTTTGCGCCAGGCGCGCGCTCACTTCGATGAGTGATATTCTCCGCTAATACTTCTTTGTTGGTGATTTTCAGAGGCGTGGCAAGACTTTTTTCAGCAGCCAAAGCGTTGCAAATACTTGTTTATATCATCAATTGTACAAACAATTTTCACACATCAAGAAAACTTATCTGACACAAAGGACCAGAACGCTCGGAGCGCTCGACTCGAAGGACCAAAAGCTAATAAAACAAGATAACGATCCAAAACTATTTTGAACAATAATCGGACTTATAGTCAGTTAATTAAACTGGAAAATGGTCTTGATATTAATTAATAGGAAGTAAACATAATTGATCCGATCATTAACATAACAATAGTGATCAAAGCGCAAGATAATTAAAAGTCTTAAGGCGATAAACATTGAAGTGATCAATGACGATGTTATGGAATGGGACGTAAGTGCAACATTCGGCACCGGGGCATCGGCTTTGGGTATTCGGAACGTTTACAAATATAATAGAGAGCATTAGTCCGATCCACTTTTGACATCATTATCTGTGTAGTCGACTCACGATAACCTGCGAGCGTCGTCGCTCGGTCCCGCCCCGCGTCGAGCGGCAGTCGCGCGCGTCCTCGCCTGCCGTCTGGTCGTGTACGTGGTGCGGCGCATGCCTATTGTTCAGATACCACATAAAAGGTACTCGGGGAACTCGCTTTTGGCGGGTTTTCGCACGGACGTGAGCGGTGATCGTGATGCGCTTCGCATTCGGACTCGGAATGCGTGCGAGTTGTCAGCGCGCTCCGCCTCTCTGTGTGTTTGTGCGCCGTCACAGTGAAATCTGTGGCGAGGACCACCAGTGATCACTTGGATTGCAGTGTTGGATCGTAGGATTGACTTTGACGACGCAACCGCATCAGCTTTTTGTAAGAAATGAACCGCTCTGGCGGATGTTATGTCCATGATGTTGACTCATGCATGACGCACTTGATTGCTGGAACTGGGAATTTATGATTTACGATACCTTTTCAAAACTGTAACCAATTATGAATTAGAAACTGTTGTCCATATGATGTTGGAAAGTGCCTTGTTATGTTGGTGTTCAACTTTAACGTTCAAATTAAATTGTCTTTGTGTTTTTATTACAATCACGCTCTTGAATTCAATGACAAGGTTAAAACTGTATGAATTTTAATTAAGTATAGTTGTAAATTCAAATCTTATGCATTGTTGTATTTTATATCTGCAATACCAAATATTTAACTACTTACTTAAAATTAACAGCCTTCAAAGAATTTTCTGTGAACTGTAATATATTCATTTGCGTGATTTTAATAAATACTTTTACAAACAGAACTTCAACATCACAACATAAAACACATTATGATATACCTATTAGTCATGAACAAATATTCAGCGCGACTCAAGTACTCATAATCTCATCCCAAACATAATTTAAACACAAAGTTGGATAATAAAATTAGTACCTCAGTTCATTAGTTAATTCAGGTACAATTATGTAGGTAGGTACGATTGTCTGCGCATTATTATCCACTTTAGTTCCACATTCAGCCACAATGTCGCTGTACAACGTTGCTCATGACAAAGACTTGAATTTATTTGACCACTCTTGAATTAATTACTTTAATGTTTAGACTGTAAAACTCAACAAAATAAAACCTCTAATATTGGCGATGGTTAGTCAGAATTCACAACGCTATTTCCTCCTCTTGTTTTATTGAAACATAACTTCCCCCCTCTTACAGGTAATAGAATAATAATTGTATAACTAGTTAAAAAAAAAAGAGTCATTGAAATGTCGTTGTCTTCTCACGATTAAGAAACTAGCGCGCAAATACACAATGACTTTAAATTTTTGTATTCAACGTTTAATATATTAAACGTATCAATATCTTAACGAGCTAGACACTGAATACTAATTGCTTTTAATTTATATTTTTAAGCGTCAAAAGCAATAATTACTTTTAATTATTCTCAACATGTCTTCAATACATTAACATGGTCTTCAGAACTGTTGCTTTCAGCTTTGGACATTTCACCAACAGAATCAAACAGTCTTAAATGAATATGAATTTGATGGTATTAATTATTCATTGCTTTTAATACCATTTAAGATCCTTTACTTGGCAAGGACTGAATATTAATAGGGTGTAATCTAAATGAGTCCGGTGGTCAGTGTGCGAGACACTTATCTTTAGATAAACTGAGGTCTTCCCACGGGGACTCGAAAAGGGTTCTAACGTCTCAAGGGTTATCTTGAATAGTCTTGTAAAAGCTGAATAACTATCCAGCAGAATGTGTCCGTTCTACAACATTATTTATCCCTTTTCGGGGCGCTTATTTCACCGCATTACGGTCAACGGACAGAGATAAAGGAATTGTATATTTTGCTCCCAACTTTTAACGATATCACAAAATGTGGGGAGCGCGACTTTGATGAGCGAACACTTTGTCACATCATTGTCTGTGCGGTAGATTGTTTCGCTAGCGAATCCCAGTGACGAAGTGACCACACTATGACCTCGACTTTAAACTAGGTTAATGCTTCTCAGATGTAGGACACTCACTATTTGGCTCGTATAGAAAATTAACTAGTTTTGAACTGCCGAAATATTTGACGTCACGACCTTGACAGACATTCACAGCACTGTGTATAATATTGTTATGCACCCGCATATCGGTAGCGCTGCCATTACCTGTTATTGTCCGTATTTGACCATCTGTTGTATTGTCATTCAAATCAAGCTTAATCTACGTGCCTATATTAAAAAAGAGTCCGTAGACATGATGAACTAGCTTTTCCCACGCCCTGTCCGAGGAAGGGTCGCTTGAACGAGAACCTATCAGGTAAAATGTAAATTTTGTGACAGTCGCATAATAATGTCGTTACAATTATAGTGTCATTGAAATAGTGCGAAGCTTCATTAGAATAAACTATCTTCTCACAATTGAGGAATAGTCGTATGCTTGTGTAGATACGGGTTTATTGGTGTGGATACCGTTATCCATAAACACGCCGTTACTCGGAGTAGGGGTGGTGGCTCCAGCGTACCCTTAAAGCGGCGGGACGCAGATCAATCACACGAGAAAACACCCGCGTAATGGCTCCTCATGACCCACGGCGAAAAAATATCAGCCACATTCTATTTACCCGATGTTCGCTAAATAAGGCAAAAAGTATCCGCCACGCTGCCTCCCAATTAATCATCTGACCGGGACGCAATTCCCGTAATCACCGTTTCTTTAAATTAAGATTATCCGGACGTCCCGCAAAATGTAATCCATTATCGCTTAATATCGCACTTTTGACAGACGATAGCTGTCTCACTTTGTATAAATTAGAAGACTCTTCGACACCCTTGAAGGCTAGGTATAAGCTATTTTTCATTGCCTGTCGTAACCTTAGCCTATTATTCTGCAATTCCATTACAGGTAGGAAATATTACGTTTCATGTATCTAATTAGGTTTGTAATTAGCAATTTCTGCAAGTTCAGACAAGTTTTGGCAAGGTTACATGTAAGCTCTGTAGTGTTTAGGTAGCCAAAACATGGGTATTTTGACTACGTCACCTAAATTATGTGACGTATAGCTACGTTTTCATTAACACCGTCAGTTATTTTGACGGCGAGCGACACGATAATTAAAATGAATAATGGCTATTAAAATTCTTCGTCGCCATTTAGCTCATTATTGGTTCTGTTGACTATTTGACCTGTAGATTGGCTTCTATCAAATACTTGAAACCAACGCTAGCAATCGTTCAATGAGTTCCCAGCAATTGTTAATTTGTAGTATACCATTAGTTGATTACGGCAATCAAGTGTTACATGACATGAATCGATGAAATCGTAATATACCTGTGCTGATCTACATTCGGCGTAACTAATAATTTTGTTTTGCAGTAGCCAAACTATCGGAGTGAATTGATGGATGAGACTTTCAATCAAAAATGTTCGTTCGTGGTGTGGATTAATTGGTAACATTGTGTTGTGTTGTGTGAAACAGTGATATAAAATACTATCAGCATTGATAAGTGTACAGCAGACATTGCTGGTATGCATATGTGCTATGAGCGGCCACCTGTCACCGCCCTGAACGGAAGTGTTGGGTAAGACTCCTTTAAACCGTCTAGACCTGTTAAAAAATAAAAGACCTGTTTTGACTTTTCAGAAAGGCCCTAGAATTTAACTTAGATTGAAACTGAAAGAAAGAACGAAATAGTTGCAATTTTGTAGCTATCTTCACCACATCGGACACGCCGCTAGGTAGTCAAATTAAAAATGTCAAAATTGGCCTTTTATTTTTTGTCAACTATAAGGAAATCACTCTTTTCGGTGTTGTAAACATCAGCCTGAAATACAAATACAAAAATGTAACTTCTACCATTTTATCCATGGGAGATATTTAAGGCTCTGTAATCAAGAATCGTGTTAACAATATCTAATGTCTAAAGTTAAACATATAAACGGCAACATACTGGTGGGTCGCCAACGGTCGACCATTTTGTATTTTTTTAATTTCCTGCGAACTCGTCGCGTTGTCGTTATTTATTACTTGCTAGGAACCCACCCTGGCTGTGCTTATGCGCCAGTTATATTTTACACAATGTATTTTGCTTAAAGTTGCGGCCATTTAGTTTTGTGTTAACAAAATTGTCAAGGATCATAATTTCATTAGCTGTGCTATAAATAAATTGTGTTGCTTTACACGAAAAGCTATATCAAAGAACACTTGAAGTAATTAAGTAACCAAAATCTTTTGAAATAAGACCAAAGACTGTCAGGAACTTTCGTTTAATATTTAGTGATTGTTAAAAACAGCGGTACTCCAACAAAGTATGCACATAATTAATACGAGAGCGAGACCAAGACAGCACCGCGAGTTTAAGGTTTTATTCACTTTTATGGCGGGACAAATGTAAATTTTAGTAGCAATAGCTACCCTTTAAACAATGAAGATGCCTACTGTCCAGGATTATAATATGTTGCCTTAAACGAATGCATTAACAAAACGACTTACTTTACAGCTTTAAATGCAAGAGGAAATCTTTTAAACTCTTGAGCCCCAAACGAACGCCGACGTTCGCATAATTACGGTATTCAAAAAGTTAATAGTCAATTTTGAACATATTTATCAAAGCCCTGAAAGTGTGAATTCTGTGATGAACAACAATATTTAAACGGCACATTACTAATGAGAATTTCTAAGATTTCTACAACAGTCATCTCTGCCAATTTTGGATCTAAACATACAAATTACAATGTGTAGATTTTGACTTGAATAGCTCTAGGAAATTTGTTGGCACACATACTAGCTCATGAGTTGCTCAGATTTGTTGTTGAAGCAATCAACTTTATAGATGGTAGTAATGAACACATAGTTATCAATAATGTACGAACGTTAAGTAATACCAATAACTGCCCATATAATCTACGTCTACCGAGGGTACTAGAAGAAACAATGCATGTTCCGAAAGCATTAACTTAAGATCCGGCTTTATACACCTGTATCATGCGATAAGTACCACGGAATCAATTAAGCGAAATTCAAATAGGTTAGCTTTTGCTCAGAAATTCATCGTGAATTTAACTAACTTTTTGTTGGTAACATCATCTGAGGTTGATATATCTTAACGATTTGACCTTTAGTTCAGTGAAGACGGATATTAATTTAAATTTTGATGTTTAGGTTGGCTGTGGCAGGAATTTTAACGATGTAATTAGCGGCTTGTAAGTTAGTGTACGATGGAAGTACTCTTGCTTCTTTTTTTATTTCTTTTCTTTGTTTCAAAGTTCTTTAATTTGCCATATCGTTTTTATGTGTGGAATATTCTCGCACATCCTAGTTTCTCTGCTCGATCGCATATTCTTGCAACTTCTCTCTCTCTCGGTAAAAGTGTTCACATCTTCAGATATTTCCGGTTTAACGCCTCCTACGCCATTTTATCTTTCGAACTCTACAAAAGATGTTCGTTTATGTTCTAAGTTACCTTTACGTTATGTAGCTTTCTCTGAATCCCAATCACACCAGTTTATCATTTCTTAGCAGTCACACCTACACTCCAATTTCATGGAGTTTTCCACTGCTTACCTTTTATTGTGATTGTTAAGTCAAACATATGAAAAATATTCCGACAGTGTGAGGTGTTGATCGTAGCCAATTATTTATGTATATGTTTTATTGTTGCTAAAGTCACGTCAACGTTTGGCTTACGTATTAGCGTGAATATTACTCATCATACTAATATTATAAAGGCGAAAGTTTGTATGTCTATATGTCTGTGTATATGATAACATGTTTATTACTTTGTCACAACCAAACATCTGAATGGGAGCTAAGTAGATCCTGGATGAACACATGGGCTATAATTTATTAAGGTGGGATGTACTCATAGCTCGCGGGCAGAGCCACGGGCAACAGCTAGTAAGTCGTAATACGACGTTCGATGTTCACTGTCAACAGTGGCGACTATTACAAACAGCTCGCAGCCTAGACGCCGCACTGCCGACAAATTAATTAACATACATATCTACGCATTTGGTTTGTGTTGCATGTATTTATTTGCTTGCCGCTAAGTACTGTTTGACTAAGGTTTCTTTTGCTTATGCTCAATGTTTGGCTCCCGAGTTTGAAGCAATTAAGAAGTTCATTGTTATTTGTGTTGGGATAGGTTGAGATAGATTGGCAAGATGTTTTACTTCTGTTTGTTCAAGTTTTACGTCAGTTTCTACTTTCGCATTAAGTATTGCTATTTATTCTCTATCGTTGTCTAGTGTAGGTTTATTTTATCTTTACATGTTTCTATCACGTACATCCTCGATAGATATTGGTCTCTCGTATCATCTTACACAACATTCTATCCGCGTTTCTCGGGACTGCCACCGACTGCCACGTAGGTTAGTAGCCTGTGGTGTCAATTACAAACTGATTAGCTTCAGCAAGGCTTTTTATTTTTTGCTTGAAAAATCAATAAATGAAAAAATGGAGCGAGGGTTATTGTCAAACTTTTACTAAAACTCTAGAACTGTAGTGTAGTGAGTTCTAGGGCCGCGGTAACTCTTTGGAATTATATCTCAATCCAAGCATAATTAACTTTGTATTTCTAGTACTGTGTTTATTTAGAAATACTTTTGATGAATGTTTTAAAGAGCATTTAATTTATTTACGAGTAAGCGTGCAATGTTCTCGTTTGTCTTTCTCGTCTGGTAGTAAGAATCAATTAACTGGATCATTACTGTTACGTATCGCGACCGGGCATTTTTCTTTTTCTTGAAATCTGATATTATCAACGCGCAAGTTTATGATGCTGCTCGTTCATCCGATGTTATCTCTTAATCGCCGTGTGCGATAGCCACTCGATGAGATACTTCACTTTTTGTAATTATTTCATTTCAAACTGTATTTTTATTATCTTAGTTATTAACGTAATCATTCTTCTTCATTTTAGTTTTTGTTTTTACTAAATTATTATGATTTGATTCTGATGTAAGTAAATAAAAACTGAAATTATAAGTAGAGGGTCTAGAGTAAAGAGACGCCATTTGGTACTTAACAGACAGACTTAACTACATTTAAACAATCTTCGCCTTTTATCTAAAAATTGACTAAAAATGTTTACAATTAGCTATTTATCTAAACCTATGTTAGGCAATTAACTAAATTTAAATACCCTTTGTTTGTCTTCTATATGATTTTTTAAAATAAAAAGATACAGGTACTTATCAAGATTGTTTACGTTCAGTACCTACTTTAATATAGTTTTTCTGATCTCATAATTACTATTTCTTTATTTATAAATAGGCTTGCGTTTGATCACTATCTTGATGATAAAAATTGATAAGTAATGATGTCGATACAGTCTGCTTGTTTACAAATTACAAATAACCTGTACTCTCTTGACTTAACTACACTACTACTTAATTATTTACTTTATTTAGTTCCTTAACTACCTAAATAAGTTTTCCTTTTTAGCTACATATATCTGTTATCGATACTCACACACAGTGCAGTATTTAGTTTTAAAACCGTCTGCATCCACCCTCTTTGTACTCCAACTGTACAGTATACACGCGACGGTAAGCCCGCGATAATCTAATAAGCGGAATTGGAAGTGGCTCGAATAAAGGTAGAACTACATTGCGCACACTTGGGCCACGCTGATTTCGACGAATCAGTCTCCATACATTTTATATGGAAACTAGACTTGAAGAGCTACACGTGATCCACGCCACGCGACGTCGTTGTAGTACAAATTAGACGTGGTACACCTGTACGTTGGTCTAATGTAGTTCTCGCTTTAAGGTAGAACTACACTGCTAACACGTGTGACATACACGCTGATCTGAGCGAATCAGTCTCCATACATTTTACATGGAAACTATACTTGTAGAGCTACACGTGATCAACGCCGCGCGACATCGTTCTACGCACAAATTAGGCGTGGTGCACGTGTGCGTCAGTCAATGTAGTTCTCGCTTTAGGGTAGGACTACACTGCTAACACGTGTGCTACACACGCCGGCTCTTGTAGACTTGTAGAGCTAGCTACACGTGATCCACGCCACGCGACGTCGTTCCACGTACAAACAGGCGTGTTACTCGTCTGCGTCGGTCTAGCTCTAGCTTTAACCTTCTTAGTTCTATATGAATACGCTGTAACTCAATGCTAGGAACTCTATACCAACAATTGTGAGTACTCACACGAGTTAGTGCCACATGGAGAACAAACAGGAAATAGATTAATGGAACAATTATATTCAAGGCTAAAACATTTTTTGATCTTACTACAAAGATGAAATTAAAGAATATTTGTTTGATTGTAGTGAGATGTTTAAAGTTGAACAAAAAGAGAATGAAGATTATTTGATTATGAAGGCAAATGATTGTGTGTAGAGTTGTTATTTCTTTACGCTTGAAGGGCTGAGCGGACGTGGATAAAATTTAGTACACGGCTTAACGATGTCCTTGATTAGAACATGGATACACCGGGAGTATGTTCCCTTAGGACAATTTTCTACTTTCAAGCAATAGAAGCCGCTGACAGAAGCTAGTATCGTTACATAGTATAAAACAAAGTTGCTTAGATCCTATGTATGCTTAGAACTTTAAAAGTACGCAACGGATTTTGATGCGGTTTTTTTTAAATAGATATAGTGATTCAAGAGGAATTTATATAGCTACAATATATCACCTTTGTACCCGTGCGTAGCTGGGGCGGGTCACTAGTTATTAATAAAGGTGGTGTATGTGTGTTTGTTTGTTATTCCTTCACGTTTAACTGTCTGAACGGATTTCAATGAGGCTTACGGGGTCCTGGATTAGCACCTGGAATAGGACTATATTATATCCTCGGAGTATGTTCCTTGGGTATAATTAAGAACCCGCTGACAGCATTTAGCAAATTATTAAGAAGCAAAATATAATTGAGTTCAAACACAAGGATCGACTAACCAACCTGAAAGCCATAAATTCAACCCTCCAGCTATCGGGGTAGTTATGATAATCAGCTTTAAAAATAGGCTGATCTCATGACGACAACTTTAATTATAAATTTGTCGTCTCAAGTCTACGGTCTCTTAAACCAGCTATTATGAATCGATTGTATAGAGTTAATTTATGCAAATCTTTGCGAATATCATCTGTAGAACAGAGGAGGCAATTTAACTAGTTAGCATGTTGAATAAGCTCGCAGACGACATCATCCCGCGGTAATTGCTAGTGTTAATATTGACTTTAATATGATTTTGTTACTGAGCATTCAGTACAGGAAGACGTTGCGTTGGAGGGCCTCCCACAAGGTGGACTGATGGCCTGGTGGGGTATCAGATGGATGAGAGACGTAGTTGTCTTGCGGCGACTCTTCGGGAACGCTTTTGTCCAACAGTCTTTCGGTAGAAACGATGAGAATCATTGAGAATTCTTGAGCGTTGTGCAGAAATGCAAAGTTCGTTCAAGCAATACTCATTACGATCTGACGTAAACAAAATGCTGGGTTAAAATATTTTGTTTGTCAACCTCACATAACCGCAACATTCCCGTTGTTCCCACATTAGGTACTCGTCTCATTAATTAAATATGCTGTATTCATAATTTACAACTTTTCGTCCTCGTAAATGTTTTAACAAATTGACATCTGTCATGATGTTTATTCCACTCTTTCTATTTGCCCAAACTCGTTCCCCAAAACAAAATATTTAGACCAATAAGCTTCTACGTCGGCAAATTAAATTTTACGTTCAAAGAAACTGGGGAACATTTCGTTTAATACATTTTTGAAGACTACTCCAATATTCATGACGTAAAAGGGAAACGGAATCAGTGTGAAAAAGTTTTTAGAGCAGTACCTTAGGACCATTGTTTATTAAGTGTACCAAACACATAAATCTTCGTAGCTTCTATTCTTATTTTATCTAATTATGTGATCTAGACATAATTTTTTGATATAACAATGCGAGGAATACCAAATTCGATGTTTGTGTTCACAGCTCTGAATGAATGTTTCACGTAATAACTCTCGTGCCGTGCGGTTGGTACACAAATGCTTGTACGCTACAATAAGATGATTGTGCAACTGTTTCTGAACTCAAATGAGTCGGTTGAGAAAGTAAATATTTTTGTTACTATCTCACGGAAGGTTAAAATTACTTACTTTGAGCTTCGGAGACGCTCCCACTGCGACCACGGGCTTACTTTTCATAAATTCCTTATGGACTTAGCAGGCAACTGCCCTGCTGGGCCACTACGGTATTTTCAGTGTTGTGGTCAGATCATAGAAATTGTTCACTTCATTATATGGCCAAGTAAAACTGGACAGATAGTTTTAAACGTTAAAGTTTGATAATGATAATCCTAGCTTGGCCTACTTTCTTTAGATTATTTGTTATAGTGAAAGTAAGGGAACACATTCATTATGCGTACAGCTTAGGAGTGGAATTCCTTGTCGGAGTCTGTGTTTCCTGATAACTACAACCTCTTTTTTAAGTCAAGAGTGAAAAAGGTTACTTCTAGGCAAGCGAGCTCCATCGTCGACCACGCTTATCGCTTATCATCAGGTGAGATAATGGTTAAACGCGAGCCTATCTAGAATTAAAAAAAACGTCCTTCATTAATTATATGGCCAAACGAAGAATGACATATCTTCAAAATTTAACGTCTTAACTATCTGGCCAGTTTTAATTGGCCATATCATGAAGTGATTCCACGATATCGACATCTCATTGAAGTACGCACTAAGCGCCATCGTCGACCGTGACTTTATCTTGTCCTTACCGCACGAACAAAGTAGGGTTAACCTATCGAACACCGTAATTAGAGACATAATAGAAAGACAATAGGTATGTGAATGCCGGCGTTTGCTTAGGCTCAAGAGTTTTAATGTAGGTAATGATTTTAATAAACAACAACAAAACACATAAGCTTAACTTCAGTTCCAACACACAGCCTGCACGTTAAATTACTGGCGACATACATTATCCTATATTAAACATTTAGCGTTTATATCCCCATTTAAATGCATGTATCTTATTTCGCGCTGTTTTATCCGATCCAAATGTAGCATTAACTCAGACTATCTGTATAATAAGGTATCGAGTGACGGCTTCTAGTAGGCTGGGCGCACATGTGACCAACTTATCCAATAAAATCGCTAAGTAGATTGTGAAATGAGTACAATTAATGCATCCTGTATACATATGCCCTTTTCATTGAAGGGAAAATGGAAGTAGGCGGGCGATTTAGCTCGTTACAAGGATGACAGATGGATCCTAAGGTCAGTGAAATGGTCAGGGCCAAGAGGCACCAGAACAAGAGGCTGACCAAAAGCCAGATGGTCAGATGAACTAGTAGCGGTAGCGGGCGGAAGTTGGCTGGAGATAAGGATAGAGAATCGTGGCATGCCTTGGGGGAGGCTTTTACCCGAAAGGGGTCCATAAAAACAATTTAAACAAATAATAATTTAAATAAATACAACTAAATGCATGAACTCAATTAATTATTATAATAAAAGTATAAATGTTTAATTAATTATCATTTTTTATGAACTTATTGTAGTTGTTATGGAATTAAATAAAGCTATATTATTATACATATGTGTTTATATTCGGCGCTTGTTACCTCGTTTACTGTCTCGGGTACTTAGTTGTCGGGTTATTACGCAACGCTACTACCAGCCGTTAATTATTTGCTAGCGAACACTTAACTGTGCTGTTGACAAATGTAGGTATGCTTAGCAATGCTCATTTACTTTACATTTGTGATGTTAAAACGAGAAGTAACTAGCGTTTCTGGTGCAGTGTTTTCAGTGGTTTTTAGTTGGTTTTTCTTTTTGTCTTTGATGGCTTTATTACTGTTGTCTGATATAAAATTAACCCATTCCCTCTCCTAGAGTGGAGGTTTGTGTCCTAGCAATAGGAATCTTAAAAAAGCTGATGATGATGATGACAATACGCAAGTTGCTAAATCCATCACAAAAAAATGACAAAACGAATGATGATAAAAAGTGACAGTACAGTTTGGTTTTCATTTTTCTTTGAGCTCTTTTGATAAATGGTGGACACCTGGAGCTTGATGTGTTTAACTCTGCAGGCACTTTCGTAGCTTCGTGGAAATTCCCTGTTTATAAATTACCCTTTCTATTTATTTGTTATCTTTTATATAGAAAAGCAATTTCATTATAAACGACCGCTAATATCTGCTGGGACTCTAGCCACCTCTCTAGGAGTGGCTCAGTGCGGGTTGGCGGATGTCATATGTCTTCGAATTTTTTATTCTAGGACATGCCAGTTACCTCACGATGTTTTCTATCACCGTTTTGAGAGCAGTGGTGATGAAATAAATTACACAAGCGCCTGGCTGGATTTGAACCCACAACCTACTGTAACCACTCGATCACTGCTCTGTTATTAAATTAAATTATCAAGGCGAAATAAATATCTAGTAGTTTATCTTGTTATAAATAACGAATAGGGAAAACGGTTAATAAAGAAATGTTGCATGCAAATGAAATAGAAAAGACCTTTATAGTTTTATGTTTATTAGATCTCTTATTTTGCAATCAATATTACAAAGTAAAAATGTCAGTCACCACATATTCATAGGTGCCATACGTTTGTTGAATTAATTTCCTCCTTGTCCCCCTCTGTTTTGGTGGGAGGTCTGACAGGCATGATAATGTCTCACAATAGTAACGCAAAACGCTGAAGGAACATAGGAGTGATTTTAGTCAGTATAAGTCTGACATACCCTCACTCCACTCGAGATCTGGAGAGGCATTAGATGATTTCTTAACTCAAAAATAAACCCTGCTCTTTTTGTTCCTTGCTGCCTCTGACGATTTCATTTATAATGAAAAAGACTATATGAATTTGTGGGTACATAGCATGATAGAGGTCCGAATCGCCCCCAATTTTCAGAATCTCCCACAAAGACTCTACTGTATACGGGTGTCTTATTACTCTTGAAAACTTTACCATCACTCGTCAAAAATTTAAAGAAACAGTAAAACAAAATGTGCCAGTGTTAGTACGTTTAGAATTGTTCGCCGCAAGTTTTAAGAGTTTGTTCCAAGACTTAGGTCATACGTTTCCGAGCTTACAAACGGCAAAACTAAAATACTTTCGAGTATTGAGGTTAGTTGCTT
Source organism: Mythimna loreyi (assembly GCA_029852875.1). Lineage (NCBI taxonomy): Eukaryota > Metazoa > Arthropoda > Insecta > Lepidoptera > Noctuidae > Mythimna > Mythimna loreyi. Next base: position 9,367,100 of record CM056795.1, on the reverse strand, counting down.
CCTCGTATTTTTCATAAATCCGCATCTGAATGCCTCTTATCTTTCATCTTAATGGTTTAATGCCTTCATGTTGCGATAACAGTATTCTGTATGTTATATTGTAGAAAGTCCGTGGGAATTTTCTAAAGCTTAATCTCTTTTGATTTTATCAATGGTTTGCGTTTCAATCATTGAATAGACAAATTATACTTTTTTGATTGACATACTTTTTTGAGGTGAGGTTTCAATCAATGAATGGACGAATACCTTTTTGATTGACTGCATACTTTTTTCTATTTGCGTTTCAATCGTTGAATAGACGAATGCTTTTTTGATTGACGTGTGTACTTTTTCTATGATATCAGGTACATGCATGATGTTTGATGTCGCATGCATGTATTGATGTTTTGAACTTGCACTTGATTGACTCGAATGCACGTAAAACTGTGTATGTAAGGTTTCTCATTATACAACATTGTAAATCCTACTATGTACTACGTTGTTAGTATTACAGTTTCTAGCTAGACCGGCTTAAAAGACTAGACTTTATTTATGTTAGCTTCGATATCAAAATATTGAAAAAAATATTTCTAAGAAGCCTATCTAATTATATATATTATGTCAAAGGTGACTTGATTATCTTCAAATCTATACCATATTAGACCCTCACATTTATTTATGAGTTCATCTGGAAATAAAGCGTCTAGGACATTTTAGTATCATATTAATGTAATAAAAGCAAAACTTTGTTTGTTCGTGTCTATGTTTGTCATTTCTTTACGCTTAGATAGATAGATATACTCTTTATTGTAGGTACACCTTAAATGCACTTTGGTACATTAGGAGCCTAAAGTTGCTAAGGTGTTACAATGGGCGGCCTTATCGCTAAAAGCAATGTTTTAAAGAGAACCTTTGGATAGATTTGACAGAGGAGAAAGATACAGGGGTAGTTTGTGGCGTACTATTTTACATTATACATAACTAATAAGCTTAAACAACTAAATGGATCTGGATTTTTATCCCAGAAGCAGGAACATTCCTAGTGAAGACAGTATTTTTTTTAAATAACCTATTGTATGTCCCACTGCTGGCAAAAACCCCATGTTTCCATCTAAACCTCAAAAAAAAAACTTGTACCATTTAGCAAAACGATTGCACTCTACTCTAATCGGCTAGTCTATACAAATGGTATTATAATTACTATGGGCCGCGTGTACAAGGGCGGGATTCCATTCAGCGACGCTACAATATCTGTATGACGCCCACGAATAGCTAGAATTTTTCTATTGCGAGAATTTCAATTCGCTGAACGTCGGCGTGGGCCGCTGACGGTGAGCTAGTTTACCCACAATTTACGTGTTTTGCAGCAAATCATGCTTTTGAGCTTTATCAGAATTACAATGGCGTCAGTACTTATCGGCCAGTGATAAAAGTGTCCTCTGAAAACATAATCGTGTCAACGACCTAGCAACCTCGCAACCTATGACACGGAGTGTCTCGCGTTAGGCGTGGCACCGGTTTGTACCTAACAACTAATCGAATTATCTTTTTCACCTAAAGATAAAAAGGGATTTTTTGTTGCCTGCCTGTTCGTCTTTTTAATACGTAATAAGATTTTTACGTTCAACGAAAAATGAACTGTAAATCTTTATGACGTCAATCACGGAATTAACGAGGTGTAATATGCAGATCGTTTCCGTGTTATCCTTCTTTCTGAACCGGTTTCGTTAAATGCGTTTTCATCTGTGTAGATTTCTATTAAGTAATATTGGTCTACCGGGATCTGATTGAACAACAAAGGGATGTAATAATTCGTTATGTATCCCAAGGGAACTACCTGTCCTGTTGGGATAAAAATAGTTTGCCCTTCTCTGTGACGAGGGCTCTTTTAAACAAAGTTTCGTCATCAAGATTTAAAGCGCGGTTTACGTAATACAAACTTCTTCGTCTTTATTTAGACTTTAATAGTTGGAACCGAAGGTTGTAGTTAATTAATTAACGCAAATAGATTGTACTGTTCAATTAAGATAATGTTGGTAGTTATTGCTTAGTTGACACAGAAATGTGACGTTTGAGATAGATTGATTTCCGACGATTTTAAGGTTCCCGGCGGGTGCCTACGGACCCCTTTACTAAGCCTCTGCTGTCTATCTGTCTCTCCATCCGTTAGGGAGCTGTGTCACATAAATTGTAAGAAGTAGAGAATTGAAATTTTCATAGAAAGTATATTTCTATTGCCGTTACAACAACAAATCATGACATAGTATAAAACAAAGACGCTGACTGTCCCTAATATTTGAAACTACGCAACGGATTTTGATGCAGTTTTTTTAAGTATTTAGAGTGATTCATGAGGAAGGTCTATATGTATAAAATATTTATAATATATTTAATAGCACCATTGCACCCGTGCGAAGCTGGGGCGGGTCGCTAGTATTAAATAAAATTGAAAATGGGTCTCTGTCCCCATAAAAGAGACGTGTTTTTTTGCCCGATTTTAATATTCTGTGTAGCTAGTTTATGCTCATAGAGATTTCTAAATGATCTGTAAAGCTTGTGAAACGTTGACTTTTCCCATTACACATGCAAGTATGTCGGCTGGTAAAAGCACTGGTTCTGATGTAGTGTTTGTTCATCTTATCTGTGTGGAAGGCGACTAAATGGCGCTTCGGTGGTTGCAGTGTGCGCGGGTAGCGGGCGGCCATTGTCATAAATGTACAGGGTTGGCAGAATTAGTGCCTTCCTTCCTTCTTTATTCTTCTTCCTTTTACCTCGTCGTTTATACCGCATGCATCGAAAGAAAGGAAGAAAGAAAGTTTGCCTGCTGTGATCTTCCCACGTAATTATAATTTAGGTGTCCTCAAATAGTAAATAGACACTTAATAAACTAGTGCGCCTAACCATCAACGATTGCATCACTTCTTAACATCAGGTGGAATTGCAGTCAAGCACTAGTTTATTAGTCAATAAAAAATAAATTTACATGTAAACTCACATACATAAGAACCAAACCCGAAATAAATATTTGTAGATTTCAGAAATCGATGCCTCCCACGTAAGTTGTTGTAACCCACAAAATGGCGATTTTGGGTTTTTTATGTAAAAGTGTCTAATTTTATGTAAACTATCCTACAAAAAAACAAAAAGTCCAAAAAACCTATTATTTAAGGTACTTTTGAAACGTATAATGTTGTATGTTTCGAACGATTCCGGGGTAGACTGTAGTATTTATTACTTGCAATGGTTTACAACGGGGAAAAGCGCACGCGCGCCTGTTGTATGTGACATATATCACAGATTACGCTGGAATTTGCTGCCGGTCGCACCTCTCATGCAATTTTTATGTCGCTAATTTAATATTCTAGTAATTACTATTCCGTTCAATCTTATCTTTAACTGACATGATAACCATTTAAAATGTGGTATTGATCCTATACAACAATTTACGTTGTTAATTTTAAAAATATTTTATGTTAAGTGATATATACAACATTTTACGCCGATGCTAGATATGTAAAAGTAAGTTATAACATGATGTAAGTATCATATATGATCAAAATTGACTCTTGAACTCCCGTGTATAATAACGTAAGTGATAGTTACAACATTTTGTAAGGACCTCATGTCGCGGTGAACCGTTGTAACAACTAAATTGAAGAAACCGTTAAAATGATAAAGTAATGACATGTAGTAAACGATAACATATTAAAAACTATAATTTCATACCGAATTTCAAAAAGATTCTTTGAAAAATGTGGCTTGTATCGCAAAAAGTATCTTTAAAACGCTCTCCTGTAAAATTGCATTTTTGGGGTTACAACAATTTACGTGGGAGGCATCGAAATATATATTCCCTACAGTTTTCTAACAACTCCTTAATACGCGCAGGAACAGTGCGTCGACGACTGTGCTTAGTCCGAACGGTTACCTGACGATCGGACCGAGCGAGCTACCCATTACTCGCCGTCCGTAAGCCTACGGTGATCAAAACGAAGTTAGGCTAAGTCATATTCTTTTACGTAATAGTGGGGCAATACATGGTTGGTATATATCCAACTAGCTTTTTCCAGCGGCTTCGCCCGCGTACATAATATGTATATAACCTATGTCACTCAGGAGTGAAGCAGCTTTCTATTGTTGCTAAAATTTTTCCAATCGGACCAGCAGTTCCAGAGATTACCCCCTACAAACAAAAAAACATAAAAACAAACTTTACCTCTTTATTATATTAGTGTAGATAGATATAATACATCAAAAGACCTTTTTCAACCCTAGATACGCTTCACACTCAGCGACACGTACGATAAACCGTTCATTGAACCCTGATAAGCCAGTACTGCGAAAACTCAACGAAAAACACTCGTTTTAATTAAATTGTATCGAAAATGTCATATTTACGAATACGTATACAGTTCTTAGTTACGGTTCTTAGTTATTACGTTTTTTTATTATGGTAGGTAAAAATCATCGAATGACGAATCCCACTCTGCAGGAAACAGTGTCAGACTCTTACTGACTAAAGAACCTACCCCGTACCTTCCTTGCCTTATTATCAGAGCCCCGGTTCTTTTAGTTATTACGTTGCGATGCCGATTTACAAATGAGTACGAAATGAATAAGTGTTTATTGAAATGTAAAAAGTTGTATTTCAGTCTCATTTTTTGTGTAAAACTTTAACACTTTCAGTGGGAAACGTGCAATTCTTTTTAACTTAATACCGTATTATTTTAATGAACTTTTGTGATTTCAGTAATTACTTAATAAATGTTATTGATTCAATTATTCACAACCTATAAAGTCATTCCCCTCTCTAGAGCCCATTTTTTTCTTCCGATATATTTCAGGTACTTTTTTTTTCGTATGTAAACGTTGCTAAGTTTTTGGCGGGGTTGAAAATAAAAACAGTTTTGTTGTTAAATTCTATAACACAAATAGTTTTAAATAAGTGTCTTTTTTTAGTTTAGGCATTTTTTTTCAAATTAATCTATCTATATAATATTAATGGAGAAACTGTCTAACTGACATATCTACGCACAGCCGGAACTACTGGTACTAGGAGCGTGAAATTTTGCACAAGGCTTCCTTTTATGACGTAGGCGAACACTAAGAAAGGATTTTCCAAAATTACCCCCTTAAAGGGATAAAACGAATGTCCAAAGTTGTGTTTGCGAAAACCTTTTCCATGCCGGAGAAACCGCTGGCAGAAAGCTAGTTCTTATAATGTTTCATTTATGGATTAGATTTTTTCAAAAATCCTTGCAGTAAATTACATATTTACTGAAAACTATCAATGGATCAATGTTTTTTTTTTTCTGTTACATATTATTTCTAATCAATACTGAACGCTTTACATCATCCTCATGTTCTAACACTTCTAACTAATGTTGATTCTTTAAGTGGGCGTCAGGAACTTTCCTAGTGGGACTATATCAGAGGGGAATTACCCGAATTACCTATCAACTATGAATTCTATTGTATGAATAAATATAAATATAATAGGGGAAACACCAGTATTTATGTTTAAAGGAGGGTGATAATTATAACTCGTTTTAATTTGTACTTTTAAACTTGTGATAAAAACTCGGTTTAAACAGTTCTAAACATGTTTGAAAATAACTTGTTTTAATTATACCCTAGTTCTTGAGTAGCTATTGTTTCTTTTTGTCTTGCTCTTCTAAATGCTTGTTTACAGAGATTTTTGGGCGTTTGTCGTACATTACCTGTACCCATTTATGTTTGTGTTCGCGCGTGCGATTATGCGGTCTGCTGCTGCAATGTACAATGCGTTTCAAATGAGAATAGGATCGATTTCCATGTTCTGACGTCACGATTTACTGTCAAATCGAGGCAAAATATTTTTAAAATTCCATTTATTTACGAAAAAAATTACTTATTTACGAAATGTGTACGAAAAAAGTTTGATTAGAATCCAGTTTTTCAGTTTTACTCATCTCTGAGTTCTTCAATTTTGCAATTATATCTTCGATTTGACAGTGCAGCGTGACGTCACATTTTGTCAATCGATTATGATTTGACAACTCAGAATGTCACATTCTAGAAATATGTACCCAATTTTCTGGAGTTTCACATTTTTAGTTGTCAAATCGTAGTCAAGGATTAAAAAACGAACTATACGAACGCCTAACGCGTCGCCTACCTCGCCTCGTCTCTGTAAATAAGCAAGCCCCCGCTATTCGCTGTTTCTGGGACCCACGGTCTAACCGTGCCACAACTTAAGTGTATACAAACTTGTAAAGGTATACTACAACGAAATGTTTGCTAGTTTAAATTGAGCATTGTTGAGTCACCTCGTTACCTTTACTGGGTGGTCGAATGACTCCTCACCTTCATTCATAGCTACGCCTACTGTAATGTCTTAAAAATATGATGATTCTTATGTGAGAGAGAGACAGAACTACACTCAGCGGCACGGAAAGTGGCCCAAGTGCGTTATGTTGTTTATTATCAAAATGAAAAGCGAAACAGGGTTTTTTTGTTGTTGTAAAATTTTTATGTTTATTCAGATCTTATATGCTAACGATTAATTAACAAAAAATGAGGTAAATTTAATAAAAATAAAATAAAATTTTATAAAACCAGAAAAGGCGAAAAAGCTCAAAGTTTTAAAAAAATTGTTTTTAAATTAAATTTACAAATTAAAGCTATGGTACTTAAAATTAATGGCGGGTATTTCCACCTCTGGCCCTGATGACAGTCTGCATGCGGTCAGGCATGCTGTGGATTGTGTTTTTAATGTCCACTTGGGGTAATTCGTCCCAGGCCGCCACCAGAGCGGTTTTCAACTGACCGATAATCTCTGGAGGGTTGGGAGTGGATCGGATACGTCTTTTAGGCATGTCCCAGACATGTTCTATGGGATTCAGGTCTGGGCTTCTTACTGGCCACTCCAATTTCGTGATTCTCACCTCAGACTGGTAATCATCAATACAACGAGCTGCATGAGGTCGGGCATTGTCTTGCATTCAAATGAAATCTTCGCTACCGAGGAACGCCACGAATGGTAAAATGGGTTCTTGGAGGATCTCTTGAATGTATCGTGCTGCTGTTAGACGACCTGGTACGACTACCAACTCTGTGCGTGCGTCTGAACAGATCCCTCTCCAAACCATAACTGATCCACCATGGAAACTAACGGTTTGTGTGGTCGTAATCGCTAGAAACCTCTCCCCGTGCCTTCTCCACACACGTTTGCGGCCATCTGGAGCTCTTAAGGCCACTCTACATTCATCTGTCCACAGAAATTTGCTTCACCGCTCGTGAGTCCAATTGGCGTGTTCGCGAGCAAATCGAAGTTGAGCTACACGATGGTGCCGGAGCAGTTCTAGACCTCGAGCTGGTCTTCGAGCACGCAGATTCTGTTCCTCCATTCTCCTTCTTATTGCCCGCTCACTTACGTTGACCTCTCTTGCCGTTTGTAGTCGCTGCCGTATTTTAACCGCAGTAAGGAACCAATTTCTCAAAATTGCGAGTGCGATAAATCGGTCGTCTCGTGCTGATGTACACCTAAAACTGTCACTTCCTGATCTCCTTGTGTATAGGCCGGTCTGATCGTACCTTTTTAAGGCATACCTTACTTCTGTATGCGGTACATTTAAATTTTCAGCAATCTCTCGCTGCGTTCGCCCCTGACTCCGAAGCAACACAGCTTGACCAACTTGAGCTGAAGTTAGGGACATTATGTTCCAGTTCTGGAAGCATTCATTACTGTAGATTAATTAAAAAATTAAATCAATAAAGATTAAAAGCACGATCATTTGAATATCGAAGTTTAACTTACCCGTGTTCTTTGCGTTTCAGTAATAAACTAGCGTTAAGCGTCACAGAAAGTAAACAAATGAATCGTTTTGTGCTTACCGTCTTAAATTAACAATAGCATTAATGTCCTGACAAACTGCCACTTGATTTTCCCATACGCGATAACAAAATCGCCTGTTATCGGTCTGTTTATGTTTGGGCCACATTCCGTGCCGCTAAGTGTATTTAGAACTTTAAGACACGTAGTACTATCTCTTATTTACAGCGGGGTTATAATGACTTGTAAGACATTGTAGTAAGGCTTCTGGTGTCCAGAAAGAGTCACTGCAGTTGTCAGCAAACTGGAGGAAGGCCCCTTTAGCTGGCTTGCTGCTGGCTGGCTGGCGGGGGGGTTGGCTGGCTGGTTGGGCTGGAGGCTCCTTCAGGTCGAACAACAACAACAACAACAACTGCAGGGTCGAAGCCTCCTGGGGCCAAGAGTTGTTGCGAAAGCGTAACACCAGGGCTCTGGGATTAAGGCATAATACAGAACGGGGTAGGTTGTTTAGTAAGTAAGAATCGACACTGTTTCCCGCTTTACCCAAGGGCGGGACTCGTCATTGAATGATTTTTGCCTACCATAAAAAAAGAGGACACAGGTTATTTGATGTTTTCCCCGCCCCATAATAAAGGCCTCCGGTGTCTTTTGTTTTTCACAATTAACCAAAAGTAAGGTGCGTGAGGACTTAATTTGATGGCCTCTAATTGTCTTTGGAAAGTGTTTTGCTGAATCAGCAAAGGAGGCTTTATTAGTTGTCATTGTTTCTTGTAATTATGGCATTGGTGTTCGCTGTTTTAGAAATGGAGCGTGCACGCACATGATGTAGTTTATTTTTTTAATATTAATCTATAATTGAATGTCTCTGATATTGTTTATTATTCAATATCAGTACCCGCCCCAGCTTCGCACGGGTACTGTTATTGAATATATTATGCATGAATTATACACATAAACCTTGCCCTTGAATCACTCTATCTATAAAAAAAACCGCATCGAAATCCGTCGCGTACTTTTAAAGATTTTTTATACTATAAAATGATAAACATATAAACTCACAAACACACAGAACCGGATCAATTATCTGTAGGCTATACAAACATTTTATTTCGTGCGGGAATAGAATTCATAACATACTACGCAGCAGCCAATAGTTCAACCACTGCACCAATCGTGCCGTCGCTGTCGTTGTAGGAGAGACAAAAAACTGGTGTGAAAAACTGCTTTAAAAATAGCTATAGTTATGCATTTTCTTTTCGTTACTATTTTTCGCTATGCTTCACTGTTTGTAGTCATTATTTCACGCACTAGTGCGCGGTCACTTCCTTAGTCTATGATATCGACATGACCGTGTTCGTTACAGAATATTTTACAACTAGCTTTCTGCCAGTAGCTTCGCCCGCGGCTTCGCCCGCGTTTTCGCACAAACTTTGGACACGCGTGTCATCCTTTTAGGGGTGAATTTTCGAGAATCCTTTCTTAGTGTTCGCCTACGTCACAAAAGGAAGCCTTGTACAAAATTTCACGCTCCTAGTCCCAGTAGCTTCAGCTGTGCGTTGATATGTCAGTCAATCAGTTTCTTCCTTTATCATTATCATTACATAGTATAAAACAAAGTTGGTTACCGCTATGTATACTTAGATCTTTAAAAGTACGCAATGGATTTTGATGCGGTTTTTTTAATAGGTAGAGTGATTCAAGAGGAAGGTTTTATATATATAATACATGCATAATATATTCAATATCAGTACCCGTGCGAAGCTGGGGCGGGTGGCTAGTATAGGTAATCTACACTAATATAATAAAGAGGTAAAGTTTGTTTTTTTTGTTTTTTTGTTTGTAGGGGGTAATCTCTGGAACTACTGGTCCGATTGGAAAAATTTAAGCAACAATAGAAAGCTGCTTTACTCCTGAGTGACATAGGCTATATTTTATGTACGCGGGCGAAGCTGCGGGCAAAAGCTATATAATATATAGATTATGAAACAATTTTTCCCGTAATTAATATTGTATTGTATCTTTAAGAGCGTTTTTCAATTATTTATTCGCCATGTTCCGGCGCGGACGTCCGATATGACGTCATGATTTATTCAATGTCATCCGCGCTAGTTTATAATGTGGCGAGTATACCTCATTATATTATCGACAAGTTAATAATTAATTTCCGGCAACAATATTAAATACATTTTGTAATTGGCAAAGGAGCTTGAAAAGAGTTATCGTGAAGGGGAATAAGTATGGGTGGGTTTTAGTCAGCAAAAGTCTGACACTCCTCGCTCCACCTTGAGCGGGAGAAGTTTTTTGGTTTGATATTTTACCTAACAAAAAAAGGCCTAGGAAACGCTGGCGTAATGATTTGGAGGCCTTTTCGGAGGATTCATTGAAGAACGTACAACAACAGGGAAAAGTGGAAGACTAGGGCAATTCTTGTCCAGCTGTGTGATGGCGTTGGTAGAGATAATAGAATCCTGTGTTAAACCAAATATTTTTTATTTTATTATTGACTAGCTTCGCTCCCGACAACTGATTACTTTCTATTCTACTCTACCCACTCTACCCTTCTCTTTGTTTTTTCTCTCATAAGAATATTCTCCTGACAATGACAAACACAACAAAGAAAGAATTAGCAAAATCGGTTCAGTTGTTCTCGAGATTTGCGCTTAGCAACACATCTTGATTCATATTTACATTACAGAAGATAGGTTCGCGTTCGATCATCATCTCACTTGATGGTAAGCGATGATGTGGTCGACGATGGAGCACGCTTGCCTAGTAACCGGTTTTCTCATACCATTGAGTTCAGAATATGTATTTTGTATATGTTATTCTTGTTTTCATTTCTGAAACAAATAGGATAAGTAACCTAATCGAACCTCTAAACACTCAACCTTGCCGAGAGTTTCTCGGAACATTCCCTAAGAGCTTACGCAATAAGTGTCTCTGACATAATTTTCTTTCTTCTCTCCTTACTTTTACTTAGGTAACATAAAACCTATGACATTTTGCTAGAAAAGTGTATTTAGTATTTATATTATAGAAAGATCTGAAGGGCAATTCTTTTACTTGAAGTTCTCGTTCACAACAATTTTCTTTTTGGCGACCATCAATGTGTCAAAATGTTAGGAAATACAACGGAACGCAGAAAGGGAAATACTATGCGTTCCAAATGAGAATAGGGAAAGTCAATGAACTCGATCTGTCAAATGTAGAGGGAAAAGTACGGTTTGCAGAAAAATAAAATCAAAGTGCAAATCAATAAAGTTTTTTTTCCTTGGTATTACTAAGTCTTAGATAATTCTAGGTGAACTAAAAACGTTATTGTTTAGTATAAATTAGCTAAGTATAGTTTTAGTCACAATTTGTTTAAAATAATAAATTGTTTTCTTTCTTATTTTCATTGTTAAGAACAATTCGCGTCCAAGATTGTTAACCCAATGTCCTTATACATTCGGATTTTTAATCCAATATACCTATTTGGATTTCGACGCTTCGGCCAGCGCTGAGCTCAAGGCTGTTTTCTTATAATAATTCATTTATACACCGTTAAATTTTAGTCGTTTTAATCTCTTGGAGGATCGATTCAGTACATGAAACACTACCGATTTGTGAAGATAAAATAAAAAAATAAAGTACTTTTTTTCCAAATCTCTTATTGATATACGCATTTACGAAACTAATTTCTTTAAGTAAACGAGTCATTGACCTTGTAGGTAGTTGTCGGTCGTTGCATACTAACTACCTACAGGTCATTGAACTCGCCCAGCTGACGTTTACTTAAAGAAATCAATTTAGAACATGCGTAAATTAATTCGAGTTTTAAAAAAAAGTACTTTGTTTTTTTATTCTAACTTTACCAATCGATAGTGGTTCATGTACTGAATCGATCCTCCAAGGGATTAAAACGATCAAGATTTAACGGTGTATATATTCAAGTACCAAAGACTCATTTCAGTTTCATGCCATAATTATATAGGTACAGACAATACACTATAAATTATAATATTAGCCGGTGAAAAATTGTATCCAAAAATTCAAATAAGTACAGTCATGTCCAAAATACAATAAATTAAATAAAATAATAATTCAAATCAAATTAAAATCACATACACAGAATGACTCGGCCTGGTCATCAGTCTACCTTCTATCCAATTCTATCTAATAGTAAAGTATAGTAAGCTTTGTACACATGCACTTAATTACGACTAAATAAGCGTATATTCAGTTTTTTATTTGAGTGAACGTATTAATTGACGCCACGGGCTAAATTGAGCGGGGCCGCGCAATAAATCTTTCAACCAACTACTGATGCCGGGAACAGCGAAAGTGAAACTGTTCTGTTATTTCATAAATATACCTGTTATTTAAAAAAAAAAAACTGTTATTTTTAACGTTTTTGTTACTTCGAGACTATAATTTACGCGTAGAAATCTCTGTTTTTATTCTTATTTTATTCAATTTAACTGCTTATTTTTATTGTGCTGTTATAAGAATGGCTTGTTGGTGTCTCAAGGTTTTGGCTTCGATGTCCGATTCAGGAAAAGTGTTATTGTTTTCAATATGGAATTACTTACTGGCAGCAATTTTCTTGTGGAGCGAGGTAGTTATAGATATACCTACTGACTAAAATCCACCCGGTTGCCTTCAGTTCCCTGGAGTCATTTTTAGCAGCCTGGAGTCTGAACATGTGCTCGGTTGATGGCAAACAGCTTATTACCATCATACAAAACGAAAAAATAGCGCTGCTCTATACATTTTGTCGAGTTATGTGAATATAAATCTATGGAGTAGCCGGATTTTTTCGTGATTTTTGGGTTTGTCTCATAGTAAAAGTTTTTCATATTGGTGTGTACAGTGATCCTTTTCAAGGAAAGTCCATCTGTTTTATCAACTTTATTACCTACTAGCTTTTGCCAGCGGCTTCGCCCGCGTACATAAAATATTATATAGCCTATAAGCCTATGTCACTCAGGAGTAAAGCAGCTTTCTATTATTGCTAAAATTTCTCCAATCGGACCAGTAGTTCCAGAGATTACCTCTTACAAACAAAAAAACAAACTTTACCTCTTTATTATATTAGTGTAGATGAGGCTTAGCCTAACTAGCAAGCCTACGTTTGAAAGAGTAACCGGTGGGTTTTAGTTAGTAAAAGTCTGACACAGTCGGTCCACTATAGAGCAAATAAAAAAAAACAAACGAAAAACCTGACTAGTAAAATGTGGGCATAATACTATACACCTGCCTAGTCTATGCTAATTTAGCCTGTGGCGTCAATTATGTTTTGTTTTTTTGGTTACTCTGTCCTTTCCTTCCAATTTTTACGAAATCTGTGTAGTTCGTTCCGAGTGATGTTATGATATTTTATTAAAAACGCAAAAATAAAAACGGAAGCTGTGACTCTTTTGCATGTTAATGATGAGTAAATTCATCAAATCATCAGTCTACCTATCAATATTTTATTAGTACCTAGTAGTATTTTTATTAGTATCAGTCAGTATACCTATTACGTGTGGCTTCGTATTCACTATTCATAGAGCTATTTACGCGTTAGTGCACTGCTCAATAACATGTCAATCAATTACGTAACTGCAGGACACTTATCGGCACATGTAACCGGTTTCAGAACAATGTTAAATGCAATATGAACAATGGAAGGCGCTCGCACACACATTGCACTCGATCCGGCACAGTAAAGCTGGTATTACATTAGACCGACTTTTTTTATGGAGGGAAAAATCATCTAATGACGAATCCTGCCCTGAAACAGAAAAGACAGTGTCAGACTCTTACTGACTAAACGACCTACCCCTTTCCTTCTTAGCCTTCATACCAGGGTCGAACCTTCTTTTCAGAAGCCAGACCGGGCCCCAGTAGGGTTCGGCCCTGCAGTTGGGCCTCTTCATTTGATGACAACTCCTTGAGGCGCGCGGGAACAGAACGCGCTGTCGACGACTGGCTTGGTCCGGGACTACATTAGATCGACTCACACGTGTAACACGACGTGGCGTGGCGTGGATCAAGTGTAGCTTATAAGTCTAGTTGTCATTATAAATGTGTTTTATTATTCAGGTAGAACGACACTGCTAACACACTGTTACACTTTCGCATCAACCCTTAGCCCCAAGAGGCTTCGACTCTGCAGGGCCTCCGTCAAAACTCCTTGATCCCTAATTTTTATATGGAATCTAGACTTGTAGAGCTACACTTGATCCACGCTACGCTACGTCATTCTACGTACAAATCAGGCGTGTTACACGTGTGCGTCGCTCGGTCTAATGTAGTTCTACCTTAACACTTCAATCAGTGTCATAATAAATCGGTGTGAAAATGAAAACTCGTTTCTTCAATACAGTTATCAAGGATGCTCTTGAGACATATAAACAACTCGGTCATGTTATAAGCCGTCGGTTCCATAAAAATCATCTAATAGAAAATATTTGCTTTAAGGATTTTGTTTTCTCAACAAACAAACTTTTTTCGCTCTTCCAGTTCTTATGCCATCTTTAACCAATTCCCCGAAAATGTCTCCCAAGTCATCACATTGTAGGCCTTTTTTCTAGTTGCGAAATCATACTTAATATTATAAAGGCTTTTGTTTGTATGCTTGCTCTTTACGCTTGAACGGCGGAATGGATTTCGATGAAGCTTGTTACACGGGTAGATCATGTCCTGGAATATGTAGGACTATCCCGAGAGTATGATCCGTGGATATAATTTTCTATTAACATTCGAATGAAACCGCTGGCTGAGTCGAGCAAGACGTCAGCCTTTTAGTTTTACTAACTAAAACTACACCTACACCTTTTTGTCTGATAATCTAAGACCCCGGGTGTCCCTTTTGAAAGTTAACCCCTGGCCTCAGTAGGCCTCAGCCCTGCTGGGTCCCTGGGATTGTAATGGCTACGGGGATCTAAATATGCTATAGGGGTTTTTTTACACACCTCTACCCTGTTCATACCAGAGCTGAGACTTCCTTTCAGAAGCGAACCTTTAGCCCCATTAGGCTTCGACCTACTGGGGCCAAGCCTACTTACTACAACTTAGGGGATGTTAGATCCCCTAAGTGTGGATCTTTATACGAGTAGTAATACCACAAGCCGTACCGGTCCATTACGCTTTAGATATATAAAAAAAACTGCAATATCCAGTATCATATAATACTGCAAGCCACGAACAAGCTCCACCATATAATTTACGACGTGCCACTGAAGTGCCGAGCCGATCACTATTGTTTTATTGTTAAACTAACCGTAATATCGCAGATAACGCTCCATAGAAACTGAATCGATAAATAAACACCTTATCTAAACTAGTGCTTTTTATAAATATTCACTCTGAGCATTATGTTGTAACAAATGATAGATAAAATGAGGAAAATGGATTCGATCTGTAATTTGTTACTTCTTTTTACATAATATTTAATATATTTGATGGAAAGAGCAGTGGTAACCGAGTGGTAACGGCCCCAACTTACGAGTTGTAGGCGCGGGTTAAAACCAGCCAGGATTATAGTCTGTGTAATTTATTTCATCACCACTGCTCTCAAAATGGTTTAGGAAAACATCATGAGGAAACCGGCATGTTCTAGAACCAAAAAATCGAAGTCAAGTGACATCTAATAATCCGCACTGAGCCCGCGTGGTGAATTACGGCCCATTCCCTCTCATAGAGAGGAGGCCTGTGTCCCAGCAGTGGGAACATTAAAAAGGCTGATGATTATGATGATGATTTAATACATTTTAACCTTTCAAAAGTTTTTCTTTCACATAGGCCTACATGGGCATAAAACGTTAGAAGCTAGTGCACGGTTCCAAATTGGTCGTTTCCTATGGAGAAGAACCGGTAAGAAACTCCATGGTTACTCTTTTTAAAAATACCTTTTATTTTCGAGTACTGAACCAAATTAGAGACATAATAGAAAGACAATATTGCTTAACGTCTGCCGGTACCGAGAACAGGGTTCTTGCTAGCGTTGTTCAGAGGTTCTGAGACAAGAACCTCCTTACTGGAAGCGAGCTGTCTCGAGGAGGAGCTTTTTGTATTAGGCCTTTGATCCATGACAGATTCGACAGGCGGTCGTTGATGCGTTTAGCCATCGGGCCTTTGGCGTTAACGACGATCGTACGATGACAGCCGAATCCACACGATCGGCAACCTTGATTGCTTCCATTTCTAAATGTTCGATTTTTATATTTTTAGTCTATTCCTGAAGAATATGATGACTTTCCTCTCCAAAATAAAGGTGTTGATATAAGATCAGATACTTAAGTACAAGGAAAGATGTCCGAAAAAGTAAAAATCTAAGCAGGAAAATATATTTGTCCACGAATGTAGCGAACTGAGCGTCGATAAGTAGGATCACGGATCGCAAAGATTGAAATAAGGTCTTTATATCAACTTAATTAGTTTTCTTTTTAGAGAAAATTGTTTCCGTAAACATTTATTTTTCTAATATATGGGTCAGTACATCATCAGACGTTTTAACTTCATGTAAAAGTGCTATTAACGTTTGGCCCAGTGATAACGGTCCTGACTACTGAATCGTCGAATTTCGTTGGTTCAAGGCCCAACGACCCAGGTCGAAGTTTTAACTTTTTGTAATTTATACTTTGCTATAAAAACTGTGAATGAAAAACCGTGAAGAAACTGGCACATAAAACCAAAAATTTAAAGATATGTGATATCCATCAACCCTCGCTGAGCTCGGGTGATGAATTACGGCTCATTCTCTCTCCTAGAAACCCTGCCTCTGCTGTCTGACCCGAAGCCGTGAAAACAGTATAAAGCTGACTATATTATGCTATAAGGAAACTTTACATCCATATTTAGTGCGGATTAGTCATCCGGTTCTCCAAAACATGCATTTTTTATTCAGAACATCGACTTCAAGTTCATATAATTCTTTAAAGTTCATGAATCATTAAACAACTTTCTGGAATTCCTCATACGATACGGTTTAAATGAATGCTCTTCAATTGTAAATGGTTATAATAATCCAATTTACAATTTGTATGGTTTTGTTTTGATTGTTGTTATAATTTCTTAGTCTCCAGAAACCGTAAAAGTCTTTGACTTCGAAAACATTTCTTGGAAAGCAAGTTCAACCAAGATAAAGTTGTTCACCACCTTTAATTTAACAATGGGCTATTCGTAACAATGTTATTGTTTTCAAATATGTATGGGAATGGAAAAAAGGGTATCAGCTTAGCTATTCATCTCTCTGTGCAGGTTGTACCGAGGATTCACTACCTCTGTTGCTAGCGATGTTGCCAATTTCTCATTGTTCGCACGAGAAATATTTGGTTTTTGTTACTCGTTTTCGGTTTTACGTTCATTTATCTCCAGTCCGGGATTGAAATGCCTTACGTGAAGTTCTCTATCTTTATTCTGAGTAGAACGTGATATATCCCGATATCTCAATTGATCAAGTAGATCTATGAAAAATACCTCTGCAGGAATCTCTAGGGGATAAGGCAATGTGTATAGCTTTTGTGTGAAGAGTTACCTCGGTCGGTTGGTACGTGGTTTAATATAAATTTCGCTCAGCCCGACGCTACAAGTGTGAGTAATTCTGTAATTGTGTCAGCTGGGTAACATGTCGGTTTAGATTAATTTCTCGCTGTTTTTCAAGATAGAACAGCTGTGTTAATTAATGGTACTTGCAGATATGTGTAAGGATTTATATGCTGGAAAGCTCTTTCGACTTATTTCTTTAGTAACTTTGCATCTGTATCAATTTGATACCAGTAGAAAATTTGTAAGAGAGCATATTTTATGTTGACGATGTATGTGTCTGTTGATGTTAATAAAAAGCTTGTGATTAGTCTTCCCGAAGATGTGGCGGTTTCTAATCACTATGTGGGCATCGACCCTTTAAAGCTGATTTTTCGAAGTACTTGTCTTCTTATTGATTGCATGGTAACAGTGTGTAATGTTTGCTATTGTATTGTTCCAGGTACGACAAGTGGGACCGGGACAGGGGCGGGGGGAGCGGCGGCGGGGGCGGCGGGTCCGGCGCGTGGGCCGGGCGCGACCGCGAGCGCGACCGCGAGCGCGAGCGAAAGGCGCGCGCGCACCAGATGTCGCAGGCGCACGCCGCCGAGCCCGACGCATCGTCGCTCTTCCCGGCGCCGTTCAGGGTTAGTACTCACTCTTTGATAACACAGAATACACAACCAACCAGAATGCGCATGTGCTCTGGACACCAGATATATAAACACATCGATTTATAAACACCACCCAGGAAAAAGCCGATAAATAAGGTTTACAGTTTGCCGGCTGCAGTATTTTCGTCCGATTATAATTTAGGTGTCTTCAAGGCTAGAGTGAATAAGCTTTTAATAAACTAGTGCGCCTCACCATCAATGATTGCATGACTGCTTACCATCAGGTAGGATCGCAGTCAAGCATTAGTTTATTCCAATTTAAAAAAAAAGGTTGTCCACACCCCATTGCTACTGAAACTAAAGTTACCATATTTAAGTATCCAATGTCAACCATGCTTATAATTCCAAGCGTTGATTGTGTATAAACTCAATAACATAAACCATCTACTAAATAGTCCGAACAAAGACTAAGCTAGCATTTGATTTCGATAGGTGAACCCGTTCTTGAGTTATAAAATAACAACGAAAAGTGGCATTGATTTTTATATAAATTGATTATAGTTGAATAATTTCTATGCGCGTTCGTGTTTTCTGGTTGGTTCTATATTCTGAGTCCCCTTCATACAGACGCTAGCACACATGTATGTACACACACATATGCACACTCACTTTGTAATACACGATCACGGTCACACGTAAGGCCAGACAGACGTGAGAGAATCTTCCTGGCTAATGGAGAATTCCTAAAATCCGTCCTTTATGTTTAGGATGAGTTCTTGCTATCTGCAAGTATGTTATGATGTTCCGAACGGACTTGTCCACATTTTTGACTGCTGTTGGTATGTTAAAATTACACTAATCTATATACATAAAAGGAGAAACTGAATGACTAAATATCAACGCATACCTAGACAAAACTACTGGGCCCAGGAGCGTGAAATTTTGCACAAGGTTTCCTTTTATGACGTAGGCGCACACTAAGAAAGGGTTTTTCAAAATTCAGCTCCTAAAAAGAGGTAATGGGGTCTAAAGTTAGTATGGTTAACGCTACTTTCATGCAGGCGATGCCGCTGGCAGAAGGCTAGTAGCTCTACATACGGAAAACAAATTATCGTGATTTAAATTTCGAACATTTCACAGATTTTTGCATGTTGATAAAAGTTTATCTGTCAGTTATTTTGATTCGAAATCTGAATGCTTATATAGCAGATATTCGGCATTGTTCTCTTTGGCTTACATTTACAATAACACCAGTAGATTCCTGGAAGGATTAAAAGTTGAAATATCGTTACTGCGTAAATGGATAGTATCAGAAATCCTATGGCCAGTTCTGGGTATTCCTTTGTATTTTTCCCGTGCATCCCACATAAAATGCACGGTCCCTAGTGCATTTTTGCTAGCGTATCGCGGTTTACGTTGTACTAACATTGGATAGCTTAGTGTACCGATGCTTTGACGGCACAGTTAGCGCAGTGGTTACACAATTGGGTCCTGCACTGTGTGTCGTGGGTTCGATTCCCGCAAGAAGCAAATATTTGTATGGCCTACAGGTAGTTGTCAGGATCTGTGTGTCTTGTGTATGGCGCAAGGTAATAAAAAAAAAACTAAACAAAATTTGTGGTTGAAATAATCTTGCCATAATTATGTAGCATTATTATAACAGATTGTTAATGTAAAAATTATAAACCCAATTCCGCCATTTTCGCATCTATAAATTGGTTAGCAACAAATCTAAATGTTAGTACAAAATATAAATAAATTATTTTTAGTCATTATTCGACGCCAATTAATGTCTAATTAGACTTCATAATTATTGTAGAGCTTGTTTTACTATATCCAGTTAGTTATTTTAAGAGCCAACTAATTAGGTAAATGCGTTATGTTAGCGAGATAACTGGAAATAATGGAGGGAGGCCTTTGCCCAGCATTGGGACAGCACAGGCTAGCTATAATAATAATAATGTTCAAGTATATCCAGTTAGTTATTCGAAGAGCCAACTACCTAATTAAGTAAATGCGTTGTGTTTTCATGAATTTGTTATTGTTTTGTGGAGTCGCAACGTCAAGCTTCTGACGTGAGGAGTGACATGACCTTTCGACTTGTGTCATTACAGACACAATTAAAGAATAATAGGTGTGCGAATGCCGGCGTTCGCTTGGGGCTCAAAAGTTTAAGACAATTGGAAAGACGACTTCCTGTACATTAATACGACACAATAGAATTTTAGTTTTTTTCTAGGGGTCCGTAGCTCAAAAGGCAAAACGGATCCACTATAGGATCACTTTGTTGCTCGTCTGTTAAGTCTCTATACATATCTCGGGAATCCTCAGGAAAACTCCCGCGAAAGACCGTTCAAAGTGGAGGCGTCTAAGCGGGAAAGCGGACCCCGGGCACCGAGGTGAAAGCCAAGGTTGCTACCGGGACGGACGCTAGGACGATGATGACATATCTCGGAAATGCCTGGAGATATCGAGCTATAATTAAAATTTGTAATTAAAACGATGTATGTGTGTACTTAAATCTACAGTTCCTGGACCTATGAAAAAATTTAAATGAAGGACTGTGACTGACTGATTGTAATTAAGGTGTTTTAAGGCTATAATGAATAACCTTTTAACAAAATTTGGCCCTTCACCAGCAACCAACGATCACTGCTAGTCATTAGGTGACATCGTAGCTTGACCACTATCCACCTTATGGTAAGCGATGATGTGGTCGACAATGGAGCACGCTTGCTTAGAAGTTACCTATCATCATGTCAGCCGAGCGACGCCCACTGCTGGGTATAGGCCTCCCCTAAGGATCTCCACAACGATCGGTCCTGTGCTGTCCGCATCCAGCGGCTTCCCGCGACCTTCACCAGATCGTCGGTCCACCTTATAGGGGGCCTGCCCACGGAGCGTCGTCCGGTACGCGGTCGCCATTCGAAGTTACCTATTTAGTTTGACGTAAATACTCCTAAATTTTACTCTAGCAATATGCCAAACACACTACAAGGAAAAATCTACAAGTTGTTTTTACTTTTATTGACATTGAATAACAACTTGACGAGGCCATTAAAATACTCGTAGTTGTATGTTGTTATTTTCTTCATTTTCTTGCACTTATGAAGAGTCGTCTGAACGATATTGTATTCCGGAGCTCGAAGGACGCTACCCACGCACAACCTTCAACATTCGTGCTCTATTGCACACGAGTCTGCACTTATGTACTTTACTTATATAATATTCTAAAGCTGAAGAGTTGGTTTTGATTGTTTGAACGCGTAATTCTCAGGAAATACTAGTACGGGTTAAGAAAATGTGTTAGTGTTGGGCAGCTCATTTAAGGAGAAAGGTGAAAAAAAATGCGGGGAACAGCTAGTTACTTATATATAATTTATTTATTTATTTACACTTCATGTACAGTAGTGGTACATAGGCGGACTTAGTGCTACAAGGCATTCTCTACCAGTCAACCTTTGGGTTAAAAAAGACAACACTGTGGTAGGTGTGCACAATAAATAAATACCAGATAATTATAATAGAATGTAATATCATCACTAGCAATCCGCCAAAGCTACGCATATGTGTTGCAAATGTATGAAATTCTATTATAAACTATTATTTTCTCTAATATAATTTGCATGTAAGGCCTCTCGCTCACGGCGACTTTTTGTAGCGTTACTGTGGCGCGTTCGCATCGATACAGTGGCGATGCTGTAGCGCGTTGGCATCTTTTCTATAGCGCGTTGCAAATGCGACTAACGCGCGTTAGTAAGTGTCGTGCGCTTACGAAACGCGCGACAGACTCGCGCAAAACTCAAAATGTCGCTTTGGGCGAGGGGCCTTATATATATCTAAATCTTCTTCATGAAACAATCGTATCTATCAGTGAACTGCAAGAAAATTCATTCATTCAAAGTTAAGTAGTTTTTGAATTTATTGCGAACTGACAAGCATACACTCCCGGGGACTTTTGTAATATGAGGGATAAGTGCATACTTATATAGTCTCCACTCCTATAATAATAATTATTATTTTAATTTATTTACTTTAACTACAGATATCCACTGAGTCAGTAACTCTCGTTATATACCTACTCTATTTACTTAATTTAAAGTAAATAAAGTAAACGAGCACACGAACCATGACGTACACGTTTCTATTAACTGAAAGAGAAAATTTAAACTCAAACCGTAACAAATCTCAGCGGGAACTTAATTTGTAGAATTGAGACTGATTCCAATTAGGGGTTTATTCATTAAACGACAATTACTTTATGTGCCAGCCTTGAACAGAATACAACGTAGATGAAATTTTTGCCAACATTAGTATTCAACGGCTTCGTCAAATGTATACAAAAATACATTTAAATTGAGTGTCCCGAATTGCTCGACGCTCTCCGAATATCACAGCCGCTGAAAAATGTATTCGGGACTCCAGCAGCACCATTCACTGATATAGAAATCGCAATATGTCAAATAATCCGCATAAATCCAATACTGATTACATTCACAAAGTTACTCGGCAAGGATGTGTCGTAAAGACTCGAAAACGCACGTTTGCGATTAAACAAAGTTATGTTTGTATTATTTACAATAAGAAGTTCGGCCGATGTTTGCTTCTGCGAATCGTGTGTAATGTTCGAATTCAAATGTTACATACAATTCGTGAAGCGAAACAAATATGGCGGAACTTCTTATGTAAATACAACAAACATAACGGTGCGGTGTTTTATCACGAATCTTTAGATTTCATTCACAACCTGGCTCGTATGAAAATCTGTCCTTTCTTCATTTTAAATAAAGAAGATAATAATGTCAAACAGCTCATTTCCATTCACAGTGTAGAACTTTCCGGAAAAACCTTCAATGTTAATATGTCAATTGTTATTCGGATATAGTAAATGCATGTGCATAAATTGAGGTAGTACAGTCTAAACTGCAGTATGTCTGGTTAGTGCATTCCTTTGTTCTCGCTGAAGCATGCTCGCCGCAATCACGTGACGATATTGTGCTTGCGCGTGTCACGTCACAATGTCATAGCACGAAACTAACACAGATACTAGAATGCCGGTGAAAAAATATCTACATCAGCACCTTTTGAACAATTTAAATGTAATTTGTGGTAACGATAGATTCGGTTGAACATCGTCTGCACTTCATTCATTTAAAGAGACCATCAAATTCACTGATAAGTGTTAGGAGATGAGGTGCCATATTTGATTTTATAAGACGACTATCTGCCTCCTTTGATTTCACCAAAACTTTGGTTACAGCCAGTAGCTATCCTTCATAAATGGACTAAACGAAGTGTTCAATGCGAAACAGTAGTTGCTGAAAATAGCCCGTTCAACAAAATAAACTCTCCAGCTTTATAACATTGGTTGATATTAGTATATTCTATATTAATTGTATGTACATGAAGCGTGAATTTTATAGTCTTGATCCTAAACACTCAAATAGTGAAAATGTTCTCAAATCTAGATCAGTTGACAAACTAGTTTGAGCAGACAGAGACAACATAGGCTATACCTTTTATAAGAGCTTGGCGAGGAACAATCGTATAAGTGCAGCTGGAGCAGACGCGGCCAGTCACGATGATACCGCAAACAAAAGTTTTCACTTGAAACTTACCGTCGTTTTACCGTCTGAGCGTTAGATCACTGGAATGAACAGAGATAATGCACGCCACGCATGCAAACTGGAGCCACGTAACTTTAAATAGTCAAAGCCGTTGCACAAATAACAGTTTCCACGAAGCCTATCTACTTCTTGCGATATGAGTGTCTCCACAGATCGCGTGATCGGCCGCAGTAAAAGTGAAGTATGTGGTTTTATTGCCAGCCGCACGTGCCGTGTTCGGATCTAGTCGTCGTAGATACTGACTAGTCACTGCCTACCTTAAACTGATAGTCAGCGCTCGACCACTTGAAGTAGAACCCTGATAACGCGCAAACACCCCTCCGTCACTCATTAGTGGCCATAAATGGACATCGGGTCGAGGGAGATCAAGTGTGTTTGGACGCGCGACCAGTGTCAAGCGGGTTCGAGGTCGTCCGCTGTTTACGTGTCGACTTCGGTAATTACGTTGATACGTTCTGCTGGAGCGCTATGTAAATTGCTGCCAAAATGATTTTAAAGTGCTCAAATGGAACAACAAAATTAAGATAATGGCCGTTGTTCGCCTATAAGACTTATGTTTATTTGCTTAAAGTTGTTAAGAAGTTCGTTTGGACAAGTAATTTGTGTTCTTATATTTGAACTTCCTAACTTTTTGCATGTTGTTGCTTAATTGTATTTCAGCGGTCACGAAATCTGGTTCAAGAAAGATTACGTAATAAAGGAGGATATATTTGACTTGAGTAGTTTCCCTGGAATGCAGAATGAACGAACTGTAAACTATGTCTGAAATAGTCGTGTTGGTCGTTGTATAACGAACCGAACGCTACGTACTCCCGAAGTATTTGTAACCATCCTTAAGTTATTTAAAATAATGTGCTAAAAACAAAAACTATTATACTTTATGAAATATGTTCAACAAATACGTTTCCTTATCTGAATTTACTTAAATAAAGTAAATTCTCCAGTCCGAGCGGTTCTCAATCGTGTCTCATAATCATCTTCCATCGCAACTGGTCTTAGTAATACTTTAGCAAAACGCAAATTATACTTGATTTTAAACTTTACACAGTTTCCAATAACACTTTTCAACATGTTTAAGACCCTGACGTAAAGTGTCGTCGAAACAGCGCCAAAACGAAGTAGAGTTATAATAACTTTTTAAAAGCGGTCGGCTTATCTGAGCCGGCGGGTGCACTCGCACGACCCACTTTATGACATACAGCCGCACATATGTGCATAAACACAAATACAACTGTAATTAAAGCTCCCTCGCCTCCCGCTCACCCTAGGAAATGGAGCCGATAGGGGGCGACGCGAGGCACTCGTGTGCCTGGACATGTGGAGCTAACTCACATGTGGGCAACACAGCCACATGCACCGCTCTATCATATGTTTACACGCGATAATACTCGCGGAATGAACAGTTTATTCAAATGCCGTCGTCATTATCGTTATTGGCAACGTTGACTTATTTTAATTTCACTTTCGTAGCGTCGTGTTTATTATTTTATTTTTTGTTTACATCATTATTTTGATCTGTTGTTTTGATATTTACCGTGCTCGCACTAGAGTCAATCGGGGAAGTTTTAATGAGAATAATTTGATTGACTTTACGCTGATCGTGGTCGGTAATGAGCGCCGCAACCAGATCCTTACAACAAGCCAGACCTTGGAAAATAGGTCAGAAAGGTTTAAAACTACATGTTCTTACACACGATACCTTTTCGAAAGTTGGCTTTTGTGAACTTTGGATATACCTACTAACAGTTTCCTATAATTTATTCTGTAAATAACTTTGATGTCGCTTTGTCAAGGCCGCAAATGTAAATATAAATTGCGAGGTGCTGAACGTGACTGCATGATAGCACATTTCTCCATAACTCATCCCACTCCAGCTGTAAACGCGCGAGATAGAGGTTACTTTCAAAGTAACATCTATTTCCGTACCTCCTTATTTTTATACGTTCGTGGATATTCTCATTTCTTTGTGTGTAAAGTTTGTTATATTACGTTGAGGATGTTAATGTGATTTGTTTCCTTTTCGCCCGAAATATGCTTTCATTGTTGTTTCCAGTTTCTCCGTTTGATTTCTAACCATTCTTTTGCTCTTTTGTTGATGTAATTTAATTGATTTGTTTGTTGAATGGTTTAATATCATTAGAATGTTAACCCATGTATGTTTCTTGATGTTGTTGGCTTGTATTTAAATCTACGGTATCCGCTACAATGAACAGTCGTTGTGCTATAATAATCTCCATTGTCAGGAGGGTCGGGAAATCCAATACCTATGATGTCTGCAGAACAAAGGAAAACGTACCTGCCAATTCTCAGTAAACCTTGAGTTCACCTTTCGGCAACCACAATACTGATACGCCTTATATTAAAATTTATTTGTTGTTAAATCCGCAATAAATTGAAACAAGTAAAAACGTTATAAAGAAACGTGAGTTTGGTCTGTTGTGAACATGTTTCTGTAGTAAAATCAATGGAGCTTTAGTGTCTGTCGTGGCTCGTGGCTCGTAAGGTCACGTTGCGCGCCGCCCGGTGGTTTAGGTCCAACGTGACGCTCGAATACAGCCTGTCAAGAAGGCACACATGTGGAAATTCATTTATCTTCAGCACATGCATCAACACGGGGTGTTCTGTGTTTACCCCCTATTACAAAAGCTTGGCTGTTATTGAAAAGTGGCTTGATATATATTTTGTAATAATATGTAACTATGGTGCGTAAAGTAATGCAACGAGTTTTTAAGCTATGCATAGCTTTTATCGCAGGCCTTGAGCGCGGGGACTAAATCCAGAAATTCCGTAACAAAAAAACCTCACGCTCCCCACTCCGACGGGCACGGAGGTGTGGCTTGAAGGCCGTGCATCGTCTAACGTCGTGTCAGTTCGGCAGTCTTCGACACGGCGCTGAGTGTCGTGCGAATATAGTAGAATTTCTTTAACACTAGAAAGACGGAAGCAGTCATTTGACTGCAATTTGAATTTAAATTTTGAATAACTCAAAAACTATTGGACTTAATGTACTGAGACTTTGTGACTTTTATTAATATTACTAGTTAAACGAAACTATGTATAAAAATAACTCTCGTCTCTTTTGTTTATTTTTTTAAATCTTGATATACCGACAAAGACGGCGGCAGTCATTTGACGGTTGGTATCGGATAAGTATTTATTTGTAATATGAGAAGGTAGAAAACGAAATAATATGCGCTTTGTCCATTGTTTGGAGTATGCTTTTGAAATGAGTCAGTATAGTTACGACTACCTATCAATTTTGTCAGAATTATTGTAAGTGATTCGTGAAAAATGTCTCGAAGCCTTCAAAATGACGAAATACTTTCACTATTGCAAAATATTTGTGAAGATGAATCGGATTGTGGGTCTGAATGTGAAGAACGCGGTGGTGAGGATGATAATGTACCATTTATCAGTTTTATCGCTATATGTTATGCTCGAGGTGCATACGGTGCAAAAAATATTCAAGTAAATGAGTTGTGGAGTAAAACTTGGGGAATAATTTTTTTTTTCAAAAGTTATGTCACGAAAATAATGAATTTTTAGTGCTCAGCACGTTACATGACAATGTTGAAGTAGATTCTAATCATCCTTAGAAAAAGCCAGAAACTGTGACGTTTTACAATGCTATTAAGTACGGCGTATGCGACTCTTGCAAAAAGCCATTTTGATAGATAGATAGATAGATATATTCTTTATTGCACACCAGAAATAAAATTAACAGTAGGAACTTAAAATTAAAAGAGTGTCACAATGGGCGGTCTTTTCGCTAAAAGCGATTTTTTAAAGACAACCTTTGGATGGATTTTACAAAGAAGGAAAGAAAGATACGTAGGTTTTGCGGCTCTTGTAACGTAAATAACATGTTAAAATGTAAAAATTGTATGTAAATTACTTAAATAATGATATACTACACCCTGTTTTATTACTATAGTTACCAATTTTAACACATAAATAAAAAAAATGTATGAAATAAATTGGGGCAGTCATTTGACCGGTCGCCGTCTTTGTAGGTAGATAGATTTTCCCGTCTTTCTAGTGTTAAGTCTGCGCGCGCCGAAAAAAGGAAACTAATCATTTGCCGTCATCTTGACATTTATGTCAGGTGTCAGGAGAACGTGTTGTGTTCTGTGTTTTTAATCGTTTTCTAAAATAAATAATCGTCATCATTATACCGAAAGTGGTTAAAAGTGTTGGTAACGATATTATCTTGAAATTCAAACGTGCTTGTTAAGAGGAATGAGAAAATATCGGGCCTACGATACGATTTTCCACAGGTGGACCATTTGTCAAATATTTTTTTCGGGTGACCAGAACAACAAATTTCCCTGAATATTCGTACCCGAGTGGTTCCTGACAGAAAAACAGAGTTGGTTGAAAATGGACTGCTACCATGTATTTGATTCTTAACAAGTGATTATTATAACGTGCTATTAGAGTTTGTTGAAAATGGACTGCTACTGTGTATTTGAATCTTAATCAAGTGACTATTATAACAAGCTATTATATATTAAATAAAGTACTTAATTTTCTAAGTTCTCATGACTTTTTTATAATAATTAAACAATAATTCAATCTATTTGTTTACTTTCATTAAAGTAGTAGTTATATAGATTTGGATCTATATCAATATGTATATATATAAAGATCAATGCAACTTTAAAAACGTCCAAATGTTTAGGCTTTGTTCGGACTATTTTGTAGATGGTTCATGTGAAGTTTGCACAAAATCGGTCAAGGGGACGGTCTTCATTTATCACATTTTTCTGATACCGGAAGCGAAGCCGCGGGCAAAAGCTACTAATATGTAAAAGCGAAATACCACTCACTGATTAATCACTATATCTCAGAAACTATAACACCTACAACTTAAAATTCGGCAGGTAGGTTTCTCACAGGAAGTAGACGTCCGTAATTATGTAATTACCTGTGCAATTGAAAGCAAATACAGTTGATTTGTTTAAATACTAGCTGAAAAGAATGTAAACAATCTTGAAATGTTTATTTATCTAAAAATACTATTAAATTTACATTTCTTTAAAATCGCTACATCGTTAACTAATCGTCATCTAGAATTTTAGAAAACCTGAAGAACAAACTAAAATGTAATAATATGTAATGAAATTAATCGTATTTCCCATTATTGATTTCAAAACGTATTTCTTGTGCTTTGTTTACTTTGTATTTTTTTTTATTATATGAGGGAAAGTAGATTAATTACACTGGCAACATTAAGCACGCTCCCAGCCACGCACAGATTTAACGTAATCCAACTCTAGACGTATTGTACGACTTTACGGAACTCGCCCGAATCGAGACGAGCTGCTCCGAAATCGGACGAATACATAATCAGCTGTTTGTGAGAAAGTATATAGGTGTATAAGTATTTATCTACAACAGTGAACGGCTGTACTTGTAAAATTTGTGTATAAAGTGTTTTGAATATGAATGAACAAAGTGCAAAAAATAAAAAATTATAATTGCATAAGTTGATACAGAATGCTATGCAATAGCTTTACCGCGGCAGTCCCCGAGTGCCACACGTATTTTTTTTTTCTTTCTTTGTCTTTTTCAAAAGAAAACTGTCTCGTACTAAAATTACTCCTGTATCGTGGGTGTGAACTCACGTACACAAGACATCCAGCCCCGAAATAATAATCTGTAGAGTACGTACACAAGACACCCAGCCGGAAATCGAATCCACGACAAGCAGCGCAGCAGTCAATCCCGCAACCATTGAGCTAAGTGAAAACTTACAGTTTGAACCTATTACACATTCTAGGCTTTATCTGAAGTATTGAGTAAAAGAATCGGAATTAGGAACCGA
This sequence comes from Mythimna loreyi, assembly GCA_029852875.1. Lineage (NCBI taxonomy): Eukaryota > Metazoa > Arthropoda > Insecta > Lepidoptera > Noctuidae > Mythimna > Mythimna loreyi. The sequence goes on along the minus strand of CM056795.1, from coordinate 9,337,751 downwards.
TCAATTAGAAACAGTATCCAAGAAATGACAATCCACCGAGACGATTTCAATGACAAGGTAACTGAAAAAGTGGAACCTTGAGGCCTTCTTGTTGAGAGGCAAGTAAAAGACGTCACGTGAAACAGTCAAACTCAACCAATCAATAATTTAGTATTCGTCTTCAATACCGAGCCGGGCTTTTTGGCGGGAATTGGCCGAGTGAAGTACAGTGGCAGTTTTAATTATTGGCAAATTGATTCCTAGAGGATATTGTGATGTAAAATAGAAGGTATAGCACTTAAGTATATCTTGGAAAATATGTGGATTCATTGAAACAAGCCTGACCTAGGTAAAATGGATCTGAGAATTTTATTGTAATATTGACTACCTCAGCGAAGCTTGTCGAGACGGTTTTCAAATACTGCAAAAACAAATATGCCAAGTTAAGAGAACTTGACACTGGCCAAATGAACAAATGGTGCGGTTGAAAAAATAAAAAACCCAATCCAATATGGATAACGCAATAATAAATCATTAAACTAACATGTTTCGTTTCAATAACGTTCGGTTGACAATGTAAACGTAGTTAATCATCGAAGCCACAGTTCAATAAGGACAAGTCGACGACCGCTCGGACACATCTCGACTATGAATAAATAATCCCTATTGAAATAATATTAACCAACTCGAAGCAGAATACCAGAATTACACCTGTGACCGAACATAATTCGTTCTCTCATTATTCATTAATGTAAACGATAAGTTAAGTGGCAGTGTACAATGTTATGGAGTACAATGGAGGAGCTCGGTACAAATACAATGTAGTATTGCAGAGCGTCTAGACGGCCTCATTACAACCCGCCGCCCATCTCCGGCGCGCGCCCCATCCCACCCCACAAATATCTAATGAAAATATGCCTTTTTAATCATTCAAATACACGCGTTTCTACTAAAACACGAAGTAAAACCAACATTTGTCCGTTAACAAACGCTACAATATCCATAAATCCGGTAAACAGATTATCCCACGTTGATCCCGCTGCGTAACGTGGGAACGATATGGAAACTCGTTCCAAGTTCAGAAGAATTGTTCGTAGTTTGGGAAGCCTATCATCTTACAGTTATAGATAAATTAGACGCGCCTACCAGATAATGTCGTTGACTCGATTTGGGTCGATGACTTGTAATAGTAACACGGTTTGGTACAACACTCACAGGGATCAGGCCATGCCAGGTGGTTACATGTTTGTATGTCAGCTATTGCCTATGCCTACCCCATCTTGCACTAATGTAAGTAATAAAACGTCGACCCCTCTGCGCGCGTCCTTTTTGTACTTATTTTGCACCCTTGTGAACTCTAGGCCGTTGACTCCCCGATTTTTTTTCTTTATTGTGTCGTAAAATCTTTGAGTATCTACAATTGTTGTTACCTTTAATGATTTCTCTTCGGCTTCTAAGAATTCTTATGAGACTATATCTCCTGTTTATCTTGTATAATTAATTCCGACACTTCTAACATTGATCGCATCAGATTAAAATAAACCATATTCATATTCTTGTAGTGCAAATCAAATAATATGCAAGATAGCAATAAAGCGAAAAAATGTCTTCCTATTATGTTGACGACGTGCTGGTATTTTCCTCAGTGTAGATGCCAAATTGAATGTATGAGGGTGCGTCATCTTTCCTCGAGGAAATGATCGCTGTTTCTCCGGTAATTTCAAGGTATAGGAAACTTCCGAGAATGCAAACTGCATAATTATTACCACTATACCTAATAATGTTAACATCTCTATTGATGCCAATCCGGTTTAGTTGCGTTCTCGATGTTCTCAGTATTGACATACTAATTTATATCGTGTCAAGGGTGGAATTTCAAAAGATATCGAGTTATTTCGCAATTAGTCGTTCTAGATTGACAAAGGAGATAAATGCTCCGATAAACGATAAATCTATTTCCTCGAATGTTTCGTAACCTTGAAGAGTAAAATGTGAAACTAGCTAACTAATTTTGAATATATATAAACATAATATATGATGCATCAGAATGAATATAATTGACATCAATTCATCTTCCAGCCAAACCTCATCAAGATGTTACATCATTTTCTCAACTCAAGTGATGTCGGTCTTCAGCCATGAATAGATAGTCAAAATTAAAGATGGCCAAACTTATTCAGAGACATGGTTCACTCGTGGTTACTTGATATAACCGGCCCCTGAAGTACGTCCTTTCGCCCGGGCGGGCGCGGGCGGCGCCGGGCGCCCCACAGCAGTCGGGGCGTTGACTCCGCAATACCACCCGTACCACCGCACGTACGAGATTTATGATAGTCACAGATACGAATAACACGTGGTGAAATTCACTTGTTCACCTTAATGGGAAGATTTATATGACGAGGTGCGAGGAGTTCTAGATTGTTAATTCCGTGCGATGATGTGCTATCGGAAGGAGTGTGTGAGACGGATCGACTTGTTGCTCCAGGCAATTTAGAATTGGCGTCGGAAGATGACATATATTTTAAGCTATATTTGTACCTTAATCTCCTTTACATTTAATTGATATTCAAGACATTGAGCTCAGAGCTCCAAATTAGAAACCAGGTCAAGAATATGTGGCAAGTCTAAAAATGACTTACACACATGTACCTATATATCTATTATTTTAAACACATCTATTCTTACTTTACGTTTACGGTCGCAACACATACTATGTATTTCTGTAGTTGCCTGAATGATTGTTTTTATATGCCTATTGACCTACATCTCACCTCATCTGTGAACATTCGTACGAAACGAGAGAGTAAACAGTTTTATGAATTTAAACACAGACGTATTAGCCATTTGTACATATTTGGAGTTCGTGATATCGGCACCGAACGTGTTTAGGAAAATGTTGACTTCCACGTTTGAGAACATATTCCATGTTTACTTGAATTTCGTAAGCAAATAAGAAAAATATTCAATTAAAACTTCGTCAATGTTTGCTTAGAGCCTTGTACATCCAAGTTAATATATCAATTTTATGTACAAGTGTATAATGGAGGACCATGACGACCTTTTTATGTCTGTTAATAACAGAGACACCGTTGTAGTTAACGATCATATCAAGACCATCGATGTTATCAACAATATGAAGCACTTTATTGATACCCTGAGCCCTGATCCTTGAGGGTTAACCTTAGAATTTCTACTCGAAAAGGTCACTTTAGGAAGAAAGCGTAACATACGCTTACTGAATTCCAAAGACCTTTATCGGAGATTATATTAGATCCGAAATCGAATCATTCCTTACAGACGATATACGAGTGAAATGTGGAAACGTATAGCTAAAATAAAGATTAGTCTTCGGTGGTACACTGTAGGATTATGTGAATACAATACATAAATAAAAGGGACGTAAAAGGTACTTTATTAAATAGCCGAGCGGAAAATACGCCAGTGAAACAGGCCCCGTAAATGATTTGCCGTTTCAATCAAATCTCTGCACATTCAACGGGAAACTCGAATACGTTTACTTTATTCCATTTCGAACTCTGTTCCTATTGTGTTAAAAACTATTTGGATTTGGTTTTTTTTTTTCATTTTTTATACCTGTATGCTCTGAAATTGAATCAGATGCTCAGATTATTTTGATGTGAACTCGTTTGTGAAGATTGAACAATTTGTGTGGTCAGTTGTGGTAGCTTCCCTAAAGCTGTTTTTTTAGATACCCTATAACCCTTTCTTTTTGTGGGTCATCCATAGTAATATTGTTACTCTCTTTATGTATGTATATTGATTCTTGATTACATAGTTAAAATTTCTAGAGGATTCACTTATCAACAAAGCTTTCAGTCTTAAAATTGCTATCATCCGTCCTTGCCCCAAATAATCGCCCTCTTTTGATTACTGCATCTAATCAAAATTCCCCTTTCCGGACCTTGAAATAAATATAAATCCACAGAATCTAGAGTCCGATTATTAAATAAAGCTTAAACAATCATTGTGAGCGGTTCCGGCGGACCCATTTGCTGGAGCGTTTTAATTAATCATATTCTTGTTATAGTAACAAAACTGGCGTTATCAATTTGCGGCTCCGATTTTCAATCAATAAATCATCGCAACGAAATTGGTTTGATATATTTCAGGCGGCATTTATTGAAACGCATTCATGGAATTTCACTCCTATCAAAATTTTGTATATACCCAAAAATATTTGGAAGTATACGGGACATGAGAAATTATGACCAACAATTTGCCATGACTTTCTGCATGATAGCAGTTTTGAAATTCATCACGTGTCACCCCATAAGTCTTGAAAGCACTTGGCGGTAGGGGCTGAACCCTATAATAAAACCATAAAGGCCTGATCTGCCGAAACGCTCAATAACGGGAGATTATGGTAAGAATAGTGGTATTATTTGCATGTATCCCCAATAAGCGTGCGCCGTGAATCATGTTGGTCGACAGTGAGCCGGTTTATTTAGGCCGAGACGACACATGCCGCGGCCTCGCGATGATACATACGCTATTTACGATTGTATTACCATTTATAAGCTTACCAGTTCTCTTTCTATACCATGCAGTGCTGTTGCTTCTTTTTGCCTCCACACTTGAAGTATGGGCATTCAATACAAAGGGCACGTGTCAGAGCTTGAGTTAATACATCGTCAAGCTTTTCTTGTTGTGACTCTTATGATTCATAAGTATTTAACTTGGGTAAAGAGAATAAAGCTACTGAAGAATTGATAAAATTGGCTAATACTTTAAATACTTTGTTGAAGTAATCAAAGACCCCGATACAAAACTTTAGATCATTATTCACGACGATGTTTATCTTTTTCTTGTCAACTACATATCTAAACAAAGATTTAAATATGTCACTTATCATCCGCAATAAACCTCAGTAAAATAATGTGGAATCTATTGCCAACTCTAAATATTAAATCAGCGTTGCTACAAAATGACAGACGGAGTTGAGTATAACATAAACAAATGATTTAGACGATGTATCACACGATAAATGGAGAACCTAATCACAACACATCAGGCGTGATTGGTACATTTTGTTTTAAACATTTGGTTGTTATTTTAGATGATGATGATGACATCGTTGGTTTTTTACACGAGATTATAATTAATATCAATTAAAATGTTGTTTTGGTTAACAAAGAAACTACACTTTTTTAGGTAAAGCTTAACTCAAAAGTTGAAATTGATGAATCAACTATAATACTTTACATTGATAATGTTGGGATTAAAAAACATTATATGCTTTTGACCACATAAACGGACAAGTTAAAGTCAATTCAATTAAGGCTTCAAGTTACTATACAAACCTGGCACTGTAGAAACAGATGCCTAGACATTTTCAAGGCTGGGAAACTAGGTTATAGAACGAGGTCAAAAATTTGGCGTGCTAGTAAATGTAAAGGAATACTGGATTAGACCTTTAAGCAAACTGAGCTTTGTCAACTGTTTTACTGCCTTTGCTTGTTGATATCTCTTCTATCTTATCTTTCCTTAGTACTAAAATACACAAATTGCAGACAGAAATGCTACCACTTCACTTATTTACTTACACTTCCTGGTGTTATAAATTCTCGGCAATTCTTATTTCCATCTTTAACTTACTTCTCAGACTAGACAGGCCTTTACCTCCCTAACTTTATCATCTTTAAGATTTATTTTAATTTCCTGGAAAGAAAAAGGATACTGTTAATTTATAAAAGGACGTCGCTGCCTTGTGCTGTAATATCTTAATCGTTTCTAACGACACCCACTTAATGAACTTGCCCCACATTGGAAGCGGAGTTCTTTTGACCTACATTTTTACTGATGGATGACGTTATCGAGCTAACAGCTTCATTTTATTTACAGGTGTCAGGCAGGCAGGATCGCGTGAGCCAGCAGATCCAGACCAAGCTTGGCGACTACCACCTCGCGCAGTGGTTCATTGATGACCCCAGCAAATCCATTGGGATTTGTGCTGAGCCACCTAGTCCTGCACCATGTGAGTACTCTAGCAGCTCCTGTGCAATATGCGATGTAGTTAATGCTACATTAGATTTATTACAACACTATTCTTCATTTTGAAAATGATGTTATTGCACGTGATGCACCATGTAATCTTGTGTACTTTTAAGATTATGCTATTATCGTGCATTGCATAAATATCAATGTTATTGTTAATGATTCTACTTGTCTTATTACCTTACTGATTACATAGACCTTTCTAATATAGTAATTCGCGACGTGCTATTTTGTAAATTTAAACCGTTTTTGGAAAGGATGCATTCAATGCAGTACTGCAGATAAAATAGGATAAAGTAAAAATATCTGCTATATTATCATCTTGCACAAGTCGGAAAGTCAATCCGGGTCACAGGTTCTGTATACGTTTGTAGATAGACCTGAGTCTGGCAGCCTGCCACTACAATGTCATCAACTCCTAAGCTCTTATGTTTATCAAACCTAGTTCCATAGCCCTGGTATCATTTCAACCGGTTAGAGATGAGAATCGTGGCAAAGGTTCTGATTAAGTCCGCTCGTAATTTGGGTGTCTCGTGTGTTGATAGGAGTAGTGTCGAACGCATACTGATTGAGCGCTTGTTTGATATCATCGGTTACTTTGAACTAGGTGGCCGGTCGAACGTGAAATTCTGCAGCAAAATTGAGGGTGTCGAAATTAGTTTTGGAAAGCCTAGCAAAGCAGATAGTAAGCGTTCTACTAATTTCGAATTGTAGCTTTTATAGGCTACAGGAATTTTCGGATGAGTCATAATTGCCTTAGAGTGCAAGGTGAAGGAAGTCGAGTTGGTTTGAGTTGGTATAAGTATGACACTTCCTGTGATTCCGTCCAGAGTGTAAGAGGTTATTGGCTGAATTTCCACAAAAAAAAAAAAAAAATTTCAAGCACTGTTTGAAGCCCACAGCTTTATATTTGAAGTTCCTCTGAGGAACTAAAAGAAAAGAGTGTAGTCAATAATAAATTGTCTTATCGACATTCAACAGTTGTCAAGGAGTTCTCAATTGACAAACATATTTATAACATCATGAGAAGAAAATTTTCACCATGAACGAAGCCATGAACTCAATAAAAATGCTTGCATTGAATTATATACAAACTTACTTTGAAGAAATTAACTGGGACTTCATACGTCGCTTAGTCCACTTCAGAAAGTACTTGTAGGAAGGTAGTTTGAGTTTCAAGTGCTTCCAACTCGTTATTACTTAATAACTTTGGAAGATTTAACATTACCAACCTAGTTTTAAAGTAGTGGAGGTTCTTTAACCGGCTCATGAGGAGGAATCAAGGTTCCCTCTCCTAAGGTTTGGGTCAATATGATTACGTTTTTGTGTTGAGGTTTCAATTCACAAACCTCGTATCTGATAAGAACTTTATCAGGAAGTATCGTAAGCGACAGTTTGTGCTTTTTACAGGAATGAGTATTTTGTTTCCTAGTTTAAAAGTATTTAAGATAATTATATCACCCGACTCATGGAATTGGGCAAAGCACATTGCTCGCAGAACAGATGGTCGACGGAGCCGAGATGCTCTGGAGTGACGACCTCGTACCGATGATGAAGATGCAGTATTAGAAGGCGTCTCACAAGTTGGACGTGAACCGGTGACTAGGTGAGGGTCGCGGCAACCCGATGGATGTGAGACGCTCAGAATAGGTCATTGTGGTGACACTTGGGGAGGACTATGTTCAACAATAAAATGATATTATCGTTCTAAAAAGTTTAGGGCCTGTTGTTCATAAAACTGCTGGTCTATTAGAATAGGCATTATTGATAAGTAATTGTCAGAAATGCTTTTTATACGCTGCAGAAAAACACAAATTGCCGTTTACGATGTTTTTCCTGAAAAGGCTCGATATGCTCTGGTGAGATTTCTCTGTAACCTTCAGCCATATTTTTTTGCTTGATTTACGTTGCATCGATTTAAACATTTTAGCATAGATCTTTTGAAATTCTCTGCTGTTCTCTACTATAAAGTAATCCTTCCTCATTAATCACAATATATATAGGCAAAGCCGAATTGCAGATACTCGTGCAGTTTTCAGCAGTTTTTGAGCTTAACAGGAACAGAAAGACACAGATGCGGTAGAGGACTTTCTTTCAAATGTAGATAAAGATAAGGATAAATCGCTCAAATCTTTTAAATGAATTTCGATCGAAATCTAGTTAAAGAGTAAAGGAATATTCGATCAACATTCTCTTGACCAAATTATTGGAGTATTCGTGACGCGGGCCGGAGGTACCTACCGTTTGATCACAGTTCGTTGCTATGCCTCCGGAAAAGGCTTCAGAGATCCGCAAACCATTGGCGTGGAAATTCCATTTAATTTCGTATAGATTTCGTCTTGGCCCCGATCCGGTGACGTGACTGTAGAACGAAAATATTTTCTATCTTCTTCTATTTGATGCATAATTGGATATTTATCGTAACTGTGAAGAGTATAACAGTTAGTAATAGTTACTTTCTCGTGAACACAATTTCTTTTGTTGATTTAGAAATATACATAGTGTAAAACTACTAAACTACCTATCATTACATAGTGTAAAACAAAGCGCAAAAAAGCTGTCCCTATGTATGCTTAGATCTCTAAATAACGGATTTTCATGCGGTTTTTTTATAGATAAAATGATTCAAGAGGAAGGTTTATAGGTATAATGGGTATGGTATATGGTATATCGGGCTGATGTCCGCAACTCCACGACTAAAGCGCGTATTTTGCGTACAAAATAGGTATAATACAAAAATAATATATTTGATATCACCATTGCGAAGCTGAGGTTGGTCGCTAGTAAACTATATACAAATATATAAACTTTCGCCTTAATAAAATCAGTGTGATATCTTCAACGAAGGAGAAAGCGAGAACGATACACCCGTTGGTTACTAGCAACGAAACCGTATCAAAACATTTACAGTATGTAGAACCTTACACGCCCACTTCCACTTTGATTTCAAATATGTTCAACAGTAATGTTTACCTCGCTAAATAGTATTATATCCGCTAAATTAACCTTACGTTACTAGGAAATTGTAACCATATTTACATAAATCGCAATATTGTTTCAATCAGAGTCGGTCAACTTACCAAACAATAAGAAACACAAACTCCTTATAAACGCGCCAAAAAGTTTTTATTCCTCTCGAGATTATACCCAGTTGGGATAATTTCGGGGGTGGACATTACCATAACAAAGAGGATAAAGTTATTTGAGCCGCGGTTGCGTCGTTTTCCCCTACTTTATAGAATCTACCATTTTTCAGGTGAACCTGAGTGGTTATCTGATATTTTTTTCCTGTTCCAACGGATAATGTTTGCGTAAAAGCTAATTTGGCCCTATTTGTATACCTTACCTTATATTCATGCATGGATGATGGACTTTTTGGGACGTCTTTCTCTTTTCTCTGTCACTTCTTGTCTACTTTGATAATCATCATGAACAAAAATAATATTATAGAGCGACAGATAAACCCGTTAAAAAATAAAAGGGGCGATTTGACATTTGTAAAAGACCTTTGTATTTAATTTTGAACAAAAATACAAGAAAGCAGAAACAATAAAATTATAAACAGTTACATAAACTGTTTTAATGTAATTGTAATTGGCATAATGTAGGTAATACAGACGGCTACACAACGTAAATAATAAAAATATCAAATGTCAAAAAAGGCATTTTATTTTTTGTCAACTATATTTAACCATCTTTAAAAAACAGATCTTTCATAAAAAAACATTTCACAAAGAAGATTAGATTTGTAATTGTCTACGTGAGTTTGTTAATCAAACGTGACACAACATCCTTGATACATCCATTAAATAAATTGTGAAAATTACCTGCCATTATGAAATTAATTTCATAATTTCTATTAGTGCGGTGGTGAGGCGAGAAAATTGTAAGATTGCATGGTACTGTACAAAATGGTTGACTGTTGTAAAAATAAATATTTGAATGCTTTGTTTGTGATCGACGGTTTCCGTAGCAAGCGGGCTGATAAATAAATGATTCAGTGTTGTCCACGGGTTTCGGACGCGGGATCACGGCCGGCCGAGCGACCGGTCACTCTGTCACGTCGTGACGTCACAGCGGCGCCGTGACAGCGTGACGCGTCGCACGTCACGGCACGGGTGACGTGACGAAAGATTACTGCAGATGCATTCACACGACTTCGATGAGCTAACTTTCCTTTGTAGTGTGACAGAGATAAACGCTGTCAAATGTCAAGTGTGACTTGCACAGCGTTCAAGTTTTTTGCCTCTTTACTGAAGGAGATGCAACCGTGCGCAACTTGATGTGTTTTGTTTTAAGTTTTTAACTTAATAACAGTACTTCTTGTTTGCTACGCTTTATCGACTCTATTTAAATTAAAGTATTGTTGCAGTTTTTGTGTGCAAATTGGTGTGAAATTAAGATTTAATGATATCAAACAAAACACGAGTCGTAGTTTAGCGTCATTGTGGTATTATGTTTTATTATGTACATCATCGATAAATAGAAATTTATGTTACAAATATATTTTGTAAAATAAACCATTTTACGATGTTTACAGAGCTGATCCTCCCAAAATAAGATAAACTAATATCATTACACACTTCTTGAACAATTTTATTCAAAACTCCAAGATTTATACGAAAGAACGAACCGCTATAAAACGTCACCCCTATAAAAAGAAGTAATATATAATAATGATATTCCTCCAGAAGGAAATAATTGTAAGACACCGCATAAAGCCGAGCCAACTATCGTCGTTTTACGATCAGTCGGATAGTCCTCGGCAGCTCTTAATTAAACCGGTTAGGACAATGTACCTAGCCTGATTCCAGGCATTTGATGTCCTATAAATTATACATGCAAAACACATATGTCAAACAGATTGCGGGAAATTTCAGAGATAAATATGTAGCAAAGTTACTTGCGAACACTTCTACGTACATGTTATTTTTATGCGAGAAGCCTCATTCTGCAACTGCATAATATACACCAGTGGTTCCCAACATGTGGTCGACGGACCTTTTAAACTGCAGAAAAGTTTATTTAAAACAACCAATCGATTTAAGTATCTATCAGATTTTAAATTATTTTATTACATCTACTTATTTCTTTATATCCATAATCTGTGTCTTACTAAATGGCATCGCCTATTTGGATGAAATTTTGTGTGTATATTTGAGTAGGTCCCTGGCTAGTTTGAAAGTACAATTGGACTCGATAGGTGGCACTGTATTCGGATTTTCAAACTTTGACAACGTCTTATGGGATTGTCTACGTCTATAATATATAAATGAATCGCTGAATGTGTTGCTAACCGCAAATCTCGAGAACAGCTGAACAGAATTCGCTAATTCTGTTTTTGTCGTGTTTGATGTTGTCAGGAGAAGGTTCTTATGAAGGAAAAATATAGGGTAGGGCCTACTCGCTGCTCTATCCTAGTAAAGTAGCGTAGGATAAAATAATCAGTTGATGTGAGCGAAGCCGGGGGCAAAAGCTAGTTAATAAAATATATTGTCATAGCAACTAGCACAGCAAAGGAACCAAAGTGGTCCGAAATCAAATAAAAGGTGTAGAACCACTGTTATAGACATTGACTGGCTTGCATGCGACGAGTGCATTGTGAAAGTCACTCTCCATTGCGCCTAGCGCTTTAACTATGTTCCCGTTTGAATCGCGCTCTCATGCAACGTGATTAGTTAGACTTAATGTCATTTTATGTGATTGTTATCTCTTTAATATCCGATCTTTATTGACCCTTGTCAATATCATAATGGAATAGTGTCCCGACACGCAAGACAAATTAAACGTAAAAATTGTATAAGCGATTGTGGAAATCAATGAATTGACTTGCGCGTTTGTGGCCGTAATGAAGAATGACCCAGTTTTTACGCGGCCGTCGAAACTGGTCGCAGTAGCGTAAAGCAGAGTAAACAAGCGGTTGATAAATGATTCAAAAATCGCGAGCGACGCCCGTGTCGCGTGACAAACATTCGTGTCGTCTGACGCGACGAGTCGCTGTCGCCCGCAGACGCGACATCGGGAGGGGGGGCGCCTCGCACAATACGACTAATGACTGAAACAAAGCACTTGTTTGTCATCAACGCCTTTCATTATTTCCGCTGGGAATGTTCCAAACAAATCTAATAGGTATCCTAATTATATTAAATACTCAACCCGTCTGTAGTATCTACCTAATGAAAAAAAAACTCAGCACATAAGTACAATAATTAGCGCGTAATAACAAACACACGTCTTTACCCGATAATTTATTGCTCGGATATATATTCTGTATTTTACGAGACTCGCTTTAAATAACTAGTTGAATGATCACTTTATTACCACGAAAGCGACGCCAGTCAGCATGGGAATTTTAATTAAAAACCTCTTGTATTCAGGTTGAGTAATATGATCGACGACGTCACCAGTGCTTTCTGCATGCAATACGCGTGTAAACAATTAATGTCCGAAGAACAATGAGCAAAGTCATTAAAACATAATTCCCATTGTAACGCTACAGTCAAACCGTAACTAACTCGGCCGGCCGCCTTATCACGTAAACCGATGGTTTATTGGCTCGAACACTCTGTCACGCGACAAGCCTTATTTGTACCTAGTGACGTACAATATGACATCTACAAGTTTTTGTGAACCGCGCCTTAATGTCGAAACACGCCCGTGTCCGAGTGAGCACACAGTAGTCTGTTCGGTGTAAGAAAACACATTTCACTGATGCATGCGTCTCGTAACTTACGAACGGCGATGTAGTGAACCGCCGAGTTAGCTATTGCTTGACTTCCCACTGAGTTATTGACTTGCAGCCGTGTATCGCTTGGATTTCTTATTCTAAGAATATTCTACAGATTATTGAGGTCGACTAGATTTACATTGAATACGCCGTATGAAATCTTAAATCAAATTGGCGTGTAGAATGCTTCGGATTTTATATGGGTCGTACCTAATCAATGAGGATAAAAATGCTGGCTCAGATTTTGCAAGATAGGAATTATGGATAGTCATATAACTGACAATAAATTCCTATGCTATCGAAGAGCCAGAGGAAATGGAACAAAAGTTCAAGCGAAGCAAAGTAAAGCTTGCGATATGGAGTATTCCGTACGTAAAGAGTAATTTGCCGGATCCATTATTTAACCATGATTATATTGACATTGCGGGCATCAGCAACAAGAGCGTGCAATTGGACGTGCATTCGTGGTTAATTCCGTTAACGACTTATCTCGTCACAACATGTTCTGTGTCCATTACATTCCGATGGTGATTTGATGTGCGGCCATGATAAATTATGGCATCGGTCAGCGTTGACAACCGCTGCCAGTATGCCCGACGACGCTTGCTCGCAAATTGACTCATCACTGCATTATTGTGGCCCTAATATCCTGCTGTGAACTGTACACCAGTCTCCTTGGCTTATGGAAATGTAGTCAGGTTCAGATGAAGATGTATGAGCGGTCGCTTCACGATGAAACGCTCATTTGTGTCGACAGCGTCTGACGGTTTCTTCAGTGTTAAATACGTTGTCTATTTCACTAACAGGACAAAGATTACGAGTGAGTTTTAAGTCTAATCGGGTGTTTGACAATATCAGAATTGTCACGTACGATTGCACCAATATTTTAACTAACGTCATTGATTATACATGTACAAAATCTACTTAAAGAAAAAAAAACATAAAAGAGATTATGAGACTAACAAAAAACCAAATAGAAATACAACAGTCTATTCGAATACTAATCCCTCCTAAAAAGGTTACAACGTTCCAAACGGTAATTCAATTCAAACATTAAGTTCTCAGAATTATTGCAGTAGACTTCACGAACATTTTGAAGCCTTAATTTATTAAAGTTGAAAGGCTTTCGGTATCTCGGCGAAAATAACGCTAAAAGACTCTTCTAAATATTGGGTTATGATCGCATTATCGTGAAAGAGGTCTGTAAACGAGCTAGGAAAACTGACGGACTGATAAATAAGAGGCAGGTCAGCTACGGGTTATAAAAAAGTCGTTATATTTAGATCGTTTGCCTCAGCTTGCGCGTTCATGTGATGTACATGTAATGTGATTGTAATTGAGTAAGCTCTCGGAATATCTTGATCAAGAAAAATAACTCAATCAAACCTAAAGAGCGGGTTTCGTAGTTGCAAAGAGCGTAATGGGAAATCAAAGCGAACAAAAATTAAAGTATAATACAAACAAGGGTGAACAATTTTGAACAACATTCTCAGGGGTATCGATAAAGCTCGATGTATGTCGGCGACAAGGTGTACCGTGTGACACTTCCGCTTTTTTTTGACATAAAGGACCTGTTTCCTTTGACATATCAACCAGTCGCAGCCCCCTATACCCCGAGGGTATCAGGGTTTCGCTGATCCATTATACGAATAATAACACATCATTCAATTCTATACAATTTCGTACTGCTATTTTTAACCCCTCTCTAACTCTACAACTTACAAATTAACGACATAAAGAGAGCTAATAAACCCTCTCTTCTCATTAGAACCAACAGTTTCAATATGTCGACACGCCATCTCTTCAGTCAAAATAAGTTTAATTTAAGCCGAGATCTTCGTAAAATTTTAACCGGTGGCATGTTGAATTTGACAAGTTACCTCTTAACAGGGACCTTAGGGAGGCATTCAAACGAATTGGGTGGAGTTTAATGTTCCTGATTGTTCCATCTAACGTTTAATATTTTAATGAATTTGAGAATATAAAAGTAGAAAGCGTTTTCGTTCAGTTGTCATCTACAGTATCGGTAACCATTACTTCGTTTGATCAAGGAATTTATGCAGGAGTGCATATGGATAACTTTATACATGAGAAAGGTACTGTAATACCGTAAGGAGAAATTGCTTAATGACGCACATACGAGCATGCAATTTTTCCTTAAGGTATAAATAATGATTGAGCGGTACCCACTTGCGGTATTATCGCTTGAAGTGACGCAGAAAAAGCGTGTTTTGTTTTTAATAACTGTATTAATACCAGGGCAGCTTTTATTATGCTTCATTTTGATTGAGATGGTTATTAACTGATATTTGCTGTATTACTCTTTTTCAAGTTCTAAAGATTTTTAATGGTAGACTGTGATTTTAGATGTGATAAATGAAAGCCACATAATATCATTGAAATGAGCCGTAAAGAGGTAACACAAAAAAACGAAGTTAAAAAGCTTATTCGAAAGCTTTCAAAAGTAGTGCAATGGCAACGCAATAATAAGTCTGGTAATAAAAAGTAAGGTAGTTATGAAACGTTTCAGTAGCTGCTTGTTTTATTTACTCGTATAACGTGTTGGCAGAATGCGGGCCGCGAGAAATTAAGGGTTCGGTGGTACACTTAGTGGGTGGTGGAGCTCTGGTATGATTCCGATAGCAAATACACGTTGATTTAAGACAGTGCTTAAGATTTTTGTTTATTATCTTACTGGTGGTTTGTTTTTTTTTTAAGTGTGTTAACTTATTTTCATTATTTTTATGAATAAACCTCAATTTTTGTTTTCATATCATTGTTAGGTACATTTAATTCACCAGTTTTGGTATTTTTTGTTTGGCATAAAATATGTTGTCTATGACATCAAAAGTCGGTATCTGATCTGCCCTGCGGCATTTTGTTTTTTCTCACCTAACCGTTATTCCGTTGTTTTCTTGTCTATTGCTTTCCTTTCTCTTTCCGAATACAAAGCTATTAAGGGCGGAATAATAGTAACTAGTTAGCAAAATATGCTGCATTCTTAAAAGAAAAATTACGTGCGGTAATCATTAAACGATGTAAGGGGCGAACAGAAAGTGAAAGCGTGGGAAGCATTTAAGAAGCGTCATAGATTCTAACTAAATGTGAAGGTCCAAGATGACTCAGTGGCTTTTCACCAGAAAAACAAAAGACTCACTTGTGAGTATGACACAGAATGATAGAATGGACGCAGAGGGCCCACTTTTGATGAAACACGAAAAGATGCCAAAGCACTTATAAAATATGCTGCACAATATACATATGGTCTGGGATTAGTGTAAAAATGGCAGTTCAGAAAAGCTAAATGTTGGAGATCAAACTGATATCATTATATAGTATAAAACAAAGTTGCTTACCGCTGTCCCTATGTATGCTTAGATCTTTAAAAGTACGCAACGGATTTTTTGATAGAGTGATTCAAGAGGAAGATTTATGTGTATAATACATGCAATTCAATATCAGTACCCGTGCGAAGCTGGGGGGAGAGGGCTAGTATCAAATATGATGTTAAAAACTGCACTTAAAACATTCCAGAAGTAGTGCTAAGCTGAACAGATTAGATTTCAATTAGGCCAAGGCTCCTTATCCAACAGAACATACATTATAGAGTGGGCATACTGTTCAGTAACTTCATAGTCATGAATAGTACAAGATGTATTCGACCTAGTTGCGGAGTCAAGGTTCAATTTACCAATCACGGCCGTAGAAGGCGGTGTGGCCCGTAGTGGTCCACTATTGTTTCCTCCGTTCATTACTAATGGCTGCTCAGACGGCTGTCGATGGTTTACGGAAACTGTTGTGCTCTTAATTGTCTTATGGTCAGTGTGGGTAAATAGTGTCGACTCGTATGGATTGGTTTGTTTACTGGGGATGGTGTTTGTTGGGTAGATAAAATGTATTTCTGTTAGTTGCCAATAAATATTTTTCTAATGATAAAATTGATGAAAACACCCAAAGATCTGTCAGTTGAAATTTGGATATCATGAGATCTGTATTAAGGGCTTTTAGTAAATTGTAGACGATTTAAAAAGTAATTTGTAATCCATCCAAGTTTCTTCGAACTCTGTGAGTCACACCTGTTAAAAACAATGTGTAGGCTGAGATGTCATACGCCCACAGTTAGCCAATAAGGCTCGCCAAGTTCGGGGGCGAGCCTATTGATAGTATTGAAGGTTAAACTTTCGGCTTATTGTCTGTACTAGACCGGAGTATATTGAAACGTCCTTAATAGTATATTACGTAAAGACTATCAGAGGAAACTAGAAAAGCTGTACGTCATGTCATTCGAGCTACCAGTAAAAACGTGACAGTGACAAACTGTGTCCGCTCATGTAGGTTTCCACAAACCCTAAACGTTATTGCTTCAGCCCTGAAGTAGCACCGACGGGCCTGTTTTTACCGCTAGCCTTACTATATCCTAATAAAATAAAAATCCCCCTTCTTTTTCCATCGCCTCCCCAAAACCGCACTCCACAACTCTTGTACGTACTTTTCATATTACGCCTCAGTTTCATTTGGCTTTGTATATTACTCAACTTTTCGCAGTCATTTTTGCATGTTGCACTTTGTGCTCCACGAAATTTTCGCTAATTCTCGTTACTAAACAACTCCGCTTTACGTGCAATGTTGGGCGTAATAGCGTGGTTTATAGACAGAAATGGCGAACTAAGTAAGTATTAAGAAATGTTATGCAAATCTGTCCCAGAATTATGGCTCTCTAGTGGAAGACATTCCTCCGGTTAACAGACTCATTGTCGTAATTACTTTAACTATAATTAGAATTTATACTACGCAACTTAGAATGGGGTGCTGCATGCATAACAAGCAGATAATGTACTTTGTACTGGTACGTTTTAAAGAAAGAAACGAACGCGGAAAATTATTTCACCAACACATTTCTCCGACCTACGGCCGTGATAAATGTAACTTCCGCACATTTCCTTATCAACGTGTTATTTTCATTAGAGAATGCAAATTACGTAACATTTCGCGAGTCGTCACTATGAGGCAACCGCTGGCCTTTGATCCGTCTCGTCTATCAGTCATCATTTACACGTCCATAAACGCGGATGTTTTATTGTGAGCCGTGGTGTGTTCACCCTTGACATTCATTCAGGCTCCCGGCCTTATTACACGGTAACACGGCCCTCGCAAATATAATTTACATTTGTAATCGAGATTACAATGTACGTATTGTTTAAATGGGATACGGATTTTGGGGTAATATCGGGATTTACGAAATAACGACGGTAAACCGTCGCGTATAGAGTTCAGGATTATTTTAATAAGTGAGTAGCTGAACTGGCGCGCGAATGAAAGATTTATGAGGGTACTTCTTCGGTGGTGGTAAAGCCGACGTGGATGCTGAATTACTCTTATTATTTCTGTTAGTTCACTCTTTTATTTCGCTCACCTCTTTGTGCGGCCGCTGTGAAATATGCATGCATGGGAATATGATAAATGTACAGGAAGCTGTGTGAGCCAATGGAGTTTATTCTTCACTGCCTGCCCGCCGTCGTTAGTCATTCCCGCTTTCTAGCCACATCATTATACACTTATTACCTACGGCTGTTGGAGGATTAAGCCTCATTAGTTCTTCATTCTTATTCTCACCCACTGGAGGCTTAACCCTTGAAATGCGCCCCGCAGAAAATTCTTCGTTGTGGAAATTACAGTGACATAATAACATGTTTATTTGTGGATTATATCGCGTGTAACAAACAACATGGCCGATTATTGGTGTGCGTACTGTCTACTTACAAAGTATATTGGCATGAGGCACGGCTCTCAGGACACCGATATGAGGTATTGCCCCCGAGGGACAGCTGGGAATTGATTTCGACGCCAGCCGAGAAAAATGAACAACGTACAAAATATATGTTGCGTGTATCGGGTTAGAAGTAGTGGCGTTCATAAAGAATCGTGTAGGTCGCTCTGGCTGGTCGGCGACTCGACAATTTATGGTCGTTTGACACTGGACGCGTGTTATGCGTTCCGCTGTTCCTATCTCCGCCAGTTACCCACTTATAATCTATTTTCATTGTGCGAGTTGGGGGACGCCGCACCGGGCGGTTGGGGACGAGGGGTGCACCGCCGCTTCTGTTTGCGAATTTTCTGTAATCTTCAACGTGTCTATTCGGAAAATATTCGCCCACCCTTTGATACAAATATCAAAGCCAGGCATTTGCCTTCCTTATACTCGAGTTTCTTTAACATTTGATTCCGTAAACAACGTATTTTCTTTAGAGTTAAGTATAATAATATAATTGTTTCGAAATTATTTCTATAAAATGACTTGTGTTTATGAAAGCTATATCGTGGCGCAACTGCAATCTTTAGATCTAGCTGCTATTGCTACATACGACTTCAGCCGTGTGTTATAAACACAGCCAAGATTGCGTCGAGGGCTTTGTTTACCCGCCTGAAGGGAGAATGCATCTGATACCTGAGTTTTTATAAGAAATAAGTATCTACTTATAAACATACGCTTGTTAGTGAGCAGCGTCTGAAATCCGCTAGTGTGTGATGTGCATACAAATGGGCTGAGTGTTGTCGGCAGACGTCGAACGTGTCCCGGCAGACCTCGAATAGACGTTGATTATATGTAAATTTCAAGAATTACTCGTATTTTCTGCGGCGATGCCATTTTTGATGTAACAGAGGTACTCCAGCACGATGTGGCAACGCGACCGTCTCGGCGTCAAAACATTTATTTATCTCGTTGCATATCGTAGTGTCAATTGTTGCCACACTATTATACGCATTTATATTTTGTAACCCATCTATTCGTAAATGTTAGCATTTCGACACGGGTCAAGTTAATACACATTTTCACTTGTACGATTCCAAATCACAGTAGACAATTAAATGAGTTCCACCTAATGTTTGCATAATATTCGTGACCATTGGTAACGAACCACAACATTTTGATTACAGACAAAAATTAAACATGACTTGTTGGACCTTCTGCGAAACCCATCGCCGCAGATATAACCGCAAGTTCCTGCATAATGCTAAAAAGTCCGTGATACCGCATAACATTATGACGAATGACTTATTAATTTGGTAACAAAACAGTAACGAATGTGTCTACGTACAGAAACCTTTTTACTACTTTTCTTTAAATAGCCTCTTTCATGATACAAGGAAACTCGGAATGTTTATTAAGATTATTTGTTGGCTTACATAAACTGAATGCCAACCTAAAAAACTTTACAACCTCATCCACGTAAAGGTTAACCTAGAGAGGTTCGCATTCGGCTCTCCCCATTGTTGTAATATGGTAAATTATTCTCGGACAGGATTATTGCTCGGTGGGAGTCTAAATCGTGGCTATATCGCAACCGAGCTATATGTAATAACCCCGTACTCGTACTAATATTCATTTTGAACAACCCAAAATGTTCAGACCATGAAACGAAATTATGACGAGTTATCTACTTTTTATGACAAGAGTTGTAACAAAAGATTCCTCAGCGCAATGCTGAAAGGAATGAAATATGTTAGTGCTGGGATCAACGTGAAAGAAACTTAGTTATTTATTGACGAGGAAACAAACTGCGAGGGGCTAAGGTATTGCGAATTACCTCAAGATTACAGAAGTTGCTACGAAAATGTTCTTTTCTAACTCATTTAATCCGTTTGCGAGCTGCAATAGATATACATCACCCCTTATGATTGGTTTTACTCGTTGTTTTATGTGGTCGGTGCAAGTTCTTTTTGTCTATTTTCATTAGTTCTTCCTTTATTCCGTCTTTAATGATAACTTATGTTCTTTCCGGAGTCTCTTCTTCTCGTGGCTTCGAAACTTTTGTGTCGTTATTGATTTGTGTGTCTATAACTACACATGTAACTCATGTTTTCTTTGTCGTTAAGTAATTTGCTGTTTCCCAAACTGAAACTATGTTTTCCTTCCTGCAATATCCAATAACACACATCCCTCTTTGTATCGGAGGTTGTCCATTGATTGTCTGTTCATTCTGTGTTTATGCAGTCGGTCGTCTGCATACAAAATAAAGCGTCGTTCGCCTCCGCGCCATAACCAAAGTACTGTGATAGAAAACATATAAAAATAACTCCTTAAAGTGGATCCCTTTGTTTAGCAAATGGTCTGAGCTTTTGAACATTTGCTTCTTGTACCTTTTAGTCGTAAAGGGAGAATGCAATACGCCTGTTGATCGCTCTGCACAGAATTTAGTGCGTTTTAACAGTTGCGGAATGAGCCTCTTTTTGAGAGCAGAAGATTTTGTGGCTTTTCTTATGGTTTAGCAATAGAACTTTAAAGGTTTCGTAACCATACTTTGCTGAGATTCAAACAGCAATTGGATATGGTTACCAAATAAATGCCAAGCAAATTCTATAGGCATCAACGCTTAAAGTATTATCCAACTTAGAAAGTTGTGATTGAAAACAGTTTTTCACTATCAAAGGTCGTCGGAGGCGGAAGCTATGGATGCTCCGTGTATCCAAGTACTTTTATAAATTGTGTATAACACGGACAAGTGTCGGGTGTTGTGAATAAATCGCATTAACTTCCTTATAGCGAGGGAAAGGCCTCGAGACGTGTCGTCGTGGATCGCATTGACCCGCTTAGGTTACGTTTCGCGGTGAGCTGCGACCTCGGGCTGAACAAAGACGACGCGTGCCCCGCATTCTGCTCATAGTGCTCATCACTACTCCACAAATACATTTATAACTTATACAATATTTACGAGGAATTAAACATTATTTTCTGTTTCCTGCTTGGAAAAGACGATGGTTTCTCTTAGTCTCAAACTGTGAATTTTCCAAGACAGGTAAATCATTTCTTTGAGAATATGCAGTTCCAGTGCTGGTACTCTCCATTTAACTAGACTACTAACTAAATTAAAGAACCGACTAAACGCAAACAAAAGGATACCAGAAACAAGATTTGGAATAAAATAACAACTAACTCGACCAATTTATAAACAAAAAATCAATCATCCAAACTTTTTGTTATGACAACAATTCACCTTGTTCAGTATTTGTTGATAAATTTGCTCGCTGCAGGCGTCAACGCGATCAAAAGTCAGTAAAATGTTTGTTGATATACGATTGAGATTGACATTAAAAACGGAAAAGCTATCGGAGGCACGGGATCTGAAGTCAATGTTAGGAATTTAACGCCAACAGAAGATTTACTTGAGAATAAGTAAATGAATAAAGTATTGAGTACTTTTGAAAAACTTGAAAAGGACGAAACGAATGTTGAAAAGGAGATACTGACTGACATATCAACGCATAGCCAAAACTATTGGGACTGCGAGTGTGAAATTGTGCACTAGACTTCCTTTTAAGACGCAGACGAGCGCTGAGAGAGAAATTTCCAAAAAAATTCTGAAGAAACAGAAACAGTTGTCCAAAGTTATTATAGAGAAACCTAATTTGACATGGGTGAAGCCGCTAAACAGAAGACAGCATACTATAAGCCTTTACAACTGTCAAGGTTTATCTGTCGGTCACGTACAAACCTTGACAATTATCAAGGGTGAAAACATGTTTCCCAAACTTGTCTGTTTAGAGGTGACCGATACTGTTTCATTTGATTCCAATACAAACATGCAAATTGTAGCTATGAATTACACTACGTTGCTAACCGTTTTTAATATTTAATTACGCTCAAAGAGCGGAACGATGCGGCATGAACATTATCTGTTATTCCAGTTAGTAGGATAATGCCCGAGGGAAGGCCAAAAATAGTGGTTCGGAAATTGTATTAAGTTTGAAGTTATATATACGAAAGTATTTCGTAACGATAGTAGCTAGTATCGGGTCGTCTTTCAAACCGCGTGGGTTATCATGTATCGATCTAGTTTGAAGACGCTGAAGTATTGGGGGCTTACTATGACGTGATAAAATGTCAAGCGAGAAAAAGGGATAGAGCTATACATCCTATATCACTCCATTCTTTTAACAATTCTGTTTAGATAGTATAACGAATCGCGTTAACAGCTCGTGGTTAAGGCCTCAGATTCTCAAATAGCCGTTGTAACCTCATTAATCGCTTTAAATGGACTTTTGAAAACAAAACAAACTTTCCAGAATGATACTAATATAATCGTTTGCGCAAATATAATTCGTGTAATTATCGACAAAGCAGTGCGCGTCGCCCACGAGCGCGTGCGCACGTGTCAACGGCCGCAGGTGCTCGCGTCATTGGCCAGCACTGGCCATTGTTCTCGCCGCGCCCCCCACACTCCGCCACCAGACCGCTCATATAAAACTACCCTACAAGCAATCAGGGCTACCACTAATGGCAGCTGATCGACTCTTAATCTTTTTATTTTACCTTAACTTTAGTCTCAAACAAATGAAAAGGTTTTTTACACAGGATGTCGACTTACACCACACACCACCTGGTGACTTTTATTTGTTCAAATATGATCAATGTTCAACTACAAGCATATTATTTATATTAATGATCGGCCATGTATAAAAGATTAGCTATTTATTCATTCACACAGGTGTGTAGTAAACACCGAAGCCAATGATAGTAGAAAAACTTATTAGCATTGAATCTATAGAGGGCGTGGTTAGCCAATCTACCGCAAAAACCACTTCATACTAAAAATAACCAGAATTTACCGGTCATCAGTCAGAAGGATGCAGTGATTAAGATAATAATTACAAATTGTATCTGATGTCTGAGTTCTTTGACCTGCAATATAACCCTCCTAATGAACTTCCTTTAGCAAAGGACAAAAAGGCACATACGGTAAAATGATTAATTGGGTCTTTTACTACTGAACATAAAGATGAATTAAGTAATGACAGTGGCGAAGGACTTGAAAAACGTAGCGTAAATAATGACGGGTTAGGTGGTGATCAAATTGCACATTGTAGTGGCGAGTGGCAAGTTGACAGCCAGCGATTTGTGGGCATCAGTAACAATTTCCCCTGCGATAAAGGGGAATCGTTAGCAGCTAATCAATTTTATGACACTAGCAATAAACATAAATGCGAATACACCTCAAACATTGCAATAGAAGGTTGTGAAAATAATGGAGGATTTCCGTAAGATAATTATGAACTTTCTGGTACCGGAAATCTAAAAAGTATGCCAACATAGAAATTAACATCATTAGGATTATCGATGATCAAAACAACAACATGTATTCTATACCTTTGATTTTTCACAAGCTCGTAAAGGTGATATATCGGATTTGAATCAACAATGGCTTACAATACAGTAACGGTGTATTTGTTGGGTGAATTCGACACGCGCGCCGATCCGCCGTGGTAGCTCCCGACTTGCATTGTGCGCCCGTCTTCTTTTGTCGAGGGTCTACTCCTCAATATTCAGTTGCCAATGTTACCATTCTTACTAGATTTTGAGGATGTAGGTTGAGAACTTGGCTGATAACTAGATTTGTTGCTCTCCGCAGAATTGTGCGATGCTGAAGTTTGCTCTTTGTTTTGAAGCGTATAAGTTTCTGATACTCGTACGTAACTTTGAGAACTTAAATAAGTAAGGATGCAAGCACGTGTAATCTCTGCTTAATCTTAAGTTCATGAATGCAAATTAATTCTTTATGTGTGAAAACTGCATAAATATCTTTTGTTGAATAGGAATTATACACATTAAAAGATTTTTGTTTAAGCAGTTCATCATTAAATATACAAAAATAGTATACAAAGCTGTGATGCTACGCTAAATAAATGATAGAAAAGCAAACAAGACAAGATATCCATTACAACAATTTTAGTCAAATATTCCTGTCTCCTTCGCCAGAACCCCACTTTCTATGGCAGCCGTACGAACGTTAAGTACTTCGCTGTCAAAATTCATATTGGACTTCTCTGTCTTATTAGCAGCTTTGAAACTTTATAACTCCGTTGTTGATGGAGATATTTTAAAAATTCTTTCATATTGTGTTTCTAGAACTAAATATGATTTAACTTCGCTCTTTGCTGGTTTAATGTCTAGATAGATAAATCTGTCTAGCCTTTTCCTCGACGATGAGAATTTTGGAGTCGGTTTCCAATCTTATAGAATGCAGCTGAGTTTTAAATTATTGTTTTATACCATCTAATCATTTCAGTCGAAAGACAAAGACAAGACTGTTGGACATAGACCTTCCTCAAGTGTCACCATCGGATTCGCGTGATATTTGGTCTATATTTGATCAAGAATCCTGTATTCTTGACTTCGGAATAAAAAGCTTTCCGCACGACTAAAGCTGAGTTCACCAAGGCTGCGTCTAGCAAAAGAAATCTTAAATAAAGTAACCAAGCATCGATTCTTTCACACGGTATCCGTTCCCATAAAAATAAATATCCAGTTATAATGCCAGCTACCGAAAAAATACTCGAGTTATTGCTGAGAAGATTATCTTGCGGTGTTTTTTCCTCTAATCCAATAAGGTGGCTGGATTGCACCGATACGTGTATTGAGCTCGGGAGCTTTTGAAGCGGTGCTTGGAATAAAGAGTGTGACATACTGGATAGGTATGATGTTAAGTGATATTGATGCTTCCTCTAGGCTTATAAGATCTTGGAGTATTAAGACCCTATATTTTTATTTTGCTTTTATCAATATTAATGTTTTAATATGTCTGTTTGTATCACCAGCATAAATGGTAAATAAGTGAAAAGACCGCGAATATCAAATTTTCTCATTTTTGTGGACCTCTGTGTCAAAGTTGTAGATATGTTATATTAAAATATGATTTGCGATCACGTAACATGTGTTTATTTACAGAAAAATTCTTAAAATCATAAGTACAACCCTCTCAGTTGGTCTAACCCTATTGAACAGCTATTTCATGAAAAAGTAATTCAGTGCGGTTAGTTATAAAATCAGAGAATTTTATCATTTATAACTTAGTAAGGCCATATCTACTTAGTAAAAAAAGACGTAAGAAAATTTTAATTGAGTGGATAACCCTTGCGCTTGTTCGTTAATATGTTATGTGACATCTTTCCGCTAAATACTCGTATTTGTTGTCATCGCCACCGTGTGTTCCTTTTTATGCGTCGTTTTATCATTAAATGAGATTCAGTTATGAATTTTATGATCAGCTCTTGTTAGTGAATCGCATTAGCGGTTGTAAACTGGTAGCGGGTAATGGGAAATAGTAAATTGACCAATCACATGTAAGCATTACCTACGTGCGTGCGAGTAATTGAAGATATTCCGCACTCGTGCGCACTCAACTAAGAGATGGCCTCAAAATAACCAAATCATCTTGTTTATTGAATGTTATTCTAATCCAATTACGTTGCGAACAGCCTGAGATTTTTTCCCATGCATTCTTTAGAAAATACTTGAGAATATTTGATATGGTTTCGATTAGACTATTTTGATTAGTACATTCCATTGAAGAGCTTAGATTCATGTGGTGCTTAATAAATTCAAAATGTAATGGGTTAGTAGAGTAACCCAAATTATTGTCCTAACATACATATAAGTCATTTTCATAATGATGGGCCACGTTCCTCCATTAACCTCCAATAATGGCGGGATTAACTTAACGATATCCGTCCCAATAACACAACCGTACAACAAAGAACTCCATTATTTTCTACTTGCACATAACACAAACACTATAAAACTTATTCTATAACTTTACTGATAGAAAAAGGTGAGGTATCTATTTAGAGGGGACTATATGGATCAGTGCGCAATCTAGGCGTCGTAACTTGGACTCCTTTGTCCTGATCGCAATCTCCATAAACCAGCTAAACACCTAGCCGAGATTCCCCTCACGAGTCCCCCGGGTGGCAGGGGGAACGGTACCCACCCCCTTCTTTTAGTTATACGGGAGTTAAAATGCCTTATGATTCCGAGACTTTCCTCACTGAGATGATGTTGGTCTTTTATTAATCCATAAAAATCTTGAGAAGCCATAAACGTTGACACCAAACAATAATTACTTAGTCTTGGAGACTGATGCTTAGATGAAACAGAATAAGCTGTTAAGATAAATTAAACAGCGTTAAAGGCCACAAGACTGCCACGCGATGCGATACGAGGCCGCATCGCAGGCGGCTGCGATGCGAATTGCTGCGCAGCGATTCCGTGCGACAAAGCATCGTATTAGTTGAACATTTTATATGTGATGCGATTCGAATTCGCAAGGTGTTGCAATACGTCGTCGGAGCGCAATTTTGTATTTTACTTTCAGGAACACATTTTTTGTTTATGCGATTGTGCCTATTATTATTGTCAGTAGTTTAATTTAGGATAGTGTCAGTAGTAGTTCTTTGGATTATAATTAAAAGTACTAATAAAATGTTTTCCTTTGTTCCCAGGCCCACCATCTCGGCGAGAGAGCGAGTTCAAGAAGCCGTCACACGCCCCACAGAACGGCGTGCGCCATCACCGCCCCCATATCCCACACAACAAGGTAAGCTCCCCCGACTATATCTATTAACTATATGCTTTAAAGCTCTAACCACCCTGCCACATGCCAATGTATTTATATGCGGTGCGACGGGATTTTATATGTTGTCCTCTGGATGTTATGCAACCCTAATTAAACTTATTGTCTTAATCGACTGCAATCGGTTTATAGACTGCATACATTTTTCGTAGCTGAACTGATTTAAAAATACATTGAGCAGCTCGAACACAGTAGCGAAAATATGATTATTATCCAATCAGTGAATGGCCCATGATAGTATTTATTTCTTTACAAATATCCGGTTTAAGCCGTTCTCATACATATGGAAAAACTAGAACACAATAATGTTGTAGGGTTATGATAAATAAAAAGCGACACGTGTCTCGCGTTCAAACGCGCCAGATATACTCGTTATTGCGCTCCTGGCGAGAATCGAGAAATATTTCGTTACAACTGCTTATCGGTACACAATGGTGTTTATAGTCAAGCTGTACGCTTTACAAAGCAATATCAACCAGGAAAATGTTGTGTTATCATGAAACTTTTTAAATTCCCCACCAAACTCCGTCGCTTCAGGCTCCACCATCTTTTGTGCTGGATCGCTTTGCTTCGCTGAAATATGCTTAACGACAATACAACTTTTTCCTGGTTTAACTCTTTAAAAACCCGTTTTATTATTGTGATGCCTTATCTAAGCTTTTGTTTAGATTTATAATGGAAGCAAGCGCGTGTTAGAACTCACATTAATACTTATGGTCACAGTCGTAGGGCTGATTAAGGGGGTCATACGAAGCGTGACCGGCCTTTTCACGTCTCATTTCAAACTTCTCATGCCGTAACACAGCCACATCTTGGACTAGTTAATTCCTGGCTGAATTATTCATCAGGCGTACATTGTAATTAAGTTTAATGTGGTTAACTCCAAAACGGCGCTAGCAACTTCGATCACTCGGGGAAACTTGCTATATGTACATACGTTGATGAATGGCAGAATACATTTGATACCGAGAACTTGTGAGTTAGGAAATCAGACGGAACCTTCGAATGTGGTATTGTTACCTTACAATGTAAACGTACAAACGGTAATAAAACCAATGTAGTATAGGACCTTCTAACTAAGCACAATTTAGACGAGTAACGAGCCCAGATTCCGTCTTCAAAACGAAACAAATCCAATTCAGAGACGTCGTTTAAGAAATCCCAAAACGTAATTCTATTAAGTGGGGAGGTGGATAGAATATTAATGTATATTTTTTGGTGCAGAGCGACGGTTCCGGTTCAACGGGAGCCCCGCACAGACCGCCTCCAATCAGGATACCCAACGGTATCCAGTCACAGGTCAGTCTGACAAGGAGTCCTTAGCTCGCCTCGAAATATTCATTGCTTCTTTCATTTCATATTAACATCTCTCATTCATTGCTTCTGTGGATAGTCTCATCAGCTCTTCTTCAATCCGGAATCGGGTTGGCATCATTACAATCATCTTTAATCACAACTTACCTTTCATAATCATCGGTCTGTTGATACAACTTTTTGTATTCGCCGTCCGTAAACTATCCGATATCCATTTCATTCATCGCCTGATTGACGTCTACAAATCTGGCAATTAGACGAAAAACTATGGTTACGACATCCAATAAAAAAGTTCAATATTGCACTTTAGTGATTTCATATTCTCCATTTATTTGTTAAGTATTGTCAACACCTTGGTTGGACTAACGATCGTCGCGTGCTAAAGCGGTCCCCAGGCAAACATCAATGCTGTCAATAATTAAACGATCGTCAACTTTTTTAGTTTTTACCAAGCAGTTTTTATTTGCTTCATAATTTATTAAGACTTCTTAGGAATTACAGTATACAGTCTTTTGTTACTTATTCATTCTAACTATGGGGTGGTGGTATATAAAAAGTGATTGCTGAAGTCTGTTCTCTAATGAAGTCATTTTCGCGTTCAAAAATAAATCGTAACTAGAGGCAATTTTCTAGTAACTTGTCTACTATTCTTCGGCTAATCTCATCCGCTGTTGTGGCAGTGTAAATATTGTAGCAAATATTGCTACAATGTTACTTTACGGTAATGGTTATTGGATTAGATAGCCGCAACTACAAGGAGTCCAGAAGCTTACCCCGTAATGTCGAACATTTTGAACTTTGAAGTTCGCACCCACACGTTTGGCACAATGTTATTCGCGCCTCCAACACTTCAAAGGTCAACAAGTGGGAGTAGTATCCTGTATAGTGACAAAAAGACCTGTGTGGTGTCAAAAAGCCTTCTATAACTTGACGAATTTTATATAAAAAGCGTTTAATTGTTTCTTGGTGAGGTGTAAACAGGGTCATGGTATTGGTTACAAAAGGGGCTCTTGCGTGACTTGAATTGGTGATCAAATAAATGAAAATGTTGCCATTACGACTAGTGTTGTCGTAGGTCGACAGATTTTGAATGAATGACCCGTTTTATTGGGCAACCCTATTTGGGTGAGCTCCAAAACTTGGCTGTAATGCCTTAAAGTGTAATTATTATTTTTTTCTTTGACATGCGAATTTGAGCCCTATGTCAGCTGTTTTGTTTGTTAATGTATATTATATCAGGGTTATTTTATTTGAGCGGAAATGAAACGGAATTTCTAGTAACAATGTAGGTAATATGAGAGCTTTTTTAACAGAAGCTTCTACAGTCCCTTTTCCTTTGTAGTTCGTAGCAGGCGTTCTCCGAACAAGACAATTATTTATCTTCAATATTGTGTACATAAAAAGAATATTTAACCTTTCTTTGTACTAAAACAATTCACTGTCGGTACCGTTCTTCAGAAACGATTGACACTACCCAATAAACATTCTCTCTTTTTTTTCCAATTGACTTGGCGCTGTGTCGTGAAGCGACGGAAAAAGTTCTTCGAATTGAATATTTAAGGTCCCCGGCAGATTCCTTCAACAGCAACAATACAATACATTTATTGCCGTAAAGTCGTAAATCATACAAGCATAGTCGACCGTAAACGGGCCCTAAATTTAATCGCCCGGCTTCGCTAAGGAGGCATAATGTATTCTCGTAAAAGTAGTTTTATTCTTGCCTGTGCAAATTTGTCCAATCTTTTATGTGAGCAACGCGCCTTATCTCGTTAGCGTGTGGCTATGTGTCGCGGGATGTTGACTACCCCTGTTTTCACCCACATGTAAATTATAAACTGGAAAACGTTAACGGGGCAGTTGTGATGTCACAATATTTCGTGCTTCCTCTGCGCACAACTGCCCACAATTTCCCCGTGGGTGGGTTCTGCCGTAGATTTAAATGCAGTACGGAATCCGGACAACAATTACATACATATTTATATACTTTTGTCTGCATCTGACAGCACTGCAGTTCAATATCGAGACCGTTTA
Source organism: Mythimna loreyi (assembly GCA_029852875.1). NCBI lineage: Eukaryota > Metazoa > Arthropoda > Insecta > Lepidoptera > Noctuidae > Mythimna > Mythimna loreyi. The sequence goes on along the minus strand of CM056795.1, from coordinate 9,307,280 downwards.
AATAAAATGTATTCGGTAAATCGGTACCTACTATTTTAATGCTGCAGGATTTACTTTTTTCTAGCTTGGGGTTTACGTACGGGTTTTCTTTCATAATACATATTGCCATTATCTTCATCATCATCATTGCAACCAAAAGATGTCCATTGTTGGATATAAGCCTTCTCCAAGTTGTCACAACGATCGGTCATCCGCATCTCGCATCCATCAGATTCCCACGAGCCTCACTAGCAGTGCTATTCTCTATGAAAACAGTCTTGAACGCTGCGCTGGTCACTGGAACGAAATTGGTAATTAGTACATTGGACTTTCAATCCAATATTTATAAACAATAGGTTAAAAATTCAATGTGCCATTTTGGGTTCCGTTGCTGTGGCCAGCGCTGCGCTCAAGGCTGTTTTCTTAGAGAATAGCAGGGTAGGTCATCGGTCCACCTTGGGGGAGGCCTTACAACGCTGCTTCCATACAACGCTGGACCCATCGGCCATCTGTTCTGCGAGCAATATGCATTGCCCACTGCCATTTTTTTTTTAATTTTTTTTTTTATGGTAGGTGAAAATCATCCAATGACGAAACCCGCTCTTGGGCGGAGCGGGAGACCAGTGTCAGACTCTTACTGACTAAAAAACCTACCCCGTACCTTCCTTGCCTTATTTCTGGAGTCGAGGTAACAGTTTGCACATACCCTCTAGTGCCCACTGCCAGTCTTCGACTTCGACGAAGATTCTTCGACTTAAAAACCTCACAATGTATTCCAAAATATTAATAGTTGTGTTATTTCCTTTACAGAATGCTATCGATAGCAGTCAACCGCCAATAGAAAGTATTTTAAAGGTGCGTATGATTTTCTACGGCTGCATAGTATCAGTGTTATTCCTGATGTGAATTAACGCTGTTGCTTGTTGTAGGAGATGAAGTCTCTGCCGACGCCGTTGTCTGTGATAGCTGCGACGCCCAGGAAGGAATTGGAGAACAAATTCATCTTCAATCCTTACACAAATAAGGTAAGACAGACGTTTCACTACATAATTATAAGTATCAAATTTTACATTATATATATTTTCTGTTTATTTATTTGCTATACATATTTTTAACATTTTTAAATATTTTCTAAATCATTTAAAAATACAAAAAAATAGTAGCCCGCCGGTGTCGGGAACAGGATCCAAGCTACCGGTGGTTAGGATATAACTGAATATTCCTACGAAAACATTATTTTTGATATCTAACTTGTTTATTTAAAAAATGAAACCGCTACAGCAAGTACGATATAAGGCTCAGTTCATACGAGCGCCACCACATGGCTACCGTCCAGTATCAGTAGGCATAAACTCAGCCTTGGCTGCGAAAACTAGGACACAGCAAAACCTTGACACTGATTCGTTAAAATATGACATAAGAATAAATTGCACATTCTCTGACTACAATCGCTTACGTAATCTTAGGGAAGTAGCGATAAAACAACGCCAACAAAATTAATTAAAAATCTACAAATTCGCAAAACACTCGGGAAATATGAAAACAATTATAAATGCAAATTTCAAGTTCATGACTACGCTAAAACGTTTGTGTTTACGTTTGTATGCTTACCGCGCAAGGTCGCACCTAAACAAACGCGCGAAAAATACGCGCAAGCGACCATAATACATAGTGTCAGAAGACAATTGATGCTACGCTTTGGTATCGTCGGAAATATCTCAAGAATATTCCTTCTTAACGTTCCTAGACAACTGAATAAATGTAACTGTTACAAAATTTTAAAAATATCTTGTAGTGAACAGCTACGCACCGATCTGATCTGTTTGACAGCTCATTTTTTGTACCTATTTGAAGCGCCACCTGCGAGCGTCCAGAGAACTAATTTGACTAATATTGTATGCGGCGCGACATTACCAGTTTTAGTACCGCAGACACTCGCTACAGTCACCGTGACCGACAGCGCCAATATGGCGAATATCAATCGTGGATAAAAGCACTTTGGCGGTAGCCAGTCCAGTGTGATAAATAATAGAGATCAGTGGTTTGAAGGCAAAGTTCGTGCAGTGGTTGAGCTATAGGCTACTGCAATGCTCGTTACGGCTTCGAATCCTTTCAAACATTTCTATGGCTCACAGCCTACATATAGCTATCCCGCGTCTCGGTAACTGAGTTAACATGTTTGTGAACGCACCCACGATACGGGAGTAATTCCTAGTATGAGCCAACGTTGTTTTTTACCTCGAAAATTTTGATTGGATGCGTTTTGCGTAGGCATCGTAGTCATAGACTTTTTATTGGCATAGCTGGTTAGCAACGTGTAGTGGCACTTACTAGAAGTATGGCCATTGATTGAGAAATATTTTTAGTTTTATCAAATATTATTATTTCTTATTTTTGTATTTTTTATAACCTACTTTGTATCCCACTGCTGGGCAAACGCCTCTCCTTTCTCCCTCCAAACTTCTCTGTCTAGAGCGTTCTCTGGCTAAGTTTGTCCCGGGAATCTGATTAGATCGTCAAACCATCTTCTTTCTTCAATATGTTTAAAGGAAAAGAAGCTAGAACTTTTTTTTTTATTTGGGAAATCATTCAAAGATTTCTCTCGCTCTAGAATCTAGCGGAAGTGCGTGTCAGACTTTTACTGACTAAAGCCCACTCCTATGTTTTTTCTTTGCCTGGTGTCCCCTTTCTGACAACCTAAGGAAGCTATAACAGCTGTGCCTATTTATGCAAAAGTCGTAACGAAAAAATTAATGTCTTAAATAGGCTTACGGGTTATATTACGGACAGCAATACTGCCAAAATGTATGTGTAATCCTCATCACGACGATAAAAAATATTAATTTTATTCAGGGAGACGGGCCCTAACATACCACTTCAGTCTTCAAACTGAAAGTACTCTTAAGACACAGACTAAAGAGTCGAAATTACATTGAATAAACTTGATAGAATTCTGGAAGTGTAGACATTTTTCGGCATATTGTCAAAGATATATGATCAAGTCTGTTTCATATCACTTTTAGTACGTAACGTTTGCGTTACTTTAACTTGAATTAATATGTATGGCGAAGAAAATAAACTCGTTTTCATTGTAGTGTGAAACAATAATACTTGATCTTCATTTTTTAATACGTTTTTATTAGACGAACGCAATCGAAACGAGCCATTTATTGTGACAACTTGACTGAAGTGAGCAGCGCCATCTATCGTTAAACTCAACAACTACAAATACGCAAGTTTTGTAAATATTTTAGTTTACTACACCACAGATTATGGAACTGATTGTGTTTTCACTAGAACATCTGGTTTTAAATCTAGACTCAGTATGTAGGTAATGGTAAACATTGACGCAACGCGGAAAAAACATATTTTCTTCCAATATTTTTATACGCTATGGCCAGTCGTTTAAATCTTTCCAAGATAAACTTTATTAGAAGTGAGCATCAATATTGTGAAGGATCATACACACTGACGGAATAAAACTTGTAAAATTTACTAGGATAAACACATTTTTTCAATAGATAAGTTAAGCTTTAAAAAACTTTTTCAGGGAAAACATACATAAAATACCTTTAATAACATTTTCCTTATTTTCTTAGTTGCAACATTTACTTAATAAGTATACATAGTTAACAAATAACACTTTTTCAGGTCCAAGAGAATCCTCAGTTGGCCGCCAACGATCTCAAAACACCCCTACCTAAACCCGGTAAGTGTGAACACAACTTCATCTATAAAAAAAAAACTGTGTTCGATTTTCAAATAAACTGTTTGACTGAATTTTTGGCGGGATTCCTTCGATTAAAATTTATTTATTTATTTATATATTACATCCTGGAGGACTTACAGCTAAAACTACATAAAAATAGAAGCCAACATAAACTACTGAAAGCCAATTACAAGTCCTCACGTATAGTGACAGACTTAAAATTGAGAAGTGAGCATATCAAAATTTTCACAGTGGTTACAACAATTCAGTGGCGGTTTTAATTATTCACAAATTGATTTCTAATGGATATTATAATATGTATATAATTGGTGTAATTTTGTATATCAAATGTCTGTGCAACTGCACAATATGTGGTATCTTTGAAATAAGAGCGATTTGGGTAAAATTAAGCTAAGAATTATTGTAATGTCCGTCCACAGCAAAGCTTACAGAAAAGGTGACCCGAGACATTTGCTGCCAAATACTGAAAAAAAAAACATTACAATGTGTTACATCCTCTTTCTAATGGAATTCAAACTTCATTCTTTCTAAAATTGATACTGGCTAACAGTGGCGTGCCTAGGGTTTCAATATAAGGCAAGCCCAAAAATTTTAACCGATTTCAAAAAAAGAAGGATCAGTTGAGGACTGAGTATGTAAATACCTACCTATGGATCATCGCAATTTTCTCATAAAGTACTGGTTAGGTTAGTTGCAATAAATTAAAAGTGAATTAATCCATCTTCTTTCCTCTTTTTTCTTCAATTTCACTCACTGAAGGCACGCTAGTACTAGATTGAATATAATAAACATATCAGTAATTGCATACCTCCGGTGGCTTTGAAAAAATCCATTTGGTTTGCTTCATTGCTTGAGGAAACAAAGTTATGGTATAGTTAAAACACGATACACTAACTTTAACAATTCGGGAAAGGCATATTCTAGGTTATTGTCATGATTGAAATCAATTAATTCCAAAACATTACGATCTTTTAGGTCAGGACTAGAATACAAGCAAATCAATTACGTTTTTATTGTTTTTTTTTTGTCGTAATAGTTTGCATAAATGTCAAATAATGAATCTAATCCCTCTGTAGGAAAATGTGAGTAATTTATATATACACTATGATCTATTAAAGACTGAGAAATACACAGATTAGGCGTCGGTTTTAATGAAGAAATTAACTGTTTTTTCTGAGCAAAGTTTAAAGATTTTACCTTATCTTCGCCAATCAAAACTTGAACGAATTTTAAATCCTCACAAGGTACAATTACCTCCATTGTTGTAGGTAAATCACCAAAACAGTTACATATAACACTGGGAAAATCTAAGAAAACACATAAAAAACTTCAACAAAATAAAACTGAAGTTAGTTGCACTCGAGTGTCAAAAACTATTTACGCAAAGTTCCAGTGTTGTCATTTATGCAAAAAAAGTCGCTAGGTATATGAAAAATCTAGCTAAATTCGCATTTTTTTTATTTTTAAGTTAACGCTTGAATATTTAATTTCGTTATTTTAAAAAGCCGCTAGTTTTTACTGTTACTAAATCTTAAAAAAAGTCTCCAAACTCGTTAAACATCTCCAAGATCTCACAACGTTGCTAAAACGGCAACACTAAAGAGTGACAAGCTGACAAGGTCACGCATTTGCGTGCAACTTCATGCGCAAGCCAGGCTTAAATCTTCTATACTGATCGATTGGTAGACGCAAAACGTCCTAAGTACTTATACGGCACATTGCTATGAGTGCGAAAGAGACATTGAAAGCCCGGTAAAAGCCGGTAAGTGTAAGCGAGATAGCTATATGTAGTGCCGAGTGTGCGCGAAGCGCGCGAACAATCACGATGTGTAGTTTAGTGCAGCATAGGTAGATAATAATTTGTGTTATTTTGATAAGAATTAAGCGCGCGAACTTTTAAATAGTTCGGGTTTGATATTGATTCTTATCGAGCATTTTAGTAAGGCATGCCGGGCTTTTGGGCTTGTATGAAGGGACCGCCACTGCTGGCTAAATGCAAAAACCGAAGCCAAAACTAAAAAAAAGTTCCTTACTTCATTAAGCCGCAAGAGGACACCAGTGTCCACACACCTATTGTATTTTAATTGTGTCTGTAATTACAGCAGTCAAAAAGTTAATTCACCATTGGAGAGAGTTGTATAAATTAATAAGTATTGATTTAATTTAGTTGTGGAAACAATACATCACTACATTATTATTAGTTCCTAACTAAATATCCTCTGCGGTCAATTATGTGGATTATCGGTTATTCAAGCTTGGCTCTACCGACCGTTTGGCGCGTTTTCCTGTTTCGCCATTAAATTACATGCATATTAAATTCATTGCCCCTCTTCCGCCAGTCGGTGCCATCTTTGTTTTTCTTTTTTTTTTATAGATGTGTAGCTATGATCGTGACGTCCAATGTTAAGGGGCAGATATACGATAACGAATAAAAGTCGAGCTAGCGTCACTTTCAGCGCATCAAGATTATTCAAATAATAATTTGTCCTTCATTTCTCAATCACAATACGAATAAAAATCGTGTATCAAAAGATTGTTAATTCAATTATCTTACAATACCTACTCAATACTCAAAACTTTTAGTTTGTGAAAGTTTTATAAAAATACATCCCATTGCCTGTTCTTAGCTTTTATATAACTGAAAGTAAATCACACAAAGTTCAATGAAAAAAAAATGTAAATATTCACATATCAAATTATAAGGACAATTTTACATACCTACTTATATATTTTTTTCAAAACATACCTACTTGTCGTTTAGAAGTGATTTTCGTTTTAAAATAATCAAAATTCGTATATCTCCCCCTTAAACCTTCAGTTTGATCGACATTTTCTTTCATAAATATTTACGTGTGTTGTATTCAGAGAATGCTCTCCATATTCTCATTAATTTCAATCGATTACTGATACGGAATGTTTTAATAAACATACGAGATAAATGCATTAATGCCTCGCATCAAAAGAACGGATATCCTGTTGGATGTTTAGAAAATAGTTATTAGATATTAATTATAATATAGTATTTTATTGATTAAATTATCGCTGATATAATGGGTGATCAATTGAAGGAGATATCGATGCAAACAGTAATCGATCCGAGAGATCATGGATAAATGAGATGGCTCAGCGTATTGTGGGTACATGGAATTTCTATTACCAATAAAGGACGATGTGTGAAGGCTCGATACAAAGTAGTTCATAGTACCGATAACCTCCTCAGACTAGTTCGACGTCCGCACACCGCTATGCCTAAAATGACGGTTCTCAAACACGATAAAAACTCTATTTCATCCTAGCAACCCGCTAATTGGCTCATAACTTCACCGACGCACTCGACGACCAATGAAAAAGACGGAAAAAATAAATTCCAAGCACTTCGGTATTTGTTGTGTAAATAAAAGTAGTAAGAAAAGATTCCGTCCGACTCGAGTGTTACTTGTTAATTATATGAATAACGTAGAACTCAAACAAGGCACGGTAAATGGAGTTACTGCGATATCGTTAAGTGCAGTGCAATCGATTCATGTATCAAATATATTTGCCACCTCAAACAATACGGTCGTACATCGTACAGCTTGCGTTAAGGTTGACTGCGCCTAAATAAAATGTGGAATGAAATATGAAGAGCCAGTTTACACGTATCGCGGGCCCAGATCGCCCGGCAGCGCCACCTGTCGGCGACGTGAATAAATAAATTGTGAAAAAAGCACAAAACGCAGACGTGCAAACTGCACACATGGCCGCTCCCGCACACATACACCCGCGCCCATAAAACAAGACTGCAAGCGAAAATATTTGCGCTTGCTAACTGAATTATAATGAATATGACCGAACCGGACGTAACCGGAATCGCTTCAATGTAATTTCTACTGCTTTGTCTTATTAATTATACACATTATATAATCTTTATGTGTTGACTATAAAACTAGTGGCTGTATAATTACAGATATAAGACAATAATCGTGGCTATAATGAAGTGCCATTATCGCGTCTCTATTTCGAAATAACGTTGTTTTTGCGTTTACAGTATAGCTATTTAGAAAGTGTTTGTTCATTCGTATTTTTATTTTTGCGATGCTATAACACTTCATTCTTATTTTATTACATGCACGCGATAATCACAAATATGCCTCTTCCTTTTTAATTTTTTCTATACCGCACATTTATTGTTCAAAACGAACAAAAACTAGCTTTGTTAACCACTAACTAAACGTGCTGTATTCTTGAAATGCCGTTTTTAGTGTCGGCATTCCTATTATAATGGCTTAAAGTTGAGGTCTCGTTAAATCGTCGCAGTTTTATACATAAGGGTACGGAGCGTATACGTTGGTACAGAAAGTACATGTGCATCACCTGCCAGCTACGCGCGACTCGCGAATAGAACTGCGAAAAATAAGAATCGTGCGAAGTGCAGATTAAAATCGCACGCTTTGTAGATTTGTATGTACATTCGTACAGGCCGCGATAACGAACGCATTCAGAATAATAACGATAACACTTCTAACTATTACAGTCGCTCTGTCGCTGCTAGTAATACATTTACTTGTAACACTCATTAAACATTCACTTTTTATTTCCGCAACAAAGAATTTAATTCAACTTGTACTCTTTTCTAGTTTGTGTTTATCTGCCCTTAACAATTGTCCGCGAAAACGTGGACAGCACTGAGAATTGCAACGGTAATGTTGACTTTAATATAATTTGTTCATAAAGTTCCCCTGCAGACAATTACGGAGGTTTCCACAGTTGGGAAACTACCCTAGAAGGTTTATTCACAAAGCTGACAAATAGTCTTTCTAAAATGTAATTGCTCCCTGTAAAAATGTTAGTGAAAAATGTTTTTTTGAATAAAGTTTTTGCTTTTTTCATTTGTGAAGCACATTCTCGTGTAGTCAATTCGTTTAGCTAAATGCCCCATAGGCTTCTCTATTGATAGTTGAATCGTTTAGATCGTTCCAGCGTTCGAAATCAGAGCCCCTGTCCGTGACACGAACATGGGAGTCAGTTTCGCGGATTAGATTCCTCTTTTTTATCCAATGAAAACTGACTGAAGCATTCTTTTCTGTCTGTAAATTGAACCGTAGCAAAATAGATTCTTTATCATCGCAAACGGGTGATCCTTTTTACGTTCTTTTTATCGTTATATGTGTCTATCCATTTAGGATAGGTCTTTTCTTTTTTTTTCGTCGTCTGTCTTCTCTAGGAGAGCGTACGTCAGATCTGTTTACTGACTAAAATCACCCATATGTTCTTCCAGCGTTCTAGTAACATGAAAACCCCTTTCAGAAGTCCATTCATTGCCTCCGTAGACTTCGGCCCTGCAATCCACGTTATATAAGAATGCTTATTTGATTATATTGATTCAATGATCCCTAAGCTACAGACCTATCAGTTACTTATCTCTTAAGTTAATTTTAAACGGAACCCTTAATGGCGTTCTCTGCCGTAAGCGATGCACTAGTTAAATATCTCAATGTTTGTAGAATACGTTCCATATGTTATACTTGTTTGTAGCCAAACGGTATTGGCTTGCCTTATTGAGAGTCGCCTGGGATTCCGCACAACCTTTTAGGAAAACACGTGACCGACCCTTCTATGGTACTTACGTATTCGTATGCATCTAGTGTGCTAATAACTTTTTCCTGTGCTCTATAGAGGGTGTATATCACATGGGCGGGACCCTTTTGTTCGTATTTCAATCTCTACGGGAGCCTTCCGCCAATTTCCCCCATATCCTCGACACATCTGGGTGCCGATAGCATATTTTATTTTTTGAATTATTTCCTTATTATTCGGGTCGACTGTACCCCTTGGAGTACGGATTTTTCTTATTGCTTCATTATTTTGGAAATCAGTCAATTTTCTCTAAATAAAATGCTACTAAATCGAAAAGACGTTGATGTTTTTCACAGATTAAATCAAATCTTGCTTAGCGCACCCGAAATTACCTTATTTGAATCGTAGTAAAGCGCCTGATATAAAAAATATAACTGACGTAACAGGCATCAATTTTCCAGACTATAATCTTCCTATAATACTTTCTTCATTGTAGTAGACTATTGACCGAAACGCGTATAATTAAGAGAACAAAATAGAAGGCGAGGTAAACGTCCACGAGCCGCCCACAGGCGCGTCCTCCCGCGAGAGTTCGGTTCACAAAACCGCAATATCCTTGATAGAAACCAACATTGCTAAACTTGGAACTGTTAGCATAATTAACATTTATTAATAAACGTTTCCTTTGAATCGTCTTACATAATCTACACCGAGGAACTAATATGAACGTAATGACGCATTTACGACCCGCCGCGGTATTTATTTCCCCGGATAGTACGGAATTACGGTTCTTCCAAAACCTGACATTATCTCAGGACTAAGCTTTGATGTCTCTCCTTTATGAAATAGTTTTTCTGCTCAATATCCACCGGCCTATTTAGGAGTGGCTCAGTCCATGTCATATAGAAAATTGCTAAATAAAACTGGTTTTCGTAGAAAATGTGCGGCCACGAATTTTCTTCGAATCCCTGAAGTATTCAACTTTTCCTAGTCAGATTTACAAAATTGTGTTTTAAGGTAAAGCTTTTTATTATTTTTTGTTTGGGGATTCAGAAACAGACTCTTATTTTGTGTTGACTTATGTTTTATTGAAGTGGTTTTTCAGCTACCGCTATGTTGTTAGCATACATTTGATTTAATTAGCATATACATTTCAAATAAAACAAAGAAAATAAAACGTTCGGAAAAATATAGATAGCTTTACCTTCTAATATAACGTATTCAAGAGAATTGTTTCCAAGTTTTACGATTGTCGAATCGTAAAACCGGTGGCGTTCGCATCTTCGCATTCCTCCCTTACCCCCGATGAGTTATGTGGAGGGTTCAGTACTGATAAATAAATCAGTATTTAGGTCATTGAAAAGGTGTAGCTTTTATTGGACGATGTATACGTGTGCTCAGCAATAAATAACGGACCATTATGTGATTAAACTCGGCCGCGTTTAATATGACAATGGGGCTCATTATCTTGTTACAATATGTAAGTACTTAATGTCCATTACTTTTCACTTTGTACATTATATTTTATTGTTTTAAAGCTGCAGTATATTTGATGGCATCGTATGTGCAATGGATTTTATTTATTTTAATAGTGGTCTCAATTGTTTTGTTCCTTTTCTCCCTTGCCGGAGTCTTTGTTTCTAAAATCCGGGAATCTTTAAGTCAAGAGTGAATAGGTTACTTCTAGGTAAGCACGCTCCATCGGCGACCGCATCATCGCTTTCCATTAGGTGAGATAGCGGTAAAGCGCGAACCTAAAATCAATAATAAAAAAAAAATCGCAATTTTTTTTTTGTATATAAACCACTCGTACGTTCCAAATTTGCTTTGCGTTCCAGGACCCCGGGGTTCTCATTGGGACAACTCGTGGCCCCAGTAGTCCTTGGCCCTGTTAGGCCCTTACGGTGTTCTAATAAGAAGGTCTGGAGGTAATGATCATCATGATTCAGTTGTTGTACAAAATTACAAAGTCTAGAATAATTGAGAGTTAAAGTCACCCTTTGATAAAGTCAATATGCTCACCATGAATATAAATGCCCTCTTGGAAGATCTAGAAAGACAGTTACTTATAATTCTTTTCTCATAATGTAATGAGTGTTCGTGAATGAATAATATCATTGTACGTATCGTCACTCTCACGGCGCGAGCACTTGCTTGAATAATAGATGAACACGAAAGATTGGCGACATCTGAATTGTAGACGTACGATACCGTTGACGCTGTGATTAGGCGATTGGCTGCTGCTCTACGTGTCGCGAGTTCGATTCCTGCACAGAACAAATATTCTAAAAAATCACGCGGGCGTGGTGACCGCGAACCGGAAGACGCAGCGTTGGAAGGTCTCCCACAAGATGACTTGGTGAGAGTCGCACCGTACCGTTCGTTGTATCGACACTTGGGGAGGCCTATGTCCAGCAGTGGGCGTCTTTCGGCCGAAATAATGATGATAATAGCCGCTAGTAAAAACAAGTTTCTTATTAAATCGAAAAATAATCGCTTCTTTCCTCAATATTGTTTTATGAATTAATCTCACGCGAAATCAAAGCAGTGTTCTCAATGTGAGGCATGCAATTTATTCAGCCATTATTAGTGGTCAAGTTAAATACCGACATGCAGGACTGAACAAGGGCTAAGGGTGATAACGCGATCTATTTCACAACCTAAATTGAACTGTTAGAGGGTTTTTTTTTTTGGTGGGCAAAAATCATCCAATGACTTCTCACGGCCTTGGGTGGAGTAAGAGATAGTGTTAGACGTTTACTGACTAAAAACCCACCGCGTGCCTTCGTTGTCTTAGTTAGGCCCTGGTGTTACACTTTAACATTTACCCATGGCTCCAGGAGCTTCAATTAAGAAAACCGTAGAGGTCCTACAGGGCCTCTACAGTTTTCTTAAGTTTTCTGACAACTCCTTGAGGCGCGTGGAAACAGGACTCGCCGTCAACGACTTGGGTTCGTTCCGGTCCGGACCTTATACGATCGGCATCCTCCTCACTTGCTATCATTACAGCTTCGCAGAAGGAGGCGACCGCAAGCCACTCCACCCTCCGGACCATGGCCTGTACCAAAGCTCGGCAGAGCTATGTAGGCAGTATAGTATAGCCCCATCCCTCGCTCGCATGCCTAACATTTGAGCACGTCATGTTAGAGCCCCTGTTCAACATCCTAGAGCAAACTACTAAATAAGTTCAGTAAATAAGGGTTTTCGTGTACTTCCAACGAAGTTAGAGCATTAATGAACGAGACGACTAATTACATATTTATCGATACGCGTAATACGTTCCGAATAATCGATTGTAAGTAATTAATCGGTAAGTTTATGCCGCTTCGAGTGAATTTCATTGACTAGTTTGTGTCTTAATGTAGTTTATAGTTATTAGCCTTCGGTACATTTCGATAGTTTAATTAATTAGCTTGAGTACGAATTACCTACCCCCTAGAGTTGTATTTGCATTTCGATATTGTTCTTGTTGGGCAGTGGTGGTCGAATTGTTGTAGTCTGAATACGTGTTGTAGGTCGCGGGTTCGAACCCAGCTAGGCGCATTACTTTGTGTAATTTCTTTGTTTATTTCATCACCACTACTCTCAGGACTGAAAAGGAAAAAAAAAACAACTGAAAAAAAACTCCATGTATATTGGCGCATACTATCTTTTTTTATGTGGATCAACAAGTAACTCCTTCCTTTCTGGTGGTATGAAAAGGAGTGTCAGACTTTTACTGACTAAAACTCACCCGAATTTCGCCAATGCTCTTTGCGTCCCAGAGCCTCAGTAACTCTTTCAAAACAATTCGCATTTCCAATAAGCTGGAATCCGTGATGAATACACAATTGGTTCCAATTAGACTAGTCCAATAGTAACACTCAACTGGGTCCGAATAGACCAGTCTAATCAGACCCAGTTAAGTATTTTTCTTACCCTATCTGACTTGCACTATACAGTTACTGAGTAAGCCGATAACTTTAAGTAAGATTGCTATCAAGCTATCAGAATAAAACCCAAACGAATACAGGAGTGTTCGTTCAGTGTTCAGCCTTAGCAGGAGCGCCAACTACCATAACTTTTAAAGCCATGTGATAAATCGGAGAACACAATATTCCTTTCATTCTTACTAGAATATGGCACTCGTAAACCAAATCGATGTTAGAATTAATATCACCTACGAGGCGTTGCATAAGAGACCTGCCATGTGCAACACTTGATCATGGAGTAAGTAAGAAATGGAGGGCCTGCTCGAAAGAGTCTGCTCGAAAGAGTCGTCGTGGAGCGCAAAGAGGTTGCTCTTTGCGCAGAAATACACGTGTGTGTGTGTTTTTATTTAGAAGTCTGATCATCTCACTCTCTACACCCTGCGGGAAACAATATTAATTTCATGTATATCACATCTTTAAACAAAACGATATGTTAGTGACCGGTTGTCAGTTTCCAGCATTAATATAGCGACTAACATTGCTAGAACTGACAGCGAGACATTACATAGGGGACACCGTACAATAAGAAGTGTCTTTTTAATTTTTTTAAAAGGGTTTTGTCATGCTTAATAATAATAAATACCTTTTATGGCGAGCTTATGCCTGATTTAACTTCATTAGGGGCAACAAAAACTTCTGCACTCGTTTTACCACCTAGAGTTGAAAACCAACCGCGCAAAAATAGCTTTCATGTAATGTTTCCTATTATTACCTTCCCAAAACATATAAATGTAACACTCACCGACTAGCGTTTGCGATAGTAAAACTGCGCAAGCTATTCCAGTTCCCTAGGCACTCCATTTCTTACATACTCCACTCCCCTGTCCATTTGTAATGTATTTATTCTTGTCTACTTTGTTGTGTGCATAATTTAACACGTTCATTAAGCAACATTAGTCTTCATGAGTGCCGATGTCGCCCGATTACCATAGACCCCGTTACAAAACGTTTGGAATGGACGACAATGGAGGAAAATGGAAATGTAACAAAAGAGGCGCTTTATATGCTTGAATATCTAAGTTGCATTATATACCGGTCTCTAAGGTTTCCTTTGCCGGACATGGGTATTGTTAAATACCGTATCAATGGGTATAATGGTGATTTACATCTTGATAACGAGGTATATTTACTTGTATATTTGTTTAGATCGTAGCTAAAATAATAACAGGTGAACTAGTTGTCTAGCAAAGAGGTCTTCTTCTGAAAAACTGCATGACGATTGATTACTAAATGTAGTTTTCAAACATTACTCACAGGCAGAGACTAAGCCAGGGGTCGCAAAACGGGTTGTGTTGTGGCTACCGTAGGCGCGATTTGCGGACGGTGAGCCATGGATAGCTCGCCGACCTATTGCTAAAAGGACTTGTAGCGCCATCTATGGCGTCACATAAGAACTACAAGAATCCTGCATCGCGCAATCAAAGTTTTCGAGCGATTAAAACATATACGACAGCCCGGGCAGTAGCCCACCAGACTATAACACCTGTCTGGTCGAAGGATCCTCCCTTTTTAAAGAGAGTTTGCCGGACGTTACTCTCAGTTCCTCACTACCTCTAAAGACCTTTAGGGCTAGCTTGTCAGGGCTGCGGATCGTTCGAAGGAATTACCATGACACTCGTAAAAGGGCCAATGAAGGAACAGTTTTAGTCAGTAAAAGTCTCACGAGAAAGGAAGAATGCATTTGATTATGGAGACGGCTTGCTAATTGATGATTAAGTATGAATTATTAGGCTTGTTATCATAAATAAATATTAACTAAAACAATATCTATAGCTTTTTGCAGTCATTAAGTTACATAATGGTGCCACATGCTGTTACGTGAGGAATGCGTCCCGTACGCGACGACAAGCCAGGCTTGACTGATAAAATCGTAACTTACGACTCTGTATGGAATTCTCATTCGCTCTTTTTATTGTGTTAACATTCTCAAGACTTTTTATGATTAGGTGCCTTTTAAATTCCAAGTAAGACTTGACGGTCATTACTGAAGGAACTTAGTTGTGATTTTAGTTAGTAAAAGTCTGACACGCAATCCATGCCTTTTGGGAACTTTGGGAAATCGTCGTCTTAATGCCCGCTAAGATCTGCCGTGACCTATTTTTTTTTTCAAAGCAAAAATCATCCAATGACAAATCCCAACCTTGGGCGGACCGGGAAAGTTCATTTCTTGCCTTAATCCCAGGGCTCTGGTAATACGCTTTCGCATCAACCCTTTTAACCAGGAGGTTCCGACCCTGCTGGTCCCCTACAGTTTTCTGACAACTTTTTGAGGCCCGCGGGAACAGTTCGCGCTGTCGACGACTTGGGTTCGCTATGGACTGTTACCAGACGACCGGACGGCAAGCTCCCCATTGCTCGCCGGTTTTGTACTTGGTGTCGTTGGTGTCCAACTTGAGGTTTTTTTTTAATAAACTAAAAAGAGTATAGCATCATACCTCCTCTCTATGAGAGAGAATGGACGGTAATCCACCACGCAGGTCCAGTGCGAGTTGATGGATGTCGCTAAAAATAATGTTGTTTTAGTTATTATACTTTCTGACATCCTTAAGTTTTGTCGTCTTACCGAACCAATCAACTAGTGTAAATTCAATGCCTTATCCCTAAGTTTTATTATGTAAAGTTTGAAACTCAAGTTACTGCACTCGGCTCGCAACTCGCGGTGTTGAAGTTAAGAATTTTCAATCACTTTATCGATATTTTATTGCACTTAAATATTAAACAGTGTTTTGTGCCCTTCCTTATGGAGGGGAATATCAACACTATACAATGTCTAATAATGTAACAAGAGACGCTCATTCGGAATTCAGAAAGTAGAATATTCGGAATATAATTAATTTCAGCTATTTTTAAAGTAGGTAATTTTATTACCTTAAAATTAATATTCCAAAAATAATTTTGTTTGCACAAAGTAACCTCTTCGGAACTGTATTGAAGGTACTGTAAATCCTTTCAATACTGGTGAAGCTACATTAATTAATTATAATTTTTTATCCCAAAAATATTTCAAAACGAATGAAGGCTAGGATGGACAATTACCTGTTTCGTTAAATTCTAAATAAATCTAGTTAATCTTTAAAAAAATCTTGATTAAGTCCTTGAGAAACCTTAAGTTATATTATTTGGATAATTAATTTAAAAAAAAAACACAACCAGTAATTTTAAGTAAAATTTTAGTGTTAAATCAGAAACTTATATGTCCAATAGACCAATTGCAAGAACTTTTAAACTGTCAAAATGTCAGTCAGTTAAAAAAAAAGTGAAACTTAGTTGCTCGTTCCAAAACGTAGATCTATAGGAAGAAGAACGTGCAAGAAACTCTCAAGTATAAGAGCGTGTATTGTTCTAGTTATATGTTATTATATATTTAGACAAGTTGAAGATAATTTAAATTTATAAGCAGTAAGGAAAGCTTGACATTAATTATGAATTCTAGACATGTGTGGAAATTGAGGATATAAAGGACATAGCCAAGTCTCGACGACGATCAGCGGTGATTAAGAGGCAGATGTGCGATTCTTGATGATTTTAAATCGAGGATCACGCCTAAACGGCTAATTCGTATGTTTTGAAAAAAAAATACGTTAAACTAGACTATTTGCTTAATAATTTGATATACGAATACTTACGTGTTTTTCATAGAACTTGGTGTGATTTATTTTCAAAGTTATGTTTAACACTGACAAAAAAGCAAAGATCAGGCAAAAACCATTGGGTGTATTTTTATGGGATATTCTCAAACTACATGATAATTTAATTACCAATCTTTTAATAGACGCGTTTTATTCATATTGTGTTTAAAAAATTAAAGACAAATGATTATTCGAATAATCTTGATGGGGAATTCAAGCTACCCTCTCTTTGGTTCGCTCAAGGTCGCTGGCATATATCTGCCCTTTAAAACACTCTGGTTGTCAACAAAGTACAAGGCAAGGAGCCTAGCGTGACTTCAGCCAGTTCTCCTTGTAACATTGCAAGAGCTCGCTTTATAACTGTTTAAAGTTAGAATTTTTGATTTGCAAACTATTGTACCTCGAGGGTATTGAATTCTGCGGTGCAAGTTCGAGTAGTAAAAGCTTCTTTGTTTCCTAAGTTTGAGCTAAATCTGAACACTCGTATTTTTGTTTGGTATCAATAGATACTTTAGATTGGTTATCTTTGACAAGCGTTTACTTTCACATATTGTCTGTATGGCAACTAATAGTTGTACGTGATGTCTCAAGCATGTTGATAGCCTCTATCTATTTACTATCATCGTTAATGATAATCAACACTTGATAATATGCTTATAAATCTGTTTTTTTTTTTTTGTTGCTCTTGGAGAACCCCGAAGAGTTACAGTGTCATACTTTTACGGACTTATTCCCATCCAGTTTTAATAGTAACTCTTTCGAACAGTCCCGCAAACCTGGCAGGTTCCTTTTAAATCGAAAACATCTTGATTGTTTTATTAATATCTGCAGCTTTAATGATTTTTCAAGAATTTCTTTTATGATAAAGAACATTGTTAAAATGAGTACCTTTGTATATATATGAAGGACTAACTTCTTTGCTCGCGTGAAAGTAGGTCTTCCTTACAGAAAGTAGGACTTTCTTCACATAGACTTTAGGGGTTTTTTTTTTTTTATGGTAGGTAAAAATCATCCAATGACGAGTCCCGCTCTTGGGCGGAGCGGAAAACAAGTGTCAGACTCTTACTGACTAAACAACCTACCCCGTTCCTACATCGCCATACATACCAGGGCCAGAGCCTTCCTTTTCAGACACAAACCCGTGGCCCCGATTGGCTTCGACCCTTCTGCAGGGTCCCTAGGACTTTAGGGGGTGAATTTAGTCTACTCCACAATAGGAACACCTTGTGCACAACTTTATTATCATAGTCCCAAATAGTTTGAGGTCTACGGTGCATTGAATTGTCAGTTTTTCCTATTATATATATGAAGGATAAAAGGTCGTACGGGAATATAGCACACATCCTAAAATTGCCATGGTTGACAAATGGATGTCTTGACGTAATCCCTTATTCACGTGTCAGACAAGACGCTTTCAGGAAGAGTCCTTTACTCGAGGGAATATTCTTATGCTGTAACCTTTTCTGAAGTGGTACAAATATTATGTTTATTTACCGATGATCTCTAAGCCTGTCAGTTTTCTAGAACATCATCGTTAACTTACCCTTGTTCTAATCTATTTGGGATTGGTTCAACTTCTTCATCTTTCATACTTCTCTTCTTCTGTTGTCTAAGAAGTCATCACCTTTGATCATAATTTCATTCGTTTACTGTTGAATATAAGCCTCCCCCAAATATCACCACAATGACCAGTCTTGTTCATCTCATTAGAAACCTCAAAAATTACTGAGGAGGAGAAGTACTGTTTACTTCTCCACTATTTTATGGACATTATTATACATATAAACCTTCCTCTTCGGTTTTCCGCGGTCCTCACCAGGTAATCCATCTTGTGGGACGTCTTCCAGCCTTATGTCTTCTGGTACGCGGTTGCTACTCGAATTCTAATATACCCTTTCTTGTTATATAAACCTTAACACAATTTTAAAAACAAAACAAAACTTAAGTTGCAAAAAAATGTACGGTATTAATTTTGTGCAGATAAATGATAATAAATAAAAAGGGGTGACGGACAGGTCGACAGAACAATTTAGAGCTCCGTTGTTTCGCGCAGTCGGCGAGATTTCACTGGTGGCTGTTTACCAATATGTACCGGATTCTAGAACAGGGATCTACTGCGCTATCTGCTTCCGTGCCCCGGATCGAGATATGACGAGATACCAATACAATTTGTAGCTCTCATATACGTAACGTATGAGGATATGAGGAATAGTTCACGTGGACGCCATAATTTATTGCAATGATATTGAAATCGTAGCGTTTGTTGCTTTAATATGTGTAGCCAATAATTCTGAGAAGTTGTACGTTTGAAGTGGTCTATAAGTTAGCGATTTGATGTCTAGCAATAAATATCTTAACACAACAATTTCGTTCGTCTTCCTTATCCTTGTTTATTCGATCTAAGTTCTAGTCGGATTCAGTTATTAATCTGAGCGATAAGTTTGGATCCGTGAGTGGGGTGCAGACGGCCGCGTAGAACGAACCAACTTTTCATTCGCCGTGCTTCTCTCGGTAAGAAGGCACCAATCCACACCAACTCGATTCGTTAATTTCCCTGCGCAGACATTTAAACTGACATTTTATTTATTCAATAACAAAGTTGTCTTATCTTTAGCAACTTTTAATTAACGCGTTCAGTCTGCAGACGCAGCTTGGAACTTAGTCTACGAGCATGTTATTATTATTGATGCCTCAACCGTACCTACTTATCATAGCGCAATCAAATAAAAATTCTACGGTTATACCTACTTAATTTTATGTTCGCACCGGCTTGACTTAACATCTGCAACGTTGTTTGCATGTTTAAGCAGCTTGAAATGACTATTTGTTTAAAAAATAACTCTTTAAGTAACACAAAATATTGCGACGTCCAACTGCGTTTCGCACGTGTTCTAAAAGAATTTTTCAGAGTGATGCGTATTAAATAAACAGAAGCGTCCATTTACCAGTAAATAATATATTAGCGTAGTTGCGAATAGTTTTCACCGCGCAACCCCAGCCTCGCGGAGAATTGTGAAGTTAAAGAAAAGTAGGGGTTTTGAAACCGAGCCGATACACTCGTCTCAGCAACTCCGTATCGATACACGAAGACGGGAAATTGAAGGATTCCCCTATCTCTAAACAGAATCTATTACTTAACCGTAAGCATTATAAGATGAAATGTAAGACTTTATTTTTTTATTTCACTCGAAGGAGTAATGTTTCATTTCGATCGGTGAGCGAAATAAATCGTGTATCCGATATGCCAATTTAATCTCGCGGCGCCATCTATCGTCGACATAGGTAGGCCGGCGGGGTGGAGGGCGCGAGTGTGGGGCCCACCCCGGCCTCGGCCGTGACGCCCATACTACGCGTACTACGAGAACGTAGCTACAGCTATTTCGAGAGCAGACACTAGTTTACTACTGATAGCACTACTACTGTATTGATGTGCACCGATTTAGATTATATTGCCCGCACAGCATCCACCGCACTGGTCAATGGGAATTAGAGAATATTTTAAGTGGGTGGCGCAATGCCGGCTGGGACTCCCTTCTCATTCAAAGTTATGCTCTGGCTCCGTGCTCTAACGAAGTGTAAACGGTAGATTTGTTACAATATCCCTTAATCCTAGCTGAGATAAATGATAATTTGCAACACTAATTCAAGGCTGCCCGTTGTTTCTGTCAAAGCCGTTTATGAACCGTTTGAACCTTGTACATAGAACTCATTTAATTCTCCGCTGGACTTGAATAAACGTCAATTAGGACAATTTTTTTTTCATTCTCTTTGAAGTGGTTTATTTATTAGATAAAGGGTATTAAGGATAAGTGATGGTCTGTCCTGAATTCGCAATTTATCTGTTTGTTTATCGTTATTAAGAGGGCCGAAGTACTATCAGAATAAAGTGGTACGGTTTACGCGTTCCAAACGAACTCTTTAATAAATAAGATGGAAACGAACGCCCTTCTCTGTGACTCATTTCACCGAATCTTGGGAACAAAAGAGGTGAATTCCGGAAGGTGTACGCCACAGTACAATGTTATGTTTTATAGGCGGGTGACTCGGTGATAAAACGCCTATCGTAATGTGGGAGGGAACTGACAACCATGGGTTCTCGGCGCTTTAACACGTCCGACATTTTTATATTTTATGTTACTTAAAGATGTACAGTGAAATGCATTATCATGAAGATGTTAAAGAATCTACTACAGCCATATACTCCCACGGGAACACCGATGTACGTTGTAGAGATGCGCCTGGATGCGACCGACATTTATTCGATAGAACTGGATTAGGAAGTCCGAGCGCGGTTGAAGTCGTTATTCCCGAAGTTTATTTTATTTATTAGATGATGATACACATTATTTATAATGCTCAGTTCAGTAGGCATGTCTTAAACACTGGCTTTATAAATAAAGAAACTAGGACGTCTCGATTGTGACTCATATTCCCATTTTCTAACAGTAACAACAATAATTTCTTGTACTTCTAAAAGCAGGTTGAATGCTGAGTTTCTACTGGAATTAGCAGAATTTTGGAATTAGAAATGGATTTGTAGAACTGGTATTGTTTTCTTAAATCTTACGACAACCTTAAATTCGAGGTTAGAAACTATAGGACCTACCTGACTTTAAATTAAAACGGTACTTGTAAAAGGTAACAGAATTAATTGAACAATGATATATCTATTAAAAATAAAAGATGGTAAAGAATGTAATAAACAGGCACATTACTTAGTATTCTAGCCTGGCCCAGCAAGTTTATGATAAACAGCTGACACACATCCAACTAGAAGACATTTAAAACAAAGAGATATGAGATGTACGTGTAATCGTATTGCAATCGTAGGGGCACCGCTGGATACGGGACGCGGCATTAAAATGCAGGGCGCGTATGCCCTGCCCCCAGCCATACACTTCCTCAGCTCCACGAACACTCGAACAGCCATCATTCTGTTACGCAATGTCCACACACACACAAACACTCATAGATTTTTATCTACATATAATTTTTCTCAGGCTACTGTTTTATGGCGCACTAATTTGAGGCCGCTCGCTTCGTTGGCGATGCACTTTCCAGTTATTTTTTAATTTTAGGTTCTCGGACATTCATAAACCACGGTATAAAAGGAGGTTTTATTACAGATTCTTACTTTGTTGAAACCACAGTTTGCCATTTATTTTTAATCGAATAGGTACAAACAGTTGTTGTGAAGCTCCAGAGCGTTTGCTCTGATTCTACAGTTCCGTCAATATTTAAAGACCGTTTCAAACTACTTCCGTGCATTCAATAATAACGTCAACAAAGAATACTAGACTACTACTACTAGGTGCAGCGAGCGAGGCTTACCACGCGCGGTGCAGCCCACCAACGTCGACCTCATGGAAAATTCACTGCAATCAAAACTATGAACAATCTCGTGACGTGCATTCTGCGCATTGTCTATAAGCCCCAATACGGAAGACGAATTGCATCCACAAGGACGACTAGCGAACCGCCGCGAAATAAAACGTCTCAACTACACATTTGTCTAGGAATCAATATACACCCTATTGTCTTCAACCAGAAGGGACTTCAGACCTCTGTAGGACAAGACCATGTAAAAACAATGCGATCCCAATGAAAATTGAACTCTACAGTATCGTTATCAAGTTACATTTCACATTAAAAAGATGGTGGCTGTTGCGAAATATCCTCCGACTTAATACCGGATGAAATAATGGCGCCTGAAAGCTGAAGGCGAGGCGTCGCACTTTCCGCTTCCCGGTCGAGAGCTAATTTTTTTTCTTCGAGTTTGTCACTGCTCCGCTTTTTAGGCGATTTCTGTCGCGTCTTTAAACGCTCGCGGTTTAGACCTTGCCATAGATGGAATTTTTAAAATGCTCTTCACACTCTGATTTGAGCGTGCTTGTGTGGTTTTAAATTCTGTTTATGTAGACATTGCTGCAGGAATGTTCGTTGACTGATGCTATGATGTAATGTAACTAATAGGGCATGAATGTCAGTGCCACGTCACGATATATTTATTTGCACTTTTGAATCACAGTTTTACTAGTGTTTACGTAAATAAAACACGTTATTGTTCACGCCTTGCTGAGATCAATCCGTGTGTGTATTGATTGAGCTCGAGACTTATTGCCGCTTGATCCTCCTCCTGGTGTGTATTTTCAAGTTACTATAAGATTTCTTACGTAGAATCCTTATTTAAATGAACACGTGTCCTATTTACCAAGTTTGGAGGTAATCTCCCAACTTTAAATACTGATTGATGTCTTTGTCTCTTAACCCTTTTCTCACGATAAACCTTCCGACGAGCTGGGTATTAAAAGCAGTTATAAATCAAATAATTTGTGCTCTAGAGCGGGGATCGTCCATGTTGTAGTGACCTTGCACCATCCCCTGTTAAACACCGGATGAGGGGCGCAAGGTGAATTTGTGCGCTAACACAATAATACCAAATGTCCAACAACACATAGTTGTAGCGAATAAACAATTAACATCTTTACTTGTTCGTATTATAATACCCATTAAACTATTGAAGGGGACTGGTATTACCCGACCGATTTGAGTGGCGAGGTCGCTACGAACTCCGCTTATCTTATTTTGCAGAGTTTGTGCGAGGGTCAGTGCCAATGTGGCAAAGTTAGATATGCATATGAATTAGAGCCCGACGCTTCGTAGAAGCGGTCCGTTTAATTTTCCAGCGTGATATTAATTTTAGGGTAGTGATTTCGCCGCTGTATTCATGCGAGAACAACCCTCCTATTGTAGATGTGCGTTGATGATAATGTGGATCACTTTGTTATTAAATTGTTGTAATAATTTATCAGGTGAGAACTGGGTCGCGTTGTTTGTTCTGTGTTTTACAGAGATCACAGTTTTAATGTACTGCGCTGTCACTGTGGTTTTGCGATGTGCGATAAGGGGGCTATAATGTAGACCAACAGTCCAACCTACTCTGTTTATCAACTAAAATGATGTGATACGGTCCAGTGGCTACTCTGGCTGGCGAGTAGCAAGTCTGCCAATTAATTGAATGCAGCTTGGATTATGCGAATGCGGGAGACGGTATCTTAAAATAATTGCGCGCCACATTCGCCAGCTAGTTTGCATTAGCTTTAATTGATTGCTTCAATACTTGAGAAATTTAACTCGATATTTCATATCTTAAATTTTTCGTGATAATTAATTATGGAAACGTTCAATCAAATAACGTTGAGCGTCAAATCCAGAAGTGGCAGCAGTAATTTCGTTGGCAACAAAAGTTTTTGCCCGGTCGGCCTCGTGCCCGGTTATCCGGTACTTCGCAAAATTTTAGACTTAATCTGATCCTTATAGATATTTATTTACATTGAAAGCCTTTGAACTGCTCGCTTTCTCGTTAGTTTTGTCTCGGGGTTTACCGCTAAACTGCTCGAGATTTTCATATCGTGCCCTTTCGTAGCGATTAAATAAGATTTGTAAGTTTGTTTCGTTTGTCATTCAAATGAAGTTGGAGTGCCATGGTACAATGTACTTTAAACGTTAACAGCTTATTTATCAGCTCTGTCGAGTGACGTAGGGGAAAATCAGTATAACGAGGTAAATATAAATAAACGTAATATTTTGTATATGGTGTTAAACATTACGTCACTCTGATGTTTTTTCCACGATAACGTCAAACGACGAAATAAAGAATTGGCACGACGCGACATTGTGGAATTAGGAGTACCTACCGAATAGGATATTTGAAAGCGTCCGTTGGCCTTGTTACTGAGGGCCCGTGAATCTTTTGTCTCCTTTGGGAGTTCGCTCCCTCACTTTGTATTGTGGCAGGTTCTGAGGCTTCGCTGTGTAATAAAAACGGCCCTTTCTCTAATTATGCAACACTTTGACTTTGAAAATTCATTGTTTTCAAAGCCTTGTTTCACAATTATTTTAGAAGTTGTGACATCTGACAGATTGATAAGGGAGTCCGTGCGATATTATCATATCATTTGCGTCAGATATTGCTGCATGTGATGACGCATTCATCCTTGAAATTGCTGAAAACCGAAACAGATAAAATTAATTAGGAAACTAACTCTCACGTCGTGATCCGCCGCTTATTATGGCCGACGCACAGGAAAATATTTTAATTAACCATGCAGGTAAAGTTGTATAGATACCATCTAAAATACGTAGGTATATGTATAAGGAAATGGAAAGAGAAAGGAAATACATTACTTGAGCAAAACAAAATGTTTTATTAGAGTTTTCCTCATAAACGTCAAGAACAGCCTGTAAAAAGTTTATTTCACCAGTTTGCGTACTTATTTTGCTAGTAGGTGAGCAAGTAGAATAGCTTAAATACTTGTCGGAGACGGAAATAGATGGGGTTCGTCTGTGACTCGGTGCACGTATACATGTGGGTACATGTGTTCATCTGCGACCACTGTCGATGCGTTAAACGCCTTTTCTCCGGATGAAATATTTATAACGCCCGTCTCGACGCGCGCCACATTATCGCCTCTCACTGTCGGAGATTCCCAGTCGTATGTCTCCTCCTTGTTTTCATGAAAGTGTAATATAATGACAGGTTAATTCATCTGTATAAACAACAGTGTTGGCTACCGTTTTTCTTACAAATAAAACCACGGCTTTATAGCCATAACTACACCTTAAATTTTAAGTGCACTCAATAAAATTGATTAACTCCATAATTTGCATGTTAACTACTCGTAATCAAACAATTAATCAACGAAATTAATGTTCTGCCGCGTCATAATCATCAGCCATTCAGTTAATTGTATTAATGAGCGGCCCATGTCCTTACTATTCTAACGGCCTATGCACAATAGTGCATCGAATGACGCGCGTCCGAAACCCGCGCGGTCAGTACACTCGCGCGCGCCGGTGCGGCGCGACGTCCCCGCCCGCAGCGTTCCGAGCGCGCCGGTACCACGTGCAGCCAGACAAAAATAAATAAACGCACCGCGCGTCGCCGCCACCTATACACCGGTAGCCTTATCTCACTTATCGTTTACCATCCAATATGCCTCAACGATTATAAAGCCACCGGTAATCACCGATCGTACATGACAATTTCGATTATTTTTTTGTCCGAAACTGCCCTGTCGGCTTGTTCTCAGACGAAATCGATGAAATGCAAACATGTTGATGTGCGAATAATCAAACCCCGATTCAACCACCCTCGTACGATGTGAGGAATAATAGCGAAGGGGTGCGGGTGGGACTGGGACGTGCAGTCGTGCCGCCGCTCACGTACGCCGTGCATGCATGCACTTAGCCAATTCCAATTGGGTTATTCGGTATTCCCATTGATCCGGAAGTTTCATATTTACATTAAAAATATTGGAAGCTGTGTCGTATCGCTTTTTGGCACCGGATTACTTACAAAAGTAGTCATCATTCAAATGAGAGAGGTTTATATAGGAAAAACGGAAAAAGAATTTCCCGTTTGAACTTGTAACTTTCCAAACGGAAGCAATTTTATTAATTGAGTTTTTATTTCGATAATGAATAAAAATCAAGAGCTTAATTAAAGCGACGACACGAGGTAAATTAAAGCCGTACTTGCCAATTTACTTCGAC
Organism: Mythimna loreyi; assembly: GCA_029852875.1. Classification (NCBI taxonomy): domain Eukaryota; kingdom Metazoa; phylum Arthropoda; class Insecta; order Lepidoptera; family Noctuidae; genus Mythimna; species Mythimna loreyi. The sequence continues at coordinate 9,280,860 of CM056795.1, read as the reverse complement.
CATTAAATTGTTTGTTGATTAATTCTTAGATATTATAATCAAATCATAAGAATTGCCCTACGACAAGTCGTGCGATCGATCGAGCGACTAGTCGCAGAGCTTACTTAGTGAAGAGGGGAAGTAGGGACTCCTTTGTCACCACCTGTCCGTTGTAATAGCTTTCGGAAGACGCAACGCAGTCGCAACGGGCGCGCGCCGCAAGCGCATCTGTCTCGCTTTCGCGCCAAAACAACATGTGTTATTGATAGTACATTTAAAACAATGAACAGTGAATAAAGTGTGTAGTGTGCGATTGTACCTTGAGGAGTGAATATTGAGTTTTTACGAGCTGTTTTTTTACTGTCTTTGGTTGTGAAAGGAAAAATGTGAGCACAGTGCACAATGTTGGGATTGCTTACTTCGGATTTCGGTTACCAGAACCGCTTGACCCTGCTGCAGCAGCTCATAGAGTGTGGCGATGTACTCTTGGGCCGAGAGTTAGTCTACGGTACGTTTTTATTGTTTATCTTGCCTTACAGGTGATGTCATCGTCTTCGTTTGAAAATCACCGTTTATATAGCAATTTAAAACAATAATGACTGGCATCTGATTCACTCTATCTTCGTGATATTTATGTATCGAATGAAGTTGTCGTTTCTTCATGGCTATGTATTATTAAAGAAGTAGTATGGTGGAAAAGACACTTCATTCAGTATTCTGATCTTAGTATCTAGAGGGTATTCTTAAAAAAAAGGAATTTCCATGAAACAAATGATGTTCAATTATACGTCTCACCGATTGACCTTAAAGTTCCTTCAAATATTTATTTAGTTGTATCATCACGTGTCTACTTTAAACTCGCAAGTATATGTACATAATTAATTGAATTTTTATCATTTTTAAAGATAATTATGTTGTTTTCCAGAACACAAACGAAGTGAAATTGCTTCCTTGCTAACTACAAGTTTTTTTTAAAGCTTAGTATTAGACATTTCATTACCTTGTGCTTTCATGTTTTCTTTACGATTCGAGCCCTTTAATTATAATGTTAGTTAGTTTTATATACTTTAAACTTACGCCCCAAGCGAATGCCCCCACGTGAACGCCGGCGATCGCACATATATTGTACTTCGTTTTATAAGTGCCCATGTAGGCCCATGTGAAATAAAAAATTTTGACTTTGAATTCAATTGTGTCTGTAATTACCAAAGTTGAAAGGTTAATTAAACAATTCAATGAAGAAAATAAGTTTAATTATTTTATTGGCCAACCAACAATTGTATACACTGCAACATATTAAAAATAAAAACTAGTGTAACAATTTTTTTATAGGTTAGCACCACATGCCCAATTAAATTAATAACTATGCTACAGGTTTCCAATTTAAAATTAAAATTAATATACTAAATAAACACAAACCATCCCAACGTAAAAATTTCTCTAAATATTTTCTTTAAACATATAATTTAAATTATTATTATTAAATGACTAGAGATACAATCCAAGCAACTACTGAATACAGTTATGGTATTAAGTGTAAAATGTTTTCACTGTATACAAAATATATAATTTCAAACATTCTATCTAAATTACTTCTGGATTTTATTGCACTCAAACTGCGTGTAATCACAGAGAAAATTTCTAGATTTTCAATCAACTTGTACGTCAAATTCGGATGTTCAAGCAGTTCTTATTAGATGCTACCATGAGTCAGTAAAAGCAGTGCTCACCGTCCGGTCGTCTGGAACTGTCCAGACCGAGTCCAAGTCGTCAACGGCGCGCCTCAAAGAGTTGTCAGCAAACTGTAAGGGGACCCTTCAGGGTCGAAGCCTTCTGGAGCCGTGGCTTTGGGAATAAGGCAAGGAAGGAATTAAGTAGGTTTTTTAATCAGTAAGAGTCTGACACTGTCTCACGCTCCGCCCAAGAGTGGGATTCGTCATTGGATGATTTTCACCTACCTTAAAAAAATAGTGTTATAATACTAAGAATCGTGTCGTCTCATACCCGTATGCAGAAATGGTAGGGCGATAATAGTGCGGCACACCGTTTGACGGGGTTCTGCGCACGCGTCGATCGTATCAATACATTATTTATTGTCGTATTGTCCCCACATATTGCTTTTCTGCTTTAATTAACATTCATTTACCTGCCTTTGGAAGATTTATTTGGTTTTAAAATTATATTATTATTAATCCCTTTTTTGGTTCCATACACATATAATCTATATTAAAAAAAAAACACATAAAAAAGCATATAAAAAAATAGTAGTCCGCCGGTGTCAGAAGCAGGGTCCAAGCTACCGGTGGTTAGGGCTCCAGAAACAGGAACCTCCTCACAATACGAGCCGTGTTGAGGAGTACTGAGTATAATTATTTTATTATAATTATTATTTTTATCATAAAATCGACTTTATTCGGTCATAAAAATAAACGGGAAAATTGAGAATCTCTTCTTTTAGGAAAATCAGAATTGATTATTATATTTCTTTATGGGAACTCTACGATTTCCTCCTACACGTGTCTTGTAAGGAAAATTGCTATTGTTTCCACATAAATTTACTTTAATAACTTCTAATAAGTATAATAGAGCCAACGATTTATCTGAATGACTATAATAATACTAACATAGTATATGCTAACTTATTAGAACAAGTAAATAAATAAAAACCACGTGTTAGTATTTTTTATTATTATTCTACTTAATAATAGCCGTAAATGCAATAGTAAATTGAGTTTTAGTATCAAAACACTTAAAAATTATTAGTTTACAGTTTTTGTCGGTTATAAATTGCACACATGTGTTGGTAATAGACGTTTACAGGTCTCGTGGCATTTGTAAATAAAATTATTTTTCCAAATACTTACTCTAAAACTCTTCTACCGCCCTTAGGCACGCAATTTACTAGTTTCCACACTAGTACGGAAAATTGCGCTAGCTTGCCTTCGTCACAATTTATTATGATTATCATTATCAGGCTGATAGACACCAACGTTGTTATTCACTCCTCGTTTATCTATTTCTTCTAAGTGTATTGAAAAACGTCATTAAATACAAGTGCAGCACTCGAATTGTGCGTCAGTTGCAATGAAAAACTTTTTCCACGTGTGTCAAAATGGACCATATCTAGTCTACTTTAGACTGGTCTGTATCTTGGTAAGCTGCTTGTTATATGCATCTTTGGTAGTCTATTAGTAATGAGACGCAAGAAAACCCGACATTATGTCTTGCCCAGGAAAACTTAATTAACCAGTTACTGGGTTAGTGAAAGTCAGAAATGAGCTACCATGTAAAATACTTTTATTCCGCTTCATCTACTACTAGAATAGAAAATGGCGCCAAAATAGTTGGATTACCGCCATATTTTTGTGTATCAAATATGATATAAAACCTTTGAAATGAAGTTTGATTGAAATAAGGCGATAGTAATATTACCACCTGTATCAGTGACTTGGAAATATTATTTTTTCATTGTGAATCGTACAATGGCCACCTGTCTGACCGAGCACCTACGATATAACAGTGGGGTGGGTTAATTATACCCTCTCTCCCCCTTCCACTACTGGGTCCTCTTTTGATTCATATGTCTTGGAAGTTCTTACGCTGAATATGTTGTTAATATTTGATTGAATTGAGACGTAAGTGAAGAATTATCACTTGTGGAGGCTTTTTTTTCGGTGGGTAAAATTATCCAATTACATCTCCCACTCTTGTTATTTTTTTTTTATTTGTCCTGTGCGAGTCTAAATAAATGTTTTTGTTTCTTTCTTTGCTTGGGCGGAGCAGGAGATAGTGTCAGAGTACTAGAAAAAAAATATTTACAACTAGTATATATATAAAGTGGCAACACTGTCAACAGTTTGTGAAACGGCAGTTTGTATCGCTTTTGCCGGATACGGGTTAAATTAAATCAATGTTGGTAACATTTCACAAAGAGTGGCTTTTTCAGCTGCTTTTAAATGTGACATTCTTCCGTTTAGCGGACACAATTTAGTGACAGTTCCGACTTACACTATTCCATGTCGAGTTGATTGAAATATTGGACACTGTAACGATTTGTTCAATGAATTTATCTACAAAAATAGAACATTCCGTAAATATTTGGCGTGTCGACTCGTTTGCTTTGCAATTGTTGAGGAATTGTCGCCATTTTAAAGCCTAAACTGTTAAATGTATGGAGGTTTATAGGGTGTATAGTGATCCTTCCTTTATTCTTCATTCTTGTTCGCATGTCCTATGTATTTATTTATTTAAGAATTTTGTACACACAACAAAAACAAAACAAGAAGAAGGATACAGAAAAATAGGTACAGAGGTTATGCTACATTTTAACGCGTCATGGTTTTTTTTATGGTAGGCAATAATCAACCCGTGACATCTACCAACCCTCACTGGGCCTGCGTTGTGGATTACGGCCCATTCCCCCTCCTAGAAAGGAGGCCTGTGTCCCAGCATTGAGATCATTAAAAATGCTGATGATGATGACATTACCGCCTTTGGGCGATGCGGGGGATAGTGTCAGACTCTTCCTGACTAAACGACCTACCCCGTTCTTTCCTTGCCTTGATCCGAGGGCTCTGGTGTTACGCTTTCGCATCAACCCATGGCCCCAGGAGGCTTCGACCCAATATTACAATTGCATAACTGTTTGAGTACGAAAAAGATACATTTCAATGCCAGCATTATTTCGGCCTCGCATTTTGTAACTAATTGGTTGCAGTAAACAATGTGACCCAAAATGGCCGACCCTGTTGATAATTCACCCCTTTTTTGCGCACTTGTGTAATTTCTAAAGACGACACATTTCTTTTACTGTTTTTTTTTTGTTTTTGTAAAATTTTTGTTTCTCTTTTTTGTTTTTACACAATTCTGGTGTTTGTTTATTTTTTTTCCGTTTCTATGTTCTGATTTTATATGGTATCCTTTTCTACGATTATTTAGAAAAGGCTTTGTGTTAATTTTCGTAACTTGCCTTTTGTATAGCGATATTTAAAAAAAATATGTACATTTTGTATAGCGATATTTAAAAAAAAAATGTGCATTCCAATTTTAAATGTTTATAATTCTTTTGCCACATATGCAGTTAACCAACTGAGTAAATAATCATGACATTGAATAAAATTGGTAAATAATTATTAATAGTCATTTATGAAGTGAAAATCGATAGAAACAGTTTTTATTTTAGATAATAATTAACAAAAAAATAATTAATCTTTCTCTCTGGCACTTAATCAACTAGTGTTCCCACCATCATTTGGGATCACAGTCAAGCTTATATCAATAAAAAAGATTTCTCCCTCTTTGGGTGACCCGAGAGAGGGAGTGTCAGACTTTCACTGACTAAAACCCACCTGTGTTTATTCACTTACCATAAGCAAAGGCCAAGGCAACTCTTTCGAACTAACCCAAAACTCTAGCAGGGAGGATTTATTACCTCCCGGACTAATTAATTTGTGACCTCATAAAAACGACCACTTAATTCCCACTATTAAGTAATAAAGTAACAAAATGCTTTTAGAAATGGATGAAACATGACAAGAAACAAAAAAAGTACAGTTTTAAATTCAACTAGCCTTCTGCCAGCGGCTTCGCCCGCATGAAAATAGAGTTCTCCATAAAAACTTTAGACCCTCATTATATCCCCATAGGAGCTGAATTTTGAAAAACCCTTTCTTAGTGTTCGCCTACGTCATAAAAGGAAGGCTTGTGCAGAATATCTCGGTCTAATAGTTTCAGCTGTACGTTAATATGTCAGTCAATTTCTCCTTTTATACAGGCATGTCCTAGAACCAAAAATTCAAAGACATGTGACATCCACCAATCCGCACTGGGCCCGCGTGGTGGATTATGGCCCATTCCCTCTCCTAAAGAGGAGGCCTGTGTCCCAGCAGTGGGAACATTGAAAGGCTGATGATGATGATACAGATATATTGATATATTACTTGTCATTGGAATGCATTTTGTAACATCATTTCTATTACATTTCTATCTTGCGTTTAAAATGTCAGGTGTTTTTTTCAGTGTCGGACTTTTATTGACTTAAAAACCCACCCCGTTCCTCCGCTGCCTTCGTTCTAGGGCTCTGGTGTTCACTTTTTTGGGTCGGTCCAGATCTAGACGGTTACCGGACATTATTACAGTGAGCTAACCATTGCTCGCCGTCCGCAAGTACGCAGAAATGTCAGGAGTGCGAGCGAGAAAGAGCTATAGCTTCATCCCTTTCACAGTTCAGTTTAGGTCGTCAAATGGCTCGCGATGAAAGCTCGATGTAGAACCTCAAGAATAATGATTCAAAAGTCAATATTCTACAATGTGACGTCACAGCTCTGCTGTTAAAATCATTAATAAAAGCATATTTTCAGCTTTTCTTTGACCTTTGATTGTAATAGACGACAGGTTATTGAATCACCTAAGTAACGTGCTCAAGTAAGATTACGAAGTATTAATAATTGAGTGGGTAGCATACACGATGCTTATTTAGGGTTACCAGATGAAAAAAAAAAATAAAAGTCCAGATTTCTTTTAGTTTGTTTAACTTTTTATATAAAATTATTATTAAAATGCATTTGAAGCAATCCTGAGAAGTGTCCAAAAAACCCTGAAATCTCAGAACAAATTCTGAGATATGGTACCCTGGTGTTCTTATTTTATTTCTTTTTGCGCAAATAAAATCTTTTTCTTTTTTTCTTTCCTTTCATTCCTGCAAAAGTGGGGTACGGAAAAATTATCCAATGTCGTAATTCGTGATATGGTCTTCCCGTGTGCCAGGTTTCGCATTTATGTTATGAAAACCTGGTAAAATCACACGCACACGCAATTAGTTCATTAAGCCCCAAGAGGACACTGGTGTCTACACACATATTGTCTTGTAATTGTGTCTGTAATTACGGTAGTGGAAAGGTTAAAGAACATCAGTGATATTTTTTTATTGGCAGCCCTGTCTGAAATCCATCAAGATCATTTAGTTCCTCTTTCGACCGATATAGTTTATATGTTACAGTTAAGTAACTTTATTATAGAGTACTAACATCCGCACGCCTATTATTGTTTTCGTAGTATTCTATATACCTAGAATATCATCAATTCAATATTGAGAGAATGTTTTAACACGAGCAATTATATCATACAGTCATTGCAAGTTACATAAATGCTTGGGCATCGATAAAATTATTTAAACACTAGAGACCCGCCTTAGCTTTGCAAGAGTGCAATGCTGATATTAAATATATTATATAATTTGAAAAATTGCGTCATAATACGTTGCGCAGTTTTTAAGATGCATAGGGACATGCAGCGGCAAGCGATTTTAATTTATACTATGTAGTGATTATGCATGGGTTATAAATAATAAACCATCCCCTTGAATCACTCTATTTATTTAAAAAAAAGTGCATCAAAATCCGTTGCATAGTTTTAAAGATCTAAGGGAGAGACAGCAGGATGCGATTTTGTTTTATACTACATAGTGATAAGGACCGCTCCAACGTCCATGGATGCAGACTTACAGAGTTGCGAACTCAGCAACAGATGGCATATTTAGCATATTTGTCTTAGTATCGCTGCTCTTATTCGCGGCTTGTCGCAGTTGCGAACTGCACTCTCTACGTCATGATTTATGTATGCGTCCTTGCCTTGCATCTCCTTCCTTAACTTGTACATTTTTAAATAGTTTACGCCACAGATATAGATATACCTAGATAACGCAAGCATCACGATCTGTATGGAAACCAAGCGTGCCATTTTAACTATCTGGCGTCACAAGCACTAGGTATTTGTGATGGGAAAATCAAATCAATTCAAAGACGCCGCCACAGCGTCCCTTTCGCTCCAACCCCGCCTTGCCAGCATAATTAACAATTTTTAACTGATGTCCGACTAGCGCTGTACACCGATGTAGACTGACCGCGAAAGTGACCACTTACGGTTTTTGTACGTAAGCAAGGCACGCGAAGTAGCTGCTCTTGCGTTATCTAGCTATATCTATATCTGTGGTTTACACAGATAGCAGCGATGCAAAAATTGTAAACAAAGTTTAAAGCAACATCACTGTTTTTCTTGTTACCTGTTTGCTGAAAACACCGTCAGTTTGTAATAAGACTTGATTAGATTATAAATTCTTGATGTCGAGGTGGATTTGGATGCATAATATATCGAGAGTATAAAGTTTGTAAAAAGTTGTAGAGTGTAATTTAGAGAAGCATTAATCAAGATTGACGAGGCCTGCAATGACTGTGAATTTTTCTAAAGAGTTACTGTAATCCTCGCAAAGGGCATTTAAGGGATTACTGTGGGATTTAGTCAGTAGTAGAAGTCATTTGATGATTTCCTACTTTAAAAATTAAGTACTTTAAATCTATATATATAAAAATCAATTGCTGTTCGTTAGTCTCGCTAAAACTCGAGAACGGCTGAACGGATTTATCTTATCTTGGTCTTGAATTATTCGTGGAGGTCTAGGGAAGGTTTAAAAGGTGAGAAAAATTCGAATAGGGTAGAGTAGGGTAGAGTAGGGTAGAGTAGGGTAGAGTAGGGTAGAGTAGGGTAGAGTAGGGTAGAGTAGGGTAGAGTAGGGTAGAGTAGGGTAGAGTAGGGTAGAGTAGGGTAGAGTAGGGTAGAGTAGGGTAGAGTAGGGTAGAGTAGGGTAGAGTAGGGTAGAGTAGGGTAGAGTAGGGTAGAGTAGGGTAGAGTAGGGTAGAGTAGGGTAGAGTAGGGTAGAGTAGGGTAGAGTAGGGTAGAGTAGGGTAGAGTAGGGTAGAGTAGGGTAGAGTAGGGTAGAGTAGGGTAGAGTAGGGTAGAGTAGGGTAGAGTAGGGTAGAGTAGGGTAGAGTAGGGTAGAGTAGGGTAGAGTAGGGTAGAGTAGGGTAGAGTAGGGTAGAGTAGGGTAGAGTAGGGTAGAGTAGGGTAGAGTAGGGTAGAGTAGGGTAGAGTAGGGTAGAGTAGGGTAGAGTAGGGTAGAGTAGGGTAGAGTAGGGTAGAGTAGGGTAGAGTAGGGTAGAGTAGGGTAGAGTAGGGTAGAGTAGGGTAGAGTAGGGTAGAGTAGGGTAGAGTAGGGTAGAGTAGGGTAGAGTAGGGTAGAGTAGGGTAGAGTAGAATAATCTGTTGCCGGGAGCGAAGCCGCGGGCAAAAGCTAGTATTATATATAATGTCATTAGGTTATCCTGTAAGAATAGATTTAAATACAACAAACAAACAAATATCACATTAAAATTCGATAGTTTACATTTATATCAGTGTATTTTGAGAAGAAAGGGTTTACGATCGGACGCGTTTTATTAAAGTTTATGGTGTTTGCAATAACCCAGCGACAATATATGTATTTATCTATGTATCTTTTTGTAGTCATGTTAGAAAATTTCTGTAGCCAACCATTTGTTCACATCATTTATTTAGTTTGTAATACGAATATAATTTGGGTGTCTTGAAGGCTAGAGTGAATAGGCTCATAAACTAGTGCACCTTACCATCAACGATTGCATTACTGCTTATCATACCATCAAGTGGAATCGTAGTCAAGCATTAGTTTATATCGAAAAAAAAAAATAGTCTAAATCTTATAATAAACTACCGTATATTTGTATGCGTTAGTAAATTTCCAATTTCATACAGGAAATTTAGGACAAAAGGATGTATGAAATATTTTCCATTTCCTTCGCCAGTATGAATCTAGCTATAAACATGAAAATGTACGCGACGTAAACAAATATTTAGTGGTGTTGTTGACCGGCGTTGGCGCGGGAGTAGTCGGGAGGCGCGGCCATGCGTGACGCTCGTACGATTCGTAACGCTGCATAGCTATCTCTATGAGGACCGCTACGCACTTTGTCAGTGTTACTAGACTCACTATTCCGATTAATCGCTTTTAATAGGAATCTTTATATCTTTAGAATAGTTTAACACCGATTCACGCATTTTCAAAATTCATTCATCTGATTTGGTCATTGACATGATTGTATTTTTAAGCACTTGCGTGTATTTGGGTCGAATCTTGTAAATTAATTTTAAAACGGTTATCCCTTACCGATTGAGCTGAAATTTTGCAGATAGGTTCAGTTTGGATGACAATGCTTGCGTAGCTAAGTGACGTCATTCTAAATCCAATATGGCGGATTGCTAAAGATGGCGGACTTGTTTTATGCACCCCATTTAATAGGGTATCAATTAGAAGGGTTTGATGAAAAGAGTAGGAAAAAAAACTAAACTATTGTCCTTATATGGAAGATTTTTTTTTTTGAAGTTCGAGTTTCTTTCCGGCCCTTCTTCATAGGAAACAGTTGCGTCCGTGTACTAGCAGCTTCTGACGTTTTATAGGTGCCTATTTAGTCCAATGTGAAATATGAACAATTTAGTTTTTTTTTTTACTGAATTTTTTATACATAGCTTGTTTTAATTTTTTTTTTTATATTTTCGTGTTAGATAAGGCAACAGGTATACGGGTACTTTTATCATAGCAAAATTGACATCTAAACCAGGCCATTAGTGGCAATGTACTCAGTAGTCAACTTACATTAGTGCGAATTTCGTGCGAATTGACACCAGTCAGCCCTTCTCGGGTTGAAAGGGTTTTTCCGTAACCCTACCAGAAAAAACTAAAGAAAATCAATTTTACTTTATGTATTCCTAATATTTAATGCTTTATTTCTAACAAAAATATTCTATGAAACAATGCCATCTACTCCCAAACTTAGCATAGCTCGTGCTATGAGTACTAGTCAAGTGATAAACATACTTATATATTTCTAAATACATGCATATTATAAGTAAGTTAAATTTAAACACAGACTAAGATATCGTACTCATCACACAATCATTTGTCTTGGGTAAGGTTAGAACCTACTACCGCCGGTATAGCAGTCAAGGCCACTAACCACTTAATCAACAAACTAGTCAACAAAAACACAACAAATATATTTTAATGACGTCGAACTCCCTTCGTTATTATCAACATAAAAATAAAGTCAAATATCTATGTAAAGCCGATTCGGATTTTTTTTATCCTATTACGCAAAAGTATAAAAAGAAAATATTTCCTGGAAACGTTGGAAAATATACACAACTGAAGCTGAATTTAGAACACGTAATTATATATTTTTAGACCCTCATTTTATGTTATTGTGACGAACGGTGATGTAACATACGCAATCATGTTTTTTTTGTTGTTTACAAAAAAACGTCTCCATTCCCTGTGAGTGACGCGAAAGGAATTAAGGGAAGCAAGAGAACCAAGTTTTAAGAATTGCCAAACTAAGTAGCAATGGGCAGGACACATTGCACACAGAACAAATGGCCGTTGGAGCCGAAAAGTTCTGGAGTAACCACCGCGTTCCGCAAGACGCAGCGTTAGAAGGCCTCCCAACAAGGTGGACCGATGACCTGGTCAGGGTTTCTAGACTCGTGAAAGTCATGCGGTTGAAATCATGATGATGATGAAACGAAAGGGTGTGTCAGACTTTTACTTACCTGTTTTTCCTTCAGTCGCCCTTCGCATTCCAAGACCAAAGTAACTCTCTTGAACAGTATTACACAATCCAAAGTTCAATTTAGATCGCGCAACATATTTTTAGACCCTCAGTACTTGTGAAGTTGTGACGAAAGTCGACGTAACTTTTTGAGATGACGAGATGTGACGTAAAAGCCGTGAAAGAGGCCTATATTCTATTTTTAAGTCCTTTCAAAGGAAAGTTAGTCCATTTTATTTCACTAGTTGCCATGACAACGGTAGAAGCACTCGATTAATGTCAATATTGAGTTAGACGTTCTCTAAAAATTTTATCTATTTAATTAGAATATTATGTCCCACTGCTGGGCACACGTCTCCTTCCCCCTTTTCTACACATATCCGTTTTCTACCACCATAGCCGATTAGTAAAGCTAATCTTTAGTAAGACGCGGGTTCAAAGGCAGCCAGGCGCATTACTTGGAGTAATTTATTTCTCCACCACTCTCAAAACGGTGAAGGAAAACATCGTGAGGAAACCAGCATGTCCTAGAACCAAAATTTCGAAGATGTGTGACATCCACCAATCCGCACTGAGCCAAGGTGGTGGAGACTCCATTCCCTCTCCTAGAGTAGAGGCCTGAGTCCCAGCAGTGGGAACATTGAAAAGGCTGATGATGATGATCTGACCTTCAGTAACCCAGTAACTGGTTAATACAGTTTCCCTGGGCAAGACAGATGTCGTGTGTTTCTTGCGTCTCACTTCCAGAAGTGACTACCAAAGACTGTAACGATCAGCTTGGGAACATTTTAAGGCCGATGCTATGCTATAAAAAGCGATTGAAACACAGCTTTAACTAACTAGCCCTTCATAATACTCGTACTTAACCGGTGAAGTAATACACGCATAAATTCGTTAGCAGTTTTGCGTTGTGTGCTCAAACCTACTCGATATTAAGTGGTTTGCTCAACGAGCGGATGTTGTCGCAAGAACAGCATAACACCAACTATAACAAAGGATATTGATTTGTTTGATATTTTGTTTCGATTGTACTTCACTGCTATGAATATAGGTGCAAGTGTACATCTGTGATCTTGTGGCCTTATTATGAAATGAGACTAGTATGGAATAAATTCTATCTTAAACCTGGTGGACATTGGTATTGACAAAATTGTCTATGCCTGTGTCTACCGATCGCAAAGCCTTGATCAGGAGACGATTCGACTTTTTGACCACCTCCGTCAGGCCGCCGATGAGGCTCTGCTTCGGCACCCTTATGCGTAGTTCGTCGCTCTGGGGGATTTTAATACCTGCCACCAAGACTGGTTTTTCCCATACCAGAGGACCGATCACGCTGGGAGAGAGGCGCAGAACTTTGCGGTAATGGGCCTTTCCTTGGTTAAGCAAGCGACTAGGGTGCCTGATGCGGCTGATCATACTGCTAACTGCCTGGACCTTCTGTTGACTACCGATCCGGACAGATGTATCGTAACAGTTTTTTCCCCCTTAGGAACTTCTGATCACTGTCTGGTAAAGTCTGTATCGTTCTGCTCCCTACTTGACTGATATTATGCATGTTGTGAGCACGCAAAAGTGACGGGAAATGATTATAAAACCCGTAAAACCTTATAATATCATAATACCATATTAGGAAACAGTTACAATATTATTGCATTTAAATAACCAAGTAAACACGACTAAACGCCCGACTACCAAGAAACTCAGTAAAAACTAAAGTGGTTGCATTTCCTGAAACAATTTCCTGACGTCCATTTTATTTGTTTTGGCTAATCATAAGTATTAGTGGAGTGAGAGCGAATCTTTACCTCTACAAATGTTGCCCAACAAAACCGAACCTATAGTTCGTTTTTAAATCCTAGACCACGATTTGACAACTTAAAATGTCAAAATCCAGAAATTTGGGAACATATTTCTAGAGTGTAACAGTCTGAGTTGACAAATCGTAGTCTAGAATTAAAAAACGAACTATACAACGAAATGTTTTTAAAGCGCAACGGTTAAAGCCTCATTACATCACTATGTCACGTTCTTCACCGCGCATTTGAAACAACAAAACAAATATTTATTATAAACAATTCACCATCATTTACATGATGGATTCGCAACGGTAACTGGTATACGTCACTAGGAAACCTATCGCACACACACACGTGCCCATACGGCGCTTATACATGTACACAGGGGTGACAAACTTATTCGACCCACAGTTCTTTTATTTTAACATTTAAAATAATAGAACGAACTTAACATTTTAACACACATGTACAATCTATATATATAAAAGGCGAAACTAACTGACTGACACATACACACAGCAAAAACTACTGAGATTAGGAGCGTGGATTTTTGCACTAGGTTTCGTTTTATGACGTAGGTGAGCACTAAGAAAAGATTTCCCAAAATTCATACTCTAAGGGGATGAAACGGGGCCCTATTTTCACGCGGGTGAAGCCACTGGCAGAAGCTTGTATAAGACAAACTTCCATAATTTATTAGAATAGTAAAAAACTTAAGTAGTAATAAGAATTGTGCTACAAAATTGGGTAATTAAAGGTGAGAATGAACGAAGAAATCTTAAAAATGCTGTCAACCGGCTTCAATTTTCTTTTTACAAGCATTAAGTTTCAGGGTGACAAGGTATATAATGTAGAATGGTCTAAAATAGCAAGTTATCTACTGCCTCGTGCCGTAGTCCTTTTGGCCTAAAAGTAAACACGGTAGCGCTTGCCAAGATTGACAGGATTATCAGCCTAGTTCGACCGGTTGACCAGCCCTGGTATATCGCATATATAATCCTTGTAGGTACCGGTGGTAATAAGGCCGCGATGAAATAACGCCCACTGGCCCGCCCTGAGGAAAATAAACAAAATTATTTTATTGCCTCAAGTAATTAGTTAGCTTTTGAATTTATTAGAGTGTATCGATGGAGACTTTTTGTTGATGAGTAAAAAATAAGCGTTTGTTTTTCAGCTTTTTTTTGTGATTAAGACGAATTACTTAGCCTTACATCTTCATTCTATTAATAGCTAAACAAATTGTAATCAGGTTTCTTCGTCGAAAATTGAAGTAATCTTCCGATTAGATTTCAAAAGATTATGTGTGAGCTATTAATATCGTTCGTGCTCTATCTCTTGTTTATACAACGTGGGGCAATATTAAATCCTATATGTTCCTCAAGTGTTAAATAGGCACACGTGTATTCACGTTCGAGCCGTATACACGTGCAGCTAAGTGGGTGGTCATTCATTACGCAACTAAGTGCATGGCGCAGCGCACTCTATTGCTTTCGTAGTCCATCCACAAAAACTGTAGAGTACTCACGAATATTAAAATTCGAACGTCAGTAATTAATCAAATGTCAACGTCATATGAATGCGACATTGTACCATTGTTACTCCAGTAGCTTCGTGCTCCTTGCACCATGTCCGTACAGCACTAGTGTAGTGTGACGTCACTCCCCACTCCGTGCTATGACGCTACAAACAACATTACAACGCCAGTATCAACCTATTTATAGCGGACAAAGTTTGACGAGTGTGTTTTTAGTTGCCCTGAGTTAGGCGTGGAATGTATGAATGAGATGTCGTCAAGATCACTTGTAAATGTTGATTTTGCACGTCTCTATCCTAAAATTACATTACGCAAAGCTATTACTTACTGTGTACAATGTAGAAAGAACTAGGCATTCATTTTCAAGTTCACGGGTTCATCCGAGTTCAAGGGTTGGCGCAATACCTATATTGAAGTAGAAACGGCCTATATAGCCTCTGTTTTCGTAGCCTATTGGGCCGCAGGTACGGCTGTAGCCTGTCTGACACTGGCGAGTCACCGCAACCCTAGAGGTCGTTGACCCTGAAGGACTGTCGGTCATAGTCCTCGCGTTACGTCATCGCTCTCGGGGTAAATTATAGTATTCACTTTAGTCAATGTATTCCCTGTGTTCTCGATCTCGATTTGGCGGGATAAGCCGGGAATGAGTGAGTGAATGATTTTGAATTTGATCGACGGCTTCCATTGACATTATTGATGGGATTTACAGGTGTTTACGTGGGAAATAAATGCGTAGTTTCAATCTTGTTTTTTTGCGCTGTACATGAATGTTTATATTTTTCTTAGATTGATTGTACTTGAGCTGTCTGGCTTTTTATAGATTGTGGAAATCGAAATGGTAATAGATCAATTCTTTTGTTTAAAAACGTAACGACTTGAAATAAGATTTCTTCAATTTTAGAGTTGTAGTTATCAAATTGGAGTTTTCATTTTACACTTTACATTCTGGACATACAGCTGCTAATGAAGTACAAATCATTCCAAGTATTTAGTCGAGGGTTCCGTGAGAATTGTTGGAAGTGTAATGTTTACACTAAACACAATTATGTGCACCGTGGAGTTCAAGGCACTTTTATAGGTTGTTTAAAGTCGGCAGGGTATCGGCCTGGTGCCGAAGCCGCTACCAACCATGTGTTTACATTTCTCTACGCCTAAGTAAACATCGTTCTCTCTCCGCGATGCACTTCAGCGTGTGCGCTACAGTCAAACCACACAATCGGACACTTTAGCAAATTACTCCACAGCAATGCCAATGGGCTCTTTATTCAGCTTTTTTCTAATACCGTCGTGTATTTTTTTACCGATGGGCTTTCATGCGCCATTGGTCAAGAGGAATGCTGCTATTAGAAGCTCTAATAAGATTAAATGGACGCTACATTTAATCGTTTCTGTGGAAGTTTTGTTTGGAACCTCGACCATAATAGCAGAGTGCATTTTTAACTAATGTTTTATGAATATGTGATAATTTGATCATATGCGTGACCAATCAAAAATGATTTTATTCAAGCTTTGAAATTGAAATACATAAATAATGGATGACTCGAATTAGCTATAGGTTTTTATAATCACATCCAATTCCGATTTTTTTTGTTATTGACTGTCTCGCGTTTTACCAATATCTCACCTCACCTGATGGAAAGCGACGATTTGGTTGGCGATGAAGCACGCTTCTCGAAGTATGTATGTACCTATGTACCTTTGTGCTCTTGACTTAACCTTTCAATCGTCAAGTGAACACTAGTTTAGAATCATCACTTTAGAAAATGGTATCTGTGTTTATTTGGAAATAGGCATTCCCTCACAATGTCAACATGTTTTTTTGAAAAATTTGATATCAATCGAAATGTAGACTTCTAGGTTATTTTTAACTATCAGGAAACATACACCGCAAGAAATTCCATGACTGCTTATTCGCATAATAAACGTGTCATAATTATGCATTACTAGTTTTTGTCAGCGGCTTCGCCCGCGTACCTATATAAAATATAACCTATGTCACTCAGGAGTAAAGCAGCATTCTATTGTTGCTAAAATATTTCTAATGCTAAAATTGGACCAGTAATTCCATAGATTACCTCCTACATACAAAAAAAAAAACAAAGTTTACCTCTTTATTATATTAGTGTAGATTAACTTTGCGTCCATTTGTCATTGAAAAAGCAAAAAAAACCACACGAAGTTCAAAGAAACCACATTGAATGCCACTACGCCCTTTACCAGCCAAGTACATTAGTCCGGATGTTTTGAATAAGACTAATTTGTCGAAGTGACCGACACTTGTACAGTAACATTTATTATGCATAGGGTTATTTGTGAGGCTTGTCGCAGCTAATGAATACCTACTCACTGTAGGTTCTGTCTACGAGGAGCTCGTGGTAATAACTGCCGGTTGGTACCTTCAAGGTTAAGCAACACTGGCCGAGGTCGAACTTTGGATGGGTCTATGAAATATTGAGACAGTCGTTACGAGAAAGGAAGGCTCTAGCCCTGGTATAGATGGCGACGTAGGAACTTGGTAGGTGGTTTAGTCAGTAAGAGTCTGACACTGTTTCCCGCTCCGCCCAAGGGCGGGATTCGTCATGGAAGATTTCTAACCTACATAAAAAAATCCGACCCAGATATAAGTCGGAATAAGCCTAGATAGATCGGATTTGAGCCAACCTACGTGTTACCAACTTTACGAACTACGAACGAGAATAAAAAACAAAGCACTCAGCTTCAATATATTCTAAACAACTTAACATTAACAACGGCTCTTCATGTTGATAGAACTCCACGTAATTACTTTGATTTACTTATTCCCTTTCGCATTATCTAGCACTTAGTAAGCAATCTGCTTTACTCACATAATCAGTTAAGTTTTTAAGAGATTACTTGAGGACAATAATCGCAAATCTCAGTTAAATATCGTCGGTATTTACCGAATAATAGAGTTGGCTGTAGTATTTACTGTAAAGTATAATGTATCGTAACCTTGGGACTGAGAGACTGGGACCTATGGACTCAGAAACGACGAATGTTCACAGAAATAAATCTATATCTATGTATATAAAAGGAGAAACTGACTGACTGACATATCAACGCCCCGCCAAAACTACTGAGACTAGGAGCGTGAAATTTTGCACAAGTTTTTCTTTTGTGACGTAGGCGAACACTAAGAAAGGATTTTTAAAAATTCACCCTCTAAAGGGATGAAACGAGTATCCAAAGTTTGTGCGAAAGCCTATTTTCACGCGGGCGAAGCCGCTGGCAGAAAGCTAGTAGGTATATAAAAGCGAATTACCACTCAATGATTAATCACGAAATATCAGAAGACAGCGCCGAGTGCTGGGCCGAGTGACAATTTTACTGTCTCACCCTTTTACTCCTGCCGTTACCACTGGGCTACCACAGCTCCCACTCCAATATTATATACAGCACAAACAAATACATGACACTAATTAGCTATTACCGCAAGAACTCTGTAATTTACTTCTTTATTACCCAATCTAAAACATTTTTCGCCATTAAAAACTTCCAAAGATTAATTACTTTTTTTAATGAGAACGTATTGTTCATCCAACGGTACATAGTTATTAATTTGTGTGTTTATGTCAAATGAACGGAGACGATTTACATAATTGGGGAGTTTACGAGCGTTTTACGATGTTTGAAGTTTTGAAACCTTTATAAATAAATGTTTTTTTTTTTTGTTACAGGTTTGGACAACCGGATATCGAACTCAAGGAGTCCCGTGTCGCCGTAAGTATTTAATTTTAAAAGGGTTAATTGTAAACAGAGTAATAGACAAACATTGAGTGTAGTGCAGCTGTCGTAATCTCGTGTGTGCTTAGTGCGAGTTCTATTTACGTTGACGTGATCGAACATGAACAAGCGAACGCCGGCATTCGCACATCTACTGTCTTTCTAATGTGTCTTAATGACCGTATTCAACGAATTAATCCAGTGGTCCTACTCACTACAGTCCATCTTACAGTAAGCTAGTCTTACACATATTTAGAGCTTGACTACACGACTCCGACATAGTGACATCATCAAACAATTCACTGCGAGAGTTTCAGTGGGCCGACCTGCAAACAGACAGCCCTCTAACTCCTGCATGCAAATGAAAGGTCTTTCGACTATGTACGTGCGATGGGAACACGCACACAAATGACTAGTGCTTATGTATACATGGCTGTTTCGGGGGCTTTATTGCCTTTTGGAGATGCTGGAGAATTGTTAATTGTCGTGTCTTGGTTATTACATGTGTATTGATGTTAAAACTGTTGATATTTTGGTCCTTTCTTTTATAAATTATTCTTTACTTGCGACCCGCTTCATTTGCACGGGTGTATGTGGATATTAAATATATTATGCATATTTTATACATATAAACAGTCCTCTTGAATCACTTTACCTATTTAAAAAACCGCATCAAAATCCGTTGCGTAGTTTTAAAGATCTAAGCATGCATTGGACAGACAGCGGAAAGCGACTTTGTTTTATATTAAGTAGAAACTCATTTCGCGTTAAGATTGCATCAACCGATTTTAACTTCTATTCGGTAGACATTACGGATGGCATTAAAAGCAAAAAGTCGTTAATAAACTATTTACTGCATTCACCATTTGTCATTCCACCAACGTAATAAAACTCAATATCGGATGAACAGACAGTAAAAAAGGTTTTTTTAAATGTCTAATGTTATTTTGAATGGAGTATAGAAACTCTGCTACTCCTCCTTCCCCACCCCGAAATCTGAAACATGTCAATTGTTCACAGTTTTAAAACATATGAAAGAAGAAATGAAGAGTTTCTCATAACTTGAAAGTTACCTATTTCCTGATTTTTAGATGGGGATTTCCCTTTCCATGTATAGTTCCTACCGAATAAGAGTTTAATGTAGTTTTTGTATAATCTACTAGATCAATGTACTATATGTAAGACGATTTAAGGGGGAGGGGGCCCTTAACTATGCTGTTACTAACTATGTTTATTTCTTTTTCCAGTGACGTGGTGAACAAGGATCTTGGCTTATCGGAAAGCGATGACGAGGTCCCGAACACACACGCGATAGGACCGTAAGTTCAATCATTCGTTCACTCGTTCATTGCCATGCTTAACAGAATTACGCCACGTCTGCACTTCCCTTTGTAAGCGCTAAGTTTTTAATTGATTTTTATCTCGAGTGGAAACTCGCAAGTTTTAAGTACGCGACTGAAATTGAATTAATTTCAACAAGTCCAAGAGCCAAGCGTACGGAAGCTTTCTTATTTGTTTTGAAAGGATTGCAGTTTTGTTAGTTACGATTTTGTTTTTATGTTTGAATGCGACAAATTAATCGAATGCGATTCCGAAGCGATTTTATGCAGTTCACGTGAATTCAACGCGATAGGGCTTACTGCTACGTGCCGCCTCAACTTCGATTTATTTAACAGAAGTCATCGATTCGCAAAAGTTCGCGTAAAAATATCGAATCAAATGATCGCATTTAGGCTACCGCAGTAGAATATTAATTGTTTGTGCCATGCGCACCGCTTCGCGTTCCAATCGAGTTCGCGATGCATCTCTTCCGCAGAACACCGCATAAATTATACTACTTGCTTTCCTACTACACAAACTCATTTACAATTAAACTCATTTGCTTCCTTCCATTTTTATTGGCAAAAAGATTCATTTGCTTTTCTAATTTACAGGCCTATATCACCAATCGGGTCAGGCAGTCCGACTTCAGAAAGTTCATCACCCTCCGACTCCGAATCGGAGTCCTCCTCAGAAGAGTCCACGCCTTCTGCGCCAGTACCCACAGCTGCCCCCGCGGCCCCCGCTGCCCCCACGTCAGCTCCTACGGCGCCGGCGCAGTCCTGGGGCCTGTCGAACTTCGCGCCACCGCCGGCGCACCCGCCTGACCAAACCTATGAGTCGGGGAAGGATGTCAGACATGCGCTTGCTGATATTAAGGGGAAACCGGTGAGTTTGGAGTTTGATCTAGTGGTTTTTTTTAGTGGGTTTAATGTGTTTACCCCACCAACATCTTAACATTTGAGGATATGAGACTCTATTTAGAACACTAAGGTTAAAATTAAGTGGTGTTATCGCAGTCGCTGTTTCAAAAACGCATTTTAATTTTCTTTCAAGTTGTACCACAGCGTGTGGTTCTCCGCCTACTCCATTCAGTTTGTTCCAATTACCGTTAAAATCTCTTCGGTTCAACTAAATAGAAGACTTGGACGAGGACGTACTTTTATTCGGTCGACCTCTTCCTTTGGGAAAATGCGCCTCCCAACCAAAGGCGTTGAAGGTCATGATTTACAACCAATGTCTACACGGATTTAAACTAGCAAGGTCACCTTGGTTAAGAAAGTTAGTTTATAACCATCTGATCAACCCTTAACACATATTAGCAACGAGTAAATGATGACTAGATATCACATACAGCAATGAAAACAATTTAACACAATCAGGCATTTCTTCATTTAATTTGTAGTTCCAAGTACTACACAGATGAGGGAAGTGGGAAACTCTGCAGGGGCCCTTCAGGGTCGAAGCCTCCCGGAGTCTAGAGGGAAGTGGGAAACTGTTACCTCGACTCCAGGAATAGGGCAAGGAAGGTACGGGGTAGGTTTTTTAGTCAGTAAGAGTCTGACACTAGTCTCCCGCTCCACCCAAGAGCGGGTTTCGTCATTGGATGATTTTCACCTACCATAAAAAAAAAAAAAAAAAAAAAGTACTACACAGATTGTGACTATGCTAGTCTAAGTATAAACACTGCCCTATTTAGCAAGGCGACGTCTTGGAGATCGGATGACAAGACGGAATTTCTCGAAGCTGTCGTCAACTTGTCACTTGTCACTAAAAGTGCAGCAGGTGTTGACAAAATCTGTCACCAATTCGTTTGACCACCATAGGCGTACTGTTTGTTTAGTCACTTGATCCGATCCATACACAAAATGCTGAATTGAATAGGTTTAATAAGGACTGGTTTTTTACTGGCGTAGGAATTTACGGCAGAGTTAGCAGATTTAACAATTACTCAATATTTTTTCTCAAGTAGTAAATGGTTTTTTGTTTGACTTGTTTACGTTATTGCGATCGCATAACAGAACCAAGCAAAAAATCTAGCACCTTTGTACTCTTCTATATTTGTCCTTTTCCATTTCGTCTACATGTTGTTGTTTTCCGCCCTGAACTGTCTGATAACCTTTTAAAAGAGGATCTTAGAAGATTTGATGTGAAAAATAATAAAAAATTAGAAGAGTTAAGTACATTAGCACCTTCTTCGACTACTTCATCAAGGTGATATTCTTGAAAATCATTTTTTTACGGCTGTTGTGGTCTCTAGAATGAGATGGTTAACAACAAAACATTCGAACATACACTAGGAGCATGATTAAAATTCAGAAATCAAGTCATGGCGACATTTAGTTATTTATCGCCGCTAAGGGTGTTTTATTATGCTAATTTCATCACGGAAGATTCATGCAGAAAATTTCAAAAGGCATACGTCCCGCGTGCGTATTGCACGTAATACAATAAAAACTTGTATGAAAAGGGCATTTGTGGAGGTTCCGCACGCGGAGTAAATCCGCACGATACTAAAAATGCCCTAAGTGTAGTATAGTATATCTTGGACCATAGATCCAAAAACCAATCCCAAATCTCTTTTGTGTATACAAAACCTCTTTCAACGATATGATTTGTAATCACATCTTTGAAAGAGATAGAGACCTGTATTTCTGGATTAAAGAAGTGTCTGTACTTCTCTGTTTCATATACCGCATACTGTAATCTGTGACTTCGTTGTTAGGTACGTCTAGATCTCTCTCACGGTCAAGAATAACATGGCCAGCATTTTCTGTATTTAACTCGTTAATGCAACACTATCCCGACTATATTAAGCGACCCTTTCCCAGGTGTTATGTTCCTAAAGATAAACACTTCAGAGAAACAAAGTGGCAATGCATTTCTTAGTAAGAATACTTAGTAAGCGTTCGTTACAATCTAACTCGTAAGCGTTGCGGTTGATCCTGAGATCGCGCTGTGAACGCTCGTGTTTTGAGTTACAAAATGTTTTGAAACTGTAACATTGTTTGGGCCGATCAAACTGTACTAAACTCCTCTATACTAAAGTCTTCTAAAGGGACTCATAAACGAAAAATAAACTTGTTTTCTTCAAGGGTCAAAACCTTTGATAAAAATTAAAACTAAGACCTAAAGTGATGATAGTACAAAATGGATATTTACTTTGAGATTCTAAACAATATGCTTCATTACTTAATGGCTGAAAACCAAGAAGATGTTACGCAGAAATGGGTTAAACTATCTTCACTAAAGAGCGCCCTTCGGTATGGGCTGCTGAACTTTGAGAATAGTATCGGCGATGCGCCTCTTGAAGATCGGGAGAGGATTTGGTACCAGTACATTGTGTTAAAGGATTCATTGTGGCAGGCTGTTGGAGCTATCCATGGAAATATTGCGTCTGCGTCTGCGATGGTGCCAAGTGTGATTCAGGTGATCGAAATGATAGCTTTCCATTTCCAATTCCGATTCCGTACCCAAAAAGACCCCTGCAAACACAAGCTGTTGTTATAGGCTGTTCCAGTGCGATTGTGGTGGACCAGTGCGTTGCATGCAAGTGGTTTTTATGAGTACGTGGATCGAAATATTGACAGCATTTGTTTTTCTGATTGGTTAAGAACTTGTAGACGATCAATCCCGGCGCCGAATATCAAAAATATTGATAGTGTTAACGTAAAATAACTCGCACTAGACACTTTGATCAGATCATGACTCACTTGCTGGAGTGTCCTAAGCACTTGGTTACGTTCCTTTGACAATTCAACATTAAAGCATTGATGACAAGACCTCCTCCTAGCGTCGTTTATCCTCAATGCTGAGGGTCGTGACCTCGACGAATAACTTTATGATGGATTATATTTCGCCATGTTGCCTTATTTTCGGCGATGTGGATGGCGGCGCAGACAGTGGTCTCCAATGTACTACGGATTTGGTCTGACCAACGTATTAGACTCCTGCCCCTTCCCATAAAGATTCTCTACCTATTAAATTCTCCACCTTTTACAGCCATTACCAGATTCTCTACCTGCAAAAAGTATATTGGATGTCTTTATATTTGTGTCTAGAAAGTTGATACCTTTACCTCAAAATCCTCAGCCAGTATATAGATTCCTACTAGTCAGTTTTACAGCTAATATGACCGGTATATGGTAGTATCGCGAAACCGAGGAATTGTATTCAATTTTCTTAGTGTTTTTGTAGACTAATGTGCCTTTATGGTTTTGTTTCAGAGCCCCATCTCGGAGATGTCGGACTCAGAGGCGTCATCGCCGTCGCCGGGTGTGGTGCGGCGCAGGCGCTCCATCCCCACCCGGGTGTCCGCTGCCTCCAGTGACGAGGAGACGTCGAGGCACACGGTAATAGTTATTTGAACATCTAGAGTGCCTCTTGAAGAGTTTTATAGTCTGGTAGTTATATGAGCGACTGCAGAAGGTGAGGCGGGAATCATATTTGATTTCTAGGTCAGGTAAAGTACTATTGAACTATTCCAATTGGTGATTTCTCCTAATAATCTGGTGTTTAGCACCCAAATCCTAGTAGAGTAGCTTATTTCTTTAGTGAAAATTCTTATCACACACCTTCAAAAGTTATGACACAAATTCAGATTGTAATGATTATTTGTGTTCCGCAGACATCTCCCCGTGTGGTGCCGTCGGCGCCTGCGGGGGCGGTGAAGCGCGGGCGCCCCCCGAAGGCGCGGCCGTCCGAGGAGCGCCCCGTCAAGAAGCGCCGCGGCCGGCCGCCCAAGTCGCGCGCCGCCTCGCCCCCCGCGCCGCCGCCCGACGCGCCCGCCGACAGCGACGTGGAGCCCGACCCGCCGCACCACCACCCTCTGCAGGACACCAAGACGCATATCTTTCGCAAGGTTCGTATTGGGACTTCAACGAAACTATTGAAACGTCGTGGCCTGACAAGAGTGAATCTTTGAGTTAATACTTGATACAACCTTCTCGTGATATCTATCTCTCACTTTTTCCTATATTTACCACTACTATCTACTTGGTCTCTTTTTAGAAATTAAAAGTATGATCAATAAAACAATCTTTTTTCCTCAGGTTTTCACCCCGAAGAAAAGCGACGAATGCGGTGGCAAGGGCGGTAAAGGCGGCAAAGGAAAGGGAGGCAAAGGCAAGGGGCAGGTGACCATCATCGAGGTCACCGCGCCCGAGGCCGACGAGGAAGAGAGGAGGCATCGCGAGAGGTCTGCCGAGCGCCGCAATGAGGAGGCCATGGCGAGACTGTCGCCGCCCGAACCCGAGCGCAGGAGGGACACCGACCGCTTGTCCGTGGAGCGGCACGAGTCCCGCCGCTCCGCCGAGCGACACGACCGCGTGCCCGTAGAACGCCCCCTCGACCGGTTACCCGAACGGAGCTCCTACGAGAGGATACCCTCCGACCGGATACCCACCGAGCGCACCTCCAACGACCGGATACCCGAGCGACCCGTCGATCGGATATCGACGGAACGCACCTCCACGTCGTCGTCAGCCAGCGATCGACTCTCCGTCGACAGGCTGTCCGGCGTATCCTCAGATCGACGTTCAACGGAACGATCGAGCGCGAAACTGATCGATCGTTTACCGAGCGAAAAGATGTCGATAGATCGGTTGCCTGAAAGACCGCACGATCGGTTATCAGGGGAACGGAACGAGCGGATAGCGGGGGAGAAGTTGGCACATCACCTTCCGGACGTGAAGCCTCGGTTGTCCGAGAGCAAGCTGTCGCTGGAGAGGCTTGAGACCAAGGTGTTGGAGAAGCCAGTTGAACGGGTGGAACGCATCGCCACGGAGCGATACGTGAGGGCGGAAGCCGATGTCGGATCGGGACTTAAGTCGGGGCGTGGATCGGAGAGGCTGGAGGAAGCTTCTTCTAATGGTGAGTTTCGATCTATTTATTTTTTAAATAACAATTTCTTACTAAATGTTAAAGGATCACTTATTTTATTAGATTTCAAGCCCTCCTCTATTTTCGGAGCAGTTTTTTGGGTCTTTTTTTGCAACATCATAATTATCTTCCTGGCCTTTACCCATATACCGTATCGTTGTATAGTTGCTGCTTCATTGAAATATTAACGACAGACGATTACGCGCCTATGTTGTTACGTGTCCGTGGATACTAGGTCCGGTTGTGATTATGTTAGTGGATGTTCGAAATATTGATGAACTAAAACGTATTGTAACATCAGTGTCCCCCCCTGCAGTAGTACCTCGTGCGCGCGCCAGGCTTGTGGTGCGTGTGTCGCTGTCGCGTCTTCGTGCTGACACAGTGCGTGCGCTGCAGCGCCCGCCCAGGCGCAACGTGCCCAAGAGACCACACACGCCGCATCCTGAACAGGTAACATTACATTAATATACCAGCTTTCATCATCAGCCTTTTAATGTCCCCACTGCTGGGTTATAGGCCTCCTCTCTAGGAGCGGGAATGGGCCATAATCCACCACGCGGGCCCAGTGCCGATTGGTGGATGTCACATGTCTTCGAATTTTTGGTTCTAGTACATGCCGGAAAAAATTGTGGCGGACGGGAATCTACGGAACCCTGCACAGAGCGTGGCCCGACACGCTCTTGGCTGACACTCTAGAAATATGTTCCCGATTTTCTGGAGTTTGACATTTTAAATCGTCAAATAGTAGTTTAGGATTAAAAAACGAACTATAAGTAGGTAACTAACCATTTTGAAGTTAAGTGAGTAACTGATGTGTTGTTGGCAGGGCGGCGAGGTAGCGGCCACGAACCACGAGCGGACGGACACGTACGCGGGACAGACGCCCATCTACTTCTCGTACTTCGAGCGCCTCCCCGCCGACGCGCTCTCCGACGAGGAGAGGGATCACAAGTGAGTGCCTGTCTTCATTTTATCATCACACAGACACACCTTACCAATCACCTTAACAATCTACTTGATTGCGAATAGCCATGTCGCGGGTTTAATTCCCGCACGAAGACAATGCAAAAAATTCCCCTCTCTAGTTCAAACCTTTATAAGTTCACTAAAATAAAACGCAGAAGAACGTGAAAACACATTTATCCTTTATATTTTTATACTAGGACTTCAGATTCACAAAAAGATTTCCAAATGTTTCTCCAAACAAATGTTATTCATCCAAGGACGGTTCATACACACTCATACATTATTACACTAAGTCCTTCATTGATGTTACTAGCCGTAACATTTTCCCCTGCAGGTACTACTTAGAAGAAGCCACGCGACTCCGCACGGCCGCTGAGAAGGAACAGGAACCACTCCCAAGAGTCATGCTCTACCTTGAATCAGTACTATGCTTCGTTCTCACCGGCAGAGTACTGGAGCTAGAACTCGACACTAAAGGCGCCTTTACTATTTACCGGGAAACCATCGAGTATATAAAGAGTATACATTCGATGCCGCAACGGTTTAGGGCCTCGCCCCACGATACTTTCAATAAGCTGGATATACTCAGGTAATTGTTTTGTTATATATCTGTTATCATTGTCAAAAGCCAAGACTTTTCTACCGGGCGTTCTGAATTGCGTCAAAAGCGAATCGCGAATCCGACCAAATTTAATAGTCATAAAATATAAGAAATCATCATCATCAATTCAGCCGAAAGACGTCTACTGCTGGACATAGGCCTCCTCCAAACGTCGCCATAACGACCGGTCCCGTGTAACAATATAAGGACTATTGAGTAATAATTGTGACGTCGCGCGTATCACTTTTGATGCAATTTGGAATGCCGGTTAGAAGTCGGCTTTTCATATATCATGCTTTCATTTGGGTTATGTTCAGGCAAGTATCAAGAATTTTTCATGGATATTGAGTATCAGAATCTGTCAGTAAGACCACACTCACTTGTAATATCATCAATATTACTTGTAAAATCATCAATAAGACTTGTAATTCCATCAGTATGACTTGTAAACTCTTCTATATGACTTGTAATACCATCAATATGACTTGTAAAATCACCAATATTACTTGTAAAACATCAACATTGTTTATTCTATATTTCTAACATTGCCTTCTAAACTTGCAGCCTCCGCGTGCAGGCTCTGCTGTACCTGCGCATGTTCAAGATGTACAACCGCGAGGTGAAGGAGTACAACAAGATCGTGCACGAGTACCAACAGAAGGTACGTTCTGATGTCTGTATCAATTTGTCTTTTATTTTTACCCCTAAGTGCTGTTTCTGTTCATTTGTCATTTTGGTCATTATTAGATCGAATCGAACTTCGTAACGATATGTTCTCGAATGAACACATCGATCATTTTAGATTCTTTTTTCTATGATTTTGTATTTGTTTACTTCTTCAGACAAGTAAAGAGAAACACACTTTAGATATATTATTACATAAATTGGCAATGCGAATTATATATTATTATTTGTGTTATGGGTATTATACGAGTATGTAAAACTTGCTGAATCATCAAACGTTGTTTTGACGCAAACTTTTTTTGCCATATGATATAAATGGCCGAAAAAATGGGGTTAGGGATAGAATCGTAAAATATAGCTTGCAGCCTATTCTCAGTCTTAATAAATGTATCTTCTTTAAGTATAAAAGGAGAAACTGACTGACTGACATATCAATACACAGCCGAAACTACTGGGACTTTGCTTTGCTCAAGGCTGGCTTTTATGACATAGGCGAACACTTATACAGGATTTTTCTAAATTCACCCTCTAAAGGGATAAAACGCGTGTCCAAAGTTAGTGCGAAAACCTATTTTCTCGCAGGCGAAACCGCTGGCAGAAAGCGGTCGAGTCTTTTTGGAAGAGTACACTGTGAGAAGTGACGTTATTATATAATTATGTATTCATATTGTGATGATGATGATAATACATTATTTTTTGTTGTTATATGAAATCAAAAAATCATAAAACAAAATTATTGAATATTCGTTTTTTTTAGCAGTTGCCAACGTATGCAATAATATATCTATGATTTTACACTTATATACGTTTTTGTTGCTCACTTTTTGTAGTTTATAGTAGATTTTTTTGCTTTCTGTATAAGTGATAAACAAGTTTATACAGGGTAAACAGTAACTCAGGATAAACAGTATTCTCGGAGCGACGTGATAGTGTGACCTATTTACCAGTAGCTCTAAGTAATGAGGTTCGATTCCCGTCTGGTTGGTTTTTTTTAGCCAACTCTTGATTTCTATAATCATATTTTACAGCAAACTCGGAAGTTCTGAGACTTCTTACTGTATAATAAAATTAAAGTTTTGTTGTAATATTTTGAGTAATTTCACTTAAGGATTATTTGTTAATCAATATAAAACAATGAAAATAATTTACATAATAAAAGTAGTACCCTAAAATGCACATTACATAGAAATATGTAGGTGAAATGAAATATAACTTTGATTAACAATTTTATGTTATTACCAAATTATTGGTTTCAAACAAAGAAGATATTTATTTGAAAGGAATCGTTAATTGTAGCAAACAAACTATACATCGTCAAATTTTGCTCATTTTAATCCCGAAGAGGATCAATCCGGTACATGAAACACTATCGATATGTTTAGATAATTTATTATTATTATAGCTAGCCTGTGCTGTCCCACTGCTGGGCAAAGGCCTCCCTCTTGTTTAGATAATATAAAAAAATGAAGTACTTTTTTAAAATCTCGTTTTAATATACGCATGTATAAAATTAATTTCTTTTAGTAAATAACCTCGTAGGTAGTTTTCGGTCGTTGCGTAGTAACTACCTATACGTCATTGAACTGGCCCAGCTGACGTTTACATAAAGAAATCAATTTCGAACGTGCATAAATTAATAGCAATTTTTTAAAAAAGCACTTTATTTTTTTATTCTAACTTTATCAATCGATAGTCTTTCATGTACCGAATCGATCCTCCAAGCAATAAAAAATACGAAAACTACTAAAACGATAAAAGATACTAAAACGAAAAAAAAAAATTAAAGGTGTATTTCAATTCACAATTTTTATGACCATAGTTCTTCTAAGTACCCTACCGTCCCCAAATAGTACAACTTTGTTTCTCGTATTGTTGCAGCCGGCGCTGGCGGAGTCGGTGTCTCCGCTGTCCCCCACGCCGTCCCCCGCGGGGTCGGTGGGGTCGGTGGGGTCGGGGTCGGCGTCGTCGGGCTACTGCTCGCTGGCGCACTCGGTGCCGGCGCACGCGCACCAGGCGCTGTTGTTGCTCAACAAGTACTACGCCTTCCTCTACGTCGCGCATGACTTGTGGGAGCAGGCCGACTCATTGTGCAGGCTTAGGGCTAATAGAGGTATGTCAAAAACTTTGTTTCACTTTTTCTGTGTTTTAGGTAGTGTTTGTTTCTCGACTCAAGGCCAGTGTCCAATAGTGGATAACTATGTCGTAAATGATAGTGATGACAAATTGATAAATCTATTTAAATAATCTTCTATTGAGAAGAATCTTCAGAGCTTAGAAAAATTATAAACGTAACTGTGTGGTAAAAAAAGGATAGATTAAAATTGTAATTTTCAATGCAAATATCGCTTTTTACTAATCTTAAAAGAAGCAGGAGTCAAGTATATTGCATACAATCAGAAGGGTTTTTTGGCTACTATTGAGAATTTCTTCCTGGGAATTCGTTCCCGGATCCGGATCCTATGATGCCCTTTATTATTATATGATTCTATACCTGTCCTAAAAAAGTGCGCGATCCCACTTGTTTTACCACCAGTTGGAATCGCAGTCAAACACTAGTGCAATGATTGTACAGGAATTAACCAATAATGCAATCGTTGGTGGTTAAGCGCACTAGTTTATTAAAAGTTCATTCACTTTAACTTTGAAGACTCCTAAATTATAATAAGACTAAGATGTGAAGGTCGTAGACAAATTATAACCGCACATGTTTGCTTTCAAAATTTTGATTTCTATGCTTAAGAAATGGTGTGAGTAAAAGCGGGTACACGTTTTGAAACGCTCGTTTTGAGAACCTCGAAGTCATATGATACTGATTTCTTTATGCGACCAAGGCGCGCTCAATGTAACGCCGAGCGCCCAGTATGTACTAGGTGTAACAGCGTATGTTTGTGTTGCAGATCTGTTCATAGCGGTGGACCGCAAGTGCGGGCCGCTGTCGCTGTCGTCGACGTTCCGGCACCTGGTGCAGTACGTGCGCCACGCCATCTCGCTGCTCAAGAGCGCGCCGCGCGACTGACCGCGCGCGCGGCGCTGGCACGTGCCGCGCGCGCGCCTCTAGTGCACGCACAGTCTACTACTAGCGCCCGTGTGCCAAGCGTCCTTACTCTACACGACGTGCTGCAAGGACCGCCTTTTCAGTGTTTAACTAAACGTCAAGCACGCACTTTTTGTTCAAATATTAATTCTGTATTAATATGTGAAAAGGAAATCCTTTATGTTTAGTTAAATATGAAGGACTTTAGTCGTTCTATGTAAATCAATAAGTGATGTTTTGGCATGCATTAATAAATCGGTTTCAAGTTCGGTTTTTAAATGTTCGAATGGAAAAATGCTGATTTACAACAAACATATCCTAAGTTGAGACGTGAATGAGCTAAAGTTGATGTTCCGACAGCAATATTTCGAAAGCGATTCATTAATACATGCTAAAGAAAATATATTCCTGATTCGTCACATACTGTATAAAGGTTGTAGCGATTTGACTGTGCAAATCTGTAGTTATAGTTCCATTGAACGAATGAGAATGATAAATCACTCATATCGTTCAATGGGAATAGTATGCATGCTTCGATCGCTATGATTGGTGTAAAGGCTTGGTGTCCGCATTTATTAGAAGATCGCCAGTTTGATGGTCAGCGTCTTCTGATATAAGTTTTAAAACTCAGCAATATTGAAGGAAGAGAGGCGTGTAGGCACAACGTTGTCCCCGCAACGCTTTATCTCAATATTACAATCGGTTTTGATGCATTGGTTACCTCGCATTGTCGTAGAGACACACTAATTCGGAAGAACCAACCGAACCGACTCTAACTACAAAACGTGTGAGCTGTAGAACGCGTGAGTTGTCAGATGGCAGCCTCTGTTAGTACGCAGTACACTCGGCCCTCGCGATTTCCTCCGCGGTATCGCCACTAACAACTAAACTCAACGTCTTCGCATTTCGTTCTCTTCCCAAATCGATGACCAAAAAGCAAAGTGTAAAAATTTGTAAGAAAATTGTAAATAAGGCATCGTTGCCTAGCAACGGGCGAGCGCCGAGTCCGATTTGATTACCGACTCTGTATTATATAAGTGATAGACTAATCATATCTTAAGTGTTTTTCGTTGTAGTTTTACTTACCTATCAATGGAAATGTTTTACTGTCGGGAACACATATACGAATTGCTCGTTTCTTAGTGTAATGGGAGTTATACGACAAAAATAATATTTTGATCGCATGTGGGCCAATGAGTATATTATTAATATCTCAACATGTATGGGATCACTTGTAGGTCTTCGCAATAATTTACAGATTTATACTTTCGCTATGTTCGTTTACGCGAGTGAGTTACGTGGAATTTGATTTTTAATTTAGTTTAGATGTGTAATTCTAGAGCAGCGGCGACGCGAAGTAATCACTCGACGATGTAACGGGGCGATCTAGCTAACTGAATTCGATGTATCAATTATTATAATAGAACTGTGCGGCGTTGAAACAGGATGGGCTCAACTTACATGACGGCAACACCAATTATTCTAGATTATTACGATAATTATTTTATACTCCAATCGCAACATGATGAGACATTTATACAAACCTTTCTTTACTGTGCGTTCAAGCGATTTTGAATTTTATTCCGTAGATATAAGGATGGCATTAAAAGCAAGAATTGCTTACAAAACTAACTATTTACTGCAGCCACCATTTGTCATAATACCATCGCAATAAAAGTCAAAATCGTTTAAACGAACAATAAAAAAGGTTGGTTCTAATGTCTAATCTTTTTGCGCAAGGAGTACAAAGGCAAAAAGATTTAAGGCGCAGTATTGGTCGTACACACCGTGTGTATATTTTATCAAAATTGACTGTGACTATGAAATGACGTGATATTTCATCTACCTCATGAAAAGTTAAGGTCGCTACTTATTATCATAGAGTTGATACTTAACGCAAAATACTTCCGCACTTATATACTTCCATACGGGATAGAAAAATTGACTGGGATCTTAGTATCAGAGACAATCGTATCATTGGCAATGGATATTGAACGATAGACAGTAATCTTTGGAAATGAGCCGTATACTTAAAAAATCAGATGGACTTTATAATTTTACTAAATAATAATCATTTTTGCATCGAAAAGTTATAAGGTACAAACTAAAATTCCGCCTTCGCAGAATTAAATTATTTTTTCATTGCAATCTTCCATGACAGTACAGTCTGATTATACCTAACATTGTGTGTTGCAAGAAGGATAGAAAAAAGTAATCGTGACTTAAGTTTTATTTTGATTAACGACTTAAGTTTAAATGGACGTGACGCGTGACATAGAAGACGTGAGACGCGTGACGTAATGGACGCGAGACGCATGACGTAGTAGACGTGAGACGCGTGACGTAGTAGACGTGAGACGCGTGACAGAGTAGACGTGAGACGCGTGACGTAGAAGACGTGAGACGCGTGACGTAGAAGACGTGTAGCGCCCTCTTGTCTCCACGCCGCACACGTAACAGCGACAAGCGAACAACTCCAGGGAACATTTCCCATTTCATAGATAACACAATACAGAACAATGAATGAGCAAAACCCTGTTTATTGTCATGTCTTAATATTAAAAAAAAAAAAAACATTTTTTCGTATACATATCAAATAATTTGGGGACAAATCAGGTAGTTTCATTACCAATGTAATCAATGGCGAACTATATAATTTTGTACGCTTAGAAATGATTGAAGTACGCGATCAAGATAGTCTTTAATCTCTGATCTTCGCATTCTTAACATTTTTTGGAGTGACAATAATACTCTGTTAGGGGAGCTAGATTCGTTTATATGTAAATTCCACACTGCCCTTTGAAACGCAATGGAGGATAAACATCATTAAACATAAATGTTTCAATCGTGAAGCAATTCTGATCAAATCAAAATAAATAATACCTTTCGTTTAATAATAAAAAAAAAGTTCAAATATTTTTTAATGAATACTTTTAAAGAGTACAATATAATGCTTGACAAGAACAGATTTGACTCAGCAACAAAGTGTCCGTAACACCAATATATTATCTATTTCTCTCGGTTGTTTATCAAATTTATGTTGTGATTGTATATACATAATATTATTATATTATACATTTTGTAATGAATATACATGTTAGTGCCAGATAGGTTTTTGTATGAACGTTTATAGTAAGTGAGGTGAGGGCGGGGGGCCGCGCCGTTCGCGGCCGCGAGCTGTCAATAAGGAGCGACGAGATGCCTTGTACATAGTATATCGTAAGAAATGTGTAGTTTTCACTCTATATTTTAATTTATATTATGTAAACTATATTTATAGCTAAGCGGACAAGGAGAAATTAACATAATAATGTTTGTATAATGGTGCGTGTATCGAATGTGTTGATGTGTGAGGCCTGGCGTGAGAGTGCAAGTTCACGGGATCTTCAATAACACACCGTTTGTTTATTTTTTAAATGAAGTGGTTATTGTAAATGTTTGTAGATGAGCTTGCAGCGTTCAGTTATTAGTATATTATAGTTTAGGTGTTAACGCGTTCGGTCCCCTGAAGCAGTCTCTCGCGGTACCGACATATTACCCTTCGCTAGTTACCCGCTGTGGAGTCGCTCGAGCCACCACAAGCCAGCGCATGCCTTCTCTACCGCGACAGCTGCGCAAGAGAGCTCGGCCGAGTCCGCGCTACGTGGCGAACAACTCCACGTTTTTAGTTTATGGCAACATTATTACTCGCTAGGTCTCGTACCGTACGTACGTTGGAAAGCCTCCCGCAAGGTGGACCGTTGACCTAGTGAGAGTCGCGGGAATGAATGCGAGACGCACAGGATCGTGCGTTGTGGTGTTCGTTTTTCGGCTGAAATGATGATGCTGATGAATCGGATTATCAATTTATTGATCTTACTAAAATTTTTGCAAATTCTGGCAATAATTTTATGCAATTTTCACGAAAAATCTGAATAAACTAAAAATGTAGTTTTTAGCGCCATCTAGCGAGGATTCGTCAGCGCTCGAACCCGTAGCTTTCACTTGAATATTTATTGATCTGTACATTCAGTCGCGTCACACACAACAGTGTTCAGTACCCACGATATCGCAGACAATCGGTCGTTAATATAGCAATAATACTAAACTTATGAATGCCGACCTGCGTATCGTTCATAAAGATGGGTTTAC
Organism: Mythimna loreyi; assembly: GCA_029852875.1. NCBI lineage: Eukaryota > Metazoa > Arthropoda > Insecta > Lepidoptera > Noctuidae > Mythimna > Mythimna loreyi. Next base: position 9,245,738 of record CM056795.1, on the reverse strand, counting down.
GCTAGAGAAGCCGACCACAAGCCGAACTCTTGGCCTCGTGTACCGAGTGTGAGCCGAGTACGGCCGACACTACACGAACTGGAGCTCGGCTCGGACCCACCTAACGCTACAATACTGTCTCAGTTGCATTTCACACATTCAAAGTCTAGTTAAAAACATCACATTAATAGTGCCGGGATATATTCCAATTAGATATAGGTTATAAATTAGTTTTATAGTTGTAATTGAATACACTTGTCAAAACTGTAGTTATAGTGAATGTTCGAGCATTTTCTATAACTAAGTTATACTCGATTGTCAAAGTGTGTTGAAACTTTGTATTTAGTTAAGGTTTCGCCTGTTCAAAGAGATGAAACAGGTCTAAGATGCAACTGAATAATATTGTAGCTGTTTGAACACTGTTGTGTGAGATAGTAACATGTTTAAACATAAAGAGACACCTCAAAAAAGAGGGTAGTTGAGTTTTAAGACGTATGTGTCTATATTAAGGTTCAATTTACAAATACCCTGTTTTATGAGTTAAGTCTTTGCGATTAAGCGAGTGAATTATACGCAGTCACACTTAGTATAAATTCTGATAGATAGAAAGGGACACCTGAACGTACAGATTTATAATTTAACGCTAATTCAATTGGTCTTAATTGGGAAACATTCGCAGCAACGTTAGACAATAACTTGTCACCTTCGGTACTTACTATCCGCACAAATGTTTTATTTTAAATTTTAGTTATTTTATTTATTATTGTGGCATTGTATTACTTTTAATTTTATTGCACATGAAGCGAAGTTTACTTAAATTTTAGAAGTAATTGCGAGGCATTCTATCAAAGATCTGGAATTATCGAGTCTTGCAAACAATTGGCGTTAGTTATCGTTATGACCCGTTTACGAACATTTTTATTTAATTTATTATTATTTTAAATAATCAAAAATCATTAAATGCATCTCGTTTGGAAACTCGCGTATATGTACTTGGTTTTTGTTATCGTTCTAGTTCATAATGAGTTATAATACAATTATTTTTTTTGTTTTGTTGCTTATTTTTTTGTGATTAAGCTATATTTGGCCTTATTATTAAAAGTATCACAAAATTACCATTGACAAAAGAACTGTGATCCAATAATTACTTATGAATCCACAAATCTGTTATGAAAATTCATAATTACTTAATGAAACCTTACAATTTTGTTGATTTTTTTTAAACATCTGATTCTTATTTGTGTATAGTACACAATCGGCCGACTGGCTTACCTTTTTTATCTATTTAAGTCCATATTATGGTTCGCACTTAGCTATATAATAGAGCACTTCCTTCGAAACCATGTCAATGGATTACTTAATTACATTATTTTTCCCTCGCACATGTGTAGTATGTTCTGACCATTTTGAGGTGAATCCTAAATCTCAATTAAATGAGCCCTAAAATTGAAACCAAATTGACAATTATTATGCTAAGTTGATGAACAAGTGAGCGCTGGTTAGAAAGCATTAGGCGATTGTTTTAGGAAATTGTAAAATACTGTTTTCTTTTTTTTATAGCATCTTGTGTTGATAGCATGTATAATTTGTTTTTTTTTTTATTCGCGTTAAGATTATGTATAAATTTGTTTTCCTCTAATTTTATTATTTTGTGTAACTATACCTTATGTTATTGATAATAGAATACATTAATTTTTATGTATGGATTCATATTTGTTTCTTTAATTTACCTTTTCCTTTTTGTTTTGCGAGGGTGTGTGGCTAGCAGACGTATTTAGACATTAGTCAATTGGGATCTTTCAAAATATTAGCGATAGTGAATGGAAGGAAGCTTGTGGATCGCGTTTTATAAAATACGGACGCTTTAATTAAGTGATAGTATAATACAAAATGCCTTTCGTCAATTTTGCCATTTCGAGACACGTTGCGCCACCGCGCGTGGCCCAGTACAAGCTATCGTCGCAATAATATTGTCGTTCAGCGCAGATGTGATCGTCAGTAATGCCTTATAGCAAGTGTCTTTTCAGCTGCCGATTTTAGAGTAATTTTGAAGCACTATTATACAGAATACCGCGGACTCGGTACAGAAGCTCGACTGTGAGTCAACCCATGTGAGACGGAACACGCTTAACGTTAGTATAGAAGTATTATAGAGCTCTGTTGAACTGTACATAAGTAGGATACATAACTTTAATACGATGTACCTGTATAAAACACCAATCGAAACAAATACCTACTTACTACAGAAATATTTGTAGAACAAAATATCACTATATTTATCTCTGCTTCCTCAGAATGATTTAATACAACGATCACGAGTTATGTTGAACGGTTATCAAGTGATTGTATGCATTTATGAATAAGATTTTAATAAATAATATTGATGTTAGAATAGGTTAAAATATACAAGAGTACAATCGTATGTAATTACTGAAAGCAATAATACTTTAGTCATCTAAATGGGAGTGGCGGGCGCTGTACGAGGCTGTCACTCCCTGATGTTATACCGGGGATATGCGCTAGCATACGCTTCCACTCCACTAAGTAAGCGTCAAGGGAATGGTACAAACAATCGGAGTTATAAAGGAATGCCTAATTGTTATGTTAAACTGCCTACGACTATCACTGCTGTACCGAGTCCACCGTATAAACAAAACAGTATGCAAAGATTATATCAATTATAGCTCTATATGAAGCTCGTGTATTTGTAATTCTAGTTGTCTGTGTGTCGTCGTTAGATTGGTGTTGGACCGCTGCAAGCTCCGCCGCACCGGCCCTACGCAACGCGCTTTTGTATACGATAGATAATAATAGTTTTGCGATAAATATGTTTACGCAGCGATCGATATATTGATAAATTAGATACTATTTAAAGAGATCATTCACTTGCACTTATATTTATAGTTGACGTTAATACATTAGTGTAGGAGGGCTACAGGCGCTGTGCTTGTCTAGATAAATACGTTATGTTATGTCTGCCACGTAGCTTGGCCGAGTGGCGACGCCTTGTACGTCTGTTGTCACCCGTAGTAGTTGCTTACGGTGACGCGGTGCGATGGGCGAGGCGTTGTGCGTTCGTCGTATATTACGGCAGCGTCATCGCACGCGCTAAACAACCACACGGGCAATGTACGAGAAGCGCCCAACGCGCCGCGTCACCGTAAGGCCCGGCGCACACCGCTGCAGGCGCGGCGGAGCGCAATTGAAGACAACAATTTAATATTAACCTTAACTACCTTTACATACGGTCTACAAACACTCGCGCGCATGCTCTTGTAGTAACTTGAAGGCGTTCCGAGCGCCGCACGCGAGTTTATTCTTTTGTAGACCGTATGTTAAGGTAGTTAAGGTTTATATTAAATTGTTGTCTTCAATTGCGCTCCGCCGCGCCTGCAGCGGTGTGCGCTGGGCCTTGGGTTGCTCGTGTTCAAGTTACACCCAACAGTAATTATTGTCATGTGATTTGGAGAAGCACAGCGCCATAGTGTTACTAAGGAAGCATTCACGCGTCACAACTTTATAATGATAATGTGGCAATCAGAAGATTGCTTGTGATGATTAGCTATAATAATATGAACTATGTTATACAAGCCACGCATGAGTCGATAAAACTCCAGAGTAATGTCGGTAAGGTCCTAGCACCGCCAATTTGATTCCAGAACTATAAAAGTATAAATGTTAGACATTGTGACTTCACATTTTTCGCTAGTGCCCTTTCATTGTTCGTATAAAGTCTTCTAGTTTCTCTGTCAACGATTCGATACCTAAGCTCAACTATAGATATAGGTTTAAGACATTTTGCTACTTCCAACGTTTAATTAGTACCCCTCAAGTCAAACATTATTTTGCAAGAAATTATATTTTTATATTGAAACTAGCGCCCTCAGTTATAACACCAATATTATAAATTAAAGTTAACTTTCAAGTTTTATACTCAAGTAGTGGTTCTGTACTTAGTATCAAGAGCTTGGAACAGTCAACTCATTTACTTAGTCAAATATTTAAAGTTATATCTGTTAAATCACATTATTGTACTGTTATAACTTTGCTTAACTTAATTAAAAGTTTGTTATCATCTTTAATTTGCAGTACCAACGCAAATGCAATATACTTAGATGTTACATTAAGATAGTGACAAAACTGCGAGAGTCAGCAATGTTATACACCAAGCAATTGTATTATACTATAAGTTACCAGTAAGCAAACCACTAAAGCATAAACGTTGTATATTCTAAAGTATCGACGCGATTCTAAACTGAATGTTGTATGTGGTAAATAAGTCGTACACGCACATTGAATATTTTTGCAGTGATTTTGATACGCGTTGAACTGTATAGATGTGAGCCCCGAGTGGCTCCGAGTGGCCCCGAGTGGCTCCGAGTGGCTCTCGCAGGCCACGCCACCGCCACGCGTCTACACAGCCTGTGTGTGAGAAGGGGAATTGAATTCGTTTATTTTAGAATTAAATAAAGTTCAAATGGGAAATTTAAATTGTGCCTTAGTGACAAATCGTTTAGCTCCAATTTCGTTTGGAATCTCTCGATCTTGAGACGCAGTTAAGAGATGTGTAACGTTATTTTCATCGATGTCGATTTGAAGTATTAACTTCGCAGTATTTCTGGTATTCACTGCACTGTAACTAATCGCACTAAATGTAATGAGATTATACAGCGGTTTAACTGAGAACCCCTTCCGAGTTATAGTTGAACTAAATTAATGCAATAATATTTGAAATATATTTTTGTTTTATTGGATGTTGTGATTGATTAATTATTATTGATTATATTTACAATTATATATGATACGTAGAGCGGTATGTATATGTCGTAGCAATAACTTTAAGTGTGGCAATAAGGTCTTGTGCATTTGCTTTTGTGTCTCTCGAGTAAATAATTCAAACGATGTATATGTGTAGAGTGCCCAGTGGCGACTAGTCGATGACGCTGTACACTGCTTACATCATCATGTACGTACAATAAGTTCAAATTCTTGACGTTTTAAAAGTATATTTATATTTTATAATATATTATCTCAAGTGAAAGTAATTAGTTACGTAGTGAATCGAATGTATCGAGTGTCGTGTGTGTGGTCAATGTTCACGTTATGTTCTAGAGTCGCACGCACCACGCACACAGTTGACTAGCGGCGCGTGACGCTCAACATAATACTGAACCACTCGCTCGGCTGCCGCTTCCCGACGCACGTTCCCTCACTGTCCTATCTCCTGAGTTACTCTACATGTCCGAGACAAATTATTAGCGTAAGTCAAAGTGCCAAGAGTCGCGAATCCTTTCCTAAGTGCAATTCCTTCTCAATTACTCTGTACCTATGTATCTACGTCTGGTAGTCTCGCGCACGCCGCGGTGTCGTCTCGCTTAGCCAAAGTTATCTACTACGGGATACTTTTAATCATAAACACCAATATTAATATAAGAACATAATATTTTAAGCGCCCTAGCTTTAGCAAGATTGCGTGTATCTACAAACCGTTATCCTTGTCTGTTATGTTTGTATCGTTTCTTCCTTCCTTCCTTCTGTCACTCCCCTCGACCTTTGAAAGTGTCCCGCAAGTCAAAGTGAGAAAATAATAGTGTATAAATTAACGAAACCCATAACGTTTAACTTAACGATACTAGCAGCTAATGTTAATGATATTCTAAATTATGTTTTGTAGTGGATGTTTTTATTCTCGATATGATAGCGTAAAGTACAGAGGATGGTCTTCGTATGTTAACAAATATTAGAGCAAATGTAAGTGGCGGCCTCTCGTAGCGGATTTGTGGGGAGTGGGGGAGATGTGGCGAATCCGTGGCGGGAGGCCGAGCTCGCGGCAGACTGCGCCGTGCGACACGTCGCGCTGCGGGCAGCAGACCGACGTCGGGCCTTCGCTGTAACACTCAGGCGGCACGAGCCGATGTTACATTTGTAACGAGTAGAACGCGTGTATTAAAATAAGGGACAAACAAATTATAGTATAAAATTGTTTACCAGACGCCCCGTATCGGGCGTTAGACGAAAATATTATTTTTCTTAGATCACATTATATTGTAATAAAATGGTATAGAAGTATGCGTGCGGCGGTGCGTCAGGGGGCGTGGATGCGCGCGCACGGTCGGATTAAAAAATGATATTTTTTTACGAGCGCGCCGCCCCACCCCGGTCGCATCGCACGCACTCATATTTGTTATGTTTAAGAGGAAATATCTATTGTCTATTCCAAGGGTTGAATAACTACCAACACTTTTTTATATTACAATAATTATAGAAATTATTATTGAACCTGTCGTTTTCTTCATTTGTCCTTGTGCTATCTTCCTTACTTAATTTACTTAGTATTAAATTGGGACCAAGACTACCAACTGGTGACGTTGAATAGGAGTCGAGCTGCGCGGGAGCATGGAGCTGGATCATGTATAAGCAATAAGTAAGTATATCCAAATGTGTAAATTGCGGGGCATTTAGAAGACTTGCCTACATGCCACTTCCACTGGACATCGCTTCTGTATGTCTGCCCTGTGTGAATGAGACCGATAGGAAGCTAATCTCCAAATTTCACGCTCAGAATTTTTTACAAGCCCTTGACATTAGGTTTAAATTTTTGTTAAATATATACCGCCTCATTCCAAAACGATCTAAAAAATTATTTCTCGGAATATTACTAGGTTTAATTTGCATTAAAAAGTCCTTGAAATACATTTAGACCGCGTTTAATTGGTATTAAACTCTCGAGCCCCGAGCGACCTATTCTCGCACATCGTCTTTCTATTATGTCTCTAATTACGGTATTCAAAAGGTATCTAGTGTGGGTGCAGTGATGGTGATTTGGCGTTCGCATAACCACTTTATGACAGTACAGATTGGCCCGAATAAAGGACGACTCTGCCAAATTTTACCACATCGGGGTCACCTATTTAGTGGTTTATAGGGCGTGTGTGCGGTGTTGGTAGGTACTCACTTGGTAGGTGGTGTATAAATAAATCTTCATTAATATCTCCAGGTGTATTCTTGGCCACACACATCACAACACAATTATTGTAGAAGGCACAAAATGAGTCAAGCACAAACAAGTCTATTATTTCAACGATCACAAAGTCAATAAAAGCACAAGGGGTTAACACGGGTAGGTTTTGCTAACAACTTCTAATTGGCGCGAGCGCACGTATGACTCGCGGACTGCGTAGATCGTGACTGGTGAGAAACGAATATAACAACACGGCGGCGGTAGAAGGAAATATGTCGCCGGTGCGTGATCTATAGTGCGCGTTTCCAATGCGTCACGTCAAATGTCTATATGAGTATGTTGTGTTTAGTGTATATGTGTAGTGTTGTTATCTCGGAAATGTATACTTGTATATATAAATATTTTTGCCCGCGGCTTCGCTCCCGGCAACAGAAAAATGTACACATAAACCATCTACTAAATAGTCCAAACTAAGCCTAAAGATTTGGTATGGATAGGTGAGCCCGTTCTTGAGTTATAAAATTACAAGGAAAAGTGGCATCGATTTTTATATATATATGTATTGGTATGTATACGTAATTAGAGTTAATGGATGTTCATAATCTGTATTAAATTTATTGTGTACGTGTATAGTGCATTGTGTAAATATATGTGATTCACCAACGCTAGTAATAATCCTGAAAACTACATTTAGATCGCGTTCAATTCATTAACTCCCAAAAGGACATTGGTGTCCGCACACCTATTGTCTTTTACTTGTATCTGTAATTATGGTAGTTGAAAGGATAATAAGTATTAATCACGGAACTATTTTAAATCGCTTTTTGGAATAAGGCGGTAAAGGAACAACAAATAAAAACCAACCACGTTACAGGTTTAAAAATATGTATTAGTCTTGGTTTCGTACATGCTTCTTTTTCTTCTTCTTTTTATTGGAGTGAGCTTCTATGAGGTCATCGATCTCTTTACTGTCGTCGCCCAGTCGCTTCTCGCCGCTGGAATGACAAAATAAGATCATTGAGGACATGGCGATAGATGGACGAACTGAACAGACTTAAGTCAGAAATTAAAGGAGGAAATGTGGACTCGCAAAAGATGGAGGAAGGTCTTTGCCCAGAAGTGAAATGAGATAAAATATTTGTTTTAACGCAATTTCTGGAAGGATCATGCGCAGAATCGCGAAAGTCGGAAGGAGGCGTTTGCCGAAACGAAAACGAAATAAAGATTCTTCAACACACTTCCCCGGACACCCGCTCTTATCGCACCGCTTTCAGGCCCGCAATGGACTGGTTTCTACACTAGTGCGGAAAAGCGTGTGTGTGTTCATCGTATCAGGCTGGGCGTCAACACCCACAGGTCGTGTGTGTGTATTGAAAAAAGTCGTTACACATGTTTAAAGTCACTGCAGCTTTCGGCTCCATAACACATTTTTCACAAGAATTCCGCCTCGGATGCAACGACAAACTTTCTGCATTTGTATCAAAATGTATATTTTTAGTGTTGTTCATTGTTTAGTACAAAATAGTACATTTTGATACAAGAGCAGGAAGTTTGACATTGCGACCGAGGCGAAAATCGCACGAGCCGCAGGCGAGTGTGTTTTGGAGCCGAGCGCTGCAATGGCAAATCTGCACGTGTGTCAAACGACGTTTTTCAATACACTTACGACTTGAGAAATATAGAAAGAAAGAAAAAACGTTTAATCGTATCTCAAACATACAGTAGAAATATAATAATAATAGCATTCAAATCGGCTCTGGTCAGTTTCTAATTTCGTGGGGGTCCCCCAGCGCCTCATGGGGGACGCCTCGCGCCTGGTTCGATAAACTAAGTAAAAATATCGTCGTCGTGATTTTTTTTTACTTAATTAGGGAAGGAATAAAAAAGCCCTTGTTGTGATAAACTCAAAAAAGCACTTGGGTGATATATATGCTATATTGAACCTAATAGGAGCGTGATAAGAGGCAATTTTCGAGTAAGTGTATTGAAATTAAAGATAGGTAATCCAACTGAGATATTGGTAAGTCTATTGCAGTTATTGGTACCTCATGGATAATTAACATTTCCTTTAGTTACTAAACAACAACACGAAATGCTCAAAAATAAACAGAAATTTTACCTCTTGACAGACACGAGTTGTTTCTGCTTGGTGCCGGCGAGCGCCTGTCCCCAGTCGAGGTCGCTTCCCTTGATGCGGTACTGAGCGAGGTCCTCTCCCATCAGGCGGGACAGCTCCTTACGCTGTTTGCGCTCCAATTCCTGTATTGTGTGTATTCCATTAATAATTAGACTTTTTCATCGATAAAATCGTAATAATTTAGCTAAACTAACAAAATGGATTAGCTGCAAATAAGTTTTGATTTAACGTTAGTAACTAAGGCTTTGGGTTTTTTTTTATTGATTATAGGTTCGCGCTTGACCGCTATCTCACCTGATGGAAAGCGACGATGCAGTCGACGATGGAGCGCCTAGTTTGTTTTTAATTTAAAAATATATTGGAGGTAACCTTTGCCAAGCAGTGAGATGATGCAGAAAGAGCAAAACAAATATTTGAAATACAAAATTAATTACCTAATCTAAATCTAAAGAATTTGCAACAAAAAAATTACACTAACTTTTACTTTATGAGAAACATAAAATTATAAACAAAATAGATAATGTACTTTAAAGTTGTTAAATTGATTGAATCATTTTCTTTTTTCATCGTCTCAAAGCCTAATTCATGAATTGAAAAAAAAATGGTGTGGTCGACAAAAAACGTCTACCAATTATACGACTTACTGGTTAAATAGATTTCTGAAATTACGAAAACTATGTTACTAGTATTTGTCTCAACGGAAAAACTATGTTTTGGAAACTAAATTTTGCAATTTAATATTAGAATGAGCATGTATTTCTTCGATACATGAAAAATATTTTTTACAGAACTAAATAAAACACGCAAAAACTACTGCAAACTACCCTCATTTATTTCTAAACCAAAACACAACAGTTAACACAAATACCCCAAGGAACATTACCTTAGCCGCCTTCGACAATTCATCTTGCAAGCTCTGTTTCACAGGGCCCATAGACACATCATCTGTGTTCTTATCTTCTATACCAATTTCTTTGGCTACGGAATCTTCTAGAACAGCGTTGAGGGATGCGTTAATCTTCTTGCAGGCTTCGAAGAACTTCGCGAGGATCTGCGAGCCTGGTAGGCCGAGTTCAGATGCTATATCGTCTACGTCTTTCATTTGGAAGCCCATTGCTATGAATAAGACCTGCGGAGTGGATAATAGTTTTATTAGAATTTATTCCAGTAAACCATCAGTAGGCAACCTCAGGAAGCTTAAAGTTACGCAAATAGTAAGGGCTATATTGGAGGTTCCCTTGCGTGATTGGTTCAGGAATGAAGAAATCCGCAGGAGAGCAATGGTTCCCGACATAACCCGAAGAATCGTCAAATTTCACTGGCAGTGGAAGGGTATCTCGCTAAGAGAACAGATTGGTGCATGGTCAAAAGGTTCTGGTCACTGGGCACTGGAAGACGCAGCGTTGGAAGGCTTCCATAAGGTGGACCGATGACCTGATCGGAACGCTCGCTGTGGCGACACTTGGGCCTATGTCTAACAGTGGACGTCTTTCGGTGAGGATCCTGTTCCCCAAGTTTAGGTGAAAATTATGGCCATGTTGGCGCTAGATGGCGCAACCTTTTTAGTTATGTTATTAGTTAGTTTGGTTTTATATGAGAACACTATTAAACTCTTGAGCCCCAAGCGAATGCCGGCCGTTCGCACACCTGTTGTCTTTCATTATGTCTCTCATTTCTGTATTCGAAAGGGTCAAGGAAGCGGTATCCGCAGAAAACGCGAATCACGGCTTATATACAGTTGACCCAATGATTATCACAAAATAAAAGGGAATATTTACAAACTAAAGACTGACACAAATTTTCTAATGTCCGTATGACGTGCCGGGCTCCTTGTCATAAGTCATAGATACACAAGTATTATGACTGGCTGCTACAGTCTTAAAATCCACTTTGACTGTCTATAAATCTGTGACTGTCAAATAGACTTTGATTGTCTATCGATTTCTTTAACAAGTCATGTAGTCACTTACTTGTTGAATAGCATCTAGCTTGGCCGTGGTCTTGGTGTGGAAGATGAGGTTGGCCAGCGGCGCCAACAGATCCGTGATGAGTCTGTAGTCGGCTTGCTGGCGGCAGTACGCTTCGATCCGAGCCAGGTCGTGACCCGACAGGTGTTGTTCTATTAGTTCTTTAGTTACCACTGAAAGGAAACAATACATTATGAGACTAGCGGATAAACTAAATAAACTGCTGCGCCTCACCATGAACATTTGTGCCACTGCTTACCATCAGATGGGATCGCAGTCTAGCACTATTTTATAAGTCACGGGTGGCATGTCGAAAACCAAAAGAAGCAAAAGTCACTTTTTAATATCATTAAAAAAATATATAATAGGGTTAATTACACATTTATTATCAAGTCGCAACTTTACCGATCAAGGATTAGTTTGACAGAACCAGAAGAATAGCTAAAATTAAGTAACAGTGGGTAAAACACATTGTTCGCAGAACAGGTGGTCGATGTGGCTGAAAGTTTCTAAAGTGTTGACTGCAGAACGCATCGGTATGCTCCCAAAAGGTGGACCGACAACGTCCAATGTACCTGCGCTACGCTCAAAGCTGTTTTCTTAGTTCTCTAAGTAACGAGCAATAATCGAAGGTTGCGGGATCCGATGAATACGACACAGGACCCGATTGTTATAGTGATACTTGACGGACTGAAATGATGATGGCTATATAGTATAAAGTTAAACTTTTTAAGAATGTTAGCACATGTGATTAGAAATGAAATGTGCCCAATGTCGCTCATGCTGAAAATAACTATATATATATATATATTATTGATTATAGGTTTGCGCTTGACCGCTATCTCACCGGCTGGAAAGCGACGATGCCGTCGACGATGGAGCGCGCTTACCTAGAAGTAATCTATTCACTCTTGACTTAAAGATTCCAGGATTGTAGCCATCAGGAAACACAGACTCCGGCAAGGAATTCCACTCCTTGGCTGTACGCATAATGGAAGTGTTGCCAAAACGTTTTATACGTATCTTTTACTGTTTATTTATGTAATATATGGGGGGCGGGGGTGGGGGGGATACTGAACACACTCACCAGGTTTGTCAACCTTCACGCTATCATTGACAAGTGTAGTGAGAGCGAGTGAGGCGGGCATCTTTCGTAATGAGCGTCCAAGTAGGCGAGACAGGCGCCGCCGGAAGTCCGCGCTGTAGGCGCTCAGCCACGCGCCGTCTCGCAGCGAGCGCAGCATGATGCACGAGTGCTCGCCTGTCAGCTCGTTCGCTTTCTGACTGAGGATTATAAATAATACAAAATAAGTACATATCGTTTAGGTGTTCCTTCCCGACTCGCCTATCGTATACACCGAGCATGGTTTAAATGCTTGCTGCTTCATCTACAGCAATCTAATGTGATGTTTGATGCAAAAGTAATGCCCAAAAAGAGAGATAACCCCTGAAAACTCTGTTGGCATTCAGTAATTCTACGATTTACTCGAATATTTCACAAAACTTGTTCCAGGAAATACGTGTTTTTATTAATCCCTTAAGGATTTTTGATGAAAAAAAAAATTACTACATTTAGAATCTTGTTTAATGCGCTAGGCTTCTATAGAAGTACTTTTTTATATTTTTAATACAGAATTACATTATGGAAAGTCAAAGTCCACGTAAAATAATAATCCACAAGATATCTATGTACCCAAAATATCTGAAGAAAGGTGTGTAATAAATAACATCATAATCACGTAAGAGCGGTTGTATAAAAGTGAACGTCGGGTAGGCCGCTCCAAGGTAGCCTATGAAATTGTTTTTATTGCAATTTGCAACTCAGTATCGGATACTATGGTAATAATAATGTTGTCGTAAACATAATATACACATATAGATGACATTAAAAGCAATAAAGTGATAATATTACTAAATATTTAGTGCATCCGCCATGTATGATGTCAATAACGCCATACAAGTCAAAATCGGTTGAACGGACCGTAATTTATTTATTAGAACTTCATGCAACACAAAGATACACAGGCGGACACATCACACATCTAATCTTATTTTGTAAATAAAGTTTTTATAGGTGTATTTTCTCAGCTCATTGCTGGTAATACACTTACAGGCCAAAATCAAGTAAATTATCATTATTATTTCTAATGAAGTAAACGTAATAAACACAAAACCCGTATGTAAATTTTTATGACATTTTAAAATTTTCCTTTGACAGCTATCGTGTTAATATTTTTCTACCCATCGTCAAATAGAACATACCTAAGATAAACAGGCACGTATTTCTGCGACTTCCAGAACTTGAGCAGTTCCTCAGTGAGTCCGAAGCTAGTGCCGAGATAGTCCAGGTGTTCCGCGCGCACTTCTGTTAGTCGCTTCAGCAGAGTCGGAGGCTTGGCTCTGAAAAAATATTAAATAATACTATAAGTAAAACAAAAACAAGAAATCCTAAGAGATTTTAAAATCTGGAAAACAGGGTTTCAGGTAGAAAACTGGGTTTAATAGCTACGATAGAAATAACTTAATGTCAGGAGTCGCCAGACGAATTTCCGGGGACCAAAGGTTGCGTTTGGCGAGCAACGGGTAGTAATGCGAGAAAATAACAGGCGTAGAGTAGCGAGCCTTTCGGTTTTCTACAGGATGCATTTTGGAGAGTGTGCGCGGGAATTGCACGATTTGATTCCGCCATCTCAATTTTACCATCGGACCAGCGGTACGGCAACCAGCCGGCAAATTACCACCCTTACTTTGTGGAGACAACTATGGTCCGGACTAAGTGTTTTGCCTAGTCGACGACGCTAAAAATCCCTCGGGACTGGAACAGTTTGCCAGATGCGGTCTTTCCGTCCGATTATAATTTCAAGGCTAGAATGAATAGGCTCTTAATGAACCAGTGCGGTCAAACAGGTGGGATCGCAGTCAAACACTAGTTTATAGCATATAATAAAAAAAAAAAACAGAAAATGAACAATTATTACCTCGGCACGATATGTTCCGTCTGCAAAGTATTACTGTTCCCATTAGCGCCGGCATCGTCATCGTCGGAATGATCTTCGTCTAAGCACGGGATGTCGCCCGAGTAGTATGCTGCTAGCTGTTGTAGGGCACGCTTGCCGTAGCCCATCTGTTACAAGAAAATAGACGTTGTAGTAACACTATTAAGGATTTGTATTGCATAAATAAGTAAGATCATTTAACTTGAACATTTTTTGATGTGTTGGTCAAGGTGGGGTTGCCATATTATTTCTAAGGATTTTTTTTTTATGGTAGGTAAAAATCATCCAATGACGAATCCCGCCCTTGGGTGGAGCGGAAAACAGTGTCAGACTCTTACTGACTAAACAACCTACACCGTTCCTACATTGCCATACATACTAGGGCCAGAGCCTTCCTTTTAGACACGAACCCTTGGCCTTAATTGACTTCGACCCTTCTGCAGGGCCCCTACGATTTCTAAGGACTTGTCTTTTCAAACCGATACATCTGTCAGCTAATTAAAGGAAAAAAAATATTATTTAAATATTATAGTTTATCAGTGCCTCTTTAGACGTGTACTGAACAGGGTGGACCCGTAAAGCTTGATTGAAAGGAGGATCCTCCAATTATACGTGTGTTGTGTCTGGTCTGAGCAACTGTCAAAATTAAGTTCTAATTGCCTAGAGAACTCTGATACTGTGATGTAGAATTTTGTACTCTTAGTCTTTAGAGGGTTTAGACTTGCACATAAATATTAGTTCGAGTTTCAAAATAAAAAATACTGTCAGATTGGCATGGCTGTCAAACTAATAGATTAATGTTATAAGTACAATAAGGTAAAATAGTAATTTGATACAAGTATATTCTACAGTTTTTCTGTGGCTTATATTACACTAGCTTTTGCCCCCGGCTTCGCTCCCGGCTATTCTACTCTACTTCACTCTACCCAACTATACCCTATTTTTTTTCATAAGAACCTTCTCCTGACAGTAACAAACACAACAAAAAGAGAATTAGCGAAATCGGTTCAGCCATTCTCGAGTTTTGCGCTTACCAACACATTTTACGATCCATTTTTATATATAAGACTAGCGACCCGCCCCAGCTTCGCACGGGCGCAATGGTAATATTAAATATATTATGCATGTATTATACATATAAACCTTCCTCTTGAATCATTCTATCTATTAAAAAAACCGCATCAAAATCCGTTGCGTAGTTTTAAAGATTTAAGCATACATAGGGACGAAGCGACTTTGTTTTATACTATGTAATGATTATGGCTAAAAATACAATAAAATAAAAATTGCTCAAAATAATTATCATTTAGAGGAACGCTATACGAATAACTCAATTAAATACATACCCTTTGATAAGAAGGATGCGTGGCTATCCTCACGATCCTGGCGCCCGACAGCTTGGGGAAGTCCTTGTCTCCGAACTGCTCGCAAATGTTCCAGGGGATCAGGTCTCCGGCAGCCTTGCGGCCGCGGCCCAGGCTATCGCGGACTGATCTACAAAGATACATAGCTTTTAAGTTAAATAAGACAGTCTTAAAAAGAACATGCTTTTTTTAAAAAAGTCCACCACAATGCAGCAATGGATTTATTGAGATACATTTTTTGTCTAATTTTTATCAACAAACTCATTTTATACAGATGCATACATAAGTCCGCCATCTTTAGAAGATCGCCATATTGGATTTAGAATGACGTCACTTATCTAAACATGCATTATCATCCATAAATGTTCATGTCAGCAAAATTTCAGCTCAATCTGTTTTTTTTTTTTTTTTTTTGGTGGGAAAAATTATCGAATAACGACCCTTGGGCGCAGCGGGAAACAGAGTCAGACTTCTACTGATTAAGCGACCCACCGTTCCTTCTTTTTTTCCGCATTCGCATCAACCCGTGGCTCCAGAATGACTTACGATCGGTACGGTCTCGGGTTCGTATTTTGTGTAATTTATTTCATCATCACTGCTCTCAAAACGGTGAAGAAAAATATTGTGAGGAAACCGATTTTAGTCCAGGGCCGTGGTAACTCTTTCGAAAAAATCCTCAGGGTTTTTTTTAAAGTGGGAAAAATCATCCAATGACAAATCCCGCCCTTGGTCGGAACGGGAAATAGTGTCAGACTCTTACTGACTAAACAACATACCCTGTTCCTATCTTGCCTTGATCGCAGGGCCCCGGATTTACGCTTTCGCATAAACCCATGACCCCAGACGGCCCTAGGGTTGGCTTTAACATGACGAAAAACTTGCACTTACTTGTCAGAAATGTTGCCTTCGAGACACATTTGTATGACGCAGAGTATCTCGGGCATGGCGGTGCTGTTGGGCGGCGTGGGCGCCAGCAGCACGAACAGGCAGTGCGCCGGCGCGTCCGCCAGCAGCTGGATGTCGTTGGGACTGTTCTGTATGTGACAAATAAAAGAGTGTAAATCAAAGACGTTAAAGACTGACGTCAAAGTATAACGAACCGCCGTTAAGGCGAAAAAGACAGATGTATTTGTTTATAATATTATTATATCTCATTTGCTTTTCTACCAATTTGAGTCATTATTTTTTAAATTGTTTATTTATTTTATTAATTTGTTAATTTAAACTGGTTAGTTAATAAATATTTTGTTAGTAGCATGCACTAAATGAAGCAATCAATTACGGATCTCTGATGGTAAAGGAAATATGGAAGGTATTTACAATAATAGTAAGTAATATTACATAACTTACACAAGTGATAAACATACTTATTTATTTCTAAATACATACGTTTCATAGAGGAATTATACCAAAATTCAGAACAAATGATTAAGCTCATAATACAAACATTTATCCTAAGTGGTAATCAAACCCAGTGAGTCAGGACCACTAACCAATAGAACAACAGGCCAGTCAAAGTATAAATATAAAGACCCTGACTGCTATGCGGGAGGTCGTGGGTTCGATTCCCACCCAGAACAAATGTTTGTGTGATGAGCACGATCATTTGTTCTGTGTCTGGCTGTAATTTATCTATAATATGTATGTATTTAGAAATATATAAGTATGTTTATCAGTTGTCTAGTACCCATAACACAAGCTCTGCTTAGCTTGGGGCTAGATGGCGTTGTGTGATAGTTGTGGACATATTATTATTATTATTATAAAGATATAAATACAGATACCGAGTTTCACTTGACTTGTACGAGACCAACGAAAGAGCTGTCCAGGTGGATACTTATAGGTCGGAACAAATTTGAGTAAAATCGACACGAAAAGAAGAAAAAGACATTAAAATCGTCACCTTATAATGGCTAGCGACATAAATAGCGACCAGCCTGTGAAGGAAGGCCTCGGCCGCCTTGTGGTAGCAGAACAGCGCGTCCCTGTTGACGCGGTACAGCTCGCAGGCGCCCGGGGGCGGCGCGCCCGCCCCGGCGCCCGGGGGCGGCGCCTCCAGGCACAGCAGCGAGTTCAGCCATGATTCTATTGCGTCGCCCGAACGGTAACGAATTGGCTCTTCCAGTTTTATCTGAGGGAAAATAAGAAGTGATGTTAGTCAAGACAATATTCTTCAAATTAAAGTTGTATGTTGTTGTTTTATATATGTTGTGTTGTGTTTCAAAAAAACACAACACAACAAACATTAGAAACATGTCTCGTACATGAGAAATGAAAGCACGGTGAAATGTTATACCATCTTCTGTATGGGGGGATACTTATTTCCAGCATCAAAAAATTATGTGACTTGAACTATTTTTTTTAGTTTTTTTTTTCGATTGAAATGGGGACCTGTTTCCTGAACGGAGTTTTTAGTATTGAGAATGTAAATGATATTTGTTTTGTAAATAAGTTTTA
The DNA here is from genome assembly GCA_029852875.1 of Mythimna loreyi. Lineage (NCBI taxonomy): Eukaryota > Metazoa > Arthropoda > Insecta > Lepidoptera > Noctuidae > Mythimna > Mythimna loreyi. The sequence continues at coordinate 9,227,877 of CM056795.1, read as the reverse complement.
AAATAACACTTTTACACGTCATTTCTTTTTTCTTTTCGTTAGTTTAAACTTGTTGATTCCAGTGTTTCCTAGCTGACTTCCCTGAGAGGAAACACTGAAACAAACTCATTAGTCAAAGTCTCTTTTAAATTCTGTATGGACTTTAAAAGAGACTTTGAGTCCTGAGTAAAATAAACATGTAATGGTCAAATCATATAAGAACCATGCAGATTAGTGTCTCAGGTGGTGTTTTGAAGAAAAAACCACACAGATTGCAGTAGACCTGTCCTGAAAGTGGCAAAGAAACTCCACTTTAATAACAAAACTTTGCCAGGTCTCCAGACTGAAGTTTGGCAAAATAGCACTGCTTGATATAGGCGTCCCTTCATTCCTTTCATTGTTCCTGATTCTTGATCACTTCTAGCCAATTTCTAAGGAAGATACCTAAGTAGTTCTGTTACTCACCGGGGGAGGTGCATTATGCTGAGTCTGGAGCTGCGCGAACAGCTTCAGCGACAGTGCTCTGCCGGTGCCTTCATACCCTGACACTGTGGACGACAGCAGGGCCAAAGGGGCTTTCTGAGCTGCCGCTGACACATGCACGAGAGGAATGGCTGCTGCCTCGTCTACCAGCACGAGGTCGGCGGCAGATAGGAGGGAGTGGTCGTCGGGGGTTATGTACTGGAAATGAGAAATGTTTGTTAGTTGAACATTACACACAACATAAAAATGGTTTCTGTCTGAGGTTTCGTCTGCGTAAAAGTAAAAAATGTATGCCTACGAAACTCGATGATAAAGTAGTATCCTACTGAACAGAATTTTAAAGTTATGTTTAAGTTTGATTCATTACGAAAAAAAAAACATTTTATTCCTCTTTATAGTATTAGTATGTATAAAATAGAAGTATAAATGAGTAGGTAATTTTCGTCGTTATTTTTTTTTTCATATTTTTTAAGTTTTGTGTGTACAACAAAGACAAAGAGGTGTTCCCAACACACGCTTACTTTTTTTCATACTAATTTTTGAAATATTAATTGCTGCTTCCTTTAAAAACCAATTTAGCTTCAAACTTTTGAGCCCAAGAGCCGGTATTGTCGTTCTATTATGTCTCTAACTACGGTATTCAAAATGTTGAGGGAGGTTTTCGGAATTAAAATTAAACATACGTGCATTTCCGTACAATTACAATATTATTATCGCAATAACAAAATTACATATTTACCTGGACAGTCTGCCTCGAATTTCTCGCAATGTTCACCCTCACTATCGCCTTCTTAAAGTCCGGGTTCGTCGACCTCACGATATTGTAATCAATGTGTTCCTGGTACAAGCACGCGTCCAGCCCTTTGAGGAGGAACTCGAACAGAGTGATCAAGTTCTCTGGGTGAGGGGAAGTGACGTATATGTTGACGTAGCCGAGCGCCACAGCGGCGGCTATGGAGAGGCCCAGGGTGGCCGACTTGCCGCGACCTCGGGCGGCAGTTAGGCAGTGAGGTGGCCTGAGAAAAAGGGATAATTTGTTAAGAACTAGCTGATCCGTACCGTTGTTGGGTATTACGGAGATATACGGCGTTCAATACTGTATTAATCTCATTCAAATAAAAACTATGACACTTAGGAATGTGATAAAATTTTCAAATTCGTTTCGGTAGTTTCAGACACTTTATCACTTTACTAGCCTTCTGCCAGCGGCTTCGCCAGCGTGAAAGTAGTTTTCCATACACACTTTAGACCCCCATTACATCCCTTTAGGAGCTGAATTTTGAAAAACCCTTAGTTTTCGCCTACGTCATAAAAGGAAGCCTTGTGCAAAATTTCACGCTCCTAGGTCCAGTACTTTTGGCTGTGCGTTGATATCTCAGTCAGTTAGTTTATTTTATATACACCGTAAAATTCAAATGGTTGTTTTCCCTCAGCGAAATGGTTGTATCTTGGTAATACAAACGTTTGATAAAGAAATAAAATATTAAAAACAAAAAATGGACCTGTAGAGTGCAAGCTAATTATGACGTATCACAACGTGCGAGAGCTTATTTTGGTTTAAATATTTAATGAATCGGTTTCCTTTGACGGCGGGCTGCTCATGCGACTCTAATAGTACCTACAAATTACGTCTAATGTTACTATTATTTTCGCTTTTTTGAGTTGATAAATATTTTTAATAATTATTTATAAAAAAAAAACTTTTTATTTTTTCTGTATGCTTCAAAAGTACTCCTTATGGCAAGTCATTCTGCCGCGGGAAAACAACCATTTAAATTTCACGATGTATATAGATAGATAACATTACGGTGTTTCCCAGCCACGCTGCATTCGATGACTTGCTAGTAATGTAAAACAGTTTTTTGTTTGTTTTTCGCACAGAGAACAATTAGCTTTATAGTGTCCCATCTGCTACGACACCAGCTTCATCTCTAGGAGAGGGAACGGGCTGTAATCTACCACGCGGGCTCAGTGTGGATTGGTGGATGTCACATACATGTCTTCGAATTTTTGTTGTTGTTTCCCTTCACCGTTTTGGGAGCACATACGTCATCACTTACGAGGTATTAAGAAAAGGTCAATGTACTTCATTTCAAATTTATCTAGGAACTTATTGAAGTTTCGTAGGGACCCTGCAGAAAGGTCTAAGCCAACTGGGGCCAACGGTTCGTGTCTGAAAGGAAGGCTCTAGCCTTGGTATAGATGGCGAAGTAGGAACGGGGTAGGTTGATTAGTCAGTAAGAGTCTGACACCGTTTTCCGGTCCGCCCAAGAGCGGGAACGAATCCCGCTCTTGGGATCATCATTGGATGATTTTACCTACCATAAAAAAAACTTATTGATGTTTCAACTACACTCTCCCTCACTTCTCATAACACTATACTAAACCAACTTAATTTGATTATTATTATTTTTAATTCAAATAAATAATGCTGTACTCGTTTAGTACAATTTTGTACACTGCTACAAATTTTCTGAGAGGTTTGGCACTGTATACCGAGATACAGGTTTTTACCTAGTTCGGTTACAGAAGCACTTATAGTATTGTATTTGTAATTTTAACACTGGATTACTAAATTTAAGTCTCATTTGTACAAACTTTAAAAAAAAAATACGTGTGGCACTCGGGGACTGCCGCGGTAAAGCTATTGCATAGCATTCTGTATCAACTTATGCAATTATAATTATTTATTTTTTTATTTTTATTTTATTCATACAATATTTCTTTTTCTTTCGATTCGGGCGAGTTCCGTAAAGTCGTACAATACGTCTAATCGCAAATCTATGCGAAAGCAAACAGCTGATTATGTATTCGTCCGATTTCGGAGCAGCTCGTCTCGATTCGGGCGAGTTCCGTAAAGTCGTACAATACGTCTAATCGCACGACACACAGCGCCGTGTCGAAGACTGCCGAACTGACACGACGTTAGACGATGCACGGCCTTCAAGCCACACCTCCGTGCCCGTCGGAGTGGAGAGCGTGAGGTTTTTTCGTTACGGAATTTCTGGATTTAGTCCCCGCGCTCAAGGCCTGCGATAGAAGCTATGCAATAGCTTAAAAGTAGTTATTGTAAACGTACCTCGACTGTTTGTCAGCCAGAGTGTTGATGAGTGCGACGAGCGCTGTCGCCTGGTCGTACGTGCGACATAGCGCGACCAGGGGCCCCGCCGGTGGCGAGTCGGACAGAGATGATATCAGTTCCGTCAGTTTTGGGTTGACGCGCTGAAACAAATAGGCAAATTAATTCAGTACAATATTATTTGAGGACTTACTTGAGTATTTTAAGTTCCTAATGTACCAAGTTGTGTTTATAGTGTACCTACAATAAAGAGTAGGTATATCTATCTTACAAGTTTTGCAAAAAAAAAATAGTCTCGGTGTCAATTTCTTTTTCGACAAAACGGTAGGTATCTTAGATAGCATCCTTGGCTTGGACGCAACAGCCCTATGTTTGGAGCTGAAGTTTCGAGCTGGATACCATATCTGCCAAATATTTGGCCCGGATAACAGCATGGCACCGCTCATGTATTACGCGCCAGCATTCGCTAAGTTCGCGAGCTGGTCTTGTGTGATTACGTTGCAAGTTTAAAATTTTTGTTTATTTTATAGCAATAGTATATGTTTCCTCACGATGTTTTCTTTCACCGTTTAGTACGCAGTGGTGATGAAATAAAATACACAAAGTAATACGCCTTACTGGGATTGAACCCGCGACTTACAACTCGTAAGTCGGGGCCGTTACCACTCGGCATGTTCTAGAACCAAAAATTGGAAGACATGAGATCCATCAACCCGCACTGGGCCGCGTGGTGGATTACGGCCCATTCCCTCTCCTAGAAAGGAGGCCTGTGTCCCAGCAGTGGGAACATATTAATAAGGCTGATGACGATGATGATGACAGTGATTGACTACTGTATCATACTCACCTCAGGAACAACATCCACCGGCTCAACTTGCGCAGTCTTGGACGATATAGGCAGCACCGTGAGAGAGTCATCCAGCACCAAGCAACGAGGATTGTCTGCGAGAGACAACAGAAACCTCTCGTTGAACCGATTCACTACTGTGTTGTATGCTTCGGTTTTGAATCTGTAATTTAGAATGCATGGAATTAGTACCGCCTCAATCCGCGTAATAGTAAAAAAAAATCAAAACAGAACCTACACTCGCGATAAGCCCATAACATCTACCTGTGTGCTGCATTTCATCCAAATCCCTTCAGGAGTTCTTACGCGAAGAAGTGATAAACATATATTATACACACACGCAAACTTTCGCTTATATAATACTATTGATCCGCCCCAGCACCGCACGGGTACAATGCTGATATTAAATATGTGTATTATACATAAAAACCTTCCTCTTGAATCGCTCTATCTACTAACAAAAACTGCATCAAAATCCGTTGCGGAGTTTTAAAGATTTAAGCATACATACGGACAGACAGGAAGAGACTTTGTTTTATACTATGTAACCAGCGACCGCCCCAGCTTCGCACGGGTACTGATATTGAATATATTATGCATGCATTATAAACATAAACCTTCCTCTTGAATCACTCTATTGAAAAAAACCGCATTAAAATCCGTTGCGTACTTTATTTAAAGATCTAAGCATAAATAGGGGCAGCTAACATTGTGTTATACTATGTAATGATGATTAGTGACATATACCTGGAGTGAACATCCATAGTTATGGAATGTAACTGTCTCAAGGAGTCCATAGATTTGAGCAGGAACACGATCAGGCCTCCTCCTTCTACCGTCTCCACCGTGCGCGCCATCAAGTTAGGTGTTAGAGCTTCAAAATCCTGTGGGGAAATTATTTAATAACTTGAATGATTAATTTAAACAAGCAATCACTGCATACCGCGCGAACGCCGGGGTTCGCTTGGGGACCTCGGGGTTTTTTTTATGGTAGGTAAAAATCATCCAATGACGAATCCCGCTCTTGGGCGGAGCGGGAAACAGTGTCAGACTCTTACTGACTAAACAACTTACCCTATTTCTACGTTGCCATATATACCAGGGCCAGAGCCTTGCTTTCAGACGCGAACCCTTGGCCTCAGTTGGCTTCGACCCTTCTGAAGGGTCCCTACGGTTTGCTGACAACTCCTTGAGGCGTGCTCGAATAGTGCGCGCCGTTGACGACTGGTCTTGGTTCGGAGGGTTACCAGACGATTGGACGGTGAGCTACCCATTGCTCGCCATCCACAAGCCCGCGCTTACTGTGGCCGAAAATCGGGATCGGAATCTCGACGGCGTCTCGGGTGGAGAGCTCGGGGTTTAAGTAATTACCAGATTAACAATACTGTGTATCAATCATTGAGTGTGTGTGATCTTGGGATGGTGAACATTAACACATATTACTGTGTAACCTAACTAGGATGCCAGGACACTTTTATTCTATGTTGTTATTTGGTCATATCTATTGTAACTGTTTAGATTGTACCTCATTTTGTGAATAAATAAATATTACTATTATGTTATAAAATTGTCTAAATTACCTGTAACACACACATGCCATAGGTTTGACCGAGCATTGTGTGACTCTCAGAGTAGTACCGTCCATGTATCGTGGTCGCTACTCTGAATGCATCAAATAGAGATTCTTCTGACACTTCCAACTTGCCCGCAGCAATTTTCTTTGCTCTTTTGCGACCATGGCTAAAAATAAAAATGATTTAATTTTTTTAATTACATTTTACAAAACTATTATCTATATTAAAAAAAGGGTTTTTTATATAAACAAGTAAACAAGCTTGATTGCAATTACACCTGATGGTATGCAGTTAATGGTGAAGCACACTAGTTTATTAGGAGCCTTGCCTGAAGCAAGTCTAATGATCTGTAGGTAGTTAGTATGCAACAACCGACAATTACCTAGAGGTCATTGGACTCGCACAGCTGATATTTACTTTAATGAAATTAATTTCATACATGTACTCTATGTTTTAATTTTAATTTACAAATTGACAGTGTGATGTTCTGGATCAACCCTGAATGGGATTAAAAAGATCGTAATTAAGCAGTGTATAAATATACAGGGTGTCATTGACACACCCCACTGGTGGAATTTTTGGTTGGTTGTGTCCAGAATCAAGTACTGGATCTATGGTATTCGTTTGCATTAACATGTCAATGACACCCTGTATTGCTCATGGGTTTTTGACACCAGATGTGACAATTAAAATGTGAACTTACTTGCTAATAGCTTCATCCTTATTCTTATAGCACCATAGAACTGTTGGCCTGGCCTTAACAGTGGACTTAACTAACATGTCATAGAGAATGGGGACCTGTAACAACACAGAATGATGAGTAACAATCTACTGGCCTGTTGGTCTAGTAGTTAGTGACCCTGATTGTTATGCCGGAGGTCATGAATTCAATTCCCACCCAGGACAAATGATTGTGTGATGAGCATAATCATTTGTTCTGGGTCTGGGTGTAATTTATTTGTCATACGTATATCTTTAGAAATATACAAGTATGTTTATCAGTTGTCTAGAACCCATAACACAAGCTCTGCTTAGTTTGGGACTAGACGGCGTTGTCTGATAGTTGTAGGAAAACAAAAAAATCAAGTGAAATGTTACATCTAAATGGCTAGTTCATAATATATATTTTTAATAAAAAAAAAATAGTTTTTATCCTCATGGTACAATAAAACTCGTAGTATAATTAATCATTACCAACCCACCCTGGGTTAGCATTGGGGGATTACGGCCCATTCCCTCTCCTATAGAGGAGGCCTGAGCTTATTATTATTATGATTAGTGTGGCTAAAACAAGGTTAACATAGGTTTTTAAGACCACTATACGTAAGCATGGGCTCTCGTTAGCTATATTGTAGGTCTGTGTTGCTTATAACCTAGCGAAATAGGTTTAAAAACTTATTATACAAGGGATAGGGAAGTATAAAAACAAATACAATGTGCTTACCTGATCTCTACTTTTGTCACCCACTAGCAGGATCATTGTACGATGTCCCAACTTAACACCATTCTCTATCATTACCCTTATACGGTTATCAATTTTCTTCTTAACCATTTTGTTAGCTTATTTCACAAATTTACAAATATGCAGTGGAATAAATATCACTTTATAACCTAAAAATGATAAATAATCACACGGCTTCAGGCATGTTTATACAAAACTGTCATGAAACTGGCAATAACTGACAGTTTCGTGACAGTTTTGACGGTTGATGTCAAATGTCAAAATACTTTTTGTGTCACGAAACATTTACAGAGCATGTTACAGCCCATTCATTCCCAGGAAGAGGGAGGCCGAAGAAGAGATGGATGGATTGTGTGAGAAGTGATATGAAAGAAAAGGGAGTTAGTGATAGTGTGACGGGTGAAAGGACAGAGTGGAAGAAAAAAACATGTTGCGCCGACCCCAAGTAATATGGGATAAGGGTAGGATGATGATGATGTTACAGCCCATTCACGACTTCGGTCATTGGTAGGTATCAGTAGAGAATTCTCTCTCAATCATGATAAATTGCGCAGGAAGGCGGACGCGCAGCGCTTCGCCATTTCGTGGCTTCAAACATTTTCATACGTTTGATCTTATCGCTCACCGCCCCGCGTTTACTGCTAGTTGACGCCGCTTATAGCAGCACGTGGTCGGCCTACTGATACCACCACGCTACCCATCCTGCTTGCCATATTTAAGACCGAAGTCGTGATTTGAATGGGCCGTTAGCTGTCACTCACAGCGGCAAGGGTTACGGTTACGAGAATATCAGTTTAAAAAAGAATTAGTTTTTTTTACTGGCAACAAACAAGCGTCGTTGGTCCGGCTTGCTGTCAATGTCAAAGAAAATCAAGCAAACTGTTCACAATATCGAAAATTTGCGTTTTCTTTATTAATGATGAGATAAACTTGATCAATTAGCTAATTATGTGACATGTGTTTTCTTCTGTAAACACTAAAATTGCGATTCACCATCAACAAGTGTTGGTAATTCGTGTTTTAAGTGTCTGTTGAAAACCGTTTTGAGATACTGTTATAATGGCAAAAGCACAAATAAATACTAAATCTAGCAACTATATAAAAGACCGGGAAGTTTTTCTTAAGGAATTGAAGCAATTCAACGAGAGTAAAAAGTAAGCTTTTGGTTTTAACGGCACCTCTTAGATGTATTTACAGTAGTTCATTTGGCTCCAATGTTGGTATGCATTTATCAACATATACAAATTCAGGCTTGTTATCTAATCGTTTAGTAGTTTTTATGAAATTGGTATGAGATATTTAAGTTTACACATCAAAATTGCATACCTGAAGACCTGAAGTAAACTTATTATTTTAATAAAAATATATTTGCTCACAAAAACTTTGTTTACAGCTAACCTAAAAATTTTGTGATTTGAAAATAACTTTTTGGACTGTTTAAATTGTGTAAAGTCCAAATTCCTTGCATTAATATCATTACACTAATACCTATCTATAATAAATTATTTAAATATATATTTATTTTTAAAATTATAGCAGACTGCAGAACATGTATTTGTAGCTAATTCGTCTTTTGGAAATGTTTTTTTTAAATAATTGTCTGAAGAGCAAAGGGCAATTAAAGGAATGTTATGAAAGTTTTGGTCTGTAAAATTCTGTCACTTTACCAAAAAGACTCTCTTGCAAAAAGAGCGATTTAGTGCCTACTCAGCTTAAAAAGTAGCCATCAACTTTTACACAACCCATTCATCATTTCTTTGGCTGTTCTTTCTTCCAATAAGTGAAAATTAATTAATAATGATTTTTTCAGCCTACCCACTAAATCGCCAATAGTGAATGGAATCGAAATAGATTTGTATCTGTTTTACACATTAGTTCAACAGCGAGGGGGACTTAGCAAGGTGAGTTTTGCCCATTAACCTTTTAAATACCATAATTAGAGACACAATAGAAAGAAAAGAGGTGTGCGAACTTGTTTACTTGGGGCTCAAGAGTTTAACATTTCGACTACCGTAATTACAGACACAATTATAGAAAGATAGGTGTGTGAATGCTAGAGTTCGCTTGGGGCTCAAAAGTGTAATAATATATTTATTTATTCTTTTAAATGTTTTATTTTTTATTGAAATATTTAAAAATAAAATTTATACATCTTTAACTGAATAAACAGAATAATAATAAAGCCTAGTCAGAAATAATTTAATGAGATTATTTAATGTGAATCTTATTGGAATTGATTTTCATAACAATCATTTTCGTTTATTTTATTTCTTTTTAGGTCTTAAAAATGTAAATTAATATGCAACAACCACTTAGTATATATATATTTTAGTTTGTAGTTTTAAAGTACAACTTTTAAATTTTGTGATACCGTAATTAGAGACATAATAGAAAGACAGTAGGCATGCAAACGCCGGCGTAAGAATGCCACAGTAACAAAGAGTTTAATATTAATAAAAGTAAGCTTTGATTCGAACTTGTTTGGTTTCTAGGTAAATCAAAATGACACTTGGGAGTCATTTCTGCGACCGCTGAGACTGCCTCATCCTTGTATCAATGGATCCACGTTGCTAAGAAGAATTTATGGATCATATTTGGAAAAGTAAGACAAGTTATTAAATAAAGTGATAATAAAGTAGTATTTCAAATATTAGTATGAGCATCTTACTATCTCTTTCATGCACATATAATCTAAGTAAGAGAGAAGACTTTGACTGGCCTGTTGGTCTAGTGGTTAGTGACCCTGACTGCTATGCCAGAGTTTGTGGGTTAGATTCCCACCCAGGACAAATGTTTGTGTGATGAGCTCAAACATTTGTGAAGTGTCTGGGATGTAATCTATAATATGTATGTATTTAGAAATATATAAGTATGTTTATCAGTTGTCTAGTATCTATAATACAAGCTATGCTTAGCTTTTGACTAGACAATGTTGTGTGATAGTTGTAGAATGTATTGTATTAAGTGTTTGTGTCGAGGAGACGCGGCGCGATGGACGACGCGTCGGGCGTTCGTCGTATACTGCAGCAGCGGGCCGCGTTAACACAAACATATGGCAATGTACGACAAACGCCCAATAAAGCGGTGGTGACGTTATATTTTACTGTGATTTGTGACGGACGGGAAACTACGGAACCCTACGCTGAGCGTGGCCCGACACACTCTTGGACGGTTTTTTTTATTATATTATATTGTATATAAAAAAAATTACGAAATAAAAATTACGCCATTTTCTTCCAACAGGTATGAGCGAGCAAAAGGTCCGCCAGGCAGGGATGACGACAACGACATGGACGAAGACCCGAGGCGCGGCCGCGGCGGCGGCATGCCGCGCATATCCTATGGAGGGGGTACGTACATATCAGGTATGTTTCGACATGAAACATATTGATACCTCTGCTTATTCTTCTCTTTTAGTTAAGGGTTGATTTTAACAACAGTTTGGTTTTACAACAGTTCAAATTTTACAACAGTTTAATTTTACAACAGTTTGATTTTACAACAGTTTAATTTTACAACAGTTTGATTTTACAACAGTTTAATTTTATAACAGTTAAAATTTTACAACAGTTTAATTTTACAACAGTTTGATTTTACAACGGTTTAATTTTACAACAGTTTGATTTTACAACAGTTTAATTTTATAACAGTTCAAATTTTACAACAGTTTAATTTTACAACAGTTGGATTTTAGAACAGTTTAATTTTATTAATTTGTTTAAACTTAAAGGATAATATGTTTGATGCGAACCTGGCGAAATAAACGCGAAAATGTTTAATGATCGATGATATTTATTTTGAAAATAAAAACACTTTTACACGTCGACCTTTTTTGTCAGTTTAAACTAGATGAATGAGACCAATGTTTATTAGCTGACTACCCTAAAAGAAACACCGAAATAAACTCAGGGGTCAAAGTCTCTTTTAAAAGTCCATACAGTAAACGTGTAATGGTCAAATCATATGAGAACCATGCAGATTTGTGTACAAGATGATCTTTTGATACAGATTCTATACACATTTGAGTAGACCTGTGCAAGCATTTGCCAGTATTTATATAGCTTAACAATTCCGACAATCCGACGTAGGCAGTTAAACAGAACGCCATTCTTTTTCTTCACTTAAAGTTTATCTCAGTGGTGAAAAATCAGCCCTTAGACTAATTTCAAGTAGTTATTTTTGAGATACTTTTCTCAGTAAAACACCTAACGAAAAAAATAAATATGTGATGATTGAAAATTGTATTATAAATACATTACACATTAGCAATTATATTTTACTTTCAACATACCTACACTTATCATTATAAATAAAATGTATTTAATCTATACAAATATTCTAAAGCTGAAGTTGAATGTGTTAATCATAAGGAACTATTTTTTTTTATTTGCTATAAAATAGTGCTTGGCTGCGATCCTACCTGATGGTAAGCAGTGATGCAATCGTTGATGATGAGGAGCCTATTTTTTTTATTCGAACTAGTGATACTAGTGTACTACTAGTTCCAATAAAAAAAATAGGCTACATTACATCTAGTTTTGACTCTATGATCAATGGTAGCAGAGTAGTAACCTAAAACGCGGGTGAAACCGTGTAGGACAGCTTGTAGTTTATATTTATACACTAAGAATAGCTTCAGCAACAGATTTACTCGTCATACAAACATCTAGATTTGTACCATCAGAACAATTTTTCTGCTCTGCGTTAAAAATAACTGAGAGAACCAAGTTTCTTCAACTTAGCCTTACACTATTCGCAAAGTTGGTCGAAGTTGACCGAATATATTAGTGTAGAAGAGTACTTCGCTTCGCTTCGTGCAACCTCGCCTCGCTTCGGGCGACTTCCAGTCGTTGTCGGCTTTAGGGCTCGAGTCAAAGGAATCGAAAGTGCTCCTCGCGAGTTTGCACGAGTCACATAGTTCGGACTTCGATCAACTTCGATGAGTACTTCGTCGAGGCTACTTCACGAGTAGTGTAGAGCAGGCTTTATAGTCTATTAGCAATAACCTCTTCCGCTATTAACCCCTAACTCCAAACCCTCAAAACTTGTCCAGTTGTTAGGCAATATTATTTATCGGCATCTAAGCATCAGGTGAGGCGCTCCGCACGAACACCCGCGTGGCGGCTGCGTCGGAGAGACTTGCCCTCTCGCTCTTATCGCCGATGCCGAACGAACAGGACTTCGCCGTCAACGTGTGCACCGTACTTGCTGCCGATCACTCGAACAGGCTGCCCTTGAGTACAACGCCGCATATTTTGGACTTTCTGTTGGCGCATGCTGGAGTTTATAACCATTGTGAGTATTATTGTTCAGATTTTAATCGCTTTTCACCGAAAAATTTCGAAGGCAGCCGAAGTTTCGGTCGGACAGATATGTAACCCAGATATTTGTAATACAGAACTTCAAAAAAATCCCTTTAAAGGAATTTGTGCACATTCTCCTCCATAGAGACCTACGCTTTGGAAAGTACAATTAGCGTCGTTTTTTTCTGACTTCTTGACAATTCAAAACTTGGTTTATTTTAAATGAATGCCTTCAATCTTAATTCTTTGATTCTTTATGGTATTTCTTGGTAGGGCTTTTCAAATAAATGTTTTCTGATAACCATAACCATGTAAGCACTAATGGCCACTGGGCCAAGGCGTCAGTCTACTTAGACTTACGAGTTGTAAGGAGTTCGCAGCACATTATTTTGTGTAATTTATTTTCATCAGCACTGCTTTCAAAACAGTGAAGGAAAGTGTGATGAAACCATTATATCCGAGATGTAATAATTTGAAGACATAACATCCACCAATCAGCACTGGGCCCCGTGGTGGATTACGACCACCTAGAGAGGAAGCCTGTGTCCCAGCAGTGGGTACATTATAAGGCTGACTGTTTATCAAGTCAAGTCAAAATCTTTTTATTTCACATAGGCCTACAAGGGCACTTGTAAAACGTCAGAAGCTAGTGCACGGTTCCAAATTGGTCATTTCCTATGGAGAAGAACCGGCAAGAAACTCCATGGTTACTCTTTTAAAATAATTGTTTCTTTTACAATATTTCCATATTACAGTATTATCACATTATGTAAGGACAGTGCAGACCAGTCAATATTGAAATCGTACCGTAAAAGTGGTAGGAAGTAATCTAAGATTTGCGTCTACAATGTTCTCACATTCACATTATTGAAAGAAGCTATACAAAAGAAAAATAATCACAATTCTCTGTAAGACAATTACATTATATTACGGATCTATAAAATGGTAATCTAGGGAATATTGTATGAATATGTCAAAAAAAAAAAATAGATGTCGTATATAAAAAAAGAAAGAATCCTAACCATAACCCATTCAATTATTTCTCAGCGAGTCTCCGCGACACAATCGGCCGTTCCTACTACGAAGCTCGCGGTCGCTACCCTGATGACTTCTGGAGCCTCCGCGCTGGCGGCGGTGGAGCCAAGGAGTTGGCAGACGAGACCAAGTTCATGCAGCCCGGCGTGGAACAACCAGATCTCATTGTGCAGGCCAGGGCGGCGTACAATACCCTCACCGATGTCCTGCTGAATGGGGCTGAGGAAGAGGACGTGGTTGCTGAGAAGGTTTATGAAGATGTGAGTTTGTCCTTATTTTTATTTTATCTATTTATTGATTCATCTGTTTTTTTTTTTTGCTAACTATTTAGAACTATTTGCACACTGCACCGTTTCCGTCGTCCTAGTGTCGACTCCGGCCAATGCTGAAACCAACGCTGTGAGCTCATCGCATTATGCATGGGACCACAGCATTATGCTGAGCGTTTGGCCGTTTTAGCGCGATTGTGACGCATTCTTTTCTATAAAATGTATTGTCTAATTGCTTTAAGGTTGCGTCATTTCGCGTGACTGTTTTTCTTTCTTTATTTTATTTGTAGTAAAATTTTAATAATTCGTGATTTTATACAATCCTTAGCCAGCCATTTAAATATCGACCTTAAGGTTGTGTAATTTAAGTTGGTTTTTATATGACGATTTAAACTAAATAGCGATATAAAGTAATTTGAAATTTTAATCATTACATAATATCTAGTAAAACAAAGTTGCTTATCCCTATGTATGCTTAGATCTTTAAAAGTACGCAACGGATTTTGATGCCGTTTTTTTTTTAATAGATAGAGTGATTCCAGAGGATAATTTATAGGTATAGGATAGGACTTTGCACCCGCGCGAAGCTGGGGCGAGTCGCTAGTATACATATAAATTAGGATGTTCCAAAACTGGATAAGTGAATAAGTTACTTCCAGGCTAATACCACATATCAACAGTATTTTTTTTTTATGAGAAATCAACAAATAACTCTTTCCGCTCGCTGGAGGAAGTTAAAGGGAGTCTCAAACTTTTACTGACTAATACTGAGTGAGTTTCTTCCGTTGCCTTTTCTATTCCAGGTTCACCAGCCAATATCTAACTATTCTTAATTCTTGTGTTCACAACATCTGTGTCCATTCCTCAGGATATACTAGAAGACTGGGTGACGGAACCATCAGACGAGAACCAGCTGTTCGCTCCCGAGCTGCCAGGGGGCGCCACGTGCGTGTACACACAGCGGGTGCTGCAGATAGCGTCGATCGTGCGCTCGCTCTCCTTCCATGACGAAAACGTGCAGTATTTAGCTAAGAACACTACGCTTATAAGGTGAGAAAGTTTTTACAAAATTAACTTTAGAAATGTCATTGCAATCTTGTTTCAGCCGCAATAAATGTCAAAACTGGAAATTGACTAAGATTAACGATATTGTTTCAGATTTTTATTGCTGTGTGCAAACTCCTGGGTGGGCACACTCCGGCAATCGGGCCTCGATACACTAGGAAACGTGTCTACTGAACTTATAATCAAGGTAACATTACATGTTTCAATCTACTCACCTTGGGCTTGAACATCCATAGTTAATTAACACCACAAAAATTACATTAATTTACGCGTGTACGAAATTAATTTCTATAAGAAAACGTCAGCTGAGCGAGTCCAATAACCTATAGGTAATGCTAACTACTACTACTTTCTGTTGTAGGACCCGGCAACATGTTTGATATCCCGGCACGTGCTATCGACGATCCAATCGGCGTTAGTGTCTCAGGACCGAGCCAGAGTGCTTGCAGCGCTCGAGCTGCTGAATAAACTCGCTCAGAATGAAGTCAATGAAGACGCACTGCTGAAAGCGCTGGAATCTAAGGTAAGCACAATGAAATTGGTATGATCAATATACAAGCTGCAGTTTTGAAGCTGCAAAATATTTCAGGAGGTAATTATGTTAATAATTCTCGACACGAATCAACAATAAAATGAGTAGATATATTTTTTTCTTTTTTTTTTAAATCTATTGAAATCGGTACGTGTGAACTATCTTTATTTGAACTCTACCATTCTGGTACTAGCCCTATAACCGCGCTTACACACACAAACACGTAAACGACACGTCATGTTACGAACACAGAGACATAAAAAAAAGATTTGCGTCTACAATGTTCTCAAATTCATATTATTGAAAGAGGATATAAAAGCAAGAAAAATAATCACAAGTCTCAGTAAGACAATTGCATTATATGATGGATCTATAAAATGGAAATATAGAGTACTAGCTTTTGCCCGCGGCTTCGCCCGCGTGGGTTTGGGGTTTCCAGGATAAAAAGTAGCCTATGTGCTATTCCGGAGTGTATCCTATGCCTGTGCCAAATTTCATTCAAATCCATTCAGTAGTTTTTACGTGAAAGAGTAACAAACATCCATACATCCATACTTACAAACTTTCGCCTTTATAATAGTAGTAGGATGGTAATGGTAATACAGAATCAATTTGTTGTCAGGTGTACCACGAAGTGTGTGCCCTGCTGACCCTCCGCGACATAATGGTGCTAGTGTGCACGCTGGAGTGCGTGTACGCGCTGACGTCACTGGGGGACCGCGCCAGCGAGAGCGTCGCCAGGGTGCCCGGGCTTATACACACGCTCGTCTCGCTCGTCACTGTCGAGGTATGTAGTGTAGTACAGTGTACCAAGTGTGTGCCCTGCTGACCCTCCGCGACATAATGGTGCTAGTGTGCACGCTGGAGTGCGTGTACGCGCTGACGTCACTGGGGGACCGCGCCAGCGAGAGCGTCGCCAGGGTGCCCGGGCTTATACACACGCTCGTCTCGCTCGTCACCGTCGAGGTATGTAGTGTAGTACAGTGTACCAAGTGTGTGCCCTGCTGACCCTCCGCGACATAATGGTGCTAGTGTGCACGCTGGAGTGCGTGTACGCGCTGACGTCACTGGGGGACCGCGCCAGCGAGAGCGTCGCGAGGGTGCCCGGGCTTATACACACGCTCGTCTCGCTCGTCACCGTCGAGGTATGTAGTGTAGTACAGTGTACCAAGTGTGTGCCCTGCTGACCCTCCGCGACATAATGGTGCTAGTGTGCACGCTGGAGTGCGTGTACGCGCTGACGTCACTGGGGGACCGCGCCAGCGAGAGCGTCGCGAGGGTGCCCGGGCTTATACACACGCTCGTCTCGCTCGTCACCGTCGAGGTATGTAGTGTAGTACAGTGTACCAAGTGTGTGCCCTGCTGACCCTCCGCGACATAATGGTGCTAGTGTGCACGCTGGAGTGCGTGTACGCGCTGACGTCACTGGGGGACCGCGCCAGCGAGAGCGTCGCGAGGGTGCCCGGGCTTATACACACGCTCGTCTCGCTCGTCACCGTCGAGGTATGTACTGTATTTATTATATTCTTACTTGTTTGAAAATAAAGTACAGGTCGCGTGGTGAATTAAGACCGCTCAGTGAAAGTGGTGGGGGCAATCGCATGTATACAATCGTGCACAGAAGCGAGCCGTGAGCGATTGATCTACCAAAGACGCGTCGCTGTCAACGTCATCCGTGACGATCCACCAATTACGTGTCGCCTTCATTCCGCATGTCACAAAATAGACCTTAAAATTGAATACTGCGCATGCCCCCTCTACTTACTGAGCGATCTTTAATTCACCGCTCGATGTATATTCTATGTTGTTACTCCCGTTCAGGTTTACTCATACCAAAAATTTATCAAGTCGGTTGATATTATTGTGTAAGGGTGTTATAAGTTTAGTTTGTGTTGCAGGCTCAGAGCTACGGTCCGCGCGCGTGCATCCTGATGCGCGTGGTGGAGACGGTGAGCGGCCCCAGCGCCATCGCCGCGCAGGCCGAGCGCGACGCGCAGGAGAGGCAGGCGCAGCAACAACAATCCGTCAATGTAAGTTCGCCAGTAGCCCTTTAACCGTGGACGTCGAATATACCTGACTAACTCAGATTTCTTGCGTTTATTCACCTACACCAAATACTCTATCTTGTTAAACACTTTAAACTTTCGAGTACCGTAATTAGAGACATAATAGAAAGACAATAGGTGTGCGATCGCCGGGCTCATGAGTTTAAAGGTGCATCCACATATGCCGACGGTTTATGTCGCCGGATTTGCCGCCGGCTTTCAGACCGCCTTTAAAATCTAGCGAAGAAGAGATGCATGTGCCGGCGGCATGACCGGCAGCCTGACCGCCGGGTTGGCCTTGCCGCCATGTGTGATGCGCACCTTAATCACTAATTTTGCAGAAGAGCTGACGAGATAAAGTATCAAACAGGACTCTGGCAGACCAATCTGACGCGGCTTCCTCCTTTGCAAGCAAAAATTATACAGATGTTATGATTCTAGACAAAAAGTAATAAATCCAAAATCTTTGTATCCTATCTTGTCAGCTAATTTTGCTAGCTTGTCTAATGTCATCCAGTAAAACTACAATAAAACAACTTTGGTCCCTAATTCCCTTACAGACAACAGCGACCCCCACGAAGGTCATCCAAGAGCCCCCTCAGACGACCCCGGCGACGGCCACAACGTCGCAAGTGTCGTCACTGGCGCCTGTCTCCTCCATACAGCAGTCGCATCTTCAGCAGAGAACTGTTCAGGTGAGATACGTTAACGTAGATATAACGATTCAACATCATACAACCTTATTTTTGGTACATGCGAAACCCAAAACACGAGTCTAATATTAAAGAATTTGTATTGAAAAAATCATAACTGAATCATGGAAATGATAAAGTTATAAATTTGTGACGTTACCTGGGGGCCAAGTCTGCTATTTTCATTCCAAAAAGTTTCCATTGTCATTTTACTAAAAGGTCGTAACGTGTTAATTCATAATGGCTGATCATTGGGCGGTCAGTGGTGCCGTAATAGAATTTTGGTACGAGCTGTTTTGTAACGAATTAAAACCAATAACTGCACAATAACATCCTAATTGTAAGTCACTGATTTAAGGAACTGTCAAAATTTTATTTATTTACCGCATATATCAAATACTAGCTTTTGTCAGCGGCTTCGCCCGCGTACATAAAATATAGCCTATGTCACTCAGGAGTAAAGTAGCTTTCTATTGTTGCTAAAATTTTTCCAATCGGACCAGTAGTTCCAGAGATTACCCCCAACAAACAAAAAAACAAAAAAACAAACTTTACCTCTTTATTATATTAGTGTAGATTCATTTGTCATTATGTACGAGATTACCATTCATATCAAATCATTTCATTCAAATCATAATGATGACATCACATTAGTAGATTACCAATCTATCGTTTAAATAATAATGAAGCTAATAAAAAAGAATTTACTAAATATAGCACCACTTATAAAAAAATAATAAAATTAACCCAACGTGCCCAGAATACTTTTAAAATAAAATCCTCAATAAACAAATCAGCGGCAGCATGGCAAATTATAAATAGATCCAAAACTAGTTTACCCAAACATACAATTTCGAATATTAAAATTGGGTCTTCAAATATAACACATCCACGAGAGTTAGCCAATGTGTTCAATGACTACTTCATTGACAAAGTTAAGCCGGTCTGTAATAAGGGCATACAAGTCACTGCGAATATATCCAAACCAAAGCACTCAATGTTTATGGCACCAAGCAGTGATAGTGACATAAAAAATATAATAAAAAACCTAAAAAATACCAATAGTGTAGGACATGATGGTATATCCACAAAAATAGTAAAGTATGTATCGGATTGTATTAGTAGACATTTGAGCCACATTATGAATCTTTGTATAATACAAGGTAAATATCCAACAGACCTTAAAACTGCCGTAGTAAAACCCTTTTTTTTTTTTTTTGTTAGCCTGTTCTGTCCCACTCCTGGGCAAAGGCCTCCCTCCAAAAAACCGTAGCAAAACCCTTATATAAAAAAAACGACAGAGACAATATAGCGTCGTATAGACCTATTGCACTTGTACCAATATTCTCTAAGGTATTTGAAAAATACATAAGTGAAAAATTACATGGATATTTAGTCAAACATAACATTTTAACAGAAGAACAAAAAGGTTTCAGAAAAGGTAAAACTATAAACATGGTCATTTATGATTTCTTGAATAAAGTAATTTCAAAAGTTGACCATAAAATACCGGTGTGTTCAATATACTGTGATATGACGCAAGCTTTTGACTACGTGGATCACAATATCTTGCTGGAAAAGTTAGAAGCTTGCGGAATAAGAGGTAATATCCTTCAGTTAATGGAATCTTACCTTAAAAACCGTAAACAATATGTAGAAGTATCACGAATTGATTCTGAAACAAAATCTGAAAGGACGTATAGGTCTCGTGACAGAACCATCGAATATGGTGTACCACAGGGAACTGTGCTCGGTCCTCCTCTATTTATATTGTATATAAATGACTTGCCAAAAGCTACAAAACATCATATGACACTTTTTGCGGTCGATAGTACGGTCACTATAGACTGTACGAACAAACAAAATTATTATAATGACATAACATATTCTATTGACTCTATTGTAAATTGGCTTAATAACAACAATCTCAAAATAAATATCGAAAAAACCAAATTAATGGCTTTTAGTCAACGTAAAAATGTAGCTTTAAATATTTACTACGATAGTAATGAAATAAATCAAGTAGATACGTACAAATTCCTAGGCTTAACCGTAGACCAGCGACTGGATTGGAAAGCACACACTATCGATTTAACTAAAAGACTTAGCAAATCTGTATATGCTATATACAAGCTTGCCCCAGTCATAGGAACGGATGCTATTATTACGGCATATCATGGAATGGCTGGTTCCCTACTAAGATACGGGGTTATGTTTTGGGGAAACTCAACCAATAAGGAAATAGTGTTTAAATCCCAAAAAAATGTATCAGGGCAATGTTCGGTCTCAAATCCACAGAAAGCTGCAAAGAATATTTCATTCAAAATAAAATTCTGACCTTGCCCTGTCTGTACATATTTGAAGTTGCGGTGTTTGTAAAAACTAATCCAAAATTGTTTCCTAAACTATCAGACATAAATAACAGGAGTCGGAGACACGTCAATATGTTATGTGCAAGACAGTCTAAGACAGCTTTGATGCATAAAAGTGTTTTCTGTATGGCACCAATTATATACGACCATATACCTGAATCCATCAAAATGTTAAATGTAAATCTGTTTAAAAAACATTTTAAAAAATTTCTTGTTAGCAAATCATATTATACTATCTCAGAATTTCTATCAGAAAAAGTCAGTTAGATTGAAATAGTTGGTATGCTGGCAGACACAAAATTAAAATTGTTTTTTTTTTTTTTTATATATATATACATGTTGACATTTAATAATATTTTACTTTTTCAATATTTTTTTTTTTTTTTTTACATTTAATTATTTTTTTCTTTTTTGATATATGTATAATTTTGACATTTAATAATATTGTCATTTAGTTTAAAATTTTATTAATTTTGTAAAATTATATATTTCATTTTGAAATTTTAATAATTTGCATGCCCCTGCGTTGGCAAAATATGGAGAACTTTTTTTTTTTTTTTTCACCTATAACGACATCTATGTACGAACACCCATGTTTGCAAATAAAATGATTATTATTATTATTTCCTCTTTATTTACTTTATATACATATATAATTTTACATTTTTAAATATTTTCTTAGAAAAAAACACATAAAAAAAAACATTTAAAAATATAAAAAAAAATAGTAGTCCGCCGGTGTCGGGAGCAGGGTCCAAGCTACCGGTGGTTAGGGCTCCAGAGACAGGAACTTCCTCACAATACGAGCCGTGTCGAGGAGTACTGCCTTCTGTATCAGGCCCTTGATCCAACCGCGCAACGACAGCTTCGACAGATGGTCGTCGAAGCTTTTGGCTAAAAGGCCATTGGCAGTCACGACAATCGGCACAATGACAGCCGAGTCCACATTCCACATGTCGACAACCTCGTGTGCTAAGTCGAGATACTTGATTTGTTTCTCTTTCTCAGCTTTCACGAGATTCTCGTCATGCGGGATGGTGATGTCGACAATCATTGCGCGGCGCGCTAATCGGTCTATCACCACTATGTCCGGCTTATTGGCTACAATAGTCCGGTCAGTGATGATAGACCGATCCCAGTACAACGTTACATGATCCTTCTCGAGAACTGGGTCGGGCACATACTTGTAGTACGGTACCTCAGAATCCACCAGGTTGTATTTTAAAACAAAGTTGCTGGTGAATAATCCTGGCTACTTGGTTATGTCTGTGCAAATACTCGCCGTTGGCCAGACGAGAACAACCAGAGATAATATGTCTGATGGACTCACCTGGACGATGGCATGCCCGACACATGTCAACCGTCCCGTCCTTCATAATATGTCTCCGGTAGTTGTTCGTTAGGATAACTTCGTCCATAATTGCACAGATAAAACCCTCAGTTTCTCCGAAGAGGTCGCTGAAACGTAGCCAGACCACGGACGCTGGGAAATCTACATCAGGCTCGTGAAGAGCCCGATAAAAGCGCCCGTGGAGCTCCTTGCTTTTCCATACTTCCTTGCGGTCATCAGTAGTCAGTACCACAGGTTTGCGCCAGTTCTCTTTAGCCATGGATAACGGGGTGAGTCCCTTGTCCACTGCGACCACATCGCGGTGCATACCCACGTCGGCTTTGAGAAAGTATTCTCTGAGGCTGCACACCTCGCGGTTGTGTAGGGTCTTTGCGTTCAGAAAGCCCCGACCTCCACACTTCCGCGGGATGTACAGTCTCATCACCGATGACCGTGGGTGATGCATTCGGTTTGCGGTCAGCAGTGTACGGACCCGCCTATCCAGAGCGTCTAACTCGGTCTGAGTCCATTTGAGTATGCCGAAAGAGTACATTAAAACCGGCATGACCCAACCGTTGAAGGCGCGCACCTTATTTCCACCTGACAGAAGGCTGTTTAATACCTTCTTCAGGCGGCCAAAGAAGCGCTCCCTCAACGATTGCTTCATGTCAGTAACGTTAATGCCTAAAGCTTCCGACATACCCAAATACTTGTAGGTTTCGGTTGAGGAGAGAGATCTGAGGTGTATGGAATCCGAGAGTTGAATCCCCTCAGATTCCATAATCTCCCCTCGCTTTACATGCATGACTGCACATTTATCCACACCAAATTCCATCCTGATGGCACTACTGAAGGTTTCAGTTACCTTGAGTAGTTCCATCAGTCGTAACTTGTTGGGGGCAATGAGTTTCAGATCATCCATGTAAAGGAGGTGGGATAGTTATTATTATTATTATTATTATTATTACCAAACTTGTCAAAATCAACAATTTTGAAATCAATGATCGACTATTCTGACACTATTATTTATTTATTTATTTATTATTTATTATACACTTTTGTACACCAAGACTAAAAAACATTGAAAGGAAAACTTATAATAAAAAACATACAATCGGCGGCCTTATCGCACTAGGCGATTTCTTCCAGGCAACCCTGTATAGAAACAAAATTTACCGGATACAAAATGGGGTTGCACTTGGTGCCAATACAAAATATAACAAAATCATATTATAGAAACTAAATAATAAAAAATAGATACATATATACATACATACAAAATGTATACAGGCAACACACGTATGTATACACTATTGTAATAGCAGACTTGAGACCCTGGTTGCTCACACAGTCACATAGTCACACGGGCTGTCCGAGTGTGTGGTTGTGTTGCTCCTGCACCCAGCTGTACGCTGGAGCCTCATGCCCTCAATGACCTGCTGGACCTCAGTGGTATAGTTCATTTTTTAATTCTAGACTACGATTTGACAACTCAGAATGTCACACTCTAGAAATATGTTCCCAATTTTCTGGAGTTTGACATTTTAAGTTGTCAAATCGTAGGCTAGATTAAAAAACTAACTATACTCAGTGTCGGTTCAACTTGTGACCTACTTTTAATATGTAACATAACCTCATCAACTTTAAACTATCTAATACAAAATTATTTAAAAATGTAATCTATTTACTTCGGTATATTTTTCATCACTATACGCTAAAAGTATATACCAGCAAAATTTTGTTCCAAATTTGAATTTGAATGAAAAAAAAAAAACAAAATTTTGTTCCAAACTTGAATTTGAATGAAAAAAGAACTGATTCAAATCCCTTTCTTCAACAGGAAAACGAACACTTCGCTCAAGCCTGGCTCCGGTCCACATACGAAGTGTTACCAGCGAACGACAACAGTGCTTGCGATGCCAATGACATGTACAGGCAATACGTGGCCTGCTGCACCAAACTGTCCAGGAAGGGAGTCATCGCGCCGGCACACTTCCCCAGACTAGTCAGGTAATTCCACCTGGCCACGTTAAGGCCGTGATCGATGAGCGTGTAAAACCGCGGTCTTATGGCTCGTGGGGTCGATCGGCGGCAGAGATCTCACGCGCCGGGCCTTGGTAGAGGCCATGATCCGCAGCAAGGAGGAGTGGCAGGCAGTCGCCTCCTTCTGCGAAGCAGTAATGCTAGCAAAGGAGAAGACCGACCGCATAAGGCAACGGAGCTCACGCCCCAGACGCCGTCGCGATTCCGAACCCCAATTTCCGGTCACCGTAGGCGCGGGCTTGCGAACAGTGAGCAATGGGTAGCTCGCCGTCCGGTCGTCTGGTAATAGTCCGGACCAAGCCAGTCGACGACGGTGCGCTCTGTCCCCGCGCGCCTCGGAAGAGTTGTCAGCAAATGAAGAGGCCCAACTGCAGGGCCGAAGCCTACTGGGGCCCCGGTCCGGCTTTGATTTCTAAAAAAAGAAAAGATAAAATGTTAATTTAATCAATCCTGATTTAACCAGCCAGTGCTATCTTATTTTCTGTATAGGACGGTGTTCGGCGGTACAGTGGGACCGAACACAGTGACATTATCTACGGGAGAGACGCAGCAGGTATACATCGGCATCAGATCGAGGGCTATGCAGAATAGGCCCAATCCTACAGCAGGTTTGTTTTAGCTTAGATGTATTTTCTTTTTTTTTTATAGTTTTCTTTTGTCCTACGATCTGTCTCTTCGACATAGAGATGGATTTTAATATTTGTTTTTATGGGCGTGTATGGCACATTATCTAATGACATGTTCATATTGTTGCTAGCTCCTCACGCAATCAAGTCTCCCTAGTGCTCCCTAAGAGCACATATTTTCAGCCTTTTGAAGGTCGAGTCTGGCTCTATGCTCATCAGCTCCCTAGAAAGGTTTGGGTGTAATTAAGTCTTTCAGAGTATTTCCGGAGACAGATTTTTATTTCCTCCTTCACAGACTCGACCTTCAAGTCTTTATGGAGATGCATGTTTGTTATGAAACGCAGCGTGAGTTTTAGTGTATCATGTGCAGATGTAT
This sequence comes from Mythimna loreyi, assembly GCA_029852875.1. Classification (NCBI taxonomy): domain Eukaryota; kingdom Metazoa; phylum Arthropoda; class Insecta; order Lepidoptera; family Noctuidae; genus Mythimna; species Mythimna loreyi. The sequence continues at coordinate 9,202,765 of CM056795.1, read as the reverse complement.
GTTAGTCAAAATTAAAGTCGCAGCCGTTAGTTGTAGATTTTTACAGGTACTCAGTAGCCCGTAAGTCTGACTGCGGTTACTTTTTTTAAAGAGCTTACTTTGTATTCCACTGCTGGGCAAAGGCCTCCCTCTTTTCCTTCCAAACTTTTCTGTCTTGGGCGATCTTTGGCCACGTTTTTTTTTTAGACTGTATTTACTAAAATGTAGAATTAACCCATTACCTAGGTTAACTTATCGGGCACTCCTTCAATATAAATACTGTTATTATCTGGAATCTAGTCATACAGTTGGTGAAAGGCTCAATTGTTATTAATTTTGAAAATAATTCGTTAACCGAAAATTTTCAGAATTTAATTATAGTGTATTCATGTTAAGAAAATGATGACTCATCGTTATCACTCAGCGTAGCCACGCCCCTTGACCAATCACTAGCGGGTGTAAGCGTGCTAGACGCGTCTTTTGTCAAATTTAAATAGTACATTTTGATATAAGTGCAGGAAGTTTGTCATTGCGACTGAGGCGAAATTCGCACGAGCCGTAGGCGAGTCTGTTATGGAGCCGAGGGCTGCAATGACAAATCTGCACGTGTGTCAAACGACGTTTTTCAATACACTCACGACTTGTGAAATAAAGAAAGAAAGAAAAAAAATTTAATCGTATCTCAAACATACAGTAGAAATTTAAGAAATATATAAGTATAGCAGTCAAATCTGCTCTGGTCAATTTCTAATTTCGTGGGGTCGTCCAGCGACTCTGGGGGACGCCTCGCGCCTGGTTCGATAAACTAAGTAAAACAAAATAATCCCCCGTGACCGTGACGATAAGGAAGGAATAAAAAAGCCCTTGTTGTGATAAACTCAAAAAAGCACTTGGGTGATATACATGCTATATTGAACCTAATAGGAGTGCGATAAGAGGCAGTTTTCAAGTAAGTGTATTGAAAAATAAATACCTTATCTATTCGTAAAAATGAAAGTGTAGCGAGAATATCTTCCATAGACTTATGGAATACAGTATGAATGCGATTTTTTTTTCGCAGTTGCACTGATGAGTCATTATTTTGTTAACGTGAATAGACTAAAACAAATGTAATATCTAATCAAAAATATATTCTCAAGGACCTTCATCGCCGATACTGAAAGCGCAGCTAACAAACAAGGCAGCAGCAGAAACGAAACCCGTTGTGTCTCAACCGCAAGTACAGGTAAGGCAGTCATCTACACTAATATAATAAAGAGGTAAAGTTTGTTTTTTTTATTTTTTTGTTTTTTTGTTTGTAGGAGGTAATCTCTGGAACTACTGGTCCGATTGGAGAAATTTTAGCAATAATAGAAAGCTGCTTTACTCCTGAGTGACATAGGCTATATTTTATGTACGCGGGCGAAGCCGCTGATAAAAGCTAGTTATTTATATTCTAATTGTTTCGGCGGCAACGATCTCTAGCACCAGGCCAACGTAAGACTGTCTGGTAACCATCCAGACCGAGCTCGGGTCGTAAACGGCGCACTGTTCCATACGCACTTCAAGGAGATGTCAGCAAACCGTAGGCGCCCAGCAAAGTCGAAGCTTACAAGGGTTTGCTTCCGAAAGCAAATTTCGACCCAAATGTGAAACGTAATGAAGGAACGAGAAGGGGTTTTTAGTCAGTAAAAGTCTGGGACTATCTCCCGCTCCACCCAAGGGCATGGGATGTCAGATTTCCCACCTAAATAAAAAAAAATTGTTTAGAGGTGAATAATTAGCTACTTGTTAATATTGAACTCTTTTTTAGCCTAGAACAGGCTAACAAAGAGTTCAATAGTAGTCCCACTCCGGGGCAAAGGCCTCCCTCCACTCCCTCCATCGCGGGCTCGCGCTTCCTCTTGCCAGTTCGGGAAGAATCTGTCTAGCTCACCGTGCCATCTCCTTTGTGGTCTGGTGCGACCCTGCTGCACTGTCTCAGGGCACCAACTTTATGTTATTTTCGCCCACAGTTTGTCGGGCATGCGGGAGACGTGTCCTGCCCAGTCTTATTTCAGTTAGGCAGCCTTTTTTAAACTTTTTATACGAGTATAATTATATTTTTTTTTCTGTAAATTATGTGTAAAATAATAAATAAATAAATTCCCCCAGACCCAACAACAACCAGCATCGCACCCGCATCTGTCTCAAGCGCTAGAGTCGAGCCCGTCGAACACGACGCTCATTAAACACTTGTTAGCGCACAAAGTAAGCCCCGCTGTGACCGCACCGCAAGTAAGTCATACTAACCGAACTAACTCATTTGTAGCACTGTTGTACCTTAGGGATGTGTGAGTGAGTGAGTTGGTGATTGAGTGGGAAAGGGAGTTAAGAAGTTCAAATGTTCGGTGAAAGTTACGGACTCTAGCGAGACCATATTCTATTCGGGCCCGTAGCTTTCATCTTGAGGTATATTGATGACCAGAGATAGGAATAAATAGAGTATATTTACCTAAAGTTCGTCGTGTAGTACAGAATTATAAAAATAATATAAAATTATCCAATATAATAATTTGTCAATACAAATATAACAATTTCATAAATCCTGAATTTAATCATCATATTTGTTTGATACTATACAAAAAAATAGCCTCACGCATAAATAAGGAACCTTTCTTTTAACCTTTTGAATACCGTAATTAGAAACATAATAGAAAGACAATAGGCTGCTCAATAGTTTAAAACATTACATTCAAAATCGTTTCGTATTAGTATTTAAGAAATAATTTTATTATTGTTTCTCCAGCAAGCGACATGTTATGTTTTTATTGAGAACCAATTTTTGCCCGCGGCTTCGCTCCCGTCAATTGATTACTCTATTACACTCTACTCCACCCTATTTTTTCTTTCATAAAAATCTTTTTTCTGACAATAACAAATACAACAACAACAACAAAAAATAAATCCGAAATCGGTTCAGCCGCTCTCGAGATTTTCGCTTAGCAAAACCCATTCACCAATTCATTTTTATATTACAAGTGAAGCGACTTTAAGTTTAAAGCCGCATTTTGGGATTTTAGAGGAGGTTTTATGGACTCAACGTTAGTTACTACCACGAAATTTGAGTAAATATACTCTCCCTAATCCGACTTCTGTTGATGAGTGAGTGTTCTATTCTTTATTTGCATTGCAAGCTGTGGACATAAGTTTAGTGAAAGATAAAATCTTCTTTGGGTTGTAAAAAAAAATGTTTTATTAAAAAAAAAACTTCTAAAGAAATTATGTACATATGTTAGTTTAATATTCATAATATACAATTACTATAATAATTCATAAAATGTTCATATCGATCATCATCACTGAGTAGTATTGTTCCATTATTTTCTTTTATTTTCTATTTTAATTTCACATTTTACTTCTAAACATAGAAAAAAGCAGGTGACGTGCGTATTACGAAGAAAGGTATAAACAATAAAAATACAGTGAATAATTAACAAATTGCATGGTATATTGAGTTTTTGGACGTTATAACAACAATTTAATAGTTTTTTTACAAACTGTTAAATCTGGCATGTATTACGAACGTATTGTTGTATTAAACGCTTGAAAACTAGGCAGTGGAACTAGGGTTGCCACCTTTTTTTTAAGCAAATAGAGTATATTTACTTTTTAAGGTAAAAAAATAAAGTACAAGATCTGAAAATAAAGTATTATTTATTTAAACTGCTATTTTTTCACAGACTTTTGTACTTTTACCTTCCTTTTGTTTGCTTTTTATTCATTTTTTTTAAGCATTTTTTCGGTGTACTGCAGTCAGAGTCACTACAGCAGTCCAACTCTAAGTCAGAGTCCGATTCCAGTAATCGTTTTTTAGATGTATTTCGTGAGATACAGTTATCTGCATCCATAACTGAAGAATTATCACAATGTACACACCAAGAACGGAAAATAATATTTGAACTTTTGTTTTAACCTCAAAAAACAAAGCAAAAAATGACAAGTTGACATTGACATTTTAGGTTACGTCAAAGAGTTACGTTCAAAAGCGATAGTGCTGCTCAGCATTTAACTTTATCGATGCGATCCGTTCCGTTTAACGCAAATAATCGCTTGACCTTTTTGTTTCTTTTAGTAAACAATTAAATAAAATCTTCAAAAGTCAAAATAGGTAAAAAAAAAGTATTTTCACGTACTTTATTGCCCTCATAAAGTATAAAGTACGTTTACCCAAAATAAAGTACAATACTTTATTATAAAGTACGGGTGGCAACCCTAAGTGGAACCCACAAGAAACTTGAAATTATGTAGTTGCCTGAATAAAAAATGTTTTAATTTTGTGACTGGCAACATTGCCGAGTAGGCAGTTAAAGCATTGTAGAAAGGCATGCCAAGTATGACTAGTTAATAAAACTAACATAATAAAATAACTGGTTTGAAAAGGCATGAGTATTACGCTGGCTTTTTGTTGAGCATGGATTTATTATTTTAAGGATCTTAAGACAAACACAAATATCTTTATATTTATATAGTAGCAGCTGTTGTAAAAGTTTTTGTTTCGAAATTGAGGGTAGATGATAATCAACGTTACCCCAAGAAACTCAAGATGCTGGTTTTCGACACCGCTACAATTTGGAAGATGAAGACTTGGCACCGTTTAGCGATAAACGACACGCCTGGGTTTTAGCACCGTTAAACTTCACCATGGTCTCTATTCGGAGACCGCCTTTAAGACTAATTCAAGAAGAATCTGCTGCAGTCTTTCCGTCCGATTATAATTTAGGTGTCTTCAAGGCTAGACTGAATAGGCTCTTAATAAACTAGTGCGCCTAACCATCAACGATTGCATCACTGCTGGGATCGCAGTCCCACCATCTGGTGGGATCGCAGTCAAGCACTAGTTTATAGCAATAAAAAAAAAAATAGATTTGATTAAAAATATATACGGAAATATACTGAAAGTAGTTCGTTAAAATATTTCTACCTACCTACAATCTTTTAAATATTTTGTTTTATTTTTTAATTTTCATTTCTTAGTTCATCAGCTTATCATTTCTTTTAGACGTAGGATCAGGGGTGTTCAACATTTGTGAACTTTTTAAATCAGTACTTGTAATAAATATAGGTCGCCCAAAGACAGCAAAGTCAACAGCGAGGGCCGACTACACAGAGTACAGTTGTGATGCAGACTAATCAGGTAATAGTCCATTTCATAATTTGATACTAGTGTCCGACTGAAACTGGTTTACACGGCTGAAACCGTTACCGAAATTCGGCTTCGATCTCATTTTCGGCCGATACCGAAACTTTCATATAAAGTCATGTTTTCGTAAGGAGAAAAAGTAGTCAATATAAATCAATCAATCTTTTTTTATTTTTAAAAAATATGTACATTATATTAATCATTCAGTCTCATATGTGAGGTAGCAAACAAAATTATCGTTTACCTAATAAATAAGGTGCAACTTAACATGTTCGATCCTAACTCGAAATCTCTCACAATCAGTTACGGTTTTTTCCCTCTCTTAGAGAGGAGGCCTGAGTCCCAGCAATGGGAACATTTAAAAAATAATAATAATAATAATAAATCATTTATTTTCAGGCATCTTGGCCCATAGATATATACCTTATAGACTAACATATATAAAGTAAATACAGAAAAAAAAAATGCTGATGACGATGTGTTTAGGTTGTATTCAGTTCGGTTTCAGTAACTGAAAATGGTTTTTTGCTAAAACTAAGTCGGAGTTCGGTCGGACACTATTTGAAACATATTAGAAATATTTTTTAACACAAATGCTTAGATGGTTGATCTAACTGTCATCTGAATGGCATTTTATAGAACTGAAATAGAAATCTACAAAGATTTTCTTCGCTTGAATGAGTTAGTGATAATGCCTTCAGTTCCAAATTGTTCCAAAACGCGGTCTATTACTAGGTTTAAAATGTAGTTCCGGAACTATTACCTACTAAGTTTACTACGAATTTAATATATTAATAGCCCAGTCCCTCTAATCAAGTTACAGTAGTTCGTTTCGCTTAGGTTTGGCCACGCCCCCAATTCTTTTGTGGAGATGACGTCCGAACAAGGGAATTGGGGGAGTGGTCAACTACAGGTGCTAACTCAAAACGAAACCATTGTAACTTGGCTAGGGGTGCTAGAACGACTTTAAATCGCGTTTTGGAATAAGGCAGTAACTGTTTTTTTGTTACTCTTGTAGAGTAGCTTAAAATTTTGTTTTGTTAGAACAGTACACCATAGACTACCCCCTTTTTTAGATCAAGCTCTTAAAATCCATCCAAAGGTTGTCTGGTGGATATCAGTGATAAGACCGCCTTTGTACCCATTGATATAAATTTCTGTGAAATTGTTACTTTTTTGGTGTACAATAAAGTATTATTCTATTCTTAATTGTTATCCTAAAAAACTGTTTCGGGATCCACATTATAAGTTTTATCATACAGGTAATGGACGTTGACCCTGAAGCCCTGATCAAATGTACGACGATCACGCCCGGCGGTGTTGCCAGTAGCACACCTACAGACAAGGTATAAACAAATTGAGATGACTTTTAATATCGTTTTTTTCCCATAACTATTTTTAATAATTAAAATTTACTTTTATTTTTTTTCAGATTCACATAAATCCGCAAGAAGAACTATTAAGTAATAAAATAAATTATTTTTTGTCTTTATTTGAGTTTAGTAACCTTTGTACTTCTAATGGTTTATTTTGTTTTCAGTTCCGAAAGAAGAGCCAGTACAAATTCAGATAGATGAGCAAACACAGCTCACTATTGTAAGTTTTTTTTTTAATGAAAATATGAAACTGCTTTTATATGTAACTTGATCTTTTGAAATTGAGTTTAATCCTTCTTATTTTTGCAGAAGTCAGCCCAAAACAAAATGCTAGCGGACTTACTGAAGAAAAACTCTAACCCCCCACTCCAAGTAGTCCAAATGGGCCCACAAATCAATGCACCAACTATACAAATCACAGAAACAGGTCAAATCGTTCAGGTCAAATCTGACCCCACACCGGTCATACAAATCAACGACTCGGGCTTAGTATCGCAAGGAAACCAATACTTTCAAATTAAGAACGAACAAGGACAACTTATTCAAATAAAGAATGAACAGGGTCAAATCATTCAGTTGAAGAGTGACCAATTACAAGCACCGATACTTCAGTACAAGAATGAACAAGGACAATTGGTTCAGGTGAAAAGCGAAGGACAGATTCAGATTAAAACTGATAAAGATGTACCTGAAACAATAGTAGCAGCTGATCATTCCTTTACGGAGCCGCCTACCAAGAAAATTAAAGTTGAAGAAAAGGTTGGTTTCAGTTTAACTCTTTTTACGGCCACAGTCATGAATATGTCTCAGCCATCAGGTTAAATCAGCCATCCAATAGAACCCTAGGGCTTTCGTTAAACGCCGGCCGGCATCCGATTGAACGCCTAGGCCGATAGTTGTTTGAACCAAAGTCACTCAACGTTTAACAGCTTGGCGTATTGAAAGTTAGCCGTAACACTGTAAAAGCCGTACGACTGTAAATTTGATATGGCATTTTTAACTATGAATGAAAAATACGGAAATGGTGAAGAGAAAATCCGGAGCATCATCGTTACAATGGCGCTCTCACATATTTAACTTTGACAATCTTTCAATATATAATATATTCCACAACCGTCACACAACGTGGTCTAGTCCCAAGCTAGGCAGAGCCTATGTTATGGGTACAACTAATAAACATATTTATTTATATATTTCTAAATACATACATAATAATAGATAAATTACACCCAGACACAACACAAAACAAATGATTGAGCTCATCACGCAAATATCCTGGGTGGGAATCGAACCCACGACCTTCTGCATAGCAGTCGGAGCCACTAATCACTAGATCAACAGGCCTGTCAAAAAACAATAAAATTTCAAGAGACTTCTTTTAACTGTACGAATTTCTACCATTGCTTTAGTCTATCGTTATGACTGATATATCGTTTTCGTTCTTGTTAAAATGTTGATTGTCTATACTCCGTTCAAAATACTATTACACATTTAAGAAAACCTTTTTACGGCCCGTTCAATCAATTTTGAGTTTTATTACGTTGGTGGAATGTCAAATGGTGGCTGCAGTGAATAGTTGGTTGTTTCGCTTTCAATGTCATCCTTATGCGTACGGAATAGAAGTTAAAATCGATTGAACGGACAGTAAAAAAGGTTTCTTCCCCAATCTTAATGCGATTAAAGTAGAGAGTAGAGATTTATGTTCTGATCGTTTTTTTTTAGAATATGGGACCACAGGAGAGTGTGTCCAAAACAGCAGCCAATCTGTATGCAGCACTTGCGGCCTCGGCTTTAGAAGATGAAGATGATTTGGTAAATATTATACACAATATTATTATTATTTGTAGTCCAGTACCACTGCTGGGCAAAGGCCTCCCTCCATTCTTAAATTTCTAATGTATACATTATACACGTGTATAATATTTTTTTTTGAGGTTATAAATTATCTAATGACTTTCGCTCTGAGATAGAGCGAGGGGCGTGTTGGACTTACTGGTTAAAACTAACTTATCGCATTCGAAAGATTTGCATTCCAGAGCCACGACAATTCTTTCAGTTAATTATAACGATGCACTAACCCCTCTATATTTTGCTTCACACATATTTGCAAGCGTAACTACCAAGTCTGAGGTCCTCGGTTCGATTATCGGAATAAAACCCTACAAGTACATCCAAGGGCTATTTTAGCAACCTGAAGTTTGAAAATTGGCGGTTTGACATCCTCGTACTTCTGTAAGCACGTAAGCCGTTGGGCTTGCGCCTGATCTCTCCGTTTTTGTATCTTGTTGCCGTCCCATCGCACTATGAGAGTAAAGGAATAAAATGTGCAAAATATGAAATAAAAAAAAGAAACATTAAAAAAACCATGCTTGCACACGCATTTGTGCACTAAAATATCCTACGTACTTGGCTTATCTCCCTTGATGTTAGTGATTAAAAATCCGTTATCGGAGGATTGTTTAAAAAGCAGTCGTATTAAGCTGCAAAATTACATACAAACTGCTTGTTTACGGAGACGCGGCGCATTACATAGCGCGTTGCCATATGTTTGTGCTGGCGCGTGCGACGACGCGGCCCGCTGCTGCAATGCCGAGTCGCCTAACGCGCCGCGTCTCTCTAAATAAGCACTTATTCTTTATTGTTCAAATAAAACGCACAAAAAAAACCATTCTAATATATCTGTCATTTGTTACATAGCATTTCGAAAAGAATTACAACGCTGAAATTTCTGTTCATCTTGTAGAAGGGCCAATTTTATGTCCAGGCAATCTCTTTCCATCCCAGGTTGCCTGGAAGAGATCGCAGAATGCGATAAGGCTCTATTCTCTATTTTAAATAATATTCTCTATTTTTAAGGCTCAAAATTTGTAAAATTATCTTGGTGTATTTATTTATATGTACTTTATTATATATAAATAAATAAGGGACTGTAGTGTATCGATATTTATTTGGTTCCTAATAACTAAGTCAAATATGCCTTCTTTATTTCATGTCTGTTCTTTTGGCGTACCTTAGCGCCCTCACGGATTGCTTTTGGGAGCCCTACGAGCTAAGGTCTTGATAATAACATTTTCTATGTTTATTGTATGCACAGATTTGTAACAGAGAGGAAATATCACAAACATCAAACCAAAGTAACTTTATTGAATCACCTCACCAAACTATTATTGTACTTAACAACATTCGCTTAGAGAAAATTTGTATATCCGTGAGTCGGTTTTACGTTTTATTTTTCATTATATTTTTACTAGTAATTTGGTAGTTTTTTTTTAATCTATGTAGTCCATCAGTTAATTCCCGAAAGATATTGACGTGTATTTTATCTTTTGTTACGCTAACGTTACTTCAAAAAGGCAATAATACAAAATCGTAATTGTTCGTGTAAATTCGGCTCGATTCGGCTAACCTTAACGGAACGAGCGATACAATGCCGAGCGTAATGGCTTCATTCAATGCCCACAAAATAAGGCTTTGTGCGCCCTTAGTAATCTTCAAAAATGAAAGATAAAATAAAATTTATTTGGGACTCGCATAGGGTATTCAAAATTTAACCCTAAGGTCGACTGGTAGAAAATGCCTAAGGATTTAAGTAAGCCTTTGTACATTGTTTACTATTGTAATAACCTCTTAATGAACTAGTGCGCTTCACCATCAACGATAGCATCACTGCTTACCATCAAGTGGGATCGCAATCAAGCATTTTGTTTATATCAAATAACATTATTAAAAAGAATAGAAAAGTTGAGGCCAACAAGACCTTCTATCCTATCCTATCTAATCATAATAATGACAAAATAAAAAGATACAATGCGTTGAAAATTTCCGTGACGTCACACCTCAGTGTAACGCGACGTGACCTAGAAATGACGTAACAACCCCCCACTCCTGAACTTTTTTTTTATTCAATTAAGCTAAAATACACATCCAGTATTTTGTTGATATAATCTGCCTGACGGACTTAATAGATTATTTATTTATTATTTTTATCCAGTAAACTTCCCTATTATAGATGTAGGTAGTTTATTAGAAAAAGTAGTCTACTTCATTCAGGGATTTGTTATAGTATTTACTTAGTAACATTACGATTATGATTGATAATTATAATCTGATTTCTGTATAAAGAATTGAAAGTACACTTTAACAATGTTCTTTCAATTTAGAAATATGTAGTTAGTGTCAATCATAATTATAATTATTTATTTTTGTCCGACTGTGACGGTGTCCAAAAAAGGTTAATGTTTTAGAGTTCTAGTTTTATTTTTCAATATTTAGACCTGCTCATGACGGTGGTAGTGCTTTTAATGTGTAAACTGTCGTAGTTAAGTGTCGTACAATGTATAAATGTATAAAAGTATCTAGTATGTTCTAGTTAGTAAATTTAAGGTCATATATTAATTTATTTTGTTGTAACCAGTTGCCACCGAAACAAGAGCCTGTTGAAATGATTCAACCATCGGTTTTGATGGCAGCTGGCGAAAATTCCGTCATCATTCAAGAACCTATTCTTCAGGTAAGAACCATACACTAAACGCCTAGACTCGTGGCAGTTGCGGTCATGAAAAGTGCGAGTGAGACAGAGAATATTTAGAAGGTATCTCGCTCTTACGTGTAATGACTACCGCTGGTACGAACGTTGGGGTACTATCTAGTAGTAGAAAACAGTCTTGAGCCTTCTGTCGACGAACGCGTAGCTTCATAATCGCGTATTCATCATTGTACGCTTGTTGTACGCCTGCGTGAAGCTTGCAAACAATTGCATGAAATTCTACTCAATACTCAAATGTTTATTGCATTCCACATGCTTGCATAGATGGTAGATAAAAAGTATTTGACACAAAAGTGGGCCCTGTTGGGCACAGCAAAAGAAAACCCCCTCCCCCCTCTTTTCCCTCTCCCCCTCTATTCCTTCTCTCTCTGTCTCTCTTGGCTCTGTTGATAAAGCGGCAAAATCGTGCCGCATCGATGCCGCTTCGTCGTTTCGAGTTTCACGCAAGTGTAAAATGACGACTACGCGTCTATGAAGCTACGCGTCCGTAAAACTTATTTAATAAATTACTTTATTCAGTTTTCGATTTATTTTATAGGAACAGGTATCTGTTAAGTTTTTGTTTATCTTCGAAGGAATATAACAGGTATATGCATTTAGGGTAAGAAGTTATTTGTGCGAATGTGCGCAATCCAACATTCCTAGGCTCGACCGATTTACGTATAATGTTTGTGATTGATTGGTGATGGTTTGTAGATAGTTGTTACAGTGTTTACTCGCCAGGGGGCGCAAGATGGTTTATACAATAAATCATTTTGTTGACCGTTTGATCGATTTACATTTTGCGGTTGTCTGTGGTTAATTGGTGAAGGTTAAAAAAAAGCATTTTTTTCCTCGTCACAATGGAAAAGTTAAATAAATAATTTTTAAAAACCTCCCGTTGCCAATTTTGTAAAAACCTACAGACCCTAATTATGAATCTTATTTTTAAAATGGCAAGTCCAAGAAAATCTAACAGGGCAACAATTTTAATGATAAGTTTTTACATCATTGGTGTCGAAACGTTTTTATTAAAAAAAAAATCATTACGATATAAAATCGAAACAGTTTCGTCTACTTCATTCGTCTACTCTAAATAATTAGCTTTGTTACTACTTTACTTAAGTGAAAAAATTACGATGACTATGAAAAAGACTGCTGTCAGTTTTATTCACCCAGTCCGTTTGGTTAGGTTCAACAACCGACCATGTCGGTGCAGCAGCCTACGATGCAAGTTCAACAACCAACGTTACAAGTACAACAACCCACGTTGCAAGTTCAAGCACCTATGCAGGTAATACTTCCATTCATCCACCTCAAGAATCAAAATTATTTCGATGCGGCGGCATAAAGTTATAACCACAGATATAGATATACTTATAGGTAACGCAAGAGCAACTACTTCGTGTGCCTAGCTTACGTACAAAAATCGTAAGTGGTCACTTTCGCGGTTATTATGCATCGGTGTACAGCGCTGGCCGGACATCAGTTAAATATATAAATATGGTTAATTGTGCTGGCAAGGCGGGGTTGGAGCGAGGGGGACGCCGTACGCAGCGGCGTCTTTGATATAGATAGATGATTTCCGCATCACAAGTAGTACTTGTGACGCCATAGTTACGGTACCTGTAACTTTTTCCTTGAAATGTATGCGAGATATATAATGTTTATAATCCCTTGGATAATGGAGGCTCCTTTGAAGGATCCTTCAATGGGTGTTGTGTCTAATCAGCTCGACACTTGATTATGGATTGTGGTTTATGCACTAATCGCAACTATAAGTCGGTCGCGGGCTGATACTAAAATATATTTTTTAATCTTTTTTTCACAGCAGACGATACAAATGCCACAGTCGATGCTGCAAATGCAACCCATGGATGTACAGAATATTATCGCTTCGCAATCCGGCCAACTTATACTTCAAGGTAAAGAGTTTATAATGATCAAGTTACTTTCCTAGTGTACCCGTTATAATAAATTGTTTATAGGTACATTTTCCTCTTCTCTGTCGGTACACTCTTGTCAAAGTGGTCGTGGTCATCACTGTGGATCACGATGAGTGATCATCTTGGTCATAAGGCGCCATTCATCGCGGACTGCAGCTTTCCGGGTGCATTCATAAGTCATTTATTTCTTAACAATGGAACATTGTGTTGAAAATTAAACAAAAAAAGAAAATATACATCATAATACAAAATCATACGACAAGGTTTTATATAATTTTATAATAAAAATAAAAGATTTAATAAAATTTATTTAACATGTCAAAAAAAAAATTAGAAAGAGTATTAGTATTCGTAGACCGAGAGAGAAACTCTGTCCATGGTACTCCTAGCATCCGTTTTCAGCACCACATCTGCAACGTGTTACTTTGTGTTCACAGAGAAAACAATATCAACTCAACCTACGCAGTTCATGCAGCAACCGATGCAGATCATAGCTACACCTAGCAATGCTCAAGGTACTTGCCTTATATATTATTAGAAAGAAAGGAAAGAAACAAAAAACAGTTTATGTACGTGTAATGATGCAAACTTAAAGCTAGTTAACAAACATAACCAATTACATAAGGAAGATATGCGCCACTTCCGCACAAATCGGCCAAACGCTCAGCATAAGGCTGTGGCTTCACGCACATTGCGATGGGCCACAGTGCTGGTTTTCAGCGTGGGCCGGTGGCGATATTACAACAACAACAACAATGACTGACTGTTAACATTTGACTGACCTGTTGATCTAGTGGTTAGTGGCCCTGACTGCTATGCCGGAGGTCGTGGATTCGATTCCCGCCCATGACAAATATTTGTGTGATGAGCTCAATTATCTGTTCTGTGTCTGGGTGTAAAAACCCATGACCTCCGGCATAGCAGTCAGGGCCACTAACCACTAGACCAAAAGGTCAGTCAAACTGTATGTTTTACCAGCCAAATACCAGTACCATCCCAATTTTTAGAGAAGTTTACATTCAGTATTTATTTCAGGTGGTATTAGCTACATCGCCCAAAATATCCCAGGGAATATGATGCAGAAAACTATAATTATCGTTCAAGGACCAACCGGTGGGGGACCTCTTACTTTGACGGTACGTTTATGCCAAAATATATATACTTAATTATATTTTATTATAAAAAAGTCAATGCAAACTACAGGCATGATTACTTTTTTCTTTTCGTCAGAAATAAAACCTCGTTTGTATGTTGGAGGACAATATGAGAATTCAATAGCAAAAAAAAACAAGTTCTTAAACCGTAACCAAACGAAGACACTTATGGAAGCATTACTAATGTGATACGTACGACGGCCCGCCTTAAGGAGTTGTCAGCGAAAACCGTAGGGACTTGCAAAAGAGTTGAAGTCTACTGAGGCCCAGGATTCTGAAAGGAAGGCTTGACCCCAGTACGAAAGGCAACGAAGGAATGGTGTTTGGTGTTAAGTCAGTAAGAGTCTGACACTGTTTCCCGCTCCGCCCAAAAGCGGGATTCGTTATGGATGATTTTTGGACATCATAAAAAGAAAACGTATTAGTTTGAAGTGGTTTTATGAATAGATTGTTATTGTTGTTATATTTTTTTGACACTCGCAGTTTTTCATCACTAAAATAAGTAAAAACAAAATAGTGATAAACAAATCAAAAAGATACACTTCAGTGTTCTGTTAATGAGTGACTGATACTTAATTCCTACACACCATACATACTGACAAAAAAATAACGTCAGATAAAAAAAAAAACTATAGCAATCTATTCAATAGTCCCTAACTTGGTTTGGTTGTGGTTGGTAGGCATAATACATTTTGCTATTGATTTCTCATACATACATTCTTATAAAAGTGGCCTAGGTTTAACTTTTGGCTAAAAGAAAAAAAAGTATATGCCAGTAATATATCGGGAACGTTTTATTTCCCTTTCAAAAAGAAGTACGTGTTTGACAAAAGTTAAATTCTTACCAGAAAATAATATAGAAATGTATTTTTGTAAGATGAATTATTTTTAATGATTTTCACTGTTGGAAACTCATCTTTGAAACTATGCTGCCCTAATAAATATCATCACCTTGTCTCCATATAAATATCTTCTGCTCAGCGTTGCGAGGATAAATAACCAAAATATTTGAAAAAATTTAAAACATAAGTGTTATGACAAAAAGGTGAACAACCCAGGCGGTCTCGACGAGGCGACGCTTAACAGCCTTATTACGCAGGCAACAGAGGCGATAACCCAACAGCAAATTATACAGGTTACACTCAAATCAAGTAGTTAACACCACAGTTTTGTATCTCACTCCATATAACCGGTCAACGCAAATGGGAGGAAGCGGTGGGTACTTGCATCCCAAGTTTCGTTATTGCAACTTGGGATTGATAATTCTACGTTGTCACTTTCTTATTTTCACTATGTGAAAGCTGAAATTCTTCCCAGTGACACTAGAGTATGTCAAAAGTATACTGTATACTAGACAACAAAAATCGTGGCAATCGCGGTCATAACACGTGCGAGAAGGACAGAGATACTCAGTCTCTTATACTGTCTCGCTCTAACGTTCTATGATCGTGTTTATCGTCAGAAAAATTGGCTGTGAACGGCTGTATGGAGTAATTTTTTATACTGTGCTAATAATCTTCGCTTCAACTCATACTAATAGTTCAAAATAATGGCTAATAGTGACTTTTGGGTTCTCATAATAATAACAATCATTTCCTTTCTGTTTTGCTTATTTTTTTGTCTAACAAACATCTTCGGGTTCTGTGGGTTTTCTTTATATTGGTTTTTGTCTCATTAATTTGTTGTATCGTCCACGTTTCTTGTAAATTCTTAACAAAATTTACGTTGTTGTAAAAATGGGCCTTTATTAAGGTCGCAATTTTTTGCGACTGCAATAATGGACTACCATTCTAAATACATTATGGTATGGGTTACACATAATTAAAAAGGTGTATATGATAAAAATATTACAAAAAAAAATCGTTGTCATAATTAAATCCCGAACGTATACAAGGTAAAAAAAGCAATATTATTTTCAAAATTTACACATGTATTGCTCGTTTTTTATGTTGCGTGTACATTCGGCTTCAAATTAAATCTAATACCAATCATCGCTTTACTAACTTATGGGTTACTAAACTACACATTTATAGATTAAGTTTATTTATCAACGGCAGCAAAAATATGTAAAAAAAAATTGGTAAGTATATGACTTATGAGTGAGTATTGCGATCTTATTGAGTCGCTCACTAATAAAGGCCCCGTTATAGTTCGGGGAATGTTATATAAAAATAAATCTTTCTTGTTATGTATGTAGTATGCAGTACTCATTTATAAATATGACCAAATTCGTGCACGATAAAAATAAAAAGAAAATTTGGGTTTAAATGCACTGCGCCCTTTCCGACTTCATCTAATTAATTTTATATTTCAAACAATATTACCGATATTACAAAGTCAGTCAGAAATCCCGCATTGCACAAAAACCTGATAGTTTTAATTCCTCTAGATGAGCACATATAGCCGTAGCAATAAGACCGAATTTAAACTTAACGTGGTTAAAATAAGGTTGATTATCGCAGAACTCGAGTGTGATTCAGTCTACCCAGAGGGTGTTGGCTCAGCCGACGTTAGTGAGTACTTCGCAGGCGATAACGATGGTGAAGAATGCCCTCGCTCAGGTTCCATGCACAGATTATACATAGGCTTTAGCTTGGGGGACAGGTTTTGGGTTTTGTTGGGCGGTTTTGAAGCGATCCTCATCCTTTATGAATGAATGATGAATGAGTGAATGATGAATGAATAAAAAAAAACTGCTGGTCAGTACATTTGTATTAGCCTAACTGGTTAAAATAAAATTTGCTGATTTTTTTCGCGATTGCAGGTTTGGTCCCATAGTAAAAGTTGTTTGTTATCAAGTATCGGTCACTAATTACCAGTCACCCTATATAGTAAAAAAAAAATGATGAAAGATTTCATTGTCTTAACTTAAATTGATTTTAAATAATTTAAATCATTCCAATTTTATATACATAATTGATTTGTGTTCGGCTCCGACTTAACGAGTTGTAAGTCGCGGGTTCAAATTCAACCAGGTGCATTATTTTGTATACTTTATTTATCACCACTGCTCTCAAAACGGTGAAGGAAAACATCATGAGGAAACCGGCATGTCCTAGAACTAAAAAATCGAAGACATGTGACATCTACCAATCCGAACTGGGCTCGCGTGGTGGATTAAGGCCCATTCCCTCTCCCAGAGAGGAGGCCTGTGTTCCAGCAGTGGGAACATTAAAAAGGCTGATGATAATAAATAATTTAATTATTTGTGGTGTCATTTGTCAGTATACTTTAGGTGTAAGTCATTTGTTATTTGATTTAAATGAATATATTTTATCGCGAACTAAGCCGTCATACCTAAACCCTGTCCTCAGTAGGTTGTTGTAACTGTCCAAGTGCATGAGTAACTTGAGTATCAAACACTATTATATTGTAGAATAAATATCGTAAAGATTTTATACAGAGTATTACCTTTTATGTTTTGAATGCTCATTGCTAGGCATGACACGCTAGTTTAGACTCTGTGGATGTTGATTTAAAGTTCAAAAAGCATAAAATGCTATTTATACTTGTGACATTTTAAGCCATAGAGAAATTAGTCATCGTGACGGTAGCTTGGTTATTGGTCTTTGTTTGTTTATGGATTTTGAGTTTTTTTTTTATTATGTAATATTACATTTGATCTTGTATGTAGGTCTTATTTGTGCTTAGTTCCATAATCATAGGGAATATGCATGTATATGTTTTTTTATTGTGCTAAAATAAATACTTTTTAGTTCTGGTAAGAAAATATAAAAAATATATCTTTTTTTATGAAGACAGTGAAGTTAAAAAATTAAAAAAGAAATCATGCATATTCCCTATGGTTTCGCTCTGTACCGGTAAGAGTAGTGTATGTATTATTTTTTCAAATTAAGCAATTTTGGATGAAAACATCGAAATGGAAAAAAATAACTTTTTGGGCTGCTTATTTTAAAGGACCAGCTAAGGCCCAAAATAGATTTGCAGTTTTTGCTCCGGTTTGATTGGTAGATATGGAAAAAGCGTTTTTCTAAAAGCAAGCATGATCTTTTATATGAAATATTATATTTTTTCATTACCATCTTATGTACTATCGCGGTCATTTATGTCTGATCACTTAAAAAGAATCGCTTGAATGCTGCGGCGCGGCGCCAAACCAAACCTTTAAAATTTTCGTTTCGAGTGCAAGCAAAAATGAACTTAACGGTGTTCAGGCGGAATTGTCTTCGATAGTACCTCGCTTCAGCTTGCTTATCCATAATGTGCGTACATCATTGTTGTATAGTGTTTCATTTATATAAATACTAAGTATCCACAAGTAATATTTAGCTTTTCGATGTGCCTAATGACCGAGTCACACTGAAATGACAGCGGCCGGTACAGATGCGGTGAGCACTTTCAGTGTGAAATAATTTTAAACTTTATCTTTATAGTTAAAGGACCAGAATCGCGTGAATTGTTTGAAAAGAACGCGAAGCCGCCTGCGGCGCCGCGAGCGGCCGCGAGCGATCTCACCGCTTGCAGTATTTACTGACCAGAGGCGGCGTAAGGCGTAGGCAATGTGGGCCACCGCCTCGAAGGCCCGCGAAAGAATATATAAATATAATTACTTATCAAGCAATATAAAATTAAAAAAAAAAAAAACCGGTTAGCGATTATCTGACAGTACTTATTTACCTACCATATTCATTTTTTAAAGATCTAGTCTGGCTGGAAACATTTAAGAGGCAAAAAGTTTAAAAAATGTGGTCTTTCAACAAAATCCATCATTCATCAAGGGGTTTCGCAAAATACATCTCGCCCACATCAAATTTAGGTCTTACCCCCCACTGCCACTGATAGGCGTTACGGGTCTTTGATGACTAAAGTTTAAAATGTTTACACACTGAAATTTCTCGCCGCATCGCTTTCGGCCGCTTCCATTACAGTGCCGCTCGGCCCTAACCCAAAATCTACACAACTTCCTCTATAATATCAATTGCAAATTGTACAGAGTGCCCCACAAATAACGCCGAGTCAGCAACCGATAATAACCAACCCGCCACAACCGCACAAGGCGCAGATTATGAACCAACAGCAACCGCAACAGATCATGGTTACTCAGAAGCAACCGCCCGCTCTTATTAGTACGTCGTCTAGCAGTCAGATTGTGACCAGCAATGCCCAACTTATACAAGGTAAGTTCAAAACCAATTAAGTAGTTAATTGAATAATTTTAATACAATATTGACTGGTGTCTTTGATCTTCTTATATAATCATATAAATACTGTAATGACGAAATATTGTAAGCAACCATTTTTTTTTTAAAGAGTAACCATGGAGTTCCTTGCCGGTTCTTCTCCATAGGAAACGACCAATTTGGAACCGTGCACTAGCTTCTGTCGTTTTATAAGTGCCCATCTAGGCCTATGTGAAATAAAAACCATTTTGATATTGATTTACTACAGTCATTTTTCTGGGGTTAAGGAACCTGACTCTCATGCTGGTTCGTAACCGGGCAAGTGCCGATATGATTTATTTTATTTTATAAGCACTTTTTTTAGTTTATCGAGGACATTTCTCAGAGCCTGTGCCCCGATAAGCACACAAGGCCCCGGTTGTCATTTAGAGATCTTTGATAGTCGTTTTAGGTCGACGGCATAAAGTTACCCGCCCCCCCAGCCAAATTACTCTCATTTCATTAAGGTCGACCTCTTGGA
Source organism: Mythimna loreyi (assembly GCA_029852875.1). NCBI lineage: Eukaryota > Metazoa > Arthropoda > Insecta > Lepidoptera > Noctuidae > Mythimna > Mythimna loreyi. The sequence continues at coordinate 9,182,963 of CM056795.1, read as the reverse complement.
ATAGGCGACTCCAGTTCCTTTGTTCTGACCACGTGACTGAGTATTGAGATGATGTCAGAAGAAAAGAATTGAGGGCGTGGCTTATTCCAAGCGTTCGACGTTAAAGAAACGATAGTAACTTGGCTAGGGGGGCTGATTTAACTAGTTGGAAAAACCGCAAAGAAAATTATGAAGTCTCAGCAGTAATGCGAGCGAATAAGATGGCTAATAGCGTAAAGTTGAGGCAAACTTTAAGGAACAGCCACTGCAACACTCGCCTCGGATAGTAAGACTCGTAAGGTGATATGTGGTCACCATAGGGATTAAACCACCAGACTCGCGTTTTGTTCTACGCGCACCCCAAAGAGATGTTAACATGAGTTACGGGGCCTATAGAACAACAACTATTTACTTTCCACTTCACAACAAACCTTTTTCTAATCCACCATTTTCATCCTTCAAGGAAACCAACAACTCCTTCAAGGCAACCAGCAAATAATAGCCGTGTCTAACAACCAGCCGATTATAATGAACGCCCCGATGAAGAGTAACGTCCATAGAGTGGTCCAGCAACCACAGAGAAGCCCTGTGGTTACCAGCGTGCAGAGCAACCAGGTTTCTGTTGTTAGTGAGGCCAGTAAGACCAGCGTCATACAGACTGTTCCGGTAAGCGTTTTGTTTTTATGCTACCATAGTGTAAACACAGAAATCTCTTTTTAGGGTTCCGTAGTCAACAAGGAACCCTTATAGTTTCGCTAAGTCTGTCTGTCTGTCCGTCCGCAGATAATCTCAGCGACCGTTAGCATTAGAAAGCTGAAATTTGGTAACAATAAGTTTATCAATTACGCCGACAAAGTGCTTAAATAAAAAATGTGATATAAATCTCATAAGTAGAACTTTATAAAGCCTTTACTAGGAAAATTATTTCGAACTTGATAGAATAATAGTTTTTGAAAAATTAAAAAACAAAATACATTTCTGAACTGAAAAAAAAATGAAATTGAATTGAAATTGTTACAAGACTCATTATAAATAACAGGAAATTACGAAACCCTACAGTGAGCGTGACCCGACACGCTATTTGCCGGCTTTATTTCTTATGTACCCGGTGTTTCAGGTGTGCGCGAAAGATATTTAAATTAATCACAAAATGTCTTTTACTGAAATACTTTTTAAGGTGTGTGATTTGTACTATCAATAATATGGATCACATATCATTGTGTTACATTCCTTTTCTATTACTTGACAGTATTCCCTATAGCTAGATTTCAATGGTTTCTTACGTGGTATTGACTGGATTTGAAAAATTCTTTGCATTTGTGACTAGGTTAAGTTAGTTTTTGATATTTTTTGACATAAAAAAAAAAAACAGAAAAGAGCCTACCTAAGCAAAAACCTTCTTTTATTATTTATTAAATTTGAAAATGTATCGTCCACTCATTGACACCTCAGTAGATCTTTGACGCTTCGCAACGCAACGCTTATTTTTGCCTAATGACCGACTTTTGGACAATTTAACATTTTGACTAACACATCAAAAAAGCAAAAGTATGCTCTTGGTACCGACGAGCAACACAAATAAGAAAATCAATAGAACTTTCTTATAAGATTTATTAACTTTTAAATCAGTCATGTAGTCGTGACCGTGGCGTGCTAGACACGTTTGTTTTGCCATTTATACATGAAGCGGTTAAAATTTTAATAGTTTGAAATGTTTTATACCTTTGCGTTTGTACTCTGTTCACAGAAAGCCTCAACACAACCGGTGATGAGACAAGTGATCACCCGCCAACCGGTGATGGTGGGGAACACCAAAATTGGGGATAAAGAACTTGTGGTCAATCAGCCTGTTGTTACTGAGGTAAGTATTAACCATTTTCCATTAATTATTTTTTAGAGAAGTTACGTTTATTCGTTTGGGAAATATGTTTGCGCCACAGTTTTTGTTATTTTTAAAAATTAACCACAATCTCACCTGATGATAAGCGATGATGTGGTCGACGATGGAGCACGCTTGCCTAGAAGCAACCTATTCACTCTTGACTTAAAGTTCCCTAGGTTGTAGCTATCAGGAAACACAGGCCGGCAGGGAATTCCACTCCTTAATGTGTTCCCAAAACGCTTTGTACGTATGGGTGGGACCTCTACCATGTACCGGTGGCGTAACGCTGTGCGTTTGGTAGTCTGATGATGGAAGTTATATTATTATCAAGTAAAACATGATATTGTCAGCAGTGGCGTACGTTTGCCAACAACATACCCAAATGGCATATAGTTATCCAGTGACCAAAACTGTCACAGTAAAATCAACCTTATAGCTTAGAGTATAAGTTCGTGAATGTTTTAGCCACCAAAGCCGCCCACACCGAAGCCGACGGTGCCGCCGGCACCGAAGCCATCAGCTACGCCGCCGCCCGCGCTGACTCCGACACCGCCCGTGCAAGCCACCAGCCCGCAGGACGAGACGCCCTGGATATGTCACTGGAGGGGGTGTGGGAAGTGAGTTATTAGTGGCTAACTCATATTATTAAGGTGAAAGATTGTATGAGACAATAGCGATAAATTCAGCGGTACAGCTGTCATCAGTAAGGCTCTATACAGGCGGACTGCATTTCAATCGCAAATTGCAGTTCGGATGCAGTTTGAATGTAGTTGACACGACTGCAATAGAACTGCAAACTAAACGTGTAGTCCAGTTGCAGTCAGCGGTTCAGTGCAATCGTGTCATCTGCATTAAAACTGCATCCAAACTGCAATTCGCAGTTGAATTGCGGTCCGTCTGTATAGAGCCTAAGGGTTTCTGGTTGACGGTTCATGGAGTAGAAATAAAATAATTGTTCACTTCACAATCGCTTATCACTCGCTCGCTTGCTTGTCGCTTATCAACCGCTTCACAGTACTTATTATTAGACTGTTACAGACTTTGGCATTCGAGAGAAACAGTAAATTCGTTAGGAGCGCCTGAATTAGACGGATTACCCTAGATAGGTGTTACGAACCGTCGCCGCGTCGCTTCACCAAATAATTCCGTTCACGTCACAAGTCATCCCTCTCCGGTACTAAAAGAATCAATTGAGTGTCTTAATATCGTTAAATGGTCAGAATCAGCGACATGTACGTTTGTGTGTATATATATGTATATTAGTTTGTTACTTCTTCACGCTCGAATAGCTAAATGGATTTCTATGAAAATCGGTGCACGGGTAGACCATGTTCTGGAATAGCGAATAGGATACTTTCATGCCGGAAATATGCTTGCTTGGGATGATTTTCTACTATCACACTAATAAAGCTACACCCGTACTGAGGGATATGGGACTTATATTCTCTAATTTCATGCGGCCGAAGCCGTTGACAGAACCAAGTAATTATTTTTTTTTCCCCAGATCATTCGCGAACGCGAGCGAGGTGTTCACGCACTGCGCGCGCACGCACTGCCCGCCGTCGGCCGGCGGCGAGGCGGCGTGCATGTGGCTGGACTGCGACCGCGTGCCGCGCAAGACCTTCGCGCTGCTCAACCATCTCACCGACAAGCACTGTTCTGCACACGTGCGTTTACTTTTCACTCCTATCTTTTAACATTTAGGGCCGAGTTACAGCGGAGTGGCAACGGCCAGCAGCGACGCGGCCAACAATTTCAGTGTGAAATCATTTTAAACTTTGTCGCTAAACTTAAAAGACCAGTATTGCGTGAATATCTTGTGGGTGGTTTTGCCCACGGCTACGCGAGGTCGCGGGTAGCCTCGCAACCTATTCTAACTATTCACGCGTTACTCTACTAAATAAAAACTCTACTAAATACTATACTATAACTCTACTAAATAAAGTTTAAAATTATTTCATAGTAAAAGAGCTAGTCGCATCGCTGCCGGCCGCTGCCATTCTAGTGTAACTCGGCCACCTGTAGTTACTACGGACCACACAAAATACCCACACCCGCCACTATCCCCGCCCCACGTAGGTGTTCGTTCTACTTATCTCACACGTTACTACAGAGCTCGACGTCTCAATAGATGTTGTTAATACATACATATCGTCCATCGTAAGGCTGCACAGCAAAAAGTTGAATTTAAAATGTGGTCGGCTTCCGAACACCCGTGGCGATTGCTCGGTTCTGACACCGTTACAAATGTGGCTGTAGTGCGCAAACTTTGAATTGAAATCATCTGAGGCGGTTTTCTGTGAGTTTTTCGGTAGTACTCATATATGCAACTGAAACAATTAATAACTTTATATTTGACGAAGAATGTAATAATACAAAGTATACATAACAATACAAAAAGTAAAAAATTTCAATGTCTCTTCAAGGTAACATCCTGTCAATATTTATAACTACTTTATTACCAATCTTATAGGCATTGAAAGCTATCTACAACTCGCGTCGTCACGCCGCCGCAGAGGGTTCGGACGGTAAGCCGGTCACGCTGGGCTACCCACCGAACGCTGCACTGGCCGCGCTAAATAAACACGCTGCCGATATGTTCAACCCAAGGGAACTTATGGTAAGGATATTGAACTCAATCTTACTCTATCTTATCAATCTAAACTTTGTCTTAATCGCGTTAAGAACACATTCAAAAAAACCTTTTCTACTTGTGTCTGTTTTTTTTTATTGTTTGTTCAATTGATTTTAACTTCTATTCCATAGGCATAAGGATGGCATTAAGAGCAAAAAAGTTATTAAAAACCAAGATAGAGGTCATTGACATTCCTATTCATTTTTGAATCACTTTGTACTCAATGGCTTAGGACACACCGCTGGAGGCGCGGCGGAGCGCAATTGAAGACAACAATTTAATATAAACCTTAACTACCTTAACATACGGTCTACAAAAGTAAAATTCGCGTGCGGCGCTCGGAGCGCCTTCAAGCTACTACAAGAGCATGCGCGCGAGTGTTTGTAGACATGTATGTGTATGTCAAGGTAGTTAAAGTTTATATTAAATTGTTGTCTTCAATTGCGCTCCGCCGCGCCTCCAGCGGTGTGCGCTGGGTTAAATACTGTTTGGAAAGAATAAGCATACCATACTCAAATTTCAGATAACTTTTTAACCTGCTTATGTTTGTTTGGAACGACATACAAGAAAGAAGAGAGCTTATCCATAGTCATTCATTCTCACTTAAAAACGTCATGAGATTATTCCACCTGGCTATGGTCTTGCTTATGTAAGAAAACAATTTTATTGTGCCATCAAAAGCCTTACAGTACGCGGCAAATAATTTGACCCAAAATGGCCGTCGTTTGAGATCTGAAAAATCAGGTTACTGCGCATTAGAAGTCTATTGTCATTTGACTCAATTTATTATGCCGCGTTTTATTATCATGATTCTGGTGAGAGAGAGAGAGAGAGACATAGTTATACATGCCGTATAGCCCTATCTCTTTCTCACAGCGGAATCGCAAGGATTCTAAGACGCCTTCGTAGGGCAGCAGAAATAATAACTGGACACCTTTTATTTTATTGAACATGAAAATAGAAATCTTCAACTGTCAAACTTGTTAAAATTCAGCTAAAATTATGTTATTTTAAAATATTATGTCATATTATCTAGTCACCTCTGCGTTTTTATTAAGGGAATCAAATTGTGATGTACACAGGAGTAATCATGAACCAATATCTTACGATATTAAGTTTTCTATTAGGCTCTAGACAGACGGACTGTATTTCAACCGCAAATTGCAGTTCGCATGCAGCTTGAATGCAGTTGACACGACTGCAATAGAACTGCAAACCAACCGTGCAGTCCGATTGCAGTTGGTGTGCAGTTTACACGATTGCATTGAACCGCCGACAACACACAGGACTGCACGTTTTGTTTGCAGTTCTATTTCAGTCGTGTCAACTGCATTCAAACTGCGTCCCAACTGCAATTTGTAGTTGGATTGCAGTTGAAAATCAGTCCGTCTGTCTAGAGCCTAATAGACAAAAAAAAATTGCATTATTAGACGCTAAATAAGATTATATTCTTTCACAATTTGACGCCCGAACGCCTTGATTACACGTAACGAGTAAACGAGCGAGACATCAAATGTTTCTCGGCCGAGACAGCGATATATAGGAATTTTACTATCGAGAGCACTGACTCGCGCGTTCGCTAGGTACGTGTGATCAAAACTACCCTCGCATAGTCACAACCACTAATAGTGTCACGCTGCGTGTGACGTCACTAACGTGTCCATGTGTTTGTGCACGCGCAGCACAGGGCCGAACTCAGTCGCACGCCGGAACAACTGGTGAGACTCACCCCTAACACGTTGTAGCTTGTGTGTATGTCCAAATGTTTGTCTTCAATACTGTCGATGTACGAAAACCTAAACCATACTTTACGTTTCGAATACCGTAATTAGAGACATAATAGAAAGACACTAGGTGTACAAACGCCGGCGTTCGCTCGGGGTTCAAGAGATTGATTAAACTTTATTGTACACCAAAATGTACAAGAGTTACCCCCCTCTCCTATTCTCGAGTAATTTCCACGAGATGATTATTCTTTGCTAGCGTATAGCGTCTCGCGTACACTGACTTCTAGTATTTATCACTAGACAGGCTGTTCCACGTTTGAAAGGAAATTTCATGTGCCTATTTGAAGCGCCACTCGCGAGTGTCCAGAGAACTAATTTGACGTATAATGCAAATGGCTGCAGAGAAGTGTCCAGTACTCAAGAGTATTTTTGTATTTGGAATTAAATTCGTTCCAATTTCGTGTTATTCTTGCATTAGCAATTATACAATGTGTCCGGTTTCGGACTGTACAAACTTTAGGGGGTGATATTTTGCTCTATTTTATCACTAAAATTATTCTATATGCGAGGTCTAAACCCAACCCCCTCTGAATGGCAGCCATTTTTGTATTTTGGTTAAGTTTTGGGTAACGTCCACACTAAAACTTATGTAAAATTGGAATTTAATGCCCGATTATCGTAAAAAAAAAACTTTCCGTAACAGCAAAGTATTAGCAATCAGATAAATAACTCAAATTATTTTAATTATTGCTGTATCATACTGAAATAAATGCTGAAACATCAACTTCATGTCAAAATTATCATCGTTTTTTTAGTTTTTCAAGATTATTTCAAAAAATACCCCCGGGTACTACCCTTTTTTATAAGCCTGACTCACGGATGATAAGTTTATCTAGATAATGATACCAAAAACTCGATTCTATGACAATTCGTTCAAGAGATATTGTTGCTTAAACCGTGCCTTTCCGTACGTAAGATATGAATGAGCGTTGTGTTCTATGGGGAAGTAGGCAGAAAAAAAAGGTTTATTGTGTGTCATTGTAATGAAAATGGGACAAATACGATGTCAATACAAAAGAAGTAAGTATTCGTCAGATGAAACTCGAGTAGATTAATGTTTACCAGTCCCTGTCTTCTGGTTATTGTGGCTAAACATAATTTGCTCCTGTGGGCATTGTTTTTTTAAAAGTATTCGTTATTGGAACTCGTGTTCGTAAACACTGTAGTAGCGAGGCTCCTCCACATTTTACCCGAGCAGTCAACAACCACAACAGCACAACATCATCCACAGTAATCCACTGTGGAAGATGTTGTGTTGCATATCGCCTTTGATACTTCCGCACAGTTGCTCTTGAAATTCGTATACCAAATTCATATCAGCAATGTGTCTAATAGAGGGTGAACTCTCTAGTCATATTGACACACGAGCACGAGTTTCAACAACAATGCGCACAGGAGCAAATTATGTGTAGCCACAATAACCAGAAGACAGGGACTGGTAAACATTTATCTACTCGAGTTTCATCTGACGAATACTTACTTCTTTTGTATTGGCATCGTATTTGTTCCATTTTCATTGCAATGACACGCATTAAACCTTTTTTTTCTTCCTACTTCCCCAAAGAACGCAACGCTCATTCATACCTTATGCACGGAAGGGCTAGGTTGAGGCAACAATATCTCTTAAATGAATTATCATAGAATCGAGTTTTTGGTATCATTATCTAGGTGAACTTATCATCCGTGAGTCACGCTTATAAAAAACGGTAGTACCCGGGGGTATTTTTTGAAATAATCTTGGAAAACTAAAAAAACGATGATAATTTTGACATGAAGTTGATGTTTCAGCATTTATTTCAGTATGATACAGCAATAATTAAAATAATTTGAGTTATTTATCTGATTGCTAATACTTTGCCGTTACGGGAAGTTTTTTTTTTACGATAATCGGGCATTAAATTCCAATTTCTCATAAGTTTTAGTGTGGACGTTACCCAAAACTCAACCAAAATACAAAAATGGCTGCCATTCAGAGGGGGTTGGGTTTAGACCACACATGTAGAATAGTTTTAGTGATAAAATAGAGCAAAGTATCACCCCCTAAAGTTTGTACAGTCCTTACCCGGACACATTGTATAAAACCTATGAAAAATGAGGTCATATGTGCAATGTAGGCGGAGCGACTAGCGTTGAGATGACGTCAGAACAAAGGAATTGGAGCGTGGCCAACTTAAGGCTTTCGACGTTAACGAAATGATCGTAACTTGGCTCGGGGGCAGGACATTCTTGTCGTATTATTAACATCGAATGCAAACGGGACAAATGCGGTCAATGAAAGTTTTTAATATGACTAAGTCCAAAAGTGATGAAGATTTTCGTAAGTCGACCGTATGTTGCACATTGTTGTTGTATTTTGTGTATGTCATTGTGTACTTTATTGTTGTATTCCTTTTGTTGTTGTTTTAGTATTTTATTGTTTACCTTGTCCTGTGTCCTTATATGAACAATTTGCACGCTCATTTTAATCAGTTTCATGTTCGACCGACTATGATCGCTAGTGTATTCGTTCCACGCGCGCCTCAAGGAGTTATCAGCAAACCGTAGGGGCCTAGCAGGGTCGAAACGTACTGGGGTCATGGGACAATGTGACAACGTTATACTCTAGGCCCTAGAACGAAGGCAAATAAGGAACATGAGTAGAACTAAATCCTCATTGTTCCTTCAGTTGGCCGTTTGTGAGGGCTACGGGCACTCCTTCGAACAATCCTCAGCCCTGGCAAGCTTCGACCCTAACTGGCCCCGGGTTTCGAGTTTCGATCAGTTAGACGGTCGCCCTATAGACACTAGATTGAAAATTATATCTGATGCACTTGATGTTTTCTCAGTGTGCAAATTATTGCATGTTGCTATGTTTAAACAAGCACTGTTATTATGTTTTTACATTTTTATGTAATCCTTGTTCGTGTACTTTTGTTTTTAGTTTCTATGTTACTGTGTATGTCCTAGTGTGTTTTATGTTTAATGTAATCAATTTTAATGCATGTAGTTAGTACTCGTTTGCTACGCTTCGATGCCATTAGAAACTCACATAGTTATAAATAAAAGTTTTATTTGTGCATTTGTAAAAAGGGCACAGGTCAACCATTCAGGTATAGCGTAAAATAATAGTAATTTATACCGGAAGAAGAAACTGATCATCGTTATCTCCCTGCCCTTGTAACGTTATATTCTGCGAAACACGTTCTTTTTTCTTTCTGACCTGATTCGTCACTCTATGACTAAGGGCCAACACTGCACAAAGTGGAATTCCGCACACTCCCATATTAAAGTTCTCCATCGATACGAGTACATGCACACAGTTAAACTTGAACTAGCGACACTGTGCAGGTAATAGACACTGGCTAATCTGGTTTCTGGACCTATTTCCCTTTTTTTTCATATCACTTCTCACACAATGCATTCATCTTTTCGTTGGCCTCCCTCTCCTTTTGCATCCATCCACATGTTTACTCTTAACTGTTTTAGTAGCCTTTCAACCCTTCCTTTCAACGATTCCCTTTAAACTTTTCAGTCACTTGCATCACTTTCAAACTTGGTCTTGGTCATACTCATTTCGCACTCTTTCCAGTCTATATCGAGTTCCAAATGACAATAGGATCGATTTCATGTTATGACGTCACATACTGTCAAGTCGAAGAATTATTAGGGTGAGCAATACAAGGGACTTTAAAATGTAATTTATTTGAGTACTATGAAAAAAGTGTAACCAGAATCCAGTTCTTCGATTTTACCGATTTTTTTTTCGTTTTGACAGTATGACGTGTCATCACAACAAGGCAATTCTTATTGGAAACGTGTTGTAACACCACACATATTATATAGATAAAAATCATTCAATGAAAACTCCTGCCCTTTGGCCAAGACTGTCAGACTCTAACTGACCAAAAAACCTTCCCAGTTCCTACGATGCTTTTCATACGCTGAGGCTTCCTTTTATAAGCAAACTATTAGCCCCAGTAGACTTCGACCCTTCCGCAGGGTCCCTACGAACATCTGATCCATACCCTGTGACAGACTTTATCACGGACTTGTAGAAGGAACAACTATAATTTCTATTTTGGCACTTTTTATTTCTACACTTGATCCACTCTATCATCGCGGTACCAATAGTCCGGTCAATTTAGACATTCGAAGTTACATAAATTCCCACCTAGCTGAAAATCGGTAAGATTGTTTAAAATATCATTAAAAACAAAATTTGAAAGTTCCCCATCTTTCCCCTGTAAGGAAAAAATTTTATTCAAGGTCAAAGGTCAAAAAAAAGAGTTTTTCGCGATTTTCAGCAAAACGGTAAGTTTTATCATAAAAATACGTCAGACAAAAATTGTAGATCATAAAATTATCTACAAAAAATGTATTAATACTTTTTTTTCTACGAGCCACCGTTTTTGAGATATAACGATTCTAAAAGTTGCAAAAGTTGTAATCGTCTTAATATGCACACGTTTCCTCGCCACCTATGAGGTAGTGTACTCAGCGCGTTTTTTTTAACGTGGTTTTCCCAGTAGGTGGTTTCCAAACTCAAAACAGCACGATATAGGTTAGAATAAACACGTGTTTTCACTAGCAACTGGCATCCAAGACTAACAGTGTTTCATTTATTATAGTAGGTATAAGACCCTAGCCACGCACACAATTGACCAGGGGACAGATGTTTTCTCAAGGTTACAATGGTGTATAAATTAAGGGACTGGGTTTCATTTTACCTGATATTTGTATAGTTATAGCTTATGTATATTTTATATTAGTAGTTTAAGTTACAATGACCGATAGAAAAATATTTTAATATATATTACAACTATAGAGATGTTTATATACGTGGCGTATTCATGCATATTATGACGATTACAACTTTTGCAACTTTTAGAATCGTTATATCTCAAAAACGGTGGCTCGTAGAAAAAAAAGTATTAATACATTTTTTGTAGATAATTTTATGATCTACAATTTTTGTCTGACGTATTTTTATGATAAAACTTACCGTTTTGCTGAAAATCGCGAAAAACTCTTTTTTTTGACCTTTGACCTTGAATAAAATTTTTTCCTTACAGGGGAAAGATGGGGAACTTTCAAATTTTGTTTTTAATGATATTTTAAACAATCTTACCGATTTTCAGCTAGGTGGGAATTTATGTAACTTTACTCTTATTTTTTGGTCTAATTTGACCGGACTACAATATACTATAGCTAAATGGTTTACCTGTATTTGATTGTGATATTTTTTTATATGCATTGACTTTGGCTTTGTTCATTTGACAGGATGAAAACGAAGGTCCGGTTACGAAAAGCATACGATTGACGGCAGCGCTTATATTGAGAAATATCGTAATTTACTCCAATACTGGCCGGAGGTAAGGAAATATCATGTTGTACCGCCGTCTTTAGCGACACATAAGAACTAATCCTGCATCGCGCAATCCTATTTCTTCTCTTTGAATGATAGAACAGCCCGAAATAATCTATCACCAGTTATAAAACCTGTCTCGTCGGAGGATTTTCCGATTTGCCCCTTTCAACGAAGGTATGTGGGACTTTACTCTCTGTTCCGCATACATTGAAAACATTTTCTTTATCTTTGATTAAAAAATATTTGATAGTGTTGTTTGAGTGAGGAGTTATTAAAAACTATAAGGGAATAGATGTTAGATGGCAGGGAACATTGCTCGCAACACAAGTTTTAGAGTGGCCGAACACGTACCAAAAGCGCAGCGATGGAGGGCCTTCCACAAGGTAGACCGATTACCTAGTGAGGGTTACAGAAATCCAATGGAGGCGACACGCACAGACACGGTCGTTATGGCGACGCTTTGGGAGGCCTATATCTAATAGTGGATGTCTTTCGCCTGAAATGATGATGATGGTTGTTAGTGTGATGATTAACAGAGGATAATTGAACAAAAAATGTTAAAAACATTTTTTTAATACGTTTTAACAGAATAACTTTACCGTTTCGTGTTTTCCCGATAGAAAATTTTTATTGGTATATAAGAATTTTACTAATCTGCCATCTTAAGGAGTCTGCCATATTGGATTAAAAATGTCGTCATAAAATCACTACAAATAATGTTTCGTTACAGACAACTCCGCTCCTACGAGGCCCACCTAGCAACGATCGCGCTAAGCAGCGTGGAGGCCTCCCGAACCATCGCCCAAGTGTTATACGACATGAACAATATTTGAGAGTCACACAACGGGCACACGGCCCAAGAATAGCGTTTACAGTACATACCGCTATTGTGAATAGATAGACAGAGATGGCATGTAATCAGATGAGGTTGTCTCTTTCTTATGTCTGTTGGTTATTTGCCAAATTCAATTTTGTTCTAAAATTCTTTCCAATTTTGAATTTAAATGTGTTTCAAACTCGTAAACCAATACTGGCTGGTTTATAAGTAAGTAAATGCAATCAGGAAAGTGATAGAGATAGAAAGAGTAACAGAGGTGAATGATAGCACCAACTTTTGCATTTTTCTAGATATTTGTAAATATTGCCGTCAAAATTGGTTAAAATTGGTTAATTTATTTTTTTGGTTCTTTACATCTTTGCTTATTTTTTCGACAAAGTTATTTTTTGATAGGAATAATTTTTAAAAATTGAATCAAATACCCTATTATAGACCCAGATTTCAAAGAAAGAGGAAACCTCATTTGTTTGTTCCATAGACAATTTGTGAAGATAAAAGTGATAGTTACTTAAAAGTGAAATGCTTCCATAGACAATGACAATGTTGTGATCGAAACTTAAAAACATAAAGATGTAGTTTTGTATGTGATTAGTTAAGTGCATTTCTCGATACGTTAAAAACACTAAAAAAAAACAAGGTGCAATTGGTTTCGTCTATCTTTTTATAACGTAAGATCTGAATTAATATACGGAAAATCATTATATTAATAAGAAAATGTGTGCAAATTAGCTTTTTGACTAATAATCACTGACTTCAACTATTTATCATTGGATTGGTTGCCGTCAAAGTGCTTTTGTCCTCTTTTGATATTCGCCATATTGGCGCTGTCGGCCGTAGCGAGTGTCTACGGTACTAAAAATAGTAATGTCGCGCCGTTTACAATATAGACCTACTTCATTTTCTATGAAAAATATGTATTATACAATTCCTGAAGTAGGAATAACACATTCGAAAGAAATTAATTCGAAATACAAAAATATTTCAGAGTACTGTACACTTCTCTGCAGCCATTTGCATTATACGTCAAATTAGTTCTCTAGACGCTCGCGAGAGGCGCTTTAAATTAGCTGTCAAACATAGAACAGCCTGCCCAGAGGTAAATAGTAGAGGTCAATTCTAATAATATTAAGTGTTAATACTGATGACGACTTTTTATTGTAATAAGAGATTCTGTACCGCCATTCTACTCTGTAGACATTCTATCAGCGATGAATAAATAAATATATTAAGTTATCCATCGTCGCGACTACATGCACACTTTTAAAGTTGAACTAGCGATACTGTGCAGGTAATAATCCAGTTTTTCGGGAGCATGTGTGGGAGCACGTGTGTCGTGAGAGACGACGACACGCGCTTTGTTCCACGACGGATGCCCGTTGCGGGTGTTCGCTTTAGAGCTTGTTCACGGAGACGCGGCGCGATAAGCGACGTGTTGAGCGTTCGTAGTATCGCACGCGCTAACACAAACATATGGTAATGTACGACAAACGCCTAACGCGCCGCATCACCGTTCGTGTAAACAAGCACTATGGGACTGGTAACCCGGGTATAAATTATAAACATAATCCTGTCTCGTTTATTGATTTTTGTGTTAGTGAAAACCGCATCAAAATCCGTAGTTTAGGAATTGTGTATTGTCAACAACAACACTTAACTGTGGTGTCATGTTCAATGCTACACCTTACATGATACAGACACCTATGTTTCAATTTTGCAATTTCGGAAAAATTTGTTCCATTAAAGGTGTGAGTTATCAAACGGCAACGCTCCTGCTTATTTAAAAAAGGTGAAATTAATGATGCTATGCCTTACTTACACTGCAAATCATTGTAAAAAAAACACGTCTTTGTAACTTTATTAGGAGGCGTTGTTCTAAAAAAAAATGACGCGTTTAATTATTTTGCTACTACGATTTAAAAGTTCCTTATTAAATTGTATAAGCCACGTAAGAGCCGTTAAGCGATTATCACACGGCACCGCCCACCCCCGTGGAGAGTGGAGACTGTAAAGCAGATTTCGTCGGGCAGTGTAGTGTACGCGTTTTAGGCGCTCCACCCACTGCACCGCGCCCCGTCGCGTATACTTACTATTGTATGCAAGTATGTCTTCCCGCGCATTTCCTCGTCGGCAGTGTGTTGTGCCTTATCATCTATATAAAAGAAAGTCGTGTTAGTTACACTATTTATAACTCAAGAATGGCTGAACCGATTTGACTGAAAATTGGTAGGGAGATAGCTAAGATCAGAGAATCTAAATAAAAAAAAAATACTCAAAAAGGCATCTAAATTGAGATACTTGCATACAATGGTAAAATCTGCCATCCCGCACTACGCGACGCGGCAGTAGGCGTCAACGTATTTATTAGAGGCTAATGCGACATGAGATCCGCTTCACCGGCTCCCGCGGCGGTGGACGTTGCCGTATGTTAATCGCCTTAGAACCTACAACTAACATCATGTAAGTTTTGTACTTCGAAGTAAAATTAATAATACAATGAAAAAACTACTTTGTTGTATTTGAATTATTGAAGATTTTTGTTACAACACCAATCATTGGTTTTTTAAATACTTAATCAAAAATAATTCAGTATTTTCTTTAATGTACTTTAACATTTTTTTTTTCTTTCCGCTATAAATATTCAACGAAGAAAGCAAATAATTGTATTGAAAATACTTTAGTTTAATTGTGACCTATATTGCTATAAACACCACTGCCTGAATTAAAATTTTTGGATTAATATTTACAAAATTCTGATACTTAAATTGAGTCTTCTCAAGATATCTTTTTTTTATTATTAAACAAGTCCCTCTCAAATCGCTATTGTGTATTTTTACGTTTGTGTAAAAATATCTTAAGTGTACATTACTGTGTAGATTTAGAATACTTTTAGAATAAGTACAGTGGATGACAAGTATTATTTTTACAAGTCTGCGTGAATGGTTGAAAATAATTTAACTAATGGGAGACTAACAATGAAAGACAGTGAATCGATGTAAGTGCAACGGAAAATAAATCATTTTTGGATATACTCAGTTTAATTTCAATACAACCCAACCCTACCTTTCATCGTAGGGTCTCTGCAGAAGGCTCTGGCCCTGGTGTAGATGGCGACGTAGGAACGGGGTAGGTTGTTTAGTCAGAAAGAGTCTAACAGTGAGAGTCAAAATGGCAGGTGTACCATAGCGGAATAAATTATACCAATTACCAAAAAAATGTACCTAAAATGTACTATTCAGTACCTATGTCTAAAAAATCTGTACCTCTTTCACAACGAAATTATTTAGAAAGTAAGGTACACCCGCCATATTGACATCAAGATGGCGGGTGTACTATAATATTTTATTATTTAACCATTACTCATAAAATATAATTACACCAAAAAATTGTACCTAAAAAGTACCTCCATCAAAAGAAAACGTACACTTGAATTGTTGGATAGTTCCTGAGAAATAAAACAACCGTACCTCGTTTATTATGTTCAAGGGCGGATCCAGCTTTGGAGCCAGGAGGGGGTCGGCCAGTCGTGGTCACTTATAATTTAATTTTGATAAGATTAGATAGAGATGGATGGATTGTGTGAGGAGTGATATGAAAGAAAAGGGAGTTAGTGATAGTGTGACGGGTGACAAGACAGAGTGGAAGAAAAAAAAATGTTGCACCGACCCCAAGTAATATGGGATAAGGGTAGGATGATGATGAACAATAGATGCAAGTAACAAGTAGGTATTTTATTAATGTACATACATACGTAATAGTCCAGTGAAAATAGCATTTAAAATGATAAAATGTGGAACAAAGTAGGTAGTAGTAGAATGAAACCCATTGGAAAAGGAAGCGAATATAACAATATTTACTATTTTATTATTATAATTAATTATTAATCTACGTGCATATTTTTATATATTCTAGGGATAATTGAAGTATACATCATGAATGAAAATTACGCGTCAAAATGATTAGATACCTCTTTATTTTTGTCCATACATAATGCAATTAGCGATAAGTGAATTCGGAGTTTTGGTTATAAAATTATTAAGATCATTGTTCATCGTTGAAGTTCACTAGAAATTTTTGAAAATATTTCACTACACGGTGAAGGTAAATCATGAATCGATGGGAAATGTCGTTTATATATACAAAACACTTTTTTTCTGTTCGTTTAAGTCAACAACATTTTTTTTTCCGCGTTTCATATTAAATTATTCTATATGATCGCAGTGAAAATTATAACAATGATAATTAAGTTATCTCCATTTTGCAAGCTTTGAAGCTCGTATGATTAATCAAAAAACACAGTGTAAATCGCATTTTTTTTATCTTACTTGATCATATATGCATCTACGAAGCTAGTTGTTAGTTGCGGAAAATTGCTAATTTACGATTTACCTAAATCGATGTTAGCTAATAAACTACATTTAAATAATCTTTGTGTATATTATATACGACCTCTTTTATTTAACAAGACATACCAAGATAGTTTACCTTTAGTTAATCACCTAAACCGATAGACCATAAAACAAAAAACTCGGTTGTTTGGACTTTTCACATCAATTTTGAGGTTATGTGAAAAAAGTGTAAATACAAAAGTAGTAGATCTTTTTATGACCTACAAGTTTGCCATCAGACTTTTTTCATAGAACCAGTAGTTTTGCCAGAAATCGAGATAAACCATTTTTTACCCTTAAAATCGCACACTCATCCACTTCCCGACTTCAGATCGATCGTAATTTATTTTTCCTTAAATGTTTGTTATATTCGCTTCCTTTTCCAATGGGTTTCATTCTACTACTACTTTGTTCCACATTTTATCATTTTAAATGCTATTTTCACTGGACTATTACGTATGTATGTACATTCATAAAATACCTACTTGTTACTTGCATCTATTGTTCATTATTATCATCATCATTCTACCCTTATCCCATATTACTTGGGGTCGGTGCAACATGTTTTTTTCTTCCACTCTGTCCTGTCACCCGTCACACTATCACTAACTCCCTTTTCTTTCATATCACTCCTCACACAATCCATCCATCTCTATCTAATCTTATCAAAATTAAATTATAAGTGACCACGACTATGTGACCCCCTCCTGGCTCCAAAGCTGGATCCGCCCTTGAACATAATAAACGAGGTACGGTTGTTTTATTTCTCAGGAACTATCCAACAGTTCAAGTGTACGTTTTCTTTTGATGGAGGTACTTTTTAGGTACAATTTTTTGGTGTAATTATATTTTATGAGTAATGGTTAAATAATATAAAATATTATAGTACACCCGCCATCTTGATGTCAATATGGCGGGTGTTCTTTACTTTCTAAATAATTTCGTTGTGAAAGAGGTACAGATTTTTTAGACATAGGTACTGAATAGTACATTTTAGGTACATTTTTTTGGTAATTGGTATAATTTATTCCGCTATGGTACACCCGCCATTTTGACTCTCACGTCTAACACTGTTTCCCGCTTCGCCTAAGGGCAGGATTCATGGCGGGAGCCATTAGATTACCTACCATAAAAAAATCCTACCTCTCATTCTTCCACGGAAACTACATAAGAGCCACGCATACGTGGGTCACGCCTGATTTGTACGAAGAATCGCGTCGCGTGGCGGACCCATCCATGCGCCCGCTCGTGGCCCCACATTACGCAGCATAAGTTTAAAAAATATGAAAAAATCTCAAAAGTAGAACTTACAATAAACTTTCCAAGGAAAATTATTTTGAACTTGATAGGATGAATAGTTTTTGAAAAATTAAAAAGAAAAACATTCTGAATTAATTTTGTGTAATTTAACCGTACATGCAAGCATTTTTTTTTTAACTTTTTTACATATTTCATTATCCTGATTATCTTCTTTCAAATAAAAATACAAAAAGATTAAAATCGGTTCTCGCAAATTAAAATTACCAACGGGTATAGCGCCATTTCTCGGGAAATTGGTTACTAATTTTTACATGGGCTACTGGGTTCTGTTACATTGTGAGGTGACGGACGGGAAACTACGGAACCCTACACTGAGCGTGGCCCGACACGCTCTTCGCCGATTTTTATTTTCACCTTTCACAGACAATATTCCGTCCGATCCATTACTATGAAAATTCAAAAGTCTTATCACGGACTTGTAGATTGCCTTATCGGGTTTTATACAGGTTAAAAGCCTCAGAGGTATTTATTCCTCCTTGGCATTAATACGTACATACTGCAGGCCCCGCCATCTGTGTACGATTTGAGGCACAGAAGCTCTACCATGAGCTCTTATGCGATCCATTTGTCGACTTGAACTGTTAAATGGATGGATCTTTATATAGCTTCCATTTCTCGCCTGCACTCTTGGCATTTTAAAACGTCATGGAAGGCCCCTGAAACTTTGCTCTTCGTAGACATTATTACAGGGTGGTGGATAGGACATGAACAAGAATTGCTGTTCTGGGTGTACTACCAATTTACCAATGCTTTTTTGCTTTTGCTTGCAGAGGTTGGTTTGTATAACTAATACCGTGCAGTTTCTCTAAGCACACGACACAGTTGTCCATAATAAGATACTACATAAACTAAGAAAAGCTGCATGGTAGCTGGCATCATTGCAGCTGTTTGCAATACCTACCCTCAGAGTTGATTTTTTTTAAATTATAAAGTATGCCTACATCAACACTGCTTTGTAGATGTGACTAGATGGTTGTAAACCTTCATCCCAACCAAGGTGACTTTATTAGTTTGAACCAGTGTATACAACTATGACTTTGACCACAATGATTTAATTTCAATGTGTTGCCACGTGGTTTACATCCAACTAGCCACAGCCCACAACACAAAACATCAGATTGCAACTGTGTGGTTTACCTTTTATAGTTCAGGGTCTGCAGGGCTATTATGTAACTCTATTGACAACTCAAGTGATGAGCACTCAAACAAAAGTGTACATCAACAACTGTCAAACAGCTAGTTTCGCATTATCTATCTTCAGTGACCAACTGCTATGACGTCATTAGCCACCGGTGCCTTTGATATCCACCGTAACACGTTTTGACAGATGTAATTGTATCGATACTGTTAAAATTGCGATTATGTAAGCTTTTGAAGTTTCGAGTGTACATCAAATTGAAAGCCACTATACAACTTGATAGACACTGCTCAAGGGTAGTGTTTTAGTATTAGGCACCGGTGCCCAAGTTTAGTTTGGCCGAATGTTGACTTATTTATGGGATTGTATTTGTATTATTAGTGAAGAATTTAACACCTAATATTATTTGCATCTGCTGTAGAACAGCGAACACAAAAGAATTTGAGAATTTCACTAAATTCCTATTCTTATTTGGAACGCATAGTACTGTCTTTGGAGATGCCAGACTGGGAACTCATTGCAAATTTTCGTTTGAATAAATGATTTTTATTTTGTAAGTAGGTTTTTGCAAACTCTTTTACACGTCAATTTTATTTAATTTTTTTCGTCTTTTGATACTAGATGAGGCCGGAATAAGGATGGATTCCAATTATTCCAATAGATATTGGAAGAATTTGGCCACAATCATATCATGTTTGTTACTTCTTCACAGTCGGACTGGCTAGATGTATTTTGATGAAACTTGATATAGATATGGACCATATCCAGGAATTGCAGAACAGATACATTCTATTCCTACAGTATATGCCTTTGAGATAACTTTCTACAGTCACATCGATGAAGCCGCTCGCAGAAGCTATATACCTAGGATGATTATTATATTTTCTAGGAATAGTTTTTTAAAGATAATAAACTTAATATGACTAAGTAACCATGGTTTTTTTTTACATTCTTTCTTTATAAGATGTACATAAATATTCGTTGTTTTGGGGAAAAAATGTAGTTGGAGGGAAGAATTTATGTTAAAAAAAAATTAAATAAACATCATGTAGACTATAATCACATTTTTATTGTATGCTATCAATCACAGCATAGGAAACACAAATTAAATTCTTTGAAAATCACAGTAATCACCTATAATATACCTAGTTTCAAACTTAAACAATACACTATAATAATATAAGCTTTGAGGAACTAAGAACTTGGGGAGATGTGCATTATCCACTCATATTTTGTATAGAGAAACCAAGTGTCATGTACTTTCAGTTACATAAATTAAAAACACAGTCATCGTGCTGTTCCAAATCCTTTATGAGATCTAAGGAGAAGAGCGGAGAAGTGGAGGATTAACTGCTGCACAATCGGAATCCAACAGGACTGCAACCTCATTTACTGATGGAATCTGTAATATTAAAAAATATATATATATCATACCATACCATCTTATATATACCAATGTGTAAAAGCATTTAGTAGGTACCTAATGATAATCATTAATTAAACTTTTCTATTGACTAACATAACTCTTGACACTGACTGACATAACTCACTGACATTATGAAAACAAATAATTGAAATTTTAGACTAAGCTTCCTTTAAATTCACCTCCTAAAGGGATAAAATAGGGATCCAAAGTTTGTATAGAGATGCCTACCTACATGTGGGTAAAGCGGCTGACAGAAACTAGTAGAATAGGTAATATAATAATGAACAATCATACTAACATTTCTTGGTAGGTATGTTTCAGATAATTTAATCCATCCACCACACCAGCGCCGGTGGACGTAATAATTGCCAGCATTTTGTTCTCTAACTCATTCAGAGGCTAACAAGCTTATTTGTTAGGTCCTCCATTGCTTGTGGCTGCATTCCTTTGGCCTTACTCCAAATACTAGAAAGAAAAAGAAAACAATTTGTAACTGAAAATATACTTTCATTCAATGCCTACTATTAAAACTATCCAGATTAATTGTTACCTTATACCAAGCAAAACTATTTAGAATATTAATTATTACCTATATTAAATTAAAATGCACACTATTTTTGGAGTGATAAATATTTGTAAATAGTCTAAGTAGAGGAACTTTATGTGATGTGGGGTAAAGATGGCAAATGCTTGAAAAATCTGTATTTTGAATGAAAGTTACAGTAAAATTGTGAAAAAATAAGCTGGTATTTAAATAGCTAAGTACTACCCCATACTCCTAATTATTATTTTAACAGTAGTTAGATTTACCATTGGCCTGATACTCTGATCTCTGAGTTTTTGGTTCTTCGAGTGAATTTAGCTGGATTGCTAGAGATGAACGCTTCCCGGAAGAGCGTGTGTGTGCGATGTGCGATGTGTAACTAGCAATTCCATCTACCTTGCCGAAATCCTTCTTCGGTCAGGAATCTTGAAAATAAAAGTTAAATATTAAGTAACTATTCAAATTTAGGTTAAGTCCATGAAATTACATATTTTAAAATTATTCTTATATATCTATGTATTTCGTGGTGTTACTTACTCTTATTTTAGGTTTTTCTTTCACAAAACATGATATATCTGTTTTAATTAGTTATTTTTAGTTATGTTTATTTACATAATGTCAAATGCATTCTATAAGCCGCGTAAAATAAAATGTTCTCCAAAGTGCAGGATTTGTAACGCGCAAAATGCGCTATTCAATTTTGCTGTATAATAGTCGATAAAAACTAGTGCTGTGACGCCATGCGACAAATAGACACCGTTAATTTGTCAAAGTCACCGTAGATTCATAGTCACTTGATGTCATACGTAATACCAATATAATGAAATGGCTAGTTGGTAACTGAGCTGAGTGGATATTGGAATGGCAACTGGCCACTGTCTATGGAAAGTTACATAATAGCCCTACTGCAGGGCTATTATGTAACTCTATTGACAACTCAAGTGATGAGCACTCAGACAAAAGTGTACATCAACAACTGTCAAACAGCCTGTTTCGCATTATCTATCTTCAGTGACCAACTGCTATGACGTCATTAGCCACCGGTGCCTTTGATATCCACCGTAACACGTTTTGACAGATGTAATTGTATCGATACTGTTAAAATTGCGATTATGTAAGCTTTTGAAGTTTCGAGTGTACATCAAATTGAAAGCCACTATACAACTTGATAGACACTGCTCTTGGGTAGTGTTTTAGTATTAGGCACCGGTGCCCAAGTTTAGTTTGGCCGAATGTTGACTTATTTATGGGATTGTATTTGTATTATTAGTGAAGAATTTAACACCTAATATTATTTGCATCTGCTGAAGAACAGCGAACACAAAAGAATTTGAGAATTTAGTGACGCGGGTTGCGTTTCTAGTACAATGCGTTCCAAATGAGAATAGGATCGATTGCCATGCTGTAACGTCACGATTTGGAACGCATAGTACTATCTTTGTAGATGCCAGACAGGGAACTCATTGCAAATTTTAGTTTGAATAAATATTTTTATTTTGTAAGTAGGTTTTTACAAACTCTTTTACACGTCTAATTTATTTTATTTTTTTCGTTTTTTGATACTAGATGAGGCCGGAATAAGGATGGATTCCAAATATTCCAATAGATATTGGAAGAATTTGGCCACAATCATATCATGTTTGTTACTTCTTCACAGTCGGACTGGCTAGATGTATTTTGATGAAACTTGATATAGATATGGACCATATCCTGGAATTGCAGAACAGATACATTCTATTCCTACAGTAAATGCCCTTGAGATAACTTTCTACAGTCACATCGATAAAGCCGCTCGCAGAAGCTATATAGGATGATTATTATATTTTCTAGGAATCGTTTTTTTTTAAGATAATAAACTTAATATGACTAAGTAACCATGGTTTTTTTTTACATTCATTTTTTATAAGATGTAAGTAGATAAATATTGGTTGTTTTGGGAAAAAAATGTAGTTGCAGGGAAGAATTTATGTTAAAAAAAAATTAAATAAACATCATGTAGACTATAATCACATTTTTATTGTATGCTATCAATCACAGCATAGGAAACACAAATTAAATTCTTTGAAAATCACAGTAATCACCTATACCTAATATACCTAGTTTCAAACTTAAACAATATACTATAATAATATAATAAGCTTTGAGGAACTAAGAACTTGGGGAGATGTGCATTATCCACTCATATTTTGTATAGGGAAACCAAGTGCCATGTACTTTCAGTTACATAAATTAAAAACACAGTCATCATGCTGTTCCAAATCCTTTATGAGATCTAAGAGGAGCGGAGAACTGAAGGATTAACTGCTGCACAATCGGAATCCAACAGGACTGCAACCTCATTTACTGATGGTATCTGTAATATTAAAAAAATATATATATAATACCATAGGTACCGTCTTATATATACCAATGTGTAAAAGAATTTAGTAGATACCTAATGATAATCATTAATAAAACTTTTCTATTGACTAACATAACTCTTGACACTGACTGACATAACTCACTGACATTATGAAAACAAATAATTGAAATTTTAGACTAAGCTTCCTTTAAATTCACCTCCTAAAGGGATAAAATAGGGATCCAAAGTTTGTATAGTGATGCCTACCTACATGTGGGTAAAGCGGCTGACAGAAACTAGTATAATAATATAATAATGAACAATCATTAAACTAACATTTCTTGGTAGGTATGCTTCAGGTAATCCGTCCATCACACCAGTGCCGGTGGACCTAATAATTGCCAGCATTTTGTTCTCTAACTCATTCAGAGGAATAAGCTTGTTAGGTCCTCCATTGCTTGTGGCTGCATTCCCTTGGTCTTACTCCAAATACTAGAAAGAAAAAGAAAACAATTTGTAACTGAAAATATACTTTTATTCAATGCCTACTATTAAAACCATCCAGATTAATTGTTACCTTATACCAAGCAAAACTATTTAGAATATTAATTATTTCCTATATTAAATTAAAATGCACACTATTTTTAGAGTGATAAATATTGGTAAATAGTCTAAGTAGAGGAACTTTATGTGATGTGGGGTAAAGATGGCAAATGCTTGAAAAATCTGTATTTTGAATGAAAGTTACAGTAAAATTGTGAAAAAATAAGCTGGTATTGAAATAGCTAAGTACTACCCCATACTCCTAATTATTATTTTAGCAGTAGTTAGATTTACCATTGGCCTGATACTCTGATGTCTGAGTTTTTGGTTTTTCGAGTGAATTTAGCTGGATTGCTAGAGATGAACGCTTCCCGGAAACCGAACGGAGTGTGGCTGTTCCGAAGGGCGTCCCAATGCTACATTGAGATTGGATTCCATAAACGTGTAACTAGCAATTCCATCTACCTTGCCGAAATCCTTCTTCGGTCAGGAATCTTGAAAATAAAAGTTAAATATTAAGTACCTAACTATTCAAATTTAGGTTAAGTCCATGAAATTACATATTTTAAAATTATTCTTATATATCTATGTATTTCGTGGTGTTACTTACTCTTATTTTAGGATTTTCTTTCACAAAACATGATATATCCGACATCCGTTCGATAATTTTAGTTATGTTTATTTACATAATGTCAAATGCAGTTTATAAGCCGAGTAAAATAAAATGTTCTCCAAAGCGCAGGATTGTAACGCGGATGATGCGCTATTCAATTTTGCTGTATAATAGTCGATAAAAACTAGTGCTGTGACGCCATGCGACAAATAGACACCGTTAATTTGTCAAAGCCACCGTAGATTCATAGTCACTTGATGTCATACGTAATACCAATGTAATGAAATGGCTAGTTGGTAACTGAGCTGAGTGGATATTGGAATGGCAACTGGCCACTGTCTATGGAAAGTTACATAATAGCCCTACTGGAAATCTTAAGTGGGTAGCGTGCATAGAGCTTCCCATTTTGTATTTCGTAATCATAGAGCCTGCCGGTGGCCCGTGTTGCTCTATGTTCGTAATATGCTTCAACATATTTATGAAAAGGTGGGAGCACAGTAGTTGTGAGATAATTCTGTGAAATGTTAATCATGATGTGAAAGGGGATTCCTCTTACTATTTTAATTTGGACCAAAAGTTATTCTATTTTAATCATATAATAATACTAATATAATAAAGAGGTAAAGTTTGTTTTTTTGTTTGTAGGACGTAATCTCTGGAACTACTGGTCCGATTGGAAAAAATTTAGCAACAATAGAAAGCTGCTTTACTCCTGAGTGACATAGGCTATTTTATGTACGCGGGCGAAGCCGCTGATAAAAGCTAGTTTAATAATATTTTACAAACACATTTACCTTACCTTTTTTTTATTGACCAACAACTATAATTCACATGTACCTGTAATTGGTCTATTTGAAACAAACTTCAGATTGCATCATTTTATTATACCGCATTACACACTACTATTGTAGAGCAAATGAGCATTCATATAAAAAGATAAGCATGTGCATTCTAAAGTTTTTATCTAACTATAATGTAACTAACTACAATGCTATTGAGACAATCAATACGGACCTAGCTCGAATTAGTGACTGGAGTGCTGAGTTCGGACTGAAGATTAATCCCACTAAGACTCAAGTGATTGTTGTCGGTAGTCCCCGTACGGTCTGTAAGATCGATTGGTCGACACTTCGTGTCATACTCCGCAGCAGAACCACTTTGACTACATTATATACAAATTACAGGATAAAATGTAGATAGAGTTGGATTACGTTAAGTCTGCGCGTGGCTGGGGGCGTGCTTAATGTTGCCAGTTTAATTAATCTACTTTCCCTCATATAATAAAAAAATACAAAGCACAAGAAATACATTTTGAAATCAAATTTTATTGCGATGGTCATTCTAAAAATTACCTGTCAAGTAAGCAACACGGGCTCTAACTTTCGAAAATGGTACCATAGGCCCGTTGTTATTTCGTTCTTCACAGGCACGTTTAACGTTCAAGACCATCTCTCTCCCAGCACTTTTAATAACTTTCGGCATAATTATGACGAATATATTCTTTTGAAACAATTAAAAACACAAGACGCGACACTTTCTCCAGACACCTGACATAAACGACCAATTTTGTCACAAAATTAAAACAAATTTTAGCCGCACGCAGCCTTTTTTCTGTAGTAGGTGTCCCAGCTTCTGCCAGCGGCTTCGCCAGCGTGAAAATCTGTTAACCACCATAGGGGTGGAGTTTCGTAAAATCTGCTCATAGCGAACGTCTACACCCTGTAAGAAACCTACCCGCCGAATTTTAAGTTTCTAGGTGTAATAGTTTCAGATATATAGTAATTAATCAGTGAGTGGTATTTCGGTTTTATATATTAGTAGCTTTTGCCCGCGGCGTCGCTTCCGGTATCAGAAAAATGTGATAAATGAAGAACCCCTTGACCGATTTTGTACAAACTTCTCATAAACCATCTACTAAATAGTCCGAACAAAGCTTAAGCATTTGGTTTGGATAGGTGGGCACGTTTTTGAGTTATAAAATTACAACGTATAGTTGCATTGATCTTTATATAATATATATTGATATAGATCCAAATCTATATAATTACTACTTTAATGAAAGTAAACAAATAGATTGAATTATAGGTTGTTTAATTAATTATTATAAAAAAGTCATGAGAACTTAGAAAATATGTACTTTATATAATATATAATAGCTCGTTATAATAATCACTTGTTAAGATTCAAATACATAGTAGCAGTCCATTTTCAACCAACTCTGCCAGGCACCACTCGGGTACGAATATTCAGGGAGATTTGTTGTTCTGGTCACCCGAAAAAAATATTTGACAAATGGTCCACTTTTGGAAAATCGTATTGTAGGCCCGATATTTTCTCATTCCTCTTAACAAGCACGTTTGAATTTCAAGATAATATCTTTACCAGCACTTTTAACCATTTTCAGTATAATGATGACGATTATTTACTTTGGAAACGATTAAAAACACGGAAGACAAAACATTCTCTTGACACCTGACATAAATGTCAAGATGACGGCAAATGATTAGTTTCCTTTTTTCGCCGCGCGCAGACTTATCTAAATTCAACTCTAATATCTATATTTTTGTAGCTTAATATCAAAATTTGTATATTGTTAGTTTCTTGGAAAATATCAATTCAAAGTGGTCATGCCACAGAGCATACTCTCCAGCAGGACCACTTAAAAAAACGCTTATTTCGCGCTGATTATGCACAGGCCATAGTATAAACAAATGTATATTTATTGTATATCAAGATAACATCTACAATTTTAGATAAATACTTGCCGATGTTTAGTAATACGTAAATGTTTTACCGGAAAGCGCCTGCTAGATATATATTTATTTACGACTAGCTTTTGTCATTGGCTGTTATTTGCTAGTAAATTCATAGCAGGCGCTTTCCGATAAAACATTTACGTATTACTAAACATCGGCAAGTATTTATCTAAAATTGTAGATGTTATCTTGATATACAATAAATATACATTTGTTTATATTATGGCCTGTGCATAATCAGCGTGAAATAAGCGTTTTTTTAAGTGGTCCTGCTGGAGAGTATGCTCTGTGGCATGACCACTTTGAATTGATATTTTCCAAGAAACTAACAATATACAAATTTTGATATTAAGCTACAAAAATATAGATATTATCTACATTTTATCCTGTAATTTGTATATAATGTAGTCAAAGTGGTTCTGCTGCGGAGTATGACACGACACTTCCCCAGGTTTCTTTTAACAATACTATTATTCCTATAAGTCACACTGTCAAGAACTTGGGGATTTATATCGATAACAGTCTGTCTTGGTCTAAACAACTGCAGGAGGTCAGTCGAAAGCTTTTTGCTTCGGTAGGCTCCCTGAGGCGCCTTCGTAATTTGCTTCCCATCAACACAAAGATTGCGATAGCACAATCTCTTCTTCTCCCTATCTTGGACTATGCTGATGCCAGCTATCTTGATCTCACCCAAATTCAATTGGATAAGCTTGAGCGACTTCAAAATCTCTGTATCAGGTTCATATTTGGCTTGCGCAAGTATGACCACGTTTCCGAATTTCGTACTCAGCTCAAATGGCTTCCTATTCGCCTTCGCCGGAATGCTCATATACTTTCTTTGCTTTATAATGTGCTCTTTAATCCTTCTACTCCTTTTTATCTTAAAGAACGTTTTCAGTTCCTTTGTGACACACATTCTAGGACCTTGAGATCATCGGAAAATCTGAAATTAAGTATTCGTATGCATTCCACTTCCTTTTTTGACAACTCGTTTACTATTCAAGCTGCTCGAATGTGGAATGCATTACCCATTGAAGTAAGGCGTGCTCAAACGCTACAGACTTTTAAAGCAATGGTGAAGGAGCATTACCTTTCACTATAATACATCTATAATCTCCTTTCTCAACCTTATTTATTTTTATTATTTTTTAAATATTTATTAGTATATTAATTGATATTGTATATGTGTATTTTTATTATTAGGTATATGTAATTAATATATTATATTTACGTTTTTTGTACACTGACCGCCCCAAATCTATCTCCTTTCATTTTAGTCCATCCTAAGGTTGTCTGTCAGAGATTGCCCTGTGCGATAAGACCGCCCATTGTACACTTAGTTTTTATATTTGTATATCCTGTCCTCATTTTGGTGTGCAATAAAGTTTAAAATAAATAAATAAATAATGGAATCTCAACTAAAGAGTTGTTACCACTAAAGCTGAATACACAAATCCAAGCTAAATATTCAATGAACCAAAAGTATGTTAGTATCAAGAAACCTTTATAAGAAATTCTATGAAACTTCACATCATCTAACCACATTGATGGGAGCTATAATGACTCCCAAAGATACAGACAATTCTGAAATTATTTCTATCGATTCATTCAGCTTGGATAAGTGTGCATTATCCTTAACAAGGACTACACTGTACATACTGGTACTGGTAGAATATCCATACTTACTTCCAATTTATCAGCAGTTTAGATCTTGAAGTCATTCCGAAAGTTCAAATACAGATGCTCGTTTCCACACCACCCTAGAGGTAGAGCACAAGGTGCGTTTTTTTTAAAGTGGTGTCCCCAGTAGGCCTAGTCCACTAGCAACTTAACTTTACCTGGTGTGGTGGCTTCGAACCCTCCACAAATAGTTGCTTATATCAGAGATGATACAAAATCGTGAAACTCTACGCTTGATCTAGTCCTAACATGTCCCTACCCTTAATACTAGTTGTTAGAAAGCGAAACTTGCGTTTCGCTCATTATGCATTGCAAAAGCCCAGTACTCAACATTCTATATTTGAAAAATAAATGAGTAGGTAAGTAGATGACTAACTTAGTACATGTAAAGCAATATTTCATTGCTTTCTGCCTTCGTTTCAAATGAAACGAAGTCTCTACTTAGACTGGACGATTGAAATGCATAGAATTTATAAATTGGGTGAACAAAGCTAAACTGCGTCGTGTCAGTTACACTTCGTTCTATTGGGACCTGAATTATACCTTACGCCCTTATCCTGGGCCTTTTGATTCGTCTAGTCCTCATCTCATCTTGATTGTAACCAGCTTGGCATCATGGATCTGCGTCGTCTTAGGTAACCACGCCTTTCCGCATTGCTTCATTTTTTTCTAGAAACTTCGATTTGCGTCCTTCCATTGTTTCTTGATAACCTTCGTAGACAATATTAAATTATTATAGTCTAATCGCAATTATAGTTTTAATAACACGTGAATCTGATATAAAGATTGCAAAATACTCACAAGTCTTGCTTTTTCTAAGATATTAATTAGATAGCTTCAACGACGAACGATCGAAGTTGCAGCCATTACGAAAATGAAAATGATTTGGATAAAAAATGGCGCGTGGATGACAAAGTGACAATGACGTGACAGTGTTCCACAAACGTTCCAAAGTTCAAATTCGAAATAATCGCCTAATCGGGTACCACTGTTAGTGCCGCACCAGTTGTATTTTTGGTATCGATAGCAACGTGAAAAATATGTAATGAACTATGGTTTTATATTTTATTGAGGAAATGGGCATTCAATTACATATTAAACGGTTTCGACCATGTAATTTCATAAGTAAGTAACGAGAAAGTAAGAAAAATCTAATAAAACTAATCCTGCTTTTAGAAAATGCAGCTTGAATATACCAAAGAAGATATCCAACAGTGAAAAATAATTACTTTTTTCCACTGATTTACTCTCTTCCTAATTATTTTATTTACTCAGCCACGGACTTTTTTAGCATCAACATAAAAATATAATAGGTAATTATTTTGTTATTTGGCATGAAAATATTTCAACTTATTCATTTATTTTGGGCATGCCATAATTATGGCGGTAAGTCTCGTCTTTGAGGATTGACTGCAAATACCTCACGGCATCCTCACCTTTCGCATGACGCAGATTCCCATCGAACACGGTCAGTTCGGGAAATTCCTGCACCGGATTTTTGCGTAAGTGACGCCCGTGTGCCACCACCGGAGGTCGTCCTCGTGGTCCGATGCGAGGAGGAGTGGCAGGCGGCTGCCTCCAGAAAGAGACCAAAGAAGAGATGGATGGATTGTCTGAGGAGTGTTATGAGAAAAAAGGGACTTAGTGACAGTGTGACGAGTGACTGGACAGAGTGAAAGAAAAATACGTGTCGCGCCGACTCCAAGTAATTTGGGATAAGGGAAGGCAGAAGACTGGTGGCAAATCCGAACATGTATGACCACTCATAGCCCCTTTTTTCACTTGAAGATGAATTTTCATATTGTTCTTATCTATTGTGGAATAACATCATGATGCCTAAATAGTTCAGAAAACTGGGAAAAAACTTGATTAAGCATATTATGGACTAGCTGTGCCCGCGACTTCGTCCGCGTGGAATACTTATTTTGGGCATCACATATATTTTTGCAAACAACCTCCTCAGCTTTATGAATTATAGCTGATACCCACGACTTTGCCCGTGTCAATTTTTGTTATTATTTTTTTTTCGACAATTTAGTTTTTAAAAGAGCATAATTATCTAAAAGTACTTCATAGAGCTACACCCCCCCTTGGGCAAGCCCTAATCTCGGCGGTAAGTCAAAGAGGGGTCTTTGAGGCGTGGTTGGATAGACATCACGGTGTCCTCACTTCCGCATGACGCAGGTTCTCACCGAACATGGCAAGTTCAGAAGATTCCTGCGCCGGATTTTTGCGGAAGAGACGCCCGGGTGTCGCCACTGTGTGGCCAGCCCGGAGCACACGGTGGAAGTGTGCCCCGCTTGAGAAGAGCATCACCGTGTCCTCATGGGGGTGATCGGTGGCGGTGACCTCTCGCGCCGGGCCTTGATTCAGGCCATAGTCCGCAGCAAAGAAGAATGGCAAGCGGTCGCCTCCTTCTGCGAAGCAGTACCTAATGCTTGTAAAGGAGGAGGCCGACCGCATAAGGCAAGGGCAATAGCGCCCTCGCCGTAGCCGTCGCCGCCGCGATCCCGCCGCGATCCCGCCGCGATCCCGCCGCGATCCCGCCGATATCCGGCCACCGTAGACGCTGACTTGCGGACGGTGAGCAATGAGTAGCTCGCCGTCCGGTTGTCAGGTAACAGTCCAGACCGAGACCAAGTCGTCGACGGCGTGCACTGCTCCCGCGCGCCTCAAGGTGTTATCAGCAAACTGTGGGGCCCTTCAGGGTCGAAGCCTCCTGCAGCCGAGGGTTGATGCGAAAGCGTTATACCGGGGCTCTGGGATTATTCCCAGAGAAACAACCTACCCCGTTCCAACATTTTGCCTTATGGCAATAAGGAACGGGGTAGGTTGTTTAGTCAGTAAGAGTCTGACACTATTTCCCGCTCCGCCCAAGAGCGGGATTCGTCATTGGATGATTTTTACCTACCAT
The DNA here is from genome assembly GCA_029852875.1 of Mythimna loreyi. NCBI lineage: Eukaryota > Metazoa > Arthropoda > Insecta > Lepidoptera > Noctuidae > Mythimna > Mythimna loreyi. The sequence goes on along the minus strand of CM056795.1, from coordinate 9,150,835 downwards.
AAAAAAAAACCCTCCGCGCCTCCCGCAAGCAACCCCTTTCCCCGCCCGCCGGCCAGGCAGGCGCAGCGTCATATTTTGCACATCATGCGGCGCGTGTGAATTTTATATCGGAGTTATTTTAAATTTGTAATATCTTCTAAGATGTTCATTGAAAATAAGTGATGTCAAAGACAATTTTGTTCACAATTACATACTCTTAATCAACAACACATTTGTTTGGATAAAGATTAATATTATTATGTTACAAATAATTGGTAATAATGCATTAATTTCGGCCAAATTTGATTCCCATAAAAACGGTTCTACTGAGTTAATCTTAAAAGATAGACATATACTGTCGCGGACATTTTTTTAGATCATTTTAAGTGGAATAATTCTTTCATACGTATTTTTTTGGTATCTTGAACCGTTTTCGCAGCGCACGCAACGGAAGCCCTCAAAGATGAATAATTTTCCCCGTTTTTTCCACATTTTCCGTTGTTTCTTCGCTTCTATTAGTCGCAGCGTGATGTTATATAGCCTAAAGTCTTCCTCGATAAATGATCTATTCAACACAAAAAGAATTTAATTTTTTTAAATCGAACCAGTAGTTCCTGAGATTAGCGCGTTCAAACAAACAAACAAACAAACAAACAAACTCTTCAGCTTTATAATATTAGTATAGATTCATTGACACGATAATCATAATCACGAATCAAAAAGAAAGTCCATTTTGCTTTCTTTGACACAAGAATAACTGTTCAATTATACCACAATACACCTCCCAATGAATAATATGGCTGATGATGATGATGATGACACCTCCCAATGAAATAAATCCTACCTTATCTGATGAGGTTAATAAAAATAATATAATAAAAAAGTGTAGTAAATTAGTAATAGTTATCTTCTATATTTTCTGTATTCACTCTTTCGACTTAGAGCATTTAACCAATCTTTTGATGATCTATCGCAGATTTTCCTTGAAGCTTCCAAAAGCTACCTATTATGATTCGACTAACGGCAAGGATGGAACGGATGTCACTATTATGAAATAATTTATAATTTAAAATAACAAAATCAACAGAATAGTATGAAAATAGACTTATTATAAATGCATAATGGACTAATAATAGAATTAAAGAAAATCTTATAATTTAACTTTGCTCATTATTCTCATTTTACATTTTCACCTTAGTTTTATTTTACTATTTGGGTAGTAACTTAAAAAGTTCTTTATTTTATATTACTATTTGATAGTGCCAACTTTTTTTTATTTTTTATTTGTGTTATATTTTTCGACATGCATTGTGCAGTGTAATTTTTTTGTAATTGAAAAAAAATCTTGTTAATGTGAGGAATATGATATATAATAGGATTACTTTTCCGGCATTTCTTGACATGTAGCAAAATTTGGGAAAAGAGTTCGCATATTTATGGAGCCCTGTTGGCTCCATAAATATGCGAAGATTGAGGAGATTTTTGGTATATGCATTTACTTACTATCAAAGTCAAAGTCAAGTCAAAATCATTTTATTCCAAATAAACCATTTACAGGCACTTTTGAAACGTCAAGTCTGTCTGTCCTAAGAAAAAAAATGATGCCAATTGCAAATTCCAAAGCATACATCACTATGGAGAAGAATGTGCAAGAAACTCCATGGACACTCTTTTCAATTATGGTAATTATTACAAATATCTCGGTTACAAGTTTCTTGTTGATACTAGTATGTGAAAACAATGTAAATAATAAACACAATCAAAGTTGTATCTAATTAATCGCTTATTGACCGATTGTCATACCAGAACAGTAATGTTTTTCACAGTTTATACCTATATGTATTTCTCTCTTATTTAGGTACTCCATAAAATTATTATGCTTTCAAAAAAATAGATAGCGGGAGCTATTTATAATTCTTAGGTATCTTATTGTAAAATACTGAAGCTATTCAGTAGATACTTTTACGCATAGGTGCTATCTTGGCTGACTATTGTTACAAAAGATTAAACTGTTAAGAAATTTAAGTACAATAGGTGTGCGTTCGCACGGGGCTCTAAAGATGACCAACAATCACAAATTTTATCGTAATTTCGAAATGAACCGCTCATCACTAGCCAGCCAAGATAGTAACTTGACAGCACTAGTCAGGGTTGCATCTTGAAAAAAGAAACAGTTTTGTAACTGGCCGATAAAAAAAAATGTTTTCCCTATGTAGTAACGAATATATATTTTTTTTTGTGATAATATCATATAATGACCACTAAAAGATATAGTACAATTAATTGTTTTTATTTGCAATAGTTTAGGTTTTGTGAGTGGCGACCTCTATGGTTTCTATTTCAAATGTCTTAGCCTACATCATAGACTCATAGTAGAAGTAGTACAACATTTGCCTCAAAGATGGCATTGTTTTCAACGAAAAGCTAGTTGGTTATCCATTACAGAGATGTCGCTAGCGTGCAGAGCTGATTTGTTGATTTATGCCCTCTTGCTCAACCCAAGAGTGCGAGAAGTCGTTGGAGGATTATTTGGAAAGAAGAAGAGTAGGTATACGAAATAAAAAAACTAACTAAGATTGCTTCAGAAATGCCTACGAAAATTTAACTAAAACTACCTATTTTTATATAAAAACGTTTGTAACGCATTTTTTGTCCAAGCGGAAGGCACATTTATAAAATTCTCAGTGACAATATATTATGAAGCCGTACTAATTTCATATAAGATCATAAAATGAAATTTTGATGCGTCAAGCGTCCACCATTTCTCATTTGAATCCCTGATATTAAAGTGAAGATATCAAATTCCGGTTGTGGCTCGAAAAGTCTGTTGTTAGGGGTGCCACCTGATGTTAAAAAAAAAATAAGTTGAAAATGAAGTAAGTAGAAAATACTAAGCCCAAACTTCCTACAAAAAAGATTTGAGCAAAACCTGATATTAGATATGTATTGTGTGATCGAAACTGCTCGATCTAACGGTGGAGTTCTCGAGTAAGTAATTTCTTTTTTGCCCAAAACATGTTCCACAGTTAACGTTGTAGAGCTAACAAAAACAATTTTAAAAGTAAGGGTATAATTATAAACAAAGAAATCATGGAATTTATTTGCAAATTTAAAACAATTTTTTACATAATTATTTAAAAAAGCACTATTCTTATAAATTTTTGTAAATACATAAATTAAAAAAAAAAACTGTCAAGAACTAAAGTAAGGAGTCAACAAAATTCCGCATCTCTGTCAACTGGTAAAATTGCCAAAAAGGCTGGCAGCATTGCCACGCTGTATGGCAATGCTTATTCTCTGCCCAAAGTAAAAGCCAGCCCTTGGGTCACGCGAAGTGTTAACAAGTCGATTGGAAAGCTCATTAAACAATTTGTGAGCACTCGGATCCCACAATCCGAGAGTAAGATATACATATACATATAAATCATTACATAGTATAAAACAAAGTTGCTTACCGCTATCCCTATGTATGCTTAAATCTTTAACAGTAGGTACGCAACGGATTTTGTTGCGTTTTTTTTTTTTTAAATAGATAGAGTTATTCAAGAGGAAGGTTTATAAGTATAATACATGTGTAATATATTATTTTTGCACCCGTGCGCAGCTGGGGCGGTTTGCTTGTTACAAATAAAAATAAATGTACTATTTATACTATTATTCCCTTACTTATATTATTAGGCCTGTTTTCCAGCAGTGAAAACATTTAAAAAGACTGATGATATAAGATGATTGAGATAAGGACCAATGATATTGGTCCTTAATTCTAAATTTAGGCTGTAACTTTTAGTGGTCTACGTGGTTACGCTACGCAGTTGCTACGCGTCTACGAGCTACGATCTGATGCTACGGTGTGATGCTACGATCTTATGCTACTATATTTATAGATATACCAGAAAACTTCTAATTGCATAAAATAACAATTTTTTTTTTGCGTCCTTTTTATTTTTAGGTTGCTTTTTGTTTTAATTGGTGTGACATATGCTTATGTGGACAGTAGAAAAAAATATTAAAAAAGTACTTTAATTACATAAAGTAAGTAAATAAGCGCAACAAACAATATTAGGTACTTCTATTTTCTCTCTTCTTCAAGTACAAATAGACGACATTCATAGTTAGCACTTAACAAAGAAACTTAATCCTCGAGGCAGCCCTGAGGGTGAGAAAGAGACAGCACATTAAAAGGCATCGCTTAGCCGGCAAGAATTGCAGCCACTGCATATTAGATGTACCTCCTGTATCTGCATCATGCCACTGAGTAGAATAAAATGGAGTGCTAAATTGACACCTTTTTTTTGGTAGAAAAATCATCTAATGACATGTCTCACCCTTGGCACAGATTACTAAATAGTTACTACGTAACAGATACTTCACTCCATACAAAATTCTCAATACCTACTGCTATAATAGCCTACTTCGTCGCGTCAGCAACCACTGCATGCCAAAATGTGCCTTAATACTTAAGCGTACAGTTGTGATTGCATCGCACCGCGTGATCAATCGCAGCTCACCGAGAAATCGCAGGGCTGTTTCTTCGATAAAATTAAATTAACATAACTTTTTCTATGTGATTGAAAAATGTAAATATGTTCTGACTTATATGTGGAAATTTAAAATTGTATCGTTTATAAAATATTTTTTTATAAATTGGTGCTGACGGTGCTCACTGTGTAATACGTCTAAATAAAACCATTGTCAACCTTGTTTTTCTTTGTTTGTTTCCTAAGTACCTACATGTGTTTCTTGTTTATGTTGACTGTATTTATATAGGTAGGTGCTTAGTTTTAAAGTTTAATTCTGCCCTACAAAGCGCAAAAGCGGTATCTCAAAAAAATCTTAAATATTGTTTTTGTGCCATCAAAACTGAGACAGGGAAAACTTTCTTAATGATATTTTTTTATTACAAGTTTGCACTAAAAGCCTTAATTACTTAAAATAAAAGCTATCTAATGTGATAGCTATAAAAATAATTATTCATGATTTAATTAATTAATAATTAATTTAACAAAATAATAAAGTTGATTTTTATACCATTGTACAAAAATCAACTTTACTTTTTTTGTGAGATATCGCTTTTTGGCTTAGAAGGGCAGAATTGTGCTTTCGTGTATACATTGTATTGTAACAAATAAATGGTTTATCTATCTATAAAACATAATTATAGACGTCAGTGGGTAGCTAAAATAAAAAATCTATAAAAGTTAAAAATGTTAGGTGTTTATCACTTCTTTTACTTGATTTGCGGTACGAGTACGAACGAAAGGAACTATTAAAATTGAACAACGTGCGTGCTTTTCGCTTGCGACAACCGCACTGAATTTAGGGCGCCGGCGGCTCGAGACCGCTCGGCCGGGCGGTAGGTAATTATAGCGCGCAAGTACGTGGAGTGACGGAGGCCTGCCCTTGGGCGGAGCGAGATTAGTGTCAGAGTTTTATTGACTAAAAACCCACCTGTTTCTTCTTTGCCTTCGTTCCAGTGCCCCAGGGTAAACTTTCATATTACCTATGGCTCCAGTAGGCTTCGACCGTGCTAGACCACTACGGTTTGCTGATATCTTATTGAGGCGCGCGTAGAACGATACGCGCATTCAACGATTGGGTGCGATTGGGTTCGATCCGGACGGTTACTTGATAGTTGGATGGCGAGCTCCAAATGGAACCTACGAGATCTGTAAAAAATATTAACCTTTCGACTGCCGACGTATACACGAAACATACACAAAGACAATAGGTGTCCGGTGGCCATTTGTGGCTTAATGAATTAATGGGAATTCTGAAAATTCGAATCCATTACCATTAACTTCACCTTCACTCTTCATCAAACGTATGTTTTAATCAAAGTCTGACATTTTCTCTTAATACATCCTGAAATATCAAATAAAAATGAATTAGGTTATTCCTCCATGCTTAATCATTCCATTACTTATCTACTCCGTGTTACTTCCTAGTTTCAGTGGAGGGGATTATTGTCTGCGATCACAGTGAACATTTATATTGAGTAAGTAACTGACGTCAGTCCACTGACGAGTCAGTGCTGACCTGGCACTGCTATAGTGTAAATTGATTTCAAGTCAGTACAGTACTGTCACGTCAGTACTGACTTCAATATTCGCGCTGCAATATTTTCGGCGTCAGTCCACTCCCCCGCCACCCGCGCCAGCGCCACTGACAACGTGTAAATTGCCCCAAGTCAGTTGCTGCCGCTCTATTGTACGGTGACCACGATTCGTCGTACCGGATCACAAAATGACACGAAAATTGAGCGACACGGAAAACTTAAAACTTGTACAACTATACCGTGATAATTAATGCCTATGGGATTTCAAATCACAAAATTATAGAAATAAAGAAATGCGTGCAACAGCATTGCAGAATATTGCACAAAATTCTTTGATTCTTTGCTGTTTTTGAGAAATCATTTTTCCGCACTGACTTTACAAACGTGTGTACACCAAAAGAAATATCTTCGACTACTGACTGCTTGTAAATAGTACGCGTCAGTTTTCGGCGCCAGCACTGACGACAGCTACTGACTCAATGTAAATCTGCCTTTATACGATTTACATTCAGTTATCTATCTCCTTTAGCGGGATACCGGGCGGAGTACCTCGCTTGCTATTTATTGCAGTTTGGCATTTGATGCTGTAAGTACTAGTGAATATTGAGAGGGCTTTGTTGGAGTGATTGTGGTCTCTGCTATCATGGACAGTACTTATCGCTTTAACGAATTGTCGATGGTAAAGATACCTATAATGATATTTAAGAATTTGTAGCTTTTGTAGTATTATCCATACTAATTTTATAAATGCTAAAGTAACTCTGTCGGTCTGTCTGTTACGCTTTCCCGCTTAAATGTCTCAAACGATTTTGATGAAATTTGGCACAGACAATCTTTAGACCCTGAGAAAGGACATAGGCTACCTTTTATTGCAAAAAAAAGGGATGAAGAGGAAAAAAATGACGCAGACGAAGTCGCGGTTACCAGCTAGTGATAGATATATAGATAGAATAAACTTTATTGTACACCAAAAAGTAACAGCCTCTAGTCAAGTTAATACCTAATCTATAATCGTTAGAGCTAGCAAAAAACTAATCAAATGTATAGGAATGACATCATTTCAACAAAATTAGTAGCTAAATTCACATAATTCAAAATGACAGAAAGAAATGTAATCGTTTCTACAAAGATCATCGCTAATTCCTGCAGTTTTATATTATAATGAATACTTACGTTTCTATTGTAGATAAGATACTCGTTACGAAACTGAATTTATACAAAACTTGAATCTATGGATCTATCAGATGGGATATCATTAATTAACTGCTTCTAATGTGTGCCCTAGAGCAGTGGTGGCCGAGTGGTAACGGCCCTGACTTACGTGTTGTAGGTCGCGGGTTCAAACCCAGTCAGGCGCATTACTTTGTGTAATTTATTTCATCACCACTGCTCTCAAAACGGTGAAGGAAATCATCGTGAGGAAACCGGTCTTCGAATTTTTGGTTGACATCCACCAACCCGCACTGGGCCCGCGTGGAGGATTACGGCCCATTCCCCTCTCTTAGAGAGGAGGCCTGTGTCCCTGCAGTGGGAACATTAAAAAGGCTGATGATGAATGTGTGCCCTGACTAGAGAGGAGGCCTGAGTCCCGGCAGTATGAACATTATAAGGGTAAAGTTAAGCTATGCTACTTGTGGGGAGCAAAAGGGTGTGTCAGACGTTTACTGTCTTCAGTTGCCTTTTGAAAGAAAGAAAGAAAGGAAAACAGTTTATTCACGAGTAATGACGCAAACTTGAAGCTAGTTTACAAATATAACTAATTACAAATGGAAGATATGCACCACATCCGTGCAAAACGTATAGACCTTGTCCAGAAGAAAGCGAATTTGTCGCGAAACGTTTCGCGCGAATTCATTCGCGCGCTATTGAGATACTAGGCACGAATACATCGCGTCCACAAGCATCGCGCGAATTCAAAATACGCGCGTAAATCGCGTGCATAACGCCAGACCCTCGACTCGCGCGTATTGCGCGCAAGTCGAGATACTAGGGACCCCTTGTTGCGTCCAGTTAAACGCGCAAACTCCGGCCGAGGGGACGTATCGGGAACAATGGAGCGCCAAAATTTTGCCTAAATGCTCGCGCGTTGGCACGCTCTTTCTGGACGCAACGATCGCGCGTGATTCGCACGAGAGAATCGCGACGAATTCGCCCTTTCTGGACAAGCCTTAACGCGACCCCGTCGCACTGTCTCAGGACACCAACTTTATAGCACACAGTTTGTCTGGCATGCGGCAGACATGTCTTTCCCAATCCCATTTGAGTTGGACAGCTTTTTGAGTCATATGAACAACTAGCCTTTTGCTAGCGGCTTAGCCCGCGTGAAAGTAGGGTTCTCCATACAAACTTTAGACCCCATCACATCCCTTTAGAAATTGAATTTTGAAAAATCCTTTCTTAGTGTTCGCCAACGTCATAAAAAGAAGCCTTGTGCAAAATTTCGCGCTACTAGGTCCAGTAGTTTTGCCTATGCGTTGATATGTCAGTCAGTAAGTTTCTCCTTTTATATATATATTTTGGTGTTGGAGTGCAATGTAATGTATTAAGAATTTCATACATAATGATTTATTATTTGAAAGATTTGCATTACCTACCCATGCGAGTCTGGGGCGCGAGGTGGTTCGCTTGTCACACGAATATTATAAAGTTTAAAGTTTGTGAGTGTGTGTGAAAGTTTGTAAGTTATTCACGCGCAAACTATAAAACGGATTTCGATGAATTTTGGCACACGGGTATCCCAGCCAGCCTAGCCATGTTACGAACCTTTCGTGTCGACTCTTTGTCAACTATCTATATCTAAACGCCTCAACACAGTTATCATTAAATATTATAAAAGTACAGGATGTAGCAATGATCATTGTAAAAACGATTACATTTCATTCTGTAGGTAATTTTGAACAATGTGAACTTAGCTACAAATTTTGTTGAGTTTATATCATTTTCATACATTTAATTAGTTTTCCACTAGCGATAACAACTGTAGATTATCAACTTGGCTAGAGGAGCAGGAGTATATCCCCTTAGGACAATCTTTACTTATAAAATGCTTTGTCCTGAATGACTGTCGGATCAAAGCACAGCCTAAATAGCTGGTAGTAAGGACTTGAAACTTGGAGGATACGTTCTCTGTTTATCGTAGACAGCCGATAAGAAAGAATTGTTCGAAATTCTACCCCTAAGCAAGAGGTAAATAAGGAGGCAAAGTTTGTATGGGATAAAATGGTCCAATTGTACCTACTTGCAATTTTGCATGAACAGTCTTTAACAGAATTGATGAAAGTTGAATTACGTATTTTATTGAAATTCTTCATTCCCTAAGAGGATAAAAACATGATAAAAACGATGGTTGAGGGCTCGGCTGGCGCAGTGGTTAAGCGATTGACTGCTGCGCTGAGAGCTGCGGGTTCGATTCCCGCACGGAACAAATATTTGCATTGCCTACAGATAGGTCTGGATACACATGTTGGATATTACATGTTTATGAACATACCCACGACACAGGAGTAAAGTAATCGCAAGTAATCCTAGTGTGGAGCAACGTATTTTTTTTGGCTTGGCTTTTATAGTGTGTATGGCGAGCCATAACTTTACACGGGTCGAACCCGCTGGCAGGAGTTAATATTACATAATGCAAGGATAACAAAGTAACGAAGACAGATTTCTGCCAAGAAAACTTGAGATATAATGAACATTGAACGTCAAACAAAAGATATATTAACAAAAGCGTGAACAAAAGTTGCATGTAATCCTTGCTCCGATATGAAACTGAACTTTGTTCATTAAGGAACTGTTACAAACCAAATAATAGATATTGGAACTGCGATATCAGTCTGTCTTGGGAACGTGATCGTACTGCTGTATCGGAAGGAACACGGTGATACTTACCGATTGGAAAATGAGCAGAATGCGTGTCTTTAGATAACTTCTTCCTCTCTCCTAATTTTTGCTCTGCCCGACAGGGTCCATATTGATTTATTTATTATTTATTTATTTATTCTTCATGCAACACAAGGTACAATAGATTGTGTTTAAAGTTGTCACAGATTAAGTCCGCCAATCTGTGACAACTTTAAACACAATCTATGTACACATGTGGATTGCAATAAAATATTGAGTACTAACTTTTGTCAGCGGCTTCGCCCGCGTACTTGAAATATATAGCCCATGTCACTCAGGAGTAAAGCAGCTTTCTATTGTTGCTAATTTTTTTCTAATAGGACCAGTAGTTCCAGAGATTACGTCCTACAAACAAAAACACAAACTTTACCTCTTTATTATATTAGTGTACATGTAGATTGAGTAACCTTTGAAGATTTTCACATAAGTGCGAGCTTAAGCGGTTAAAAAATAAAAGTCATTAGCAGTTCTTATTGCTATTGGCATTTTTTAAAACTATTTATTTTTGTACGAGTGCACAAGTTTGCAGAGCCTGACTTCAGGATAGAAGGACGAATGAATGGGAAGCCAGTCATCTTCTATTGTAAAGCAGTAATGCCAGCGACGGAGATGACGGGTAGCGTGAGGAGGAGGCAATCTTTATGATCTGGCACCCGCAGGAGACTCCCTGGGCGTTAAGAGTCGCAGAACGATTGCCAGCTGTTGGGCGCTGAGTAATAAGTAGGTCACCGTCCGATATCCTTATCGACGCACTGTCGACAGTGCGTCGTGTTCCTCAAAGTGGTGCCTCAAAGAGATGTCAGCATAATTGACGGAGCCCGTTAAGGTCTGTTGCCTGCTAGGGCTTTGGGATAGTTCGAAAGAGTTACCGCAGACCTGGGACACTGGTGGGTTTTAGTCGGTAAATCTCTGATACAACCTCGCTCCACAGAGCGGGCGAAAAAAAATCACTAAGAGGTTCTGTCCTATTGTGTGCACTAAGTATTAAATTGATTTAGATAATGAAACCCTTTCTAAAAGCAAAGCAATCTGTTTATCCCTTTTTAAGATTATACTTTAAGGTGGATGTTGCTGGTTGGTCATTGCCATTTTCCCGCGAGATAGCGCTGAAGTCAACATTTTCAGTTTTATTTTGTTTTGAGTGTAATTGGAACAATATTGTTACGAACGTGAGTAATCAAATGCCGGTTTACTAATAGAGAGATTTATTTTTCACAAACAAAACACCAATTTAGTCCAATCGCCAATAAACCACTTCGTAATGCACTCTAGAGATCCGTAGAAATATCGCTTAGGTCGTCGTATGGATGAAAACGTTCTTCACTTGACTTGGATGTTCGCACTCGATCGCAGTCGAAATCAAACTGACTCCCGTCCGGCCAGCGAACACGTATTTATACTCAGAGCCAAGAAAATTCTAGATACCGAAGGTTCGAGGCCACACCAGAACAAAAGAAACCGTTTCCGCGAAGCAATAAATCATTTTTATTACTGGTAGGTAGGTAGGTACCTACCCATACGAACTTCGACTCTATAGTAAAAGACAGAAGGTACAAATTCCTTTACCAGGTTACTTAAGTACCTACAAAAGTTCTCAGAATTATTGAGTACCTACTTATACTTGTCGGATTTTTCTAGAATTTGCTAGGCCCTGGTACGTACTTCTATTTTGGAGGTTTCGATTAGCAATGCGTTTTAATTATTCGGTGATACTCTTGACTTTGTCGAAGAAACGGCGTGTTCTATTTCCACGGCGTAACAGTGCCCCCCTCTTAGTCATGCTCGTCCCGAGCATCATTAGATCCATGATACGGCGCCAGTCTATCCAAGTGGACTACCTTAGGCTTCCCTCTTAGTCCTTTCTTGATGCGGTAGGTTACGTCGTTAATCCTTTTCATCACGGTGTAAGGTCCCTCCCATCGAGCTTGAAGTTTCGGCGACTTCCCTTTTCGTCGGAGCGGGTTGTGGAGCCAGACTAGTGCACCTTCTTCAAATCCCTTGGTATTGGCATTACGGTCGTACCTAGTTTTCATTTTGGAGCTGGTGTTCATGCTATTCTCACGTACTCGTTTATGCACTTCGTCCAATTGATCTTGAAGGTCACTGACGTAGTCCGTAACTGGCTTGGTCTTGTCAGGTGGCACGCCAGTTATAGCATCGACTGGAAGTCTCATCTCTCTGCCGAAATTCACTCTTGCTGGAGTATGTCCGGTGCTATCATGCACTGCTGATCGATAAGACATCAGAAATAGGGGAATATACCGGTCCCAGTCCTTCTGATGATCATCGACAACCTTAGCCAGGTGATTCTCCAAGGTTTGGTTAAATCTTTCCACCATTCCGTCCGACTGTGGATGCGCAGGTGTTGTGCGTGTTTTGTAAATCCCCAGAAGGGTACACATTTCCTGGAACAGCGCAGATTCGAAGTTTCGGCCTTGATCGGAATGGATCTCCAAAGGTACGCCATACCGACACACTACTTCTTCAACCACCTTCTTTGCCACTGTCGTCGCTTCCTGGTTGGGTATGGCGAAAACTTCGGGCCACTTTGTGAAATAGTCCTGGATCACCACTATGTATTTGTTTCCGTCATTTGTAATTGGAAATGGTCCAGCGACGTCGATGGCAATTCGTTCCCAAGGGGCTCCCACGTTGTACAGCTGAAGCTTGCCCCTGCTTCTAGTCTGTGGTCCTTTCACAGATGCACACGCTGTACATTTCCGGCACCATTGCTCTATGTCATCTCTACAATTGAGCCAGTAATACCGCTGTCTCACTTTCAGTAGAGTTTTCTTAATCCCCAGGTGTCCACCAGAAGCACCATCGTGTATTTCCTGTAGCAGGGGGACCACTTCACTTCGTGGTACTATCACTTGTGTGGTTACCTCCTTGCCATCGTTCGATTCCCATTTCCTACAGAGCACATCATCTTCTAGGACTAAACTGTCCCACTGCGCCCAATAGCTCTTTGTGACGGGACTAAGTGACGATACTTCACTCCATTGGGGCCTAGCTCCACTCCGCATCCAGTCCAGTATTGGTCGAATATCGTCATCTTCTTCCTGGGATTTCTTGAAGTTGCCTTCAGTCCTAATTACGTTCACGTGTTCTCGTGCTTCGTTTTGCTGGCAGTGTTTGCAGTCCTCATCACACGGACGTCGTGACAGGGCATCAGCATTGTTATGCCCTTTTCCACTCCGATGTTCCGTCACAAAGTTGAACTCCTGTAGCTGCTCGAGCCATCTTGCAACTTGACCCTCCGGGTTTTTAAATTGTAGCAGCCATTTCAATGCAGCGTGGTCCGTCCTCAACGTGAACTGCCTTCCTATGAGGTACTTATGGAAGTGCTGCAAGGTTTTTACCACAGCCAGCAGTTCTCGTCGAGTAACGCAGTAGTTCCTCTCGGGCTTTGAAAGTGCCTTACTGAAGTAAGCGATCACGATCTGTCTGTCACCTTGCACTTGTGACAATACGCCACCAATTCCCGTATTGCTGGCATCAGTGTCAACGACAAACCTTCCGTCTCTGCTCGGATACCCCAGTATAGGTGCTTCACATAGCCGCTGCTTCAGCTCGTTGAATGCTGACTCACAATTCTTGTCCCAGATAAAGTCTCGTTTTTCCTCAGTCAGTTGATGCAAAGGTTTTGCAATGTCCGAAAAACTCATAACAAACCTTCTGTAGTATGTGCATAGCCCTAGAAATGCACGTACTTCTGTTTTATTCTTCGGAACTGGCCACTGTTGCACAGCCTTTATCTTCTCGGGGTCGGTTCTCACTCCATCGGCGGAAATCACATGTCCTAGGTAGCTGACCTCCTTCTTGAACAGGGCACACTTCTTTGGGCTTAGTTTTAGGTTAGCCCCTCGTATTCTGGTGAACACTTTTTCCATGTTCCTTAGGTTTTCCTTGAAAGTGCGGCCCATTATAATGACGTCATCCAAATATACTAGACAGACGTCACCAAGAAGACCAACCATGACTCGTTCCATGAGGCGTTCAAAGGTTGCTGGAGCATTGCACAACCCAAAAGGCATGACGTTAAATTGCCACAGGCCATTGCCAATGCCCGTACTGAACGCTGTCTTTTCTTTATCCTTCTCGCTGATTTCCACTTGCCAGTAGCCACTTTTCAAATCAATGGTTGAAAACCACCTCATACCACTGAGCATATCCAGCGTATCGTCGATCCTCGGCAAGGGATAACTGTCCTTCTTCGTGACGTTATTCAGCATTCTGTAGTCTACACAGAATCTTGTACTGCCATCCTTCTTCTTCACCAGAACTACAGGAGAAGACCATGGGCTCGTAGAAGGCTCAATTATTCCGCTATCAGCCATATCCTTCACCATTTCTGCCACTTCAGTTTCTTTAGCCCAGGGTATGCGGCGCGGTCTCTGTTTGATCGGTCTAGCATCACCTGTGTCTATCTCATGCTTGACGAGGCCTGTTCTTCCGCAGTCCTTTCCCGTTGCAAAAATATCCCGAAACCGTAGCAGAAATTCCCTGGCTTGCTGTAGTTCTGAGGTCGACAAATTGTTCTTAGAATTTTCTAGAAGTTGCTGGATGTGATCAGGTTCCCCTTTTGTCGAGTCCTGCTTCACTGGAGATGTGTTGATTTGGCGGAGATACTTCACTTCTTCACATCTCCCAACAACACTGTTTTTCTTCAAGTGGACCTCCTTTTTCCCAAGATTTACAATTCGCACTTTAGATTTCCCTTTCGTCATTACCAATGTCCTCGCAGTGATGAGTTCCGGATGCCGGCCAGTATCCTCAACTATTACGCATCTTTGTTGCCTGATTTTCTTAGGAAATTTTACTTCAACTAAAGTTTCTGTTCTCGGAGCCAATGTAGTATCTTTCACACAATAGAGGTTACATGTGTTGACTCCTCGCAGGAACACTTCTTGGTCTGGGAACTTCATTACTCCCCTATCAATATCTAAAACACATCGGTACTTCTGCAAGAAGTCCAGACCCAGAATGCAATCATCGGTAATATTTGCAATTAAAACAGAATGGGTGTATACTTGATCACCGATTTTAAACTCTATATCTGTATCACCGAGAACGGAAACTGGCTGGCCGGTTGCTGTCTGAAGTCGGCAGGATGGAGACTTTCTTTGCCACAAGATCGTGCGTTTCAGCAACTCAGGTCTTATAATAGTCCGTGACGCCCCGGTGTCAACGGTGAAATTGCAAGCACGTTCATTCAGTGTTCCTTCGATGGTTAGACTATTTCCGTTATGGACTTGATTGATGGTGATGACTGAGGCCTTTAATTGACCAGCCGGCACGCACCCCGCAGCCCTAGCGACGTTAAGTTTTATCGTCTTCTCGTTAACTTGGGTTGCGGAGTCCACACTTGCCCTCTTCCTCTTGGGACAATCGGTACGAATGTGCCCTTTTTCTCTGCACCCGTAACACGTCGGAATATAGCGGGACGTTGCCGAAGAAGAAACCACCCCTTCTCGGTGACGCGGCTGCACCGAAGGCGAGACCACCACTTCTCGAACCCTGTGCGTGCGTGAATCCTGTCGTACGGCTTCCACTTCCAAAGCGTGAGCCATCGCACTCTTCAGAGTTTGGTGGTGTCCAAGTCGCACCGTAGCTCTTACTTCAGTATCCCGTAGACCGTCGATGAATGCCTGCACCAGATATACTTCCACGGTCTCCGGTGTCATCGACACGTATGCGCGCCGCACCAGCCGTTCAACCTCGACACCCCACTGTTGGAGGCTCTCGTTGGGCTTTTGTGTTCTCTCGCGAAGCTGCGCGCGGAATACGTGCTCGAGGTGCTTGTCACCGTAGCGGGTGTCTAACCCTTCCATTAGACGCTCCAAGGTCCTACCGTCCGAAGGAAGGTTCTCTAGGACCAGTAGGGCGTCCCCACGTAGAGCTAAGGTTAACGCCGCGAAAGACTGCTCATCATCCCAGCGGTTTGTCTTCACCAACGTTTCGAATTGGTATTTGAAGGCAGTCCATGACGACGTGCCGTCAAAACGTGGCACATCAAACTTTGCGGTCGAAGTACAGTGGGTGTGCGCTGATGAGCCAATGGCAATGGGTTCGCGTGCTTCCAGCTTGATAATTTTTCTATTGATGTCCAGCAGGCGATCTTCATGGCCATCTATTCGGGTTTCCAAAGTATCAGTTCGGGCGGAAACCTCCTTGACCTCTAAGGTGAGATTCTTGACTTTCTCGCCCAGCGTGACGAGGCCGTGATCGATTTTCTCGAGGATCAGGTTTTGCTTAGCCTCTTGATCGCGGCGAGCGGCTTCCTGTTCGCGGCGAGCTTCTTCCTGGTTAGCCGCGATTAGGTCCTGGAGCTGGCGCTGATTAGCTTCCTGTTCGCGGCGAGCGGCTTCCTGTTCGCGGCGAGCTTCTTCCTGGTTAGCCGCGATAAGGTCCTGGAGCTGGCGCTGGTTCGCTTCCTGTTCCCGGCGAGCGGCTTCCTGTTCGCGGCGGGCGGTTTCTTGTTCGCGGCGAACGGCTTCGATACTAGCTTGCATGGCAGCCAACACGGCAGCGAGGCTCATTTCTGAAGTTGGTCCTGTTGGCATCTCAGCAGCTGCCGTTGCTCCCATACTAGCCTGATTTTCCTCCTCTAGACGGTGACGCACAGCATCCATTTCCGTTTGTCTTCTTGTTGGTGGTCGCTGTTCGTCGTCTCTCTGCAGTAATGGCATCCCACTTCTGACACCAGTTGTTACGAACGTGAGTAATCAAATGCCGGTTTACTAATAGAGAGATTTATTTTTCACAAACAAAACACCAATTTAGTCCAATCGCCAATAAACCACTTCGTAATGCACTCTAGAGATCCGTAGAAATATCGCTTAGGTCGTCGTATGGATGAAAACGTTCTTCACTTGACTTGGATGTTCGCACTCGATCGCAGTCGAAATCAAACTGACTCCCGTCCGGCCAGCGAACACGTATTTATACTCAGAGCCAAGAAAATTCTAGATACCGAAGGTTCGAGGCCACACCAGAACAAAAGAAACCGTTTCCGCGAAGCAATAAATCATTTTTATTACTGGTAGGTAGGTAGGTACCTACCCATACGAACTTCGACTCTATAGTAAAAGACAGAAGGTACAAATTCCTTTACCAGGTTACTTAAGTACCTACAAAAGTTCTCAGAATTATTGAGTACCTACTTATACTTGTCGGATTTTTCTAGAATTTGCTAGGCCCTGGTACGTACTTCTATTTTGGAGGTTTCGATTAGCAATGCGTTTTAATTATTCGGTGATACTCTTGACTTTGTCGAAGAAACGGCGTGTTCTATTTCCACGGCGTAACAATATTAAGTCGCAGAAACAGTAGTGCAGCAATCGGACACTCGACTTTATCGAAAGTACTCAAAATATGGCTTAAAAAGCCTTGTGATTCGCCATAATTCACGAAAATAATATCTAACTCTGCATATAGTATCGTTTACGCACACAAAGACATGATTGACAACTTAAAATCGAAAGCATTAAACAAAATTTATCACTAGATGGCGTGCATTTAAATAGTTATTAGACTGGATTCTGTAGAAAATATAAAATGCTCTTCTCTACCGACTAATTTCATTCGAAACATCCGGCATACCCTGGTAAGGCTTCCTTATCACCGGAACGGAATGGAGCAGAGCGAAGCGGTGCTGTGGTAATTATAAAATAATTCTTTTTTGTTATGGAGAGTTTCGTGATTAACCAATAACTCATCTGAAGGTAAGCAATAATGTGGCTAATGATGGAACACTTTTAGCTTAAATACACCTAAGTTATAGCTATCAGGAAATAAAAAATCCTACTCCTCAGCTGTATACACATTACAAATGTTTCCAAAAACATTTCGTACGTATAGATGGGATGTCCACCATGTACTGGTGGCGTAAAGCCTTGCGTCTGGTGATCCGATAATTTGGTACGCCGTATAATTGTGCAATTCCAGTGGACATTCCCCGAAACGTTACGATAGAAAACTGACATTCTAGCAAACCAATGGAATTGCATAATATCGGCGACGTGGACATGCTAAGAGCATGCTTGAGCAGTGGTGGCCGAGTGGTAACGGCCCACACTTACGTGTTGTAGGTCGCGGGTTCAAACCCAGCCAGGCACATTACTTTGTGTAATTTATTTCATCACCACTGCTCTCAAAACGGTGCAGGAAAACATTGTGATTAAATCAGCATGTCCTAGAACCAAAAATTCGAAGACATATGACATCCAACAACCCGCACTGGGCCCGCGTGGTGGGTTACGGCCCATCCCTCTCTTAGAGAGGAGGCCTGTGTCCTTGCAGTGGGAACATTAAAAAGGTTGATGATGATAGTGAACATGCTAAACCAGGAAGCGATTTGGGGAAGTGGAGTGAAGAAATGAAGTGAACATGCGGAGTGGAGTATCGGAGGTTTCGCAGCCGCTGGGACTCGCGTGAACAATCTGCCACTTCGCTCCACACTACCTCGCTCCGTTCCGCTGCCTCGCTTCGCTTCCCGCTGACGAGCGAACCTTTTCCCACATTATAAGCTATTCTTGGACGTAACCACGGTGTATCCTGATCCAATCGATGCCCGGACGTAACTTCGCTATCTCTTATCTATTATTCAATCCTGTTATATTGTCCTTTACAGATTTGATTTGAAAATAAAAGTCCACGTAGTGCGTAGCTTCATAGACCTGTACTTTTTATTATTTGCTTGGTGTACTACAAAAAAAAACTGGGCAAGTATGACTTACACTAGCACGTTGAGGGTTCTGTACAAACTATCAAAAGTAGTACCTAGGGTTTTTTTTTATGGTAGGTGAAAATCATCCAATGACGAAACCCGCTCTTGGGCGGAGCGGGAGACCAGTGTCAGACTCTTACTGACTAAAAAACCTACCCCGTACCTTCCTTGCCTTATTCCTGGAGTCGAGGTAACAGTTTGCACCACCCTCTAGGCTCCAGGAGGCTTCGACCCTGAAGGGCCCCTGCAGTTGCTACTAATAATTCGAATTGAGTTCGAGTTGAGAGTTTTTTGTGACGTTATTATATTACAGATTTCAGACATATTACTATTCTTGTGTTGAGTTGAATTTCTGGATTTTAGGTCAACAGGAAGTACTAGGGTACTTTATGTTGAATTTTGATTTTCTTGAGAGTGTCGTAATATACTATTTTTGTGACATAGGTAAACGACCGTATCTTTTTTTTCCTCTACTCAGAAGTATGTATTTTTCACAGCTTCAAGAGACTGCAGACGTGAGTACCACCAGCACCACGACGGCTCGACGCTGCCGCTTCGTCAGGCAACCACCTAGCGTATTAGGACGGTGAGCATGGGTAGCTCGCCATCCGGTTGTCTGGTAATAGTCCGGGCCAAGCTAGTCATCGACGGCGCGCTCTGTTCCCACGCGCCTCAAGGAGTTGTCAGCAAATGAAGAGGTCCAGCTGCAGGGCCGAAGCCTACTGGGCCTCGGTCCGGCTTCTGAAAAGAAGGTCCGACCTTGGTATGAAGGCTAAGAAGGAAAGGGGTGGGTCGTTTAGTCAGTAAGAGTCTTACACTGTTTCCAGAAACAACATTTTTCTCGTTGTTTAAAAATTGTTTGCATCATTTAAATATTTGTATACAAACAAAAATGGTTTATTAAAACTAAAAATATGAAATCAAAGTAATAATCCTGATAAAAATTTAGTTTCTATTCACCCCCTGAGTTTCTATTTACCCCATTTTATCCGGTAATTATTTACGCGTTAAATACATAGTTTAAAGTCTATAATCGCCCTTGTTCTTATTTCATCAGTTATCACTGTTCAAAGCTATCGTCACAATAACGTCATTGCATCACACTAGCCACAGTATTAGATGTGGTTGTAATGTAATTGATGTTGTATGTGGCCGGATATTGCATACAGTTGATATACAGCTGTCTATAGTACGTGTTGATACGCATCTACTGATATAAACATTCTGTATATAGGTATGTCATGTAGTCTATGTCTAGGGTTGCCACCATTATAATAATAATAATATTTTTTATTCAAGACAACTTTAGTTAATAAGTTTTACTAATCATTGGACCCGTTCCAATGATTAGTAAAAAACTTATTAACTAAAGTGTTAGTAACATAAAAACAACTTACTGGCGCACCAGCAATCGCAACAAGCGATTGATCACTGGCGCATCATGCTTGTCGGCTAAGGCTCGAAGTATGCCATTGGAACTTATCCTAGACCTGCTTAGCAACGAGGCAGCCTCCTTCCACATTATAGCGTGGAAATCATCCACACGAAAATAGAAGCTTTTATTTAGTTTCAGGTTCACCTGTCCCTATGTTATCAATTCTTTTAAGTTAAATTTGATCCACTTCCTGGCTACCGATTAAACTGCAATTTTGCATGCATTGCATCAGTTAGATGAAAATGTAAAATTATTATGTCATGGAGTTGATCTGGTGATGGAAGTGGAAGGTAGCCATAGGGACTCTGTAATTAAACGACACAACCCCATTGAGTTCGGGCTCATTTGATCTTGATAAGTTTTAAATATGTAGGTATACTAGCTTTTGCCCTCGGTTTCGCTCACATGAAATCGGATTAACCCTTTCCTTATTTAGAACACGAAAAAGAACTCGGAACAGAATATTATCTCAGTCTCACACAAAATTCTATCCCCTATTTTAGGGGTTGGAGGAAGGTTTCCAAAAAAAAAAATAAGTTAGGTTTTTGTTGGTAATAAAGAGTCTGTGTACCGATTTTTAACTCCCTACCTTAAAAACTGCGAAAAGTTCCATATAAAATTTCACCCCCTGTTTTAAAGGGTTGGGGGCATATTTACAAAAAAAAAAAATAATGCACGATTTCTTGGTTAGTTACAAATACTCCGCATTGGTATGCGGACTATTGGTGGTAGTTTAGAATTCGATTTTCTAAAATAAATCATGCGAAATAAAGTATAGAGTACAAATAAAGTACAATACTTTATTATAAAGTACAGGTAGCAACCCTGTGTACACCGGAGCGGTTGTCATCCGGCTCTTTGAATACAGATTACATTGATATCACAAGTAACAATATGTTATTTTTTCTATATTGGAAATAATGCTTGTTACTAGAAAACATAGGTAGGTACTCTTAGAAAAGTTCTTAAAAAGTGTGCAAGTGTGAGTTGGACTCACGCATTGAGGTTTCTGTGCAAACTTACATATCATCATCATCATTTCCGCCGATAAACGCCCACTGCTGGACATAGGCCTCCACCAAGCGCTGCCACAAAGACCCAAAGACCGGTCCTATGCATCTTGCATTCACTTACCAATGGAAACAGTTCAATTTCCGAATCAAGTGTCAACGATTTTTTGTGACATAACAAGAAATTTATGACGAGTTAGTTTAATGCTAAAAGACCTTGCTTCATGCCAAATAACAGGGTCCTAGGTCAATGAGAGTTTTTTATGGTGGGAATAATCATCTAATGACGAATCCCGCCCTAGGGCGCCGGAAACAGTGTCAGATTCTTACTGACTAAACGACCCATCCATTCCTTCTTAGCTTTCATACCAGGGTCGGAAATTTCTTTCAGAAACCGGACCGCGGCCTCAGTAGGCTTCGGCCCTGCAGTTGGGCCTCTCCATTTGCTGACAACTCCTTGAGAACAGTGCGCGCCGTCGACGACTAGCTTGATGACTGTTAACAGACAACCATTGCTCACTGTAGGTCAACAGGAGTAGTCTGTGAATTTTGATTCCCCTGAGTGTCGAAATATATAAGATTTTTGCGTCATAAACCTTATCTTTTTTCCGTTATCTTAGAATGTTTGTCATTTCACAGCCTCTAGAGACTACAGACTTAAGCATATGATTTTAATTTCATTTCGATATTTCTACGCGTTCTCAAGACAAAGGGACAGTCAGACGGACGAACAACAAAGTGATATAAGTGTTCCGTTTTTATGGAACCCTAAAAAAGATTTATTAGCTTAACTGCCTACGGACGGACAGACGGACATAGCACAACTAAAACATATCTTATTACGACTACCGAACCTTTTAAAAGGCTCCATTATTCCCCAAAATCACTTTCCGCATCAAATTCCCCCAATAGCTTCACAGACACAGAACCCAATATATAACACAAAAAGAAACCCTCTTCCACTCTCTTCACACCCTGAAAACACTATTTATGCTATTTTTACGCTATTTTTAAAGGCGACTGCCCAGTATGCCCTGTCGGATATTGCCCGACTTAGCATGACTTTGCCCGCCTCGCCTCGTGTTGCCCGGAAATTGATCGTTAGTCGCGACCTGTGTGGACACGCCTTTATTGTACTTAGGGGCTCCGTTAAAAGATTTTAAAACGATTTTGTAAGGGTTACAGATAATTAATTTTCCTGGGGGTATTGTATTGTGTTTAAGGCCTGTTCACATTAAAATTGTTAAGAATAGGATCAAAATGGTCATTCTTTTTTCACGTCGATGGGATCAGGTTAAATTTCTCTTACCTGCCCCTTTAGTTAAGTTTTGACCGTTTCGTCTCGATTATCTTGTGTCAAACGCCTCGAGGAGACTCCGATTCCTTTGTTTTGAGAACTTGACTGAATTTTAAAATTACGTCAGTACAAAGGAATCGCAGGCGTGCCGAATTGCGTTAATTTAGTTTTAAAAATCATCCAGGTAGGTTATTCTTCTTCTTCTCAGTCGGTACACTCTTGTCTTAGTGGTCGTGGTCATCACTCTGGATCACGGTGAGTTATTATCTTGGTCATGCGGCGCCATTCATTGCGGACTGCAGCTTTCCGGGTGCATTCGTAGACCGAGCACTTAGTTGCGGCCTTGATCTGGTCTGTCCATCTCATTGGTGATCTACCACGTGGCCTGGTGCCCTCAACCTTGCCTTGCACTACGAGACGCTCTATGGAGTCATTACCACGCCGCGATACATGGCCGAAGAAGGTCAAAATGCGCGATTGCACTGTGGACGATAGACGCCGTCTGATGCAGAGTTCTTTCAATATGGAGTCGTTCGTACGAAACTCTGTCCATGATACTCCTAGCATCCGTCTCCAGCACCACATCTCCAACGCGTCAACTTTCTTCCTCTCGAATTCACGCAGTGCCCATGTTTCCGATGCATAGAGGAAAATGGGGAATATCAGACAATAGACGAGCCTGGTTTTCGTTGACTTGGTAATGTTCCTATTACGCCAGATCTTCTGCATTTTATCCATAGCTGATCTAGTGATTGCCATACGTCGCTTGATTTCGTCTATTCACCCGCCTTCATTGGATATTAGCGCGCCAAGGTAAACATATGATTGCACGACCTCGCAATGTGTGTGATCCCTGGTAAGTTGTTATTAGCGTGGTCGACAATCATTACCTTGGTTTTTGTGCGATTTATTCTGAGTCCAAATTCAGAGCTTATAGTTTCCATCCTATGTAGCAGATCCTCCATATGACGAGCACTGGTTGCAAATAAGGTCGTGTCATCCGCATATCGTAGATTGGAGATTCGTCTACCGTCAACCAAAACCCCATCCGTCCAATCTTCCAAAGCAATTCTCATTATCATCTCTGTATAAATGTTGAAGAGTAGAGGTGAGACTATGCAACCCTGGCGAACTCCCGCACTAGGATGGAAATGACTCGAGAGTGTTTCATCTGTTCTGACCGATGCTGATCCGCTCTCGTATAGACGCCTGAGTAAGTGGACAAGATGTTTCGGCGTGCCCACGTCCAGTAAGGATTTCCATAACACTGGCCACTTCACCGAGTCGAATGCCTTCGAGAAATCAACAAAGCAAATGTACGTGGGCTTGTTGAACTCTCGCGCTTTCTCGATGATCTGGCGCACATTAAAAATTTGTTCGCGGGTGCCTTTTCCTTTTACAAAACCTGCCTGCTCAGGAGCAATTTCCTTTGAGAGGAAGGCTTTAAGGCGCTCATTCAGAATGTGAAGCAGGATTTTACTTGCGTGAGATATTAAAGCAATGAGTCTATAATTGCTGCACTTTTTTGTGGATCCTTTTTTATGAAGGGGAATGAAGACTGTGTGGACCCATTCTTTTGGCCATGTGCCGGACTGCCAGATTTTATTGCATATGGTATGAAATATAGGTTATTGTGAGGTGTAAAATTGCCAAATTCATTTAATTCAAGTCTATCGTCGACCACATCATCGCGTGAAGACCAGCGAACCGTAATCAATGATTTAAAAACTTCCTCAAACTATGGAAGTTGGCAAATAAATATAAGTTTTAATTAAATTTATAACTCTTGAACGAACTAACTTTGTACTTAAAGTTACAAAGGACCATTTTCTCATATTTATGCTTTACTAGCTTTTGCCCGCGGCTTCGCTCCCGAGCAGAAAATTGTGATAAATGAAGAACCGCTCCACTGAATTTGTGCAAACTTCACGTAAACCATCTACTAAACGTTTGGTATGGATAGGTGAGCCCGTTCAAGAATTATAAAATTACAACGAAAAGTGGCATTTATTTTTATATTTATACTATCAATTGAATTGATACCCATTCTGCTTTAACTTTTACAATATCAAAGGCCGCCACAGTACATAGTATTACATAAAGGCGCTGCAGAACTCTTTGCTATGTAAATCTTGTGTTGAAGTGCATTCGGTATTCAATCTCCAGCCGCCATCTTGGATCTCGGGACACCTTGTTCTGTGAAAGGATAATATTAAAAAGATAAAGTTAATAAACTAGTGCGCCTTACCATCAACGGTTGCATCACTGCTTACCATCAGGTGGGATCGCAGTCAAGCACTAGTTTATAGCAATTTAAAAAAAAAAGTTAAAAGTAAAGTACTTTTTTACTCGAATTAATTTTCCCATATACGAAATTAGTTTTTTTAAGTAAACCTCAGCTAGGCGAGTTTAATGACCTGCAGGTAGTGAGTACGCAACAACCGACAACTACCAACAAGGTAAGATAAGAATTTTCTATAATGTATTCTTAGCATAGAACACACAAATATAACATCAAAACATTTCCTAGTCGCATCAATTGAATTGATACATTCCTAAACTTTACAATATTTTGAGGCCGCCACAATACATAGTATTACATAAAGGCACTGCAGAACTCTTTGCTATGTAAATCTTGTGTTGAAGTGCATTCGGTATTCAATCTCTAGCCGCCATCTTGGATCTCGGGACACCTTGTTCTGTGAAAGGATAATATTAAAAAGATAAAGTTAATAAACTAGTGCGCCTTACCATCAACGGTTGCATCACTGCTTACCATCAGGTTTTTTTTTTTTTTTTTTTTTTTTTTTTACCATCAGGTGGGATCGCAGTCAAGCACTAGTTTATAGCAATTAAAAAAAAAAGTTAAAAGTAAAGTACATTTTTACTCGAATTAATTTTCGCATATACGAAATTAGTTTTTTTAAGTAAACATTAGCTAGGCGAGTTTAATGACCTGCAGGTAGTGAGTACGCGACAACCGACAACTACCAACAAGGTAAGATAAGACTTTTCTATAATGTATTCTTAGCATAGAACACACAAATATAACATCAAAACATTTCCCTTTCATACCATTCAGCCTTAACTTTATAATATCAAAGGCCACCACAGTACATAGTATTACATAAAGGCGCTGCAGAACTCTTTGCTATGTAAATCTTGTGTTGAAGTGCATTCGGTATTCAATCTCCAGCCGCCATCTTGGATCTCGGGACACCTTGTTCTGCGAAAGGATAATATTAGCAAGACGCGACATCTTAGTGTTTGAGAGGGTTGAAATAATATGCATGTTCTTGTTGCTATTGGAAATGTGTTAGTGTTAATCTTCTTTGGTACGAATTCAGGGATGATTTCTCGTTACGTTTTATTTAAATATAGTAACAAAAGGACAGTTTTAGCCTTATAATGTTCCCACTGTTGGAACTCAGGGCTCTTCTCGAGGAGAGGGAATGGGCTGTAATCTACAACGTGGGTCCAATGAGGGTTGATGAATGTCAACAAAATACTCATAGAATGATATTGAGAGCAGTGGTGGCCGAGTGGCAACGGCCCCAACTTACAAAGTACTTCTTACAGTAACTCTTTCGGGTAATCCTTTAGAGATTGGCTCATACCTGGCCCCCTAGCCAAGTTAGAATCGTTTGGTTATAAGTCTCTACAGTAAAAACTCCTCAACGTAAGTACCTATTAATCATTACATAGTATAAAACAAAGTCGCTTCCTGTCCTATGTATGCTTAAATCTTTAAAAGTACGCAACAGATTTTGATGCGATTTTTTAAAGTCAACCTTTGGATCGATTTCACAGAGGACAAAGATACACAGGTAGTTCTTGGCATACTATTTACATAAATACAATACATAAATAATGAAATTCACATACTAAAAAAATATATAAATAAAAATGAACTTAAATACGATCAAGAGGAGAGGTAAAGTTAAAGTTCTGCTCATCATCAGACTTTTTAATGTTCCCACTGCTGGGACACAGGCCTCTTCTCTAAGAGAGTCAACGGGCCGGAATCCACCACACGAGCCCAGTGCGGATCGGTGGATGTCACATGTCTTCGAATTTTTGGCTCTAGGACATGCCGGTTTCATCGTGATGTTTTCGTTCACCGTTTTGAGAGCAGTGGTGATGAAATAAATTACACAAAGTAATGCACCTGGTTGGGTTTGAATCCGCAACCCACAACTTGTAAGTCGGGATCGTTACCACTCGGCCACCAATGCTCCTATTGTATTCTATTCTATTCTATTCTATTAATCCTCTGCCAAACACCAAAGTTTCCTCGTACACCAGCAATATATTTCCATGATCCCGTCCATTCAGGCTGCTCATTAAGTCACACCTCGTCCCCGAAGACAATGATATATGTCGGTGCACCTTCTGAAGCTTTCAGCGTTCTATTGCATTCGTGTGGGAAGGACATTGAGTAATTTGACGCTCTTTCAAGCGAACCGCGGCGTAAATCTGAATGGCACTCGTGAAGTGTCGTGTTTTTAGGGTTCTGTAACTTTGAAAGGAAAAAGCGAAACCCTTACAGAATCTGTATGTCTGCCTGTCTGTCTGTCAAGGCCTTTCGTTTCGGGACGCGTCGAGATATAAGTTGAAATTAAAACTATAAGGTGCTGATAGACTTGAGAATTCACTTGTAACAGAACATCGAGCATTCGCCGTTTTTGTATTTGTCGATCTGAACAACTAGCCGAGCCAAGCATAGAGTCAAATATTGCTATGAATGTTTTCATGAAAATTCTAGTGAACGTCGAACAGGCCGAAGCTTGGTTCGCCAGAACGCTCGATAGAATGCTCGCTAAAATGTTCTCGTATTTTTCTGTGATGTAACA
The DNA here is from genome assembly GCA_029852875.1 of Mythimna loreyi. Taxonomy (NCBI): domain Eukaryota; kingdom Metazoa; phylum Arthropoda; class Insecta; order Lepidoptera; family Noctuidae; genus Mythimna; species Mythimna loreyi. The sequence continues at coordinate 9,123,578 of CM056795.1, read as the reverse complement.
TTCGCACGAATGCTCATTACAAGTGAATGCTTAAGTTTATTAGCACCTATATACTAAGGGCTGTGGTTCCTTGAAGTTGTGCAAACATAAAACTTCAAAGTTAATGAAAAAAAAGATACAGGCGTTTAAACCGAAAAAAGTGTATTTCCACACTCTCGAGGAAATCAAAGTTCATAAGGTACTTTTTGTTGACCTAGAATCCTGAATTATGGCAAGAAGCAAGGTCTCAAGGCACAAGTAAAGGAAAAAAATCAGATAACTGAATATTTGTAGATACGTTACAAAAAAAATCAATTTGGAAAAGTTTTCGAGACTCGATTCAGGAATTGAATTATAATATTTGCCAATATACAGATATTTAGACTTTCTAATATCTGACTAAAGACAATTAAGAGTACAATACAGTCTAGGTTTTTAACTTCACATGAATGACAAACACCGAACTGAATTCCTCCACAAATCATAATAAATATCACCAAGCATAATAATTAATCCACAAAGATAATTCTGACACAAAGCAAAATCCATAATTTAAAGCCGACAGCGCCTCAGAGAATGGGGCTAAAAACTCCAATTAGTGGTGCGGGGGCGAAACAATAGCTTTTGGCGAAACGGCTTCAAAGAAGTGCACCAATATTAAGACTTCAAAACGGACGACTTCAAAATGGAACTGAGAGGAAACGGAGAAATGGGGCTATATTGCCTAATGGTATGCAAGAATTGGGGATTTTGAAAGGTTATTACTGCTCAAATGGAGTGTTGATTATAGGTAATTTATGATATGAAAGATCGCGCTTCTTTTAGGTTCTCGGTCAATTTATATAAAATCGAGTAATGTGTGTTGGGGGTTTTTTATAGTAGGTAATACTCGTTGAATGACGAATCCCGCTCTTGAGCGGAGCGGCAAACAGTGTCAGTCTCTTATTGACTAAACAACCTATCCCGTTCCTTCCTTGCCTCTTAGTCCCAGAGCCCCGGTGTAGCGCTTTCGCATCAACCCTTGGCCCCAGGAAGCTTCCGCGCGCCGACGACGACTTGGGCTCAGTCTGGACTGTTACCACTGTTACCAGACGACCGAACGGCGAGCTATCCATTGCTCGCCGTCCGTAAGCCGTGTTGGGGTAAGATCGTTAATGGGGTAAGAACGTATAAATCGAGTAGTCCTACTTATTTGGTGCTGGACATAATTTGTGCGATTTAATTTATACGTTATTGCCAAAGCGCCGATCTTACGCCAACGCACCTTAAGGTTTCATTAGATTTAGCTGAATTTACTTGGTCGGTTTTTTTTTAAACTAGGTATATATTTTTACCATTTAACTTCTTCGTCTTCGAAAAAAAGAGCTCGTAGGCTTTTTGAACTGTAACAACGCAATACTTCACGGAACAATATCATAATAAAAAAATGTTTTTCTTTCTTTCCTAATTATCAGACCAATGTCGAAGAAGCACTTTTTCCCAATTTACAATATTAAAGCAAAGCTAACATTTTCAAAGACAATGTTTCTCTGAAATTCCTTTAGCGTTACTCCGAATCCTGACTCCTTTGAATAATTCATTTGGAGCGTTTCAGGGGATGATGAAATTAAAAGTACCCGCACTGACTTGCGTCACAGAATAGATAGGGATCCGAAGGCAAATCCCACCCTTGGGCGGAGCAGGAAACAGTGTCAGACTCTTACTGACTAAACGACCCACCCCATTCTTTTTTAGCCTTCATGCCAGGGTAAGACCTTCACCACGGATGACCAGTCGGTTTCGGCCCTGCAGTCGGGCGTCTCCATTTGCTGACCACTCCTTGAGGCGCGCAGGAGCAAAGCGCGCCGTCGACTGTTGACGACCACTGGCTTGGTCTGGACTGTTACCAGACAATCAGCGAGCTACCCATTGCTCATCGTCCGCAAGCCCGCGCCTGCGGCGTCTGGGGCGTGAGCTTATGGGGTCGGCATCCCACTTTTCTATTATTACTACTTCACAGAAGGAGGCGATCGCTTGCCACTCCTTCTCGCTCTGGACCATGGTCTCTACCAAGGCCCGATGAGAGAGATCGCCCCACGAGGATACGGTGATGCTCTTTCCAAACGGGGCACACTTCTACCCTATGCTTCTACCGTATATCCCCATCTGACCTCCCCTTCTAACATTTTTATTCCTGCATATTCAGTAGAAAAGGCTTAATTGTGTGTATGTACGGAGCCAACCTTCTGAGCCAATCTACTTTGTGTTTGAGTTTTAAAGGTGGCAATATAATAGATTAAATTCTCTTTGACTAATTCCCGTTGTCCCATCCTATTAACGTTTGTTCTCTGTTTTTTGAAATCATTTAAGACTTGGACAATCTTTTGGTTTTTTTTGTCTTTTTATAGGTCAAACAATCTTGTTAGTAACATAGTTTTGTTTCATGTTTGTTAGGAGCGATACGCGAATAGACCCTCCATGGGAATAAAAGGACCAAAATTTTACGGTGTAAGTATATGTCATCACTAGTAACACGCACTCTTCATAAACTTTCGTCTTGAGACACTGTAATATGTTGGAACAGAGAATACTGCGCAGTTTCCAAAAAAAACATAGTGCCAAAGTGTATCTTCATCATCAACCTTTTCAATGTTCTCATTGCTGGGACACATACCTCTTCTCTAGGAGAAGGAATCGGCCATAATCCACCACGCGGGCCCAATGCGGATTGGTGGATGTCACATGTCTTCGAATTTTTGGTTCTAGGACATGCCGGTTTTCTCACGATGTTTTCCTTCACCGTCTTGAGAGCAGTGGTGATGAAATAAATTACACAAAGTAATGCGTCTGGCTGGGTTTAAACCCGCGACTCGCGACTGGGTTTAAACTCTGCCACCACTGGTCAAATGCGAAGGTATATCTTAGGTTAAGTCAAATGTGGGCGGTTATATTACTTATTTGTGAGAAGAAATTGTTTGCGTAGGTATATCTTTCTCGAAAGGTTAGAAGGGAAGGATTACTGTCTCGTTAAATTGAGATTACATTGGCTTATCTTCGAGTTAGCTTTCGTATCTTTTGGCAAGAATTTGTGATAATATTAATATAATTCAGCATCTGAATTTCCGTCACCAAATTCAGTGTCACCTGGATAATTTCGAGTTTCTGAAAGCCTTTACTTCACTGTTTCCTAAAACATTCCATATATATATATTTTTATGGTAGGTAAAAATCATCCAATGACGAATATCGCTCTTGGGCGGAGCGGGAAACAGTGTCAGACTCTTACTGACTAAAAAACCTACCCCATTCCTTCCTTGCCTTATTCCCAGGCCCTGGTTTTACGCTTTCGCATCAACCCTTGGCCCAGGGGCCTTCGACCCTGTAGGGCCCCTACAGTTGCTGACTACTCCTTGAAGCGCGTGGGAACAGTGCGCGTCGTTTACGACTTAGGCTCGATCTGGACTGTTTCCAGACGACCGGACGGCGAGCTACCCATTACTCCCCGTCCGTAAGCCAGAGTCTACGGTGTCCGGATATCGGCGGGAAAACACTCCATATAAAACCCAGCTAATAAACAACCACACAGTATAAAAACCTCTCCCTCAATTTAACCCAAGTTCATACATTTTAATATACAAGTCCATTAAAATTAATATCAGTAAATAGTGTATGTCAGTAGGTCAGCCGCGGCCTCACAAGGCCACTTTATCTTCCTTGCAAGTCCGTTGCATAAAGGAATCCAGGCCATTGGGAAATAGCTGGATATTTTTATAAAGGATCGGCGAAATCTGGGAATGAAGGGAGCGCTTATTTTTCATGTCGGCGTGAGAGTGGGGTTTTGTTAGAGGAGAATAGAAAAAGATGGAGTAATTTTCGTTGTGTAGTAGGTAGATGTGTTTGAAAAAAGCCAGGCTTGTGCGAGTCAAGATCATGCACTGAGGGTTACGAACTTATCTATGGATACGACAGTTCAATTATCGAATCGAGTTTTAAGGATTTTGTTGATATTTTTTGTGGCGTAACTACAAAACAGTTTTTATATTTTTTCCAATACTTATAGCTCTTGCTTCATGCCAAACTTCAGAATTCTAAGTCAACGGGATTTAAGTACCCTATGATTTTTTTATTTAAAAGTGACTAAGTACACGTACTAGTCTATATACCGTGAAATTTTAATGGTTGTTTTCCCTCAGCGAAATGGTGGTCTTGGTAATACAAACGTTTGATAAAAAAATAAAATATTAAAAACAAAAAATGGACCTGTAGAGTGCAAGTTAATTATGACGTATCTCAACGTGCGAGAGCTTATTTTGGTTTAAATATTTAATGAATCGGTTTCCTTTCACGGCGTGCTGCTCATGCGACTCTAGTAGTACCTACAAATTACGTGTAATGTTACTATTGTTTTCGTTTTTTTGGTTTGATGAATATTTTTAATAGGTAATTATTTATTTAAAAAAAACTTTTCTTTTTATTTTTTTATTTTTATGGCAAGTCATTCTGCCGTGGGAAAACAACCATTTAAATTTCACGGTGTATAATATAAAATATTGAAGTGTCGGTTGCAACATCAAAATAACATTTCATTCCTATTAATGTGAAAATACATATTAGATATTTCTATAACAAACCAGTTTTCAAAATTTTTATCTGTCTGTCTGTTTGTTTGTTCCAACTAATCTTCGAAACGTGTAGACCGATTTTGACGGGACATTCACCAGTAGATATCTGATTGTATAAGGAGTAACTTAGGCTTTTATTCTAAAAGAAAATTTGCGTCCACTGCATTGTACCTGATTGTTTATTCTAATTAAGTTTGTAATTAGCCTTAGTGTGTAATTAATATCGAAAATGCTATGTTTTTTTTAACAATATTAATTTCAAGTCATTCAATACTGTACTTCAATGAAATGTTATCAAAGGTGAGTAAGTTTTTCTTCATTCAATTAATTATCCATTTCCTTTTCCAACTTTCCTTGTTTTTCTTGTAAATTGTGAGCTTCCTATAATTTAATTAAAGTTCAAAATTAATATTTATACTGATTGATTAACTTATAATTATAATCTTTGTTATTAAGATGTTATGGGTAACAAGATTGGTAGATAACAAAGAGAGATTCATTTTCGCTTTTTGGTGTTTATTTCCTATAAAATGTAATGTAAACAATCATTACATTTTATAGGAAAGAATGCGTCAAATTATTTGATAGTTTAAAGGTGCTCTCTCACCGGGAGCATTTGCGTGTAATGTGACATATAGATTCGACTTTGAGCATTACATTACAATACTACCTCCCTGACAAGTTGTGTCAAAATATTACACATTGTATCATTACCTACAAGGTGCGCATTGTAATGCTTGGTTCTCCTCCTTCACTGATGTAACATCGTTTTGTATCATTACAGTTTGCGCACTGTAATGGTCAGTTCTCCTCGCTCACTGGTGTAATGCTCGATTCTGTAACGTTACATTACACGCGAACGCTCCCGGTGAGGGAGCACCTTTATAGTTGTGTCGCGTGAAGAAACTGTTTTTCTTTCTTTGATTAAATTCCTTACAAAACACCCTTACTCTTTATAAAAATGTTCCAAAGTGTTATTAATGCAAAATTTAAAACTTCAACGACTACGGAACGAAAAACGTAAAACTATAAACGTTTTACGGGCAAATTTTCGTCCAAAGAGAATAAATAAGTTGTACTGCAGCTCTTTTGCAAGTTCGAGATATCTTTTAGTTTATTTTATAGAGTACGAAGACGTCCAGCTGCTAGACAAGGCATGGAAGAGAGAAAGAGGTAGTGGAATACCAGTAAAGGCACACTGCTGCACAAGACCATTAGAAGGGATTGCCGTCATGCACTGCTCTAAACTTTAAGCCGTAAGCCGTGTTTAAGTGATAAAAACAACCACTTGACTGCGATCCTACCTGATGGTAAGCAATGATGCAATCCTTGATGGTGAGGCGCACAAGTTTATAAGAGCCTATTCACTCTAGTCTTGATTTGATTTGACAGGACAAATGTACTAAACATTTAACCAAACCGTAGAGGTTTTAACAGCGTAAGAAAGGAAACCCACCGTAAGTACGTCGGGTTCTCCGATGGTAGAAATGAGATGGAGGAATCAAGTCATCCAATTCCCGCGCACACTCTCTAAAATGCATCCTGTAGAATATCAAAAGACTGGCTATGGCGCGACTTATCAAAATAGACAGCGAATATATATACTAGCTTTTGCCCGCGGCTTCGCTCCTGGCAACAGAAAAATGTGATAAATGAAGAACCACTCGACCGATTTTGTGCAAACTTCACATAAATCATGTACTAAATAGTCGGAACAAAGTCTAAACATTATGTTTGGATAGTTGAGCCCGTTCTTGAGTTATACAGTTATATCGAAAAATGGCATTGATTTTTATTATATACATATACTAGCTGTGCCCGCGACTTCGTCCGCGTGGAATAGTTATTTGGGCATCATCTTTATTTTTGCAAATAACCTCCTCAGCTTTATAAATTATAGCTGTTACCCACGACTTTGCCCGTGTCAATTTCTGTTATTATTTTAGACAATTTAGTTTTTAAAAGAACATAATTATCTAAAAGTACTTCATAGAGCTACACCCCAACTTGGGCACGCCATAATCTCGGCGGTAAGTCCCCTCTTTGAGACGTGATGTCTATCACGGCATCCTCACCTTCCGCATGACGCAGGTTCTTACCGGACATGGGAAGTTCAGGAGATTCCTGCGCGCCGGATTCGTGCGGAAGAGACGCCCGCATAGAAATATAAAAAACAGGAGAAGTGGCAAGTGGGCGTGTTCGTGGGAATCGCGACTTGCTCAATAAGCGCACTTTCGGCCAAACGGCCGTCGTGCGGCACTCAGTTGTAAACTTGTAAGACTCGCGGTACGTACTCACAAAATATTTAAAATGCCGTGTTGTTCAGTGCTTTCTTGCAAGAACCGAAGTGAAAAGAGTAACCTGGATAATCACGGAATCTCTTACCATATGTAAGTATAAGTTAAATACTATATTTGTCTTTAAAATCAATAAAAACAACAAATCTTAGAATGTCCTTGGCTGTTACTACGTTATTTTTGTTTTTAAATACCAAAGCGACTGTATTACTTATGCAGTAAATATGTTGCTCTTTAACCACTACTTAATTGTGACGCTCAGTAACTAGACCAGCAATGTAATAGGAACATAACGATACTTTATCAATGCGGCGTGTTTCATAGTACGGCCGCTCTCAGCGGCGGCTAGTTAGTGATGCACTATATATATCGACTTATCGACAACAACAAAATATTGATTGGTTGGGTATCCGATGTGAAATAATATACCTGTGTATTTGTATTTACATGTTTTAATTATTTTACAGAGTTGTAAAGAAATAATTATGTAAGCAACTGTCATAAAGTGAGTTGGTTAAATTGTAAGTAAATTATAAAATTTCTTGGTGTCTGTGTTATTCCTTACCCTTTTGTTATATATATAATGGGCATGATTCAGAATTAACGACTTTTTATTTTGTATTCATGGGTGTGTGTTGTATTTAATATATATTATGTATTTAATATGCTCTACAACGTTCCTTTTTTCTTCCAAAAGCTTTTTACATGGTGTGGGTAAGTTACTACTTAGCTTAGGTAAAAATGACAATTAAAACTTTGTTTTCTGTTTTCAGATTCCCGAAAAATGCAATTTTAAAAAGAAATGGATTGATGCTACTAGAAGGCCATCTAATTGGTTCCCTACGAAACATACTCGTAGTACCATATGCTCAAAACACTTTAAACCTGAAATGTTCAGCCTGTAAAAAAAAACGCAGGTTTTTTGAATGGGCAATCTCTAATTCAAGACTAGACCGTATTTTGCAGAAGTAAAATAAAATACTAGTAACTATTTTTCTTTGAAATTTTGAGTCGCTAGAGAAATTTTTAGTATTTGATTTTGACGTTCTTAAAGACTAGTGTTTAAACATCGCCCAAAAAGGTAACTATTTTACTACCAAAAATATTTTTAGAATTTTTACCAAAATGGATAAATGGTCACCAAATAACGTTTCCTAAAATATCATGAAATAAATCAATTTTTTTTTTGACTACCAAAAAAATGATGATGATGATGAAATGATGTTACCAATTATGTAATATGGTATTACTGACTGGACTTCTAATTTGGTCATTTTTGTTAGGCTAAAAAAAACTAACGATCGCTACAATATTTCCCAAATACCAATTAATATACTGGGGTTCCCAAACGTACGTCGCTTATTTATTGTTATATGGACTTCGCTAAATATATTGAGGTTCCCAAACAAACGTCACTTGTTTAGGTTAGGCGTATGTTGAATGGTGGGCGACGCAGATCGCGCAGCGCAGAGCAGATCTTGTAAAGCATGGTACGTCTTTGAGCTACGTATACTGCAGAGCAGGCATGTGCAGCTCAGATGTGTACTATAACTGACCTGCTTAGCGCTGTGCCGTCTGCACTACGGCTGCGCGGCCCGCATCGCCTGCCTCTCATCATATGCCCACCCTTATTAATGTATGAAGATAATAATTAAACATGGGTGCGGAGTATGAGATTAAAAAATAAAGGGATGCAATTGTAATTTTAGTCTTAATAATGTATTTTGGATGAAGACTTACTTACTATTTTGGAGTAAGATTTGTGGTAGTAATATTAATCTTTGAGTTGGATAGAATTTGGTGACCATTCATTCATTTTAAGACCCAAAAATAATATTTGTGCGAGATTTGCGATTTTTCTGATGTTATTTTATTTATTTTGGATAATAATATTATATACTTTAGGGCCCTTTTATTGATTTTTTTGGGTTGTTTATTTTATTTGGTGCCTAGTCTTAAAAATATTTTTAGTGACCACCTAAATTTTACCCGTTCTAAAATGCCGTATAATGGTCTGGGGGAAAATAATTTCAGTTTTTGAAAACCATTTCTATTGTTTTATTATTAATATATCATTTTTGGGACATATTGATTTTCATTTCATTTATGTTTTAGGACCCAAAAAAAAAATTGCACAACTAAATATTGAAAAATCGATAACTTTTCTATTTAGTCAATCACTAGCGTAAATGTAAAATAAATTGCTTTTGCACAGCACATCGACGTTTATTTGTGTGCAATTTGTTCTGTGAATGAAAAATATACAAAAGCAATAAAGTTTAAAATGCACTGTATGTTATGATCCGATTTATGAATTGCGGATGTGTGCGCGAGTGCGTAAGTATATTTGCAAACGTGCGAGTGAACGTAGAAGTGGGGATGACTGCAGACAGCGTGTTCCCGTACATTTTTGACTACTCAACACATCTCCTCTTTTCTTATATCTATGGACGCCCGGGTGTCGCCACTGTGTGGTCAGCCCGGAGGATACGGTGGAGCACACGGTGGAGGTGTGCCCCGCTTGAGAAGAGCATCGCCGTGTCCTCGTGGGGGTGATCAGCGGCGGCGACCTCTCGCGCCGGGCCTTGGTTCAGGCCATAGTTCGCAGCGAAGAAGAATGGCAGGCGGTCGCCTCCTTCTGCGAAGCAGTAATGCTCGTAAAGGAGGAGGCCGACCGCATAAGGCAAAGGCAACAGCGCCCTCGCCGTAGCCGTAACCGCCGCGATCCCGCCGATATCCGGTCTCCGTAGACGCTGGCTTGTGGACGGTGAGCAATGGGTAGCTCGCCGTCCGGTTGTCTGGTAACAGTTCAGACCGAGACCAAGTCGTCGACGGCGTGCACTGCTCCCGCGCGCCTCAAGGTGTTGTCAGCAAACTGTGGGGCCCTTCAGGGGCGAAGTCTCCTGCAACTGAGGGTTGGTGCGAAAGCGTTATACCGGGGCTCTGGGAATAAGGCAAGGGAGGAACGGGGTAGGTTGTTTAGTCAGTAAGAATCTGACACTGTTTCCCGCTCCGCCCAAGAGCGGGATTCGTCATTGGATGATTTGATGACCAGGCGCAGCGTCAAGTTTTGCACATCACGCATCGCGTGTGAATTTTATATCGGAGTTATTTTAAAATTGTAATATCTTCTAAGATGTTCATTGAAATTAAATGATGTCAAAGACAATTTTGTTTACAATTACATACTCTTAATCAACAACACATTTATTTGGATAAAGATTATATTATTATGTTGATACAACTCTAACAAATAATCGGTAAAAATTGGCTAAATTTGATTCGCATAAAAACGGTTCTAGTAAGTTAATCTTAAAAGATAGACATATACTGTCGCGGACATTTTTTTAGATCATTTTAAGAGGAATAATTCTTTCATACATATTTTTTGGTATCTTAAACCGTTTTGGCAGCGCACGCAAGGGAAGCCCTAAAAGATGAATAATTTTCCCCGTTTTTTCCACATTTTCCGTTGTTTCTTCGCTTCTATTAGTCGCAGCGTGATGTGACTCCAGGAATAAGGCAAGAAAGGTACGGGGTAGGTTTTTTAGTCAGTAAGAGTCTGACACTGGTCTCCCGCTCCGCCCAAGAGCGGGTTTCGTCATTGGATGATTTTCACCTACCATAAAAAAAAAAATCCGTCTGTCTATCAAGATCGTTTATATCAGGAACACGTGGACATATAGAATTAAAATTAAAACCATATACTCAGATCTGCGATCACTTAAAGCTGTGAAACAATCATACTTTTAATTTAACGCAAACTTAAGATAAGGACGTTTATATCGCAAAAAAAATATATGTATTTTATAACTCAAAAGGAAACAAAATACATAGGGTACTTCCCGTTAAAACAGAACTCTAGGACATGTCGATTTCCTGTCAAGGCTTTCCTTCACCGTTTTGAGAGTGATGATGAAATAAATTACACAAAGTAATGCGCCTGGCTGGGTTTAAACCCATTACCTACAACTCGTAAGAGAATTTACCACTCGGCTGCCACTGCTCACGTAGTTACGTCATTCGTCGTTAGTCGTTTTTGCGATTCGGAACATTCTTCAAGATTCGATTCAGGAATTTAACTGTTTTCATAAATAAGTTTGTGAGGAATCCTCAGTACGCGAGTCTGACTCGCACTTGGCCATTTTTTTCTTTTTTAATTAGTGAAAAGCATTTTATATTACAAACCTTTAATCGAGTTCTTAATTACTTAATTATTTTGTAATCCTTTGGTAAGCCAAGCATATTTGAGTGCCAATTTTCATGTACGCAGTGGATATTTTTTTTTGTCAATGTAATATAAATGTAATTGGAATTTGTGAAAGAGATATGCCATTGCAGTAGTTTATTTTTTTAAATCGTAAAATCGAATGAATACGCATTCCACGAACTGACAGAAATTGGGCACGCCATAGAGTGTTTTTAATACCATGCGAATATCGGGTTTGTGCGAAAGCGTTATACCGGGGCTCTGGGAATAAGGCAAGGGAGGAACGGGCTAGGTTGTTTAGTCAGTAATAGTCTGACACTGTTTCCCGCTCCGTCCATGAGTGGGATTCGTCATTGGAAGGTTTTTACCTACCATAAAAAAGCACGCATGCGGGATTGCTCCGCACACGTTACGCTCGCAAATGACTTTTTCAAACGAGTACTGCCCGGGATGCGAGACGTGGTCCCGAGAAGCACAGTTCCTGCATACACTAAAACAACATAATATGCATCCACTAAAACAAAATACTATTTTTCATTACTCATACTCTGAAAGTAGGTGTAAAGTTACCTGCGGAGCGATTTGAAAGTAGTACTTTTTTCCCTAGGGAGTTTTACTTCCAACTGACAGCTGTCTAGCTGTCAGTTGTGATGCCCAAACCAGCCCTGGCCAAGTGGCTATGGCTGGTTTCTGAGTTTTGATTTTAAATTAAGCAAATTTTAAGTATCGAAGTAAATAAATTGGTAAGTAAGTATAATTAAGTAGGTCTCATAATTTTCTTTCGATTCTCAATTCAAAACCATAGTCTGCAATCGGCTTTAATTAAACCCGTATACAGATCGATACAGAAACGACACAAAATCTAATCTCGATTTAAAACTTAACCACAGACTAATCTCCACTGAAATCCGGTTACAGATCGAGAATCATTACTAAGAATAAAACTTTTCAGATCCAAGTAACAAGTTCACATAAAGCATTAACGGAGATATCCCAACTCTATATTTAGCTCCATAATCAGCTTACTCCATTTCAGGGGTAACCCAAAAGGCTCAGGACTTTTCTCGGCGGTAACCGAGAGTAAGATAATGAAGTCGTATTACAATTAATCATTCAGACAGCTTGGACGATGACAAAGGAGCTTTTAAACTTTACACTGAGAAAGGTGACCACGATTTTTGAGGACAGATTAAGTTGGCTTGTATTTTGTGTATAGCGACATCTATGGGGCCACAAAGGAACTAACGAGTGTTGCGGTATTAGAACTCTCCACGTGATTAAAACATATATAAACACATACGATATTAACTGATGAGTATTAGCCCAAAACAGACACAACACCCGTCTGGTCGAAGGATCCTCCCATTTTATTGAAGATATTAAGTGGGATTATACACCCTGTTTTACATAATGTAGGTACTCTAAATATCCCTTACCTCTAATAGGAAACTTAGTTACACAAATTCTTAATTCACTCGTGGGATAAAAAGTTCCTTTATGTGTATGTACTCCATAACATGCTGCAAAAATGCATATCCCCGCAGCCATTTCCCTTTCCCATTTTTTTGAAATAGGATCAGTTGTGCCTGAAATAAGCGCGTTCAACCAAACAAACTCTTCAGCTTTATAATATTAGTGAGATAATTAATTATGGGTAAGCGTCATAGACCTCCATGGTATTTTTCCTTAAAAAAAATATTATCGGATTACAAGTCCAATAGCAAGTGCACTATAGCTTCTGACGTTTTATAAGTGCCCATGTAGGCCCATGTGAAATAAAAATTTTTGGCTTTGACTTTAATAGGTATCTGCTAAAAAACTTCGTATTTCTCAAAGAACTAGAAACAAGTATCAAACCAAGTTATATCAAAACCCTGTCAATACATTCGAGTCGAGTCTCTATTTGGCGTAATGTAATGGTCACCTTAATTGTTCTACCACAAACTTTGGACATCGAAACTTATTTATTAGTTACCTCGACGCCTTTTTCCGAGTTCTCAATCCCAGGAAAGTAACATACGAAGATTCTGAGAATTATTTCGATCCACGGAAAGGAATTAGGTATGTACGCGTATTCTTTCTAACTTTTTGATGCTATAGAAAAGAATTAGTTTCGTGATAAGACATAAGTAAACATATTAATCATGTGAGTAAGTCACATGACACTCGACTCGAATGTATTGACAGGGTTTTGATATAACTTGGTTTGATACTTGTTTCTAGTTCTTTGAGAAATACGAAGTTTTTTAGCAGATACCTATTAAAGTCAAAGCCAAAAATTTTTATTTCACATGGGCCTACATGGGCACTTATAAAACGTCAGAAGCTATAGTGCACTTGCTATTGGACTTGTAATCCGATAATATTTTTTTTAAGGAAAAATACCATGGAGGTCTATGACGCTTACCCATAATTAATTATCTCACTAATATTATAAAGCTGAAGAGTTTGTTTGGTTGAACGCGCTTATTTCAGGCACAACTGATCCTATTTCAAAAAAATGGGAAAGGGAAATGGCTGCGGGGATATGCATTTTTGCAGCATGTTATGGAGTACATACACATAAAGGAACTTTTTATCCCACGAGTGAATTAAGAATTTGTGTAACTAAGTTTCCTATTAGAGGTAAGGGATATTTAGAGTACCTACATTATGTAAAACAGGGTGTATAATCCCACTTAATATCTTCAATAAAATGGGAGGATCCTTCGACCAGACGGGTGTTGTGTCTGTTTTGGGCTAATACTCATCAGTTAATATCGTATGTGTTTATATATGTTTTAATCACGTGGAGAGTTCTAATACCGCAACACTCGTTAGTTCCTTTGTGGCCCCATAGATGTCGCTATACACAAAATACAAGCCAACTTAATCTGTCCTCAAAAATCGTGGTCACCTTTCTCAGTGTAAAGTTTAAAAGCTCCTTTGTCATCGTCCAAGCTGTCTGAATGATTAATTGTAATACGACTTCATTATCTTACTCTCGGTTACCGCCGAGAAAAGTCCTGAGCCTTTTGGGTTACCCCTGAAATGGAGTAAGCTGATTATGGAGCTAAATATAGAGTTGGGATATCTCCGTTAATGCTTTATGTGAACTTGTTACTTGGATCTGAAAAGTTTTATTCTTAGTAATGATTCTCGATCTGTAACCGGATTTCAGTGGAGATTAGTCTGTGGTTAAGTTTTAAATCGAGATTAGATTTTGTGTCGTTTCTGTATCGATCTGTATACGGGTTTAATTAAAGCCGATTGCAGACTATGGTTTTGAATTGAGAATCGAAAGAAAATTATGAGACCTACTTAATTATACTTACTTACCAATTTATTTACTTCGATACTTAAAATTTGCTTAATTTAAAATCAAAACTCAGAAACCAGCCATAGCCACTTGGCCAGGGCTGGTTTGGGCATCACAACTGACAGCTAGACAGCTGTCAGTTGGAAGTAAAACTCCCTAGGGAAAAAAGTACTACTTTCAAATCGCTCCGCAGGTAACTTTACACCTACTTTCAGAGTATGAGTAATGAAAAATAGTATTTTGTTTTAGTGGATGCATATTATGTTGTTTTAGTGTATGCAGGAACTGTGCTTCTCGGGACCACGTCTCGCATCCCGGGCAGTACTCGTTTGAAAAAGTCATTTGCGAGCGTAACGTGTGCGGAGCAATCCCGCATGCGTGCTTTTTTATGGTAGGTAAAAACCTTCCAATGACGAATCCCACTCATGGACGGAGCGGGAAACAGTGTCAGACTATTACTGACTAAACAACCTAGCCCGTTCCTCCCTTGCCTTATTCCCAGAGCCCCGGTATAACGCTTTCGCACAAACCCGATATTCGCATGGTATTAAAAACACTCTATGGCGTGCCCAATTTCTGTCAGTTCGTGGAATGCGTATTCATTCGATTTTACGATTTAAAAAAATAAACTACTGCAATGGCATATCTCTTTCACAAATTCCAATTACATTTATATTACATTGACAAAAAAAAATATCCACTGCGTACATGAAAATTGGCACTCAAATATGCTTGGCTTACCAAAGGATTACAAAATAATTAAGTAATTAAGAACTCGATTAAAGGTTTGTAATATAAAATGCTTTTCACTAATTAAAAAAGAAAAAAATGGCCAAGTGCGAGTCAGACTCGCGTACTGAGGATTCCTCACAAACTTATTTATGAAAACAGTTAAATTCCTGAATCGAATCTTGAAGAATGTTCCGAATCGCAAAAACGACTAACGACGAATGACGTAACTACGTGAGCAGTGGCAGCCGAGTGGTAAATTCTCTTACGAGTTGTAGGTAATGGGTTTAAACCCAGCCAGGCGCATTACTTTGTGTAATTTATTTCATCATCACTCTCAAAACGGTGAAGGAAAGCCTTGACAGGAAATCGACATGTCCTAGAGTTCTGTTTTAACGGGAAGTACCCTATGTATTTTGTTTCCTTTTGAGTTATAAAATACATATATTTTTTTTGCGATATAAACGTCCTTATCTTAAGTTTGCGTTAAATTAAAAGTATGATTGTTTCACAGCTTTAAGTGATCGCAGATCTGAGTATATGGTTTTAATTTTAATTCTATATGTCCACGTGTTCCTGATATAAACGATCTTGATAGACAGACGGATTTTTTTTTTTATGGTAGGTGAAAATCATCCAATGACGAAACCCGCTCTTGGGCGGAGCGGGAGACCAGTGTCAGACTCTTACTGACTAAAAAACCTACCCCGTACCTTTCTTGCCTTATTCCTGGAGTCGAGGTAACAGTTTGCACCACCCTAGGCTCCAGGAGGCTTCGACCCCGAAGGGCCCCTGCAGTTTGCTGACAACTCCTTGAGGCGCGCGGGAACGGTGCGCGCCGTTGACGACTTGGACTCGGTCTTACCAGACGACCGGACGGCGAGCTACTCGAGCATTACTGCTTCGCAGAAGGAGGCGACCGCCTGCGGACCATGGCCTGAACCAGGGCCCGGCGCGAGAGGTCACCGCCGCCGAGACAGACGGATAACATTGTAATCCTATAAGGGTTCTGGTTTTATTCTTTTGAGGTACGTAACCCTAAAAACGTTACCACTTAGAGCGGTAATGAGTTCTAATCTTAAAATTAAGTCGAAGAGACGAGACATCTGTGAAAATGTTTTATTTTAACACAAAAAACACATTTCAGACTCAAGTCACATCTTACTTACTTTTGATTAACTGTTTGAAGACAGATTTTTGATAGCACATTTAATAAAAAAAAGCGAGAAGAATGACCTTAAAAAGGTTACTCTCAAATTCTAATAACTGTGTAGTTGAAAATTTTTACTGAAGTTTGATTGAATACACTAGGTAGCAACATTTAGTCTACAGGGTCAGTTAACTTCCAAAACCTGGAATGCAGGGCAAGTGAAAGAACATCAGTCGATTTTAAATTAATAAAAAAATATATATTATTATGAAATTTAATCTGCTCAGCTTAAGTGGGACTGGGTTGGACATGTCTGCCGCATGTCGGTCAAAATCAAAATCAAAAATCAAAAAGGTTTTTATTTCATATAGGCCTACAAGGGCACTTATAAAACGTCAGAAGCTAGTGCACGGTTCCAAATTGGTCGTTTCCTATGGAGAAGAACCGGCAAGAAACTCCATGGTTACTCTTTTAAAAAAATGATTTCTTACAATAATTCGTTGTTACAGTACTTATATCATTATGTAAGAACAGTGTAGACCAGTCAATATTGTATTAAAAGCACAATAAAAATAATCATAATAATAAAAAGTAAAAGGTGAATCGTAATAGGATTTACTAAGTCTACAGTGCTCTTACTTTACAACGTGAATTGTAAAAAAATATTGTATATAAAAAAAAAAATAAAAAAGTATGAGAAAAAAAAAATACATCAATCACTACAACAGTTACACTGCGGGGTGCTAACAAAATTAATTATAATTGAATTAAAAATTTTTTTTTTGGTCTTAATAATATAAATATTGCAGAAGCAATGTGTCAAGAAAAAAAAAATATGTATATGGAAACAAAGATGGAGCAGTTAATAGACACAATTACACAACATGAATAAGTTACCAGGGAGCCACATGTGCAGGAGCAGTCATTGCCAAACAAGCTTGTCTTCTACATAATCCTTAACCTTATAATATGCTTTTTTGGTTAGGACCCGCTTAATGTGATTTTTGAACTTTCCCTCACTAAGTTCGGTTACCGCTTCTGGCAGCTTGTTATAAAAACGTATGCTGTTTACTAAAAATGACTTGCTGGTCTTGGCTAACCTCCATTTGGGTAAAACAATTTCGTGTTTACTGCGCGTATTCTTGTTGTGAATATCGCTTCTAATTTTAAAAAGTCCTAAATTTTTACGAACATACAGGATACTTTCTAAGATATAAAGAGAAGGCAGAGTCAGTATATCGATTTCTTTAAATTTATCTCTAAGGGACTCGCGAGGACCCATTTTATAAATAGCCCGGATTGCTCTCTTTTGTAATATAAAAATTGAGTCTACATCAGCTGCAGATCCCCACAATAAAATGCCATAAGACATAATACTGTGGAAATAAGCATAGTAAACTAATCTAGCTGTGGCTACATCAGTCAATTGCCTTATTTTTCTTACTGCATATGCAGCTGAGCTTAGTCTACCAGAGAGAGTTCTAATATGAGCGCCCCATTGCAATTTAGAATCGATAGTTATACCTAAGAAAACAGTTTCCATAACAACATCAAGCTTTTTGCCGTCAAGAATTAATCTGATGCCAACTTGAGGGACATTGGGCAGTGAAAATTTTATACATTTCGTTTTATTCGCATTTAATAAGAGGTTATTAGCAGCGAACCATTTAGAAAGAACAGCCAGACTTTCATTAACATGCAAGACATCAACGAACAAGGTCGAACGGTGGGTCAGTAAAACACAAAGTTGGTGTCCTGAAATCGCACGACGAGGTCGCGGCAGACCAAGAAGGAGATGGCGGGACGACTTGGATGCCTTCCTTGGGAATTGGCAAGAAGTGGCTCAAAACCGAGAGCACTGGAAAGAATGGAGGAAGGCCTTTACCCAGCAGTGGGACAGTATGAGTTAGAAATAATAATAATTCGAAGTGAAAATCAGACAATTTGAGGATTTCGCAACCAATAAAAGAAAGCTCCACAAGTTTTAATTTTTGTCAACGGAGTGGGGTGTTTAGTCAGTAAGAGTCGAGAGCGAGAAACAGTATCAACTATTTCTCGCTCCGCCCAAGAGCGGGATTCGTCATTGGACGATTTTTGCTCACCATAAAAAAAAAACATTAATAGGTACGTTCTTTTCCTTCTTCTTTTTCTAGTGACGCCATCTAGTGGCGTAAAGTTGAACAAGAAAACCTTCATTGCGCGAGCACGAATATTATAAGTAATAGCTTCCGAGTCCCTGAGGGCGAGTTGTTCTGTGCTCTATTAAATGAAGTGTAAAAGTCATGTCCTATCCTTCTTGATGTCTCGAGAATCACCGGGGCAATAAATAACCGTTAAGAGCTGCCAACCCGAGGAACATTTTCATACGGGTTGGAGCGGTTGTATAACCGCTCTTACGTAATTATGATGTTATTACACATCTTTCTTCAGATGTTTTGGACACACAGATATCTTGTGGATATTACCTAGGCTTCTATAGAAATCAAAACGTAAAATTGTCTAAGAGTAATCTAGTAAAGGCCTCTGAAAATCTGCTATTTTACGTGAAATATGACTCTCCATAATATAGTCCTATATTAAAAATATAAAAAAGTAGATTCTAAATATTGCATTTTTTTTCATAAATCATTAAGGGTTTAATAACAACACGTATTATCTGGAACAAGTTTTGAGAAACATTCTAGTAAATCGTTGAATTACTGAATGCCTACAGAGTTTTCAGGTGTGATCTCTCTTTTTTGACACTACTTTTACATCAAACATCACATTGGAATGCTTTAGATGAAGCAACAAGCTTTTAAACTGTACGGTGGGCGAGTCGGGAAGGCCCACCTTAACGTTTGTAAATAAAACACATAAAAGGGGTCATTTTAGCGTCCCCAAGCCAAATAAATGGCGCCAAACGTAATTTGTTATATCTCACTCGTGTGCCGAGAAAATATATTTAATAACAAGGTCCTACGTTATGCAATTTGATAGAATCTAGATGAAGAACATGAGTTATGTAATGTGAAAATGCTTTAAGGTGAAAATTTACTTTTTTAAATATTCGTATCTAGCCAGCACAGCCCTTTTTGGGGCGAGAAAATTAACAAGAAAAATCTCTTGCTCTGGGTACTCTGAGGGACATATCTTTACTCTTTTAAACGCAAATTTATGTTCCTTTAGTTGCTTTTTATCATCCAAGGCCACTGTGAACACTTGTACATTTACTAAGTTTCATTACATTCTCGAAGTATAAAGTATGTACTTATGTTTGTTACTCATACATTGTCATGTTTGTTACTCCTTCACGCTAAAACTAGGTTTTTTTTTTCATAAAAAAAATAATAAAAGAAATATTTGCTTGAATATGTGGTAAGTGTAGATCTTAATCTTACCTCATTATGATCAGCATGCAATTTTGTATGAATGGACTCTAAATTATTTACAACAAAAATATATCCATACTAATATTATAAATGCGAATATAACTCTGTCTGTCTGTCTGTTACGCTTTCTCGCTTAAACCTCTCAAACGATTTTGATGAAATTTGGCACAGACAATCTTTAGACCCTGAGAAAGAACATAGGCTACCTTTTATCGCGGGACGCAGACCAAGTCGCGGGTACCAGCTAGTTTATAATAAATGTTTTTAAAACAATGTCAATAAATTGGATGAAATGTCAACAAATTAAATTAAATCATCTATCAATAAATTACATTAGAAATGTCAACAAAGTAAATTAAACGTCAATAAATTAGATTAAAATTGTGCAAACGAAAAAAAAAACACGATTTAAGTTAAATTTTGCACACGATATGGAGACCAGGTCCAGGTCTACTTTTTATCCCTTGAATATGTTTGGATAATTTTCTACTACAACGCGGGCGAACCCGCAGGCAGCAGCTAGTATACTAATATCACTCAAAATATTTCTCATCGCAATAAGTCTTCACCTAGGCCATTCGCCAACTACACGTCAAGGCGTCACAGCTAATAATTCTAGCCTCGCTCTCCTGTCTGGTCGCGTAACATAAAATATATATTCTAAAGGTCTCTGCACACAGCGGGCGCGGCGCGACGGGACGTGACGGCGACGCGACGCTGAGCAGTTGTAATGTACTAGATATTACGGACGACGGTACACAGAGCCGTCCCGCTCGACGCGACGGTAACCTCGGATCTGTATGGCGTCTTCGCGTCGCCGTCCGGTCCCGCCGCGCCGCGCCCGCGCTGTGCAGAGACCTTAATACTATAAATGGCGTAATATGTCAGGCTGTATGTACAACTGGTGTGACGTATATGATATTCTTTGATGTATGCCAAGGCTAAAATCTACCTACTTCAATGTTTAGTTGGAGGTGAGAAGTTATTTATAAGTATACCTATTGTTATGCGTAACTGCCTCCAGGCTTGTGGACGGCGAGAAATGGGTAGCTCGTCGTCCGGTCGTCTGGTAACAGTCGTCGAATCAAGTCGTCGACGGCACGCAGGGATTGGCAGCAACCTATAGGGGCCCAACAAGGTCGAAGCCTCTTGGGACAAAGTGTTGATGCGAAAGCGTATTATCGAGGCCCTGGGATCAAGGCAAGGTAGGAATGGGGTAGGTTGTTTAGTCAGTAAGAGTCTGGCACTGTTTCCTGCTCCGACCAAGGGCGGTTGGGTTTTTATTTATTTATTGAACCTTTATGTACAGTAGTGGTACTTGGCGGACAAATTATCAATTACTCCGTATCAGCCCAGAGTTTGGAGGTTGGTAGCGTGACATGGCCTCGTAAAGCACGTAAAACTGTCGGTCCTGCACCTGAACGAACTATCCGGTAGTGTCTGATTGCTGACTAGAGATGGGTAACTCAGGAGTGATAGATAC
The DNA here is from genome assembly GCA_029852875.1 of Mythimna loreyi. NCBI lineage: Eukaryota > Metazoa > Arthropoda > Insecta > Lepidoptera > Noctuidae > Mythimna > Mythimna loreyi. The sequence continues at coordinate 9,102,460 of CM056795.1, read as the reverse complement.
AAATGATATGTATCATTCCATTTGAATCAATCACTCTTCATATATTTACATATCCGAAAGTGTCAGTAGTTCAGTATATCTTTACACCTCACTCACTCGTCGGTCATCGCGTCGGGTACTATTTAGTAATCTGTGGCGTCGGATGGCTTCGTCGCGCGCCATTAGTTGAACGTCAAGCAAGCCGAATTTTGCCGAATTGTAATTCAATACTTGATTGCGATTTACTATTCATTGAACTAATTAACATATTGAAAAAGAAATAGGTTGTACCTACAGTCATAAGAATAGTATTTTTTTTAATTAGAAAAAAGTTGTTCAATCGCAACCGCTCAATATGTCAGAATGATGCAAACAACCAACCTATCACTATATTTGAATGATCTATTTGAATGAGTGAGCCGCACACGATTTGCTATTTTGAATGACCTACTGAGTCATACTGAGCTACTGATATAAAGATATGAAAGAGTGATTCATATCCCAGTGATTGAAAGATGCATATCTATCTTTTCTTTTCAATGACACATTTTGCCCAAGTCTATTGCTGACCCATCGGGCTATGAGAGTCAAGGAAATGAGAGTGCACCTCTCTTTCCAACATCATCTCTTAGAAACATTATAAGTCTGATGCTATTCTATGCAACTTTGTTATGTCCAGGCAAACTGTCCACTACAGGTTGTCTAGAAGAAAAAGGCGAGTACGGTTATGTTGTCAAATGTATGTTTTTTTTTATTTGCTAAAAATTATAAATGCCTCACTGCGATCCCACCTGATGTTAAGCCGTAAAGCAATCGTTGATGGCGCATCAGTTTATTAAAAGCCTTTAGCCTTGAAGACACCCAAATTATAATAATAACTAGCGACCCGCCCCGGCTTCGCGCGGGTGCAAAGGGATATATTATACCTATAAACCTTCTTCTGGAATCACTCTATCTATTAAAAAAAACCGCATGAAAATCCGTTGCGTACTTTTAAAGATCTAAGCATACATAGGGATAAGCAACTTTGTTTTATACTTTGTAATGATTATTAATTATTTTATATATGTATTTCTAATATAAGGTTTCCTTTTGTATATTGTAATATTGGCGTACAATAAAGTACATATAAATAAATGAATAAATTGTAACAGCGTTAGAAAAACAAATCTCCGAGTCGTCGCCCTTTGCAACAAACTTGTGAATAACAAATACATGGAAAGTAAACAAATTCATATATCAAATTCAAACCTACCCTCACTCAAGCGTAAAATTGAATCGATTCAAAGAATGTGTCAAAATAAAACGTGTTTTTCATGAAATTTAAACATTCCCTAACCTCGATTTTATGGAAAAGACTTTGCATTTGTAAGGTTGACCGTGTAAATAAAGATTATACATTCTAAGCTATTATTTATCATCTCACTAGCGACCCGCCCCAGCTTCGCACGGGTGCAATAGTGATATATTAGCATATATTATACCTATAAACCTTCCTCTTGAATCACTCTATCTATTAAAAAAACCGCATCAAAAGCCGTTGCGTAGTTTCAAAGATTTAAGCATACAAAGGGACATAGGGACAGAGAAAGCGACTTTGTTTTATACTATGTAGTGATTGAATTTGTTTGCAAATATTTATTTTAATGAACCAAAAATTCGAAGACATGTGGCATCCACGAACCCGCACTGGGCCCTCCTCGTGGTGGTAGTGGCCCATTCCCTCTTCTAGACAGGAGGCCTGAGTCCCAGCTGCAACATTATAAAACTGATGCTATGTTATGCTAAAGAACTCACCTTTATTACTCTCAAATCCGCCCGAGGTAACTGGTCCATTATCATTATTATAGTTATCATTATTAAGACGATACTTTGTTGCGAAAATGTAAAATGGTTGAAAGTGATAGAACTATGCGATAGCAACGTAAATAGATAGAGAGAGGAAACATGCAACCTGCTCGAAAAAAATAACGTAAGCGCCATACTAAATAAAAATGTATTAAAAATTCAATTTCATGTTTCTTTAAAAACTGATTTCTGATTAATGTTTAATAAGACATTATCTACATTTTTCATTATTTTAATGTGACAGAAAGTACATGACTACGGCATAAAATTCATAAAATGTTATTTTTAGAGGTAAGTTCGGATTTTTTTTCTATCGAGGAAAGTTACTTGTTTTATGTTTTTGTCTTCGGATTAATGGAGGTAATATAGTCAACAAACACATATAAAAAAATAATAATTATTCAAACAAGTATTCTTAAATTAAAATTAACGTAAAAAAATTGTTTAATTATGAGGACTCATCTTAATTCCGAAAGACGGGAACTAGGCCACCACATTCCTCCCTTCTTACCTGACCTTCTTCACCAGGTCACCGGCCCACCCACGGTTATTAACCATTATTTATTATAGTCATCATCATCATTACAACCGAAAGACGGGAACTAGGCCACCACATCCCTCTCTTCTCACCTGAGCTTCTAGCATCCAGCGCGCTCGCACTATCGTCACCAGCTCATCGGCCCAACCTTGTGGGTACCATTAAAACATACCACTATCCAGTACGAATTTAGTATTCCACGCGCGCCTCAAGATCTCAGAAAATTTTAGGGGCTCAGCAGAATCGTAGCTCACTGGAGCCATGGGTTGATTTAAAGTCAATCCCGGGGTCCTAGAATGCAAGTCAAAGAAGGTACCGAAGTGGGTTTTAGTCATGAAAAGTCGAATATACCCACCCGCTCCATTTTTTTTACTGTGTGTTTCACCAATTTTGAGTTCTTTCCCGGAGGCAATATCAACAAAAAAGTGATTAAAATACCAACTACATTTTTACTCAGTTGCAATTTGTCATGTGACCAATAAAAGTCAAAATCGGTAGAACGGACGGATAAAAAATAAAATACACATTAACTCTTCAAAAATACGGAAACAAGACGTACACAGACGACTGTAGCGTTAAATTGGAAGATTCTCATCATGTAATTTAACGCATTACTGCTCGACATACTTTGCAGTATATAATAAAGTTCCTCACTATATCCCAGAGACCAATATGAGGCCGTAACCATAACAATTACGATAATGTCCGCCATTTACATAAAATTTCAGACGCCTGCAATAGACCGTAAACGTGAGCATGAATGACATCAGGCTTCCAAATACTAGTATGCTCTAGGGAATAGCTATACGCACAACGCCACAAGAGTATGAGGAAACATATTTTGGTTGATACAGGCCAAAGTTGGAAGTTAAGAGAGATATTCTCAGATATTGGCAGTTCCATATCTTCTTCTTCTTCATCTTCATCAGCCTTTTAATGTTCCCACTGCAGGGACACAGGCCTCCTCTCTCTAGGAGAGGGAATGGGCCATGATCCACCACGCGGGCCCAGTGCGGATTGGTGGATGTCACATGTCTTCGAATTTTTGGTTCTAGGACATGCCGGTTTCCTCACGATGTTTTCCTTCACCGTTTTGAGAGCAGTGGTGATGAAATAAATTACACAAAGTAATGCGCATAGCTGGGTTTGAACCCGCGACCTACAAACTCGTAAGTCGGGGCCGTTACCACTCGGCCACCACTGCTCCTAGTTCCATCCTAGTCCTAGTTCCATATAAGTGCAGTGAATTCACGCCTTGAATTCAGAACACTAGCCATACCTGCCTGTTTACGGAGGTATTTTTTATAGTGGGAAAAATAATCTAATGACGAATCCCGCCCTTGGCCGGCGCGGGAAACAGTGTCAGAATCTTACTGACTAAACGACCCACCCCATTCTTTCTTAGCCCTCATACCGAGGTCGGACCTTCCTTTCGGAAACCGGACCAGGACCCCAGTAAGCTTCGGCCCTGCAGTTGGGCGCCTACATTTGCTGACAACTCCTTGAGGCGCGCGGGAACAGAGTGCGCCGTCAACGCCTGGCTTGGTTTGGGTCACGGGGAATTTCTGGAAAGGAAACCCTTGGTATTCCAATGAAAAGGGCAACTGATCGCGATCTTGTATTTGGGGAGGCCAAATAAACTCATCCTCTCCAAGTATCAACTCATCTAAACTAAACTCAAAACACTTGTAGTAACATGCATTACTGACATGAGTGGGTATTAGTGAGTAACAGTCTCACCCGCCCTCTTGCTCCATCCTAGAGCAGGACGAGTCATTACATGATTTTCCATCTCCCAAAAAAAAACACCTACATAATTCTTCGCAAGGTAAACCTGAACGATTTTCGAAAATCAATTGAGATCAAAGACGATACACGCGATTATCGGAGACAAGAACGATTGAAAAGAACGGATATTAAAAACGCAAGCTAGAAAATTTAAATATTCCTCGTTATTTCATTTTTTCCCGTTAAAATTTGCATATTATTCATGTCTTTTGATGTGAGAAATCGTTTCTTTGCGAGCGTTATTGATTGTAACATAATTGAGACGCGTGTTATCGTAAGAAGGAAGTCCATGTTATTTACATAAAGTCGACATCGTATCATTTTTGTTTTTATATCAGCTTCTGCCAACTTCACTTGTGTGAAATTATAAAACCTATCACTCAACAGTGATAAAGTTGCATTCTCTTAGTTCATATTCTATTCTATTCTTGAGATAAATTTTAAATTCAGTTCTGTACTTGGCATAAAAACACAAATAGGTACAATTTTTTTCCCTTTGTCTAGTATAGATACAGATAAAAACTCATTACAAAAAATCAGAAGACAAGATGAGAAATAGAGAAGTATAATAAAAAAAATTAATAGGTGAAAGAAAAAGAAAGAAAAATATGTCAGGTCTACTTAAAACGGATGGTCAAAAATCTAATTTGTAATGTTGAAAGTGATGCCACCATCGTATTTGAAGACAAGCCTTCTGTCAGCGGCTGCGCCCGCGTGAAAGTATTGTTCTCCGATTCTCCACACAAACTTTGGACCCCCATTATATCCTTTTAGGAGCTGAATCTTGAAAAACCGTTTTTTTTTGGATCGTAGAGGTTTCAACAAGGTAAGGGTTTTTTTATGGTAGGTGAAAATCATCGAATGACGAAACCCGCTCTTGGGCGGAGCGGGAGACCAGTGTCAGACTCTTACTGACTAAAAAACCTACCCCGTACCTTCCTTGCCTTATTCCTAGAGTCGAGGTAACAGTTTGCACCACCCTAGGCTCCAGGAGGCTTCGACCAACAAGGTAAGATATGGATGATAATAGATGAGATGAAGATGAAGATGGTGGATACCTACTCGTCGTGCGTCGAGTTGGCCCACTTCTACATCAATCTGGCTGCTTTTGCCCAAATCTCATGAAAACACTTGAAAAACTTTAAAATATTCTCAACACAAATTCCAACAGCTTCGTTCACAAACGAAATAACCACCAACCAAGTAACTTTAAACTCGAGGAGTCAAGTTTTTGAATGTTCCGTGATTGGACTTCTTCCTAAACGGTCGTTCGTTGCAGCTGCATTGACGTAACTGGTAATTTAAAATTTCGACTTTCAATTGGTTATTACTGATGTAATGGCTTCAAGCTGGAGGCTAGAGGAGCTTCTTGGCGTAGGGTTGGCAAGATCTGGCAAGAAAACTTTAACTTTTGAGAAAATCTTGCTAAAAGTTTTCTAGACTCTTTCCATTGCCTTTTTGAGGGTTCCGCACTTTGAAAGGAAAAAACTGAACCCTCATAGCATCACTTAATTTGTTGTCTGTCTGTGTATCAATAACCTTTATCTCGAGAACGCGTGGAGGTATCGAGTTGAATTTTAAGCCATATTTTCAGGTCTGCGGTCTCTTGAAGCTGTGTATTAATCAAACTTGTAAGTTAAAGAAAAAAAGATTTTGCCGTTTATATCGCAATAAAAAATAATTTCCCGTTGACTTACAATCCTGAAATTCGGCATGAAGCATGGTCTTATAGCATAAGTATAGGAAGTCTGAAAATAAAAAAATAGGTCACAATAAAAATCGATTTATAAATATATAAAAAAATATTTGCATAAGTTGATTGGTACGGAACCCTCATTGTGCGAGTCTGTCTCGCTCTTATCCAGTTTTATTTTATTTTTGACAGCTCGCCGTCCGGCCGTCCGGTAATCATCCGAACTGAACCTAAGTCATCATCGACGCATGAAATTCCACGAGCGCCTCAAAAAAATTGCCGCAAAACCCGTAGGAGAGCCGAAGCCTGCTGTGGCCATGGGTTAACCGAAAAGGAACATCAGAGTCCTGGAACGCAAATTAAAAAAGAAACATAACATACATTAACATATAATAGGAGTGAGTTTTAGTCTGTATTTTAGTCTGAATCTGACACGCCCACTCACTCCGCCCTAGAGCGGATTCTGCTGTTGTATGAGTTTCCACTTAAAAAGAATGATAATTCCGTTAGGCTAGGGGAATATTTGCTCCACACTGACTGGAGGAGGTATTTTATTCCAAAAATAAAAAGATGCGAAAACACAAGTATTCTTACATTATTCTAACCCAGTGAGTAATGTCCTTCAAGAACGCAAGCTATTATTAAAACAATCACTCTGCCGCAAGCTGCCCATAGACATGTTATATCTACCATGAGATATATACCACACACATATCGGAATGGCCAGCCGTGGCCAATCTGTGGTCGTCTAATTGCCAGTGTGTGATACAGTACATTACACTAGATATGTCCACTGTCAAGCGTTTGTAAGCATGAATAAACATGAGAGTAATATTATACCGAAGTCTGACATGCTTATATCATTATCATTAAATAGTATAAAACAAAGTTGCGCTGTCCCTATGTATGCTTAGATCTTTAAAACTACGCAACGGATTTTGATGCGGTTTGTTTTAATAGACATAGTGATTCAAGAGGAAGATTTATATGTATGAAACATGCATAATAAATTTAATATCAACATTGCACTCGGGCGAAGTTGGGGTTGGTCGCCAGTATATTATATATTAACCTCTACTATTTATCACTGGACAGGTTTTGTACGTTTGACAGCTCATTTTTTGTACCTATTTGAAGCGCCACTTACGAGCGTCCACAGAACTAATTTGACTAATATTGTAAGTGGCGCAATACTACCAGTTTTAGTACCGTAGACACTCGCTACAGTCAACATGGCCGACAGCGCCAATATGGCGAATATCAAACAGGGACAAAAGCACTTTGACAGCAGTCAATTCAGTGTGATGAATACAGAGTTCCGTGTATATATTGTATTAAAATGACACCTGGGCGGTCTGAGGGACTGAGGAGGTTTTTAAGAGCATAAGGAGTCATTTAATGATTTCCCAGATAAAACAAAAGCTATTGCGAGGTCTTTCAACGCCCCATACGCCATTACCATCATATCCAAAAATTATTATTAATCGATGTTAGTTTTCTTTTTTTACACGGTTAAAAACACACCGTGCAAAGAAAAACAGTGACACAAATAAAATATTATTTTTTCTTTCTTTTCTTTATATGGTGGTCCCGATGGTGGTTGGCCGTCACTATCGGAGAATCCACCTGGACTGGCCACTTACTGTTTGTGGATCGTTCGATTTGTTACTAACACTAGTTTGTTAGCTTTTTTTGCAATTGTACTAACATATATGGATGTAATCGTAAGATGAATTAAATGATTATTATTATTATATGTATACTAGCGACCCGCCCCAGCTTCGCACGGGTACTGATATTGAATATATGCATGTATTATGCACATAAACGTTCCTCTTAAGATGATTTCGATGCGGTTTTTTTATTACATAGAGTGATTTATCTAATAAAAAAACCCGCATCGAAATCCGTTGCTGAGTTGTATAGATCTAAGCATACATAGGGACAGGGGAAGTGGCGTTGTTTTATACTATGTAATGATTTGATGTTAGTTTTCATTTTATATGTGATGTGTGAGCGAGCGGCGGCATGATTTCGCGCCACGGGCCGTTGTCAAATTTTCAAAAATAGAATGTACAATATTTGAGCATTTTTTTTTTGCGACGTCGTGTCTCGTATCTCGGCGGCCTGGGCGAAATGGCGTGAGGTGGCGGGGGTTATCTGTCACCCCAAAATGCTGGTTAGGCTCAAAGGTCAGGTCTATAAGACTATCATTAGGCCTGTCCTTTTGTATGGCAGTGAAGCGTGGCCTGAACTTGAGCGGCATAAGCAAAGCCTGCGTGTCACGGATATGAATATGCTGCGCTGGATATCTGGAGTCTCGCGGAAAGACCGCATTAAAAACTCCCGCATCCGGGGCAGCCTTCAGGTCCGTGACATAGCGGATAAACTGCAGGAGGGTCGCTTACGTTGGTATGGCCACGTTTTACAAAAACCGGCAGCCTACGTGGGTAACAGATGCCTCGCCATGCCGCCTCCGCCGGGACCCGGAAAACGAGGAAGGCCTAAGAGGCGTTGGATCGACGTCGTAAGGGACGATATGCGTGCCAATGGGCTTACGGCAAAGGACGCGAAAGACCGAGCGAAGTGGAGGCGTCTTATTAGGAAAGCGGACCCCGGGCACCGAGGTGAAAGCCAAGGTTGGCAACCGGGACTACCGCTAGGATGATGATGATGATTTTGATATTTGTCCAAGAACGTAAATAAAAAGTTTTATAGACAAATAACTTTCCGTTAATACCCGCGAACGCCGGCGTCCGCTGTTAGTATCCGCGAACGCCGGCGTTCGCTCGGGGACGAAAAGGTTAAGTGAGCCAAATAAAAAAAAAATATACTCTGTCTTTCTGTTTCATAAGTAAGAGGCAGCCCTGTAATCAGATATTAATTGGAACGGCAACAAGATGCGATACTGCAGTGAACTTTAAACTATTTAAGTTGTTTACTGTTTGCCTTCGAGACTTCACTCTGAAATTAATACTTTGCTACTGTATCGAGTTTTTTTTACACTTTGTTTTGTAGTTTTTGTTTAAAAATGTAATGGAAACTAGAAATGCATCTTACAACGCGTATCATAAAACAAAGCGGCAAGTGATTTGACTGGAGATTTTGTGCCTGAGGAAGCTCCCACCATAATCAAGTGAGGCGTGGGCTTGCGGACGGCGAGCAATGGGTAGCTCGCTGTCCGTCCATCCGGCAACCGGCCGGACCAAGCCCAAGTCGTTGACGGCGCGCACTGTTCCCGCGCGCCTCAAGGAGTTGTCAGTAACTGTAGGGGCCTAGTAGGGTCGAAGCCTTCTGGAGCCAAGGGTTGATGCGAAATCGGAACACCGGGGCCCTGGAACTAAGGCAAGAAGGAACAGTGGGTTGTTTAGTCAGTAGAAGTCTGATACTATCTCCCGCTCCGCCCAAGGGCGGGATCGGGCACCATAAAAAAAACATAATTCCATACATTGTGATGTGCTTGAGCAACTTTACCAACCGCACTTGGTCTATTTTCGCTATCACCTTGCTGGTAGATATTATATAAAAAATATATATATACGAGTATTTTATACAAATAAATGCGATCAAAATAAAACGATTTTGCGATACTCTTAGTCCCGAAAATGTACGCTAACGATTATTTAAATGTATTCGCAAATTGAAGGTTCAAATTCCAGCAATTAAAGCGCTTTATCTTCGAAATGTTTCCCTAAACGCCATAACTGATTCAGCGACGCATGTTACACAAGGTAGACTTAATAAGTAATTAGTCCACATTACTTAGAAGCTAAGCTTGTATTAAGGAAGGTCTGATTTTATAATAATGGGAACGTAATATCATTCCTGCTTTTCATAAATGTTAAATGATATTTATTTTGAGCTTAATTCTGCTAGCGGCTTCGTTCGCGGGAAAGTATGTTTCTCCATATAAACGTTGGACCCCGATTCATCCACTAAAGCATTGTATACACCGTTAAATCTTGATCGTTTTAATCCCTTGGAGGATCGATTCAGTACATGAAACACTGTCGATTGGTAAAGTTAGAATAAAAAAACAAAGTACTTTTTTTTAAAACTCGAATTAATTTAGGCATGTTCTAAATTGATTTCTTTAAGTAAAAGTCAGCTGGGCGAGTTCAATGACCTGTAGGTAGTTAGTACGCAACGACTGACAACTACCTACAAGGTCAATGACTCGTTTACTTAAAGAAATTAATTTCGTAAATGCGTAGGTATATCAATAAGGGATTAAGAAAAAAAGTACGTTATTTTTTTATTGTATCTACACAAATCGATAGTGTTTCATGTACTGGATCGAACCTCTTCGGGATTAAAACGACTAAAATTTAACGGTGTATAATACCCTAGGGTGTCCAGAAAATATATGTAACTTATCTATCTCTGTATTTATTATCTACTTGAAAAAAGAATAAAAGCATTGATTGGTTGGATTTGTTTCTTAACAATAACATAGCTTATTTACCTATATGTATGTATCTAAGAATGTATCTCATATTTGTTTCTAATCTGTTTATCAATTTATTAAATTGCAGCTACCATACCATGCTTGCATCACCCTAATGTCGACTGGTAGAAAAGGCCTAACGGATTAAAGTCCACTTTTGTACAGAGTTTTGTGTAAAGTTTCTATCATCATTACATAGTATAAAACTAAGTCGGAAACTTTAAAACTACGCAACGGATTTTGATGCGGTATTTTAGCAGATAGAGTGATTCAAGAGGAAGGTTTATGTGCATAAAACATGCATAATGTATTCAATATCAGTACCCGTGTCAAGCTGGGAAGGGTCGCTAGTTACATAGTAAACATAAAGTACCGCTGTCCATATGTACGCTTAAATCTTTAAAACTACGCCACGGATTTTGATGGTTTTTTTTTAATAGACCGAGTGATTCAAGAGAAAAGTTTATGTGTATAATACATGCATAATATAATCAATATCAGTACCCGTGCGAAGCTGGGGCGGGTCGCTAGTAAATAAATAAATATAACTGTAAAAAATGCTTTTCTAAATAATTTTGTACGTGACGGTCATTATGGGTCGCTGCAAACACGACTTGGCTAAGTGAGGTTTTACGGTCCAGACTGGTATTTAGTGTGAGTGCACTACCCTAGAACAGTGATGTCCAACCTGTGACCCGCGTAGGGGTCCTACAGGGTCGAAGCCTCCCAGAGCTGAGGGTTGGTGCGAAAGCGTTATCCTGGGGCTCTGGGAATAAGGCAAGGGAGGAACGGGGTAGGTTGTTTAGTCAGTAAGAGTCTGACACTGTTTCCCGTTCCGCCCAAGAACGGGATTCGTAATTGGATGATTTTTACCTAGGTACAATAAAAAAAACCTGTGACCCGTAATTGCTAAAATATGGTCCGCTACTGGTCGAACTAAAAAATTTAAAGTGAAATGTTGTGTGTTCTATGGTAATGCTCATTACTTGCTTGGAGCAGTGGTGCCCGAGTGGTGATGGCCCCAACTTACGAGTCGCTGTTTTAAAGCCAGCCAGGAGCATTTTTTGTAAATTATTTCATCACAACTGCTTTTAAAACGGTGAAGGAAAGCGACATGTCGGTGAATCACACTAGTTTTTTAACATTTACGGAACAAAATACATGCAAATAATTGCATTTCTTGTTCATTAATACCAAAGCGCGGTTCTTTGATATTAATAAACGCATTTAGCTTATTTTTACGCAAAAAATCTTCCTGAACACAACAAATGAGGTCTTGAAATATTTCTCCTCTTCATCATAAAAAGGAATTTTCCTGTTTAATGATTCCTTTGTTTATAACTCTCCCTTATTTTATATACAACCTTACGTTCCGGACCTAATATGTTAGAATGAAGACCTTTTTGTACATCAAACCTTTTTTTATTACCTTCGCCATTTTTATAAGGGACTCACCAGACATTGTTCTGTCTTCTATGAACTGTCAAACTCGGCAAAGAAATAGTCGTCATAGTTTTTTTGTGTGTAACTTTCTTAATTATTTTAGCGTTCCGTACCTGAAAAGGGAAAAACGGAAACCTTATAGAATCATTTTGTTGTCCATCTGTCTGTTTGTAAAAACCCTTTATCTCGGGAATGCGTTTAAGTATTCAGTTGAAATAAAAAAAAAGACCTAAGGATTTTTGAAGGACCTAACGCTGTGAAAAAATTAAATTTCTAAGTTGACGGCAAAAAAAGATACCATATACGTTTATGTCGCAAAAAAACGTACATTTCGAAACTGCCAAGAGAATCAAAATCCATACGGTAATTTTCGGTGACCTAGAACCCTTGTGCTTGAAGCAAAGTCTAAAAGCATAAGTATAGAAATAAATCTGAACTATAAAGTTACGGTACTAAAAAATCTTCGAGATTCGATTCTTTAACTGAACTATTTACATAGGTAGTAGTTTGTACGGAACCGTCGATGCGTGACGTCGACTCTCATTTGCCCAGTTTTTTTTTTGTCTTACGAACCTTCTCCCGACAATAACAATTATTATTATTCCGTGTATACGTTAAAATATATAAGTTATATTTGTTAATTTTTTTTGATAATAATAAGAATAAATAAATACTAGTTACTTTAAAATAAAATAAATATTTAAATAAAAAAAAACATTTAAAAGTATAAAAAAATAGTGAAAATTAAAAAAAATACTATTACTATTATGAGCCAGTTATGTCCCACAATAACAAATACAACAAAAAATAATTTAGGGAAACTAGTTCAGCTGTTCATGCTTGTTAACGCACGGAGTAAAATATTTATACACATAGACAATTTTGATTTCTTGAGAGCGTCGAGCGTCGAATTAAACATTTTTTGCATTATAAACAGCTACCTATATTTTTAAAAATTTAACTTTGATGTTTGTTTTTTTCACAGTTTCAAGGGGCTTCAACTCGATACCTCCACGTGTTCCCGACATTAATGGTTTTAAAAGACAGATGGTCAACAAAGTTTTCGATATAAGGGTTCCGTTTTTCTTTATGATTTACGGAACTCTAAAAAGTACTATAAGTAGTTCGTTTTTTAATCCTAGACTACGATTTGACAACTTAAAATGTCAAATTCCAGAAAATTGGGAACATACCTATTTATAGACAATCTGAGTTGTCAAATCGTAGTCTAGAATTAAAAAAACGAACTATAGATAAATGCTTATTAAAAACTATTTTCTAATGCACTATTCCAATTACACGTTGTTTGAGTAAATACCTCTCTCAAAATCACACCCTTCCACGTACCAATCTCGCACGATAAGCCGTATTAAACTCGCACCCACGGTACGAGTTGCTCTCAAAACCTGCCAATTTACGGCCGGATCATTTTCCATCCGAGAGCCGGTGTGAACACATTCACGCTCCGTTGCTGAGAATTTGCGCTCCGTTCGCTCACCTGTCTTGATTACACTATCAACATTTGATAGGCAGTTAGTGTTCCTAGCTGCTAGGTTTAATTGGGGCTGTGAAATTAATGTAGTGGCGAGGAATGGAAGTTATATGGTTTGTCATATCATACTTTATTTTATTTAATTAATCTTCATGTCTAGTAGTAGTACATAGGCGGATTTAAAGCGACAAGGCATTCTCTACCAGTCAACCTTTGGGTTAAAAAAAGACAACACTGTGGTAGGTGTGCACAATAAATAAATATCAGATAGTTGCCCAGCAGTGGGACATTTAACATTGGACAGTGGCTATAAAAAAATAGATACATTCTAGATTAATTTTAGATTCTAGATTTCTTACAAGATGGGAAATCTGGTGAGTTGTTGCGCGCTAAGGCGGTGTTGGTGTTTTGACAAAACCACATCTAGGTTTCGTCAGTTGCCTTTTGCGGGTTCCCTTTTCAGAAGTTAACCTATAGCCCAGGTAGGCTGCGACCCTGCTGGGTCTCTAGAAAACCCTAGGGCCTATATCGGCTGGTCTCTCTCTATCCTAGAGGCGCATGTGGAACATACCGCGCCGTCGTTGATTAGTGCCTTATGCTTTTTATGTCTCGCTTTTAAACTACCTTAATTGCTATAAAATTGAAAGAATAAATTTTAGTAGAATTCTGAGCCGTGACAAAATGAAACGACCTCAAAGGGTACTAAAAAGCCATTTCTGTTGAAAAAAGAAAGACAGCCTAACCTAAAGGCCTATGCAGATCGGGATGGCATCAACATGGCAAAGGATTTAATATTTTACCTATGGATTTTTTTTCGGTGGGTAAAAATCATCAAATGGCAACTCTCGCTCTTGGGTGGAGCAGCAGATTAGGGCTGAGCCTTGTTTTTAGACGTGAACCCTTAGTTCCAGTAGGCTTCGAATTTTCTGTAGAGTATTCCCTATGATTTGCTGACAACTCCTTGAGGCACACGGGAATAGTGCGCGCCTTCGACGACTTGACCATGGTCCGGACGGCTACCAGACGAACGGACGGCAATCGACTGGCTTGTTGGTCTTGTGGTTAGTGGCCCTTAGATACTGCTATGCCGGAGGTCGTGGGTTCGATTCCTACCCAGGACAAATGTTTGTGTGGTGACTTCAATCATTTGTTCTGTGTCTGGGTGTAATTTGTCTATAATATGTATGTATTTAGAAATATATAAGTATGTTTATCAGTTATCTAGTACTCATAACACAAGCTCTGCTAAGCTTGAGACTAGACGACGTTGTGTGACAATAGTGGAATATAAAAAAAAAATCTACACACAATTACAAATATATTAAAATACCGGTTTTTCATTCATTGGAAACTGCCAAACCGATGCCGCTCCGGTCTGCGTAGACCTTAAAGCGGTTGGCACTGTGGCCTAAATTAAATGTCTCCAGAATCGTTTCCTAAAAGTTAATTAACATTTTCATGGAAAAAGGAGATATCTATTTATAGTAACAAATAAAATTATATTGAATGGAAAATACGAAATAGCCAATAACGATAAAAATTGTGTTTTCCAGAGATCTTTTGCACTTAGAGAAACGTGGTCCACTTTAAAATCAACGCACCTCCCATGGAAATAAAAACATGTTACCATTGTATCTGTGATGGGTCCCCCACAAACACTGAACTCTATTACACTAGACTGGCTGCTGTCAAAATGCTTTTCCCCCGATTTATTGTACCTATTTGAAGCGCCACTCGCGAGTGTCCAGAGAAATAATTTGGCTAATATTGTATGCGGCGCGGCGCGACCAGTTTTAGTACCGTGGACACTCGCTACAGTCACCGTGGCCGACAGCGCCAATATGGCGAATATCAAACGGGGGCAAAAGCACTTTGACGGCAGCCAGTCTAGTGCGATAAAATAATAAGGTCAGTGTTTGTAGCACTGTACATTTGTACAAATTAACCAAAAAGGTTATTATCATTTATAACAAAACTGTTTTTCATATCCGACATTTTTGTAAATGAACTGTCAATCTGAATAATGAATAAATCATTTTGACGTTTATTTGTTCTCTATTTGTCTGTTATTTACCTAATTTAAAATTGAAATCCATGGCCAATTTACATATTTACAGCGATTTTATCTATTATAAACTATATTTCAATTCTGCAGTACGAAAAACTGCAAAGTTCTTATCAGTTAGAGAAAATTTAAGTTTGCGTGTGCCTCGAAGACACTATGCTGATGAGAAAAAGAAAGAACCACCGCCACCAAAACCAAAGAAGTTGATGGACCCTCGTAGAGTGTTCAAAGTATATCGATTTGCAGGAATACTTACGAAGGAAGAGCCAAAGGTTCAAACTTATGAACTTGACATCTCCAAATGTGGACCAATGATGCTCGACGTCTTAATAAAATTAAAGGATATGGATCCAACACTCACATTCAGGAGATCGTGCAGAGAAGGTATTTGTGGATCTTGTGCGATCTGTCTTCAAGGACACAACTGTCTTGCCTGCATCACGGCGGTGCCTCCAGCGAAGACTATCACAATCTACCCTATACCGCACATGTACGTCATCAGAGATCTAGTCGTAGATATGACGCACTTTCTCACACAATATAATAGTATCCGACCATACCTCGTAAGGAAGACTGGACCTACGGGTATCGGGCAGGTCCAGTTACTAATGAGTGATCCCGACTGGCAGGTATTCGTGGGTCTGTACGAATGTGTGTTATGCGCCTGTTGTGCAACTTCATGCCCCAGCTACTGGTGGAACGGCCGAAGGTTCCTGGGCCCAGCTTCACTGTTGCATGCGTACAGATGGATCATGGATACAAGAGACGAAGACACACAAAAGCGGTTATTCGATTTGCGCGACGATTTTAAGGCTTTCCGCTGTCACACAATTTTGAACTGTACCTTAGCGTGCCCTAAGGGTCTGAACCCAGGTCAAGCTATTGCTAGACTAAAAAGATTAATCACTGGCCTGGACAAGAAGCCTACACCACAGATGGATCCGTTGGGTGGTGGCGGTGGAGGCGGCGGCGGCGGCCAAAGCAGTTTAGAGTCTTGCATCGCCTCTAAATGTAAAAAATAATTTTTAAATTTTTATTCGTATAAATTAAATTATGTTTTTTGATATTTTTTTTATTATTGGCCATTGTGAGGGATTTTCTTTTAGGTGGAAAGTTATGCTCTTGGGCGGAGCTGATGAACGTGTCTGACTTTTAGTGACAAATCAAGGGGTATTATAACCGGACGGTATATTTGTGGCAACATTTGAAAGTTGATTAGACGGATTAGTTTGAACCATAGCTAAGAAGGCTATGAATCTAGGAAATTTGAAAATTGTGCTCTTTTTCAAATGTAATCAGTATTGAAAAAAATACCGTACTTTGACTCTAACAATTAATGGGAGCCACAGTGGCCCAAGAATTATATTTGAACACTTTACTGAGAAAACAATCTGCTTTTTTTTTCTAATGAGAAAAAAGTATTGATGTAGTTGCTTTACCCTCGTATATCATCAGCTTGACGCAGGAGCCATACATACGCCTTTACATTGATGAAATTAGTGCAGTTTTGACGTTAACGCAGTGTGGGAGCGTTGCAAAGTTTGACGACGTTTTTTTTTATGGTAGGTGAAAATCATCGAATGACGAAACCCGCTCTTGGGCGGAGCGGGAGACCAGTGTCAGACTCTTACTGACTGAAAAACCTACCCCGTACCTTCCTTGCCTTATTCCCAGAACCGCAGTAACAGTTTCACACAAACCGGCAGCTCCAGAAGGCTTCGACTCTGAAGGGCCCCTACAGTTTGCTGACAACTCCTTGAGTCGCGCGGGAACGGTGCACGCTGTTGACGTCTTGGACTCGGTCTGGACAGTAAAGTTTGACGACGTAATGCCAATAAAGCGCTGCAGCGGGGTCCTTTGTATTAACTTTTCAGTATTTTGACAAATTGTTTCTATGAAATTGTTTCTAGGATAAAAGTCGATACCATTAACTCTTATACTACCATGGACTCTTCAAACAAATCTTACTCGTTTATGCTGAGTTTTTCGTATACATATTTTCTTTGGTTGGCAACAGCGACTTTGACCTTGAATAAGGGCGAATTGAACGTCTTACCGCCGGGAACCCATCAATCAGACCCCAACACTATTAATCATACAAACCGATGTATTGATTCTACATGACACCACAAACTTGTGAAAATATCATCTACGAATTTGAACTTTTTGGTAAAAAGAATAGAGTTCCTTTTGTTCAAAAGGCTCGGTGTGATCTTTTGGACTTTTATTGCATAGATAGTAACGGTATTTTTTCTCAAAATCAATGTCTCGTTCACAGATATATGTGGGGACATTCTATTCATCTTGGAATATATACTTATTGGCTATTCTGATAATTCTACTCAAGACTAGCATTTTACCCGCGACTTCGCTATCGCTCTTTTCTTGACCAGTTTGTAGTGTGTGTTATATCCGGCACATGAGGCACTATTGAGCGAGTCCAGTGACCTGTACGTAGTTAGTACGCAACGACAAATACCTACAGATTATCGAATCGCTCAGCTGATGTTTACTTAAAAAAAATCGTATTTGCGTACGTATATTAATTCGAATTTTAGAAAAAAAGTAGATTATTTTTTAATTTTATCTACACAAATCGAAAAGGGATCAAAACGATAAAAAAATTGTGGTGTATGTTCCCAAATATTCCCAAATCAATTATCGGGCAGTTGCCTGGATCAGACACAACACCAGTCTGGTCGGATATATTTTGTAGCATTTGAGCAACTATGAGTATAATTATAGCTGTATTATACACAGTGAAATTTTAATGGTTGTTTTCCCTCAGCGAAATGGTTGAGTCTTGGTAATACAAACGTTTGATAAAAAAATAAAATATAAAAAAAAATGTATAAAATAAAACTTTTTATTTTTTTATTTTTACTGTATGCTTCAAAAGTTCTCCTTATGGCAAGTCATTCTGCCGCGGGAAAACAACCATTTAAATTTCACGGTGTATAATGGTCCTCCTATTTTGAGTCGTACCTCTTCTTTAGGATAGGCAATGGCTCTTAATCTATTATACTTCTGTTTAGATACTTAGCTAAGCGAAAACAGACTGATGACAGATCTTTAGATGTTTTCTTTTTCCGCTTTGAGAGCAGCAAGGATGGAAAGAAATATTTACACACATTAGTGCACATTAGCCTTTTATTTATTTATTTATTTAATCTTCATGTACAGTAGTGGTACATAGGCGGACTTAATGCAACAAGGCATTCTCTACCGGTCAACCTTTGGGTTAAAAAAGACAACGCTGTGGTAGATGTGCACTCTAAATAAATAACAGATAATAAGATATAAGTAATTACTTATAATTTAAACAAGTAACTTATAATAATAAAATACGTATATAAGCTAATATTGTAAACTAATAGATACTATGATAAATATCAAATCAGTACAATTAAGAGAATTTAAAATATGACAATTATGACGAAGACCGACTAAGGTTGAGAGGGCTTCAAGTAGAAGTTCCGAATTTTACGCTTCTTTTAAAAACTACTGCGCTATACCTGTACTCTGACCACCTACTGTTGTGCCGGAGGTTCTACGCAGGCATCGTCCGGTCCATGGCCCTTTACGAGGCGTCAGTGTGGGCAATGTCACTGCTGACACAACCGAGGGCCCAGCTGAATGTATGCCAGAGGGTCGTAGTAATACGGATAATCCGGGGATACGAACGGACAGCAAAAAAGGTTTTGAAAAATGTATAATGTTGTGTTAAACGGAGTATACACTGGAAATCAAATTTTTCAATACTTACTCGAAGGTCCGCTCCTATTCCACCGCATACAGGCACGCAATGGACTGATTTCCGCACTAGCGCGGAAAAAGCACGAGCTCTCCTCCATTACTATTTTATTGTAATAAATTGTAGGTACATTTTGATGCAAGTGCAGAAAGTTTTTCGGCAAAATAAAAATTTACGGCTACTTTTGAAATTTTCCTTCAGTACAAAATGAACATATGTAAATGTGTTGTAATTTTCAAAGCATTTCTTTCAAAATCGTCATAACACACATGCTTTGTCACGGCAGTCCTCGGCTCCATAATACATCGCCTCGAACGCAATGATAAACTTTCTGCACTTGTATAAAAATGTACTACATCATAATTATTGCACAGCACCATTATTCAAGTTCATTCACTCCACATTTAAGACTACTAACTTTTGAGACAAATTAATTCCAGGAGAACAATCTTAAAGCCATGGGTTACTACACCGGCTACTCATTACCTTGACTTTCCCTAATTACTTACAGACGAGGAACACCTAAACTTTAGGTTAGGTAGTGATAAATTAGGGTACCTTCAAGATTTCATTAATCATTCAGTCGACTGAACGCGCAAACGATTTATGTCTCCAGTAGTTCTTTTAATACATTAACGTTTACTGCACGTTTTATTTGAATAATGATTTATTTATGGACGAAATAAACGTTTAGTTTAAGGTGAAATGGATTTTTTTTTCCACAACTATCACACAACGCCATCTAGTCCCAAGTTAAGCAGAGCTTGTGTTATGGGTACTAGACAACTGATAAACATACTTATAAACACATACATATTATAGATAAATTACACCCAGACACAGAACAAAATGATCGTGCTCATCACACAAACATTTGTCCTGGGTGGGAATCGAACCCACGACCTCCCGCATAGCAGTCAGGGTCACTAACTAGTAGACTGACAGGCCAGTCAAATATATAATTTAATACAGCTCTTTCAAACATTCCAACAAATTAAACCACTTAGATATCGAGCTGTAGTCTGAAAGGGTACCTCGAGATCCTGGAACGTAAGGCAAAGAAATATAAGACACTAGCTCTTGTCAGCGGCTTCGCCCGCGTACATAAAATATAGCCTATGTCACTCAGGAGTAAAGCAGCTTTCTGTTGTTGCTCATTTTTTTCCAATCGGACCAGTAGTTCCAGAGATTACCTCCTACAAACAAAAAAACAAACTTTACCTCTTTATTATATTAGTGTAGATTTACTAAATAAACCCTCCTCTACTTCTCTATTTGCCTATTTCTAGGGCCACTGTAACACAAGCCAGTAAAAGCCTGATACTCATTCATGTTCTACTCTAGAGTGAAAAAAAGTAATTTGGTGATTAGACTTCAAAACAAAGACATCATCATCCCCTCCCTAGCCTGATTTTCCAACAAGCGACTGTAAACTAACTCCAGTAGCCTAATTCTCGTAATGAAAACCGTAGCGATATCGTAGCGACTTTGACATTTCGTATTCCCATCCATCAATCGAGTTTGAACGACACCGATTTTGAACTCGTTCGATCGAAGAGAGGTCGTTTAGAAGTCGTTCGATTGTCGTTCTATCGAATCCCCATCAAGGAACACGTGAATACCGATTTTGGACGGGACTACGATCGAACGACAATGGAATTGGGATTGTTTGATTTTACGTGAATTAGGGTACTGGGCTTCCAGTGTTACCAGTCACGGCTTTCATGTTTAACGTGGAACGACTGTCTATCAGACCTCCATAACCCAGATACAAAGTGTCCTTAACTATTTATCAGAGTGGACTGGCTGCCGTCGAAGTGCTTTTGTCCCCATTTCATTTTCGCCATATTGGCGCTGTCGGCTGTAGCGTATGTCTACGGTACTAAAACTAGTAATATAGTGCCGCTTACAATAAACATTTGAACTCATTTTTATAATTCCTGAAGTAGAAACAAAATTAATTGATTGATTTTTGTGTACGATCAAGTTTACATCTATCTATATATTTGAAATATAAAAATACTTCAGAGTACTTTACATTTCGTTGCAGCCATTTGCATTATAAGTCAAATTAGTTCCCTGGACTCTCGCGAGTGGCGCTATTTATATAGGTACAAATAATTTGGCTGTCCAGTGCGTTTCGCAGTGTGGCACGAGGGGCTAGTGTAAAAGCTAGCCACTTCCATAAAAATACTCCCAATTGTTTTTGCCTGATCGTCGTTTTTTTGTCTGTGTCAGAAATAACTTTAAAAATAAATCACTTCAAGTTGTATAAAAAAAAAAATGAAAACCGAAGTTATTAGGCAAATAGTGTTTTTTTTTTTTCAAAACATACGTATTAACCATTTATATGTGGTCTTCGATTTAAAATCATCAACAATCATATATAGCTGCCTCTTAACAAATGCATCACTTTGGTAGGTGTACACAATAAATAAACGGAAGATGTTCCAAAATGAATGTAATATAATGAAATAAAGTAAACAAAGTATTGCAAAAAAGAAAAAAAAAATTCAAATGCGTTTGGGTTAATCGATTGATGACTTTGTCTGTGTGACTATGTATTTATTTCGCAAATGTATTTTATGTGAAGCGTAATGAGACTTACAATACTGTGAAGGAAAACAACATAAGGAAACCAGACAAAAATATCCTATAGTAAAAAATTCGAATACACGTCTCACCAGTACTTGGCCGTGGAGTAACTCAGTCAAACTTTTACTTATTGAGACGCACCAACATACATACAGTCAAAAAAATATCGGGAATGGGTTTGTTTATGGTTTCATATTCCAATTTTAGTTTTTTTTTGTTGTTGCTATATTGCATCTGTTAGTCATATTAAATACACCGCTGTTTTTAGTTATGATATCTGGTGTATATTGCGAATTCGTTTTATAAATGCCCATGTAGGCCTACGTGATATAAAAATATTTTGACTTAGATTTGACTTCGGGGAGGCTTATGACCAATACTGGACGTCTTGATGAAATGATGATGAGATGATGATTAGATAGAACTAAAAGAAATTACTTTGGGTTTAACCCGTAATATATCTCCAGAATCGTTGGTACCATGCTAAGGGGGCTTCAGTGGTGTGGATGTGGTAGTGATGTGTATGATTGTGGTGATGATGGAATTGTTTTTTCTTTCTTCGTTTTTTCGTCGTTGTCGTAGTCGTAGTAGTAATACTAGGTTCATCATCCTCGTATGACTCGTATGATTCAGCGCTGGCTGGAGGTATGAACTGTATATCTGAAGTTCGCGTATAATATTTATCTGAAGTTGTTCTTGATTTTTTCCTTGCGATTTTAGAGAAATCTTTATAGTTTAGTTCTTTCCTTTTAATTTCATGTTTAAAACCTTTATTTCTATTATCATAACCATATCGTGGTTCACGATCTATTGACAGCTTCGATATGTCATGCGGTATATTTCGTTTTACGTTGACTAAAGTACGCCTGTCTTCTTGGTTTGATGCTTTTAAGTATACTGGAGTATGGAGTATCAGTAACCACCAAATATCTGTAACGGAGAAGAATATAACGGTCAGTCTGATTGTGGAATTGGAATTCAGAACAAGGCTTTCTATAAACATTGAACTTAATAAGCCTAAAACCACAAAAATAATTAATTTGAGTTGATTTTCTACATGATCTCTGTCGGTGACGAGTGAAATCAAGTGTTTGATTAAGTGAAATATTATGTAAAAAGTGATCGATAAAATGACATATGCAAATTAATCAGTTTGTTTAATAATATTTAGAATTTCAAGGACACGTAAATTAGACCGTATGTATGTAACTGAAAAAGTAAAAACTGAAAACTTGAACTTTACCTATAACGTAATGACATATTTAAAAAAAATACTTCTAGTCCAGCAAAACAGAAAAAACAAACTCCAAAGAAAAGTACAAATAATTTAAAAACAACAAAACAAACCCAAACTGAAGAAAACATGAGCTGTACGCCTTCTCCACACATGAAGAATAAGAGTAAAGAAAGAAACCTATGTCTATCAAGCACTTCTCAAAAAAAAATACTGCAAGCAAATCAAAACATTTCATCTTCAAAACACAAAATATGTTTATTAAGTAGTGAAACTTCTAGCAGGATATACAAAATCGCTCAGCGGACTCAATTATGTGATTTTGAAATATGCCATTATCGCAAACCTAACTGTAGCTTGAACCTTTTGCTTGATAATATTGACGAAAAAGTACGAAACTTTACATTCTGTGATTATTGTATTATTTATATTGGCGAAGTAGATTTTAGAAAAACGCATAATTATATTAAACTTGTCTCGTTTATACGCGAAAAACTAATGGCTTTGAAACATACAAACTTTCTATTCACTCTAGCCTTGAAGACACCTAAAATATTCGGACGGAAAGACTGCAGCCGGCAAACTGCTCCAGTCCCTCGATGTACGCGGTATAAACGACGAGGCAAAACGCTTAATCCGGGCCGCAAGTGTCTCAACAACGTAAGGGTGGATACCTGCCGTAAGCTGGGATGTCCGAAGGTAAAATTGGGATGGCGGAATCAAAACGTGCAATTCCTGCGTACACTCTCCAAAATGCATCCTGTAGAAAACCGCAAGGCTGGCTACTCTGCGCCTGTGCTCGAGACTTTGAAGATTGGACCCAACCAAATCTGGATCGCCAATCAGCCTCTTTGCACGCCTTTCTACAGAATCCAAAGCCGCTAGGTGGCATTTTGCAGCACCAGCCCATATAGAAGCTGACTCGGTGTGAAGTACCGTCGGACTTTTGCAAGAACGCCGTTTCCTAGCAGCTACTTTGGCTTTGGACTCAATGAACCGCCCAAAGTTGAGGTCTGAAGAATGTCCATTCCTAAGATCTGAAGGCGGTCGGTGCACTCCAGGGATACATCCCGTAAAGCAGGAGCCAAGATGAACGGGTTAGCTTAGTAAAAAAGGCTTAAACATCTCTTTTTTTGTTAAAATTTCTGTAAACCAATCCAATGATCCAATGACTCATCGCGCCCTAGAGTGGAACAGGACGGCGTTGCATACTTTTACTGACTAAATCGCACTTCTGTTTCATTTTCGTTTTACGTTCCAGCACTCCGAGTTTTTCTTTCAGAAGCGAACCCAGAAGGTTTCATGGTTTCGGCCCTGCTGGACCTCTATTGTTTTGCTAACACCTCTTTGAGGCGTTCGTGGAAAACTACACGTTGTCGATGATTCGGGCTCAGTCCGGACAGTTACCGGACAGGAACCGACGACTACATTGGCTGGAAATCGGAGTCTGGAACTTGGGGGCTTTTTTTGTGGTAGGTGAAAATCATCCAATGACGAAACCCGCTCTTGGGCGGAGCGGGAGACAGTGTCAGAGTGTTACTGACTAAAAAACCTACCCTATTCCTTCCTTGCCTTATTCCTAGAGCCACGGTAACACTTTCGCTCCAACCCTCGGCTCTAGAAGGCTTCGACCCTGAAGGGCCCCTACACGTGGGGACTCGGTCTGGACAGTTACCAGACGACCGGACGGTGAGCTACCCATTGCTCTCCAAGGCCCGGCGCGAGAGGTCGCCGCCGCCGATCACCCCCACGAGGACACGGCGATGCTCTTCCCAATCAGGGCACACCTCCACCGTGTGTTCCACCGAGTCCTCCGGGCTTGCCACACAGTGGCGAGCATCTCGGGGGCAGGGGCGAGAGCAATTCTGCAAGTTAAATTGAGTTTAGAGATACGAGTATAAAAATCTTACGTGAAATTAAGTTCATGGTTCCCCGTTTTTTTTTGATTTCACGTCATCTGACAGTGACGGACTTGATGAGAGTGAAAGCAGTAGAAATTTAAATAAAAATATTAATTGAAAGATTGTAAGCTATTCATAAAATTAATTATTTAATTTAATTTCTATGTCCCTTTAATCGTTTATTAAAGATCGATTTAGATAAAATGTTAGCAACGGGCTGATTCGCAATGGCGGTTAGGGAAAAATTAGTTTTAAGATTAAAACATGTTTTATTTTACAAATTTTTGTCCTTGGCTTTTTCCGTATCAAATTTATTACAAGTCTACATTAACTGAAAAAAAAATATACAAATCAAAAAGAGTTTGAGATCATTAACAAATAATTTTTAAATTTAACTTTTTAGAGGAAGCAATCTTCCTACGTTTTTTATTAACAAAAATTAAATTTAAAGTCCTAATGCAATTTCGACTAATAAACTGACTAATAAATAATTGAAAGAAAAAGAATGTTTAACTAAATATTTACAACGTTTATCGTGAAATTGTTTTTATTTAGTAAAGATAACTCCTCCCCTGGCTTCGATGCTGAGAATTAAGTTATCCAGCATTTCTTGCGGTAACCTATCATATTCTTGAATAACGGCTTCCCTGATCTCTGGTATTGTCTGGGAAGGTGGCTGACGGAACCGAACAACTCGCCTGACAGGATCCCACGCGTGCTCTATCAGGTTTAAGTCAGGTGAGCCGCCCAGTCTAATGGTCTCTGCACACTGCCGGCGGGGCGTGACGGGACGTGATCGTGCCCGCAGTGTGACCGATGCCGCCGCGCCAGCGCAGCGTTGCCGCCCCGCCACGCTGCGCCCCGCCACGCCACGCCGGTTGTGTGCAGATACCTTAACCTGGTAATGTCGTATTCACGCAGAGCAGCGTTGAATCGTTGAGCTCGATGTGCATGTGTGCATTATCTCGACCATTACGAATCGAGGGCCAGGGTTTACTCAAAATTACCTTTTTTATGGTAGGTAAAAATTATCCAATGACGAGTGCCGCCCTTGGGTGGAGCGGGAAACAGTGTCAGACTGTTACTGACTCAACAACCTACCCCGTTCCTTCGTTGCCATATATACCAGGGCCAGAGCCTTCCTTTCAGACACGAACCAATGACCTGACGATTCCATCAATAGCAATAGTTTGGTACAAAGCTGTAGTCATCTAGCCACGGTACGGGCTCAAAGGTGTTCTAGCACCAATCATTCAATATTTAATCAATGATTGGTACTATATAATTACTTAAGCTGTTGGTAATTTGATGTAAGTGCTCATTAAACATTAATTTTATTTCTTTCATGGCTCCGACAAAATTTGTCCCGTTTGCAGAAAAATTTGAGCAGGTAGAAATGATTACCTTTCAATATGCAAGTCCGCCTATGTACCAATACTGTACATGAAGATTAAATAAATAAATAATATACCTACATATTATTTACATATAGTAAAAGAAAGGGGTTTTGAGACGACTCTGCTATTTGTGGAGAAAATAATTCCGCAACATCAGTTTCCCGCTGTGTGCAGAGACCTTGATGGTCCTGTTTTGTGTACGCACTCTCTTTGATACAAGAGTCTGACTCAAACGTGCGCGTTCGGCCGTCGTCGGCCGAGCAAACTACGCTATCCGTACGAAGGCAGACTCCGCTATCTGTACGTCTGTCTATTTGTCCGTCTGTCACTAGGCTGTATCTCATAAACTGAGATAGCTAGACAGTTAAAATTGTTGCAGATGGCGTATTTCTCTTGCCAGAAACACAATATAAGAATTAGTTAAGTGGGGCTCCCATGTATTTTTTTTGCTATGTAGGTACGACTCGGAACCATTCGTGCACAACGATTCGTACTTTGCCTTTTTTATCTAACTTTCATTTGAAGACTTGGCTTTATGTAGATTAGTAGGAATAGGACGGGAGTGTATTAAAAAAACAAAAACGCTTCTGTGTGATTAATATTTTAAAATCAACATGATTATCCATTTTTTATCGCTACATAGAAACTAGCACCGGCAAGCACGGCTTCGCCGAATGTCATCGTCTTGATGACGGCGGGTATAGTTATTACGGGTATAAGGGGCCATAATAATTTGCTCGGTTTGCCTGATTTTCTTAGTTTGGTAGATTTATAAGCCTTATCGTTTCCATATGTCTGTTTTGATCTTCCAGCTCGTTCCAGGAAGTTAAGCCAATCATAATGGTTTAGTTTTTTTCTTTTAATTTCACGTTTAAAACCTTTATTTATATTATCAAAAGCATATCGTGGTTCACGATCTATTGACACCTTCGTTATGTCTTCCAGTATATTTGGTTTTAGGTTGGCTAAAGTATGCGTGTCTTCTTGGTTTGATGCTTGCAAGTACACTGGAGCATGGAGTATGAGTAACCACCAAATATCTGTAACAGAGAACAACTCCGGTCAGTTTGATTCTAGATATGAGGCTCGAGTGCATTCGAAGGTTTCTATGAACGTGGAATCTACCAAACTAATAAAGCATGCGGTGCATATACAATACTAGCACTTTGCCTGCGACTACGCTCGCGCTCATCGCGTTCGGACTTTAGACTTAAAGGGTAGATTGGAAAAGTTTGTAATAATTTAATGAGATATTTTTTTTTTTGAGGTGACAACGTCTTATAATTCGATGGAGCCGGCTACACGCATGAAAAAACATGACTCATGCGGCGTTACCTCGCTCTGAGGCGTTCCATTTAAGGTTTGAAGTGCAAGCGAGAGCACGCAACGCGCAACAAAGAGGCACAATCGGCCTCGTTCGGCAGTGTTCGACATCTGTTTCTCTCCTACTTGAGTGAGCGATGCGTCCGCAAGGACAGCTGCTATACAATAAAATAAAATAATACATTTACATGTTTTCGTCAAGTATGAAGTGCAGTGAAAAGTAAATGTGGTGTCAATTGTTTATAGCAACGATAATTGCGACGATACAGGTAATGATGTTTAAAAGTTGTAAATAAAAGTTGTAAAACAATTGCTCAAAGCACATTCATACTTGTAAAAAAACTATGTACAAGGAGCTGCAAAAGTGCCTGGGTACCTTAGTACCTATATTCCTTTGCACGTTACCGAACCACCGAAGAGCTCAAGTTTTCTAATGTTAAACTAGATGGCGTTGGTATCTTCACAGCTAAGTGGCGACCTGACGCAATCTCACAAAGCATAAACTTGACGTTTAATTTGACGAAAAATACACACACATGAGTCATTATTGCCGTCAAAAACAGATTGTAGTTCATAATTTCGTTACAGAAATTAGTTTCATGATGGCCTAATGGTTAAGCAGTGCCGCTGTGTGAATCAGTGAGCCTGAGTTCAAACCTCACTGCATCGACTTTTTGTGATTTTTGTTATGAATAACAAACAAAAGAAAGCCGTAGAAATATTGAATCAAAATTAACAAAGAAAAGTAATTATTTGTAATTTATAATTCAAGTTAGTACTATACAGAGAGAAAAGCAGATAAACTGGCCCACCAAAATAAAACGGCACTATTAAAAAAAAATATTTCTTACAGTTTATTATTAAAATTTATCAGTCAGTTTATTGATCATCAAATAACATTATATATAATTTATTATATTGGTCGGAAACAGCTTCGATTTGTTGACAACAAGACAAGGCACGCCATCTAGTGGCAACTGGAAGAACTAAATAAAGATGGCGCGCCTGACAGTCAGTGACGTATCCGCTTTGCTACGAGCTTGTGGTGGGGTGAACCGACCCGCACGGGGAGCGGGCACACTTTGAGCCAAGCCGTCGCAGAGTCAAGACGTTCTGAAACTGACCGTGTTGTTGTAATTTGTAATTTGTGATAACAGTGCACTGTACCGAAATGTATTGAGAAGTAAACTGATTCAACTGCTAGCCGTTGTTATTCATTGCACGATACCCACATACGCCCACATGATAGATCTGATAGACCAGAGCTCGAACACCATCCTGGACACGAGCCGACATCAGAAGTGGGATTCAATCGTGCAAATGAATCGACAAGCTATGTGAGCAATAATCACGCAACACTGAATAAATTGGCGAGAACAAAGACAGTTGGCGGTTATTATTCGAAATATAAAAATTCGAAAATGAAGACCCGGATCGAAGCATGGACTTGAATGGTTTGATTAGGTTTTTACTGGGGTTTTTCCCTAATCCTAAGCAACGAATGTTGGACCATGGTGACGTTGTGCCCCCAGAACGCAAACTACAACGTCCTACCCAGATTGTGAATCTACCCAAATTCGACCCCGAGAGACAAGAGCAAATCGGAAATCACTACGAGAAAATTGGACATACGCAAACTGAAAACAAGAATATTCAAGCCTCAAGGCCACCGGCAACAAGGTAGCAAGCCAATCCAGGTCGGCTTTGGAGAGCAGAGTTCTTGATGGACATCTGGATCCCTGAGAGAAGTGGCGCGGTGGTAACCGTGACGGTGCCGTTGTGACAGCGAGCGATGGATTGACGTCGTGGTCGCCGATCTTTCATCAGAAAAAGGTCAGGTATTCTCATTCCATTTTTATTCTGAAGCTGAGTTTATGGTGGGTGAAAATCATCTAATGACGAGACTCGCTCTTGGGCGGAGCAGGAGACAGTGTAGGTTGTCAGTAAATTTTGGGGTAGATGTAAAATAAAAGGTAATAACTTTGACAAGTGTAGGTGACATATGACGGTACCTACTAAGTATTGATCATTACTTCTGTGGTTGAAATTGATAATAGCTAAATCGCGATTTTATTTCGTGAACCAACATCTATTTGCGAAATTAAATCTTAGGCCGTGAAATGTTGTTGCAAAGGTTCAGTTGAATTAATGACCGTGAAACATTTTTTTGAAAATAGCTTAGGTTCATGGCGTAAATAATTGTAATTACAAAGTACCCTCAGCACATCCGAGAATTAAGGTTCGATTTTTTTATGACGGTGACAGTTCTCCGAAATAATGTTGACGTTGTTGACACCGACGTGTCCTTGAACATAAACTTGCGATTATTTCTGTGTCGTTTCGTTAATAATCGGATTATTTTACTATCGGTATCCTACAAACGCGTGCAATAAAAAGTGATCTATATCGTTCGATTAATTTTGACTGTATAAAGACGACAGTAATAGTTTGGCAAGGATGAATTAAAAATAATTCGTAAGCGGGTAAATGAATTATGGTGCGACCGTGTAATTCAATGATTGCAAAAAAAAAAAACCCTGAACTAGTCTTTTAGTTAGGAAATACTACGCGTCAAATTAAATGTGCAGAGATTATCGAAGACTAAAAAGGCAATACCGGACTTAAACGTTATTCGTTGCTATTTATCTCGGATCACATATCTCAGTTACACGACCTAGAGTAGTGATAGTTGTATCTTCAATTACATATTCCCAATGTTTGATATTATTAGAGTATTGGTTTTAATGATAAAGTAGTTTTGAGAACGTCGACTAAAGCCGGAATAACGTTACATTTGAAACAGTGATCCGTTTTTGATAGTTAAATTCAAGTGGCGAGGCTCTTCATCCGTGGCGGATAGTGTCATTCGGTATGGTTTGATCCTAGGCGGGTGATGAAAAGTAAGGAGGCTAGATCCAAAGCGGATGATGCCCTGTAATAGTGCCAACATCTTGACACGAAATGATTTCTGTTCGATTTTAGTCGCGCGTTATCTGCCGTTTATGACAAAAGATGACGTAGTTCCCTTAGTTGATTTAAATGTCGTGAGAGATTTTGCATTACGCAATAAATACCGTGTAGTACCCTATTAAAAGTGTACGAGGATAGAAAACCGACATACCCACAAATAAAATTAAAAAAAAGACAATTTAAAAAAAACCGTTTGAAGTAATGGAGAAGGAAATTCAGAGCTTATAAAATGGAGTACAATAAAGTAGTTCAGATAATGAGATAATTAAGTTTAGATTGGGAGATTTGATTTGTAGGCGTAGCTTAATAGAAAACAATATCTAGTGGTCACAGTTGACCGTCAGTACCTTAAACTAGGGACGTAATGTAGGAAACCATTAAGTCGTTAGAGACTTGGCGATCCTGGAGGGATGCGCAGGTATGGAAGTGTAACTAGTGGTTACTCGGAGTAGCCAGAGATCATAATGTACAGCTTAACGATTAGTGTTTTGGATTAGTTTGATTAGTTGTGTGTACTGTAACGGTATCACAATAGGTTAAGAAAGAAGCACTTGTACACCAACTGAGTTAGGAAGGTATTTGAAAAAAAAAAAGAGAGAAAAAAATAAAGTAACAAAAAAATGTAGGAAAAAGTCATTGAAGGGAAAATCCGGTCCAATGACTCAGCTAAAGGGACTGATGTCCGGTCTAGCATTCGCTAAAGGGACTGATGTCCGGTCTAGCATTCGCTAAAGGGACTGATGTCCGGTCTAGCATTCGCTAAAGGGACTGATGTCCGGTCTAGCATTCGCTAAAGGGACTGATGTCCGGTCTAGCATTCGCTAAAGGGACTGATGTCCGGTCTAGCATTCGCTAAAGGGACTGATGTCCGGTCTAGCATTCGCTAAAGGGACTGATGTCCGGTCTAGCATTCGCTAAAGGGACTGATGTCCGGTCTAGCATTCGCTAAAGGGATATTTATCCGGCCTAGCACAATCGTCTCCATTTCTAATACTGATGAGATAACGTAGTACTTGTGGTAAGCTGAAGGGTTAACCGGACCAAGAAGCTAATCTTGTAGGGTCAGAGGTTGACCGGACCAAGAAATTAATCTTGTAGGGTCAGTGGTTGACCGGACCAAGAAGTAAGCCTTGTAGAGTCATGACTGACTGGACCAAGTGCTTAAAATTCTGAAGGGCCTAAGTAGACCGGACCAGAAATAGTAACAGTATGATAATTTCTATTACCCAAAATTTGTATTTGGTTTATTGAGTAAAGATTTTTTGTCACATTAAGCGATTGACTGCGTGTTGCGAGTTCGATTCCCGCACTAAGCAGACATTTGTGTAAATGGTCGCTCATGGCCAAGATGTGAATTGTTAATCTCGTGTGTGTGACACGTAATCTCAAACTTGCGTGTTTGGGAATGCACTCGCGCTGCGAGATTGATTCCTAGTGTTTGTCAGGAGTGACCGAGCTATATGATACTGCGAGATGTGTTTTGTTTCAGAGTAACACACAGCGATGGATGACTTGTTGGAACATTTCATCAGTAGACATCTTCCAGCTGAGGTGGCGATGACTATTAACACACGAGGACGTGTGTCTCGCAGGATGGCCGTGTCGGAAACAGCTTCGATTTGTTGACAACAAGACAAGGCACGCCATCTAGTGGCAACTGGAAGAACTAAATAAAGATGGCGCGCCTGACAGTCAGTGACGTATCCGCTTTGCTACGAGCTTGTGGTGGGGTGAACCGACCCGCACGGGGAGCGGGCACACTTTGAGCCAAGCCGTCGCAGAGTCAAGACGTTCTGAAACTGACCGTGTTGTTGTAATTTGTAATTTGTGATAACAGTGCACTGTACCGAAATGTATTGAGAAGTAAACTGATTCAACTGCTAGCCGTTGTTATTCATTGCACGATACCCACATACGCCCACATGATAGATCTGATAGACCAGAGCTCGAACACCATCCTGGACACGAGCCGACATATTTATTTAAATAATAACAATAGTTATTTTAATTATAGGGCCATAGCTTAAATATTCGTTTCCATAATTGGAAAGAGGATTGAAGCTTCGACCTTAACAAAACCAAATAAGAAACTAAATAATTTTATCACAAAGGTCAAAAGGATTAAAAGAAAAGCAAATATCAAATGTTTAGTGAGCGACATAAAAAATATATGTTGTGTTTACTTGAAGTGTTCATAACTTATATATTTTAATGATGGGTATCTGGTTAAACACATATAATAAGCTACAGAGAATAAGTACTCAGTAAATAATATTAAGTAAGTAAATCGTATGATCACCATTTTGGTCAATGACAGATTGTATTCGGAAAGGCATTGAATCATTTAAATTTATATACAAATTTGAACCACGAATACTGTCATATATTTGTAAACAATAAACCTCAAACGCATCTGGAGCACGCCTATTTTGTCCCTCATCATAAAGAATACGACGGACAGTGTCAATGCTTGTATTGAATAAACCATTTTTTTGGCAGAAATCCATTTTATTCGTAGTTTTGGTCTACTAGTTCTTTGATAATGATTCAAAGAACTTTCTTCTTCAAATTGTCGTATCCTTTTTTTTTTTTTTTTTTTTTATGGTAGGTAAAAATCATCGAATGACGAATCCCACTCTTGGGCGGAGCGGGAAACAGTGTCAGACTCTTACTGACTAAAGAACCTACCCCGTGCCTTCCTTGCCTTATTCCCAGAGCCCCGGTGTAACGCTTTCGCATCAACCCTCAGCTCCGGGAGGCTTCGACCCTGTTGGGCCCCTACGGTGTGCTGACAACTCCTTGAGGCGCGCGGAAACGGAACGCGCCGTCGACGACTTGGGCTCGGTCCGGACTGCTACCAGACGACCGGACGGCGGGCTACCCATTGCTCACCGTCCGCAAGCCAGTGTCTACGGTGGCCGGATATCGGCAGGATCGCGGCGGCGACGGCTACGGCGAGTGCGCCGTTGCCTTTGCCTTATGCGGTCAGCCTCCTCCTTTACGAGCATTACTGCCTCGCAGAAGGAGGCGACCGCCTGCCACTCCTCCTCGCTGCGGACCATGGCCTGAACCAAGGCCCGGCGCGAGAGGTCGCCGCCGCCGATCACCCCCACGAGGGCACGGCGTTGCTCTTCCCAAGCGGGGCACACTTCTACCGTGTGCTCCACCGTGTCCTCCGGGCTGGCCACACAGTGGCGACACCCGGGCGTCTCTTCTGCACGGATCCGGTGCAGGAACCTCCCGAACTTGCCATGTCCGGTGAGGACCTGCGTCATGCGGAAGGTGAGGACGCCGTGAGGTCTATCCAGCCACGCCTCAAAGAGGGGCACTACTGCCGAAATTATGGCGTGCCCAGCGCTAGGTTGCGACAGTCGCTGTTTCCATTTCACCATGAGATCCCGCCGGAGCTCTTTCCGCCATGCCTTAACATGTTCAGGCAGCGGAGTTTCGCCCCGGCGTTGCGTCTCCACGCGCAGATCGTGCATGTGTGCAAGGACTGTTGCCTCCAAATCCCATGGTGGTAGGCCAGCAAGGAGGCTCGCCGCTTCGCGGGACACCGTGCGGTATCCCCGAACCATCCGGATGGCCATGACCCTCTGGCAGGAGTTCAGCTGGGCCGCCGGGCGTTTACGCAGCGACGGCGCCCACACTGGTGCCCCATAAAGGGCCATGGACCGAACGATGCCGGCGTAGAGCCTCCGGCAGGAGGCGTCTGGACCCCCCAGGTTCGGCAGGAGCCGCTTCAGGGCAGCTCCTGTCCGATTGAGTTTAGGAGCCAGACGTCGGAAATGCTCCTCGAAATTCCACCGGCTGTCGAGGACAAGTCCCAGGTACTTCATCGTCGACCCGACGCCGATGTGAACTCCTCCTACTGTTAGCTGGGAACCTATTGGTGGCGCGTTCCGAGGGCCGTGAAAACACATGGCCTCGGACTTGTGCAGCGCCACCTCTAGTCCCAACTGCTGGATCCTCTCTACGACTGTCGCAACCCCACGTGTCGCTAGTTCGACCGCCGCCTGGTATGACTCTCCCCGCGCTAGGACCAGCGTGTCGTCTGCGTAACAGACCACGCTGATCCCGATGGGGAGGTCGGCGCGCAGCACGTAGTCGTACCCGATGTTCCACAGGGGCGGCCCTAGTACCGATCCCTGTGGGACACCGCACGACATCTCTCGCCGTTTCCATTCACCCTGGTGACCGGGGTAGATAATGAACCTCTCTGACAGGTAGGCCTCGATCACACGACAGAGGTAGTCGGGCACCCTGTGATACCGGAGTGCCGTCCTAATGCAACTCCAGGGCAGGGAATTGAAGGCGTTGGCGATGTCCAATGACACCGCCAAGACACACCTGCCCCGGGACATCGCATCCCCCGTCGTGAGGGCTCGCACGCGCATGATGGCGTCCACGGTGGAGCGCCTCCTGCGGAACCCGAACTGGTCGTCCGCTAGATCGGGCCCCTTCAGTGTCAGATGCTTGACGAGGCGGTCTGCAATGACTCTTTCAAAGAGCTTGCCCACCTCGTCAAGCAGCACAATGGGCCGATACGCGGACGGAGAGTCCGCGGGACGCCCCGGCTTCGCGACGAGGACCAGCTTTCCCGTCTTCCAGGGAAGAGGGAACTGGCCCCTCTCCAAGCATGCGCTAAAGAGCCCCCCCAATCGAGACCCGAGAGCCTCCATGGCCAGGACCCGTCGTATCCTTGGCACTCATACAGCTACTGTTTTTCTCTGCAACAATAAAACAGAAATATATAATATGCAATAATAATTATAGGAGTTTTTTTATATTAAATATAACAAATAAAACTACTTACGTTTACACCGGTCCGTGTGGCTATTTCTGAGACGTTTTCACCTTGTTACTCTTATCACTATATATTTATTGTGAATTCATACTCATTATTAAAATAAGTTTATAAAATAACCTGATTAGAAATAAAATCTAACAAAAAGAACTCGAAGGAGTTAATCGAAATTAACTTAGCAAACAATCCATTGTGCTTAGTCACAAGTCTTAGATCTAAGTATTATTGAAACTACCCACTAAATAATTGTTATTCATAAATTCATATTAAACTACCCTCTCAAGTTTGAAAACTAACACATAGATAATCAGATATTTGTAAAAGATACTCAATTTTAATATTTTTAATTTATTAATTTCTTTTAAAAATAAATTATAAATTATTTCAATCTTTGTAGAAACAAAAAGAAACTATAAAAAGAAGTATTAACAAAGCAATTAAGACACAGCAACGCCATCTAGTGACAATAAATTGTAATTTTATCGATAACAATATGTTATTCTGATTTTACGCTAGATGGCCTCATTTCGCGCTTCACGCAATTTTTATTCTGAACTATCCAGCCACTTTCGCCGCTGGCTGTACATTGTAAAAAAAAAATTGACATAATTGTATTTATGCGTACAAATAAATGTAACTTGATCAATTCAATTGTGATTTCCATGTACCTACTTTTCTATACCTATACAAAATATCTATCAAACAAATAAAATTAAAATTTTCTTTTAAAAATGAAACCATTCCATCAGTATTTTCTTATGACGTTGTCACGTTCAACTATCGTCAGTAAACCGACTTTACAGACAACCGATTTTTGTTTTATGGTAGGTAAAAATCATCGAATGATGAATCCCACTCTTAGGTGGAGTGGGAAACAGTGTCAGACTCTTACTGACTAAAAAACCTACCCCGTGCCTTCCTTGCCTTATTCCCAGAGCCCCGGTGTAACGCTTTCGCATCAACCCTCAGCTCCGGGAGGCTTCGACCCTGTAGGGCTCCTACGCTTTGCTGACAACTCCTTGAGGCGCGCGGGAACGGAGCGCGCCGTCGACGACTTGGGCTCGGTCTGGACTGCTACCAGACGACCGGAAGGCGAGCTACCCATTGCTCACCGTCCGCAAGCCAGTGTCTACGGTGGCCGGATATCGGCAGGATCGCGGCGGCGACGGCTACGGCGAGTGCGCCGTTGCCTTTGCCTTATGCGGTCAGCCTCCTCCTTTACGAGCATTACTGCCTCGCAGAAGGAGGCGACCGCCTGCCACTCCTTCTCGCTGAATTTAATGAGATATGGATTTTAAATCCGCCACGGAATTTTATAGATTTCTTTCATTCGTCATTGTTCTAGAGGGCGCTGCCAGAATAACCAAACTGCAAAGTGAGTTCACGCTCGAGTATTATGCCATGTAAAACTGCCTATGTGATCATTGGAAAGTCATAATCACGCCATTATATAAAACTTAAAACTCGCTTTTGTCACTCAAGAGTAATAGTCCAGCGCAAATAGCACTGTTAACGATAAAAAGTGGAACAAAATAGTAGTAGAATGAAACCCATTGGTAAAGGAAGATAATATAGTAAAAATTTAAGGAAAAATAAATTACGGTCGATCTGAGGTCGGGAAGTGGATGGGTGTGCGGTATTAAGGGTAAAAATGGTTTATCTCGATTTCCGGCAAAACTACTGGTTCTATGGAAACAAGTCTAATAGCAAATTTGTAGGTTATAAAAAGATCTACGACTTTTGTATTTACACTTTTTCACATAGCCTCAAAATCTATGTGAAAAGTCCAAAAAACCGAGTTATTGAATTTAATTTTTATCTCCTTTAAAAATAATTTTTTTTCACAAATTTTGATGAAAAGTTTCCTTTTCATGTCCCAAACTTGCTATATTTTTTTTGATTTAAAATATTCACAATTGCTCTTTATTTTGACGTAATATCGAAAAAACAGCTTATTTTTCAATCGAAAAACCTCACGTAAAAATATGTGATTTTTCAAAAAAGTTTGTTGACGTTTTATTCATTGGAATCTTTACTTTTTGATGGTATAAAAATAGTATACATTAATACAGTATTTTTTTTCAGAAAATGCAAAAAAAACTAAAAAAATCTCAAATCAGAAATTACTTTTGTTTAATCTTTACTACCGACCCACTCCAGCTTCGCGCGGGTGCAAAGGTGATATATTATACCTATAAACCTTCCTCTGGAATCACTGTCTATTAAAAAAAAAAACGCATCAAAATCCGTTGCGACCTTTTAAAGATCTAAACATACACAGGGATAAGCAACTTTGTTTTATACTATGTATGATGTACTGAGGTGTTTATTAATTTTTTTACAAGATTTAAAGGGGATTTCATCTTGGAAAGTGGCTGTGAAAAAAACAAAAAAAAAATCTGCACTGGTCTATAAAGCAACTTTCTATTGTTGCTAAAATTTTTCCAATCGGACAGTAGTTCCAAAGATTACCTCCTACAAACAAAGAAACAAAAAAACAAATTTTATCTCTTTATTATATTAAGTAAGTTTGGTAATCTGCTAATCTACATACATCTGTATGTAGATTAGCAGATTACCAAACTTATCAAAATCAACAATTATGAAATCACTATTGTAATAGCAGACTTGAGGCCTTGATAGGGATGATCAGTAGATTTTGGTTCAGAAGACATGATTACGAAATAGGCTAGGACAATGTGAAATTTAAAGCGGCAGGTATTAAAGTAGTGTTGTTTATTTTTAACGTTCATACCGATGTACGTGAAGAGGACATTATTGATTATGTTTGCAATAGAACGGGAGAAACTATTTCTTTAGTGAAGTTAAAAATTAAAAAAATCAAAAGCTACAAAGCCTATGTTGACAAGCACAAACTGGATATCTTTAAATAAAAAGCTGTAGCCATCAAGCATTATCTTTAGGCGCTTTGTAAATTTTGGAGAATGAAAAAATTTGAAAAAATTAAAACAGATTCAGAATGTGTGGCTTATTTACATCTTTATTTACCATCGGCCATTTAAATCTTTATTTACATTAAATAAAGATTTAAATGGATAAAGAAGAATCTACACCGCACTATCGTTCCTTTTATTTGATTTTTTTCTTAAGTACCTACATGTGTTTTTTGTTTCTCTTGTTAATGTTGACTGTTTTTATATATTATAGGTGCTTAGTTTTTGAGTTTGCATAATTGTGCTTTCGTGTGTTTTGTGTTGTAACAAATGAATGGTTTATCTATCTATCTACATGTTCCAGTAAAATTATTAGTTATAATTGTAAGTCTGTCAAGAGATCCTGGGAAGGTGTGAGAGCCCTGTGCTGCTGATGTGGTGGCAATACAGAAGACGTGACTCCTGCCTCACGAGCTACCTGTGCTGATTATTAACCACGTTAATAACGTTCAGTGCGACGGGAACCTCTGCCCTGGATATGTCAGCGGGCTTACTCAATGTGGAATGGTTACGACTGGGTCCGTTATGATCTTCTGTGGGACAAGCTAGGTGGCGCGGGTGAACCGGGAGAGTCACTCTACTAAAGTATTGGTATACCAACCAAAAAAAAACTATGTATACACAGGGTGTCAGGGTGTCACCACTGGAGGGTCCAGAATCATGTGCTGGACCCATGGTATTCGTTTGCTTTAACATGTCAATGACACCTTGTATATACCTGCCTTCCTGGCAGGGGCGCTGTCGGATGAGTATAAATTGGAATGTGGTGTTAGGCAAGTTAATTTAAGATCACCCCTATTGTTTAACATTTAAATATTAACCCGCTTGTCGAGCGGCTGGTAGCACACAAGTTGGCTGCCATCACAGATATAGATATACCTAGATAACGCAAGCAGCAGTACTCCTCGACACGGCTCGTATTGTGAGGAGGTTCCTGTCTCTGGAGCCCTAACCACCGGTAGTTTGAACCCTGCTCCGGACACTGGCGGACTACTGTTTTTTATATTTTTAAACGTATTTTTTAAGAAAATATTTAAAAATTTAAATAATATGTTTAAAAAATAAATAAAGGAAATAAATAAAAATGTGTAAAAACATTTTTATTTATTTTATTTGGTTAAGATTTATACGATTCAATACCACTCGAAATAAAGATATTATTATTCCGATTATTCGTTAAAGTACGTAGTATTTATGCATTGGTCTACATAAGCATCGGGAGCAGTGGTGGTCAGGGCTCCTGAGGGAGGAACCTCCGGACAATACTGCCTTCTGGATGAGCTGGTTGCTGGTTGTGTCTACGTAAATAATCTTCGTTAGCTCCGTTATGAGAATATCTAGAAATAATGTGAAGGATCCGCAGGAAAATCAAGGTTGTCGACATAGCCCAAAGAATCGCCAAACTCAAGTGGCAATGGGCAGGACACATTGCCCGCACACGGATGGTCGTTGGGGTCGAAAGGTGGCGACCGCGTACCGGAAGACGCAGTGTTGGAAGACCTCCAAAAAGATGAACCGATGACCTGGCAAGGGTTGCGGGTATCCGATGGATGCGAAATGCACCGGACCGTTCATTATGGCGACGGTTGGGGGAGACCTATGTCCAGCAGTGGACGTCTTTCGGCTGAAATGATGATGATGATGATGACGTAGTTAGTAAGCGAGTACTGTCTTTTTGTTTTGACTGGCCTGTCAGTCTAGTAGTTAGTGACC
This sequence comes from Mythimna loreyi, assembly GCA_029852875.1. Taxonomy (NCBI): domain Eukaryota; kingdom Metazoa; phylum Arthropoda; class Insecta; order Lepidoptera; family Noctuidae; genus Mythimna; species Mythimna loreyi. Next base: position 9,062,519 of record CM056795.1, on the reverse strand, counting down.
CTGACTGCTATGCGGGAGGTCGTGGGTTCGATTTCCACCTAGGACAAATGTTTGTGTGATGAGCACGATCATTTGTTCTGTGTCTGGGTGTAATTTATCCATAATATGTATGTATTTAGAAATATATAAGTTTGTTTATCAGTTGTCTAGTACTCATAACACAAGTTCTGCTTAGCTTGAGACTAGACGGCGTTGTGTGATAGTTGTCGAATATATTGTATATTCTTTACCATTTAATTGCAGAAGCAATAATAAATTACGATTTGGGTGATCATAGACTGACGTTTCTAGTACATTTCAATAAAATAAAAATAGTATAAATACGGTTAAAAAAAATTACTATCTTTCATCACAATTACTATAATAAGGCTAACCAAATACAAAATTAATAATGAATATGGAGTATGAAAAATTATTTTAAAAATTTAAAATATTATCTTTACAGGATAAACTGAAACTATTATATTAGAACAGTACAACCATTCAACTAGAAAAGTGTCCCTAAAGTGAATAGTTATTTTGGTCAAAGGACACGGTGTCAAAGTGGCTCACACCAACATTGTTATATAAATTACTGGCACAAATCACAACCGAAGCCATTTCCAAAAAATGCTCAAAAAGTGTTCTGTACAAACATAAAACTATACTAGTAAAGTAATTACAGCGGTCGGAAACCAAGAAAATATCTTTTACAGTTGGCTAACAAAATATTTCGAAAAGATAACATGAAACTGTAACAATAAAATAATTACAGCGGTCGGAAATCAAGAAAATATCTTTTACAGTTTGCTAACAAAATATTTCTAAAAGATAACATGAAACTAACAATAAAATAATTACAGCGGTCGGAAACCAAGAAAATATCTTTTACAGTTAGCTTATAAAATATTTCTAAAAGATAACATGAAACTGTAACAATAAAATAATTACAGCGGTCGGAAACCAAGAAAAAATCTTTTACAGTTTGCTAACAAAATATTTCTAAAAGATAACATGAAACTGTAACACTAAAATAATTGCAGCGGTCGGAAACCACTGAAACGTCTTTTACAGATAGCTAACAAAATATTTCTAAAAGATAACATGAAACTGTAACAATAAAATAATTACAGCGGTCGGAAATCACTGAAACGTCTTTTACAGATGGCTAACAAAATATTTCTAAAAAATTAACATGAAACTGTAACAATAAAATAATTACAGCGGTCGGAAATCACTGAAACGTCTTTTACAGATGGCTAACAAAATATTTCTAAAAAATTAACATGAAACTGTAACAATAAAATAATTACAGCGGTCGGAAACCAAGAAAATATCTTTTACAGTTTGCTAACAAAATATTTCTAAAAGATAACATGAAACTGTAACACTAAAATAATTACAGCGGTCGGAAACCAAGAAAATATCTTTTACAGTTGGCTAACAAAATATTTCTAAAAGATAACATGAAACTGTAACAATAAAATAATTACAGCGGTCGGAAATCACTTAAACGTCTTTTACAGATGGCTAACAAAATATTTCTAAATGACAGCATAAAACAATAACACTATACATTATGATACAAGTTTACCGTCAGGGCGGTATTAAGACCCTCACCACGGCTCTATTCACGTGTATTATACAATGTTTTTCAAAACACTTGAGAAAAAAAAATTGTTAATAATTAATAATAGTTAATTTTTAGCCAGTATATATACTTCTACACAGTAACATTTATGTAAATAGATATAAATAAAAAAATTGAGAGTATGGTAAAAAAATATATAATTTAGTTAACTATTATTACAGCAGTAAATTTAGTGGAATTTTTCATAACATGGCGGATAAAATCTAATCTGTTTTCATATCGCATCCAATTTTTACACGCCAAAAACACGTCAAAAATCGCGGGCATCTTAAAATGGCGGCCATAGACCACAATGAAAAATCATTTTTTATTTGAACAAACGATTTTTACATTAAATGATTTTTTAATAAATAAATCGTTTTTACAAGTTAAAATGATTGAAATTGAATAAAATAAGCAAGTAAGAATTGAACAAACGCAATAATCTAATGTGTATTTTTTTCTTATTCGAGTTTGCGAACAAAGAGGTTGAACAAAAAGGTAGGCTACATTACAGCACTAGTGCGTAATGGTAATCAAAATGTCACAGTTTGGTAACAGATGCTATTATATAAGCAAAGTGTAGTGCAATAAGACCCACTTTCAGAGCAAGTGTATTGAAAAATTAATTACAGCAAACCAAAGAAAAGGTTTTTTACAGTTGGCTAACAAAATATTTCTTAATGACAACATAAAATAAAACTTATGACAACATAAAACTATGAAACTTATTATAGCATTCGGTTTTTGGTTACCAAAAATTCTAGAAACCATTTACAATACAATTTATAATACATATATTTATGTATGTAATATTACAGTAAGGAACTATCTGAAATCTCATTATTATAATCTGATGGTATTATTTTACGCTTAAATATATCTAACTACTTTTACTACATATCAGCGTTTGCTGTCCCGCACACTTATTTACCTAATGTACCTAATTAGTATAAAACTAGATCATTGTTCTAAGCCACGGGGGATCGGAACTGACACTCCTAATGCAGTTTATACTTTTACCTAGTTAGGAGAACTACACTCGCTATAATTGTAGTAAATTCGTAATTTTACCATTGTAAAAATCAAATACCCATCTACTGCCTTACTTGTAAACGAACAATATAGATTATTATTATTACAAATCCGAGTGGCCTTCTAAAAACTGTATAACAGATACATAATTTATTTTGGCACTATGTAACGGACCCAGACTAAAATAACGGAGTCCAGCAGTAGGGAGAAAGCTGCATTAAGTAATCAAAAAATAATTTGTAATCTAATGTGGTCCACCAGATTAGATTACACCGCTGAAGAATCCACTCTTCTGCGGAGATAGTGTTAAACTTTTACTGAATAAAAATCCATTCCTTCTTTGTCTTCGTTCCAGAGCCCCGGGCTACGTTTTCACATTGGTTCATGGCCCAAGTAGGCTTCAACTCAGCTGCGCCCCTTCAGTTTGCTGACAACTATTTAAGGTGGACGGATACCTAACGGTCGGATGGCGTCCTACCCGTTACTCGCCCTCAGCAAAACCGCGTTGAGACCCCGGCGGTGCTCTGCTCAAGCAGGGCACACCACACTCCTACCGTGTGCTCCAGCGGGTTCGCTGTGACATGCGGGTGTTTCATTTGCACGAATCCGGTGCAAGAACCTCCCGAACTTGACATGTCCGGTAAGGACCTGCATCATGCAGAAAGTGAGGACGCTGTGAGGTCCTTCCAGCGTGGTAAAATTTTATAATCTAAATATAATAAAAAGGCGATCCAAAATACCACTTTGCTGTATTAAGTACTCAAATTTAATACAGCAAACACAGATAAGTTTGCCGCTCATACATCTGAACGGCTTTGATTAGGTTTTAACAAACAAGTATAAAAATCTTATTTTATTTATTTTCACAATTTTAAGAAAACTTACAGACTAATATTATTATAACTACACTAATAAATAAATAAGTTGCTATTTAAAAGCTTCCACAGATATAATCTTAATAATCTTACGTGAAATTAGGTTCATGGTTGCGCAGGTATTTGATTTCACAACTCACAGTGACGGACTTGATGAGAGTGAGAGCAGTAGAATAATATAGAACCTTATATACATATAATTAATTGGAAAATATGTCCCTTTTGATTGTTTATTAAAGAGCGATTTAGATAAAGCATTTAGATTCGCAATGGTGGGATTATAATTTTAATTAAAACGTGACATGATCGACAAGGTTAACCTAGCGATTTCTCCAGTTTCAAATATGCAATTAATCACAAATCTGCATATATATAAAAATAGAAACTTAGAAGTTTGATTATTACACAGCTTCTAGGTATCACAGACCTGATAGACCAGTGCAGATAGCTTTTGAAAGGGAACAAAATAATAATAGGATGAAAACGATTGGAAAATGAAGAGAATATAACAAAAATTTAAGGAAAAATAAATTACGGTCGATCTGAGGGAGTAGATGGGTGTGCGGTTTTAAGGGTAAAAAATGGTTTATTTCGATTTCCGGCAAAACTACTGGTTCTATGGAAAAAAGTCTAATGGCAAACTTGTAGATCATAAAAAGATCTACCGTATAACTTGTGCTCATGGCCAAGTAACTATTATTATAATGTAAACAAAACTATTGATATAGTCACAAAATATTAATTTATTATTGCAAATCAAGTTGAACAGGACTTGGCTTCTATGCGATCTTAAAACTTTTTACGATGGAAGAATTGCGTAGGGAGACTTGGATTTTTTACATTAAAATTTCATGTTTTTGGTGGGATCTCATTTATTTTTTGTAGGTCCCTTTCTTATCTTTTTAGGTGATGTTATTATGTCCTATGCTTCAGCTGCTGCTTTGCTTAGAGCCCATTCTCTATCTCGTACTATTTTGCTTTTTCTCTGAGGTTTCGTTACTTTTAAGAGACACAAGTCTGATGATGGTATATACTTCTCGAGTCGATTATAATAGAACGAAATATATAATCAACGAAATACAAGTAAACTAACTTACACGCTAACCACTAAATTGTTTAAAAAACTAAATGAAAGAACACGTAATCAACTTAATATGTAACTATGTATAGATTATATTAATATATTTTTTTAATTGATTATATCGTCGCGCTTGACCGCTATCTCACCTGATCGTGAGCTGATGACGACGACTTACATGAAACTATTTCAGATAAAACACTAATAATTATATCATCAAGCTAACACGGCTGACAACGTTTCGTATTCGTCAAATACAAGGATTCATTGACATGTTAACGCAAACGAATACCATAGATCCAGTACATGATTCTGGACCCCCCAGTGGTGGAATTTTTCGTCGTTTTTTTTTTTCAAATATAAAAAAAAAATGTTTTTTTTATTTTTTACCTGTATAAAATCGTTATTCTGACCAATCCCAATGATATTTTTAGATTTTTTTTTTTACAAAAAAAAAAATAATGAAAAAATCATCGAGGCAAAGAAAGTCGTTATTCTAATCAAACCCGATGACATTTTTAATTTGGAATGTAATGCACTCATTTTTCTCGCAAAAAAATGTTAAATTGACGTTTTTATACAGTTTAATTAAAAAAACGTTAAAAATTCATTAAAAAATAAGAAAAACCGACAAAAAATTCCATCACTGGGGGGGTCTAGAATCATGTACTGGATCTATGGTATTCGTTTGCGTTGACATGTCAATGATACCCTGTATAGTTAGGTATTAAATATTAGTTTTAGACTCAAAGAGGTAATTTCAAAGATGACGCTATCACATGAAATTATTTGAAATATTTCATAGTCATCATCATCATCATTTCAGCCGAAAGACGTCTACTGCTGGACATAGGCCTCCCCCATCCCCATCCATCTCCCCTGATATTAAAAACAATATAGCCCAAAATTATGTATATTAATTTATTCTTCTCTAGACGACAAGATAAACTTATTGGATAAATTGTTTTCAATACACTTACTCGAAAACTGCCTCTTATCGCACTTCTATTAGGTTCAATATAGCATGTATATCACCCAAGTGCTTTTTTGAGTTTATCACAAGGGCTTTTTTATTCCTTCCTTATCGTCACGGTCACGGGTGATTTTGTTTTTCTTAGTTTATCGAAACAGGCGCGAGGCGTCCCCCACGCGGCGCTGGACGACCCCACGAAGTTAGAAACTGACCAGAGCAGATGTGAATGCTATTATTATTATATTTCTACTGTATGTTTGAGATACGATTAAACGTTTTTTCTTTCTTTCTTTATTTCACAAGTCGTAAGTGTATAGAAAAACGTCATTTGACACACGTGCAGATTTGTCATTGCAGCCCTCGGCTCCATAACACACTCGCCTACGGCTCGTGCGAATTTCGCCTCAGTCGCAATAACAAACTTCCTGCACTTGTATCAAAATGTACTATTTCGGAATTCACGGCGGAAAAATGGCAAAGATACGAAGATCATGTCCAAAAAATTTAAATGATTACTGAAGTCGCGATAGTAGGTTCGATAATGTTATCGATTTATTCATAATAAATTTGCAAGACTCAGATTCAAGTTCTGGTGGTGAAGAGGAAGATGAAGATGATGACGAAATGGAAGACGAAATTGAAACAGAATCTATGTCAGAATAACTTTCGTCAGAATATATAATTGTTTGTAAATATAAAAAATGTTCAATAAAACAAGTCCTACTTTGAATTATAAGTTTATTTAGTTACAAAGTAAGAGAGTTTATTTACACGAAAAAGACGCAATCTTAAAACTAGCTAACAAACATAATATGTATCCAACTTAAAATTGATAGGAAAGATTGCGTCACATCTGCGCAAAACGGCCGAACGCTCAGTTCTTATTTATCACCTGCATATTTTTATTAAAATATGTGTACTCAATACTCATTAACATCAATCATCATAAAAAATGGTCGATGATGATGAATCTTTATATTCTAATAGATATATTAATGATTTATGTCATTGCATTAAAGTCATTATTATTACAAATTATTTTTATTTAAAGCTGTATAAATTTGTCATTCAGGTAATCATTAATGCTGTAATTGCATTTATATAATAATAGTTTTTCTTTAATTTATTAGTAAAAACAGCAATTTTTTTTATTTCTTAAAAGCTCGGGTAATTCATTATAAACTAGCGACCCGCCCCAGCTTCGCATGGGTACTGATATTTAATATATTACGCATGTGTTATAAACATAAACCTTCCTTTTGTGTCTCACTCTATCTATTAAAAAAACCGTATCAAAATCCATTGCGTACTTTTAAAGATATATGTAAGCATACATAGGGCATAGCAACTTTGTTTTATACTACTCGTATGTAATGATGTTTCTCGACATTACTAATGGGCCAGATGACTGATGAATGCATTTTTAAACGAGATGTTGGTAGGTTTAGACGTGTTTTGTGTCGGAGTGTGTAAGTACTCGTCATCATCATCATCATCAATTCAGCCGAAAGACGTCCACTGCTGGACATAGGCCTCCCCCAAACGTCGCCACAACGACCGGTCCCGTGCGTCTCGCATCCATCGAATTCCAGCAACCTTGACCAGGTCGTCGGTCCACCTTGTGGAAGGCCTACCAACACTACGTCTTCCGGTACGCGGTCGCCACTCCAGAACCTTTCGGCCCCAGCGGCTAACTGTTCTGCGTGCGATGTGCCCTGCCCATTGCCACTTAAGTTTGGCGATTCTTTTCGCTATGTCAGCAACCTTGGTTCTCTTGCGGATCTCTTCATTTCTGATTCGATCACGCAAGGAAACTCCGATCATAGCTCTTTCCATTGCCCTTTGGGTGACTTTGAGTCGGTACTCGTATCTTATTCGAATGTCTTCTCATTTAGAGTAAAAGTCTCGGTGAGTGTGCGCAAATTTACAGGTTTCAAGTATGTAAATAGATGGTAGTGTAAGAATATTTAGTTTTCTAAAATGAGGTTTACAGCTATCGGTTAGTTTAATATTAACATGCTTAATATTAGCTGCTTTTGGGTTGTAAATAGCATTATAACGCCGCAGTTGAGCCATGAATGTGCATAGTAGGCAACTAGTGCCGTCTGTAGGTTTGTGTTTTTTTTATTTCGCGAAAAGAGTACATAAATTATTATAGGTGGAGATTTCAATTTGTATATTTTAGAGAATGACAGGAGGACTAGTATTTTAGGTGAAAGGGTACCCACAACAGTACCGTATGAATTTAGATACCTTGGGGTCAAAATGTAAAGGCAACTGCAAAAGTGCCTGGGTACCTTAGTATCTATTTATATTCCTTAGCACGTTAGTGAAGCACCGAAGAACTCAAGTTTTCGAATATTGAACTAGATGACGTTGGTATCTTCTCAGCTAAGCGGTGACCTGAACAAAGCATAAACTTGACGTTTATTTGACGAAATATAGACACATGACTCATTATTGCCTTCAAAAACTGATTGAAGTTCATAATTTCGTTCAAAAACATAAGTTACATGATGGCCTAATGGTTTAGCAGTGCCGATGTGTGAATCAGTGACCCTGAGTTCAAACCCCATGTAACATGACGTTTTGTGAATTTGGTTATGAATAACTAGCTTTTGCCCGCAGCTTCGCCCGCGTACATAAAATACAGCCTATGTCACTCAGGAGTAAAGCAGCTTTCTATTGTTGCTTAAATTTTTCAAATCGGACCAGTAGTTCCAGAGATTACCCCCTACAAACAAAAAAACAAACTTTACCTCTTTATTATATTAGTGTAGATAAACAAAAGAAAGCCGTAGGAATATTGGATCAAAATTAACAAAGAAAAGTAGGTAATTCTTTGTAATTTATTGTTCAAGTACTATACAGAGAGAAAAAGCAAATAAACTGGCTCACCAAAATAAAAAGGCACTATTAAAAAAAAGTTTATTTCTTACAGTTTATTATTTAAATTTATAAAAACAAAACCAAATAAGAAGCCAAACAGGTCAAAAGAATTAAAAGAAAAACATATCAAATGTTTAGTGTGCGACATAAAAAAAAATATAAAGTGTTTTTCTTGAAGTATTCATAACTGTTTTTAGGTTATTTTAATGATGGGTATCTAGTTAAACACATATCAGAGGCGGCGTAAGGCGTGAGCGACGTGGGCGACCGCCCACGGCCTCGCGGTTCAAGGGGCCTCGCGCCTCGAAGGCCTGCGAACGCAAATCATCTTCATCATCCTACCCTTATCCCGTATTACTTAGGGTCGGCGTAACATGTTTTTTTCTTCCACTCTGTCCTGTCACCCATCACACTATCAGTAACTCCCATTTCTTTCATAACACTCTTCACACAATCCATCCGGCTCTTCTTCGGCCTCCCTCTTCCTCTCCATCCACCTACGTGTAAAATCAGAACTCTTTTCGTAACATGCGTTTCATCTCTCCTCTTCACATGACCATACCAAGACAAATGATTTCCTTTCAACTTTTCAGTACCTGGCGCAACTTTCAGACTTCCTCTAAAATACATACTCATTTCTCACTTTATCCATTGTCATCACACTACACATCCATCTCAACATTCTCTTATCCGCTACATGCAGTCTTTTTTCATCCATCTTCTTCACAGCCCAACATTCTGAACCATACAGTATGACAAGTCTTATCACGGACTTGTAAATTTTACCCTTCAGCTTGAGGGGCATCCATGGGTCAAAAGTGTTGATCCGAAGCTTTACGTCTCGGTCTACCTCACCATCCCCTTGGATGACTCGAGATACCGAAAGTTGGAACAGATTGGTATGGGCGTACCGGCGAAAACTAAGGCTACAAGACAAGTACTCTGTTTTGGTTCTGCTTAATTTCAGGCCAACACTCTCCAGTATATACCACCACACCTCCAATCTATTCTGGACTTCTAGGCTTAATGTCATCGGCGAACAACATACACCAGGGAGACTCTTCCTGAATGTCCGATGTAAGAGCGTCTATTATCATCAGGAAGAGGTAAAGGTTGAGAGCCGACCCTTGATGTAAGTCGGCAGCCACATTGAAGTTGCTGCTGAAGTCTACAGCAGGCACCACTACCTGCTGTAGACCGGACATGGGTACTGCATTGACTGTACATCGCTCGGATTAACTGAACATGCTTCTCAGGTACACCTTTAAGGGCCCACCACAGAACCTCACGAGGTACCCGGTCATATGCCTTTTCGAGGTCAACGAATATAATGTGCAAGTTTTTTTGTGCTCTGTATTTCTCACAACGCTGGCGTATAGCGAAAATGGTATCCGGTGTACCACGACCTGGCATAAAAACGAATTACTTCTGTGAAATGTCACTCTTCTCTCAACCTCCTCTCAATAACTTTCTTCCAGGCTTTCATAGTATTACATTAGCTCTATTCCTCTATAATTATTGCACTCAAGCATATCACCTTTGTTTTTAAAAATGGGCACCAAAGAGCTGTTGCAACTCTCATCATCTCTCACTTATTGAAGAACAAAGCTAACCACATCCATTCACTTTCAATAACTTCCACAGTTCAACTGGTATTCCATCTGGACCAATGGCTTTACCATTTACTGCTATTCTGACTTCATCCATACTAACCATTCTTACTAACCCTACATTACCGCGAACGCAAATATAGAGATATTTTGTAATTAAGCAATAAATAATATAAAAATCGGCTAGAAAATATCTGGCAATACCTCCGGTTGCCCGACCACTTCTGTCGCGTGATTGAGGCCTACCTATCGGTCAGGTACCTATATCATCAACCCTGATCACCAGGGAGAGGGGAAACGGCGGGAGATGACATATTGTGTTCCGCAGGGATCGGTACTACGACCATCCTTGTGGAACACTGGGTACGACTAGGTGCTGCGCGGCTATTTTCCTGACGTCGTTGGTCCTAGCACAGGGAGAATAGTACCAGGCGGCGGTCGAGTGGGCGTTGCGATAGTCGTTGGCAGGATTCAGCAGTGGGATCGAGGTGGCGCTTTATAAGTCCAAGGCCATGTGTTTCCACGGCCCTCGGAACGAGCCGCCAACGGGTTCCCAGCTAATGGAGGAGTTCGCATCGGCGTCGGGACTACAATGAAATACCTGGGATTCGTCCTCGACAGCCGGTGGAATTTTGACGTGCTTTTCCGACGTCTGGCTCCCAAACTAAACCGGACTGAGTTTACTCTCAAGCGGTTCCAGCCTAACTTTAAGGGTCCAGACATAGGAAATGTCGTAGGTTCTACGCAGGAATCGTTCGATCCTTGGCCTTGTATGGAGCGCCAGTGTAGGCGCCGTCGCTGCAAAAGCAACCGAGGGCCCAGCTTATCGCATTCCAGAGGGTCATGGCAATACTCGATATACACTCACACATATTTGTATATGTGTTTGCTACGAATCGGGTAAAAAAAATTCGCTTCATTCATTACATGGAAAAATAGCACTGATTATCAAGTGTTTGCCTGTCGTTAAAGGTGTATCGAGTTCGATCCTAGCCATTGACAAAACATTTTTTCTACTTTATTGTAGTATAATGATAACGAAGTTTAATAAAGTTAAAACTTAGAATATTTGCTTTAAAAACTAATCGTATGAATATTATCATCTACCCACTTTATTAGTTATTTACTAAGAAATGAGTCGGATAATAAGTTAACCTGGCATAACGCTTTTGCCTATCACGATCGTGTGTTCTACAACTTACTCCGAGACAAAAAATAATTAATCGTTGTGGAAAGTGATACTTTTTACAAGTAATAATTAACATGTCTCATTTGCCTACACTTTTGAGGGCTGAGATAGTAGTATTATATAAACAAAATGTATCCATAAGTGAAATTTCGAGGAGACTAATGCTACCGGTAAGTAACAAATCCAAACTTAACATAATGCGAAATAATTTAACATTGTCGATATTTGTTAGGTTTTAAAGTAATTTTGTGATTGTTTACAGGGGAAAACTGTGCAGTTTTGGGTGCATAGACATACAGCTGAAGGGACAATCGATGCCGTCCGATGCAATCGAAACGTCCGGGTCCAAAAGCAATTGCATATACGGATGCCAACCCACTGCATCGAAATATTGTTGCTACGTATAGCGCTGACGGCTTTGCTACAACAAAAAACACTGCGATTATGCACGACGTGTCTATGACAATTGTTCGACGCCATTTACGAGCAGCAAAAATTTAATGTCGCAAGCCTGCGAAAAAAATTTACTGACGGCGTTGCATAAGGAAGAAAGGATGCGTTTTGCAAAAAAAATTATAGATTTTTATTGGTGCAATAACATAGTTATATTAAGTGATGAAAAGTGTTTTAAGTCTGATAAGGATGGGCGTAAAATATTATGGAGAAAAGATGAAGAGCGTTACCATCAGAAAAATATTCTCCCATGCAGGTCTAGTTGGTCGCATTACTTTAGGTTATTGGGGCTGGATGTCATCGATGGGTGAGTTAGTGGAGGTAGGGGGTCGCAATACCAGTCAAGGTTACTTGGACATTTTGCAAAATGTTATATTGCCTACCGTGCGCATTGCATATTGGCCCGGACGAGCATATTTACTTCGTGCACGATAACTGCTCGGTGCACCGCGCACGAATGGTGCAAGACTGGTTAAGTGTCCAAGAAAACTTGACTGTTATTAAATGGCCCTCTAAAAGTCCCGATTTGAACCCCATAGAAAATCTATGGGGTCACATGGTGCTCAACTGGGATTCATCTGATGTGAGATCTAAACGTAATTTAGTATCATCCATGTAGGAATCGTTTCGCGGCACTGACCTGTGTAAAAATTTGGTGGCTAGCATGAGAACGAGGTTACAAGAAGTAATCGACAATGAAGGTGCACCAATTAGATATTAATTTTGATTTAAATTGAATCCAATTATAAATATTTTAAAAAGCTGTATTACCGTATGCTGTTCTTGTTGTTGTTGTTTTTATGATGTTATTGTTATTGAAATCAAGAGTTACGATACCTATCATAGTTAATTTTTAAAAATATGTTGATTGATATGTTATAAGTAAAAAAAAGATTAAGAAGTAAGCTGTAGGTAATTATACTGTTGTTTTTGTTAAGTGACATGATGTTATTGTTATTGAGATCAAGAGTTGCGACATCTATCATAATTGATTCTTGTTGATTTATGTCACTAATAAAAAACTTAAAAAAAAGTGACGTCCATCCTTGTCTGACTTAGAAAATTTTCACTTTATATATTGTACCTATTAAAGATAATCATGAACAGATTCGTTAATTGCGACCATTCCGTTTAATGTATGTAATTAATAAAATGTAATAAACATAGTTGGATAGTTATCGCAGTTTTCTTTGTCACAATATTTTAATTATTATGAGAGATTTGTAACATTACTTTTTAAAAAAACAAAACAAAAAGAAAATAAAAACAAGCAAACTTTCTGTTACATCAGACGATTGGAATCGAACTTGGGACCTCTTACTCGTCAGTTAGGTATTATACGCATTACGCCACAGCGCCATTAATAAAAGTGGCCAATTTTTGCTGTATTTTCATAGTCGTGTAACTTATACGGCTACTATTGCTTTTTTGCAAGAGTGTGGGTGTAGTAACGAGTGAGCTTTGTATCACACAACGATAATACTTGTTGTGTTTCGCGCTAGCGTTTACGCACACATTTATCATGTTAGTGTGCCCTGCTACGCTATCAAAGACACCGTGTGTACCATTCGTGCGTAACGACTCGTACATTGTCTTTTTTTATCTAACTGTCATTTGAAGACTTGGGTATATGTAGATTAGTAGAAGCAGGACGGGAGTGAATTAAAAGGCAAAAACACTTCTGTATGATTAATATTTTAAAATCAACATAATTATCAATTTTTTTCCTTTTTTTTTCCCTTTTTTTTTTCCTCAATCAATTTCTTACTTATTTCAATACCCACTTGTACGGCGTCTTTGACTGCATCGACAATTGTGGTTATCATATCTTGGATGACAGGTTCAGCCAAGTCGATGATGCCCTCCGCCATAGTGTGGAAAAAGGAAAAAAATAATTTGCTCGGTTTGCCTGTTTTTCTTAGTTTGGTAGATTTATAAACCTTATCGTTTCCATATGTTTGTTTTGATCTTCCAGTTCGTTCCAGGTAGTTAAGCGAATCATAATGGTTTAGTCCTTTTTTTTTAATTTCATGTTTATTAAAACCTTTATTTCTATTATCATAACCATATCGTGGTTCACGATCTATTAACAGCTTCGATATGTCATGCGGTACATTTCGTTTTACGTTGGCTAAAGTACGCGTGTCTTCTTGGTTTGATGCTTGCAAGTATACTGGAGCATGGAGTATCAGTAACCACCAGATATCTGTAACAGAGAACAACGTCCGGTCAGTTTGATTGTAGACATTGGGCTAGAGAGCATACGAAGGTTTTTATAAACGTGGAACCTACCAAACTAATAAAGCACGCAGTCATCATCATCATCATCATCAATTCAGCCGAAAGACGTCCGCTGCTGGACATAGGCCTCCCCCAAACGTCGCCACAACGACCGGTCCCGTGCGTCTCGCATCCATCGAATTCCAGCAACCTTGACCAGGTCGTCGGTCCACCTTGTGGGAGGCCTACCAACACTGCGTCTTCCGGTACGCGGTCGCCACTCCAGAACCTTTCGGCCCCAGCGGCCATCTGTTCTGCGTGCGATGTGCCCTGCCCATTGCCACTTAAGTTTGGCGATTCTTTTCGCTATGTCAGCAACCTTGGTTCTCTTGCGGATCTCTTCATTTCTGATTCGATCACGCAAGGAAACTCCGATCATAGCTCTTTCCATTGCCCTTTGGGTGACTTTGAGTCGTCTAATAAGGCCCATTCTAAGCGACCACGTTTCGGAGCCATATGTCATCACTGGCACGAAGTACATATTTATTTTTAGTATGTACGAAACCTAAATATAACTTGTTTAGAGTAACTGAAGCGATCTCAATTGTTTTTACATCATGTTATATTTTTTAAGGCTACAAGTTGGATACCTTACCAAACTTTAAGAGTAGATTGAAATAGATATTCATAATTTCTTAAGCAGCGGTGGCCGAGTGGTAACAGCCTGTTACCGTTACCGCGACCTACGACTTACGAGAGTAGAGTTGTAGGTCGCGGGTTCAAACCCAGCCAGGCGCATTACTTTGTGTAATTTATTTCATCACCACTGTTCTCAAAACGGTGAAGGAAAAAATCGTGAGGAGACTGGCATGTCTTAGAACCAAAAATTTGAACACGTGTGACGTCTACTAATCCGCACTGGGCCCTCGTGGTGGATTAAGGCCCATTCCCTCTCCTAAACAGGAGGCCTGTGTCCCAGTAGTGGGAACTTTATAAGGCTGATGCAATTAAATTTAATGAGATATGGTTTTTCAACTACATACATGCCATGGATGGCATGTATGTAGTTGAAAAACCATATCTCTATTTGTAAAGAAACCTATAAAGGTCCACCTTTATAGGTTTCTTTACAAACAACATTCGTCGTTGTTCTAGAGGGCGCTGCCGGAATAACCAGACTGCAAGGTGAGATCACGTGCGAGAATTACGCCGCGTTGAACTGCCCATGTTTGCTTTTATTGTGGTGTATGTGATTGTTTTGGTAGTTTTTTAGTTTTCTGTCATTTATAGTTTTATGATTAGTTATTGCTGTAACTTACTTGGTTTTGAAGTGATTAGAGTTAATTATTTTTAAATTAATTTGGAAACACATGCAATTTCCTCGTGCAGAATTAAAATGTGTAAAATCGTTACTCGGCAAGGTAAATACTTGGAGTTTCAGAGATAAATAAAATATATTATAATCCCATAACTTCACCTAAACCTATACTATAGTGTTTTCGTCCTATGATGAGTTCCCTGACAGTTCTTGTCTGACAATTACAGTGATGTGACCTAACAAAATTTAATCGATTTTGTTTTAATATCGATTCAGTTGGCAAAGTAAGTGGAATCGGATTGCTAATTTTCGATTTTTTTTCCTACTAATATCTTAATGTTATAAATGTGAAAATTTGTGGATGGATGTGTATGTGGATGTTTGTTACTCTTCCACGCAAAAATGACTGTACGGATTTTGATAAAATTGTACAGTAATATATGTAGCTTTTATATCACAATATTCTAGCAGAGCAATATATCCATATCGGAAGGATACAAGGCAGACGCACTCGTACTGACATGACGCGGTCGCGATTGCAAGATGGCCATTCCGATTAGTGTCGATTAGGTAGTGTCAATCTCTATAGTCAGAAGTTCCGTTCAACGCATTACCCATTTACTAAATTTATGCTTTTTTATTTTATGTACTTAATTTTATGTACTTAAATTATAATCACGATAATTTACTTTGTAATTTACAAAAGGCAGTATTTTTTTTATCATTCAATTTGTAATTATTTAGCCAGTTTATTTTTTTTTAGTCTAAAGTAGTATGCGTGCCACGGAAAAAAATGAACTGTCAGGGAACTCAACATAGGGCGAAAAAACTATATGACCTCAGGGACTATTCTGACACTATTGTCTGCTATTACAATAGTGACAGAATAGTCGATCATTGATTTCATAATTGTTGATTTTGACAAGTTTGGTTTTTTTTTATGGTAGGTGAAAATCATCCAATGACGAAACCCGCTCTTGGGTGGAGCGGGAGACCAGTGTCAGACTCTTACTGACTAAAAAACCTACCCCGTACCTTCCTTGCCTTATTCCTGGAGTCGAGGTAACAGTTTTCCACCACCCTCTAGACTCCAGGAGGCTTCGACCTTGACAAGTTTGGTAGTCTACTAATATGATGTCGTCATCATGGCTTTCCAATGATCAACCAGTGATAATTCATTGAAACATTTTATTAAAATTAAATTTCGAAATAAAAAAAAATCTTCTTTATGAAATGAATATTTGACATGTGCAGTAAATTAATAAAATTTTGACAGTTTCTTTTATAAGTGACTTACGATTAGAATGTTATTGTGCGTGTATAGTTTTTAATTTGATAGAAAACAGCTCGTTCCACAATTCTATTACGACACCAATGATCAGCCATTATGAATTAACAGATTACGAACTTTTAGCAAAATGACAATGGAATCGTGTAGGAATGACTATATTTTGAAAATAGCAGACTTGGCCCCCTGATTTGAATATTTCTCAGAAAACACAAATCACATAATAGGTAGTTTCATCGCTCAGTCAGTTTATAAAACTCAGTGGATTGTTGGCTGCTCTCATTTGAGCAAGTCGTTTTGTTGGAGTTCTGTGTTTTTCTCAAAAGGAGTGAATGCTTGAAATACATCAGGTTATACCTAATGACTTAAATAATACCGCTGATGCCATGAAAGATATCAGAATTCTTAAAAGCACTTGAATGCCTCTATTTTACTCTGTAGTTTTGGTAAAATGCGAATAGAAACTTTTGGTCAGTGGGTAGCCTTAGGGGCGGATTTTTCTTTCTCGACAGTAAAATGACAGAATTTCAAAAAATTTGATTGAACAAAAAAAAAAAATCAAGGACGACCAAAAATGCTCTTATATAGTTTACGTCATTTATGATACAGGTATGATGTTTACATAATTTCTATCTACGAGTATGACAATATTGTCCGCAATCAACTTGTGCTGCAAAGAAAACATGATTTATTTTTTTAGAAAAATCAGTTCCATTTTTACAACTAGATGGCGTTGTTCATTCTGACGTACTTTTTACATCGCGGTGTTAGGATTTTCCGTCAGCAATCTATGGGGGAGACTGGAGGAATCACAGACGGCGGGTAATGGCGAACACTAAGGTATTTGGATGTTAGAAAGAGAAAGAAGATATTTCGAATGATGCATTAATTGCAAGTCGGACCCGACCTTAGCGCCGAACAGTAACTGATGAGGTGAGGCTGCAAGATCAATTGTATGCGTGTATAAAATAACTCTATGCAAAACGTAGGAATCTGACATTTTTATTGTGAAGTAACGACTTAATATGTAATTTGTTTCAATAATTACCACGTGCATTGCCAGTTTCCAAAGTCAAAAATTTAAATAATTTTAGTTTTTGGTACGTATCCGGTAATAGCGGACGATTTGAGTGGTGCAATCTCGGACGTCCGTGATTACCCCGTGTCGTAATTATTTATTGTTTTTTATCGTTTATAGCTAAGGGTTTAACAATTTTTAAAACTCCAAAAATATTTCAGATGCCGCGTATCTACAAAAGGAAGATGGACACAAAATATTATATATAAAATATTATATATAATATTGTATATGCTGTTCCAAAAAACACTATTCACGATAATCTTAACAAAGACATTGTGGAAATGCCACAGATTGGCAGGAAGGCAATATTTACGAAAGCCAAGAAAAGAAATTAGAAGATCGTATTTTAAAATGCAACAAACTATTTTATGGTCTAACTAAATAAATTAAAGCATATATATATATATATATTTATAATAAATAAAATAAAAAATGTATGCAAAAAAAATTAAAAATATTAGCTCCAAAAGGACAAAAACAAGTCGACTTCAATAATTGAAGACTGGATAAGATGCGATAATTATAAACGCTGGGCCCACAAAAATTGTACCAGTAGAGCAAGTACATCTAGAGGATTTCTCGGTGATTTCTGTGCCGATTAGGTTATGTTCGTGATTACCCTATAAGCCGTCTGCAGTAAACCGACATGCTTCGGGTAAACCCGGACAACAAACTTTTTGTTTTTCCTTTAAACTTTGATTTTATGCTAAAGAAATATTAAATTTAATTATGTGAATAAAATAATGATTAATTTAAATTAACATTTATCAATAAATAACTTTTGTTTTATTTTTATTACAATTTTCCCTTAGATGTTCGTTATTACCCCACCTTCCCCTAGTAATATTGAACTAATGCACATGCATTAGTTCAATATAAAAATATAATACAACTAAAAATAATATATATAATAGAACTAAAAACATGTTTAGTTCTATTTTTACAACTAGATGGCGTTGTTCATTCTGACCTATTTTATACGTGGCGGTGTTAAGATTTTTTGTCAGTAATATAATATACTGCTGTGAACTATTAGGATTTTTAAAATTTATATTACTCCAGGATCTGATATAAATGCACAGTGTTATTAATGAATCCGGTGTTCGTGTTTCGTTCTGCAAGTTACCGTAAAAATATATATATTATTAGTTAAAATTTTAATCAAGTTTACATCAAGAAATTTTTTATTGATGATACATGACGGCGAATTAGTTATTTTTATTATTATTTTTTTTTTAATTCAGTATATTAGATAAGTAGTAGATAAGTCAAGGTGTTCTTGGCTTGGCCCCTATAAAGTTATCATTCTGGCACGCCACTGATAAGTGTCTATATACTCACACACACATACATACCACACATATATCCTCTGAAGAAGGGGTCCCAAAATATCGCTTTGCTGTATACTTAAATTTAATACAGCAAACACAGGTTAGTTTGACGCTCAAACACTTGAACGGATATCATTGAGTTAGGACAAATTAGTACAAAAATCTTACGTGAAATTGGGTTCATCGTTGCATAGGTTCTTTTTTATTTCATATCATCACAGACGGACTTTATGAGAGTGAAAGCAGCAGAATTATAAAAGATCCTTATATACATATCATTAATTGAAAAATTATAAGCTTCTCATACAATTTATAATTTAATTTAAATTTCGATGTCCGTTTTGATAGTTTATTAAAGATCGATTCAGATAAAGCGTTAGCAACGGGCTGATTCGCAATGGCGGATTAGAAAAAGTTAATTTTAATGAAATCGTGACTTGATTGACTAGCCTTTGCTGGTGACTTCTTTCGTGTTAAATTTGCCACAAATCTACAGTACAGTAACCTTCCTATACTCGCGCACCATTTCGATTGTTCGTGCCCCAGTAAAATATGTTTTTACTTTGGAACTCAAAAAATATTATTATTTTTTTAAAGTTTAGTGTATAGTGAAACAAAATAGTATAAGTAATCAGTAATTTATTAATTATTTTACTGACTTTTGTCATGTCACAAATTAGTCTTCAAATGTGAGATTTTTTTCGTAAGTAAGTACTATAAAAAAGAAAATAAAATCGGTCCTCCTTTTTAAAACAAAATAATCTTTTAAATTGTAATAAACAACCTAGCATCAGACATATATCTATGTTGCGTTTAATTCTGACCCTCGCCGTAACCATCAAGGCACACGGTTGCAACACGTACTTTCAGTAATTTCTGCTGCATATGTCTCATCATTGTCGTCCACTTGCTTGCTGTCGTATATTTTTTATTATACCTCTAACATAATCTTTTATCTCACTGTCATTTTGGAAATGACAGTTCTGATTCTAGAATCAGAACTAAATTCCTCCAGCAGTAATCTAATTCGATCATCACCCAATTTTATATAAAGTTCAATAAAAAAAGATCAAAATTGATTAAAACACAATAAAGAATAACAAAAAAAAAATATTTTTTACATATATCTAAAAAGTATT
The DNA here is from genome assembly GCA_029852875.1 of Mythimna loreyi. Taxonomy (NCBI): domain Eukaryota; kingdom Metazoa; phylum Arthropoda; class Insecta; order Lepidoptera; family Noctuidae; genus Mythimna; species Mythimna loreyi. The sequence goes on along the minus strand of CM056795.1, from coordinate 9,042,431 downwards.
CAAAGTTTGTAAAAATTTATAAAAAAATATAAAATATAATATAATTTATTATTAAAAATATAAAATTCGGCGGTTGGCTATGATAAACTATGCTCTAGAATGATTACCCTCATCCTCCCATCATTACTTCCTGTTCTCACGCATATCTTCAATCACTCTTTTACCTCTACTACCTTTCCGTCTGTCTGGAAACAGGCCTATATTATTCCTTTACCCAAAATTAACAATCCCACTTCACTAACTCATTTTAGACCTATCTCTATTCTCCCATTCCTTTCTAAAGTTTTTGAGCACATAGTCCATAAACAGTTATCTCTTTTCTTGACGTCGAACTCGATAATATCTGCTTTCCAATCAGGTTTTCGCGCAGGTCATAGCACAGTTACTGCGCTTTTAAAAGTAACCGATGATATCCGCTGGGCTATGGAGAACAAATCCCTTACTGTTCTTGTATTGCTTGACTTTAGTAGCGCCTTTAACTCAGCGGATTTCGACATCTTGCTTGGCATCCTTAAATCCATTAATCTTTCTTCTTCCGCCTTATCCTTATCTTCGGGGTCGCTCTCAGTGTGTCCGTCTTGTAGAGATGTTCTCTGACTGGTGTAGCCTCACTGAGGGTGTTCCTCAGGGTAGCGTTCTCTCTCCTCTTCTATTTTCTATCTTCATTAATTTTGTTACCAAAGTAATATCTTCTAGTTTCCATCTTTAAGCAGATGACTTGCAGCTGCACCGTCATTTTACTGTAGCAGACGCGGATTCTGCTATTGCTGCTATGAATCATGACCTGGCTTGTATCAGCGCTTGGGCTAAGTCGTTTGGCCTTCAGATCAACCCTACTAAATCACAGGCCATGATCATAGGTAGTAGATTCGTCCGCAACGCGGCTGTAGTTTCTTCTCTGCAGCCTTTGGTCCTGGATGGTGTTCGTATTAACTACACCGAAACTGCAAAAGATCTGGGTGTAATTTTTGATGCCAACCTTTCGTGGTGTGCACAGGTCAATGAAGTTAGTCGGAAAGTTAACTTTTCCTTTCATTCGCTCAAATGCCTCCAGGGTGTCTTGCCCTTGAAAACGGAAATCTCTCTGGCCCAAACTCTTATTCAGCCTATCATAGATTATGCCGATGCCTGCTACTGAGGAGCTACTAAACAAGCTTGAGCGACTGCAAAACTTATGCATCCGGTTTGTTTTTGGTCTACGTAAGTATGATCACGTCTCTCATCTTCGCAAGGTAGTCAAGTGGCTCCCTATCCGTCTTCGCAGGAACACTCGGATTTTATGTCTCCTCTTCAAATCCTACATAACCCGTCATATCCCTCTTATCTGCGCGATAGATTTTGTTACGCCCGCCCCTGCGACGTCCCGTGCAGATCTCACCAAAGATCCCTTCTGAAATCCCCTTCCCATAAATCCAACTACTACTCCTATTCTTTCTCTGTCCATGCTGTAAGGTTGTGGAACTCGCTTCCGCCTAGCATTCGAGATTTGAAAACTATTTCGCTCTTCAAACCGAAAGTAAAAGAGCACTATCTTTCCTCTGTAGTTTGACTATTATATATATGTATATAATTTATGTATTTTATTTTATTATACGGTATAGTATAGTTATATGTATATTTATGTATTTATTAGTTTTATTTAAGTTTTCGTTAACTCCTCTTTTTATTTCTACACACTATTGTCTACGTTTCTTATTATCTCTCCTTTCGTGGGTCTGCTGGAAGAAATTTCTTTTAGAAATAAGCAGTACCTTTGTACCATTTTTCTGTAATTTTGTACTCCTTTTATTTTATATGTGTGTACAAAAATTATAAAATAAATAAAAATGCACAAAATATAACATTTTAATACTTACACAAAAAGTTGCACCTATACTCGCGTCGGTCTCACGGACCGCTTGGCGTCAAATGCAACAATACGCATGCTTCACATAATTGTATCTGAAAAGTACAGTGATATTCATAACGTTAATGAAGGTCAACCCCTGAGCTGCGTGAATGGTAAGGATGCGCGACCCTTCACCAGATCCATAGCCCTGGTCGGCAAGAGAAGCTCTCTCTTCCTGCGTATGGACCAAGAATAAGGTGTTCTGGGCAGTTTTCGGTATTTGCGCACCTGTGAACCTCCCCACCCTCAGAGAGTGGACCCGAGACCGCGACGTCTTGGAGGAGTATATACCAGGGTATATCTCGCTCAGGGCTAGTGCAATGTCCATTGGGTTCCGATGCGTACAGATTAATTCCTGGGTGATGCCAGCCACCGCGTTTGGACGGGTGTACCTTAACTCAAATAAGTTCTCTCGGTCCAAAAACGGTAGCTGATTCACGTCTCCGACGAGAACGACCTCACTCGCTCCAGACAACTTCACTGCCATTACTATGGCCCCAAAGTGGTTGATGAGGGCTTCGTCAACCATTAGGCGACGGCACTTCTCCTCTGGTCTGACCCCGTTGGCTAAAATTGAGGCCATAGTGCGCACCTTTACTTTGACACGATCTCCTAGTCGGTGCGCTAACTTTTCTTTTAGATCCTTAGCAGCTTCAGTTGTTGTGGTTACTACGATATCGCTTTCGTCATCAAAGTGTTTCACCATCCAGGTGGACTTTCCGCATCCTGGGACCCCATTTACCCATCTGATACTAGGTACCGCCCAATGGGCCTCTGAAGCCGAGGAAATGGAGGCCCTCGAAATAGTTTGCGCCTTTTCTAGAATCCTGTCGTCCAGCATCATTTTGGTACACTTGGCGGTAACCACTATCGGGTCGTCTTCGGGTGTATGGAATGTAACTTTCCCCGAGCGCTCCGTTTCCATTTCGTTCAGGGTCACAAAACCACTTTTGGCACTATAGGCTGCCATGTACGATCCAGTCATTTCTCCAGCAATGACCTGGGACTGACTGTTGTCGTACACGGCTGCCTCTGCTTCCCCGAGTAAGACTCTTAACAAACCCTCATTTTGCCAATGAAAGGTTTCCAGAATCTTTCTACACGAGCGAGGTTTGCCTCTCTGGTTGCCCTCACAACTGATACATACTCGAGGAATGCGCTTTGTACGTGGTCTGTGACACACAAGTTTACAGCGAGTGTCGGTAGGCTGACTTGCCCTTTGTCGGCTCAGGTTGGTTTGGGTTTTGGTGGTGGTATTTTCTTAGGTTTCGATTTGAAAAACCTCATTACCGCTGACTCTTGCCGCTCAGTTGGTGATGTGCGGCTGGTACTCGGGAGCAGTGCACTGAGGAAGGTGCCGATTGCTTTGAGGTGACTTTTGGACCGGGCTCGGTCCTCTGGGCAGATGTTTCTGCCTTGGTCCCTTCTTTCTTTTTCTACCGTTAGTTTCTGCTGGGCTCTCTCAGCTCCGCTCATGACAGTCATGTTCTTGGTGGAACTCATCGTGCCATCTGTAGGGTCTCTGGGGGCTTTGAGGAAGCTTAAGGTTTCCCCCCTGTCCTCGTAGGCCACGACCTCATGCTGTTCTGAGGCTTTAAGACAGCCGAACCGGTCTGCGATGTCTCCACTTTTGCCACCGACTGCCATAGCATCGATGCTGATCGTGCGGGGTGCTATGCACGTGTTTTCTCCTGCTTCCCTAATCTTTTGGAGCAACGAGCTCGCCTGGGCAAATGGGCTCTCCACTCCCCATTCAAGTAGTGCGATTGTCTTACCTTTGAATCGCACTAAACGTCACTTGTGAGTGGCTATCTCCACTTGCTGCAGCGCGGCGAGTACGCGCATCAAAGAAAGTAAGTATACTTTCTTTGATGCTCGTTTTTGATGTGCTCCCGTTAATTAGAGCAGCTACTCCCGGAGAAATTGTTATTCGAGCTCCAGTACGGCTTGAACCAATGCAGAAACCTATGCCCAGGGTCTCAGCTTTCCTATTCATAAACAGAGCGACCCCTCGGAGTCTGATACCGGGGACTCCGGCTCTTCCGCATACCAGGAAATGTGTTACTGGCATGGCGGTTTCAATCGCCTGTTGATTGATACTAGATGTTAGTAACACTTAAACTTAGCAACTATGTAAGTAAACAGTACGTGGCTGTACAGGAGCATGAAGCTGGCTTAGGAACCAGATTATAGGACAATCTAGTTTGTCGGCAATGACACTCAGGTGGCTGTTGGTACTGGCACGCACCCTGCACAACAAGAATGCTGCACGCTTGCGCCTGACCGCAGCGAAGCTGTCAGTCCGGGCATCCGCGAACATCCCCGAGGCACTACAGAAACGTGGCAGCCCCAACAGCATCCTGAACGCATTGTTGTACTGGATGCGAAGAGTATTAACTGCCTTTTGAGTGTAATTAGTCCACAGGCTACACGTGTAAAATACTTGACAGTATGCTCTGTAAAGAGTGACCTTAATAGAATCCGTGCAGCGTGAGAACCTTCGTATCAACATATTACATCTCACAGCTATTCGTCTTTTTTTTTACTAGATATAATATTTTCCTGTTTGACATTATTTCCTTGTAGTTCTAGAGGGCGCTGCTAGAATAACCAGACTGCAAAGTCAGCTCACGCACGAGCATTATGCCATGTAGAACTGCCCATGCAAGAAACAGAGTTGGCACAGATCAACTCCAGCAAAATTAAGGTATTCTTACAAGTTTTTATTTTCGCCTGTCCCGATGTTTGTGATCAAATCTTACAAATTAAATATCCACTTCCCGGTTACCGATCCAACTAAAATTTTGCATAGATATGTAAATAGCATGACAATGCAATATCATGATGACATTGATCTGATCTGACGATAGAGCTGGAAGGTGGCCATAGGAGCTACGTAATTAAACCAAATAACCCTATCGTGTTTGGGCTCGTGTGATTCGCCTTCACAAGTATTTTGGGGTCAGATGGTAACCAGGGTCTGATGATAGAACTGGAAGATGGCCATAGAAATTAGGTAATATAATAAGGTAACCTAAATGTGTTTTTTTTTTGTGGGCAAAAATCATCCAATGACGAAATCCACTCTTGGGTGGAGCGGAAAACAGTGTCAGACTCTTACTGACTAATTCGGTAAGTTAAGAAATTATTTTTCGTAATTTTTTCAAAAACTGCTTATCCTATCAAGTTTGAAATACTTTTTCTGGGAAGGTTTTATAAAGATCTCGGCGTTCTTGCAAAAGTCCGACGGTACTTCACACCGAGTCAGCTTCTAATGTTGTACAAAGCTCAGGTCCGATCGTGTGTGGAGTACTGCAGCCACATATGGGCTGGTGCTGCAAAATGCCACCTAGCGGCTTTGGATTCAGTGGAAAGGCGTGCAAAGAGGCTGATTGGTGATCCAGATTTGGTTGGGTCCAGTCTTCAAAGTCTCGAGCACAGGCGCAGAGTAGCCAGCCTTGCGGTTTTCTACAGGATGCATTTTGGAGAGTGTGCGCAGGAATTGCATGATTTGAGTCCGCCATCCCAATTTCACCTTCGGACATCCCGGCGTACGGCAAATATCCACCCTTACGTTGTTGAGACACCTGCGGCCCGGACTAAGCGTTTTGCCTCGTCATTTATATCGCGTACATCGAGGGATTGGAACAGTTTGCCGGCTGCAGTCTTTCCGTCCGAATATAATTTGGGTGTCTTCAAGGCTAGAGTGAATAGGCTCTTAATAAACTAGTGCGCCTTACCACCAACGATTGCATCACCGCATACCATCAGGTGGGATCGCAGTCAAGCACTAGTTTATTGCAAGTAAAAAAAAAAAATCTAATGAGAAATTTTTTTCATATTGTTGTTAGAGGCTTTGTTTTTTACTTTTGGAACGATTATTTCCGAAATTAAAAACATTATCAAAAAAATATTTTACGGGGCCCCTAACCATTTTTAATACTTATTCAATCATATATCACACGTTAGAGTAAAAATGAAATAAGATCACTTCCAACTTTACGTGTGGAAGAGGTAGATACCATGATAAAACATCACTTTTTTTTCACTTTTTATCTTAGCACTTTGTTGGCGTGATTGATAAACATATGGGTACCAAATTTCAGCTTTCTGGTGCTAACGGTCGCTGAGATTATCTTTAGACGGACAGAAATATAGACTTGGCGAAACTATACTAAATTCCTTGTTGACTGCGGAACCCTAAAAACGCTTGGAGCTCACGGTAGAGATGAGCCCCGCTTGGGCAGAGCACCGCCATGTCTTCGTGGGGGCGATTGGTAGCAAGGATCTCTCGCACCGAGCCTTGGTACAGACCATGGTCAGAAGCGAGGGGTGTGGCAGGCGGTGGCCTCCTTCTGCAAAGCAAAAATGCTAGCAAATGAGGAGGCCACATGCGTGAGGTAACGGCCCTCTCACCCCAGTCGCTACAGAAATACCGATCCCAATTTCGGGCAACCATGGGCACGGGCTTGCGAATGGTGAGCCATAGGTAGCTCGCTGTCCTAACGTCTGTTAATGGTAAGTATCGCGTCCAAGTCGTCGACGGCGCGTTTCTTTCCACGCACGCCTCAAGGAGTTGTCAGCAAACGGAAAGGGCGGAGCTGGGTTGAAGCTTACTGGAATCATGGGTCGATGTGTAAAACTCGGTGCCCTGGAGCGATGGCAAAGAAGGAACCGGAGTGGGTTTTAGTCACTAAAAGTCTGATACTATCTCCTGATACACCCAAGGGCATGAAGATATCATCGGATGATTTCGCAACTAATAAAAAAACAAAACAAAAGATTGCTTCACCGAGTATTGGATTCTTTAAAATTGAAAAGCTAGTCCATTGGTATCACAGGGATGCAAGGTATCAGAAGCTTTTGCCCTACAGCTGGACTTCGTTATTGTAGTGCTAAAATAATTGGTGTAGTTTTTAGGCCACTCGGATTTACGGCTACTATTCTAGCCGCTCATATTGCTCCTTGATGTATCAGGGGACAATATTAGTAACTGGAAAATATTTTTTTATTTTATTTTATTCTTCAAAGCTGGTAACTTTCTCATCTACATCACGATCAATCGAAATTGAAGATGACGAACGAAGAGCTCCTTATTTGTGAAATCAGAATTGCGATTCTGATTTCACAAATAAGGTAGCTCTTCGTCTCCTATTAACGGAAATTTGCAAAGTACTACCTCCACTGTAGGCGCAGGCTTGCGGACGGCGAAAAATGGGTAGCTCGCCGTCTGGTCGTCTGGAAACAGTCCAGATCAAGCCAAATTGTCGACGGCGCGCTCTGTTTCCGCGTGCCTCGAGGAGTTGTCAGCAATACTGTATGGATTGCGGCTAAAACTGTGGATTGATATCAACTTCGAAGCAAATCACCCTCAAAACAATTTTCTACCTTTTATGGCTCCGTTAGGTGATGAATTTCTTAGACATGACTTATCTTCAAACAATTCTATTAAAGAATGTTAAAACGAAATTTGATGTAGATTAGACTAAGGAATCACATTATCCCATACAAACTTTGTTTTCTTTTTTCACTCCCTGAGGGGTCAAATTTCGAATTATCGGCTGCCTACGTACAATTTTTTTTTTTGCATCAGACACAAGATCCATATTTTGGGTCAGAAAGTAGGTATTTGAAGCTATGTTAATAATAAAATATAAATTACACATTAAATGTCTACTTAAATTAAAAATTAAGGTTAAATTAAAATCTAAAACTTGTCAAGGCGATGCAAAAACTCCTTATTAATATTTTAAATAAAAATAACAATTTATTCACCAACATTTTACCTTTATTTCATCTGTTCATAGTATTAAGACATTTCAAAATTAACAATGAATGTGTGATCGTCAAAACAAAGTAAATAAATTAAAAATAAATACTAAATTAAAAATCATTAGCATTCATACATTTTCTATAAAATTAATTTCCCTTAAAATTACATACAGACTGGACAATTTAAGAAATTAAGCTCGACATGTAATTGGATAATATGCCACAATATTGGGCACTCAAATTGATCCGCCACAAGGATACCATTGCTACTGCCGCAAACACAACTCCGCCGTGATAAAGCTCTCTTACAAAAAGTGGTATGAAAATCATCGACAAGAGCGTCTACAAATATTCCTTATGCACTACAGTGCCGCGGCAGCCGCATTAGCATCCTAAAAGCGTTTTTATGTTGAATGCGCAGGGCAATGATTGTCTTCTGCGTATAATTGACAAATAGACCGCACGTGTAAAAAGATCGTCAAAACGTCCGGAACAGGGTTACTTTTACTGCCTTGTTGCAACGAGCAAATCTACGAGCCAACAGTCACGTTGCATGGGACAGCCAACGCCCGGTGATCCCTTTCAATATCCTCGCTATCCAGTCCAGTTTTCTCCATGTGTTCCTGTGGAACAGTTGGAGAAAAATCGAGAAACTCTTGGTAATGACACACCCTCTATGAAGACTGGTTGTACATGCGTAACCTTTTGGCCTGGTGACAGGAACACTAAGAGCCCACTTTTCTTTACAGTATACCTGAGCCCATGAGCCCTGGTATATTCCTCGCACACAGCGAGTATCTTTCTAATAGCGCTTATGGAAGGACCCAACAACACCATATCGTCCGAGTAAAACAACCTACTTAGGTTCTGCTGAGCTTCTCAATGAATCCGTTTACGTACAGATTGAAGAGAAGAGGTGAGGTAAAACCTCAAAAAGTACTTTATGTTTTTATTTTATCTTTACCAATCGATAGTGTTTCATGTACAGGATCGACCCTCCACGGATTTAAAACGACTAAAATTTAACAGTGTATACTGTTACAGAATGCTCATGCGAAATTTCATGTAGAATTACATTCTCCCATACAAACTTTGTACCCTTTTTTCCCCACTTTAGGGACTAAGTTTCAAATAATCGGATGCTTACGTTATTTTTTTTTAGCCTCAGACACAAGATCCATGTTTTGGGTAAGAAAGTCGGTGTTTAAAAGTATGTTAATAATAAAATACAAATAACAAGTTAAATGTCTACTTAAATTTAAAATCAACGTTAAAGTAAAATCTAAAACTTGTCAAGTCAATGTACCTAAACATTCCTTATTTTAATACTTTAAATAAAAATAACAATTTATTCACAAACATTTTAGCTTTATTTCGTGTATTCATAGTATTTAGCCATTTAAAAATTAACAACAAATGCGTTATGCTGAGATCATAAAAACAAAACAAAAACGAAGTACATAATATAAAAATACATACCTACTTAATTAAAAATCATTACAATCGATAACATTCGAATACATTCTCTATAAAACAAATTCCCTCAAAATTAAATACAACCTGAACAATTTAAGAAATTAAGTCTTCCGCTCGACATGTTTTTTGATAATATGCTACAATAATGGGCACTCAAATCGATATGAATGAGCGATGGGACACCACCACTTTAATGGCCGCGAGTCGCACACTGTAGCACGCAATCATTGTAACTGAATTAAACCCACTTTTACGCCAGAGCAATGCAACACCACCATACTGCCTCGTACCAGGCTAGCAGGCGAATCGACGGCCGATTTGCCGCAGAAATCAAAGCCTGGATCGACTGTTCCGTGGAATGGCAGGTCGTGCGGGAACAAACATGTCTCCTGTAGTACTACTAAATCTGCTCGACGACACATAGCTCTCAAATAATCAACAGATCGTACTAGCTTACACTTACAGTTATAAGTAATAAAATTATTGTAAGTAATAAAACGAGTGTTATTCAAAGAATATCCAAGTGTCGGACAACTGCAACACTACTCAAGTGTATGCTATTAATAAAATAATTCTTATTTTCATTAATGAAACGGTATGATATTTTAGAAGACCGAGAAGAAGTTTATTTTTAGTGCAGTAAACGTAAACCCTGTCCAGATCGTCTTGCAAAAGCGCACAGTCTTGTTTATTTTGACATAACCTGTAAATTCTAATGTCATCTGCGTATATTAGAAAATTGTAAATTATAAAGCAATTTTTAAGGTTGTTAACAAGTTACCCGTAACACCGCTTTGCTATATTAAGTTCTTAAATTTAATACAGCAAACGTTAGTTTGACACTCAAACACTTGAACGGAGTTGATTGAGTTAGGACAAATGAGTACAAAAATCTTACGTGAAATGGGTTCATGGTTGCATTTTTTTTGATTTCACACCATCGCACAGTGACGGACTTGCTGAGAGTAAGAGGAGCAGAATTAGAAATGGTCCTTATATACCTATCATTAATTGAAAAATTATAAGCTAGTCATATAATTTATAATTTAATTTAAATTCGATGTCCGTTTTGATAGTTTATTAAAGATCGATTTAGATAAAGCGTTAGCAACGGGCTGATTCGTAATGGCGGATTAGGAAATGTTAATTTTAATTAAATCGTGACTTGATTGACTAGCTTTTGCTGGTGACTTCTTTTATGTTAAATTTGCAATTTACCACACATCAACATAATAAAAAAAAAACAAGAGGAGAAATGGCTCTAGGAGACAAAAATTTAGCAAAGGCTTCCTTTACCTGTACGACCACTAGAGGAGGAATATCCAAAATTCACTTTGATCCTATATGGTAGCCCTGATGATGGAGCTGGAAAGTGGTCATAGGAACTTCGCAATTAATCGACACAACCCCCTCGACTTTGGGCTCGTTTGAGTCGTACTGACGATTATTTGAATCCTAGATAGTAGCCAGGGTCTGATGATGGAGCTAGAAAGTAGCAATTTTATTGAAAATCCACAATAAAACGTCATCACCATATCGGGCTCGTTTGATTCATACTGCCAAGTACTTTGATCTTATATGGTAGCCAGGGCCTGATGATGGAGCAGGGCGGTAGCCGTAGGAACTGAACCGCAGTAAAACAATACAATCCTGAGTTTGAGCTTGTTTGATGCGTATAGCCGAGTACTTTGATCTTATGTGATAGCCGGGACCTGATGATGGACCTGAAAGGAAGTTCGCAATCAAACGAGGCAACCGCATCTACTTTGGGCTCGTTTGATTCGTTGACGAGTACTAGTATTCTATATGGTAGCCAGGGTCTGATGATCGAGTTGGAAGGTGGCCATAGGAACTTCGCAATAAAACGATACAAACCCATCAAGTTTGGTATCTGATAAAATAAGTAATCTTTTTGGAATTATGTTAATTCCAAAAGAGGCAGTAGGAGTAAGGTCAAATTTTTTGATAAAAATAAATCCGTTAGACCGTTGGAATAAGAATAAGATATTTCATATAAACATGGAGAACGCCGTTTCACAATTTAATAGATGAACTATTCTTTTTAATTATGTATTAAATATTAACCCACGTTTTTTAGTAAAACGAACCAACCACTTCCTAAGACATTTCCCTAAAAATAAATAAGTAACATTTGCTCTGTTTGGGCTTGTTTTTTTTTTTAATTTCTAATTCCTAATTGTGAGTAAATTCGACCGCGCAGTAAGACTAAGAAATCTTGGACACGACCTAAATCGTACAAGTTACGGTATAGGTCATGTGAGATTTTAAGGGTTTTTTGGAACTAACATTTTTCAAAACGAACTATACGATACAACTTTTATGAAGAAAATGCACATTACCATCTATGAATTTTAAGAACAACTAACCAACCGTGCCAACATGATAAAATTTAAATTATTAATTCCCAAAAAGTGTGAACATGCAACTTAATTTGATTTTTGTGTAATGTCATAGATGGCGCTTTTTTAAAATGGTCTTTATACTACTAACTAGCTTTTGCCCGCGGCTTCGCCCGCGTGGTATTGGGGTTGGGGTTTGTCCTATTCCGGAGTGTATCCTATGCCTGTGCCAAATTTTATCCAGATCCGGCCAGCCGTTTTGGCGCGATTGAGCAACAAACATCCAAACATCGTAACTTTCGCATTTATAATATTAGTAACTAGCTTTTGTCAGCGGCTTCGCCCGCGTACATAAAATATAGCCTATGTCACTCAGGTAAAGCAGCTTTCTATTGTTGCTAAAAGTTTTTCCAATCGGACCAGTAGTTCCAGAGATTACCTCCTACAAACAAAAAAACAAACTTTACCTCTTTATTATATTAGTGTAGATAAGATATTCATTAAACTATGTTTCTCTGTCCAAGTTACGTAGTTTTGAAAAACGAATAATGTAAATCTTTATTATGTACCTAAATAAGTTTACGTGCCAAGTTTCAAGTTAATTAACCCAAGGAATAAGATTCTCCCATACAAACTTTAACATCCCCTAAATCTTGCACTGGGGGTACTACTGAAAAAATAAATATGGCATCCTTGATAACTAATTTAGAGTAATGTTTGTGTTAAGTTTCGGCCCACGAAAAACTACACCCTTGCATCCATTGCACCATTTAAATTCAATATTGCTTACCTCCCATAACTTACGGTGTGATAATATGTAGCCTAAAGCCTTCCTTGGCTTACAAGGAACATTTTTGCTGAATTTCAATTCAATCTATTCAGTAGTTTTGGCGTCAACCCTTACCATAGGCACAGAAAAACAGACATCATCATCATCCTACCCTCATCCCATATTACTTGGGGTCGATGCAACATGTTTTTTTCTTCCACTCTGTCCTGTCACCCGTCACACTATCACTAACTCCTTTTTCTTTCATATCACTCCTCACACAATCTTCTTTGGCCTCCCTCTTCCTCTCCATTCGTCTACGTGTCAACTCAAAACTCTTTTCATAACATGCGTATCATCTCTCCTCTTTACATGGCTATGCTAAGACAAACGACTTCCTTTCAACTTTTCAGTCACTGGCGACACTTTCAGACTTCCTCTTATATACTCATTTCTTACTTTATCCATTCGCGTCACACCACACATCCATCTCAATATTCTCATCTCCGCTACATGCAGTCTTTTTTCATCCATCTTCTTAACAGCCCAACATTCCGATCCATACAGTATGACAGGTCTTATCACGGACTTGTAAATTTTACCCTTCAACTTGAGGGGCATCCGTGGGTTACAAGTTGTTCCCGTGACCTGTCGCCAATTCATCCTTCCTGCGTTGATCCGATGCGTTACGTCTCGGTATACCTCACCATCGCCTTGGACGAGCGACCCGAGATACCGAAAGTCGGAACAGATTGGTATGGGCGTTCCAGCGAGAGCTAAGGCTACGGACCGGAGAGACCACCGAAGTCGCACAACAAGTACTCCGTTTTAGTTCTACTTACTTTCAGGCCAACACTGTCCTGTCTGTGCCACCACACCTCCAATCTATTTTGGACCTCTAGGACAGAAAAACAGACAAAAATTCTAAAAAGTCACTTTTTGTCATCTAAGACGTTTTTCTAACAAAAGCCACTTATTTTTTCCAGAAAATTCTCAATGTACAGTTTTTCTTTTGTTACTATTTTATTTTATGTATAAATTGTATTGGAGTAATGTAGGCAAAATAAAAGAGTACTGTTCAAGTTAACGATTCGTGTAATAACGTAATAATTTGGTGTTACAAATATAAGGTTAGGCGAACTGCACACTACAAGATCACTATCAATTTAGTTTTATAAGTCCAATGTGACTTCTAAAAATAGTAGACTAACTTTCTTATGCTCTTCTATAATATGATTTATGACGAAAGGTCTTGCTGGAAATACGAATCTAATTTAAAAAAGGTGTAACAAAAAATAAAAAGCCTTTTTAAAAAACAAAAACAAGGTTTTCATTAAATGCGCTAAAAAGAAGAAAATAAACTTTGCCTTTAAAAGTTTTACTTTCATTTTCTTCATAGCGTATTTAATGAAAAGCTTGTTTTTGTAAAGGTTTTTTTTTATGAAAAATCAAGATATTTTTATGACATCTAACTATATCATTATTATCAATTGGCACATTATTACTAGTACTTTAATCAGAATTACCATAAGAATATATGTCTATAATCGACTGGCCTGTCAGTCCAGTAGTTAGTGACCCCGACTGCTATTCCGGAGGTCGTGGGTTCGATTCCCACCCAGGACAAATGTTTGTGTGATGAGCACGATCATTTGTTCTGTGTCTGGGTGTAATTTATCTATAATATGTATGTATTTAGAAATATATAAGTATGTTTATCAGTTGTCTAGTGCTCATAACACAAGCTCTGCTTAGCTTGAGACTAGACGGCGTTGTGTGATGGTTGTCGAATGTTATTATATTATTATTACGCCCATCGCCATGATTCATAAGTTTACGTCATTTCTTGAATAATAGACGCATTCCTATCGTCAAACGCACAGTGATCATTGCTTACGTTACATAGTTACGTAAAGTGGACGACTGTTTGACGCCGAGGAGAAAGGCGAGGCGGTGACGATCCCTTTCCGTTTTGATATGTGTGCTACGACCCTTATGCGACTATAAAGAATCATTATAGACGAGCACACATTAAGTACGTATAGTCGCGCGTAAGTCCGCGGGGGGAGGAACAGAACGAAAAGATATCCCAGACATGTCCATAGAATATATTATAATAGAAGTATGAGCAATAGAATTACCAAAAGAAAATATTTTATTAGTAACTATTTATTGGAGTAAGAGAGAAGAAGAAATTTTTAATAGCCAATTAAAAAGAATTTTGTATTATACAGGGTGTTTGGTGCATCGTTTGCTAAATTGATTTAGCCGACAGGATAGATCATTTGCTATATCTTCAGCCCCAATAAATCATTCCTTGCCACACCGGTTTTTTTTAAATATGTTTTTAACTTTTATTCTGAAAAACACCGGATTTCAGCATTTAAGCTTACATAAATAAAAAAGTTATTACTCTATCCAACAAAATTTATTTTTATATTTAAGTGTACTGTTGTATAGTTCTACGAAATCCAAAATTACTTGGTAGTAACGTGTAGTTTTTCTATAAAAAACCTACATAGTGTATGGAATATGACAAAATAATTTTAAAACTCAACTTTAAATACCTATTAAAAAAAAACTAAATGTTCCAACGGTGTGCAATATGCTAAAAAAAACCTTTTATTAACTTCACTAACTGGCTAAATGTGCACTCAAATCACAAAAGGCTGATATTTGATATTACGGTAAATGCACTAAGAAGTTAAAGTAAAAAAGTAAATAACTTGCTCTAAGTAGGTAGATATTGATATCTCATTTTTACGCACATTATTTATTTTTTTACAAAGGGTATTAACTTTCCTCAAACTTGAGTTAAAAAATTAAACATTTATTTCACAAGCAGGTACTAAAATCACAAATCTTGCTCAAATTGGGTGCCATTATTTCGTATACACGCGCGACATCTTTCTCTTATCTCGAGTTGTAGTTCGAAGACGAATTTCTGCTTTAACGGTCACATCATCATCAGCCTTTTAATGTTCCCACTGCTGGGACACAAGCCTCCTCTCTAGGAGAGGGAATGGGCCATGATCCACCACGCGGGCCCAGTGCGGGTTGGAGGATGTCACATGTCTTTAAATTTTTAGTTCTAGAACATGCCGGTTTCATCCCGATGTTTTCCTTCACCATTTTGAGAGCAGTGGTGATTAAATAAATTACACAAAGTAATGCGCCTGGCTGGGTTTGAACCCGCGACCTACAAACTCGTAAGTCAGGGCCGTTACCACACGGCCACCACTGCTCCGTTTAACGGTCACAAAAGCCGCCTCAATTCGTTACACTTAATCATCTTTCGTCTCAACTTCCGACGCATAAACCAGTTCTTTGGCCCGACTCTCGACGTAAAAATCCAGCGGAGTTAGGTCTGGTGAACGTGGAGGTCATGGAATAGGGCTATCTCTCCCAATCCACGAGTCTGGAAATGCGTCATTTAGGAATTGCCTTGCAGTTAATCGCCAGTGAGCGGGACAACCGTCATGTTGAAAGACAAAAGACCTGTCTTCATTGAAAATTGGCAGCTCAGATAACAATAAGGGTCAATCAGGTAACTAGTGCGGTCCAACCACATGATTTGCAATTACTCCTGTCTAAACGTTCACACTGAATCGTCTCTGAAATGACCTCTGTCTTTTTACATTTAGCCAATTAGTGAAGTCAATAAAAGGTTTTTTTTAAGCATATTGCACACCATTAGAAAGGGCATAAACTAGAAAACTTTTTAAAAGAATTCGAAGATCTCCAACGCTTTTAGTTTTTTTTTTATAGAAATTTAAAGTTGAGTTTTAAAATTATTTTGTCATATCCTATAAACTTTGTAGGGTTTTTATAGAAAAACTACACGTTACTAGCAAGTAATTTTGAATTTCATAGAACCATACAACAGTACACTTAAATATAAAAATAAATTTTGTTGGATAGACTAATAACTTTTTTATTTATGTAAGCTTAAATGCTGAAATCCGGTGTTTTTCAGAATAATAGTTTGTGAAAACATGTTTAAAAAAACCGGTGTGGCAAGGAATGATTTATTGGGGCTAAAGATATAGCAAATGATCTATCCTGTCGGCCAAATCAATTTGGCAAACGATGCACCAAACATCCTGTATAAACGGAAAGTATTCAAAATTAAATATAAGGTGGAGATTTCAATGTCTATATTTTAGAGAATGAAAGGAAGACTAGTCTTTTAGGTGAAAGGGTACCACACAACAGTACCCTATGAATTTAGATACGTCAAAAATTTTATAGACGTCGTAGGGACCCTGCAGAAGGGTCGAAGCCAATTAGGGCCAAGGGTTTGTGTTTGAAAGGAAGGCTCTGGCCCTGGTATGCATGGCGATGTAGGAACGGGGTAGATTGTATAGTCAGTAAGAGTCTGACACTTGTTTCCCGCTCTCAGCTTTTACCTACCATAAAAAAAAGACTTTATAGACGTATACGGCTTAAATTCCAATTCGATACCTCTACGCGTTCCTGAGATAAAAGAACAACGAAGTGAGCGTACAAGGGTTCCGTTTTTTCCTTTTGAGGTACGGAACTCTAAAAATGAAGCAGCAAAGAATAAAACAAATGCAATGATTACATTTTACTATATACCTACATTGGTTGACTGACAGGAAAAAAATCCCAACAACCCGTACGCTATCGGCCGCTGTCGGGTGTAAATAGACGATAATGGTCCTGTTTTGTGCACGCACTCTCTTTGATACAAGAGTCTAACTCCGTCATATGCCGAGCAAACTTCGGCTTATGACGGATTAAGTGTAAGCGAAGGCAGACTCCGCTATCCGTACGTCTGTCTGTTTGTCCGTCTGCCACTAGGCTGTATCTCATAAACTTAGATAGCTAAACAGTTGAAATTTTTGCAGATGGCGTATTTCTGTTGCCAGAAATACAATATATAGAGTTGCGCGCGAGCGGTTGAGTCGAACGTACATGTTAGCTGCATCGCAATTTTATCGCGTGTTTTTTACAACTACCCACATATAAGAACTATGTTTTTAAATTATTTGATTTTACTTTTAAATGGCTAATTTAAATAACAATGAGGATATTTGCTCTGCGAGTGTTAGTGAGGACATAGTGCAAGAGCTAGTGCAGTTAAGTGAACAACAAGTTGAAGTAAATTTGACCAAAGAAATGGAGTTGGACCAAGAGCGTGAGCAACGAGTTGCAAAGAGAGTACTATCTGATGAAGAAGAAATAATTCCAGAAGATGGATTTGTAACGGTAACTAGAAACCCGAAACGAGCAAAAAACAGTGAAGAAGAAGACCATACGTGTGTATGTGTGACAGGAAAAGAAAATTTACCAAAACAATTTGGTATGGCAAAGCTTTTGAAGTCATTAAAAATCGAAAAGATTGTAAAGATGGTATACAAAAGTGCATTCAGAGTCCTGATCTACTTTGAGAATAAAGAAAGCGCTTTGAAATTATTAAATTGTGATAGTTTTATCAGTTTAGGGTACAGAGTTCAGAGGACTGATGAAACAAGTTTATGTTATGGTATTTTAAGACAAATAGATCTAGGAGCAGAAGAAACAGAAATACTTGAAAATTTATCATGTGATCACGATATAATATCAATAAGAAGGCTAAAGAGAATGTCAGATAGCGGGGAATGGATAGATTCAGAGACAATACGAATTTGTTTTAAAGGTGCCACTTTACCGCCGTATGTATTTGGGTACGGTTGCAGGTTTAAAGTGGAGCCTTATACGTTTCCAGTTTCACAATGCTCGGGTTGCTGGAAATTTGGCCACCTCTCTAGAAAATGTCCAATTAAAAAAATTATATGCCCCAAATGCGGGAGTAATCACGCAAATTGTGAAACAAATAACTACGTTTGTATAAATTGTAAAGGACCACATATGGCCATGTACAAAAAGTGCCCTATTTTTCTAAAAGAAAAAAGAATCAGAGACATCAAACAAAACTGCCCCTACAGAAAAGCACTAGAGGTGTATTTGAAAGAAACTGGACGCCAAGAAATAACGAAAGATAAAGGGAATATTAAAATAACTAGTAACGACATCCATTCACAACACGTAACTAAACAGAATTCCCAGGAAACATACAGAGATATACTTGTAACTGGACGAATGCCTCGTAGCGGTAGAAGTAATGATATAATACTGAATAAAGTCACTGAAGAGAGAAACACAAGAAAAGACATTCATCAGCAAGAACGTGATGTATCTAAAAAGAAGACGATAGACACTAGAGTATCGGGCAGGTGGAGTGTAAGCGAAGAAAATTTAGCGTCACCCTCTTATGAACCAGTATACCTTGAGAAGGCAAAAAACACAGAAAGCGCGTATAACTCAAGCATCGGCCTGGATTTTTTTAGCACCTTCAGGAGAGTCAAAGACATATGTATATCTGATACAAATTGGAATGCTAAATTGAAACAAATAGGTAAACTTATAATAGAACTTGTTAGTCAATTAATCGTTAAAGTTTTGAAGAAAGACGAGATTTATGCTAAACTTATATCTATATTTCACAATGGCTAACAAAGCACCTAGAATGTCTGCTTTACGTATTGTGCAGTGGAATGCACGAAGCTTACGACCTAAACGTAGTGAGTTTGAGTTACTAATGAGTCAAGAGAAAATACATATAGCTTTAGTATCTGAAACATGGCTGGAACCTGAATCTCATTTCAATGTAAGTGGGGATAATGTTTTTAAAAAAGATAGAATAGACGGTTATGGGGGGATAGCTATTATCACTTGTAAGTCGATAAATGTTCAACAATGTTTTATATCCACTAGAAATTCTGGTATGGAAGTTATGGCGATTAAACTCTTAAACTGTAATGAAATTAAAAATGTAGTATTGTTATATTGCCCTTCCTCAGTTCGCACTAGCCTTGCTGACTGGGAGCAAATTTTCTCACTATATCCTAATAAATGCATAATAGCCGGGGATTTTAACGGTCACCATGCAACCTGGTCCTCCCGTCGAAAGCTGATGGGAGAGGAATCCAAATTTATGACGCGTCGTTAGATGCTGGATTTATTGCCCTTAATGATGGAAGTGCCACTAGAGTGTCTTTAGTTAATAATATTGTTCAGAGGACATCTCCCGATATAACATTTGTTTCATCTGATTTGTCTGTTTTACTAAACTGGAATGTAATGAACGAAAATCTCGGAAGTGATCATCTGTTTATCAAGCTATCATATAAATATTGTAATAATATGAACGCTGGTTGTACACATAAAAAGCGAAATTTCAAACTAGCTAATTGGCCAAAGTATAGAGAATCTTTAGAAAATTATTTGCTACAACCTTTAGATACACTTGATGTGCAATCCTTGTATGATAATTTTATTAACCAAATAAACAAAGCAGCCGATGAGCACATACCCTGGATTAGAAGCTACAATAATCCTAAAAATAATTTTAGACCTAAACCCTACTGGAACACAACACTCTCACATTTAGTGGCACAACGTAGGTTAGCTTTGAAAGCTTTTAGAAGTAATCCAACACCAAGTAATTTAACCATACTTGAAGCCAAAACTAAATTAGCAAAAGATGCTATCTGTCAAGCGAGGACTAAAGATTGGCAAAATTACTGTAGTAGCATTGATGAACAAACGTCAAATTCAGATATGTGGAAACGCATGGGCTGGATGAAGGGAGTAAGTTCATCTAAATCTCGTGTTTCAAATGATCAAAGAATGGAACTTCTCTCCAGTCTCGCTTCAGACTATGTCGCTTTAAATACCCAACATTTTAATTCTCATAACGTATCACTTGAGGCCAATTTCAACTTACAAGAAATGTGTAACTGTTTTAAGCGAAAGGATACAGCACCCGGTAATGACGGGATTACTTATTCCATCATATACCATCTACCTCCGGCAGGGAAATTATATTTATTACGTCTTTATATAATTATAATAATATATATCGCATTCTCAATACCAGCTGTATTCCGACACAATGGCGCGACATATTAGTGACTCCAATACCAAAACCTTCACATAACGGTAGCAGTAAATTACGGCCAATCTCCCTAATCTCTTGCATATGTAAAATATTTCACGCAATGTTGATAAAGAGGCTAGAGTGGTACATAGAGAAAAACAAACTGTTGTCCCCATTTACGTCTAGATTTAGGAGGGGACAATCTTGTCAAGACTGCCTTGTCAAATTAGTGAGCCAAATTTATTTAGGATTTTCATGTAAAACTCCCACTATAGCGTGCTTTGTGGATATCACTAATGCCTATAATAATGTTTTGATAGATGTATTGATGAAAGCCCTAGACGAAATAGGTGTTGGGAAAAAATTCTGTCAATATCTCTGGAACTTTTTGAGTGAACGGCACCTTATTATAAAAGATGAAACCGATCCTAATAAGTACTTTATAAGATATACAAATCGTGGCTTGGCGCAAGGTGACCCGATTTCGCCTGCTCTATTTAACGTAATCACAATTAAATGTTTTGAAAAAATCAGAAACGTAACGATGTGTCAATATGCAGATGATTTTGTATTATACTCCTCTTCTAGAAACCTAAGAGAAAGCCAAATAGAATTTCAAACAGCTTTAAATGTATTTTGTCATATTTTGGATGAAATGGGGTTACAATTGTCAGCCGATAAATCGAAAGTTTGTATTTTTAGTAGAGGGTTTAGAAATTTACAAATAGAAATTAAAGTAGATCAGGACAATTTAGAGATAGTAGACAATTACAAATATCTGGGTGTGTGGTTGGACAGATCGTTGCGCTGGAGTAAACATATAAACATGACTATTGAAAAGGTGCAACGGAGTCTTAATTTACTTAAGGTTTTGGCAGGAGCTTCCTGGGGCTTACATCCTAAGCACTTAAGACGTATATATATTGCACTAATCAGAAGTCGTATAGATCATACTTGCTATTTATATGATGCAAGCGCAAAATGCCATTTAGACAAATTAAATAAAATCCAAAATCAGGCGATGAGGATAATCGGGGGTTTTATCAAAACTTCACCTATTCACGTTATGGAAAGTGAGCTTGGTGTAGTTCCACTGCACATACGGAGGAAATATTTAGCTTATAAATTCTGTTTAAAATCAAAGTCTATAGAAAATAATTTAACTTGTCAGTTACTAGAGAAGCTCTATGCTCTTCGACAAAATTCTTATTGGATAAATAAAAACATGCCTTTATTAGTAGCAGTTTGGAGTGAGGTTAAGGAATTGCAGGTAGCTTCTTCTTGTCCATTATTGATGTACACCTTAAGAACATGGATAACTAATTTTAATGTAAATGAAATAATAATAGTAAATTTAGAATCGGTAAAAAAATCGAAAGGTTCATACAATAGCAATATATTAAGATTTGAAGTTATTAGAGAATTATATACAAAGTATAGTGGTTGGTTTTACATGTTTACTGATGGGTCGAAGAGTAAAGAAGGGCATGGTTCTGCATATTATATACCTGGTATGGATATGAATTCTGATAACTGTTTTAAAATAAGTGTACCTACAGCTATTATGACGTTGGAGCTTATTGCAATCTCAGAAGCTTTGACTTATATAATTAATCATTGTGGGTATAAAAATGTTGTCATTTGCACGGACAGCAAAAGCTCATTACAACATATAGCTCGATGCGCCTCTGGCCGCAGAGGTGCATCGATAGCTTATGTTATTTTATCCAAAATTGATGAAATTACTTTAAAAGGCATTCAGCTGAGGTTGCAGTGGGTTCCATCGCATATTGGGTTACGGGGTAACGAAGAGGCTGACAGATTGGCGAAATTAGCAGTTATTAATGGCAAAGAATTAAACATTGTACCAGATTATTATGAATTATTACCTAAATTTAAAAATATGTGTCACGATCAATGGAAAGAATACTTCAATAAACGGTCATTAGAGAAAGGTCTGTGGTATAAAACCATACAGTGTGAGCCTCTTCGCGTGCCTTGGTTTATGAATAGTATTCTTAGAAGAAAACTGATTGTTATTGCTCTTAGACTTAGAACCGGACACATTCCATGCAAAAAATTTGCATTTATGATGAAGAAAATCACTTCACCCAATTGTGAAGAATGTGGAGTTGTCGAAGACCTACAACATTTATTGATGGAATGTGTCCGATATGAGTCTGGGAGAAATAGTTTGGTAAGGTCTCTGAATTTGAACAGAACTGATGTAGGCATGTACCATAGCATCCTATGTCAACCAAATAGTGCCAATGCGAAAGATTTGTTCAAATTCATGGCCCATGTATTGTGAAGTACAAGTGTTTAGGATACGATGGGACTGACATACGCTATGCGTAAAAGCCCCTTTAAAATAATAAAGAAGAAAAAAAAAATACAATATAAGAAATAGTAAAGTGGGGCTCCCATGTACCATTCGTGCGCAACGACTCATACATTGCCTTTTTTTATCTTGGGTTTATGTATATTAGTAGAAGTAGGACGGGAGTGAATTAAAAGGCAAAAACACTTCTGTATGATTAAATATTTTAAAATTAACATAATTATCAATTTTAAATCGGAAAGTCCACCCCAGTCACTGTCTTACCCAGTGTTTTACCCAGTTGTATACCCAGTTTTACACCGTCATTGACTAAGTTGACGATTTTGGGTGCCGCGTCTATGATGGCAGGTATAGCCACCTTGGCGGTTTTCTCCGTCACCGCCACCTTCACCGTCGCCGCCACCGCCGCCTTGGCGACACCTATTATTACGGGTATAAGGGGCCAAAATAATTTGCTCGGTTTGCCTGTTTTTCTTAGTTTGGTAGATCTTCCAGCTCGTTCCAGGAAGTTAAGCCAATCATAATGGTTTAGTCCTTTTTTTTTAATGTCATGTTTATTAAAACCTTTATTTCTATTATCGTAACCATATCGTGGTTCACGATCTATTAACAGCTTCGATATGTCATGCGGTACATTTCGTTTTACGTTGGCTAAAGTACGTCTGTCTTCTTGGTTTGATGCTTGCAAGTATACTGGAGCATGGAGTATCAGTAACCACCAAATATCTGTAACAGAGAACAACTCCGGTCAGTTTGATTGTAGACATTGGGCTAGAGAGCATACGAAGGTTTACATAAACGTGGAACCTACCAAAATAATAAAGCATGCTGTGCATATATAACATTATTTTTAGTATGTACGAAACCTAAATATAACTTGTTTAGAGTAACTGAAGCGATTTCAATTGTTTTTACATTATGTTATATTTTTTAAGGCTACAAGTTGGATACCTTACCAAACTTTAAGAGTAGATTGAAATAGATATTCATAATTTCTTAAGCAACGGTGGCCGAGTGGTAACAGCCTGTTACCGTTACCGCGACCTACGACTTACGAGAGTAGAGTTGTAGGTCGCTGGTTCAAACCCAGCCAGGCGCATTACTTTGTGTAATTTATTTCATCGCCACTGTTCTCAAAACGGTAAAGGAAAAAATCGTGAGGAAACTGGCATGTCCTAGAACCAAAAATTTGAACTCATATGACGTCCACTAATCCGCATTGGGCCCGCGTGGTGGATTATGGCCTATTCCCTCTCCTAAACAGGAGGCTTGTGTCCCAGTAATGGGAACTTTATAAGGCTCATGCAATGCAATTTAATGAAATATGGTTTTTCAACTTCAAACATGCCATGGAACTTTATAGGCTTCTTTACAAACAAAATTCGTCGTTGTTCTAGAGGGCGCTGACGGAATAACCAGACTGCAAGGTGAGTTCACGTGCGAGAATTATGCCGCGTTGAACTGCCCATGTTTGCGGTTATTGTGGTGTATGTGATTGTTTTGATAGATTTTTAGTTTTCTGTCATTTATAGTTTTATGATTAGTTATTGCTGTAACTTACTTGGTTTTGAAGTGATTAGAGTTAATTATTTTTAAATGAATTCAGAAACACATGCAATTGTTCCTCGTGCAGAATTAAAATGTGTAAAATCGTTACTCGTCAAGGTAAATACTTGGAGTTTCAGAGATAAATAAAATATATTATGATCTCATAACTTCGCTTAAACCTACACCAGGGCCTCAGGGACTATTTTGACACTATTGTCTGCTATTACAATAGTGTCAGAATAGTCGATCATTGATTATAATGGTTGATTTTGACAAGTTTGGTAGTCTACTAATATGATGTCGTCATTATGACTTTCCAATGATGATCAACCAGTGATGATTCATTGAAACATTTTTTTAAATTAAATTTCGAAATAAAAAAAAATCTTCTTTATGACATGAATATTTGTCATGTGCAGTAAATTAATAAAATTTTGACAGTTTCTTTTATAAGTGACTTACGATTAGAATGTTATTGTGCGTGTATAGTTTTTAATTTGATAGAAAACAGCTCGTTCCACAATTCTATTACGACACCAATGATCAGCCATTATGAGTTAACAGATTACGAACTTTTAGCAAAATGACAATGGAATCGTGTAGGAATGACTATATTTTGAAAATAGCAGATTTGGCCCCCTGATTTGAATATTTCTCAGAAAACACAAATCACATAATAGGTAGTTTCATCGCTCAGTCAGTTTATAAAACTCAGTGGATTGTTGGCTGCTCTCATTTGAGCAAGTCGTTTTGTTGGAGTTCTGTGTTTTTCTCAAAAGGAGTGAATGCTTGAAATACATCAGGTTATACCTAATGACTTAAATAATACCGCTGATGCCATGAAAGATATCAGAATTCTTAAAAGCACTTGAATGCCTCTATTTTACTCTGTAGTTTTGGTAAAATGCGAATAGAAACTTTTCTTTTTTCGACAGTAAAATGACAGAATTTCAAAGAATTTGATCAGAACAAAAAAAAATCAAGGACGACCAAAAACGCTCTTATATCGTTTACGTCATTTTGATACACGTATGATGTTTACATAATTTCTATCTATGACAATATGCTTCGCAATCAACTTGTGCTGCAAAGAAAACACGATTTATTTTTTTAGAAAAATCAGTTAAATTTTTACAACTAGATGGCGTTGTTCATTCTGACGTACTTTTTACATCGCGGTGTTAGGATTTTCTGTCAACAATCTATGGGGGAGACTGGAGGAATCACAGACGGCGGATAATGGCGAACACTAAGGTATTTGGATGTTAGAAAGAGAAAGAAGATATTTCGAATGATGCATTAATTGCAAGTCGGACCCGACCTTAGCACCGAACAGTAACTGATGAGGTGAGGCTGCAAGATCAATTGTATGCGTGTATAAAATAACTCTATGCAAAACGTAGGAATCTGACATTTTTGTTGTAAAGTAACGACTTAGGGATGATTCCCATTAGAACGTGCTGTGCGCGGGGCGGGGCCCGGACGGGGCACGGTTTTATTCTGTTTCATATATTTTGTATGAATCAATTTATATTACACAGTGCATTATCCGTGTCCCGTCCGGGCCCGCTCGACGCACTTCAATACCACGTTTGTTGCACGGTCCCGCCCCGCTCCGTCCACGTCCCATCGTAATCAGAACATTTTTCTTGCTGCGTCCGAAAATAAATTGTGTAGCACGGACGGGCCCCGGCTCGTCCACGCCCCGGCCCTGGCACGGCCCGCTCTAATGAGAATCATCCCTAATATATGATTTGTTTCAATAATTACCACGTGCATTGTCACTTTCCAAAGTCAAAAATTTAAATAATTTTAGTTTTTGGTACGTATCCGGTAATAGCGAACGATTTGAGTGGGGCAATCTCGGACGTCCGTGAGTACCCCGTGTCGTAATTAATTATTGTTTTTTACCGTTTATAGCTAAGGGTTTAACAATTTTTAAAACTCCAAAAATATTTCAGATGCCGCGTATCTACAAAAGGAAGATGGACACTATATATTATATATAATATATTATATATAATATTGCATATGCTGTTCCAAAACTCACTATTCACGATAATCTTAACAAAGACATTGTGTAAATGCCACAAATTGGCAGGAAGGCAATATTTACGAAAGCCAAGAAAAGAAATTAGAAGATCGTATTTTAAAATGCAACAAACTATTTTATGGTCTAACTAAAATTAACTAAATAAATTAAAGCATATACATACATAATATAATAAATAAAATAAAAAATATATTAAAAAAAAAACAAAAATATTAATTCCAAAAGGACAAAAACAAGTCGACATGGCCACAAGTGATGATCACAAATATAAAACTTCAATAATCGAAGACTGTATAAGATGCGATAATTATAAACGCTGGGCCCACAAAAATTGTACCAGTGGAGAAAGTACATCTGGATTTCTCGGTGATTTCTGTACCGATTAGGTTATGTTCGTGATTACCCCATAAGCCGTCTGCAGTAAACCGACATGCTTCGGGTAAACCCGGACAACAAACTTTTTGTTTTTCCTTTAAACTTTGATTTTATGCTAAAGAAATATTAAATTTAATTATGTGAATAAAATATGTAAGTTAACATTTATCAATAAATAACTTTTGTTACATCGTGTTTTTTGTTTTATTACAATTTTCCCTTAG
Source organism: Mythimna loreyi (assembly GCA_029852875.1). NCBI lineage: Eukaryota > Metazoa > Arthropoda > Insecta > Lepidoptera > Noctuidae > Mythimna > Mythimna loreyi. Next base: position 9,015,680 of record CM056795.1, on the reverse strand, counting down.
ATGTTCGTTATTACCCCACCTTCCCCTAGTAATATTTAACTAATGCATGTTTTTAGTTCTATCTTTACAACTAGATGGCGTTGTTCATTCTGACCTATTTTGTACATCGCGGTGTTAAGATTTTTTGTCAGTAATATAATATATTGCTGTGAACTATTAATAAATACGGTGTTCGTGTTTCGTTCTGCAAGTTACCGTAAAAATATATATATTAATAGTTAAAATTTTAATCAAGTTTACATCAAGAAATTTTTTATGACGGCGAATTAGTTTGAGTTTTTTTTTAATTCAGTATATTAGATAAGTAGTAGATAAGTCAAGGTGTTCTTGGCTTGGCCCCTATAAAGTTATCATTCTGGCACGCCACTGATAAGTGTCTATATACTCACACACACATACATACCACACATATATACTCTGAAGAAGGGGTCCCAAAATATCGCTTTGCTGTATTCTTAAATTTAATACAGCAAACACAGGTTAGTTTGACGCTCAAACACTTGAACGGATATCATTGAGTTAGGACAAATTAGTACAAAAATCTTACGTGAAATTGGGTTCATCGTTGCATAGGTTCTTTTTTATTTCGTATCATCACAGACGGACTTTATGAGAGTGAAAGCAGCAGAATTATAAAAGATCCTTATATACATATAATTAATTGAAAAATTATAAGCTAGTCATACAATTTAAATTCTATGTCCGTTTTGATAGTTTACTGAAGATCGATTTAGATAAAGCGTTAGCAACGGGCTGATTCGCAATGGCGGATTGGGAAATGTTAATTTTAATTAAATCGTGACTTGATTGACTAGCCTTTGCAGGTGACTTCTTTCGTGTTAAATTTGCCACAAATCTACAGTACAGTAATCTTCCTATACTCGTGCACGGTCTCACAGACCGATTGTTTGTTCCCAGTAAAATATGTTTTTACTTTGGAACTCAAAAAAATATTATTATTATTTTAAAGTTTAGGGTATAGGGAAACAAAATAGTATAAGTAAAAGTTACTGACTTTTGTCATGTCACAAATTAGTCTTCAAATGTGAGATTTTTTTCTTAAGTACTACAAAAAAGAAAAAAACTTTTTACAAAAAAATATACCGACTCCACAAAAAATATAAAAATAACGTTATTTTTATATTTTTTGGGAAGTCGGTACATTATTTTGTAAAAAGTTTTATGTTTCAAAAAATTAAAAATAACATTTCAGAAGTCGGTGTTTTTCGGTATCATTTGTTTCTTATTTAACACCGACTTCCGAAATTAAAGTTATTTTCATATTTTTTGTGAAGTCGGTATATTTTTTTTGTAAAAAGTTTTTTTATTTCACCCTTTTTTGTTGCGATACACTTATAACCAGAGTGCCTATTTATTTCTCATGACAATTTCAATGAACCCAAACCCCGGTAGGATACATCGTTTTATTATGAAGTTCCTGTGTCTCCCTTCCAACTTCCGGCTCCATCATCAGATTGGTTCGATAGTACCCTAAAGCCAAAGTGCATCTCATGACAATTTAAATGAGCCCAAACATGGCTAGGATACATTGATTAATTACGGAGTTCCGTTACCTATCTTGCGGCTCCATCAACATCATCATCATCAGGTCATTTCGATGATACCATTTTCATCAACCTAACTATTCACAACCATTTATTTATTTGTATTGTAATTTTATTGTGATATCTATGTAAGTATGAAGTTCCATTGGCCAGTTCTGGTCTTCTTCATCAGTTCCACTCCATCAAATGTTTCTTTTTGACTGTAAACGCTTAAGATCTAGATGAAAATACCAAAATTACCATATGTTTGCCTATGATATCTAAGGAGTTCCCTCGATTCCTCATGGATCCCATCATCAAATCTTAACTTGGTGACAATGGGACCCCCTCAGAACTATCTACTTTCGAACAAAAAAAGAATTTTGAAATTCCGTCAATAATTGGCGGAGTAATCGAGGAACAAACATACAACAAAAAAAAAAAAACAAAAAATTCAAACATCCGAACATAGTAAGTTCGGGAGGTACCTGCATCGGATTCGTGCGGAGTCGTCCACTTGCTTGCTGTAGTATATTTTTTATTATACCTCTAACATAATCTTTTATGTCACTGTCAAATCAAAACTTACTGTCGAATCAGAACTAAATTCCGTCATCAAATCTAATTCGATCATCACCCAATTTTATATAAAGTTCAATAAAAAAAGATCAAAATTTCTTAAAACACAATAAAGAATAACAAAAAAAAATATATATATATATTACATATACCTAAAAAGTATTCAAAGTTTGTAAAAATTTATAAAAAAAATTAAAAATGCACTAAATATAACACTTTAATACTTACACAAAGAGTTGCACCTATACTCGCGTCGGTCTCACGGACCGCTTGGCATCAAATGCAACAATACGCATGCTTCACATAATTATATCTGAAAAGTACAGTGATATTCATAACGTTAAAACTAGGGAACAAATATAAACTTGTGGTTCCATCAACCAGGCTCAAAAAAAATTGGGGGCTCGTTTAGATGATTGGCATCTAAATGTGTAGGTACACTTTTTTATAATAAGCTTCTCAGTAACTCAGAAAACAATTCCATAAACAGACAAACAAAAAATAATTAGTATAATAATAACTTATATAACTAAGTTAGTAAACAAATACATATACCTAGATTTTAGTAACACTTAAACTGAACAACTATGTTAGTAAACAGTACGTGGCTGTACAGGAGCATGAAGCTGGCTTAGGAACCAGATTATAGGACAATCTAGTTTGTCGGCAATGACACTCAGGTGGCTGTTGGTACTGGCACGCACCCTGCACAACAAGGATGCTGCACGCTTGCGCCTGACCGCAGCGAAGCTGTCAGTCCGGGCATCCGCGAACATCCCTGAGGCATTACAGAAACGTGGCAGCCCCAACAGCATCCTGAACGCATTGTTGTACTGGACGCGAAGAGTATTAACTGCCTTTTGAGTGTAATTAGTCCACAGGCTACACGTGTAAAATACTTGACAGTATGCTCTGTAAAGAGTGACCTTAACAGAATCCGTGCAGCGTGAGAACCTTCGTATCAACATATTACATCTCACAGCTATTCGTCTATTTTTTACTAGATATAATATTTTCCTGTTTGACATTATTTCCTTGTAGTTCTAGAGGGCGCTGCTAGAATAACCAGACTGCAAAGACAGCTCACGCACGAGCATTATGCCACGTAGAACTGCCCATGCAAGAAACAGAGTTGGCACAGATCAACTCCAGCAAAATTAAGGTATTCTTACAAGTTTTTAGTTTCGCCTGTCCCGATGTTTGTGATCAAATCTTACAAATTAAATATCCACTTCCCGGTTACCGATCCAACTAAAATTTTGCATAGATATGTAAATAGCATGACAATGCAATATCATGATGACATTGATCTGATCTGACGATAGAGCTGGAAGGTGGCCATAGGAGCTACGTAATTAAACCAAATAACCCTATCGTGTTTGGGCTCGTGTGATTCGCCTTCACAAGTATTTTGGGGTCAGATGGTAACCAGGGTCTGATGATAGAACTGGAAGATGGCCATAGAAATTAGGTAATACAATAAGGTAACCTAAATGTGTTTTTTTTTTTATAGTGGGCAAAAATCATCCAATGACGAAATCCACTCTTGGGTGGAGCGGAAAACAGTGTCAGACTCTTACTGACTAATTCGGTAAGTTAAGAAATTATTTTTCGTAAATTTTTCAAAAACTGCTTATCCTATCAAGTTCGAAATACTTTTTCTGGGAAGGTTTTAGAAAGATCTAATGTGAAGATTTTTTCATATTATTGTTAGAGGCTTTGTTTTTTACTTTTGGAACGATTATTTCCGAAATTAAAAACATTATCAAAAAATATTTTACGGGGCCCCTAACCATTTTTAATAGATACCTATTCAACCATATATCACACGTTAGAGTAAACATGAAATAAGATCACTTCCAACTTTACGTGTGGAAGACGTAGATACCATGATAAAACATTTTTTTTTCCACTTTTTATCTAAGCACTTTGTCGGCGTGATTGATAAACATATGGGTACCAAATTTCAGCTTTCTGGTGCTAACGGTCGCTGAGATTATCTATAGACGGACAGAAATATAGACTTGGCGAAACTATACTAAATTCCTTGTTGACTGCGGAACCCTAAAAACGCTTGGAGCTCACGGTAGAGATGAGCCCCGCTTGGGCAGAGCGCCGCCATGTCTTCGTGGGGGCGATTGGTAGCAAGGATCTCTCGCACCAAGCCTTGGTACAGACTATGGTTGGAAGCGAGGGGGTGTGGCAGGCGGAGGCCTCCTTCTGCAAAGCAAAAATGCTAGCAAATGAGGAGGCCACATGCGTGAGGTAACGGCCCTCACACCCCAGTCGCTACAGAAATACTGATCCCAATTTTGGGCCACCATGGGCACGGGCTTGCGAATGGTGAGCCATAGGTAGCTCGCTGTCCTAACGTCTGTTAATGGTAAGTATCGCGTCCAAGTCGTCGACGGCGCGTTTCTTTCCACGCACGCCTCAAGGAGTTGTCAGCAAACGGAAAGGGCGGAGCTGGGTTGAAGCTTACTGGAATCATGGGTCGATGTGTAAAACTCGGTGCCCTGGAGCGATGGCAAAGAAGGAACCGGAGTGGGTTTTAGTCACTAAAAGTCTGATACTATCTCCTGATACACCCAAGGGCGTGAAGATATCATCGGATGATTTCGCAACTAAATAAAAAAAAACCTGTTACCTCAAAAGATTGCTTCACCGAGTATTGGATTCTCTAAAATTAAAAAGCTAGTCCATTGGTATCACAGGGATGCAAGGTATCAGAAGCTTTTGCCCTACAGCTGGACTCCGTTATTGTAGTGCTAAAATAATTGGTGTACCTGTTATACCGTTTTTAGGCCACTCGGATTTACGGCTACTATTTCTATCCGCTCATAGTGCTCCTTGATGTATCAGGGGACAATATTAGTAACTGGAAAATATTTTTTTATTTTATTTTATTCTTCAAAGCTGGTAACTTTCTCATCTAAATCACGATCAATCGAAACTGAAGTTGACGAACAAAGAGGTACCTTATTTGTGAAATCAGAATTTCGATTCTCATTTCACAAATAAGGTAAAAAGTACTACCTCCACCGTAGGTGCGGGCTTGCGGACGGTGAACAATGGGTAGCTCGCCGTCTGGTCGTCTGGAAACAGTCCAGATCAAGCCAAATTGTCGACGGCGCGCTCTGTTTCCGCGTGCCTCGAGGAGTTGTCAGCAATACTGTATGGACTGCGGCTGATACTGTGGATTGATATCAACTTCGAAGCAAATCACCCTCAAAACAATTTTCTACCTTTTATGGCTCCGTTAGGTGACGAATTTCTTAGAGATGACTTATCTTCAAACAATTCTATTAAAGAATGTTAAAACGAAATTTGATGTAGATTAGACTAAGGAATCACATTATCCCATACAAACTTTGTTTTCTTTTTTCACTCCCTTAGGGGTCAAATTTCGAATTATCGGCTGCCTACGTATAATTTTTTTTTTTGCATCAGACACAAGATCCATATTTTGGGTCAGAAAGTAGGTATTTGAAGCTATGTTAATAATAAAATATAAATTACACATTAAATGTCTACTTAAATTAAAAAATTAAGGTTAAATTAAAATCTAAAACTTGTCAAGGCGATGCAAAAACTCCTTATTAATATTTTAAATAAAAATAACAATTTATTCACCAACATTTTACCTTTGTTTCGTCTGTTCATAGTATTAAGACATTTCAAAATTAACAATGAATGTGTAATGCTGAGATCGTCAAAACAAAGTAAATAAATTAAAAATAAATACTAAATTAAAAATCATTAGCATTCATACATTTTCTATAAAATTAATTTCCCTTAAAATTACATACAGACTGGACAATTTAAGAAATTAAGCCTTCCGCTCGACATGTAATTGGATAATATGCCACAATATTGGGCACTCAAATTGATCCGCCACAAGGATACCATTGCTACTGCCGCAAACACAACTCCGCCGTGATAAAGCTCTCTTACAAAAAGTGGTATGAAAATCATCGACAAGAGCGTCTACAAATATTCCTTATGCACTACAGTGCCGCGGCAGCCGCATTAGCATCCTAAAAGCGTTTTTATGTTGAATGCGCAGGGCAATGATTGTCTTCTGCGTATAATTGACAAATAGACCGCACGTGTAAAAAGATCGTCAAAACGTCCGGAACAGGGTTACTTTTACTGCCTTGTTGCAACGAGCAAATCTCCGAGCCAACAGTCACGTTGCATGGGACAGCCAACGCCCGGTGATCCCTTTCAATATCCTCGCTATCCAGTCCAGTTTTCTCCATGTGTTCCAGTGGAACAGTTGGAGAAAAATCGAGAAACTCTCGGTAATGACACACCCTCTATGAAGACTGGTTGTACATGCGTAACCTTTTGGCCTGGTGACAGGAACACTAAGAGCCCACTTTTCTTTACAGTATACCTGAGCCCATGAGCCCTGGTATATTCCTCGCACACAGCGAGTATCTTTCTAATAGCGCTTATGTAAGGACCCAACAACACCATATCGTCCGAGTAAAACAACCTACTTAGGTGCTGCTGAGCTTCTCAATGAATCCGTTTACGTACAGATCGAAGAGAAGAGGTGAGGTAAAACCTCAAAAAGTACTTTATTTTTTATTTTATCTTTACCAATCGATAGTGTTTCATATACAAGATCGACCCTCCACGGATTTAAAACGACTAAAATTTAACAGTGTATATATACTGTTACAGAATGCTCATGCGAAATTTCATGTAGAATCACATTGTCCCATACAAACTTTGTTCCCTTTTTTTACCAATTTAGAGACTAAGTTTCAAATAATCGGATGCTTAGGTATGTTATTTTTTTTTTGCCTCAGACACAAGATCCATGTTTTGGGTAAGAAAGTCGGTGTTTAAAAGTATGTTAATAATAAAATACAAATAACAAGTTAAATGTCTATTTAAATTTAAAATCAACGTTAAAGTAAAATCTAAAACTTGTCAAGTCAATGTACCTAAACATTCCTTATTTTAATACTTTAAATAAAAATAACAATTTATTCACAAACATTTTAGCTTTATTTCGTGTATTCATAGTATTTAGCCATTTAAAAATTAACAACAAATGCGTTATGCTGAGATCATAAAAACAAAACAAAAACGAAGTACATTATATAAAAATACATACCTACTTAATTAAAAATCATCACAATCGATAACATTCAAATACATTCTCTATAAAACAAATTCCCTCAAAATTAAATACAACCTGAACAATTTAAGAAATTAAGTCTTCCGCTCGACATGTTTTTTGATAATATGCTACAATAATGGGCACTCAAATCGATATGAATGAGCGATGGGACACCACCACTTTAATGACCGCGAGTCGCACACTGTAGTACGGAATCATTGTCACTGAATTAAACCCACTTTTACGCCAGAGCAACGCAACACCACCATACTGTCTCGTACCAGGCTGGAAGGCGATTTGCCGCAGAAGTCAAAGCCTGGATCGACTGTTCCGTGGAATGGCAGGTCGTGTGGGAACAAGCATGTCTCCTGTAGTACTACTAAATCTGCTCGACGACACATAGCTCTCAAATAATCAACAGATCGTACTAGCTTACACTTACAGTTATAAGTAATAAAATTATTGTTAGTAATAAAATGAGTGTTATTCAAAGAATATCCAAGTGTCGGACAACTGCAACACTACTCAAGTGTAAGCTATGAATAAAATAATTCTTATTTTCATTAATGAAAGACTGAGAAGAAGTTTATTTTTAGTGCAGTAAACGTAAACCCTGTCCAGATCGTCTTGCAAGAGCGCACAGTCTTGTTTGTTTTGACATACGAGTAACCTGTAAATTGTAATGTCATCTGCGTATATTAGAAAATTGTAAATTATAAAGCAGTTTTTAAGGTCGTTAACATGTTACCCGAAACACCGCTTTGCTATATTAAGTTCTTAAATTTAATACAGCAAACGTTAGTTTGACACTCAAACACTTGAACGGATTTGATTGAGTTAGGACAAATGAGTACAAAAATCTTACGTGAAATGGGTTCATGGTTGCAGGTTTTTTGATTTCACACCATCGCACAGTGACGGACTTGCTGAGAGTAAGAGGAGCAGAATTAGAAATGGTCCTTATATAGGTACCTATCATTAATTGAAAAATTATAAGCTAATCATACAATTTATAATTTAATTTAAATTCTATGTCCGTTTTGATCGTTTATTAAAGATCGATTTAGATAAAGTGTTAGCAACGGGCTGATTCGCAATGGTGGATTAGAAAAAGTTAATTTTAATAAAATCGTGACTTGATTGACTAGCTTTTGCTGGTGACTTCTTTTATATTAAATTTGCAATTTACCACAAATCAACATAATAAAAAACACAAGAGGAGAAATGGCTCTAGGAGCCAAAAATTTAGCAAAGGCTTCCTTTACCTGTACGACCACTAGAGGAGGAATATCCAAAATTCACTTTGATCCTACATGGTAGCCCTGATGATGGAGCTGGAAAGTGGTCATAGGAACTTCGCAATTAATCGACACAACCCCCTCGACTTTGGACTCGTTTGAGTCGTACTGACGATTATTTGAATCCTAGACAGTAGCCAGGGTCTGATGATGGAGCTAGAAAGTAGCAATTGAAAATCCACAATAAAACGTCATCACTATATTGGGCTCGTTTGATTCATACTGCTTTGATCTTATATGATAGCCAGGGCCTGATGTAGGAGCAGGGAGGTAGCCATAGGAACTGAACCGCAGTAAAACAATACAATCCTTAGTTTGACCTGATTTGATGCGTATTGCCGAGTACTTTGATCTTATGTGATAGCCGGGACCTGATGATGGACCTGAAAGGAAGTTCGCAATCAAACGAGGCAACCGCATCTACTTTGGGCTCGTTTGATTCGTTGACGAGTACTAGTATTCTATATGGTAGCCAGGGTCTGATGATCGAGTTGGAAGGTGGCCATAGGAACTTCGCAATAAAACGATACAAACCCATCAAGTTTGGTATCTGATAAAATAAGTAATCTTTGTGGAATTATGTTAATTCCAAAAGAGGCAGTAGGAGTAAGGTCAAATTTTTTAATAAAAATAAATCCGTTAGACCGTTGGAATAAGAATAAGATATTTCATATAAACATGGAGAACGCCGTTTCACCATTAAATAGATGAACTATTCTTTTTAATTATGTTTTAAATATTTACCCACATTTTTTAGTAAAACGAACCAACCACTTCCTAAGACATTTCCCTAAAAATAAATAAGTAACATTAGCTCTGTTTGGGCTTGTTTTTTTTAAATTTCTAATTTTTAATTGTGAGTAAATTCGACCGCGCAGTAAGACTAAGAAATCATGGACACGACCTAAATCGTTTAAAACGAACTATACGATACAACTTTTATGAAGAAAATGCACATTACCATCTATGAATTTTAAGAACAGCTAACTAACCGTGCCAACATGATCAAATTTAAATTATTAATTCCCAAATAGTGTGAACATGCAACTTAATTTGATTTTTGAGTAATGTCATAGATGGCGCTGTTTTAAAATGGTCTTTATACTACTAACTAGCTTTTGCCCGCGTCTTCGCCTGCGTGGTATTGGGGTTGGGGTTGGGGTTTCCGGGATAAAAAGTAGCCTATGTCCTAATCCGGAGTGTATCCTATGCCTGTGCCAAATTTCATCCAGATCCGTCAAGCCGTTTTGGCGTGATTGAGTAACAAACATCCAAACATCGTAACTTTCGCATTTATAATATTAGTAATAAGATATTTATTAAACTATGTGTCTCTGTCCAAGTTACGTAGTTTTGAAAAACGAATAATGGAAATCTTTATTATGTACCTAAATAAGTTTACGTGCCAAGTTTCAAGTTAATTAACCCAAGGAATAAGATTCTCCCATACAAACTTTAAAATCCCCTAAATCTTGCACTGGAGGTACTACTGAAAAAATAAATATGCCATCCTTGATAACTAATTTAGAGTAATGTTTGTGCTAAGTCTTGAGTCGATCGGCCCACTGAAAAAATAACTACACCCTTGCATCCATTGCACCATTTAAATTCAATATTGCTTACCTTCCATAACTTACGGCGTGATAATATGTAGCCTAAAGCCTTCCTTGGCTTACAAGGAACATTTTTGCTGAATTTCAATTTAATCTATTCAGTAGTTTTGGCGTCAACCCTTACCATAGGCACAGAAAAACAGACATCATCATCATCCTACCCTCATCCCATATTACTTGGGGTCGGTGCAACATGTTTTTTTCTTCCACTCTGTACTGTCACCCGTCACACTGTCACTAACACCCTTTTCTGTCATATCACTCCTCACACAATTCATCCATCTCTTCTTCGGCCTCCCTCTTCCTCTTCATCCGTCTAAGTGTAAACTCAAAACTCTTTTCGTAACATGCGTTTCATCTCTCCTCTTTACATGGTCATACCAACACAAACGACTTCCTTTCAACTTTTCAGTCACTGGCGCCACTTTCAGACTTCCTCTAGTATACTCATTTCTTACTTGATCCATTCGCGTCCCACCACACATCCATCTCAACATTCTCATCTCCGCTACATGCAGTCTTTTTTCATCCATCTACTTAACAGCCCAACATTCTGATCCATACAGTATGACAGGTCTTATAACTAAATTTTACCCTTCAATTTGAGGGGCATCCGTGGGTTACAAGTTGTTCCCGTGACCTGTCGCCATTTCATCCATCCTGCGTTGATCCGATGAGTTACATCTTGGTCTACCTCAGCATTGCCTTGGACGAGCGACCTGAGATACCGAAAGTCAGAACAGATTGGTATGGGCGTTCCAGCGAGAGCTAAGGCTACGGACCGGAGAGACCGCCGAAGTCGCAGAACAAGTACCCCGTTTTAGTTCTACTTACTTTCAGGCCAACACTGTCCAGTCTGTGCCACCACACCTCCAATCTATTCTGGACCTCTAAGACAGAAAAACAGCCAAAAATTCTAATAAGTCACTTTTTGTCATCTGAGACGTTTATCTAACAAAAGCCACTTATTTTTTCCAGAAAATTCTCAATGTACAGTTTTTCTTTTGTTACTGTTTTGTTTTATGTATCTACAATTTAGTTTTATAAATCCAATGTGACTTCTAAAAATAGTAGACTAACTTTCTTATGCTTTTCTATAATATGATTTATGATGAAAGGACTTGCTGGAAATACGAATCTAATTTAAAAAAAGTGTAACAAAAAATATTAATAAAGCCTTTTTAAAAAACATACACAAGGTTTTCATTAAATGCGCTAAAAAGAAGAAAATAAACTTTGCCTTACTTTCATTTTTTTTATAGCGTATTTAATGAAAAGCTTGTTTTTGTAAAGGTTTTTTTTTATCAAAAATCAAGTTATTGTTATGACATTCAACTATATCATTATTATCAATTGGCACATTATTACTAGTACTTAAATCAGAATTACCATAAGGATATATGCCTATAATCGACTGGCCTGTCAGTCCAGTAGTTAGTGACCCCGACTGCTATTCCGGAGGTCGTGGGTTCGATTCCCACCCAGGACAAGTGTTTGTGTGATGAGCACGCATAATTTATCTATAATATATATGTATTTAGAAATATATAAGTATGTTTATCAGTTGTCTAGTACTCATAACACAAGCTCTGCTTAGCTTGAGACTAGATGGCGTTGTGTGATGGTTGTCGAATGTTATTATATTATTATTACGCCCACCGCCATGATTCATAAGTTTACGTCATTTCTTGAATAATAGACGCATTCCTATCGTCAAACGCACAGTGATCATTGCTTACGTTACGTAGTTACGTAAAGTGGACGACTGTTTGACGCCGAGGAGAAAGGCGAGGCCGTGACGATCCCTTTCCGTTTTGATATGTGTGCTACGACCCCTATGCGACTATAAAGAATCATTATAGACGAGCACACATTAAGCACGTATAGTCGCGCGTAAGTCCGCGGGGGGGGGGGAATAGAACGAAAAGATATCCCAGAAATGTCCATAGAATATATAATAGAAGTATGAGCAATAGAATTACCATAAGAAAATATTTTATTAGTAACTATTTATTAGAATAAGAGAGAAGAAGAAATTTTTAATAGCCAATTAAAAAGAATTTTGTATTATACATATAAACGGAAAGTATTTAAAATTAAATATTGTTATAGGTGGAGATTTCAATGTGTATATTTTAGAGAATGAAAGGAAGACTAGTCTTTTAGGTGAAAGGGTAGCACACAACAGTACCCTATGAATTTAGATACGTCAAAATTTTATAGACGTCGTAGGGACCCTGCACAAGGGTCGAAGCCAATTAGGGCCAAGGGTTTGTGTTTGAAAGGAAGGCTCTGGCCCTGGTATGCATGGCGATGTAGGAACGGGGTAGATTGTATAGTCAGTAAGAGTCTGACACTTGTTTCCCGCTCTCAGCTTTTACCTACCATAAAAAAAAGACTTTATAGACGTATACGGCTTAAATTCCAACTCGATACCTCTACGCGTTCCTGAGATAAAACAACAACGAAGTGAGCGTACAAGGGTTCCGTTTTTTCCTTTTGAGGTACGGAACTCTAAAAATGAAGCAGCAAAGAATAAAACAAATGCAATGATTACATTTTACTATATACCTACATTGGTTGACTGACAGGAAAAAAATCCCAACAACCCGTACGCTATCGGCCGCTGTCGGGTGTAAATAGACGATAATGGTCCTGTTTTGTGCACGCACTCTCTTTGATACAAGAGTCTAACTCCGTCATAGGCCGAGCAAACTTCGGCTTATGACGGATTAAGTGTAAGCGAAGGCAGACTCCGCTATCCGTACGTCTGTCTGTTTGTCCGTCTGCCACTAGGCTGTATCTCATAAACTTAGATAGCTAAACAGTTGAAATTTTTGCAGATGGCGTATTTCTGTTGCCAGAAATACAATATAAGAAATAGTAAAGTGGGGCTCCCATGTACCATTCGTGCGCAACGACTCGTACATTGCCTTTTTTTTCTTGGGTTTATGTATATTAGTAGAAGTAGGACGGGAGTGAATTAAAAGGCAAAAACACTTCTGTATGATTAATATTTTAAAATCAACATAATTATCAATTTTAAATCGGAAGGTCCAAATCACTGACTAGCTCACCCAGTTTTTTACCCAGTTTTATACCCTTATCGACTGCCGTGACGATTTTGGGTGCCGCGCGAACGATGACAGGTGCAGCCACTCTGATGGTGTTCACCACCGTCACCGCCTTGGCGATGACGGCGGGTATAGCAGGTATAGCAGGTATTAATGCAAAGGGCCATAATAATTTGCTCGGTTTGCCTGATTTTCTTAGTTTGGTAGATTTATAAGCCTTATCGTTTCCATATGTCTGTTTTGATCTTCCAGCTCGTTCCAGGAAGTTAAGCCAATCATAATGGTTTAGTCCTTTTTTTTTAATGTCATGTTTATTAAAACCTTTATTTCTATTATCGTAACCATATCGTGGTTCACGACCTATTGACAGCTTCGATATGTCATGCGGTACATTTCGTTTTACGTTGGCTAAAGTACGTCTGTCTTCTTGGTTTGATGCTTGCAAGTATACTGGAGCATGGAGTATCAGTAACCACCAGATATCTGTAAAAGAGAACAACGTCCGGTCAGTTTGATTGTAGACATTGGGCTAGAGAGCATACGAAGGTTTTTATAAACGTGGAACCTACCAAACTAATAAAGCACGCAGTACATATTATAAAATTATTTGTAGTATGTACGAAACCTAAATATAACTTGTTTAGAGTAACTGAAGCGATCTCAATTGTTTTTACATCATGTTATATTTTTTAAGGCTACAAGTTGGATACTTACCAAACTTTAAGAGTAGATTGAAATAGATATTCATAATTTCTTAAGCAGCGGTGGCCGAGTGGTAACAGCCTGTTACCGTTACCGCGACCTACGACTTACGAGAGTAGAGTTGTAGGTCGCGGGTTCAAACCCAGCCAGGCGCATTACTTTGTGTAATTTATTTCATCACCACTGTTCTCAAAACGGTGAAGGAAAAAATCGTGAGGAGACTGGCATGTCTTAGAACCAAAAATTTGAACACGTGTGACGTCTACTAATCCGCACTGGGCCCTCGTGGTGGATTATGGCCCATTCCCTCTCCTAAACAGGAGGCCTGTGTCCCAGTAGTGGGAACTTTATAAGGCTGATGCAATTAAATTTAATGAGATATGGTTTTTCAACTACATACATGCCATCCATGGCATGTATGTAGTTGAAAAACCATATCTCTATTTGTAAAGAAACCTATAAAGGTCCACCTTTATAGGTTTCTTTACAAACAACATTCGTCGTTGTTCTAGAGGGCGCTGCCGGAATAACCAGACTGCAAGGTGAGATCACGTGCGAGAATTACGCCGCGTTGAACTGCCCATGTTTGCGGTTATTGTGGTGTATGTGATTGTTTTGATAGTTTTTTAGTTTTCTGTCATTTATAGTTTTATGATTAGTTATTGCTGTAACTTACTTGGTTTTGAAGTGATTAGAGTTAATTATTTTTAAATTAATTTGGAAACACATGCAATTGTTCCTCGTGCAGAATTAAAATGTGTAAAATCGTTACTCGGCAAGGTAAATACTGGGAGTTTCAGAGATAAATAAAATATATTATAATCTCATAACTTCACCTAAACCTACACTATAGTGTTTTCGTCCTATGATGAGTTCCCTGACAGTTCTTGTCTGACAATTACAGTGATGTGACCTAACAAAATTTAATCGATTTTGTTTTAATATCGATTCAGTTGGCAAAGTAAGTGGAATCGGATTGCTAATTTTCGATTTTTTTTCCTATTAATATCCTAATGTTATAAAATGTGAAAATTTGTGGATGGATGTGTATGTGGATGTTTGTTACTCTTCCACGCAAAAATTACTGTACGGATTTTGATAAAATTGTACAGTAATATATTCCACTTTCGGTAAGACAAGGGCCGAAGTGCTAATTTTAATTTTTTTTCAGGACAGACATTTTAAGGTTTTTATAGATTTTAAGGTTTTTTTCGCATATTTAACTCATTATCGGAAATTTTAGCACTTCGGCCCTTGTCTTACCGAAGGTGCGATATGTAGCTTTTATATCACAATATTCTAGCAGAGCAATATATCCATATCGGAAGGATACAAGGCAGACGCACTCGTACTGACACGACGCGGTCGCGATTGCAAGATGGCCATTCCGATTAGTGTCGATTAGGTAGTGTCAATCTCTATAGTCAGAAGTTCCGTTCAACGCATTACCCATTTACTAAATTTATGCTTTATTATTTTATGTACTTAAATTATAATCACGATAATTTACTTTGTAATTTACAAAAGGCAGTATTTTATTTTATCATTCAATTTGTAATTATTTTGCCAGTTTATTTTTTTTTAGTCTAAAGTAGTATGCGTGCCACGGAAAAAAATGAACTGTCAGGGAACTCAACATAGGGCGAAAAAACTATAGGACCTCAGGGACTATTCTGACACTATTGTCTGCTATTACAATAGTGACAGAATAGTCGATCATTGATTTCATAATTGTTGATTTTGACAAGTTTGGTAGTCTACTAATGTGATGTCGTCATTATGACTTTCCAATGATCAACCAGTGATAATTCATTGAAACATTTTATTAAAATTAAATTTCGAAATAAAAAAACAATCTTCTTTATGAAATGAATATTTGACATGTGCAGTAAATTAATAAAATTTTGACAGTTTCTTTTACAAGTGACTTACGATTAGAATGTTATTGTGCGTGTATAGTTTTAAATTTGATAGAAAACAGCTCGTTCCACAATTCTATTACGACACCACTGACTACCCAATGATCAGCCATTATGAATTAACAGATTACGAACTTTTAGCAAAATGACAATGGAATCGTGTAGGAATGACTATATTTTGAAAATAGCAGACTTGGCCCCCTGATTTGAATATTTCTCAGAAAACACAAATCACATAATAGATAGTTTCATCGCTCAGTCAGTTTATAAAACTCAGTGGATTGTTGGCTGCTCTCATTTGAGCAAGTCGTTTTGTTGGAGTTCTGTGTTTTTCTCAAAAGGAGTGAATGCTTGAAATACATCAGGTTATACCTAATGACTTAAATAATACCGCTGATGCCATGAAAGATATCAGAGTTCTTAAAAGCACTTGAATGCCTCTATTTTACTCTGTAGTTTTGGTAAATTGCGAATAGAAACTTTTCTTTCTTGACAGTAAAATGACAGAATTTCAAAGAATTTGATCAGAACAAAAAAAAAAATCAAGGACGACCAAAAATGCTCTTATATAGTTTACGTCATTTATGATACACGTATGATGTTTACATAATTTCTATCTATGACAATATTGTCCGCAATCAACTTGTGCTGCAAAGAAAACACGATTTATTTTTTTAGAAAAATCAGTTCCATTTTTACAACTAGATGGCGTTGTTCATTCTGACGTACTTTTTACATCGCGGTGTTAGGATTTTCCGTCAACAATCTATGGGGGAGACTGGAGGAATCACAGACGGCGGGTAATGGCGAACACTAAGGTATTTGGATGTTAGAAAGAGAAAGAAGATATTTCGAATGATGCATTAATTGCAAGTCGAACCCGACCTTAGCGCCGAACAGTAACTGATGAGGTGAGGCTGCAAGACCAATTGTATGCGTGTATAAAATAACTCTATGCAAAACGTAGGAATCTGACATTTTTGTTGTAAAGTAACGACTTAGGGATGATTCTCATTAGAACGTGCTGTGCGCGGGGCGGGGCCCGGACGGGGCACGGTTTTATTCTGTTTCATATATTTTGTATGAATCAATTTATATTACACAGTGCATTATCCGTGTTCCGTCCGGGCCCGCTCGACGCACTTCAATACCACGTTTGTTGCACGGTCCCGCCCCGCTCCGTCCACGTCCCATCGTAATCAGAACATTTTTCTTGCTGCGTCCGAAAATAAATTGTGTAGCACGGACGGGCCCCGGCTCGTCCACGCCCCGGCCCTGGCACGGCCCGCTCTAATGAGAATCATCCCTTAATATATGATTTGTTTCAATACTTACCACGTGAATTGTCACTTTCCAAAGTCAAAAATTTAAATAATTTTAGTTTTTGGTACGTTAATAATAATAAAATACGTTAATATTTAGTACGGTAATAGCGGACGATTTGAGTGGGGCAATCTCGGACGTCCGTGATTACCCCGTGTCGTAATTAATTATTGTTTTTTACCGTTTATAGCTAAGGGTTTAACAATTTTTAAAACTCCAAAAATATTTCAGATGCCGCGTATCTACAAAAGGAAGATGGACACAAAATATTATATATAATATATTATATATAATATTGCATATGCTGTTCCAAAACACACTATTCACGATAATCTTAACAAAGACATTGTGGAAATGCCACAGACTGGCAGGAAGGCAATATTTACGAAAGCCAAGAAAAGAAATTAGAAGATCGTATTTTAAAATGCAACAAACTATTTTATGGTCTAACTAAAATTAACTAAATAAATTAAAGCATATATATATATATATAAAATAAAAAATATAAGCAAAAAAAAAAAACAAAAATATTAGCTCCAAAAGGACAAAAACAAGTCGACATGGCCACAAGTGATAATCAAAAATATGAAACTTCAATAATCGAAGACTGGATAAGATGCGATAATTATAAACGCTGGGCCCACAAAAATTGTACCAGTGGAGAAAGCACATCTAGAGGATTTCTCGGTGATTTCTGTGCCGATTAGGTTATGTTCGTGATTACCCTATAAGCCGTCTGCAGTAAACCGATATGCTTCGGGTAAACCCGGACAACAAACTTTTTGTTTTTCCTTTAAACTTTGATTTTATGCTAAAGAAATATTAAATTTAATTATGTGAATAAAATAATGATTAATTTAAGTTGACATTTATCAATAAGTAACTTTTGTTACATTGTGTTTTTTGTTTTATTACAATTTTCCCTTAGATGTTCGTTATTACCCCACCTTTCCCTAGTAATATTGAACTAATGCATGTTTTTAGTTCTATTTTTACAACTAGATGGCGTTGTTCATTCTGACCTATTTTATACATGGCGGTGTTAAGATTTTTTGTCAGTAATATAATATACTGCTGTGAACTATTAGGATTTTTAAAATTTATATTACTCCAGGATCTGATACAAATGCACAGTGTTATTAATGTAAAAATATATTAATTATTAGTCAAAATAATCAAGTTTACATCAAGAAATTTTTCATTGATGATACATGACGGCGGATTAGCTCGAGTTTTTTTTAAATTCAGTGTATTAGATAAGTAGTAAAGGTGTTCTTGGCTTGGCCCCTATAAAATTATCATTCTGGCACGCCACTAATAAGTGTCTATATACATACCACACATATTTCCTCTGAAGAAAGGGATCCAAAATATCGCTTCGCTGTATACTTAAATTTAATACAGCAAACACAGGTTAGTTTGACGCTCAAACTCTTGAACGGATATCATTAAGTTAGGACAAGTTAGTACAAAAATCTTACGTGAAATTGGGTTCATGGTTGCACAGGTTCTTTTTATTTCATATCATCACAGACGGACTTTATGAGAGTGAAAGCAGCAGAATTATAAAAGATCCTTATATACATATCATTAATTGAAAAATTATAAGCTACTCATACAATTTATAATTTAATTTAAATTCGATGTACGTTTTGATAGTTTATTAAAGATCGATTTAGATAAAGCGTTAGCAACGGGCTGATTCGCAATGGCGGATTAGAAAAAGTTAATTTTAATGAAATCGTGACTTGATTGACTAGCTTTTCCTGGTGACTTCTTTCGTGTTAAATTTGCCACAAATCTACAGTACAGTAATCTTCCTATACTCGCGCACGCACAGTGTATTTTTCGCCCAAAAAATCGGACATGGCATTTTTACTATCTAATTTCATAGGATTTGTGATTATAAATGCGAGACGAAAACTCCTGATTGCCCTTTTGCTATAAAATATTGAAAATTAGTACTTGAAAAAAATGTCTATGGTTTCCAGAAAAACCATAGAAACAGTTATAACTTAAAAGTTTGACTTCTTTTTAAGAATCTATTGACGGCATTAAATAGTGTCTTAAAATCCCTCCTATAACAAAAAACATCTAGGCTTTATTTATTCAAGATAACAGATTTATGGCTGATTTTGTAAATTTATGTTTTCTTTTTTTTACCGCCATATTATTACATATTTGGATTTGTAACTAGGATCGAAATGTTCTTTTTATTTATGCTTATGATCCTACAAATTCTTGGATCCTAATTATGCAGGATCTCGGAGTTGTTAAAATTCAGATTTTTCTGGATAGGGTTGTCGCCTCATAATTTAATAAACATAATATTTGAAGTAATTTTTTTAAATGTCAGTTTTTCCAACGCAGTTTATAATATTATCTGAATAAATTATCTTGGTCTTATTTACTTATTGAAACATATCAACAACAATAAAAAAAAAATATATCTTACGAATATTATGAATGCGAAAGTTACAATGTTTGGATGTTTGGATGTTTGTTACTCAATCACGCCAAAGCGGCTGGACGGATCTGGATGAAATTTGGCACAAGCATAGGATACACTCCGGAATAGGACATAGGCAACTTTTTATCCCGGAAAAACACAAGGTTCCTGTGGGATATATAAGGTGCTTTTAAAATATATGCCAGGCTTTTTATGAAGTATAGTATTATGTTTATAGATTACAATAGTAAAGATAAAATGTTGATAATTTGTGTTATTCTTTTTTCGTATAAAACCATCCTCCGGTGTTACGATATTACGATACGCTGTTGCCGCTCCGCGCCGCAAAACACCGGCGCCATTCATACTACGATTGTCATTCATTTCAAACGAATGCCGCCTGCGCGCCGGCCCCTCGGTCGTTACTGCACAGCAACCCCCCCCCCTTCCCGCCCCCGCGCGCACTACCCCGTTCGCCGCACGCGCTGGCCGACCACCCGCTTGCCAGTCGCCTCCCGCCCGCCACGGGATTTAGTTTTATTATTATCGCGCGCGTTTTTATTAAAAACATTTAGCCAAGTGAACAGTAAAACGGACACATTGAACAAAGTGAAAACCCATTTGTGTGCAACGCAGAGATGGACTTGTGCAACAGTTTCAAAATCGGTAGGGAGTGTGTAAATAACTTTTAAATACGTTGGTGTCGGATAACTTTTAAATACGCCAAGTTCCTGTAATTTATCGTTATTTGATATTACACTTTTGAGCCCTAAGCGAACGCCGGCGTTTTGTTCTTTAATTGTGTCTGTAATTACAAAAGTCGAAAGGTTAATCTAAGTACCTATTGTTTAAACTAACTTAAACTGAACTGTTTAAGTGTGATGTGAAGTTTATCATCGTAACTGGTAACTACTGGTAAGTAATTGCACTTTAAAACACTTGTTTGCCTACGTATTATTGCGTACCTAGTGAATTAGGTAGGGACAAGCTAGTCAGCTGATTTTAGTTTTCATTCGTAGAACGAATGGAAAGAGATAGCAGCTGTTTCATTGACGAAGAGAAACATCGCGCGTAATTTGTGAACCACGTTGTGCAGAATAGAGTCAATATTTATTTAACTACTTTATTTTCTCAAACTGGATTAACTGTTCCTGGGCACGAAAGCTCTTCACTATTGTAATCTATAAACACAACAGTACACCTCCCAAAAAGCCTGGCATATATTTTAAAAGCACCTTATATAACTTCTTATTTTGGTTTGGTTACTCAATCACGCCAAAACGGCCTGATGAATCTGTATGAAATTTGGCCCAAGGATAGCGTATACTTCATAATAGCACATATGTTACTTTTTATCCTGGAAAACATAAGGTTCCCGTGGGATATACAACTTCTTATTAGGCAACCCCAATACCACGCGGGCGAAGCCGCGGGCAAAAGCTAGTAATTAAATAAAGTTTTAAAATCTTCAGTTTAAAATCCAATGAAAGGTGATATGTGGTTCAGGGAAGGGGTCCGCCCTCGTTAGGCTACGGCTAAAACCTTGCACCAACACATATTTCCTGGAGGAACGGGGGTGAGGCACCATGGAGCCGTCAAAGACCCATGGCGCCACTTTGCCTCAACAGGACCTGACCCGGCCTGTTGAGGGATGTCTGTCCGGGCTCCGACCGGCTGACTTACTGCAAGGAGGGCATGAGGGCGCCAACCCTCATGTTGGTCCACGAGTGGCAGTTGATGGAGTTGTGGATAACGCCACAGCCGGTACTCTTCATCCTCCGGGAGTATTCGCAAGTACACAAGGAGACGTAATTAGTAGGCTCGATGCCTATAAGATGTTGATCACCAAATCAAAAGAAATGGGATTGAAAATTCGCCCTACTGACCTGCCTTTACAAGAAAGGTCAAACCTTATTTTGAATATTTTAGGATTTTCCGAAACTGATGTCAATGATAAGAAAAGATTCAAAGAAGCAATAGCTAAATTCACGTCTAAATGTGAAATCCTCTACAAAAACTGTAAATATAATATGACCTTTTTTGCAAAGAAGAATAACACGTGGCTTAAAGAATCGATACAAAATGATTTGAATAAATTTTTAATTAGCGAACATCCAACTTTACAAGATGCGTCACTTTCCGACTCTGTGGTTATTCCTGACTCTGAAATTAATATTATGAGCCAATCGCTTGACAGATATGAATTTGCACCTCATCATCAGCAACAAATTTCAGAGTCCAATACTGATCCAAATCATAGTGTTCAAGATTTACATATAGTCCCTGAACAAAATATTTTTGATATTGCCGTGTCGCCCACAATCGATGCCATTCCTTCGACTTCTTCATGTTTGGTCTATGAATCACTTAGTGGCAGACAAAAACGAAGGGTGTGCAAAGAACTCCAGTATTCTTTAGAAAGTGAACCACCGGCAAAAGTTATCAAAGCTGTTTCTAGTGCATTAGAAGCAAAAGGTCAAAAATTAAAAACCAATGCATCAAAAGATTTGCAATTTGTTATAAATTCTTGTCTTGAAAGTCCAACACGACCGACTAAGCTAGCAACCAAACTTCGCGAAGACCCCCGTCCTTATTCTCCAGAGGAAGCTTTAGCAGTATTTATAGACAGAAAATTTACAGTAGCTACATACAATTTTTTGCAACATGATTTAAAATCAAGAGGTTTTCCAGCATTTCCTACATATAAAAAAGTATTCGACGCAAAACAAAAATGTTATCCGGATAGTGCAGTTCAAGTAACAGAGAGAGAAGCCTTTGTCCCATTAGCTAGTTTACTTTCTCACACTCTTCAAAGGTTAGTACACTCATGCGACGAAATTATATCAGCATATTGTGAACAAAAAAACCTTGATACTGTAGATTGTATTTTTGAAGGTAGTTGGGGGTTTGATGGTAGTTCGGGTCAATCATTGTATAAACAAAATTTTTCTGATAATCAAGACCCTGAAAACAGTTTATTTGCCACTACATTCATTCCATTGCGGATAAAAACAAAAAAAGACTTTGTTCTTTGGTTAAACCCAACTCCACAATCATACAGGTTTTGCCGCCCGATTCATATCCAATATCGAAAAGAGACGAAAGATTTAATACTCAATGAACAGAAGTGGATAGATGACCAAATTAAGGATTTAACTACATTAGAAGCAACGACATCTAACAAGAAGACAATAAGGGCAAAACCACAACTGTATTTGACATGCATAGATGGCAAAGTTCTGAATACAATAACAGAGACTTCTTCTCAACTTAAATGTCCGTTTTGCAAAGCAACCTCTACACAATTCAACAAATTAGATATTATTTATTCGCGGCCAATAGATGTGTCGGTTTTCAAATACGGAATAAGCCCCTTGCATGCATGGATTCGGGTATTGGAGTTTTTACTTCATTTGGGCTACAAGCTTCCTGTTAAGAAATGGAGGGTAAGCAAATGTTCACTGGAATCAAACACTGTAGAGGAAACAAAGAAACGTGTGCAAGAGAGAGTGCGAAAAGAACTGAAAGTGCTGGTTGATGTTGTGAGACCCAATGCTGGAACAACAAATGACGGCAACACAGCCCGAACCGTTCTATCTGATCAAAATCGTGCAGTGTTTGCAGAAATATTAGGCCTTAGTCAGTGGTTGTTGGACGATCTTCACACGATTCTGGTCACCTTATCTTGTAGTCTACCTGTAGATGCTGATAAGTTTGGAGATTTTTGCAAAACCGTAGCATCTAAATACGTGGCAGAATATGGTTGGTACCCAATGACAGTAACTATGCACAAAATCCTCATTCACGGCAAAGATATTATTAATAGCTCAGCTCTTCCAGTGGGTCTATTATCAGAACAAGCCGGTGAAGCGCGGAATAAGTTCTGGCGTTATGACAGAGAACACCATAGCCGAAAATCCGACCGTGAAAAAACAATGTTGGACCTATTTCACAGGGCACTGGAATCGTCAGATCCAGAAATTTCCTACATTAGGCTTCAGAATAGGTTGAAAAAACTCAAATCTTTGCCTTTACCATCCAAGGTAGTGGAGTTACTGAAACCGTATGAAATCTCAGCTGAAGACGATTTTGAGGCGGCAACAGAAAATGAAATTGAAATTATTGAAGGTCATACCGATAGCGACAACATAACAGAAATTCTTTCGGCCGATCAGGATGAAGAATAATAATTATTACCCTAACCACCATTTTTTAATTCAAAAGAAAATAAATTTCAAAAGAAATATTGACAACCCTAAAACCATAATTACCATAGAAAACTTTAGAAGCCTCTAAGTTAGAGATCCTTCATTATTTGGATCTGATTTTTTTTTCTAAGCTTCTAACACATTTTATTAACAATTCTAAAGAAAAATAAAATCCAAATAATTGAAAATACGACCATAAAAAAATAAAATAAAAAATGCTTAAATTGTAAATAAATCTCTTAAAACTCAATTAAAAAATATATAAATCAATTAGTATTATGTGTTTTGAGATTATTGTGGATCAGAAAAACCAAGAAGAAAATTTGTGAAATATTTCAAAAGTTATGGATGATTTACTATTTCACTATAAAAAAGAATAAAGTGGTTTTATTTCTCCATAATGAGAAATAGGTGCACGAGTGTTCTATTAATTAATTCATAAAACATTTATGTATAAGATTTCACAAAAAAAAGGCATGTCCGATTTTTTGGGGAAAAAATACACTGTGGCACGGTCTCACAGACCGATTGTTCGTGCCCCAGTAAAATATGTTTTTACTTTGGAACTCAAAAAAAATATTATTATTATTTTAAAGTTTAGGGTATAGGGAAACAAAATAGTATAAGTAAAAGTTACTGACTTTTGTCATGTCACAAATTAGTCTTCAAATGTGAGATTTTTTTCTTAAGTACTATAAAAAAGAATAAAAACTTTTTACAAAAAAATATACCGACTCCACAAAAAATATAAAAATAACGTTATTTTTATATTTTTTTGGAAGTCGGTACATTTTTTTGTAAAAAGTTTTATGTTTAAAAAAATTAAAAATAACTTTAATTTCGGAAGTCGGTGTTTTTCGGTATCATTTGTTTCTTATTTAACACCGACTTCCGAAATTAAAGTTATTTTTATATTTTTTGTGAAGTCGGTATATTTTTTTACAAGCTTTTATTTAGTTTCACCTGTCCCGTTGTCTGTCGTTCTGTAATCAAATCTTGCAACTTAAATTTGATCCACTTCCCGGTTTCCGATTGAGCTGAAATTTGGTATACACATTTAGTTCGGATGACAATGCAATATTATGCAGACATGGAGCTGATCTGATGATGGAATCGCGAGGTAGCCATAGGAACTCTGTAGTTAAACGGCACAACCACGTCGAGTTTGGGCTCGTGTGAATCGTCTTGACGAGTTTTATTTATATAAGTATAGACCACCGCTATAAAAGCTTGTTATGAAAAAAAATATTTTCATTGAAAACTTGTTTGTAAAAAGTTTTTTTATTTCACCCTTTTTTGTTGCGATACACTTATAACCAGAGTGCCTATTTATTTCTCATGACAATTTCAATGAACCCAAACCCCGGTAGGATACATCGTTTTATTATGAAGTTCCTGTGTCTCCCTTCCAACTTCCGGCTCCATCATCAGATTGGTTCGATAGTACCCTAAAGCCAAAGTGCATCTCATGACAATTTAAATGAGCCCAAACATGGCTAGGATACATTGATTAATTACGGAGTTCCGTTACCTATCTTGCGGCTCCATCAACATCATCATCATCAGGTCATTTCGATGATACCATTTTCATCAACCTAACTATTCACAACCATTTATTTATTTGTATTGTAATTTTATTGTGATATCTATGTAAGTATGAAGTTCCATTGGCCAGTTCTGGTCTTCTTCATCAGTTCCACTCCATCAAATGTTTCTTTTTGACTGTAAACGCTTAAGATCTAGATGAAAATACCAAAATTACCATATGTTTGCCTATGATATCTAAGGAGTTCCCTCGATTCCTCATGGATCCCATCATCAAATCTTAACTTGGTGACAATGGGACCCCCTCAGAACTATCTACTTTCGAACAAAAAAAGAATTTTGAAATTCCGTCAATAATTGGCGGAGTAATCGAGGAACAAACATACAACAAAAAAAAAAAACAAAAAATTCAAACATCCGAACATAGTAAGTTCGGGAGGTACCTGCATCGGATTCGTGCGGAGTCGTCCACTTGCTTGCTGTAGTATATTTTTTATTATACCTCTAACATAATCTTTTATCTCACTGTCAAATCAAAACTAAATTCCGTCATCAAATCTAATTCGATCATCACCCAATTTTATATAAAGTTCAATAAAAAAAGATCAAAATTTCTTAAAACACAATAAAGAATAACAAAAAAATATATATATATATTACATATACCTAAAAAGTATTCAAAGTTTGTAAAAATTTATAAAAAAAATTAAAAATGCACTAAATATAACACTTTAATACTTACACAAAGAGTTGCACCTATACTCGCGTCGGTCTCACGGACCGCTTGGCATCAAATGCAACAATACGCATGCTTCACATAATTATATCTGAAAAGTACAGTGATATTCATAACGTTAAAACTAGGGAACAAACATAAACTTGTGGTTCCATCAACCAGGCTCAAAAAAAATTGGGGGCTCGTTTAGATGATTGGCTTTTTTATAATAAGCTTCTCAGTAACTCAGAAAACAATTCCATAAACAGACAAACAAAAATAATTAGTATAATAATAACTTATATAACTAAGTTAGTAAACAAATACATATACCTAGATTTTAGTAACACTTAAACTGAACAACTATGTTAGTAAACAGTACGTGGCTGTACAGGAGCATGAAGCTGGCTTAGGAACCAGATTATAGGACAATCTAGTTTGTCGGCAATGACACTCAGGTGGCTGTTGGTACTGGCATGCATCCTGCACAACAAGGATGCTGCACGCTTGCGCCTGACCGCAGCGAAGCTGTCAGTCCGGGCATCCGCGAACATCCCTGAGGCACTACAGAAACGTGGCAGCCCCAACAGCATCCTGAACGCATTGTTGTACTGGACGCGAAGAGTATTAACTGCCTTTTGAGTGTCCACAGTCCACAGGCTACACGTGTAAAATACTTGACAGTATGTTCTGAAAAGAGTGACCTTAACAGAATCCGTGCAGCGTGAGAACCTTCGTATCAACATATTACATCTCACAGCTATTCGTCTATTTTTTACTAGATATAATATTTTCCTGTTTGACATTATTTCCTTGTAGTTCTAGAGGGCGCTGCTAGAATAACCAGACTGCAAAGACAGCTCACGCACGAGCATTATGCCACGTAGAACTGCCCATGCAAGAAACAGAGTTGGCACAGATCAACTCCAGCAAAATTAAGGTATTCTTACAAGTTTTTAGTTTCGCCTGTCCCGATGTTTGTGATCAAATCTTACAAATTAAATATCCACTTCCCGGTTACCGATCCAACTAAAATTTTGCATAGATATGTAAATAGCGTGACAATGCAATATTCTGATGACATTGATCTGATCTGATGATAGAGCTGGAAGGTGGCCATAGGAGCTACGTAATTAAACCAAATAACCCTATCGTGTTTGGACTCGTGTGATTCGCCTTCACAAGTATTTTGGGGTCAGATGGTAACCAGGGTCTGATGATAGAACTGGAAGATGGCCATAGAAATTAGGTAATATAATAAGGTAACCTAAATGTGTTTTTTTTTTTGTGGGCAAAAATCATCCAATGACGAAATCCACTCTTGGGTGGAGCGGAAAACAGTGTCAGACTCTTACTGACTAATTTGGTAAGTTAAGAAATTATTTTTCGTAATTTTTTCAAAAACTGCTTATCCTATCAAGTTTGAAATACTTTTTCTGGGAAGGTTTTATAAAGATCTCGGCGTTCTTGCAAAAGTCCGACGGTACTTCACACCGAGTCAGCTTCTAATGTTGTACAAAGCTCAGGTCCGATCGTGTGTGAAGTACTGCAGCCACATATGGGCTGGTGCTGCAAAATGCCACCTAGCGGCTTTGGATTCAGTGGAAAGGCGTGCAAAGAGGCTGATTGGTGATCCAGATTTGGTTGGGTCCAGTCTTCAAAGTCTCGAGCACAGGCGCAGAGTAGCCAGCCTTGCGGTTTTCTACAGGATGCATTTTGGAGAGTGTGCGCAGGAATTGCATGATTTGAGTCCGCCATCCCAATTTCACCTTCGGACATCCCGGCGTACGGCAAATATCCACCCTTACGTTGTTGAGACACCTGCGGCCCGGACTAAGCGTTTTGCCTCGTCATTTATACCGCGTACATCGAGGGATTGGAACAGTTTGCCGGCTGCAGTCTTTCCGTCCGAATATAATTTGGGTGTCTTCAAGGCTAGAGTGAATAGGCTCTTAATAAACTAGTGCGCCTTACCACCAACGATTCTTAGCATCACCGCTTACCATCAGGTGGGATCGCAGTCAAGCACTAGTTTATTGCAAGTAAAAAAAAAAAAAATCTAATGAGAAAATTTTTTCATATTGTTGTTAGAGGCTTTGTTTTTTACTTTTGGAACGATTATTTCCGAAATTAAAAACATTATCAAAAAAATATTTTACTGGGCCCCTAACCATTTTTAATACCTATTCAATCATATATCACACGTTAGAGTAAACATGAAATAAGATCACTTCCAACTTTACGTGTGGAAGAGGTAGATACCATGATAAAACATCATTTTTTTTTCACTTTTTATCTTAGCACTTTGTTGGCGTGATTGATAAACATATGGGTACCAAATTTCAGCTTTCTGGTGCTAACGGTCGCTGAGATTATCTTTAGACGGACAGAAATATAGACTTGGCGAAACTATACTAAATTCCTTGTTGACTGCGGAACCCTAAAAACGCTTGGAGCTCACGGTAGAGATGAGCCCCGCTTGGGCAGAGCACCGCCATGTCTTCGTGGGGGCGATTGGTAGCAAGGATCTCTCGCACCGAGCCTTGGTACAGACCATGGTCAGAAGCGAGGGGTGTGGCAGGCGGTGGCCTCCTTCTGCAAAGCAAAAATGCTAGCAAATGAGGAGGCCACATGCGTGAGGTAACGGCCCTCTCACCCCAGTCGCTACAGAAATACCGATCCCAATTTTGGGCCACCATGGGCACGGGCTTGCGAATGGTGAGCCATAGGTAGCTCGCTGTCCTAACGTCTGTTAATGGTAAGTATCGCGTCCAAGTCGTCGACGGCGCGTTTCTTTCCACGCACGCCTCAAGGAGTTGTCAGCAAACGGAAAGGGCGGAGCTGGGTTGAAGCTTACTGGAATCATGGGTCGATGTGTAAAACTCGGTGCCCTGGAGCGATGGCAAAGAAGGAACCGGAGTGGGTTTTAGTCACTAAAAGTCTGATACTATCTCCTGATACACCCAAGGGCATGAAGATATCATCGGATGATTTCGCAACTAATAAAAAAAAAAAACAAAAGATTGCTTCACCGAGTATTGGATTCTTTAAAATTGAAAAGCTAGTCCATTGTTATCACAGGGATGCAAGGTATCAGAAGCTTTTGCCCTACAGCTGGACTTCGTTATTGTAGTGCTAAAATAATTGGTGTAGTTTTTAGGCCACTCGGATTTACGGCTACTATTTCTAGCCGCTCATATTGCTCCTTGATGTATCAGGGGACAATATTAGTAACTGGAAAATATTTTTTTATTTTATTTTATTCTTCAAAGCTGGTAACTTTCTCATCTACATCACGATCAATCGAAATTGAAGATGACGAACGAAGAGCTCCTTATTTGTGAAATCAGAATTGCGATTCTGATTTCACAAATAAGGTAGCTCTTCGTCTCCTATTAACGGAAATTTGCAAAGTACTACCTCCACTGTAGGCGCAGGCTTGCGGACGGCGAAAAATGGGTAGCTCGCCGTCTGGTCGTCTGGAAACAGTCCAGATCAAGCCAAATTGTCGACGGCGCGCTCTGTTTCCGCGTGCCTCGAGGAGTTGTCAGCAATACTGTATGGATTGCGGCTAAAACTGTGGATTGATATCAACTTCGAAGCAAATCACCCTCAAAACAATTTTCTACCTTTTATGGCTCCGTTAGGTGATGAATTTCTTAGACATGACTTATCTTCAAACAATTCTATTAAAGAATGTTAAAACGAAATTTGATGTAGATTAGACTAAGGAATCACATTATCCCATACAAACTTTGTTTTCTTTTTTCACTCCCTTAGGGGTCAAATTTCGAATTATCTGCTGCCTACGTACAATTTTTTTTTTGCATCAGACACAAGATCCATATTTTGGGTCAGAAAGTAGGTATTTGAAGCTATGTTAATAATAAAATATAAATTACACATTAAATGTCTACTTAAATTAAAAATTAAGGTTAAATTAAAATCTAAAACTTGTCAAGGCGATGCAAAAAATCCTTATTAATATTTTAAATAAAAATAACAATTTATTCACCAACATTTTACCTTTATTTCATCTGTTCATAGTATTAAGACATTTCAAAATTAACAATGAATGTGTGATCGTCAAAACAAAGTAAATAAATTAAAAATAAATACTAAATTAAAAATCATTAGCATTCATACATTTTCTATAAAATTAATTTCCCTTAAAATTACATACAGACTGGACAATTTAAGAAATTAAGCTCGACATGTAATTGGATAATATGCCACAATATTGGGCACTCAAATTGATCCGCCACAAGGATACCATTGCTACTGCTGCAAACACGACTCCGCCGTGATAAAGCTCTCTTACGCAAAGTGGTATGAAAATCATCGACACGAGCGTCTACAAATATTCCTTATGCACTACAGTGCCGCGGCAGCCGCATTAGCATCCTGAAAGCGTTTTTATATTGAATGCGCAGGACAATGATTGTCTTTTGTCTTCTGCGTATAATTGACAAATAGACCGCACGTGTAAAAAGATCGTCAAAACGTCCGGAACAGGGTTACTTTTACTGCCTTGTGGCAACGAGCAAATCTCCGAGCCAACAGTCACGTTGCATGGGACAGCCAACGCCCGGTGATCCTTTTCAATATCCTCGCTATCCAGTCCAGTTTTCTCCATGTGTTCCAGTGGAACAGTTGGAGAAAAATCGAGAAACTCTTGGTAATGACACACCCTCTATGAAGACTGGTTGTACATGCGTAACCTTTTGGCCTGGTGACAGGAACACTAAGAACCCACTTTTCTTTACAGTATACCTGAGCCCATGAGCCCTGCTATATTCCTCGCACACAGCGAGTATCTTTCTAGCGCTTATGGAAGGACCCAACAACACCATATCGTCCGAGTAAAACAACCTATTTAGGTTCTGCTGAGCTTCTCAATGAATCCGTTTACGTACAGATTGAAGAGAAGAGGTGAGGTAAAACCTCAAAAAGTACTTCATGATTATATTTTATCTACCAATCGATAGTGTTTCATGTACAGGATCGACCCTCCACGGATTTAAAACGACTAAAATTTAACAGTGTATACTGTTACAGAATGCTCATGCGAAATTTCATGTAGAATCACATTGTCCCATACAAACTTTGTACCCTTTTTTCCCCACTTTAGAGACTAAGTTTCAAATAATCAGATTTTTTGCCTCAGACACAAGATCCATGTTTTGGGTAAGAAAGTAGGTGTTTAAACGTATGTTAATAATAAAATACAAGTAACACGTTAAATGTCTACTTAAATTTAAAATCAACGTTAAAGTAAAATCTAAAACTTGTCAAGTCAATGTACCTAAACATTCCTTATTTTAATACTTTAAATAAAAATAACAATTTATTCACAAACATTTTAGCTTTATTTCGTGTATTCATAGTATTTAGCCATTTAAAAATTATCAACAAATGCGTTATGCTGAGATCATAAAAACAAAACAAAAACGAAGTACATAATATAAAAATACATACCTACTTAATTAAAAATCATTACAATCGATACCATTCAAATACATTCTCTATAAAACAAATTCCGTCAAAATTAAATACAACCTGAACAATTTAAGAAATTAAGTTTTCCGCTCGACAGTTATTTGATAATATGCCACAATAATGGGCACTCAAATCGATATGAATGAGCGATGGGACACCACCACTTTAATGGCCGCGAGTCGCACACTGTAGCACGCAATCATTGTAACTGAATTAAACCCACTTTTAAGCCAGAGCAATGCAACACCACCATACTGCCTCGTACCAGGCTAGCAAGCGAATCGTCGGCCGATTTGCCGCAGAAGTCAAAGCCTGGGTCGACTATTCCGTGGAATGGCAGGTCGTGCGGGAACAAGCATGTCTCCTGTAGTACTACTAAATCTGCTCGACGACACATAGTTCTCAAATAATCAACAGATCGTACTAGCTTACACTTACAGTTATAAGTAATAAAATTATTGTTAGTAATAAAATGAGTGTTATTCAAAGAATATCCAAGTGTCGGACAGCTGCAACACTACTCAAGTGTATGCTATTAATAAAATAATTCTTATTTTCATTAATGAAAGTAAACCCTGTCCAGATCGTCTTGCAAGAGCGCACAGTCTTGTTTATTTTGACATAACCTGTAAATTCTAATGTCATCTGCGTATATTAGAAAATTATAAATTATAAAGCAGTTTTTAAGGTCGTTAACATGTTACCCGAAACACCGCTTTGCTATATTAAGTAAATTTAATACAGCAAACGTTAGTTTGACACTCAAACACTTGAACGGATTTGATTGAGTTAGGACAAATGAGTACAAAAATCTTACGTGAAATGGGTTCATGGTTGCAGGTTTTTTGATTTCACACCATCGCACAGTGACGGACTTGCTGAGAGTAAGAGGAGCAGAATTAGAAATGGTCCTTATATAGGTACCTATCATTAATTGAAAAATTATAAGCTAATCATACAATTTATAATTTAATTTAAATTCTATGTCCGTTTTGATCGTTTATTAAAGATCGATTTAGATAAAGTGTTAGCAACGGGCTGATTCGCAATGGTGGATTAGAAAAAGTTAATTTTAATAAAATCGTGACTTGATTGACTAGCTTTTGCTGGTGACTTCTTTTATATTAAATTTGCAATTTACCACAAATCAACATAATAAAAAACACAAGAGGAGAAATGGCTCTAGGAGCCAAAAATTTAGCAAAGGCTTCCTTTACCTGTACGACCACTAGAGGAGGAATATCCAAAATTCACTTTGATCCTACATGGTAGCCCTGATGATGGAGCTGGAAAGTGGTCATAGGAACTTCGCAATTAATCGACACAACCCCCTCGACTTTGGGCTCGTTTGAGTCGTACAGACGATTATTTGAATCCTAGATAGTAGCCAAGGTCTGATGATGGAGCTAGAAAGTAGCAATTGAAAATCCACAATAAAACGTCATCAACATATCGGGCTCGTTTGATTCATACTGCCAAGTACTTTGATCTTATATGGTAGCCAGGGCCTGATGATGGAGCAGGGCGGTAGCCATAGGAACTAAAACGCAGTAAAACAATACAATCCTGAGTTTTAGCTTGTTTGATGCGTATTGCCGAGTACTTTGATCTTATGTGACAGCCGGAACCTGATGATAGACCTGAAAGGAGGCCATAGGAATTTCGCAATCAAACGAGGCAACCGCATCTATCCGCGTTTGATTCGTATTGACGAGTACTAGTATTCTATATGGTAGCCAGGGTCTGATGATCGAGTTGGGAGGTGACCATAGGAACTTCGCAATAAAACGATACAAACCCATCAAGTTTGGTATCTGATAAAAAAAGTAAGTAAAGTAAAGTATTCCAAAAGAGGCAGTAGGAGTAAGGTCAATTTTTTTTTATGATTACGAAGCGTTTGCCGTCCGGTCGCCTGGTAGCAGTCCAGACCGAGCCCAAGTCGTCGACGGAGTTGTCAGCAAACCGTAGGGTCGAAGCCTCCCGGAGCTGAGGGTTACACCGGGGCTCTGGGAATAAGGCAAGGAAGGTACAGCGTAGGTTCCTTAGTCAGTAAGAGTCTGACACTGTTTACCGCTCCACCCAAGAGTGAAATTCGTCATTCGATGATTTTTACGTATCATAAAAAAACCACTAAAAATCTTTTCAGTTATGTAGCGGAAGTGGTGCCGACCGTGGACAGCGTAGGGCAGATCGACGCCGCATACTTCGACTTTGAAAAAGCCTTCGACTTAATCGATAATGACTTGTTGTTGAAGAAGTTGGCAGCTGTCGGGTTCACTCCCCATTTGCTTAACTTCTTTGCAAGGTATGTGAGAGTTAGGTAGCAATATGTGGAGTATGTAAGATACCACACGTGGCCATATTATACCAGATCTGGCGTAAGCCAGGGAAGCAATTTAGGCCCTTTGGAATTTATATTGATATTGGTGAACGACTTGCCAGATGTCATACAAGAGGCTAAATGTCTGTTGTTTGCGAACGACCTTAAATTATCTCTCGCCGTCATGAGGCCGGAAGGTTGTGTAATATTGCAGAGAGGTATGGACAGGGTCGTTAGCTGGAGCAAACAGAACGGGTTGCAGTTCAACGTGTCCAAGTGCGTGACTATCTCTTTTTCACGTGCACGCGCACCTATTCAGTATAGTGGATGTAGACGAGTTGACCAGGGCAACTGCTGTGAAGGATTTGGGCGTTCATTTTATTACTGAGCTGACGTTTCGTGATCATATACTCAAATTTTGCAAAAAAGCATACAGGAAATTGGGGCTGGTTCTTCGAATGGCTAGAGGCTTTAAAAATATAAAAGCTATTATAGCATTGTATAATTCTTTAGTTGGAGTCAACTAGAATGTAACGGAGTTATCTGGGCTTCACATGAGATTAAATATAGCCTCACCAACACAGTTATTAGCGAGGCGCCTCTGACTCGCGCGCTGCGCACACTCAACCTTATATCTGAAGATGTGGACGATTTTATAGTACTCTGACTGAATTTACTTCGATCGCACTTTTTAAAATTTGTCACGATTAGCTTAATAATAGATTTGTTAAGTTAATAATTTAGTCCTAAAAACCTTAATATCGATTTGGAATAATCTGTGAAGATATTTCTGGGATAGTTAAATAAAACATGTATACAAAGGTAATTTAATTAGGTATATCCATCTGGTAGGTGATCGGCCGTGACAAAGTAAACGTCAATGCGGTGAGTAGTCTAGTTTTATCCTCCGTAGACGCCTTCGGCATCACATCTTAAGAGCGTGGGGTCCAGATGTCCCCTGCCGGAGGCTCCACGCAGGTATCGTCCGGTCCAAGGCCCTTTACGGGGCGCTAGTGTGAGCGCCGTTGATGCACGATTTGCGCATGGAGATGCAACGCGGGGGCGAAAGTCCGCAAGTCCAGTGCTTGGCGCGCCCATACTGGTGGTAAGTCCCATCTTTGAGGCTTGCTTGGAAAAACTTCACGGCATTGTCATTTTTCGCATGACGCAGTTACACACCGAACATGGTAAGTTTAGGAGATACCTGCATCGGATTCGTGCGGAAGAGACGCCCGGGTGTTGCCACTGTGTGAGCCACCCGGAGGACACGGTGGAGCATACGGTAGAGGTTTGCCCCGCTTGGGGGGAGCATCACCGTATCCTCGTGGGTGCAATCGAGCTTGGTGGAAGCCATGTTCCGGAGGAAGTGGAAGGGGGGTGGGAGGCGGTCGCCTCCTTCTGCGAAGCAGTAATGCCTACCTAAGGAGGAGGCTGACTACATAAGACAACGGTATACATGCCCCAGACAACGCCGGGATTCCGACGTTTCGTACGCGCGGGCTTGTGGACAGAGAGCAATGGGTAGCTCGCCATCCGGTCGTCTGGCAACAGTCCGGAACAAGCCCAAATCGTCGACGGCGCTCTCTGTTTCCGTGCGCCTCAAGAAGTTGTCAGCAAAAT
Organism: Mythimna loreyi; assembly: GCA_029852875.1. Taxonomy (NCBI): domain Eukaryota; kingdom Metazoa; phylum Arthropoda; class Insecta; order Lepidoptera; family Noctuidae; genus Mythimna; species Mythimna loreyi. The sequence continues at coordinate 8,980,135 of CM056795.1, read as the reverse complement.
CAGGAACTCTGCAAAAGAGTTGAAACCTACTGGGACCCAGGGTCTCTTTCTGAAAGAAAGACTTGGCCCAAGTGGGTAGAGCAAAAAGGAACGGGGTGAGGTGTTTAGTCAGTAAGAGTCTGACACTGTTTCCCGTTCCGCCCAAGAGCGGGATTCATCATTGTATGATTTTTACCCACCATAATTAAAAATTGAAAATCATATCTCAAGAGCGTCAATCTGTTTACGGAGTTTTTGTTGGTCTTCCGTGTTTTAGCGTAATAAAAGAAAATAGGAACTATTAAGCATCTTATAAATCTCCTTGAATGAACCTTGGTATTTCTTTTAGGATCTTTCCTTACTTTTGTAAGCTTCTCTTTTGGTCTCATTATAGAAGCTCGTGTCTTGATATCTTTTCCACAACTTCTAGTATTTGTGATTATAGGTCCAAGGTATATAAACTCTGAACAACTTCGCAATTGGCAATTTCAAGTAAGTTGGATTGATTGTAGGTCTTATAATCTATCACTATCAATTTAGTTTTATAAATCCAATGTGACTTCTAAAAATAGTAGACTAACTTTGTTTTGCTTTTCTATAATATGATTTATGATGAAAGGACTTGCTGGAAATACGAATCTAAAATAAAAAATGTGTAACAAAAAATAAAAAACCTTTTCAAAAACAAGGTTTTCATTAAAATAAACTTTGCCTTTAAAAGTTTTATTTTCTTTTTCTTTTTAGCGTATTTAATGAAAAGCTTGTTTTTGTAAAGGTTTTTTTATAAAAAATTAAATTATCGTTATGACATTCCACTATATCATTATTATCAATTGGCATATTATTACTAGTACTTTAATCTTAACTAGTGATTATTTTTCTTGCTTTTATATAGCCTCTTTCAATAATGTGAATGTGAGAACATTGTAGACGCAAATTTTAGATTACTTCCTACCATTTTAACGGTAGGAGTTCAATATTGACTGGTCTGCACTGTCCTTACATAATGTATGTGTATGGAAATATTGTAAAGATAACAATTTTTTTAAAAGAGTAACCATGGAGTTTTTTGCCGGTTCTTCTCCAAAGGAAACGACCAATTTGGAACCGTGCACTAGCTTCTGACGTTTTATAAGTGCTCATGTAGGTCCATGTGAAATAAAAAAAATTGACTTTGACTTTGAATCAGAATTACCATAAGAATATATGCCTATAATCGACTGGCCTGTCAGTCTAGTAGTTAGTGAGTGGTTTCGGTTCCCACCTAGGCCAAATGTTTTTGTGATGAGCACGATCATTTGTTCTGTGTCTGGGTGTAATTTATCTATAATATATATGTATTTAGAAATATATAAGTATGTTTATCAGATGTCTTGTACTCATAACACAAGCTCTGCTTAGCTTGAGACTAGACGGCGTTGTGTGATGGTTGTCGAATATTATTATATTATTATTACGCCCACCGCCATGATTCATAAGTTTACGTCATTTCTTGAATAATAGACGCATTCCTATCGTCAAACGCACAGTGATCATTGATTTGCCTTGCCCATATCATGATGTGGACCGGGGAAGAGGTTCTATATCATGAAATACCACCATTTTATGATATGGACGATCAAATTAATTCCAAAATAAAATAAAAAATCATGCAATTTCGGCCATTTTAACTAGTATAAACGATTTATTTGATACAAAAAAAAGTTTACTTAAGTAATTAATAATATTATAATATAATTAATAAACGTGTATGTAGTATAAACCTTCTGGCAGGAAGCTCTTCCAAATATCAAAAAAATAAACAAAAACAAAACTGTGTCTCACGCGCTGCGTCAAATAAGTTCAATTCAGCGTGATGCCAAACAACTACATGGCAGTTGCCTGACGCTGGTTTTCAACTGAACATTTGGGTGCATGTACGGATGAAATCAGTTTTGATATAATGGTATGTATAAAATATATTAATGGATAAGTATATTTGTGTATTTATAAAATGATATATTTATTTGTGTTTACATAATGATAAAATGATATCATTATGTAAACACAAATAAATATAATAAACAAATAATTATGAAGATGAAGCAGTTTTGTGTTAGTTGTGTGTAAATTTAAATATCGCTTTAGTCAGCAAAACTTAAAATACATACGACATTTCATTTCATTTCACTACATCATATAAAAGATGTTCATCACGATCAGGATATAGTTGAGTAATGATACAAACAATGCACAAAACTGTCTTATATTTCTCTTGAACTGCAGATACAGGTATGATACTTAGCACTAGATATTTATCAGTAGGTTACAAATTTTTCCTAACACCTATCTATACTAATCGCGTCCAGTTCCAGAATTCAAGCGCGCCAAAAACGTTCCGTCAGTTCATTTTCCCTCCTTTTTTTCTAAAAAGAAAGCGAGCTCTCTCATTGTTTCCCGCTAAATTGCGTAAACCAATCACAGAGTGACCACGAATGGATGTTTTGATGTTTTGATGTTTTGAAGTTTTGATGTTTTGAAGTTTGGATGTTTGGTACTCAATCACGCCAAAACGGCTGGACGGATCTGGATGAAATTTGGCACAGGCATAGGATACACTCCGGAATATGACATAGGCTACTTTTTATCCCGAAAACCCCAACCCCAACCCCAATATCACGCGGGCGAAGCCGCGGGCAAAAGCTAGTGTAAAATATTAAAATGAAAGCTAGAATACTTCGTATATGGACTAAACAAATCGATTACTAATGAAATTCACAAACTCTAACAATCGACCGTCCTGACATCGTGTGCGTCCCCGGACACGACACCAGGCGGACCCTGAGCGCCAGCAGGTTTTACAAATAATTTATGTCTTTACACCCAAGCGAGCGCCATGATTTCGCGCCACGCGCCGTTGTCAAATTTTCAAAAATAGAATGTACAATATTTGAGCATTTTTTTTTAGGGTATTTTGATATTTATCCGAGAACGTAAATAAAAAGTTTAATAGACAAATAACTTTCCGTTAATACCCGCGAACGCCGGCGTTTGTTTGAGGACTGAAAGGTTAATTGACTATCAAATTACAGTATAATAAACTTTTAAGTACAATTTCCAAAATTAAAAAATATAATCATAAGCTAAAATATTACATTAGTTATTTAATTCTCCAAAAAATGCCGCTAAGTGAGTAATACGACTTAACAAATCAATAACAATTGTCGTAATCAATCATCAATCAATTAAGCTAAACAATTTAAATTAATTTAAATAAATAAAATAATTACACTGCGTTACACGATTTTGGTATCCACGTAAGTGTTAGCTGGAATAAATAGCTAATGAGTCACAGATTAAATGTTCCAAACATATATGGTATCTATCAAGTCTAGTTTTTGAGGTACATGCCAAATTATTTTTTCTATTACCACATTGAGATAATTACATCCATCAAATCGGTAATAATACCGTGTATAATTTGTATTATTAAATTTCTCTTTGAATTTGATCAGGAAACAGCGATCGATATATATTTCCTGTTACTTTTAATCATCGGTTTACCCATCATAGAACTATTAACCCGAACGATCGATTTTTCGAGGTCTAAATTGATGCCTACAAGACGATCGATTTACTTGAGGCAGTCAGTACAGACAGACATTGTTGAATCAAGTCACGATCCGATCGATTCTCGTGCCTGATATGAAACAATGAACGATACTTATTTGTAGTAAAATATTTCTACAATTTTATGGGATACAGTAATATAGATCTTGGGAAAGATTCGATCAAATTATTGCTCAATAGGGTATTCGTCGTCAGTGCCACTGGTACCAGAATTATTAATTTCTGGGGCCTCCTCCTCCTCTCCTCAGTTCATGAAGCATTATTTTTGACACTTGAACACGTCAAAGTCAAAGTCAATTTTTTTTATTTCACATGGGCCTACATGATGAGCACTTATAAAACGTCAGAAGCTAGTGCACGGTTCCAAATTGGTCGTTTCCTATGGAGAAGAACCATCAAGAAACTCCATGGTTATTCTTTTTAAAAAATTGTTTTCTTTACAATATTTCCATATTACAGTAGGTATTAGCACATAAATTATGTAAGGACAGTGCAGACGTTAAGCTTATTAAAATCTTATTTGAATGATAGCACTTAGTTCTATTAAACGGTGTCAATTCTTCGAGGCTAAATGTAAAAATAGGGGTGCCCCAAGGTTAAATTTTAGGTCCTTTTTATTTTTAGTTAATATTGATGTTTTACCCCATTTAATTCAAAACAAACTTAATATGGTGTCCTTAGCCGATGCTGCGTCTTTGATATCTATACTAATATTATAAAGCTGAAGAGTTTGTTTGTTTGTTTGTTTGAACGCGCTAATCTCAGGAACTACTGGTTCGAATTAAAAAATTATTTTTGTGTTGAATAGATAATTTATCGAGGAAGGCTTTAGGCTATATAACACTACGCTGCGACCAATAGAAGCGAAGAAGCAATCAAAAATGTGGAAAAAACGGGGAAAATTATTCATCTTTGAGGGCTTCCGTTGCGTGCGCTGCGAAAACGGTTCAAGATACTAAAAAAATATGTATGAAAGAATTATTCCTCTTAAAATGATCTAAAAAAATGTCCGCGACAGTATATGTCTATCTTTTAAGATTAACTCACTAGAACCGTTTTTATGGAAATCAAATTTGGCCGAAATGAATGCATTATTACCAATTATTTGTTAGAGTTGTATCAACATAATAATATTAAACTTTATTCAAATAAAAGTGTTGTTGATTAAGAGTATGTCATTGTGAACAAAATTGTCTTTGACATCACTTATTTTCAATGAACATCTTAGAAGATATTACAATTTTAAAATAATTCCGATATAAAATTCACACGCGCCACATGATGTGCAAAACATGACGCTGCGCCTGGTCGGCGGGCGAGGAGAGGCGTTGCTTGCGGGCGACGCGGAGGGGTTTTTTTTATGGTAGGTAAAAATCATCCAATGTCGAATCACGCTCTTGGGCGGAGCGGGAAACAGTGTCAGACTCTTACTGACTAAACAACCTACCCCGTTCCTCCCTTGCCTTATTCCCAGAGCCTCGGTATAACGCTTTCGCACCAACCTTCGGCTGCAGAAGGGTTCGACCCAGAAGGGCCCCACAGTTTGCTGGCGGGATCACGGCGAGGGCGCTGTCGCCGCCGCCGATTACCCCCACAAGGACACGGCGATGCTCTTCTCAAGCGGGGCACACCTCCACCATGTGCTCCACCGTGTCCTCCGGGCTGGCCACACAGTGGCGACACCCGGGCGTCTCTTCCGCACGAATCCGGCGCAGGAATCTCCTGAACTTCCCATGTCCGGTGAGAACCTGCGTCATGCGGAAGGTGAGGACGCCGTGAGGTCTATCCAACTACGCTTCAAAGAGGGGACTTACCGCCGAGATTATGGCGAGCCCAAAGGGGGGTGTAGCTCTATGAAGTACTTTTAGATAATTATGTTCTTTAAAAAAAAACTAAATTGTCTAAAATAATAACAGAAATTGACACGGGCAAAGTCGTGGGTAACAGCTATACCTAATTTATAAAGCTGAGAAGGTTGTTTGCAAAAATAAATATGATGCCCAAAATAACTATTCCACGCGGACGAAGTCGCGGGCACAGCTATTTAAGATAAATAGAATGACTATTAATTTTGACGACGTAAATAACGCCTGGATATCACTAAGTGCCGCTGTGTAAGAGACCCTGACGGCAATCTGTCAATGGCAATGGCAATCTTATGTCGAGGCATAAAGGCGTAAGAACATACGACTGTATTTTTTTTAATAAACCCTAACTTTTTTTTACTTCAAATTGTAATCTTATGTCGAGGCATAAAGGCGTATGAACATACGACTGTTTGTTTTTTTAAATAAACCCTCTTTTTACGGCGGACAAAATTCATCGAACGACGAATCTCGCTCTTGGGCGGAGCGGGAGACAGTGTCAGACTCTTACTAACTAAATACCCCACCCCGTTCCTTCTTTACCCTTCGAACTGGGGCCAAGCCTTCCTTTCAGAAATGGACCCTGGGCTCCAGTAGGCTTCGATCCTTTTGCAGAGTCCCTGCGGTTTTACTGACAACTCCTTGAGGCGCGCGGGAACAGAGCGCGCCGTCGACGACTTGGGCTTGGTCCGGACTATTAACAGACAACCGGACGGTGAGTTGCTCGAATTGCTCGCCGTCCACAAGCTCATGCCCACTGTGGCTGGAAATCGGGATCGGAATCCCGGCAGCGCCTGGAGCGTGTGCGCCGCTGCCTTATTCGGTCGGCCTCGTCCTTCACTAGCATTACTGCTTCGCAGAAGGAGGCGACCGCCTCCTACCCCTCCTCGCTCCCGACCATGGATTCCACCAAGGCCCGGTGAGAGAGATCGCCGCCCCCGATCGCCCCACGAGGACACGGCGATGCTCCTCCTAAGCGGGGCACACCTCTACCGTGTGAGCGAGCCACACAGTGCGGCACCCGGGCAACTCTTACGCACGAATCCGATGTTGATACCTCTCGATCTTACGATGTGCGGTACCCGCGTCATGCAGAAAGTGAGGATGCCGTGAGGTCTTTCCAGCAATGCCTTACCGCTAGAATTGTGGCATGCCCAACACTGGGTTACGATAGTCACTGACGCCATTCTACCGTCGCAGCAGCGAACTTTCGCCCCGCGTTGCATCGCCATGCGCAAATCTTGCATGCGTGCAAGGACTGTTATCTCCAGATTCCTCGGTGGCAGGCCAGCAATGAAGCTCGCTACTTCGTAGTATCTCCGGATCATCCGTATTGCCATGGACTCCTGGCATGCGTGTAGCTGGGCCCTCGGTTGCTTCTATAGGAATAAAGCTACTCTGGCGCTCCATAAAAGGCCATGGACCGAACGTTACCTGCATAGAGCTCCCGGCGGGGTGCGTCTGAACCCCCAAGGTTCGGCAGGAGCCGCTCCGATTTAGCTTGGAAGCCAGACGTTGGAAATGCTCCTTAAAATTCCACTGGCTGTCTAGGACGGGTCTCAGATACTTCATCGTCGACCCGACGCCGATGTGAATACGGGACCGTTAGCTGGGAATACAGCAGCGGCTCGTTCAGAGGGCCGATGTGTTAAGGCCATAGCCTTAAATTTGTCCAGTGGATCCTGCCAACGGCTATTGCAACCCCGCGTGTCGCTAGTTCGACCGCCGCCAGGTTTTAACCAAGGAATAAAATGTCGGTTTGACAAGTTTTGTATACATAATATACTATTGATAAATCAGCCCTGAATTTATTTTAACGTTTTCGATTTTATTTTTCAAAAACATCAAAAAAGTTTAAAGCCTTTTTAAGGTTCAAGTGTTTGTGATTTTCAAGTTATTTAAAATAGTAGTTCATATTTATGAATAAAATTTATTTATAAGATGCTTATTTTTTGTTTTACACATAAAAATATTGTGTAATTACTATTTATCATTTCCTTTTTAAAATTGTAAAACAGAACTCGTTTATACTTCCTCTTTGAGTTAAAACGCTTCTCAATATTAATGACAAGCCAGACAGGCCTATGATTTCTTAAATTTACGTAAATAACGATAATTGCTATTAGTTCTCGTTCCTAAATTGCAATATTTGAAGTCAACAATTAAGAAAAAATAAATATTGGTATAAATATTAACAATTTGAGAAAAAAAGTTTTACGTCCATAAATTTCATATATTTCAGTGAGTATTTTGACGTAGCTTTACCGTATAGTCGTCATGCTATACAGACGTATCAACCAAAAACTAGTGTTATAGAGTAAATACCTAGAAATTAAGAATCCTATATTAATTGCAGTATAAATATAAAGCTACATGCAAAAAATCAACGTGTTGGTTCAATCGCAGGAAAAGTTATTAAGTTTTTTGTCTCTCCTGAAAAGTAGGGGTTTTGCGGATACGCCTCTATGGTTTGAGACCCGCGACATATTAATGGTTACACATCGGAGACTCATAATTGTCTTGTTAGTAATAATAAACTATGTAGATAGATAGATATACTCTATATTCTGCCGCGCAAACACTAAAACGCAGTAACAGGCTTTTTTAGGTATTTGAGTTAAATATTGATTCTGAACCGGCATTTTTTAAGGAACATATTCGTCTAACCTAGGTTTTGATTCGATGACTGACTTGGCAGAAAAACGAAATTTACTCAAAGTCAAGTCAAAATCATTTTATTCCAAATAAACCAATCACAGGCACTTTTGAAACGTCAAGTCTGTTTGTCCTAAAAAAAATGATGCTAATTGCACATTCCAAAGCGTAGATCACTATGGAGAAGAATGTGCAAGAAACTCCATGGACACTCTTTTCAATTATGGTAAGTATTACAAATATCTGGGTTACATGTTTCTCGACGATACTAATATGTGAGAGCAATGTAAATAATAATAATGAATAAAAAGAAACAATTCTAAACATAATTTTTTTTTTTAAGGACGGACGGACGGACTTGACGTTTCAAAAGTGCTTGTAAATAGTTTATTTGGAATAAAATTATTTTGAAAAAAAACCGTTTTTTTTATTTTGCTACGGACGGTTCGGAACCATTCGCGCGCAAGTCCGACTCGTACTTGGCCATTTTTTTTTGTTTAACTATCATTTGGAAACTTCGCTTTATCTATATTAGTAGAAATAGGAAGGGAAAGGCAAATTAAAAGGAGTTTTTCTCTTCAGCATGATTAATATTTTAAAAATAACATACTCGTAATTATCCATTTTTAATTATACGTTCAATCCAAAACCAAAATATAGGTAACAATAATTTGCTCGGTTTCCATGATTTTTTTGATTTAATAGATTTATTACACTTATTGTTTCCCTTCTTTGTCTTGTTTGGTTTTCTAGCTCTCGCTAGGAAGTTTTGCCAATCATAATGGTTTAGTTTTTTTCTTTTAATTTCACGTTTAAAACCTTTATTTATATTATCAAAAGCATATCGTGGTTCACGATCTATTGACACCTTCGTTATATCTTCCAGTATATTTGGTTTTACGTTGGCTAAAGTTTGCGTATCTTCTTGGTTTGATGCTTGCAAGTATACTGGAGCATGGAGTATCAGTAACCACCAGATATCTGTAACAGAGAACAACTCCGGTCAGTTTGATTCTAGATATGAGGCTCGAGTGCATTCGAAGGTTTCTATGAACGTGGAATCTACCAAACTAATAAAGCATGCGGTGCATATACCGATATCTCCTTAGTATAATGAGTCTACTGACATTATATTTATTTTACAGGAGAGTGATTTGAAGGCAAATCGTTTATATTTTAATGAAATCAAATTAATACGAAATAAAGTAAATGTTTTTTTTAATAAAAATTGTAAGCTCTTTCTTTGGTATAAAATGATTTTGCTGATTCTTGTTTATAAATGACATTTTATGCACATGACTGGGTATACGCCGGCGGGACTCAATAGCGAAATGGTTTAACTACCAGTTATATTCGTGTACCTTGTCCATCAAAATCCATCGTTTACACCAAAATCACATGAAATATGATTGTCATTTTATTAATATAATTTTACTTTTACTTGTTTTCGGGGTTTTATGTTTCACTTAATAATAAAATGTAGAAATTATATCACTTGACTTTAATTATACTAGGAAAGTACTAAGCAATGTTAAGATTTGAAACCTCAACGTATACAGGACCAATGTAATTTACCGAGGTTTTTTAAAGGTATTTTTTTTGTAATACCTTACGATATGTGGGATTAATAAAAGCTAGGAAAAAGAACAAGAATCATAAACCAAAAACAACTCATTTTAAAGGATCAGAATGTATTTTTCGCCATAATTAAGTAGGAATGAATATCTTTTTAACATAATTTATTTATTTATTTATTTATAAAAACTTTATGCACATACTAAGTACAAAGGCGGACTTAATGCCATAGGCATTTTCTACCAGTCGACCTTAGGGTGGTGCAGAAACAAACACGGTAGGTGCAACTTAAAGATAATTAAAAACAATGAAAGAAACAAATAATACAATAATAAAATAATAAATACATACTTAAATACATACATATAAATAAGTAATTTAATCGTGAAAAGAAATATAAATCCAACCAATCAGTGTTGTGGTGATTCTGCCAACTTCTTGCGAATGTACTCACGTGTTTTCACTTTAAAAGAAAATCGGCTAGTCGCCATCCTGACATCCAAAGGGAGCGCATTCCAGAGTGATATCGCCTGGACAAAAAAGGAGGAATGGATAAGCCCAGAGCGGTGTGAGGGACATCGTAGAAGACGATTATTTGTAGATCGGAGATTTTTGTTGTGCCCTGAGCTTAGAAATTTAATTTCAGACATCAGATAAAGAGGGGAAGAAGGCTTTTCTAGAAAAGAGAATAGAGTAGTCAAGGCCCTAAGCGCTCTGCGCTGACGAATGGGTAACCACTTCAAAAGCAAACGATGCTTAGAAATATGATCATACTTGCGTAGGTTGAAGACAAATCGAATGCAGTTATTCAGAAGTCGGTCAAGTTTATTGAGGAGATCTGCATTCAGGTCATAGTAGCACACATCAGCATAGTCGATTATGGGAAAGATTAGTGACTGTACAAGCATTGCCTTTATGTGAGCTGGGAGAAAATTCTTCAAACGATAGAGAGATCGTAACGTTCCAGTGACTTTTTGACTGACACTTGTGATCTGCTTCCGCCAATCAAGACAAGCATCGACATGCAGACCAAGATCCTTGACCTCAGAGCTAAACGGAATCACAGTGTTGTTGAAGATTACAGGTGGTACGGCTAGTCCATCCAACTTTCTTAAACTATGGGGACTCCCGACTATAATAGCCTGACACTTGGTTGGATTAACCGCCACCCCAAACCTATCAGACCAGTTTTTAATCACTTCTAAATCCCGATTTAGCTCCTCAATCGCATCTGATATGCTGTCCACACTTGACCGACAGTACAGCTGCAGATCGTCAGCGTAAAGATGATACGCACACTAAAGCTTTGTAGTTATAAAGTTTATAAAAACTGAGAACAAAAGAGGAGATAAGATACCGCCTTGAGGGACGCCAGCTGCAAGGTCACACCACCCTGATGCAGAGTCTCCAGCGCGAACTGACTGCTGTCGCCCCCGAAGATAAGAGGAAAACCATTCCAGTACCTCACAAGAGACCATAAGATTTGAAAGGATAGACAAGAGGATTTCGTGACTGACGGTATTAAAAGCGTTGGAGAAGTCAATTAACACTAAGGTTGTAACTTTAGTGTCTTCCATTCCCCGCCTTATATCATCAGTCACTTTAAGGAGAGCTGTTACAGTACTGTGCCCGGGCCTGAAACCAGATTGGAAAGGGCTTATGAGGCAGTTCTGGTAAACGAATTGGGAGAACTGTTTATGAACACAGGCCTCGAGCACCTTGGACAGGAATGGCAAAATGGAAATCGGGCGAAAGTGACCAGGAAGGGAGGGGTTAGGAACCTTAGGTAGAGGCCGAACATAAGCTTTACGCCACAAGGAAGGAAACATACAAGAGGATAGGGAAAAGTTAACGATATGGGAAATAGCAGGAAGAAGTTGATCTAAAGCTGACAGGATCATATGACGACTGATGTTATCACAGCCAACAGCTTTAGACTTAATAGAGAGGATAATCTTTTTGATCTCTTCCGAGTCTACTGGGGTGAAAACAAAAGGGGTGATGTTGGGACGCGTCAGACCAGCTAGATAATTAACCGTTTGACACTTGGTTAGACTATCAAGCATAGGAACCGTGGAGAAATGGCAGTTGAGTTCGTCCAAGCCAATTGTGTTTGGAAGGTCTGAATGCGCAGGTTTACCGATACCTAGAGTTCTAAGGAATTTCCAAATATCAGCTGAAGAAGAAGAAGAGATATTGTGAAGTATGTGTCGGCGTTTTGCGTTGCGTATCATCTGGTTACACCTGTTCCTAGCAGTCTTAAAGAAAGCCCAATTGTCCTCTGAGCGGTTCTTCTTAAATTTCCGAAACGCTCGGTCCCTCTGTCGCATAGCCTTTTGAATTTCACTGTTCATCCAAGGTGCCGGAGGACGCTTCAACTTAACTCTCCTGACAGGAGCATGCGTGTCATACAACTTGGTCACAACATTGTTGAAGATATTAACTTTGTCGTCAACTGTAGAAGCTTCCTGTAAAGGTGACCAGTCAATATCAAATGCATCCCTTTTAAGTTGCTCACCATTCATACGAGCGAAGGCACGCCTGAACTGAAACATGGGTTTGGGTTTAGGAGGTTTAAGGATATAGGACAGGAAAATGAGATCGTGATGGGAAAAGCCAGGGGCATCAAGTTGACCATGTGAGGACACTAAGGAAGGATTAGAGGTGAGGATCAAGTCAAGCCAAGTGTCCTCACCGTTTTTATTATGGTGAGTAGGTTGGAGAGGCAATACATGTAGGCTAGCTGACTGGACAAGATGAAGGAGTTTACGGGTCCGAGAGGAGTTGGGGATAAGGAGATTGGTATTAAAATCTCCCATGATGATGTGATGAGCATACTCTGAACCCAAAGATTCAAGTACCGATTCGAATTCGGTGAAATAGTCGAGGGTGGGAGGACAATAGACGACACCTAAAATGGCTTTAGCCCCCTTGACACAAACCTCTATAAAAAGAAACTCTGCCGAGTCATTAGGAGAAGAAGAAACAAGAATTTTGGAAGGAAAATCGGCACGAAGGTATATTGCTACACCACCACCTCTCCTACCGATCCGATCATTTCGAAGAAGAACGAAACCAGGGAGAGAGTAGGTGGTAGACAGAAGTTCCGGTTTGAGCCAAGTCTCGGAAATCAGGATAGCGTGCACGTTGTTCATAAAAAAAGTATTATACAGTTCGCTATGGTGACTTGGAATACTCTGAGCATTAATATGGCAAACATTAAATAGCCGGCAAGAATTTGGATCGAACCTTTGGCGCAATTGATCGCCAAGGGTGTCCGTCAGAGAGCTAAAACTATCATGCGAAGAAGAGGAGGCAGATGAATCATTGGCGGAGAAAAAGGATTCATTATCAGATGACATTAAAATAAATAATTGGATATAAAAATACCGAAAAAATAAATATATATATACACACCGAAGCTGAGTACGGAGTTAGCATTTCTGCACCACCCGCCAGCTAACAATCACAATTTACTAAAATTACAAATATGATAAAAAAAATATGTAATTCCGATGCGAGGATTGCATAAAATTATATATCGTACGGACATTTCGGAACGCACCTTACAATATGAACGTATCCGATTACTTATCAATTGACATTTGACATTAATGACAACAATGCAAACAAAATGACGGTGATAGAAATTATAGAAAAAAGACAAGTGATGATTTTAAGAAACTAGTTAGACTACGGAAAATAAGCTTTTGTAGGTAAACACAGTAAAGTAGTGCAACAAAAACAACAAGGGTCGAAATGGAAATTTGAAAAACAAATGAAGAAGCAAAGAAATACATTGAAAGTGATAATAATCAAGTTAAAAACAGTAACTGAAACTAATGTTATGGTGAGTAAAACTTACTGTGTGTATTTATGTAAACAAGTCAAAGCGATTAAATGAAAATACCGTATCTAACGTTTCTTGCTTTGCAGGTCTTGCGCCTTCGGATACTTGGTCAGCAATGGAGTTAGCTCGTCGAGAACGGTGATCTTGTGTTTACACCCGTCGGGGGCCTTCACCACAACTACACCGTCCTGCGTCCAACAAGATCGCATCCCAAAATGAAGCCGCGCTTTACCAAAGATGCTCTGCCGAGTCCTTGTCAAGAACTCCTTGACCGAGATCGACGTACCCTTCAAGTTTTTCTTGGCTCTCCAGACCGCAGATTTGTCGTCATATGTCGAGAATCTCACCAGAATAGGCCTATGGTGATCCTTACTGGTCGCACCGAGTCGATGACAGATCTTAACAGAAGATGCAGTGACTGATTTGGGAGCCAACATCTTGTTAACGACACCCAGGATGACTTCATAATAGCTTTACTAAAAACAAATCATTATTAAAAAAATATCAATATTCCATCATTTTTTCAGTTTCATAAAAAACAATCAATCAAAATAAAAACTAAAACAGGTACTTCTTTAGTACGTCAATAAAAATAATAAGAACTAAATAAAAATGGTAACTTCCGTTAAACGAAAATAAAAAATATAGAAATTAATAACATAGCAGTCTAGGCATTTCTAATGCTCAAAAAATAGTTATAAGGTTTAACAAATTAGAAATCAGCCAGAATCGCTGTCGTTAGATCCATTAAAATTACTTGAAATTTATTAAAAAATTAATGAAATTCCTATTTTTTGCTATAATTAAGTATGAATTTCTTTTTAACATACTAGCTTTACTAAAAGCTACAAGCAATAAACAATTAATCAAAAACATGAGCCTTTGTAATTTTCCCACTGCTGGGGCACAGGCCTCCACTCTAGGAGAGGGAATGGGCCGTTATCCACCACGCGGGCCCAGTGCCGGTTGGTGGATGTCACATGTCTTCGAATTTTCGGTTCTAGGACATGCCGGTTTCCTCACGATGTTTTCCTTCACCGTTTTTAGGACAGTGGTGATGAAATAAATTACACAAAGTAATGCGCCTGGCTGGGTTTGAACCTGCGACCTACAACTCTTAAGTCTGGGCCTTTACCACTAGGCCACCACTGTTCAGTTGGGGCCTTTACCACTCGGCCAAGTCGCTTAGCGGCCAAGTTAGCCTTGTATACTGAGCCGCAGTAAACTTGTATCGCCCCCTCATGCCCCGTACATTGGTACGATGTTATTTAGATCAGTTTACAATGTACGATTTTAACTGATGTTGAAATTGATTTAGTATACGTGAAATTTTCTCGGTAATTTTGTACTTCGAGGCCTTAATTGTACAGTCCTGATTTTGTACTCTTGGTGGCAGTAATGATCCAATGCAACAGTAGCGCTACCCTCTCATGCACCGGCAGGATTTTACATTCAACACATAAATTTACTGATGGGTCGAAGAGCAAAGAAGGTCATGGGTCTGCATATTATATACCTGGTATAGATATGAGCACTCTAGATAACTCCTTTAAAATAAGTGAACCTACATCCATTATGACGTTAGAACTTATTGCGATCTCAGAGGCATTGACTCATGTAATTAATCATTGTGGGTATAGAAATGTTGGCTCATTACAACATACAGCTTGATGCGCCTCTGGGCACAGAGGTTCATCGATAGCTTATGTTATTTATCCCAAATAGATGAAGTCACTATAAAAGGCATTCAACTGAGGTCGCAGTGGGTTCCATCGCATATTGGGTTGCACGGCAACGAAGAGGTTGATACGTTGGCGAAATTATTGGCTTGGAATGGAAAAGAACTAAATATTATGAGTATATCATATTACTCTGATTTTTCCTAAATTCAAAAACACTGCCACAACTATTGGAAAGAATACTTTAATAAACTATCACCAGAAAAAAGTTTATGGTATAAAACCATACAGTGTGAGCGTCTTCACGTGCCTTGGTTTATGAATACCGTTATTAGTGGAAAACTGAGTCTTATTGCTCTTAGACTCAGATCTGAACACATTCCATGCAAAAAAGTTGCCTTCGTGATGAAAAAAATCGCTTCACCAATTGTAAGGAATGTGGAGTTGTCGAGGACCTACAACATTTATTGATGGAGTGTATAAAATATGAATCAAGTAGAGATAATTTGATAAGGTCTCTGAATGAGAACAGAACTAATGTAGGTAGGTTTGTCCCACAACATTTTATGGTGACAATGCGAAAGATTTATTCAAATTCATGGCCCATGTCTTGTGATGTGTTTACAGTTATTTAGGTTACGATCGGACTGACATACGCTATGCGTAAAAGCCCTGTTTATTTAAATAAAGAGAAAAAAAAGAGTACAAAAATCTTACGTGAGATTAGGTTCATGGTTGCGCAGGTTTTTGATTTCACATCATCTCACAGTGACGGACTTGATGAAAGTGAGAGCAGCAGAATAATAAGAGATCCTTATACATATATGTATAATCTTACATTGATTGGAAAATATGTCCCTTTTGATTGTTTATTAAAGAGCGATTTAGATAAAGCATTTAGATTCGCAATGGTGGGATTATAATTTTAATTAAAACGTGACATGATCGACTAGCTTTTGCTAGCGATTTCTTCCGTTAATAATATGCAATTTACTACGAATCTGCATCTATATAAGAGGAGAAAATTAGAAGTTTGATTTTATTCAGATTCAAGGAATCATAGACCTGAATATGTGGTTTTAACTTTGATGGTACCGATGGCGAACCTGTGCAAAGCCACTGGGACAAGATTCAGGTGGCCATCACTGAAGCGGCAAAGTCGGTGCTCGGCTTGTCCAGGGGCGGCCGCAAGTGTGTCAAGGAAACTTGGTGGTGGGATGACACAGTCCAGAGGGAGATCAGAGAGAAGAAAGCTCTCTTTAAAACGTGGCAAGCTTCCAAATCTCCCGAAGACCGCGACGTATACAGAACTGCAAAACGTGCCGCCAAGAGGGCCGTAGCCAGAGCCAGACGAGACCACTTACAGCCACTTTATGATAAGTTGGAATCGTCTGAGGGGCAAAAGCTCATTTATAAGTTGGCACGTTCCAGGGTCAAAGCGGCACTGGATATCACTAAGTGCCGCTGTGTAAAAGACCCTGACGGCAATCTGCTATGCGAGGACCTCGCGATGAAGGAGAGATGGCGCTCGTACTTCCACGAGCTGCTGAACAAGCAGCACAAAGAGGTGCTGTCTTCGGTTCTCCCTCCAAACCAGGGACTTGTGCCCCCGGTTACGCCTGAAGAAGTGCATGTGGCTCTTTGCCGCATGAAGAACCGGAAAGCTGTCGGTGCCGATGGAGTCCCCATTGAAGCCTGGAAGGCGATGGGTCCTCGTGGTGTGGGCATCTTAACCCACCTATTTAACCGCATGCTCCTCACCGGAAAGATCCCAAGTCAATGGAGACTGAGTATTATTACTCCAGTCTTCAAAGGCAAGGGATCGGTGTAGGAGTGTGGCGACTACCGTGGGATTAAGGTTATGTCCCACACTATGAAGCTCTTCGAGCGGGTGATTGACTCTCGGATCCGACAGGAGTGCACCATCTCGGGATGTCAATATGGGTTTCGACCATCTTTGCCCTAAGGGTTACCATGGAGGGATACAGATCGAAGAATACGCCTCTGCACCTCTTGTTCCTAGACATGCAGAAGGCCTTCGACTGTGTCCCCCGTGATGTGATCTGGTGGGCGCTGAGATCCAAAGGCGTGCCGGAGACCTATGTTGACATCATCCGAGATATGTACCGAGACTCCGGTTCTGTAGTTCGGATCGCTTTTGGCGATACGAAACCCTTCCCTTTCACCGTCGGAGTTCACCAGGACTCTATCCTTAGTCCGTTTCTGTTCAGCGTGGTGCTGGACGTGCTGTCCTCTAACATCAGGGACTTACATGAGCAGCCGCCATGGCTGCTCATGTATGCAGACGACATCGCGCTGGCGGACTCGGACAGTGGGCGCTTGGTTCGACGTGTGGCAGCGTGGAAGGAATCGCTGGAAAACGGCGGTCTGAAGATTAATGCGGCGAAGACCGAGTACTTGGCCTGTAACACAACTAACGCTGCTCCTGTTCGCATTGGCGAAGACACAGTTGAGCGCACGGAACAGGTCAGGTACTTGGGATCGGTGCTCCACGAGTCCGGGGACGTCGATTGCGACGTCGAGTCACGCATCTCGGCGGCCTGGGCGAAATGGCGTGAGGTGGCGGGGTTATCTGTGACCCCAAAATCCCGGTTAGGCTTAAAGGACAGGTCTATAAGACCATCATTAGGCCTGTACTTTTGTACGGCAGTGAAGCGTGGCCTGTACTTGAGCGGCATAAGCAAAGCCTGCGTGACACGGAAATGAATATGCTGCGCTGGATGTCTGGAGTTTCGCGGAAAGACCGCATTAAAAACTCCCGCATCTGGGGCAGCCTTCAGGTCCGTGACATAGCGGATAAACTGCAGGAGGGTCGCTTACGCTGATAATGCCACGTTTTACGAAAACCGGCAAACTAAGTGGGTAACAGATGCCTCGCCATACCGCCTCCGCCGGGACCCGGAAAACGAGGAAGGCCTAAGAGGCGTTGGATCGACGTCGTAAGGGACGATATGCGTGCCAATGGGCTTAAGGCAAAGGATGTAATGATTAAGGTCAATTATTTGAACAAACACAACATATCTTCTGAATTAATGTTCCTTTGAAGTTTTTCCTACAATCAGCTCTTCTATTTTATTTATTACCTTTATGGAGGCAGCCATATTAGTTATTAGGACCATAAAACAACCAAAATATGTGTTGTAATCACTTTAGAAACTACCTCCTCACAATAAAATTGTAATACGATAAAGATTGCCTCATTCAAGCAAAATTAAACCTTAAAACTAAATAGTTAAGATACAGATTCAAATCACGGAGGTTAATGATAGTCGAAGGCGTGTTTTGAGAGTCCATGATTGATGAGTATGGAGGCTAGTCTGATGCCAGCAGCCCCATGTTATGGTGAAATATTAATGATAGGATGAAAACAGAAATATTAGGAGAAAGAGGGTTCATTGAGACAGGGTTATAGGATAATGGATTTGAGTTCAAGGTTATGTGTCAGATTTTTTTGGGTGTTCTTCAATTATTCTATGCGTTCTAGCGCTTCGTTTACACAAACCGTCATCGGCCGAAGTTTGCTCGGCCGAGTGTAGACGTTTGAATCAAACACTTGAAGATAGCACGTGCACAAAACACAACATCTTCTGATGACGCCCTGCAATGGCCGATAACCGGCCAGTTCTTAAAAATTCTTTGAGGGGATCGGTTTTGCGACATTGTTTTTGCTCGATCTGAACGGTTTCTGGACGATAGAACAGCAAGCTACCCATGGGTCTGTGAACCCGCGTTTTCGGTAGACGGTGATCGCCCGCGATTCTCGATGATCTTCAGAGAGAGGCCATGGTACGGAGCAAAAAGGAAATGTAAATCATTAAATTTCCTTCTTGCTCCTTACCAGGACCAAATCAAGGACGTATGCGAGAGGTCGCCGCTGGTTGCTTCCATATTCTGATACAGTTGAAAACAAATACTTTACATCTATAATAATTGTTAACATCAACGATGGCATCACTGTTTACTATACGGTAGAAATCCAGTACACTTATATATAAACATGTGCACTTATAAAACGTCTGAGGCTGGCTAGCTAGAAAAGCCTGAAAATGGTTCATCGTGCGGCGTCAAAGGTAGTTTAAGCCTGATTTAGACAGGGTAAGTAACTGATGCCGAAAACGAGACAAGTCAGTGGTGACCGGATATTCGTTAAGATTATAAGAAACTCAGTGTAAAGGCAGATTTACATTGAGTCAGTAGCTGTCGTCAGTGCTGGCACCGAAAACTGACGCGTACTATTTACAAGCAGTCAGTAGTCGAAGATATTTCTTTTGGTGTACACACGTTTGTAAAGTCAGTGCGGAAAAATGATTTCTCAAATACAGCAATGAATCAAAGAATTTTGTGCAATATTCTGCAATGCTATTGCACGCATTTCTTTATTTCTATAATTTTGTGATTTGAAATCCCATAGGCATTCATTATCACGGTATAGTTGTACAAGTTTTAAGTTTTCCGTGTCGCTCAATTTTCGTGTCATTTTGTGATCCTTTACGACGAATCGTGGTCACCATACAACAGAGCGGCAGCAACTGACTTGGGCAATTCACACGTTGTCAGTAGCGCTGGTGGCGGGGGAGTGGACTGACGCCGAAAATATTGCAACGCGAATATTGAAGTCAGTACTGACGTGACAGTACTGTGCTGACTTGAAATCAATTTACACTATGGCAGTACCAGGTCAGCACTGACTCGTCAGTGGACTGACGTCAGTTACTTACTCAATATAAATCTGCCTTAAACAAATTTGGAGTCAGTACAGCGTGATCCCTTCTTTTTGCATAATGTTTTTTGTCCTAATATACTTCGGCATAACGATGTTGGCACAATTTGTTTTGGCATAATAATACTTTGTCATAATTTTTTTAGGCATACATTTTATATTGGCATAATCATGTTAAAGACTAATTTTTTTTGGCATAAATTTAATCGCATAACGTTAGTAGGCCTAATGACTATTAGCATAACGTTAGTAGGCCTAAAGACTTTTAGCATAACGCTAGTACGCCTAATGACTATTAGCATAATAATATTTAGGCATACAATTAATATAAATAACAAAAACAATGTTCATACAGAACCGAATTGCTGCAAAACCGACTTTACGTAGTCTTGTTTGTTAGGACAAACAAGACTACGTAAACGCGATTTTAAATAACACTCTAGGGGTAGGCCCCTAGAGTGTTATTTAAAATCGCGTAGGCGCGTAGGGGCGAGGCGGCCCGCGGGCTGAGGAGCAGGCGGCTGCGAGTGAGCCGCCGTGGCTGAGGCTGGCCGGCGAAGCCGGCCAACAAGCCGAAGCTGCGATGGTGAGCGAAAGCCGTCTGCGACGATTAGCACGCGTGGGGCCGCCGGAGGGCCGCAGCGCCGGAGCCGTCACAGAAACCCTGCCTGCTGCATGCTGCTTGCTTGCTTGCTTGCATATTGCATGCTTGCTTGCAAGCTGCATGCTTAACTTTTATGCTTTAGGATATTATGCTTAAAAAAGTTATGCTTTAGAACTTTATGCTTAAAAAAGTTATGCTTTAGAACTTTATGCTTAATAAGTTTATGCTTTAAAATATTATGCCTAATCATTATTATGGTTACAGACATTATGCTTAAAAAAATTATGCATGAGCTGTTATGCGTAATTATATTATGCGAAAATATAATTATGCCAAACAACATTATGCTAAGTTATATTAGGTCTTAAAATTTTATGCTAATGGATAGGGAACCCAGTTCAGCGCTGTCGCTTCGTTACTAAAACTTCGTTCTTAGTTAATAAATCAATGATTAAAATGGACCATTTAAAAAAGCCTTGTGATCACCATCACGATCTTCACGATTTCCGGAGTTTGAAACTAAGCAATGAATGCCCTGTGCGAAAATACCGCCCATTCTACTCTTATTTTTTATAGTTTTTGTCCTACATTGTTTAGTTAATGCAGTGTAGAATTTTTATTTCCAACACATACTGACCCACCGTTGGGCAAAGGCGTCCCTCCATTCTTTCCAGTGTTCTCAGTTTTGAGCCACTTCTTGCCAATTCCTAAGGAAGGCATCCAAGTCGTCCCGCCATCTCTTTCTTGGTCTGCAGCGACCCTTCGTGCGATTTCAGGGCACCAACTTTGTGTTTTACTGGCCCACCGCTCGACCGACATGAGGCAGATACATCCAGCCCAGACCCACTGAAGCTGAGCAGACTTCTGAGCTACGTCAATGACTTGCGTTTTGGAGCGCAGTACAGTGTTTCGAACGCGTTCCGTTATTTTAATACCTATTATACTAAGCTCCATAGCACGATGGCAAACCTTAAGTTTGGACCTTTGCATGTTACTCAAAGACCAAGACTGCACTATAGGTCAGCATAGGATGGACACACATATCCAGGTGTACAATAAATAATGCAGTCCTATTTTGTCTCACAATCAACTCCTTCCAGTGCCCAATAAATAATGCAGCCCGGTCTACCAATTAATGTTCAATCAATGTTCTGTAATTATGTAGGTACAGTTAGTACGATATAATGTATGCCTAAACTTGGCTCAAACATTGGCCCAATGGCTCGATACAAACTTTGGTCGAAAGTGATAGGCCTAATATGCGGTGTATTTGTCGCCAATGCCACATAAAATTAATTAATTGTTAAAATTAGCTTTAATTTTATAAACCTGTTTCCACGAGATAACGCGGCTTTCGTGTTGAATTGTTATTAGTTAGTTCATTAATATCGACGGTTGAATAAGTTTAATTAAGTTTACGCGAGAATTTGTTTTCATTAAATATCGTAGATACAGGTAGGTATAAAGCAATTGCTCTAGTATAAAGCAGTTGACAGACGACCGGACAGCGAGCTACCCAATGCTCGCCGTCCGAGATTTTACATAGTTTGTTATGCCTTCTAGCAATGCCTGTATAATATGTATTTCCTTTTACTACACAATAAAACAGCGAGAGCAGTGGCGGCCGAGATGTAACGGCTCCGACTTACGAGTTGTAGGTGGCGGGTTAATACCCAGCCAGGCGCATTACTTTCTGTAATTCATCACCTCTGCTCTAAGACCGGTGAAGGAAAACATCGTGGGGAAACTTGCATGTCCTAGAACCAAAAATATTTGAAGGCATGTAAAATTCACCAACCAGCACTGTGCCTGCGTCCGCAGACCACCTTCCCATGGTCTGTGTCCCAGCAGTGGGAACATTATAAGGCTGATGCTATGTTACACAATATAACAAGAATATCTAAATAAATAAAGTCATAATACTGCATCCACTGCAGAGAAATCTCAGGAGATGCGCGTAAGAGATGGTTTTCGCCTCACAAAGGAAACATTGTAGTAATAAGATGCTTCAGTAAAAAATAGGTTCTAGAATAAATATAAATGTGGTGAATTTCCCTTGATACTCAGTATTCTTGGTAGGTTTACGGACCATGTTTATTTTACTGCAGTTTTAAGGAAGTTATAAGTGGGTTTAAGAGACCTTTACCCCGATGGTAACGGCCTCGACGAACAAGTGGAACGGGTTTTTTTTTTTTTTAAGGTAGGTAAAAATCATCGAATGACGAATCCCACTCTTGGGCGGAGCGGGAAACAGTGTCAGACTCTTACTGACTAAAGAACCTACCCCGTACCTTCCTTGCCTTATTCCCAGAGCCCCGGTGTAACGCTTTCGCATCAACCCTCAGCTCCGAGAGGCTTCGACCCTGCAGGGTCCCTACGGTTTGCTGACAACTCCTTGAGGCGCGCGGGAACGGAGCGCGCCGTCGACGACTTGGGCTCGGTCTGGACTGCTACCAGACGACCGGACGGCGAGCTACCCATTGCTCACCGTCCGCAAGCCAGTGTCTACGGTGGCCGGATATCGGCAGGATCGCGGCGGCGACGGCTACGGCGAGTGCTCCGTTGCCAAGTGGAACGGGTGGAGGTGGTTCAAACCCAGGCAGGCGTTGAGACGTAGCGTGGACTAGTTTAGACGTGGGCATTTTTTAGGGTTCCGTAGTTAACAAGGAATCCTTATAGTTTCGCCATGTATGTCTATCCGCTCGCGGATAATCTCAGCGACCGTTTGCACTAGAAAGCTAAAATTTGATATCAATATGTAGATATATCAACTACGCCGACAAAGTGCACAAACAAAAAGTGGTAAAAAATGTTTTATTAGAGTACCTCCCTTACACGTAAAGTGGGAAGTGATTTTTTTTTCAATTTTACCATAACGTGTGACATATTGTTGGATAGGTATTTAAAAATGATTAGGGGTCCCGTAAAATATTTTTTTGATAATGTAAATAATTTTCGGAAATAATCGCTTCAAAAGTAAAAAATGAGGCGTCCGTGAGGGGGGGCGTGGGGTCTCTAACTTTTGAACCAAACGTTTAAAAAATATAAAAAAAATCTCAAAAGTAGAACTTTTTATAAACTTCAAAGGAAAATTATTTTAATCTTGATAGGATGAAAAGTTCTTGAAAAATTAAAAAAAAGCGTTCTAAACTAATTTTGTAATTTAACCGTACATGCAAGCATTTTTTTTACTTTTTTACATACTTCATAATGCTGAGCGTATCTTCTTTTAAATAAAAATACAAAAAGATAAAATCGGTTTACGCAAATTAAAATTACCACCGGTTACAGCACCATCTCTCGGGAATTTGAGTTACTAATTTTTACGTGGGCTACTGGGTTCTGTAGTTACATTGGGAGAAATTTGTGACGGACGGGAAACTACGGAACCCTACACTGAGCGTGGCCCGACACGCTCTTGGCCGATTTATTCTTTCATAAATTCGAAAATGAGGCAGGGACGGTCGCAACCCTGTATTCAATCACATTTTCGCTTACCATAAGGTGAAATAATGCTTCAACTTCGCCTTAGTCGTTCACTCTTGACAGAGTAGTCGTGGTGGATCATGTTGCATTTTCGTTGGTTAGTGAGGCTCCCGCGATACGTCGCGACTCGTTGTCCAGGGACAAGTAGAGGGAAAGCGGTCTAGTGAGCGCTCACCTACGCGTTGGACAGACCTCATTAGAGCTGCAACATAAACCTCCAAGGTCCAGAGTTCCCGAAACGCCGTAAACTAATATAATAATAATAATAATATGTCCACAACTGTCACACAACGCCATCTAGTCCCAAGCTAAGCAGAGCTTGTGTTATGGGTACTAGACAACTGATAAATATACTTATATATTTCGAAATACATACATATTATAGATAAATTACACCCAGACACAGAACAAATGAACGTGCTCATCACACAAACATTTATCCTGGGTGGGAATCGAACCCACGACCTCCGGCATAGCAGTCAGGGTCACTAACTACTAGACTGACAGGCCAGTCAAAACTGTGTCAAGTGGATGGTTAAACTAGAGATTATAAAAAAAAACCCTCGTCTATAATGAGCCGTCGCTTGCGCGATGTCCTTTTGACCAAAAGGCCGCTTAACTCACGCCTAGCTACCCTACTGGCTAGGTGCATTACATGACTCAATTACCCTTTGCGTTGGAAAAACACGGTAATTCTTTCTAACAATTCCGCGCCCCCAGCGTTGGCGTAAGTGAACCCCGTGTCAGTATTGCTGACATCTCTTTGAATCAGATACTTCCTGCTTTGCATTTTCAACAATAGAATAATAAATGAATGGTTCTTTAGACCCATGCGGTAGTCAAAATACTCTTTTAGAATAGCGGCGAAATGGACAGGCTGCCTCCCTTTCTGGAGCAGGAATGAAAGTGCAGTCACTTGTTTCCATTAATCTTTAATTGTGCGGCAAAAGGCATAGCGGTATTTTTCGATACATTGTGGTTTATCTTTAGATAGATAAGCAGTGTTTTTTTTATGGTAGGTAAAAATCATCCAATGACGAATCCCGCCTATGAGCGGAGCGGGAAATTACTGACTTAACAACCTACTCCCTGGTATTACGCTTTCGCATCAAACCTTGATCCCAGGAGGCTTCGACCCTGCATGATTTATTATATAGTAAAACAAGTTTTCAATGAAAAATTTTTTTTTTCATAAGAAGCTTTTATAGCGGTGGTCTATACTTATATAAATAAAACTCGTCAAGACGATTCACACGAGCCCAAACTCGACGTGGTTGTGCCGTTTAATTACAGAGTTCCTATGGCTACCTCGCGATTCCATCATCAGATCAGCTCCATGTCATCATAATATTGCATTGTCATCCGAACTAAACGTGTATACCAAATTTCAGCTCAATCGGAAACCGGGAAGTGGATCAAATTTAAGTTGCAAGATTTGATTACAGAACGACAGACAACGGGACAGGTGAAACTAAATAAAAGCTTGTAAAAACACTTTAAAGCGATGGAATTTCGTGCAAACGGGCAACTAAAAGTGGACAACAAAACTTGAATTACAGATACTAATTAAATCCGTCTTTTAAAAAAAGATCAAATGAGTTTCCACTACATTAGACACTTATTACAAACTTTTATATACGAGTATAATACATAATTGCACACTCAGTAAATTTATTTCCCTTACCTAGCAACAAAACTAAAAACTGAAACACATAAATCGTGTCTCCTGGCATCCCGCCGAAACACATTCGACGTTTCAAGACCTTTTACGTCCTCTTTCATATAACTGTAGGTACTGTACAGTCGGGGCATTTATATCTTCGTCAGTTTTCAATTTTTTTAGTTTATTTTCTTAAGTTAGGATATTTTTACACCTTTTTGAATTACGGTTTATAGTTTACTACTTAAAAAGAAACAGGAAAATAGCAAAGGTAACTATTTCACAAATTTTTTAAAATGTATTACCAACCTGATGGTAAGTGGTGATGTGATTGACGATAGAGCATGTTTTCCTAGAAGTGACTTATTCACTCTTAATTTAATAGCCAACTAAACCTAGTTGGCTAACTGGAGTCTTTGCTTTCTGATAGTAAAAGTCAACCACCTATTACTATCAGAAAGCAAAGACTCCAGTAGGAAATTCTAGGCTTTAGCTGTACGCACAGTGAATGTATTCCAAAATGTTTTATAGCCATACGGGCTGGGAAGTGCACATGGAAAAGATATTGTTTTTTCTTTATAGGGGGGGGGGGGGGCTATTATAACTACCATCAATTATTTCTCTTGTCTAGGATGGAGTGGGAGAGCTTGTCAAGCTTTTGCTGATTAAAATCACAACTGTGCCCTTCAGCAGCTCTCCATTTTATGCCACTGGTTTCCTTTTCAGAAATTAGCAATTTATGAAGATTTATTAAAATAATATTTTTTACTAAGCAACTTATGTATGCACTGATTTGGACTAAAGAGAATCAAGCATTTAGAGATGACGAACCTTTTTTCCTGTGATTGTACATAAACATAGACGGACATAAAAGTAGGTCCCGACATTGGTACTTATTGGAGTTTTATTTTTCGTGTCCGGGATGTTGGCAGGAATGGAATAATAAAGTTACACACAAAAGAAATAAAGTATACTTAGTCAAAATGTATAAAACATTGTGGGAAATTGTTTTAAGTAGATTTCTTCAATGGCTTCACCTGCATTAATGTAATAAAATATCCTAGAGGAACATGTTCCCGAGGTAAAAAAGTAGAGTATAGAGAATAAAGTATATATAAAAAATTGTAAATATGTACACATTGTTATTTTTATCATTGTTGATAAAATCGCGCTTGACCGCTATCCCCGCTTTCTCACCTAATGGAATGCAACAATGAAGCGCACTTACGTAGAAGCAACTTATTCACTCACACTTAAAGACTCCCGGCTCGTAACCACCAGAAAACCCAGATTGTGGCAGGGAATTCCACTCCTTAGCCATACTTACAATGAATATGTTCCCAAAACGTGCGTATAGGTAAGATATTCACAGTATACCGGTGGCGCAGCGCAGTGGTCCGATAATGGAACGGACTAGGCGAAATCGGGCAATGCAATTCCGACGCATACTCCCCGAAATGCAACCGATAGAAAATCGACAGGCTGGTAACTCAGCGCCTGCCGCCTATGCTTAAGACTTTGAAGCCTCGTCTCGACGAGTGCATCATTGTCAATGATCCTCCTGGCTTGCCTCTTTTTAATTGTCATTATTATGCCGATAGAGTCAACAATCTTATAACAAAGTTGGAACTGGGGCCCTAGACAAGTGGCAATCGCTCCGTGTCGAATCCATTTCTAAGTTCGATTTCGCCTTAAAGATGTCGACCACAAAATGGTAGACAAAGTGACATCGACTAACATATCGATAAGTCGAAGTGTTGGTTCGATAAAATAACAACTTCTTGGCTATGGTTATCGAATTAAAACGTCCAATTTGACGTATAAACAACTAATAACAATTAGCGAATCGAAAACGTTTGACCACGTGACTTTTCGAAGGCATATGTCAGTTCCATACATTTGGAGTTTCGAATTTCGTTATCGTTAGTGAGAATGTGACTTTGTCTAAGCCCCCTGGTCCCTCTTTAAACATGTGTAAAGAACCGCTTTAGCCGAAGCCTGAGACCCACGTGGTCAGGACGTAGGATTTTCAAACCGCCACTCATCTAAAATAAGTCAGTAGATATACTGACAGATATACACTTTTGCTAGACAGGCAGCCGAGGGCAAGAATCGTAAAAATGTCCTCTGGAAATGAAGATGTTTGTTATACTCGTAAAACATAATGATTTATTTCCTAACCTTACATTGGCATTAACTTCTTGAGAATTAATTAGATTAGATTTGTATTAGATGCATTAGTAGACTATATCATTTGAAGGAACACAATTAAATACTTAATAATTATATTTTTTATTTTATTTTATTTTATTTTATTTATTTGGCTCACCAACAATTGACTACACACATACAAAGACATGAAAAACATGGAATAAACTTAAAGACTAGTGCAGCAATTCCTTTTATGTAGATACCTAAATACATCAATATAGCTTCAATTTTGACATTTCAAAAGTGCCTGTAAATGGTCTATTTGAAATAAATGATTTTGAGTTTCAGTTTGAATAGCGTGTGTCAAATAATATCCACATTGTGATTATGGAAAGGCAGTTTTTTACACTGCAATGTTGCAATACAGATTGCACCACGTTGCGACCACGCGCGCCTCAATGAAATGTCAGCAAACCGTAGGGGTCTAGTAGGGTCGAAGACTCGAAGCTTATAGTTGCACGAAAGTGAACCGGGGACCTCGAACGAAGGCAAAGAAGGATCAGGAGTAGGTCTTTACTAAGTAAAAGTCTGACACAAGGCGACAGATGTCTTTAAATGATATTTAGTTTTGCAAATAGGCTAAAAAAAACACTTACATGCGTCAATTTTTTCGTCAATTTAAACTGGATGTAGTCGGTGTTTCCTAGCTGATTACTTTGAGAAGAAACACCGAAACAAACTCATTAGTTGTTTTACGCAACTAATTTAAACGACACCTACAAAGCTTATTATATACGAACATCGTAGCTAGAAAACATCATGCTTTTTTGCATTTGGCCTAAAAAATAGAAACTCGCAAAGTTAAAAATTACAACTCAGTTTAAAACAGATAAACATTCGGTCCCAAAAAATCCAAAAGACTTTTAACAAAAACTTTTTCATTAAAATTTCTGAGGAAACATCTTGTAGAAGTACGAAAATGTATAAAAACCGCAGTTGAGCCGTTTAGATAAAACTTTACTCGATTTATGAGACATTGGATGGGTCGAGAGCTTCTCGACGAAGCTTTAGGCAGGAGGAGACGCGATAAAACAGATGTTCGCAGTTTTGGACGTGGCTTAAAACAAAGGTTGAAAGCGGAGAGACTTCGATCCTTGCTATTATGTAAAGGTCAGGGCAGATTGAGTTTATGGGAGTTGGAGATCAACTTTTTGAAGTATTTTCCATATAGACCGCTAAATTTCTATCGTTTTTAGCCCGTGTAGGATTGATCCGGTACATAAAACTAAAGATATATACTCGTATATCTAAAGATAACATAAAGTCCTTTTTTTCTAACACTTAAAACATTATACGATTGTTCAAAATTAATTTCTTTAAGTAAACATCAGCTGTTCAAATCCAATGACCTGGAACCTGAAACCCTACCAAGAGCTCTTAGTGTGATTCATTTGACGACCTAAACTGAACTCTTACAGTTTAAGAGTTTGGAAAGATGGGTAGGGTATAAGATAGGATGTATATCTTTATCCCTGTATCTCGCTCCGTTTATTGAAATAGTTATAGAAAAGCCAAGGACACACTTACGAGTTGTAGGTCGCGGAATCAAACCCAGCAAGGCGCATTACTTTATCTACATTTCATCAAAATATCCCTTCCCGTCTTTGTATACAAAAACCTAGCTGTATGCAGGCGAAATCGCGGACAGAAGCTAGTTATTAAATAAAGCAAATAAAAATCCTAGCCTAACTCATTATGCAAACTATCACTCACAAAAGTACAACAAAAACCTTCATTTCCAACAACGTTTTGCAACAAAAAAAAAGAAGAAAAATGTTCGAAATTCGAAAAAGAACGGTTACAAACCGACTCCAGTAACTTGATCAGTAATCTCACATATCGCGACCTATCGTGAGCGCGACACAATGAAAGTATATCAAGTAGAAGCTTTACTGCGTTCGACACACAGAGTTCGGAAGGCTGCACTGGCAGTTACTATTGATGCCATTGTTAAAACATTTTTTATTTATTTATCTATATATATATATAATGAGAAACTGACTGACATATCAATGCACAGCCGAAACTACTGGGACTAGGAGAATGAAATTTTGCACAGGGCTTCCTTCAATGACGTAGGCGAACACTAAGAAAGGATTTTCCAAAACTAGTCCCCTAAAGCACAGCACCAGCAAGCAGGTACCATAATAGTAATGTATGGTATGGTATAGTATGGTATGGTAGTGTATGGTAGTGTATGGTAGTGTATGGTAGTGTATGGTAGTGTATGGTAGTGTATGGTAGTGTATGGTAGTGTATGGTAGTGTATGGTAGTGTATGGTAGTGTATGGTAGTGTATGGTAGTGTATGGTAGTGTATGGTAGTGTATGGTAGTGTATGGTAGTGTATGGTAGTGTATGGTAGTGTATGGTAGTGTATGGTAGTGTATGGTAGTGTATGGTAGTGTATGGTAGTGTATGGTAGTGTATGGTATGGTAGTGGTTGAGCAGTAAAAATCTAACACTGTAGTTCCACACAGAGAGGAAAGAATTATCGGAATTATCTAATGATTTTCTAACAAAAATATGGCAGACGTCGATACGTCTCAGTGGTCTGTATTACGATACAATCGGCATTCAATCCCGGGTCGAGCCCAGTTTGTGACGAGGAATTCAGTTGCGACTACGTGGTTCGAATTGAAACATTTTTGGTACTGTATTTATGATTGGCATTGGTTGCAGATTTTTAGGGATAGTTGACATGATTATAGAGAGGAAAACTGGGTAGACGTATATTTTTGCCCATATTTCATATGTCAGGGTACTAAATTCAGTAATTACTTACCGTTGACTGTTACGCAAGGTTTTTTTTTATGGTAGGTAAAAATCATCCAATGACGAGTCCCGCTCTTGGGCGGAGCGGAAAACAAGTGTCAGACTCTTACTGACTAAACAACCTACCCCGTTCCTACATCGCCATACATACTAGGGCCGGAGCCTTCCTTTTCTGACGCAAAGCCGTGGCCCTAATTGGCTTCGACCCTTCTGCAGGGTCCCTACGGTTGCTGACAACTCCTTGAGGCGCGCGGAAACAGTGCACGCCGTCGACGACTGGGCTTGGTCCGGACGATTACCAGACGACCGGACGGCGAGCTACCCAATACTCACCGTCCGCAAGCCCGCGCCTACGGTGGCCGGAAGTCAGGATCGGAATCCCGGCGGCGTCTGGGGCGCAAACGCCGTTGCCTTATGCGGTCAGCCTCCTCCTTTGCTAGCATTACTGCTTCGCAGAAGGAGGCGACCGCCTGCCACTCATCCTCACTCCGAACCATGGCTTCTACCAAGGCCCGGCGCGAGAGATCGCCGCCACCGATCGCTCCCACGAGGACACAGCGATGCTCTGCCCAAGCGGGGCACACCTCAACCGTCTACTCCACTGTTACGCAGGGTCGGGTTTCCTGTTGCTGAGGTGTCACTTATTCCGCTGGTATGCGTCGTCATTTGAAAGTCTCAACTGCTTAACCTTTCGATCTTGTAATGACAGACACGATTAAAGAACAATAGTTGTGTGAACGCCGGCGTTCCGGTGGGGGGAGGGTTGAGCGTTCTTAATGAATTAATGTCCCGGCAGACATTCGTCATTCACTTAGTATGGGCCTACCCCTCCCCCGCTCCTTTG
Source organism: Mythimna loreyi (assembly GCA_029852875.1). Lineage (NCBI taxonomy): Eukaryota > Metazoa > Arthropoda > Insecta > Lepidoptera > Noctuidae > Mythimna > Mythimna loreyi. The sequence goes on along the minus strand of CM056795.1, from coordinate 8,948,603 downwards.
TAGTCATGGAAAGGCACTTCTTCAAGACATGGTCGTACCATCTCAGCCTTGACTCTGCGATTTTATTCTGCAAATGGTGAAACTTTAAAAGTAGGTACCTCTAATGTCTTTATTGCGCGCCCTGTCTTTAAGTGTAACTCCGCCCGCCCAGCGCGGCATTTACATTTCGGTCATGTGTAGCTTCTGTACATGGCTTTTTTTCGCAGCTTATACAATAAAATCTGAAAACTTTTAATTACGTCACAAAAAACACGACTCGTTTCAGGAATTTAATTTATTTTTAAAAATTGATTGGTACGAAACCCTTAGTGTGCGATTTAGATTCGCACTTATCCAGATTTTCTTTATTACACTAGTATTATTCACCTAAAACTTCCTCATAAATCACACTGTCTTAAAATCAGTTCAGCAGTTTTCGAGTCAACCACAAACAGCCAAACAGACACAGTGTAGGACTTTGTTTCATAATATTTAAAAGGAAATGAAACTGAATCTGTTTAAAATTACCAGATAACGTTCCCGGAAATTAAATGGAAGTACTGAACAGACCGTAAATCTTCTCGGATCAGCGATCTGCGAAGCAAAATATTATTTTGAATTATCAGTTTGTATGTTCATGTTCACACTTGAGTTGTGTAAGCTCGTGGCAACGGCGACATCGTTGTAAAAGCGATTCTCATCTTGTACGTATACATATTATACAGTATGTTTTCTCTTCCATATCTTATACAGTATACAAACGCGTTGCGGAAATCGCTCAATTTCGCAACTGTGACAAAGATTATTGTGAAAAATAAATGATTTTTTTTTTAATTGGTATAAACTACGAGTAGTGCTTGACTGAGATCCAACCTAAGCAATGATGGTAATCATTGATTATTCAATTCAATTTATTTATTTCAGGTACAAGCCCAAATTGTTCACAAATCTTAAGCATGATAACAATTACATATAAAAAAAAATCATCAAATATGAAATGCCTAAAATAAATTAAATACAATAAAATAAAATTAATAATAGATGTCAAATATTCAAATAAATTTCATAATTAATGTCAAAAAAGAAAATACGATAAGTTAATGCAGTTTTAGTGTCATATGAATTTTAACTTTATTTTTATTAATATATACTTATTATGGCATGAGAAACTCGAAGGAAAGGAGAGTTATAAGTTCCGTAACGTCATAATTATAGTTTTGATACGAGGTCTTAAACGCCCCGTTCCGCAGAAACAGAAATAATACAAAAATAAGTGCGACAGTAGTACTCAGCATCATTAAGAAAGAATTTAGAGAAAAATCAATACGATTCCTTGATTTACTTTTATTTCTATACCATAAAATTCTTTATCATTAACTGAACAACAAATAAAGATCTAGCGTCCATTTATTAATTTACGAGGCAATAAAATGGTTCGTTATCAAGAAACTACGTATATTCGCCGTCTGGGCCAATGTGCTCGATATAGTACAGTTGGCAAAATAGGTCGGTGAGTAAGCAAAAATAAGTATAGGTGATTATACTTTTCGGTAAGTACTTGTAGGCAAAAATAAGTAGGTATAGATTCGCTAGTTGTTAATTTTGATGAAACACTGATTGAAAAGTTAAAGAAGTCCTCAGACTAATTGAGACGAAATGAAGAAATGAGATTTTGTGACCTAAACGACTGACTGGTAAATAGTGACCGATAATACTCAAAAGCAGTGGTGGCCGAGTGGTAACAGCCCCGACTAACTAGTTTTAATCACGGGTTCAAACCCAGCCAGGTGCATTACTTTGTGTAATTTATTTCATAACCACTGCTCTCAAAACGGTGAAGGAAAACATCGTGAGGAAACCGGCATGTCCTAGAACAAAAAATTCGAAGACTTGTGACATCCACCAATCCGCACTGGGCCCGCGTGGTGAATTATGGTCCATTCCCTTTTCTAAAGAGGAGGTCTGTGTCCCAGCAGTGGGAGTTTTAAAAAAGGCTGATGATGATGATGAATACTTAAACACGTAATTGTAGTCATCATAACAAAAAACTTTTACTATGAGACCAAATCTGAAATTGTGAAAAAATCAGCAAGTTCTGTACATTTTGACCAGTTAAACGAACATAAATGTACTGACCAACAGATTTTTTCGCGATTCATCATTACTATCATATTTTAAAACAGTTAATGGCTGTAGATAGCCTATATAATGTACTATTAAAGATACCTCCGTCTGAACGCTGCTAAGTTCATTTTTGCTAGCACTCGAAATGAAATCTTCAAACAGTTTCGTGCTGCCGCAGGATTTTAGCATTTTATCTTAATGAAACAGGAACAAAGAACTGCAAAACTCAAACCTTGGAACTGTAATAAACAAAATGGTTATTTACTATATGTACAGAAATAAAATGCGTGCTATAATAATTATGTGATACTGCTTCTGCTAGGTAGAAGGAGAGAGGTGGGTCGTTTAGTCAGTAAAAGTCTGACACTGTCTCCCTTTCCGCCCAAGGACGGGATTCGTCATTAGATGATTTTACCAACCACAAAAAAAAATACTTTTTTTGCTAACCATATATCATCATTCTCCCGTTTCAGTATTTTGTTCACGAAGGATTTGTGTAATCGGGTCAGACCCCGACAGATCAAATAGCGATTCTAGCCTAAGGCCGTGTTTACATAAGCGCCGTGTGAGTAACTCTACCAGTAACTAAATACCCGTATTTATACTGTAATAAAAGGTAAAGTTTCACTCGGTTCTTTGTTACACGTTGAACTGAAAACGGGTTTTGTATCAGTTTTGACCTTTTAGTAATTTAATTAACATTTAACTTGTTCGTGAGAAGTCGTAAAAGTTGTTTACGCGACTTTGTAATTAGAGGCGTAAATAAAAACTCCGTGTAGTTGCTACGCAGCTGCGTTCGTAGCAAGTTGCTACGCGCTTTGCTACGGGCATTGCTACGAGAGCTACGTATGCATGTCATTTGCTTTCTACGAATTTGCTACGCTAGGTATAGCTGTCGAGTTTTAGGTTGGCAATAGTTAAGTGGTAACTAATACGCATATTATTGACTGATATTTTTATTAAAAAAAAAAACGGTTAAGTAAATAAAAGACTCCCTTTGCTTAACTATGCTCGAAATTTCCTTGATGAAATTAGAATTGAAAATATCTGCAGCGGAATACCGATACAACATAAAGAATCGGCAAACTGAAGTTGTAGGCAGTAGGGCACATTATTATGATTGCCATGATAGATGTACCCGACGCAGCGTTGAAAGGCCTTCCACGAGGTGGACCGATGACTTAGTGTGGGTCGTGAGAATCAAAGCATGCGAGACGTGTAGAGCCAGTTATTGTGGCGCTGTTTGGGGAAGCTTATGTCCTTCTCCAAATGTTGATTATGATGTGTAAATAGATAGAATGTAAATAGAAAAATGTTTGAATTAAATAAATTTCTATAAAAAATACCTTGAAGGGGTTTTCAAGATTTTTAATTTACAATACAAAGATTTATATTCATGTTTCCACTAAGATGCTTATACTTACGTTACGTATGCCAATGTTTCTACTAGACAGCTAATAATACAAAAACAAACTACTTCTATTAAACATACGATCACCAATAAAAAATCAAAGAAACTAACAACCATTTTAATGAACAGAACTCGCAAATTTTTGCTGTATCAGCCTCATAAAAAAGCGAACAACCCATCCGAAAAAAAAACGGTATACAATTCCGTTCACTATCTCGCTACCTCCTCGACCCGGCGAAATGAATTTTGTGCATGATATATTCACTGTTTATACCAGTTTTATTCGAAATAGAAGATTCCTATTGCTCCAATTCGTTCGGGGATCTCCGGAAATCTTCGGGTCTGTGTTCGCCGTTTGATTGATGTTTATCATTCAGTAGGATCGTCACACGATTGAACACAAATTGTCTGTTTTTGATATATTGTGAGTCTGGATTCGGTTTATGCTAAATGATTTCCGATATAGGGGTTTTTGGGGAGTAAGGTTTTATTTGGGAAAAGAAATCGGTATGCTGGGAAAAGATATGGCTGATTTGATTTGTGAATAAGATTATACACTAGGAATCTTTTTTTTGATACTCAAGAATTTGCTGAATAGTTAGTGAAATAATTAATAATACGCCTATTGCCTTTACTATTGATATTTAGTTTAAAATAGAAGTAACTTTATTATACACCTAAAAAGTAACACAACTTATACATTAACTGTACATCTAAAGTATAATGGCGTTTTAAAATTACCAGGCAACCTTTTTTTAGGGTATAAATCCAATGACTGAGAGTTAGACTTTTACTAACTAAAACAACACCGTTGCCCTTAGTTGTTACTGGTTTTATATTCCGAAATTTCGCTTAATGACATGACTTTGAGGAGGACATGGATCACTACGTTCTGTTGACGACTGAGCTCATCAGCCTTATTAATGTTCCCCCTACTAGGACACAGGCCTCTTCTCTAGGAGAAGGAATGTGCCATAATCCACTACGCGGGCCCAGTGCGGATTGGTGGATGTCACATGACTTCGAATTATTGGTTCTAGGACATGCATCATCTCATGATGTTTCCTTCACCGTTTTGAAAGCAGTGGTGAAGAAATAAATAACACAAAGTAATGCGCCTAGCTGGGTTTGAACCCGCGACCAACAACTCGTAAGTCAGGGCCATTACCACTCGGCCACTGCTCAGTCCAATCAATTACCGACGGCCTGAAGGCGAGCTACACATTGTCCGCGAGCCCGCGTCTATCGGAACTGATAGTCGGGTTTAGAACGTGGCCTTGGAACGCCAAGAACAACAGAAAGAACACAAATAGGTTTTTTTTTTATGGTAGGTGAAAATCATCCAATGACGAAACCCGCTCTTGGGCGGAGCGGGAGACCAGTGTCAGACTCTTACTGACTAAAAAACCTACACCGTACCTTCCTTGCCTTATTCCTGGAGTCGAGGTAACAGTTTTCCACCACCCTCTAGGCTCCAGGAGGCTTCGACCCTGAAGGGCCCCTGCAGTTTGCTGACAACTCCTTGAGGCGCGCGGGAACGGTGCGCGCCGTTGACGACTTGGACTCGGTCTTACCAGACGACCGGACGGCGAGCTACCCATTGCTCACCGTCCGCGAGCTACACAAATAGGTTTGATCAGTAACATCATCATGAAATGAAAACCATTATTATCAACCCCGAATTCACACAGCATAATTGATTCTCAGATAAAACCACTTTAACCCATCAACTATATCTTATTCATTACAATGTAAATGAACAGGAAAAACATTTTTACAGCATCGTGTTTAAATTAAAGGATTTTAAATTGATATTGTTTGAATTTCCTTCGGATTTATATCGAGTAAAGTTCGGTGCTTGTTTTAATTATTCACTATTATTGATTATTTATTCCTAGTGGATATTGTGAGCGATTCTGTGCGTCGCAGTTCTCGCATCATCGGATTTCCGGAACGTTTACCAGATCACCAACAGTTGTGGTAATATTTGGCTTCCCAAATATGTCCAACAGTGGACGTCTTTGGGCTGAAATGATGATGGATGATATTGTAATGTAAAATTAATGTAATTAATAAAAAGTAAAAAATATCGTGCTCTTCACACAAACATTTGTTATGGGTGGGAATGGAACCCACGACCTCTGGCGTAGCTGTCAGGGTCACTAACTAGACCAAAAGGACAGTCAGGCCAGATTGTTTTTAAGTGAAATGATGTGAAAGAAAAGAGAATCAGTGACAGCGTCACTGCCACCAAAGTCACGCATGCATTAAAACAAGGGGGTCAAAATGGAGTTAGTTATGATAACGAGTCTCTGTTTGTCTTATCCCATTTCCGCTCCGGGTCAGCTTTCCTCGTAATTTTTCATCAGTTTTCGGTTCTGGGTCGTCGGGCAACTTGGGGTTCCTTTAGGTCATTGCTACAGACATCTAAGTGGGAATAACGAATTGAATAACATTATATTGAGATGATAAAGAGAATAGATATTGATGGTAACCAGTGACAAGATCGCGGGTTTGCAGATGGTGAGCAATGGGTAGCTCTCCGGCCGGTCGTCTGGTAACGATCCAGACCAAGCTAGCTGTCGATGGCGCGCTCTATTCTCGCGCGCTTCAAGGAGTTGTCAGCAAAATTTGAGGCCCAATAGCAGGGCCGAAGCCTACTGGGGCCCCGGTCTGGTTTCTGAAAGGAAGGTCCGACCCTGGTATGAAGGCTAAAAAGGAAAAGGGTGGGTCGTTTAGTCAGTAAGAGTCTGATACTGTTTCCCGCTCCGCCTAAGAGCGAGATTTGTCTTTAGATGATTTTGCCCAAACCAGTATCAGGATAAAATGGAAGGAAAAGAAATGTTGCACCAACCCCAAGAAATAAGAGTCAAGGTCAGCAAAGTGATAAAACTTTAAACATCAAAACGTTCAATACACTTTCAAAACACCGATCCTCAATAGTTTCCCTCTGAATTTTCGATAAAACCATACGTATAGCGGCAAGACTTGGGCGGTGCGCTGTTCATATGGTAATATGGCAGTGGGCAGTCTGTGGCAATTGTGGGATGCCGATTACAGCCTTTGTAACGCTTCTGGGACCGGACGAAGACTATTATGGAATACTAGGTAACGCCTGTGGTTTTGTCTGTGGAAATAAACATTTTATTTAATGCTGGTAACATTATAGAAAAGAAGTGATTCTGGATCATCGTGGATTCAAATGTTCCAGACCTAGACAGACAGATTACATTGTGTATTTTTTTTTGTTATTAATACTTTCTACTATATTAAAGACTAGCTTCTGCCCGCGACTTCGTCCGCGGAAAATTTCTTGTAGTGATAGCTCGGTTAACATCCATGTTATATAAATAATTTATAGTCTATGTCACTTAGGAGTAAAGCAGCTTTCTATTGTTGCTAAAATTTTTCCAATCGAACCATTAGTTCCAGAGATAACCTCCAACAAACAAAAAAAAAAACAACAAAACAAACTTTACCTCTTTATTATATTAGTGTAGATAAAAGTAATTTCAACAAACATTAAACTTTTTAAAAACAACTTATAAAACTTTAACAGTAGGACACACACTGAAAAAGGACGTGTAATTCTATCTTTGAAAAATGTCAAAGATAATAGTGCGGGGCGATAGGACGTGGTGTCGTAGAGATGTTCCCACTTATCGACTTTTTAGTCTAACAACTAATACAAAACTGTGAAAGAAAACTAAGAAAGGTAAACGGCATGTTCTAGAACCATAAATTCAAAGACATCATCACATCAAGGTTTCCGACATAGCGAAAAGAATCGCCAAACTTAAGTGGCAATGGGCAGGGCACATTGCACGCAGAACGGATGGCTGCTGGGGCCGAAAGGTTCTGGAGTGGCGACCGCGTACCGGAAGACGTAGTGTTGGAAGGCCTCCCACAAGGTGGACCGATGACCTGGGTTGCTGGAAGCCGATGGATGCAAGACGCACAGGACCGGTCTTTGTGGCGGCGCTTGGGGGAGGCCTATGTCCAGCAGTGGACGTCTTTCGGCCTAAATGATGATGATGATGATCACATTAAATGATGTGATATTCCCTAACTTGCATTTGGCTCGCATGGCGGATTATGGCTCATTCTCTCTCCTAGAAAGGAGGCCACAGTCATAGCAGTAGGAATTATAAAGCTGATTATGCTATTATTATTCTAAAATTATACAAGATGGAGAAATTGATAGTTTTAATCTTTTTTTTGGGGTACTTTTACTTGTACTCGTTGTGTACTTACTCTCCCGCTCTGAGTAGAGTGAAAGGCTCAGTCAGACTTTTACTGACTAAAACCAGCCCTAGTTCCATCAGCTGCCATTTTCGTGCCAGCTTCCCTATCCAAGTTGCCATCATTTCGTTAACGTCGAACGCTTTGAGTTGGCCACACCCCTAATTCCTTTATTCTGACGTCATCTGCAAGTCACGTGCACTAGCTTCTGACGTTTTACAAGTGTCCATGTAGACCTACCTATGCGAAATAAAATATTTTGACTTTCACGTGGTCAAACGAACAAAGGAATTGAAGGCGTGGCCGATTCCACGCATTCACAGTAAACGAATCGATCGTAATTTGACTAGGGGGGGGGGGGCGGGGCGACAGGGCCGAAATAGCTGTTTCGAATAATCGTGCAGTTCATTATTTCCCCCTATACATTGCCTGCTACATTATTCAATTTTACGTAACCACATCTTTGTTTACTAACTTTTATAAAAAAAGAACAAACAAACACACTTCACTTCACAAAACGGAAAAGAATAAGGCAGGTGTTTTTAAAATATATTCAAATAATAAAACTTTCAAAGAAAACGGAGAATTCAACGAAGTGAAGAATTTAAATGCAGCTATACAAAGGTAATGGGCGTTTAAAGTTTTATAAAAGAGGTATTAATATGAGCAACGCTTTTTAAGAAATAAAAGAAAAAGTAATTTTTATGGGTATACTGTTGCACATGATATTATAATATTAAGTTTATTTTGAAGTACTTTGAGTTTTTTTAACGAATACACTAAGCGCTAATACAAATGTTTGATAGAGAAAAAAATTGGTTGACTGTAAAGTCGGTATATGGGCGAAAGTTTTACGTGTCAACGATGCAGGTGCCTAAGCGAAATAGAAGCGCAAGACATGAACCGGTGTGTATGCCTATCTCTCTCACTCTCTCTCTCTCGCTCTGTCTCTCTCGCTCTTAGGCGGGCTAACTGTGCTCGAGTGGAAGGGACGCGTGCCTTTCACTTTTTATGTCTGTCTCTCTCGCTCTTAGGCGGGCTAACCATGCCCGAGTGGAAGGGACGCGTGCCTCTCACTCGCTCTCATTGTGAGCGCATAACGTGAGCGGAGCGTAACGCAGTTTCTTGAAGTGTCACCCGGCAAACCAATTTATAAGACGTTGTCACGTCAAAAAATACTATTAAAAAAAACGCAAGTTCTGTATAAAAAGCTTCTTAGTCGTTCACTCTTGCCAGAGTGGTCGTGGTTGATATTGCGTTTTCGTTGACTAGTGATCCGTCTCCACTTGACTTGGTTTACGGTTTCTTGGGAACTCTGGACCATGGAGGTTGGTGTTGCAGCTCTAATGAGGTCTGTCCAACGCATAGGTGAGCGCCCACCAGACCGCTTCCCCTCCACTTGTCCCTGGACAACGAGTCGCTCCATGGAGCGTTCGTTGTGACTAACGTGAGCGAAATATTTGAGGATTCATACTTGCACAATCGACGATAACCCCTGTCTGATTATGTAATCAGATAATATTTAAAGTTTTATTTTGCTTTTTATACAAATCTATGTAGATTTGTATAAAAAGCAAAATAAAACTTTAAATATGGGAATAATATTATTTATATCAGTAAATAAAATATTATAGATTTTAAACGAGCTACGTATTTCTGAGACTGTCAATTTGCATTTGTTATTTCACAACACTAGATTTAGCTATTTTGTTTTACGTGTATTTTTAATTTAGTAACTAACACGTTAAACAGAATACATTTTTTTTAGCTACACGCTATAAAAAAATCTTAAAGGTGAAGTCATAACAGTTAGTCTTTTATAATTTTTTACCTCATAGTTCCGAATTCCTATTGGAGAAATGCCTCTACTTCCTAAATGAATTGTAAATTTCTAATATAATTTTTAAAATTATGAATTCAATGTTGATAAAATACCTGTTTTGACCTGACATTTTTATTATTATTTTTTAATTTATTATTATTATTAAATTGACATTGAAGTTATTATTATTGACATTGTCTTTGTATCTAACTTTTTTGACATTTAATTATTATTAGATAAAATACTGTCCTACTTTTTTTGTAATATGTTTTTGATCCTAGTTTTAAAGAAAAATATTCGCATACAATGTAATTGTTCTTGAATAAATGAAATGAAATGAAGTTCATCAATTTTCTATCCTTCTGGTCATTTTATATAGTAATGCATTAACGACGGCGATATCGCTTCCACCATTACCCGAAACGTGTCCACGCCTAATGTCTGCTCACTGGAATACCATCACGGGCAGCAAGTTTTTTTTAACTTATTTTAAAAGAATTTTCATGAATATGTATAGTAAATTGCGAAATGTATTAAGAATTTAGCAAGTTTACAAAATATGGACACTGAAAGGTGTTTAAAAATTTCCACGCTGAAAACTTTGCTATTAACACCAATAATAAATATACTGTTGCATTTGAGAAAATTAACAAGAGAATAACTGGCAATAATAATAAAATGTAACTTTGGCCAATAGTTCTCAATAACTCTTTAACCCAAGGTAAACATTATGCTTTTCATTTCACATACACGAATCAATCATTCAAAATTAAGATTAAGTCTGGTACTTAATACACTTCTCATCAAAAAAATCGAAACACCTTGCAAGTTTACGTTTTGTCAGGATTATCAGAAAAATGTGTACATTTAGGAATAAATGTTAAATGTCGTTTAATAGTGAGTAATATGAGCTTATCAAATCTTAATGTTAATGTTCTAAATTTAAATGAATTTTTCATAGGTTTCGTATTTTGTTAAATGAGTCATTTTTATTCCGTATGGAGTATAAAGGAAATGGATAAAACAACACACGTAAATGAAAAAAAAAGCTAAAAAACGTTTATTTAATAACTTGTATTCCCTCCCCGAGCTCTAATTACTGCTTCCATACGGTTCTTCATCGATCGGATGAGAGTCACGATCACATGCTGTGGTATATTGTCCCATTCCTCTTGGATTGCATCTTGCAGCTGGCTAAGTGTTTCTGGGGCAGGATCTCTTGCTCGAATTCGTCTCTTTAATTCATCCCATAGATGTTCAATGGGATTCATGTCCGGGCTTCTTGCTGGCCATTCCATAATAGAAATATCGACTTCGTTAAGATAATCTCGTACGACGCCCGCGGTGTGAGCCCTAGCATTGTCGTGCATGAATATGAAGCCGTTGCCAATAAAATGTGCATAGGGCATCACATGAGGCTCGAGACACTCTTCGACGTACCGATGACAGTTTAGTGCAGGCAGACGTGGCCCAGACACGAAAGCAAGCTCTGTCTTACCGTCGGCGCTGATTCCTCCCCAAACCGTCCACGAACCGCCACCATAGCTGACCTTTTCTTCAATGCAGCATTGTGCATAGCGTTCTCCGTCTCTTCTGTAGACCTTGTTCCTTCCGTCGTTACCATACAGCATAATTTTACACTCATCAGAAAAGAGAACTTTGCTCCACTGTAGGTATGACCAATTTAGGTGCTCACGTGCAAAGTTAAGGCGCGCTCTTCGATGGTCTGCAGTTAATTTCGGCCCATTTGCTGGCTTATGCGGTACCAGTCCACGATCCTTCAACCTTCTTCTAATTGTAGAGTCACTTACAGCCACCCTTCGTACAACACGAAGCCGCTGCTGCAGTTGAAAAGCGTTAAGGCGTCGATTTCTTAAAGAAGTTGTTACAATAAATCGATCATCTCGCTCAGAAGTGACCCGATTCCTGCCAGATCCTGAACGGCGCGTGAACAAACCAGTCTCCCGATAACGTTTATAGACTCTATGAACAGATGACAGGCTTAGATGCAGTCTTGCAGCCACAACACGCTGACTAAGGCCAGAATCCAGCAATGCCACAACTTGGGCGGCTTCTGTGGGCGAAGTATCCATACGTTTTAGAAAAAAAACCTTTTTTCAGACGTCCCAAAGTCACAGTATTGAAATAAAAAACAAAAAGTTTAAGGATAGGCGCCAATTTTTAGTTTTTAAACGCTAAATGTACTCCAACCCTAAACACACATTTGTCTCAAAACAGTGATTCATTTCGTTTATAAGATAAACAAATGAAATTCTAATTTTGAATTTAGAATTTTCGCTTATTACTGTAATGGCCAAACTGCCAGCTATAATATATGTATTTTTTTTCATCGTATGAATTCTTTTTTGTGTTAAATTCGGACAGAAACAATGAAAACGGAAGTGTTTCGATTTTTTTGATGAGAAGTGTATTACTTGGCAAATAAAATTTTTAAAAGTTAAGTACTTTTATACTATACCATCGGGATGTCTATCCTGTCAGCTTCAATAACCACTATGGTATACTTATAAAACACTGTTCACACTTAGCTTAAAATACGAACAAAATAATACAAAAATAAATACAACAGCACCAAGCAACTCCAATTACTTTCAAGACCCGCAGTACAATAAGCATTTCTTTTAACTGAATATTCCTGAAGCAGACCTAAACAGCCATCTGCCCTTACCAATAAGGGATGAAAGAGACCCACGTAGTACTCGTAGGCACCTATTCCGAAGGGACCAAGATACTCGAAGCTACGTGAGAGCATTCGAAATTGAGATCTTGACGCGTGACCTCACTATAGTATAGTAAGTATCTATGTACTTATTTTTTTTTTTTTTTTTTGTTTTTTTGTTAGCCTGTTCTGTCCCACTCCTGGGCAAAGGCCTCCCTCCACTTCTTCCATCCATCGCGGTCCGCCATGTACTTATTACTTCCAAATATTTAGTTAACACATTTTTTATTTGCTATAAACTAATGCTTGACTGCGATCACACCTGATGTTAAGCAGTGATGCAATCGTTGATGATCAGATGAATTACCTTCTTTATTATTATATACCTTCTTTATCTGTTCTGTGCTATGAACAATAAAATAAATATAAATACGAGTACATATAAATAAATATTACTGCTCTAAGTTGTTTTCTACGCACAAAATATTCCGAAACCGAAGGCTACCTGAGCTGACCTACGACTTAACACTCACATTTCACTATAAATAAGGTAGTATTTGTGATACAAACATGTAGCGGAGAACTCTCGGCATTCTATAGAATGCATTTTGGAGAGTGTGCGAGAGAATTACATGACTCGAATCTGCAATCAGTTTTCTTGCATCAGACGATCCGACATTCGGATAGTGTGCTGTATAACATAGAATAGCAGCAGCCTTATTATTTTCCCACTGCTGGGACTTAGGATTCTTCACCGGGAGACAGAATGGGCCTTAATCCACCGCGGCTCAGTGCGGGTTGGTAGATGTCACATATCTTCGAATTTTTGAACCAAAAAGGTAACGAAAGAAACAAGAGCGCGTATTAGTCAGTATAAATAGTAATATACCCTCTCACTCCAACCAGAACGAAAGAAGCCAAATGAAGGTCACACTAAAAAAAAACTGGGCAAGTGTGAGTCAGACTCGAGTACTGAAAGTTCCGTACAAACTTACCTAAATAAATACTTCAATCCCCAAAGACTTTTTCGTTTCGCAAAAATGGTTATTTTTTTATGACTTAACAATAAAAGTAATGTTTTCAGATCTATTAATATCTTATTATCTTGCTTTATGACAAATTTCAAGATTTTGTATCAACGGGAAGTACCTAATGAACTTTGATTCCCTGGAGAGAGTTGATATTGACGCGTTGGGACATAAACAGCCGCATCTTTTTTTCGTTAACTTAGAAGTTTGATTTTTTTCACAACATTAAGGGACCGCAGCCTTGAGTATTTAATTTCAATTCAACACCTCCATGCGTTCCCGAGATAAAGGGTCGACAGACCGACAGACGGACAAAAAAGTGATTCTATAAGGGTTCCGTTGTTTCTTTTTAAGATACGAAACCCTAAAAACGTACAAGTGGTACATATATGACAACCAAATCACATTGTTAACACCTACGACAATCGTAAAGGAGGAGGCCGACCGCATAAGGCAAAGGCAACGGCGTACTCGCCGTAGCCGTCGCCGCCGCGATCCTGCCGATATCCATCCACCGTAGACACTGGCTCGCGGACGGTGAGCAATGGGTAGCTCGCCGTCCGGTCGTCTGGTAAGACCGAGTCCAAGTTGTCAACGGCGCGCACCGTTCCCGCGCGCCTCAAGGAGTTTTCAGCAAACTGCAGGGGCCCTTCAGGGTCGAAGCCTCCTGGAGCCTAGAGGGTGGTGGAAAACTGTTACCTCGACTCCAGGAATAAGGCAAGGAAGGTACGGGGTAGGTTTTTTAGTCAGTAAGAGTCTGACACTGGTCTCCCGCTCCGCCCAAGAGCGGGTTTCGTCATTGGATGATTTTTACCTCCCATAAAAAAAAGAAAAACCTACTGTTATAAAGTAACTCCAAATTTTTTGTTCGACAAGTTTTAATACTTCAACTTTTAGTTCAGTACATACTACGTATGGGTTCAGTACAGTTCGATAATTAATTTACTTACTTTTAATTAAATTTCTTGGAGATCGTTTACAATATCATGAGTTTTGTTGTAGTTCATTGTTTCCAAGTTACGGTGTAACAAACTTTGTCGAGTTCGAAATTATTTTGGGAACAGCAATTTTGTTTGAAAATCTTTGGGTTGTTTTAAACGTACATTTTAGTGGCCTTCGTAAACGCGGGCGTGTCGATGGCGAGCAATAGGTAGCACGCCGTCCAATCGTCTGGTAACCCTGCAGACCCAGCCCAGTCGTCGACGGCGCGCACTATTCCCGCGCGCCTCAAGGAGTTATCAGCAAACCGTAGGGACCCTGCAGAAGGGTCGAAGCCAACGGGGACCAATCTGAAAGGAAGGCTCTGGCCCTGGTATATATGGCAACGTAGGAATGGGGTGGGAGTAGGAGTAGTAGTAGAGAATCATTTTCCTTGAAAGGCTTTATAAAATTCTACTTCCGAGATTTTTTTCATATTTTCTAAACTTATGGTTCAAAAGTTAGAGGGACGAATTGCTAACAGTCACCGAGTAATGCGCGGACGGACAGACAGACAGACATGGCGAAACTATAAGTGAGGAACCCTATAGTTTCGCCATGTCAGTCTGTTGACTACGGAACCCTAAAAAATAATAGCCAGACTACTAACACAAAGAAAGCATAGAAATTCTGAAGTATTTATGAACTACAGACAACTTATAATTTTTCAAATCAAAGTCTACTAACTTCGAGATCAACGTGTATTGGCAAAATAATCAAGGGCAGAGTTAGGACCACTCAATACACACCTTTACCAAAAAATATAAATTATTTTACTGCACACAAAAATATATTCTACACCTTTAACATAAGGTAGGAAATGTAATGGCAAATTATTCTCAAATGCCAATGAAAGTTGGTCCCACATTAGCTTTGTTTGGAAAACTGCCAGAAAAACTATGAAAAATTCAGACAAGAATATTGTAGGAACTGCAAAGTCTAGATAGAGGAGAGGTTATTAAATTACCAGAGTACTGTGGTCATGAATAAAATCATAGTTTTCA
Organism: Mythimna loreyi; assembly: GCA_029852875.1. Taxonomy (NCBI): domain Eukaryota; kingdom Metazoa; phylum Arthropoda; class Insecta; order Lepidoptera; family Noctuidae; genus Mythimna; species Mythimna loreyi. The sequence goes on along the minus strand of CM056795.1, from coordinate 8,933,335 downwards.
TTGGAATTCCTAGAAGCCACAGATGGAATAGAATAGAAAACATGTATTTGACAGAAGTAACACAATAATAATTACAAAGCAAAAGAGAAAAACAGCATATCATAGCAACTACAGAGTGATGAGGAGAATTCACACCAGTTGACGTCATCTAGCATCTAGATGAGAAGTCTTTACTTATGTAAATGTACATGATGTTGAATAAAATTATGCTGAGCGTGTTCCGGAAGGGGAGCCGAAGCGCACACCTTGTAGAAGGCTTTCCAATGCCACGTCTCCCGGTACGTGGTCGTCATTACAGAATCTTTCAACCACAACGGCCATCTGTTCTGCGAGCAATGTGCCCTACCCATTGCCACGTAAGTTTGCCGATTCTTCGATTGGGCTATGTCAGCAATAACCAATTCTTTCATTTCTGATACGATTACGCAAGGAAACTCCGAGCATAGCCCTTTCTATTGCCCTTTGAATGACATTAAACCTATGAGGCCTATTGTGAGCGACCACGTTTCAGAGCCATATGTCATATGTACATTTAAAACATAATAATTTACCAATTTTAGTTCTTAATGTACATCTAAAACTTCCTAGACATTGTGATAATTCAAGCGTTTTACAAGCTTTTATTTTTAGTTTCACCTGTGTCGATGTTTGTAATCAAATCTTGACTGTCACTAAATTGTATAAAACAAAGTCGCCTTAAATCTTTTAAAAATACTCAACGGATTATGATGCGGTTTTTTAAATAGATAAAGTGATTCAATAGAATTATAAGCATAATACAGTCATGTATATTTAGTTTCCGCTTTTGCACCCGTGCGAAGCTGGGGCGGGCCGCTAATCTACATTATTATAATAAAGAGGTAACGTTTGTTTTTTTGTTTGTAGGAGGTAACCTCTGGAACTACTGGTTCTATTGGAAAATTTTAGCAACAATAGAAAGCTGCTTTACTCCTGAGTGACATAGGCTATATTTTATGTACGCGGGCGAAGCCGCTGACAAGAGCTAGTACAAAATAAATTTAATCCACTCCCCGATTACCGATTGAGCTGAAATTTCGCATGCATGTGTAAATCAGATGATAATGCAATATCATTATGATATACAACTGTATATCAACTGTAAGCAAATCAACTGATTTGCTGATGGAACCGAAATTTGGCCCTAGTAATTCGGTACCTAAACTACACAACCCCATCGAGATTGGGCTTTTATGATTTGTCTTGACAAGTACTTTGCTGATAGATGACCAGGGAGCTAGAAAATGGCCATAGGAACTTGGTAATAACCGTAATAAGATAACCCTATTGTCTTCGAGCTTTTTAGAATGGTCTTGATGAGTATTGATTATATAGGTACTAGCTTTTACTCGCGGCTTCGCCCGCGTGGTATTGGGGTTGGGGTTTACGGGATAAAAAGTAGTCAATGTCCTATTCCAGAGTGTATCCTAGGCCTGTGCTAAATTTCATCCAGATCCGTCCTGCCGTTTTGGCGTGATTGAGTAACAAACATCCAAACATCGTAACTTTCGCATTTATAATATTAGTAAGATAATATTAGTAAGATATACCGCGCTATAACAGCTTGCTATGAAAGAATGTTTTTATTTAAAAACTCATTTGTGGCGAAAAGTCATTAAATAACATCTAAAAAATAAAAACTAAGCCCCACAGCGCGTCTTTTTTTTGCATTTCAAGGCCTCGGTAGTTGCGCGGTCCTTTCCTAAAGAATTAAATTCTGTAAGTACGGAATGTCTGTAATTTTTACTGATGAGAAATCTCATCGGACGCAAGGCTTGTTTTTATTTAAGTAATGAGAAACTTAGACGGCGTTACAGAATTCCTCTTTGCATAATCTTGATTAAAAGTAAATAGGAAACTTGAGCGTTTATTGATAAGATTAATTATTATGCAAGACTGTTTACTCACGGTACGGAGAGCTGAATCCAAGGATAAGATACAGAACGGCCGCTGGTCTTCACAAGTCTGAAGTTAGGCTATGCGAATTTTAGAGCTTGAAAAAAAAACTTTTTACAAAAAAAAACCGCCTTCAAAAAAAGCCAAACGATAAAAGTTCCTACACTAAAACGACTCCAAAAAGAAGTAATAAATTTTGAATATTTGCAAAACATTAATGTCAAATAAGTTTACCTATAAATTAAGTTTCTTTACAGCAATTCAAATTTTTATTTTCAAGTTTTTAGTGTAGGAACTTTTATCGTTTGGCTTTTTTTGAAGGCGGTTTTTTTTTTTGTAAAATGTTTTTTTTATTTGTAGCCGTTTAGTGTTTTTTATTATAATGTGTTACGGCAACGAAGTCAATATCGTTTCTACATTTCTTTTGGAAAAGTTACCAATGTCATATAAGTAGGAATACATATTATAGGTACATTGTTACAGTGTGATCGTTTTGATCTCGTGGACAGATGATATGATGCATGAAATACTTATGATTCAACTCATGAGTACATCTTATGACAGCTCTCATAATCATCATCATTTCAGCCAGAAAACGTCCACTGTTGGACATAGACCTCCCCCAAGCGTCGCTACAACGACCGATTCTGTACGACTCGCATCCATCGCGTTCCCGTGATTCTCAGTAGGTCGTCGGTCCACCTTGTGGGAGGCCTTCCAAAGCTGCGTCTATTGATGCGCGGTCGCCACTCTAGAACCTTTCGGCCCCATCGGCCATCTGTTCTACGAGCAATATGCCCTGCCCACTGCCACTTAAGTTTGGCAATTCTTCGGGCTATGTCGGTGACCCTGGTTCTCCTGCGCATTTCTTCATTTCTGATTCGAACACGCAAGGAAACTTTGAGCATAGCCCTTTTCATTGCCCTTGACAGCATTGCCCATGACAGCTCTAATAAGCTCAAACAATGCTAGGGTACATTATTTTATTTTGAAGTTCCCATGCCGACCTTCCACCTTCCAGCTTCATCATCACATCAGTTCAATAGTACCTTACCGCCAAAGTGCATCTTATGACAATTCTAACAAGCCCAAACACGGCTAGGATATATTAATTAGTTACGCAGTTCCAGTGCCGACCTTCCACCTTCCAGCTTCATCATCACATCAGTTCAATAGTACCTTACAGCCAAAGTGCATCTTATGACAATTCTAACAAGCCCAAACACGGCTAGGATATATTAATTAGTTACGCAGTTCCAGTACCTACTTTTCAGCTCCATCATCATCATCAGATCAGTTCGATGATAACATTTTCAACATAATTATTTAAGATCATTGGTTTATAGTGCATTTTCATAGTTGCTTAACTACCTTGATTGTGATATCTATGCGAGTGTCAAGTTTCGTTAGCCATTTTCTGATCTTCTTCACCAGTTCCACCTCATCAAATGTTACTTTTTGACTGTAAATGCTTGAGTTCGTGATGAAAATATAAAACAAACTATATAGTTGCCTATAATATTTGAGGAGTTCCCTCGATTTCTCATGGATCCCATCATCAAAACTCAATTTTGAATCAAAAATGGGACCAATCTGGAAGCATATCCTTTCAAGTACAAAAAAAATTTTGCAAATCCATCCATAAACAACGGAGTTCTGAGGTAACAAACATAAAAAAAAAAAAATACAATCGAATTGAGAACCTCCTCCTTTTTTTGAAGTCGGTTAAAAACTCGCACGAAAGTGGAGGTTTTTTAAAAAAATATTAAAAAACAGTTTCAAATTTTAACAGCAATAACAACTGCAAATTGCATTAATTTTTTTAAAGGAATTTTGTCACTGCAAGACTCGGCTCCTTTACCTCGTCTTACCTTTACCCTCGTCTGTGGCTCTGGCAAATTCTGCATTCAACGCAATGAAAAACTTTCTCCATTTGTAAAATGTAAATATACTAGGAATAAATAACTTGTTTTGAAATACTATATTTGTGTTGTTGTTGCTTCCATCGATTCTTTCAAATGATCCCGGCCTGTGGTACGTCTTTCTAATTTCCCCATAAATGTATCATGAGTATAATTCAATCATCATAAAACCGTCCTGCAAGCCAGCAAAATACGTTATTCCTACACAAAACCACAAAAAAAGTAGCAGCGAGTTGATATCGCACACTGAGGGTTCCGTAAAAATTTACCTCTCTAAATAGTTGGGTTTCTCAATCGAGTTCCGAAGATTTTACAGAATCAGAAAAAAGTTAATAGTCTGTTACAGAACGTTAAGACTTTAGACTTTTCCTATACTTGGGCTATGAAGCCTTGTCCTAAATATCAGGATTCAAAGTTAACGAGACCTATAGGATTTGTCTAAATATGCGTATTAAACGGAAAAAATAGTAAACTTATCTTTAGATAGCTTTGACTTAGAAGTTTTATTTTTTTTCACTACTCCAAGAGATAGCAGACTTGAATATTTAATATTATTTTTAGCTTCAGTTCCACGCGTCCCTGAGAAAAAGGATCTAGACAGACGGACCACAAAGTGATTCAATAAGGCTTCCGTTTTTGCCGCCTCGATACGGATCCCTAAAAACAATATGTTACTGAATTCCAGCATAAATTGTAGTCACTCAAAACATAAATAAATCCCTGCTCCGTTTAATTTATTGCTTGTAACTGTTTACCACGGGCAAAAACCTGATTGATACATAGAGTTAGCGAAGAGAGAAAGCGCTCACGGAGCGAAAAATCGGCCACAGTCTAAGAAATTTATTGCCTACAAGCGGTTTTACTACGCTTGCAGACAGTTTTATAACCCTGTAGTTTGAACGTCTAGGTTAGTTTGATTATTTTATAAGGAAGTAACAACTTTTCTTTATTGAAGTAATAATTTTTTATGATTATTCTTTTGTTTACACAATATTGCGATGTTTTTGTGGTTATTCATTAACTTTGCTGGTAGTTCACACGTGGAGTTTGCTACTTTTAAGTTTTATATTTGGTTGTTTGGTTAATGACTCACTAAAGATGAGGCCAAACGAGCGTAATTTTGTGAGTCGTGAGTCCCAGAATTTCGGTTGCAGAAATATCTCAGCAGGAAGGCTGTCAACTCATTTTGCGTCACCGTGTGAATCAAATAGGAACTGATTTATGAAATCTAATGCAGCAAAAATTCTGCGACTCACGACTCACAAAATTACGCTCGTTTGCCCTCACCCAGGTTCGGTATCGGCAGAAAATCTGCCAAACCTTCGGCGGCACCGAAAGTTTACGTCGCGGAGTCACGTCGTTCGGCTGATTTCGGGTTTGTTCATGGCTCGTGTCTCAAACACCACTATTGCCTGGTCGATAAAATACGCAATCAATGAGGTCTCTTCCTTTATAATGTACATCATCATCATCAGTCTTTTTTTAATGTTCCCACTGCTGGGACACAGGCCTGCTCTCTAGGAGAGGGAATGGGCCATAATCCACCACGCAGAGCTAGTGCGGATTGGTGGTCTTCGAATTTTTGGTTCTAGGACATGCCGGTTTTCCCACGTTGTTTTCCTTCACCGTTTTGAGAGCAGTGGTAACGAAATAAATTACACAAAGTAATACGCCTGGCTGGGCATGAACCCGCGACCTACCCGTAGGTCGGGTCCGTTATCACTCGGCCACCACTTCTCGTAATAATGAGCGTGTACGTTGTGTTTATGATGTAGGGGCAGTGTTTCAATTATTGGCCTCTACACAGTAATTGACCATTTCAACTTTGGCAGCCTAAAATAAGCAATAGCCTACCACAATAGTAGTTTTAAAACTGCAATAAACAGTTTTGACTGTGCTATTCTTGTAGGTACTGCTTATTTTAAGTCTTCAAAGTTAAAGTAGGGGCCAGTAACAGTAGCGTTTACCCTACCTACAATAAAGAGTATATCTATCTACGTGTCGATTATATTACATAAAAAAATGGCGGAAATTCTTTGGCGGAAACCGTTATTACCCAGTAAAAAAGTAGATAAGTAATCCTAAAGCAAAAAAATATTTAATAAAACTTTGTATCGTCAATAACCACCAGTATAAAGACGCAGGCAAGATACAAGAAAATTATTTATCACATTTTAAAATTAACAATATACCTAGTAAGAAAAAACGTTCTTTTCCTTCATAAGCTTTACAAGCGGTGCGTAATATTCAGAGCCGTAATTGGTTGTTTTTCATACCCGGTGTGAACTTCTATAATAGCGCCCCTGAAAAAGTTTTGATAATACTCAAGTCGAAACGAAAACAGTGATTACGCACAATATTTTTACTAGGACTATGGTTTTAAAAAACATTAAAGAAAGCCGAAGATTTCAGAAGTTCACAGCTTCGCAAGAATGTTACGAATTTTTCCTAACATTCGTGCGAAGCTGTGGACTTAATCTCTCTTTTAGTTGCTGAAATACTGAGCTTCCAAGGAGTTGATAATCCTGTATGTACAATAAAAAATATTTTAATATCAATAATATTGTATGTACAATATCTATTATTATTTATTATCTACGTATGTAATGTGTAAAAAAAACTCTTTTATTAACATACATATGTTACTAAAAGAGTTACGAGCATGTTCATCAAGAAGATGGATGGATTGAGTGAGTGATTTAAAAGAAAAACAAATTAGTGATAGTAACGAAATGAACAAAAACATGTGTTGTGCCGAATATGGGAATAATATGGGACGAGGGTAGAAAGGTGTTGATGGATGCTAGTAATAAGCATGATCCAAAACTTGATTTTTCTTTTTGCCTTAAAAACGTTGCCCCACATTACTCCTGTGTCACCTAGAACCGGAACACCTTTCCGCCGACTATTCAAATAGGTATTTGTTTCATGCGAGAATTGAACCCGCGACCCTCAGCACTGCAATCAATCACTCAACCACTGCTCAATCAACTGAGCCGTAAAAACCTTGGTTGTGTTTAATAATTTTTGCGCCCACCAGGATCTGCGCCCTTGGCCTAGGCACCGCCGCTACTGCCCTAGTTACGCTACTGGTAATAAGGTAAGCGCAGTATAATAATAAAGTTATAGGCTGCTCTGTGGCCCTGGTTGCGTTTAGCTTTATTTGTTTACGCGGCCATTTTTGCTCGCTATAGTACTGGGAAATTACTTGCTTGCTTTTATAAAAAGTAAAGTAGTTTTAGCGTTTTCTTTTTTTTTGTAAAAGATTATGGAGACGTGATGTTTTCCGCAAATTGTATTTAGACACTACAATAAATGAAATTAGTGCTCTTTAAGATCTTTTGTGTTACAGATTGTAAAACTTTTGTTACCAGGTATCGATCGATTCGAATTTATTGGTTCGCTAACATACCTATTTTTTACTAGCTTATTATCACATCGAATTACCAGTTTTCCCCCCAGGTGAAAATGGGAAGAATACATGTCCTAAAACAGTTTTCGTAATTTAAAATGCCCAATAAAAATCGCACGCACCGGATTCGCGCAGAAGAATTGCCCGGGTGTCAATACTGTGTGGATCAGTTGACACGATGGAGCATACGGTACAGGCACCGTCGTGTCGTCATCATGGCGTGCTACGGCAACGATCTCTCACCCCGGTGCTAGCTTTAGTGCATATAGAATAGAACAGAAATATTTTTTTATTCGAGACAGACACAGCACGACGGTTGCAAACCTTGCAAACACATAGTGAAAAATAACAAAAGTACAGTGTAGTATGCGCTGAGCGTGCCCGCACCGAAAGGATGACTATCTCAGCATTTGCTGGTCGTCAGACACCCAGCTCTTAGCTGGTTGTTTTTGTGGAATTTAAATGTCTGCGAACTCACTCACGATACAGGATTATTTCTTAAAAACAACATGAATTATTCCTACCCTCTTAAAACTGAAGAACACTGCCAAGATCCACAGAAAGTGTAACAAGAGCCAAGAATTAAACAAGTACTGTAAATGCATTAAATCACAGTTAGCAAGCCAATCATTGGGCTATTGTCCCTCGCTTTGTGCCAAGGAGCACTAATTGTGTCTACTATCTGACGTTAATTTGCATGAACTAAGCTTATTGTTTTGCTAAGTAACGAATTGGGATATATTTAATCCAATTACTTTTATTCCATTTGTTTGAATTTTGCGTATTATTTAAGTCTGACTTTTTCACACTGGTTATTATAGGTACCTATTTATATCGGCGCAAATATTCTTAACAACGCGCAGAGCGCACGTGCAACGAAACGTTACGTATTACTCACGCGGTGCATCCCGCCTTCGGCGCCCCTCCAGTCAAAAGTGAAAGGCAAGTTTATAAAAGGCGTGCGCGGCGCGTATGCGGTCATTAGTTCATCGACATCGGAGCTGAACGGACGTTATTCAAGTTTATTTTATTATTGTGTGTTTTATTATTTTAGTGTTATATTATTTCTGAAATTAATGTGATTACATAAGTGTCATTATTAAATTTAATCATACGAGTATTAAAAGTGTAAGTGATTTAATGTAGCATAGTGAGCAATGAAGACGCTTTGATTCATGAAGACACCCCTGTTGTCTTTCTAGGGATAGGTTTTCAGAAGCGAGCCCGTGGCCTCAATAGGTTTCGACCCTGCTGGGCCTCGAAGTTATCCTAAACAAAACAGTCTTGTTCTTGTGAGACAAAACTGTTTAAAGAAAACATATGTTTCAAGAGGGCGCTCCGCCTAAGAGATGTGTAATATGTGAGGCCTTCTCTCTAGGAAAAGGAATGAACTGTAACCCACCAAGTAGGCCCAGTGTGGGTTGGTGGATATCATATGTCTTCGAATTTTTTATTCAACTGTACTAACGGTGAAGGAAAACATCGTGAAGAAACCGTTTTGAGAGCAGTACTGATGAAATAAACTTCACAAAGTAATGCACAATGTGCACAAATTTATAATATAATTCAGAAACCTTAATTAGACTATAATATCTAAATAAAATCCATTAGATACATATATTATAACATATAGATAAGAGTAAATGTGTAGAATAAATAAAATAATAAGAGTAAATGTTCCCATAAATATTTATTTCAATTCAGACATTTTGTACTAAAACCAATTAAATTTAAATGTTCCTACCCTCTGGCGTCCCAAAAATACTTTCCACGCTTCTATCAATCGATATCTTAATTATTTCCTCGTATGAATTTCAAAGCCCATTATAATTATTTAGCTACCCCCCACGACACAACTTTGGCAGCACATGTAAAGTTTGAATCGGGGGCGATAATCTTTCCTTAACACCCTAGCAAATTATAATTACTATACAATGGATGTATATACAATGTATGTATATACATTGTGTAAAGGAAATGAGTGATCCTATTATAGATACTGCTTCAATGAGTATTTTAAGGAATTAATAATTTTCTTAAGAGGGACTACGGGAGCTAATCGTGAGCTTTATAATGAGTAAAAGTATAAATTAATAATAATAAAGGAAGTTTTTGTTATGTGACCAGTGTATAATGTATGCGTGTTAGTGTTTAGCATAATTGTGATAAAAGATAAAGATAATTAAATGCAAAGTATGAATCAATTTCAATCTTTTTTACTGCTTACCATCAGGTGGAATCGCAATCAAGCACTAGTTTATTGCAATTAAAAAAAAAACTTTTTTTTCTTCTTTTTTTCTGCCCTAGAGAGCGAGAGAACTCTTTAGGCACATTTGTAAGGTTCTCATATTTAATGATGCAAATAAACACATTAATTTTATAACCAGTCATTATGAAAGCAATGATAAATGTTACCTTACATAATAATTTTCCAAATCTAACATCAGCATTATGAATTTGCATGCATTCATTTATAACCGTCAAACTTAATTACCTGAATATTACGAGTTGGTTCTTAAAAACTCATTAAAGTACATTTTCGACAACATTTCAGACAGAATAATAAATTGTAAGTTAATATCAGTTTTATATATTGCCGCCAAATGCCAGTATTTATTTGACATTAATGTCATTTGAATGTGCATTTACTTTATTATTGTTACAAGCTTTTTATTAGCTTGCCATGTAACTATGTATGTTCGACTCAAATCTTGCAACTCAATTTTGAAGCAGATCTTCACCCGATTGAACTGCAATATTTTGCATGCATGATAACATGTAGCTAATCTGATGATAGACCTGGAAGGTGGCCATTGGAACTCCGTAATACAATTACATAACCCAAACATGTTTTTAATTTTCTAGAAATCTAAGTATTATACGACTTCAAAATTTTGAAAAGGCTCGAGAACGCAAGGGACAACTGAAGAAACACAGTTAGGTTTAATGAGCAAAAGCCTCACATTTCTTCTTATTTTACGATTTCCAATTTCAAACCAAATAACCTGAGTGTTTGATATCAACTTCATACTTCTTCGCGTTGCTAAGAAAAAGAATCTTAATAGACAGACGAACAACGAAGTTATCCGTTTATTTTGTTGTATTTTAATTTTGAAGTACAGAACCTTCAAACTAAAGAAATACGCCAACCCTCTCACAAGACCCACTTGTAACTAAAGCCTCAAAACGAATGACCTAAATTTGTTATGTTCCAAGAATCGGCTAAATTAAGTCCTGTTGTGCCCACGCCACTACTTGCCTGTACTAATTTTAGGCGAGTGGTATGCCAATAGAGTTAGGTAATACAGTTTACCCTTGTAAGGCCTTGTTTATTCATGGCGTTAATTGAGAGAATAAATAAGAGCGTGAAGCTCACGCAGTGCGGTGGATTTCGCAATTAGAAAGGTCTTGAGATAAATTAGGATGCTGTTTGCCTGCGGTTTTTTAAGAACGACTTTGTACCGTCTTGTTAAAGCGGGGATGAGGGCCCCATCATCTTCCTGCCCTTGTTTCATGTAACTTGGGGTCGTTAGTCGGGTCGGAGCAACATGTTTTGTAATTCCATTCAAGGATAAAATTAGGACAAATGGAAATGAAGTAATTGTAAATATTTAGGCTGAGTAATTATTTGGCTGAATAATTTTATAAATATTCCTGTATCATGCGTGCCGTTCATAAATGCAGAAATTCATATACACAAGACACTTAGACCTAGAACAAAGATCCCATACCACGTGGGAATCGACCCAGGTATACGTAGCAAAGCCACCAATTGCGCAACCTCTGCATCAACCGTGCTGTCATCACTTTGTTGAGACAACAACCTTGCTTTTTTTTTGTTTAGGGCTAAATAAAGATTTGACTGGCTTTTAATTTACGTTTGCTTGTACAGTGTGTATCCATAGTCGGCTATCGTTTCATTAACGTCGAACGTTTGGAATAGGCCACGCCTCCAATTCTATTATTCTGACCACGCGACTAAGGGGCTGTCTCCACGAGCGAGAGAATCGCGACGAGTCCGCCCTTATATCGTCGGCTAATCTCCATGAACGAGCGATAATTCCGCCGCGTATCGTCGCGAGTCGTTACGGAATCGCGGCGATTCCGCGGCGACTCGTAACGGTATCGCCGCGTTTCCTTGACGTCACGTTGCGAAATAAGGAATTCAGTTACGTGACGCGAGAGCGAGACGTGAGACGAGAGTCGCGAGAGCGCCGCGAGCGCGCGGCGGTCGCGTTGCTAGACGCGGCGGGCTAGCGACGATGTAATGACGTTTTGCGCGCTCGTTGCCACTCGTCGCATCGCGGCGTGTGGAGACGGTTCCATAGAGAGTGTATAGAAAAACGTGGCACGGCGATAATATCGCCGCGATTCTCTCGCTCGTGGAGACAGCGCCTAAGCATTGAGATGACGTCACAACAAAGGAATTGGAGGCGTGGTCTAATCCAAACGTTCGACATTAACGAAATGATAATAACTTGGCTAGGGGAGCTGACAGTGATACAATATATTCTTTGTTCTATTTTCATGTTCATTTAAAAAATTTTAACTTTAGTCTATGTAAAGTAATGTTACGAACGTGAGTAATCAAATGCCGGTTTACTAAGAGAGAGATTTATTTTCCACAAACAAAACACCAATTTAGTCCAATCGCCAATAAACCACTTCGTAATGCACTCTAGAGATCCGTAGAAATATCGCTTAGGTCGTCGTATGGATGAAAACGTTCTTCACTTGACTTGGATATTCGCACTCGATCGCAGTCGAAATCAAACTGACTCCCGTCCGGCCAGCGAACACGTATTTATACTCAGAGCCAAGAAAATTCTAGATACCGAAGGTTCGAGGCCACACCAGAACAAAAGAAACCGTTTCCGCGAAGCAATAAATCATTTTTATTACCGGTAGGTAGGTAGATACCTACCCCACGACCCATACGAACTTCGACTCTATAGTAAAAGACAGAAGGTACAAATTCCTTTACCAAATTACTTAAGTACCTACAAAAGTTCTCGGAATTATTTAGTACCTACTTATTGCCTCACAGATTTTTCTAGAATTTGCTAGGCCCTGGTACGTACTTCTATTCTGGAGGTTTCGACTAGCAATGCGTTTTAATTATTCGGTGATACTCTTGACTTTGTTGAAGAAACGGCGTGTTCTATTTCCACGGCGTAACAGTGCCCCCCTCTTAGTCATGCTCGTCCCGAGCATCATTAGATCCTTGATATGGCGCCAGTCTATCCACGTGGACCACTTTAGGCTTCCCTCTTAGCCCTTTCTTGATGCGGTAGGTTACGTCGTTGATCCGTTTCACCACGGTGTAAGGTCCCTCCCATCGAGCTTGAAGTTTCGGCGACTTCCCTTTTCGTCGGAGCGGGTTGTGGAGCCAGACTAGTGCACCTTCTTCAAATCCCTTGGTGTTGGCATTACGGTCGTACCTAGTTTTCATTTTGGAGCTGGTGTTCATGCTATTCTCACGTACTCGTTTATGCACTTCGTCCAATTGATCTTGAAGGTCACTGACGTAGTCCGTAACTGGCTTGGTCTTGTCAGGTGGCACGCCAGTTATAGCATCGACTGGAAGTCTCATCTCTCTGCCGAAATTCACTCTTGCTGGAGTATGTCCGGTGCTATCATGCACTGCTGATCGATAAGACATCAGAAATAGGGGAATATACCGGTCCCAGTCCTTCTGATGGTCATCGACAACCTTAGCCAGGTGATTCTCCAGGGTCTGGTTAAATCTTTCCACCATTCCGTCCGACTGTGGATGCGCAGGTGTTGTGCGTGTTTTGTAAATCCCCAGAAGGGTGCACATTTCCTGGAATAACGCAGATTCAAAGTTACGGCCTTGATCGGAATGGATCTCCAAAGGTACGCCATACCGACACACTACTTCTTCAACCACCTTCTTTGCCACTGTCGTCGCTTCCTGATTGGGTATGGCGAAAACTTCGGGCCACTTTGTGAAATAGTCCTGGATCACCACTATGTATTTGTTTCCGTCATTTGTAACTGGAAATGGTCCAGCGACGTCGATGGCAACGCGTTCCCAAGGGGCTCCCACATTGTACAGCTGAAGCTTGCCCCTGCTTCTAGTCTGTGGTCCTTTCACAGATGCACACGCTGTACATTTCCGACACCATTGCTCTATGTCATCTCTACAATTGAGCCAGTAATACCGCTGTCTCACTTTCAGTAGAGTTTTCTTAATCCCCAGGTGTCCACCAGAAGCTCCATCGTGTATTTCCTTTAGCAGGGGGACCACTTCACTTCGTGGTACTATCACTTGTGTGGTTACCTCCTTACCATCGTTCGATTCCCATTTCCTACAGAGCACATCATTTTCCAGGACTAAACTGTCCCACTGAGCCCAGTAGCTCTTTGTGACGGGACTAAGTGACGATATTTCACTCCATTGGGGCCTAGCTCCACTACGCAACCAGTCCAGTACCGGTCGAATATCGTCATCTTCTTCCTGGGATTTCTTGAAGTTGCCTTCAGTCCTAATTACGTTCACGTGTTCTCGGGCTTCGTTTTGCTGGCAGTGTTTGCAGTCCTCATCACACGGACGTCGCGACAGGGCATCAGCATTGTTATGCCCTTTTCCACTCCGATGTTCCGTCACAAAGTTGAACTCCTGTAGCTGCTCGAGCCATCTTGCAACTTGACCCTCCGGGTTTTTAAACTGTAGCAGCCATTTCAGTGCAGCGTGGTCGGTCCTTAGCGTGAACTGCCTTCCTATGAGGTACTTATGGAAGTGCTGCAAGGTTTTTACCACAGCCAGCAGTTCTCGTCGAGTAACACAGTAGTTCGTCTCGGGCTTTGAAAGTGCCTTACTGAAGTAAGCGATCACGATCTGTCTGTCACCTTGCACTTGTGACAATACGCCACCAATTCCCGTATTGCTGGCATCAGTGTCAACGACAAATCTTCCATCTCTGCTCGGATACCCCAGTATAGGTGCTTCACATAGCCGCTGCTTCAGCTCGTTGAATGCTGACTCACAATTCTTGTCCCAGATAAAGTCTCGTTTTTCCTCAGTCAGTTGATGCAAAGGTTTTGCAATGTCCGAAAAACTCATAACAAACCTTCTGTAGTATGTGCATAGCCCTAGAAATGCACGTACTTCTGTTTTATTCTTCGGAACTGGCCACTGTTGCACAGCCTTTATCTTCTCGGGGTCGGTTCTCACTCCATCGGTGGAAATCACATGTCCTAGGTAGCTGACCTCCTTCTTGAACAGGGCACACTTCTTTGGGCTTAGTTTTAGGTTAGCCCCTCGTATTCTGGTGAACACTTTTTCCATGTTCCTTAGGTTTTCCTTGAAAGTGCGGCCCAATATAATGACGTCATCCAAATATACTAGACAGACGTCACCAAGAAGACCAACCATGACTCGTTCCATGAGGCGTTCAAAGGTTGCTGGAGCATTGCACAACCCAAAAGGCATGACGTTAAATTGCCACAGGCCATTGCCAATGCCCGTACTGAACGCTGTCTTTTCTTTATCCTTCTCGCTGATTTCCACTTGCCAGTAGCCACTTTTCAAATCAATGGTTGAAAACCACCTCATACCACTGAGCATATCCAGCGTATCGTCGATCCTCGGCAAGGGATAACTGTCCTTCTTCGTGACGTTATTCAGCATTCTATAGTCGACACAGAATCTTGTACTGCCGTCCTTTTTCTTCACAAGAACGACAGGAGAAGACCATGGGCTCGTAGAAGGTTCAATTATTCCACTATCAGCCATGTCCTTTACCATTTCTGCCACTTCAGTTTCTTTAGCCCAGGGTATGCGGCGCGGTCTCTGTTTAATTGGTCTAGCATCACCTGTGTCTATCTCATGCTTGACAAGACCTGTTCTTCCGCAGTCCTTTCCCGTTGCAAAAATATCCTGAAACCGTAGCAGAAATTCCCTGGCTTGCTGTAGTTCTGAGGTCGACAAACTCTTCTTAGAACTTTCCAGAAGTTGCTGGATGTGATCAGGTTCATCTCTCGTTGAGTCCTGCTTTACTGGGGATGTGTTAATTTGGCGGAGATACTTCACTTCTTCACATCTCCCAACAACACTGTTTTTCTTCAAATGGACCTCCTTTTTCCCAAGATTTACAATTCTCACTTTAGATTTCCCTTTCGTCATTACCAATGTCCTCGCAGTGATGAGTTTCGGGTGCCGGCCAGTATCCTCAACTATTACGCATCTTTGTTGCCTGATTTTCTTAGGGAATTTTACTTCAACTAAAGTTTCTGTTCTCGGAGCCAATGTCGTATCTTTTAAACAATAGAGGTTACATGTGTTGTTTCCACGCAGGAACACTTCTTGGTCTGGAAACTTCAATACTCCCCTATCAATATCCAAAACACACCGGTATTTCCGCAAGAAGTCCAGACCCAGAATGCAATCATCGGTAATATTTGCGATTAAAACAGAATGGGTATACACTTGGTCACCGATTTTTAACTCTATATCTGTATCACCGAGGACGGAGACTGGCTGGCCGGTTGCTGTCTGAAGTCGGCAGGATGGAGACTTTCTTTGCCACAAAATCGTGCGTTTCAGCAACTCAGGTTTTATAATAGTCCGTGACGCCCCGGTGTCAACGGTGAAATTGCAAGCACGTTCATTCAATGTTCCTTCGATGATTAAACTATTTCCGTTGTGGACTTCATTGATGGTTATGATTGGGGCCTTAAGTTGACCAGCCAGCACCCGCCCCGCGGCCCTGGCGACATTTAGTTTAACGACTCTTCGTTAACTTGGGTTCCGGAGTCCACACATCCCCTCTTTCTTTTGGGGCAATCGGTACGAATGTGCCCCTTTTCTCCGCACCCGTAACACGTTGGAATATAACGGGATTTTGTCGAAGAAGAAACCGCCCCTTCTCGGTGACGCGGCTGCACTGACGGCGAATCCACCACTTCCCGAACTCTGTGCGTGCGTGAATCTTGCCGTACAGCTTCCACTTCCAAAGCGTGAGCCATCGCACTCTTCAGACTTTGGTGGTGTCCAAGTCGCACCGTAGCCCTCACTTCAGTATCCCGGAGACCGTCGATGAATGCCTGCACCAGATATACTTCCACAGTCTCCGGTGTCATCGACACATATGCGCGCCGCACCAGCCGTTCAACCTCGACACCCCACTGCTGGAGGCTCTCGTTAGGCCTCTGCGTTCTGTCGCGAAGCTGCGCGCGGAACACGTGCTCGAGGTGCTTGTCGCCATAGCGAGTGTCTAACCCTTCCATTAGACGCTCTAAGGTCCTGCCGTCTGAAGGAAGGTTCTCTAGAACCAGTAATGCATCTCCTCGTAGTGCCAAGGTTAACGCCGCGAAAGACTGCTCATCATCCCAGCGGTTCGTCTTGGCCAATGTTTCAAATTGGTATTTGAACGCAGTCCATGACGACGTGCCGTCAAAACGTGGCACATCAAACTTTGCGGCCGACGTACAGTGGGTGTGCGCTGATGAGCCAATGGCAACGGGTTCGCGTGCTTCAAGCTTGACTATTTTTTTATTCATGTCCAGCAGGCGGTCTTCGTGGCCATCCATTCTGGTTTCCAAGCTATCAGTTCGGGCGGAAACCTCCTTGACCTCTAAGGTGAGGTTCTTTACTTTCTCGCCTAACGTGACGAGGCCGTGATCAATTTTCTCAAGGATCAGGTTTTGCTTAGCCTCTTGATCGCGGCGAGCGGCTTCCTGTTCGCGGCGAGCTTCTTCCTGGTCACGGCGGGCAGCTTCCATACTAGCCTGCATGGCGGCCAACACTGCAGCTAGGTTAATTTCCGAGGAAGGTCCTGTTGGCGCCTCAGCAGCTGCTGTTGCTCCCATGCTGACCTGATCTTCCTCCTCCAGACGATGACGCGCAGCATCCATCTCAGTTTGTCTCCTTGTTCGTGGTCGCTGTTCGTCGTCCCTCTGTAGTAATGGCATCCCACTTCTGACACCAGTTGTTACGAACGTGAGTAATCAAATGCCGGTTTACTAAGAGAGAGATTTATTTTCCACAAACAAAACACCAATTTAGTCCAATCGCCAATAAACCACTTCGTAATGCACTCTAGAGATCCGTAGAAATATCGCTTAGGTCGTCGTATGGATGAAAACGTTCTTCACTTGACTTGGATATTCGCACTCGATCGCAGTCGAAATCAAACTGACTCCCGTCCGGCCAGCGAACACGTATTTATACTCAGAGCCAAGAAAATTCTAGATACCGAAGGTTCGAGGCCACACCAGAACAAAAGAAACCGTTTCCGCGAAGCAATAAATCATTTTTATTACCGGTAGGTAGGTAGATACCTACCCCACGACCCATACGAACTTCGACTCTATAGTAAAAGACAGAAGGTACAAATTCCTTTACCAAATTACTTAAGTACCTACAAAAGTTCTCGGAATTATTTAGTACCTACTTATTGCCTCACAGATTTTTCTAGAATTTGCTAGGCCCTGGTACGTACTTCTATTCTGGAGGTTTCGACTAGCAATGCGTTTTAATTATTCGGTGATACTCTTGACTTTGTTGAAGAAACGGCGTGTTCTATTTCCACGGCGTAACAGTAATTAAGTAAATCCTCTTTCAGTCCACAGCAGTCAAAACAAGATGACTCGCCAATTTTAAGCGCTATTGACAAGCATAATTTTGTTCTCGCACAAAACACAGACGATTTAGAAAAACTCTGTAAACATTTAGACGAAAATATTGAACTACCCTACAAACAACAAAAGTTTAGATATTCTAAGACGCGATAACAATTTTCACAAAAAGAACTAGATTTGGCTTTTATAAGAAAGTATTTATAAAAGGTTTTTGTTTTTTTTTTGTTTCGGAGTAAGTGAAGTGTTTGTTTGTAATATTCTGGGTGATTACTTTTTGTAGAAATTATTTTTTTTGCGTTATTTTGAATTCAGGAACGATGTCTAGGATTCAGTTTAACCTTTCGACTACGGTAATTTTATTGCCGACACAATTAAAAGACTTTAGAAGTTCGAACATCGGTTTCCTCTTGGGGCTTAATTAACTAAGTATGGTGAGCAATAGAGAACTCGCCGAAGAATTATTTTGTGTATGTGTTTTGTTTTAAATAATCGTGATTAATATTAGTTTTATTGTTCGATTCCCACCCAGGACAAATGTTTGTGTGATGAGCATGATCATTTGTTCTGTGTCTGGGTGTAATTTATCTATAATATGTATGTATTTAGAAATATATAAGTATGTTTATCAGTTGTCTAGTACCCATAACACAAGCTCTGCTTAGCTTGAGACTAGACGACGTTGTGTGATGGTCGTCAAATATTATATATTATATTATATATATATATATATTGGTGAATTTGGCCCTTAGACAACTACACAAAGATAAAGAGTGTCACGTCTCACTTTTGCAGAAGTGCCATCGGATTAAAACCAAACAGATCATTTGTATGCAAGCCTGTAACACGGTGTAAACCTACGCCTGTGTGTTAGGACTGTGCGAAATGCGAATTCGTGATGTACCTAGTTTGCCAGTGTTTGTTTAGCTTTCAGTCAATATTGTAGAGCTACCTGTTTAGAGGAATTAATTTAAAATCGGTACATACCACCAATCTAATCATTGGGAAAATTTGTGAGTTGAAAATAATAGCAATAATATTTTCTTCTTTTATGCACCTGTCATATCCCCATCATCTCCCCACATAGAGACTTGGTAGAAAATACTCAAAAAATAAATTAAGAGTGATCTTCCCGACCCATCAGTATTAAGATGAGCATGGTTTTATAAGTTGTTATTTAATCCAACGTTTGATAAATAAAACGAAAAAAAGGAGGTAACACCTAAACATGTGGTTGGCATTCGATAATTCACAAAACTTGTTCCAGGAAAACATTTTATTTTAAATTGTGAAGTTTTTGGAAAAAAATTGTCATTTAGAATTTTGATTAAATATTCAAGGATTCTATATATATATATATATATATATATATATATTAATTTATGAGTAAATTAGGAAGGATCAAAGTTCACGCGAAATAAAAAATTTCAAAAGTCTTACTGGATCAGTTTCACACAAATGTGTGATTTGATTTCAATAGAAAACTAGATAATATCCACAAAATATATATATAGAGAATGATGTGTAATAACATCATAATCACGTAAGAGCAGTTGTATGAAAAATAATGAAAATGTAACTCGGGTTGGATACTGTTAAGTCCGCCTTTATATCTTTTTCGCATGAAGATTAAATGAATGTTATAGAGCAATATAATTTACTTATCTTTTCAATAGAACGACTAAATGAAAACTTTTGCTCTCGGGAAATAATAAAGCGGACCGCAGACAAAGTTGATTAGACAATAGAAAAGACAGACATAATACATTTATCCTTTATCCTATTAAAACTTTCTGTGAATGAAAGACAATGAAAATACAGCCTCGGTCTAGTTGGCAAAATGGTATGTTTTAATTATGGATTATTATTATCCATTGTTTAAAGGTTGACCGATACTTAAACAAACACAAGATTGTAGTCATAACAACAACTTTTCCTATGGGACCAAAGCTGAAATTGCGAAAAAGTTCAGTACATTTTGACCAGTTAGGCGAACATAAATGTACTGACTAGCCATCGGTATATATGTGTACTACGTAGTAGATGAGGCATGCCGTACAGTAACTTTACTCCACTTAAGTGCAGCATGCTATACACTTTTATATTGATAATATTTGACGTACTTTGACGTATCAGCGCTGTAAGTTTAAAAATGTTTGATAGACGAAAATACTAATGAAGCGCTGTAGCGGGCTTTAGTATAGAAATAAAATGTGAAAGTGTTAACACTTGACAAAAAAATTCTATGAATGTACTTGTCTATCGCTAGTGTATAAGTCGATGTGACTAGCAGATTTTTTTCGCGATATCAAAGTCAAAGTCAAAATTTTTTATTTCACATGGGCCTACATGGGCACTTATAAAATGTCAGAAGCTAGTGCACGGTCCCAAATTGGTCGTTAATATCGGGTTTAGTTCCACAGCAAAAGAGGTTTATTATCATGACTACAATCACGCGCTTAAGTATCGGTCACTAATTATCCGCTTACTCTATATGCCCTCCTCCTTGAATGGTATTCCTCATTACTGGGGGTCGTGAGCTTCTCGCTGTATTAGATTGTTGTTGATGGTGTTTCGCCATCTGTTCTTATTTATTTCAGTAAGCAATTAAAAAGTAGGTTCTATTTAAGTGTCGCCAACTGTTATGATGAATTTTGTTAAAAACTGTCACCTGGTTGAGACCTTTCTTTACAACTGATATTTTTATTTGCATATTAACTTTCCCCATTACTAAATATATTTATTATCAAAGTTGCTAATTTGCGTTTACTGGCTTAAGACACAAAATAGGTAGATACGAAAGCTGGGCGACATAAATGAGACGTTCCCTCGATTTAAAAAAAATCGTCCCATAAGTGTGTCTGAGCATTAGAGAGTCAAAGTTTCCGAAACATAACACGCAAAGCTGTCAAATTGTCCAAGAACATGTCGTGAGGAAGACATAGGACAAAAAATCAACAAAATTCCTATTTAACTTCAGAAGCACATTTTCATGAACAACTTAAAGAGTACCAGAGCCGCAAAGACATTTGGATAATATTATTTACAAAAAAAGTAATTTTCCCACATCTCCAATTCCAAAATTTTCCATTTTTTCTTTTCTCTCCAAGTATTGATTTGGTTTTTAGGGCTTCAATGATTTCTTTTGCCGTAGATAAAAATCATCAAATGACGAATCCCGCCCTGAGGCGGAGCGGAAGACAGTATCAGACTCTTACTGACTAAACAATAAACAACCTACCCAGTTCCTTTCTAGCTTCGACCCTTGACCCCAGCAGGCAGGGCGTCAATGATGGAATTCAGGGATCTCAAGGTTCGCAAGCGAGTATCAATGATACTTGTGCAGTCAAGGAGCATATGAGCAATTCTTTCATTGAATCAAATGCTAATAGACATTATGCTACCACCAAACTGTTGAATTACACAGAACACGGGTAGGTTGTTGTAGGTTGGTGCGACCTAAAATAAAATATGTAAATAACTAGAATAACCCCCCAGAGACAGAAGGTTTACTTCAAACTGCGCAGACAAAAATAAGACATGAATATTTCTAAGCAAATTGCATTATGTTGCGTATAGCTAAAATATTTTTTTTCACGTTAATTACATATTGTACAAGAAGGTACTCAGCTCCTATTTCTGATTGGGTTGCCCTAAAATTACGTCACCTCTTTCCATGCTTTTTTCTTTTATACACTTATCGACTGGGCATTCGGTATTGTATAATACCTAGGCAAAGTATCTAGACGTTCTAGGTATTCTGCACAATTCCGATTGCCCACTCGGTTCTTTGCCTAGATATTATATAGAGTACCGGAATTAAACAGATTGCTGGTACAACATACATTTGGTAGCCAATCTCCGAAACCAGACCAATATAAGTTTATAATCCTTACCTAATCCCCGGGAATACACGGTCCGGGTAAGAGATATTCATGCACTGAGTTCCAGTTCATCGAGTCCGGATTATCCCGTTAAAATATAACCGGTTGTCTAGGGGAGCGTGAAATGCGTACCGGATTGGGTATCCTATGAATTTTATTTAAGTAAGAAAAGTAGTTTTGTGGAAATAGTATGTCGTGAATGTAGAGTAGGAAAATGTTATATGCAAATATAATAAATGTGATTTTGACGGTTTGGAGTGACGAATGTTATTTGTTATCGTTATTTTGAGAAGTAATTTTTTTGAATGGAAATGGGATTTAGTTTATTTGTGGAGTTTATTTTCCTGATTGGGAGTTGGAAATATGTCGATGCTGTCACGTAAAATGAAACCTGTGTCGCGCAATTAAAGTTCTCCGCGCGATTTGAACATATACGACAGCCCGAAGTCAACTAGGTATGTAATCTATATAATTATATAAAAATCAATGCCACTTTTCATTGTAATTTTATAACTCAAGAACGGGCTCACCTATCCAAATCAAATGTTTAGGCTTTGTTCGGACTATTTAGTAGTAGTTTATGTGAAGTTTGGAGAAAATCGGTGGAGCGGCTCTTCAGTTATAACATATTATACTATATATATTAATACAGCAATAATACTATATAATTTAATGATTTTACCATTGTTTTCTGTACTAGCGGTGCTAACATATAATTAATTGTTGCGTCCGCAATTGTATGCAACTATAATTATTAAGTTGCCTAGTGTACTGGTGTAAACAGTTATTGGTTAACCTGAACAAAATTAAAAAAGAAAAACTATAGGGCAGTAGTCCAGCAAACTATAACACCTCTCTGGTCGGAAGATCCTTACTTATCAAAGGAGGTATGTGAGACTTTACTTTCTGTTCCTCTACCTCAAAATACTTAAGCCAAATCTTTGCTACAAGACTTTATTGAAAACTTCGAAAAGACACAATCTGATCAACCAAGAACACTCGCCTAAGCTTTCAATATGTATCTAGCACATAAACAATGATTACTTATGCAGTGCAGTGTTTTCACAGACTAGAAAATTTCTTGGCAACGACTTACACCTGCATACGAAGAAAACTGGAAGTGGGACGTAACATTATGTCTTCATTGTGTAACACTAAAGGTCCATTTTGAATAAATATGAGTAAAGTTGGACAGTGTTTCACGATAATATCTTGTTTTAATTCTTTTTTATGGCTTGGTACAGAAAGGCAGCAGTGATGCAATCGTTGATGGTGAATCGCACTAGTTTATTAAACTTTTGAATAGCTCAATTAGAGACATAATTGAAAGACAATAGATGTGCGGACGCCGGAATTCACTTGGGCTCAAGAGTTTAAGAGCCCGTTCATTCTGTTGGAATCATCATTATCATCAACCTTTTTAATGTTTCCACTGCTGCGACACAGGCCTTCTCTCTAGTCTTGGTAGTAATCGGACCTGAAAACCACACCAGATAAATTGTTCCAAGACTTGGTATAAACTATGAGACAAAACGCTTAGTCCGAAGCATACAAATATTAACAATGTAAGGGTGGACACTTGCCGTACATCGGGTTCGAACCAAGGTATGTAAATAAAGTTTAGACATTTTCCAATATGCATTCTGTAAAATGACAAAAATCTGGCTACCCTACATCTATGATTCAGGCTTAAAACGTTTGTAAATCATAAAAATAATCGTGACTACTAATAAAACAAGTTTTTAATGAAAATATATTTTTCATAGTAAGAGCATATAATAAAAAACTCGTCAAGGCGAATTAAACGACCCCAAACTCGATGGGATTGTGTCGTTTAATTCTCACCATTATCTACAGTTCAATTGCATAAATCTGACTAATGGAAGCGCGGAGTGACTTAATACATCAATTCCTTGCTTAAAAGGTTATCTCCAATAATATGTATCAAAATGCTTATTGTAATGTAACTACACACACATTACAACATTTTTTTTTTAATAAATAAATAAAAATTCGTCAAGACGATTTAAAAGAGCCCAAACTCAATGGGTTTGTACCGTTTAATTAGAGAGTTCCTGTGGCGATCTTCCGGTTCCATCATCAGATAAACTCCATGACAATAATTTTGCATTGTCATCTGATTGACACATGCATGCAAAATTTCAGCTCTATCGGTAACCGAGAATTCGTTCAAAAATTTAAACATTTGATCACAAACATTGGGATTGAAACTGAATAAAAATGCTTGTAATAAGTAGAATTACACACAGATTTTTATCAAAATAACTCAGTATTCCTCACTGGAAAACTACCCACTTAAAACTGATCACTCAACAATTATTTACAGTACGCTCATATTATACCAAGTGGAGTACATTTGACCCAATTCTGAAGCTCGGGCAAGCAGGCTCGAACGTTTTAACAGAAAAAATATTGACACAACACCCACGAGGTATGAGGGGAAGGTGTGAAGAAACTTGAAAGGATAGCTTAAGTGAAGATTTCGTATCGAGAATACAATCTTGTTTGAAGAAAAATATATTGGTAAAAAATTGTGTTCTAAGTGCCGGCGGTTTTTTTTTGACTCGTTTGTGATTTTTTTTTAATTTATTTATAAGGGTTTTTTTGTGGGATATCATCTAATGACATTTCCCAGTTTCAATGGAGTGGGAGTCAGACTTTTACTGACTAAAACCACACTTGTGTCCTTTAGTTGCCTTTGCGTTCTAGAAATAAGGGTTTCTTTTAATTACTAAAAACCACTTCTGTTCCCTCGTTTCTTTTTGGGGCCGGACCTTCCTTTCGGAAATCAACCCTTGGCCCTAGTAGTCTTCGATCCTGCTGAAGAATTCGTAAGCACCTGCCATTCTGTCACTCCCTTGGATTTCTGTTAACGCCTAAGGCATTAAGTCCGCCTTTGTACGTTTGTGTCGCATGAAGCTTTATTAAATAAAATTTCCGTATATCTAGATGAAGCGAGTTAGTTGCATATTTTTTACATGAATTGCCGTCTATAGCCGCAAGCGGATCCCGACAGCATTGTGGAAATAACAAAGAAAGGGTTGCATTTTAGAAGCTTCATTTTTTTTTTCTCAAAACCGTAGTTAAACCAAAAAATCAATGAAAATATATAACAACACTAGCTTTTGCCCGCGGCTTTGCTCCCAGCAACAGTAAAATGTAATAAATGAAGAACCGCTCGTCCAATATTGTGCAAACATCATATAAACCATTTACTAAATAGTCCGAACAAAGCCTAAAGATTTGGTTTGGATAGGTGAACCCGTTCTTGGGTTATTAAATTACAACGAAAAGTGGCATTGATTTTTTTTAATTTGATATTTTTTGTCACTGCTACTGAATTAGTATTAGAACAGTGGTGGCCCAGTAGTAAAGCCCAGACTTACGAATTAGAAGTATTCGTAGACCCAAAGACGGGTAAAACTTATGTTTTGGGTTGTATGACTGTCAGCTATATCAGTGGTTCTCAATCTACGGTCACAAGACCTAAACTGGTGAACCATGAAATGGCAAAAAAAAAACTTTACAGTCTTTTTCTTCTTTTCAAATTGAAAAGAAGAAGAGAGAGACTTTCCAATAATAACGTAATATTTCTATGACAATGCTAGTTACTTTTGATTTTAAACTTTTGAGCCCCAAGCAAACGACGCACACTTATTCTCTTTCTATTATGTCTCTAATTACAATATTTCAAAGATTAAAGAATCGATTTCCTACCTGTTTTAAAGTGACAGAACTCTATTTTTAACCCATTTATTTCTGTAGGTCTGGTCCCTGCCATAAACAATAAAACAAAGTTAGTTCCCAAATTTTGTTTATAGGGGACCACCCCTACAAAAAATTTGGGAACCACTGTTTTACAAACAACGTTACAAAATGGTAATTTCCGTGATTGAAAACGTTAAGGGGTAAATAAATTATGATAAATGAATATCTCACGACATAAATTAGGTGCAGCAGTAACCTCCCCTTGTTAGCATGACGGGTTTAATTAAGTTCAAGTTAATAAGTAAATCCAGAGCTAAGAATCTAGACTGACGGACTGCATTTCAACTGCAATCCAACCGCTAATTGCGGTTCGGATGCAGTTTGAATGCAGTTCACACGACTGCAATATAACTGCAAACCAACCGTGCAGTCCGATTGCAGTTCAATTGCAATTTCAGTCGGCGGTTCAGTGCAATCGTGTAAACTGCACACCAACTGCAATCGAACTGCATCCGAACTGCAATTTGCAGTTGGATTGCAGTTGAATTGCGATCCGGCTGTTTACAGCCTAACAGCCGTTCAATAAACAAATCTGTCTGACGGTCCGTAAAATGAAATAACGATGGGACCGGCCCACGGATTGATGCTGGTTCTGTATATTAATAATCTGTTTAATAGTACGCCACAAACTACCCATGTATCTTTCTCCTCTGTCACATTCATCCCAAGGTTGTCTTTAAAAAATCGCTTTTAGCGATAACACCGCCCATTGTAACACCTTAGTAATTTTAAGCTCCTGATGTACTAAATTGTGTTTATGGTGTAACTACAATAAAGAGTATATCTATCTATCTAAAATGATATTTATTTTAATGTTCATTGTTTAGCCAGTATAATAAACAATTTGATTAAATTATTGGTGACTCGCCCGCTTTTGCAAAAATACAGTTTACGGGGTCAATAGTAAGAAGAAAGCTTGAGAACGAATGTATGTACGAACTAAGTGATGAATCATTATAAAGAAAGCTAGAAAATATATATGTTTATTTTTCCCAAATAGATGCAGAATAAAATACATCAATGTGTTTTACCATTAACACTAGACAGAACACAGTTGTCTAGACTCAATAGGGTCAAGTCTTGTAACCAATTTTTGAGTCTAAATCGAAGTGACCGTCGTTGCTATGGTTTAGCATAGCAACGACGGTCATTTTGGTTCAACTTATTTACCGCATACTGTGTAAAGATCCTTGGTTCAACGCTGTCTATCACATCTAGTCAAGACTGACAAAGACAAACAACATAAATATAAACAATAACAAAAGAAGAACAACAATAAAACAAGGTTTTAATGAAAAAATATTTTTTTTCATAACAAGCTTTTATAGCAGCGGTCTATAATTATATAATTAAAACTCGTCAAGACGATTCACACGAGTCCAAACTCGACGTGGTTGTGCCGTTTAATTACAGAGTTCCTATGGCTACCTCGTGATTCCATCATCAGATCAGCTCCATGTCATCATAATATTGCATTGTCATGCGATTTACACCGGCATGCAAAATTTCAGCTCAATCGGAAACCGGGAAGTGGATCAAATTTAAGTTGCAAGATTTGATTACAGAACGACAGACAACGGGACAGGTGAAACTAAATAAAAGCTTGTAATATACAAAGTTGATACTACAAATGGGCTTTCCTTAAAAAGGATCATTACACATTACACACTAATATGAACAACTTTTACTATGAGACCAACCCATAAATCATGAAAAAAAACCTGCTGCTCCATAAATTTATGACAAAATGTATGGAGCAGCGTTCAATTTTATAAACGTTGCTCCAAATTGTGTTTTAATATTCAGCTTTAATAATTCTATGAAACCTGAGATCATACCTAAAAATATTCAATTTAAAATTATAAAACTGAAGTCTCTTTTCTTTTATCCTTATATTTCTGTTCAGTTTGGGGGCCCTAAAATATTTTTTTGTTTTTTTTTTATTGGTTATAGGTTTGCGCTTGACCGCTATCTCACCTGATGGAAAGCGACGATGCGGTCGACGATGGAGCGCGCTTACCTAGAAGTAACCTATTCACTCTTGACTTAAAGATACCCGGATTGTAGCTATCAGGAAACACCGACTCCGGCAAGGAATTCCACTCCTTGGCTGTACGCATAATGAATGTGTTCCCAAAACTGTAGATACTTGAATAAAATATTCTTTTACCAGTTATATTGTAGCACTTCTTCTCAAAGCCTCATTTTTGTCGAGATTCTGCCATGATCTTAGAACTCCCTAACTATTACCAGACGCTACTGGGCAAAGTTACTAATATTACAACGAACTTCAACAGTTACTACTAGGAGTGAGCGTTCATTCAACGAACGCCTTTTTGTAACTGTTAATCTAATGTTAACGAATTAACTGCTTATTGTTTACCGCATAACCTGTTTAATCTATCAACTGTTTCATTCAACGATTTTGACAAAGCGTATATTATAAACTCAACAAATAGGTATTCAAAAGTAGCTAACGTTATCTGAAGCTGCTAACGCAAAACCAGCAAAAATTATCTGAAGCTGCTAACGCAAAACCAGCTAAAATTGTATTCAAAAGTAGCTAACGTTATCTGAAGCTGCTAACGCAAAACCATTAACTGCTACGTTGGTACAAACAATCTTACATTAATGAAAACCTGTTAATAACGTTAACGGCTTTTTTAACAGGTTAACAGGATGAAATTAACGGCTTCGTTGCGTTAACCCAAAAATCGTCGTCGTCGATCCACCACTAGTTAGTACCAACTTCGATATAATATAATGTCATTTCGACGTGTGGCCGCCACGTCTTCTTTATGTGGCGCGGTTCAACCCAGATTTCTCCCGGGATGAAACAAGCCGCATTGCGTGTTCGTCTAGTCCATTCATAGTGATGAGCCATTGTTACGTTTGTTACCTTGCTTCATGGGTTAGTTCAAGGTTATTGTGATAAAGTGGTTTCTTTCTGTCAATTTTTTTTTTTCGGACGGTAAAAATCATCCAATAACAGCTCCTCCCTTGGGGGGAGCTAGTTTCAGACTTTTACTGACTAAACCAACTACCTCGTTTCTACGTATCTTTTCATACCAGGGCCGAGTCTTCTTTTCAGAAGCAAATCCTTGGCCTGGCCCTTCTGTCGATTTGTAATTTACTTGAACCAAAAACATTTATGTTAGCCTAATTGGTCAAAATGTACTGAACTAGCTTTTTTTTTTTGCGATTCAAGGTTTGGGCCCATAATAAAAGTGGTCGGTTTCGGGTTTCGGTCACTAATTACCGGTCATCATATGTCTGCTTATTGCAAATCGAATTTAGATGAAACTTCGGCTCACAG
This sequence comes from Mythimna loreyi, assembly GCA_029852875.1. Classification (NCBI taxonomy): domain Eukaryota; kingdom Metazoa; phylum Arthropoda; class Insecta; order Lepidoptera; family Noctuidae; genus Mythimna; species Mythimna loreyi. Next base: position 8,904,496 of record CM056795.1, on the reverse strand, counting down.
GCAAAGCAAGGTAAACTTTTTATTCTAAGGTTATTGGTATGATTTTCTACAACCGTGTGGTTAAGCAGAGGTTAGAACCTAGATCTTTCTATACTACTAGCACCCCGCTCCAGCTTCGCACGGGTGCAGTGCTGATATTAAATATATCATTACATAGTATAAAACAAAGTCGTTTTGTCCCTATACATATATGCTTAAATCTTTAAAACTACGCAATGAATTTTAATAGATAGAGCGATTTAAGAGGAAGGTTTATGTGTATAATACATACATATTATATTCAATTTTCAGTTCCCATGTGAAACTGGAGCGGGTCGCTAGTTATACATATAAAACTTTCTCTTGAATCATTTTATCTATTAAAAAACCGCATCAAAATCCATTGAGTAGTTTTAAAGATTTAAGCATACGTAATTACATAAGGACAGACAAGGGAAAAGTGACTTTATTTTATACTAGATACGTTATATACCTAAGCTTTTCCATCGTCATTGCTACGATAACATATACACCGTGAAATTTAAATGGTTGTTTTCCCGCGGCAGAATAACTTGCCATAAGGAGTACTTTTGAAGCATACAGTAAAAATAAAATAATAAAAAGTTTTTTTTTATAAATAATTATTTAAAAAATTCATCAACTCAAAAAAGCGAAAACAATAGTAACATTAGACGTAATTTGTAGGTACTACTAGAGTCGCATGCGCAGCACGCCGTCAAATGAAACAGATTCATTAAATATTTAAACCAAAATAAGCTCTCGCACGTTGTGATACGTCATAAATAGCTTGCACTCTACAGGTCCATTTATTGTTTTTAATATTTAATTTTTTTATCAAACTTTTGTATTACCAAGACACAACCATTTCGCTGAGGGAAAACAACCATTAAAATTTCACGGTGTATAGTACAAACATAATACATACATACTCTTTCGTCACTAACACACGCATTAATTGATTAGCCTAGAAACACTGAGTTAATAAATTTCCATTTTCGCATTACATCATTTGTATTCATTTGTTCGCAATGAATTGTAAGTAGGTTAGTCATAGCCTCGATACGTTTTCCAAGAGCAAATTAAAAATAGTACATTGTTATACGAGGGATGAAAGTTAGTTATTTAGTCCCGAGAAATTTCTTGGCGACCGAGCGACAACGAGGTCCCTAATAGTTCAAGGGACCAAATAACTCTTTAACCCGAGGTAAACACTGTGCTTTTCATTACGAATACGAGGAAAATAAAAACAATAATAAAAACCTGAGTCGTCGTCAAATGTCTTCGTATGTTTTTAGGTAGGTATATTTATTTTGATTTAGGCGGCAAGCGGTTTTCTCCTCAAAGAATCTTGCGTTAAATTTATAACTGAAGCTGATGAACTTATCGTGTTAATACAAATTTCTTATAACAGAGATTTAGCAAAATGTAAACAAAACTACACCTCGAAAAAAAAACAAGGAAGATCAAATCGGCCACAGATTATAGAGAGACTACCATTTATCCGCCATTTTTTTTCAGTGTTCGGCTCCCTGGCTTTTCAGTCAATATTTTTCATTTTGTCATTGTAAAAATGGGTCTGGTCAACATTTTTCTCAAATATGTATTAGTTTTAATGAAATAGTTGAAAGTAAATTAAAATAAAGTCATTAAAAAAAAGAATTCTTAAATTATTTCTATCTCTATGTCATTTTAATTGTACTGGCAGTATAAAAATTCGGATCACGGTTCAATAGAAATGTCAAAATAGAACTAGTTTTTTTTAAATATTTGCTGTCTAAATCGATGCCTCCCACGTAAGTTGTTGTAACCCACAAAATGGCGATTTTGGGTTTTTTATGTAAAAGTGTCTAATTTTATGTAAACTATCTTCCAAAAAAACAAAAAGTCCAAAAAACCTATTATTTAAGGTACTTTTGAAACGTATAATGTTGTATATTTCGAACGATTGCGGCGTAGACTGTAGTATTTATTACTTGCAATGGTTTACAACGGAGTAAAGCGCACGTGCGTCCGTTGTATGTAACACATATCACAGATTACGCTGGAATTCGCTGCCAGTTGCACCTCTGACGCATTTTTCACGTCGTTAATTTAATATGCTAGTAATTACTATTCTGTTTAATCTTATCTTTAACTAACATGATAACCATTTAAAATATGATATTGATCCCATACAACAATTTACGTCGCTAATTTTAAAATTATTTTATGTTAAATGATACGTAAAACATTTTACTTCGATGCTAGATATGTAAAAATAAGTTGTAATATCACATACAACGATTTACATCGCTATTCGTTTGAAATAAGTACGTTGTATGTATTTTTCAGGGAGTGTTTTATGAATATCACTGAAGTCAGAGTCATTCTAGGCAACCATTTTTAATGAATCTGAGAAGTTTTAAATGACTAAATTAACAGATGATAGCATTTTCGTAACTTTGGACCTTGAAACTGCTCACTTACTCGTATTTCATAGCTGTGTAGTATAATAACCATTTGGATTACGACTGTTATAGCCATTTTTGTTTATATTATATTATTATAGCTAGCCTGTGCTGTCCTACTTAACTGTTGGGCAAAGGCCTTCCTCCATTCTTTCCAGTTATCTTAGTTACTCGCTTTAAAGTACCAATTCTCAAGGAAAGCATCCAGGTCGTGTCGAGGAAATGTGGGCCTGGAACACAAAATGCACCGTGCATGTGAGTTTTAGTCAGTAAAAACTACTTTTACTGATTAAAACTCATCAGGACTTTCCTTTTTGCTCGTGTTTATTGCTAGTTTCCCAAATCAGAAAACGTTGTTCGTTACTTTTACCTTAGTCACCACCTGCATGTTTCTGCACTGTTGAACTCTTTAAGCTAAGTCCACTATCAGTTATTTGATTGAATAAAGTATCGTTTGAAAAAGGTAATGAAAAAAAATACACATTTAAAGACCAGAGATTTTTCAAAAAGGACTAACAACGTCAAAGAAAAACCTATCTAGTAAAATATCAAAAACAGCCAGTAGGAAAACTGGTCTATTGAATCTGCTGTAAGCACTATTTCAATAAATTAAACTAAGAAGGTGACAGAGAAAACGATGTATAACTGTGGCTAATTTAGTTTTGGAGAGCCAAGCTTAGAATTTATGCTGATATTATTGTGAGACATAAGTAAATAAGAATAAATTGCCTGTTGCCGTCACTGAAACTTCAAACTTCAGACGTGTGTCAAACAACGGTTTTCCCATTTCTATAAGTGATTAAGTTCTTAATAAGGTGTTAGTTAAATTTGATATACCAACAGCAGTATTAATCTCCGATCAAAGAGATATTTAACAGCCTGTGAAAAAGTCTGGGTCTGTCAAAACCATCGTTTGTGACCATTTCAAGTCTTTTCAACTGCTGCTGCAAAACTTTTCAAGTTTTTTCATGCTGCTTTTGCTACTGCAAGTTGAGTCACACTAGGTTTGACTAAATTCATTAATGTTATATTAAGACCGAGGTTTAAACTTTTAGTGTATATAGGAATAACGTATAGCTATCGCCTAAAGAGTACACAGAGAAAACAAGATCTGAAAGATAATAATATCGTAAAAATAAAAGAGGTACCAGTTTGTTCTGAAGATTCAATATTAATTTAATGTTTTATCAGACTGTAAGGTGATGACCACTTCTTTCAACAACAATACCTTAAGATGTCGAAATGCTGATGATATTAATACATCAGTTAGATGCATGAAACCAGCTTTTTGGGGTCGGGAAACAAACCCTCTATTGTACAAGCAAAGCTTAATATTTGCGGGCTTTTTTAGATTCAGTGTAAGTTATTAAACATTACTTATTTACCTATCGTTTGTCTTGGGTATGGTTATAAAAAGAAGAAGAATAAAGCATATTACAGAATGAGCTATAAGTATAGTCACTTGAAAAAATTGAGATAGGAAAAGATTACAAAGTAAAGATTGTGGGAGGAGTGATTTGAAAGAAAAGGTTAGTGATAGTGAGACGGGTGATACGACAAAATGGAAGAATAAGCTTGTTCCACCGACTCCAAATCACATTGGACTAAGATAGGAACATGATGATCATTTACCTATTTTTAAATCTCATTGGTTACTAGAATTTTCTTAACCATTTTGGTTACGATACTTTTTTGAGTTTTGATTATTTAAACTGTAGTAAAATTTTTATTAAAGGACGATGTAATTAATTGAAAGAATAATTTAAATTTAGAAAAAGTTAAAATTTTTATTTTCAGATTTTTTTAAATGATTTTTAATTTTAAACTTAAATGTTTTCCTAATCTTTAAAATATCGTTTCTTATTCTAAACTCTAAACCCCTAAGATGTAAAATTTTGATACACTTGATTGAAAATATACTGCTTTTTTTATATTTCGGTAACGTATCAACGAAAAGGTATTGTCCTAATCGAAATTAGGCAGAAAAAACATTGTATTTATTTTATTATATCAAGTAATGATACACATACCACACCTTTTTTTTATTTGTGTTCGACGTAAATTGATGTAAGTATCAGATATGATCCAAATCGGCTCTTGAACTCCCGTGTATAATAAAGTAAGTGATAGTTACAACATTTTGTGAGGACCTCATGTCGCGGTAAACAGTTGTAACAACAAAATTCAAGAAACCGTTAAAATTATAAAGTAATGACATGTAGTAAACGATAACATATTAAAAACTATATGCTCATACCGAATTTCAAAAAGATTCTTTGAAAAATGTGGATTGTATCGCAAAAAGTATCTTTAAAACGCTCTCCTGTAAAATTGCATTTTTGGGGTTACAACAACTTACGTGGGAGGCATCGAAATATTAAAAAAACAACTGTCAGTTGTAAAGTAAAACTCCCTAGCTAAGCATAGCATCACCCTTATGATATTCCCACTGCTGGGACTCAGTCATTTCTATGAGAGGGAATCGGCCACGCGAGCCCACAGCAGGTTGGTTGATATCACGTGTCTTCGAGTTTTTGGTCCTAGGCATATCAGTGTCCTCACGATGTTTTCCTTCACCGTTTTGAGAGCAGTGGTGATGGTGTCTTTAGTCTGAGAGTATACCCGTTTCACCCAAGGGCGGGAGATGTCGTTAGATATTTTTTTGATCAATTTTATCTAAAGATAAGAACTCAAGTATTTAATAGTACATTGTTATCCTAAGGGTGAAAGTGAGTTATTTAGTCCCGAGAAATTGTTTGGTGACCGAGCATAGCGAAGTCGCTAATAGTTCGAGGGAAATAAATAAATAGTTTTCAACTATTTCTTTAAAACTAATATAATATTTGGGTAAATTAAAATAAAGTCATTTAAAAAAGTTTTCTTAAATTAATCCTATCTTTATGTTATTTCAATTGTTCTGGCTATATAAAAATTCGGGTCACGGTTCAATAGAAATGTCAAAATAGAAGTAGTTTTTTTTTTATTATAGACAGGTCACAGTTGAAAGTAAAACTCTCTAGGGAGAAAAAGTACTACTTTCTACCCGCTCCGCGGGCAACTTTACACCTGCTTTCGAGACGACGCGCAAACCTACTTTCAGAGTGTGAGTAATAAAAAAATCTTTTTAGAACAAGTGTTGTAACTTTGTTACATTTTAAAAATTTCCTGCAAATATTTAGCTCTGCATTCTCGAATGCAAATTAAATACAGGATCGTGTAACGTTTTTTGGACAGCCCGATATCCAATAGCTTAACGTACCCGTCTAACTGCTGGTGTAGGTTTCATCAATTCCAATTTAAAGCCGGGTACAGACTGATGTTACGCAACATGCAATGAAAGAATTTGCCGTCGACATTCTCGCAATGTATCATGCAATGTAACAGAATTCCCACAGTGTGGACGCCTTGCGTGCCTAAACCATGTACCTACAGTACAAGCATTAACTAAGCATTTCATCTAAGTGAGTATGTACACAATTATATTGAGCAGTGGTGGCCGAGTGGTCACGGCTCCGACTTTCGAGTTGTAGGTCGCGGGTTCAAACCCAGCCAGGGGGCAACCACTGCTCTCAGAACGATGAAGGAAATCACCGTGAGAAAACTGGTATGTCCTACAACCAAAAATTCAAGGACATGTGATATCCACTGATCCGCACTGGGCCCGCATGATGGATTATGGGCCATTCCCGCTCCTGAGAGAAGGCTTGTGTCCCAGCAGTGGGAAAATTAAAGAAGGCTGATTATGATGGTGATATTATAATAATATATTGCACAACTATCACACAACGCCATCTAGTCCCAAGCTAAGCAGAGCTTGTGTAATGTGTACTAGACAACTGATAAACATACTTATATATTTCTAAATACATACATATTATAGATAAATTACATCCAGGCACAGAACAAATGATCGTGCTCATCACACAAACATTTGCACTGGGTGGGAATCGAACCCACGACCTACAGCATAGAAGTCAGGGCCACTAACCAGTAGACTAACAGGCCAGTCAAATAAGTAGGTACATGCTCAGTTCGTGCGCGCGTTGCGCATCTACTTATATGAAATGGTTCTTTCTTGTTACCAGACCATTTGCAAAGTTACAGGTTGCGTTACATCAGTCTGTTGCTGCCTTTAAACGCCGAGGTTTATAAATGCACAGTAGAGGGTTAAAATGGTTTTTATTCGAGGTTATTGAGGAATCGAACGTACATGCGAATACTCGAATGTGTCGTCATTTAGGAAGGGATATAAAGCGCTATATATGAGCGTGATGTGTGTTTGGTCAAAGTGTAGCGATGGGGTTCCGAATTTAACTTTTTAATTTCGTTTCGATAAGTTTGATGATTATTTGTTTTGACAAGTTTGATGATTATTTGTTTTGATAAGTTTGATGATTATTTGTTTTGATAAGTTTGATGATTATTTGTTTTGACAAGTTTGATGATTATTTGTTTTGATAAGTTTGATGATTATTTGTTTTGATAAGTTTGATGATTATTTGTTTTGACAAGTTTGATGATTATTTGTTTTGATAAGTTTGATGATTATTTGTTTTGACAAGTTTGATGATTATTTGTTTTGATAAGTTTGATGATTATTTGTTTTGATAAGTTTGATGATTATTTGTTTTGATAATTTTTTTCAACAAGGTGAGAACACCGTGACGCTTCTCCAGCCACTCCTCAAAGAGAGGTCTTTTTTTACGCGTGTCAGACTTTTACTGACTAAAACCAATTTCCGGCTTTACCTTCATTCCAGGGCACCGGGGTTCTCTTTAGGATAACTCATGGCCTCGGAAGGCTCCAACCTTCCATTTTTAGTCAGTAAAAGTAAGACATCTCCAACTCTACCCATGAGTGCGAGATGTCATTGGATCATTTTTTTTCTACTAAAATACGCCTTAGGGGTTATTTTTACCCGACTACGGCGAAGCAAAAGGAGGGTTATGATTTTGACCTGTATGTATGTATGTATGTATGTGGGTATGGATGTTCATCTGTTCCCTCGTAACTTCTAAACTACTTATCAGAATTCGACAAATGACATATCATTAGAAGCGTCTTAATTGTCCGCTGGTTATAGGCTATATGGGATTTCACAAAATCTAATGTGGCGCCCTCTAGCGGACAAAACATACGAAGTAAAAAAATAAAGTTAAGATAAATATGCCGTGTTTGGTATCATTTGAAAGCGCTTTACTTGTACATTTTGAATATATATATATTACTAGCATTTGCTTGTGACCTTACCTGTATTCATGGACTGATTGTATATAATTCACATCTTTTTTACCCGATTACTAAAGAATCCACATGACCAAAGATCGTTCGAGGAGTTGGAAAGATTGAGAAATCAATGAACCCAAGATTAACCTATTTAGAACTCTAAAATATGTTAAATAAAAATAAAGTTTAAAAACTAACACCCGACTACTTAAAAACACGCTCTAAAAAGTACGAAACAAGAAAACACTCTCCAATGAAATTACTTAGTATGTACAAACTATTAAATATTTACCGTTATTAAATAAACTAACTTACACATATTATTATATTTTAATATATTTTCAATTTATAATATTGATAGAGAAATGTTTTAAGGATAAAGCCGTGGTCGTATGCCATAAGAATAATAAATTAAAAAAAGTGGTATACGACCACACCATTGTGACATCTTAACACCCAGGCTGAACGAATTTCGATTAAACATACACTACATCAGCGACATCTAGATGAATTTCGGAAGCGGTTATGTAATTCTGACGCAAACTCCGCTTAAACCAAATTATTTCCCCATCATGCACCTAACAAAGTAGAGGACCCCTTCTCTATACTATCCTCCACAATCCCAATGCTCCTTAATACCTTCGGTTTGAGTATTTCATTCCGAGGGGTTTTTTTTTTTTATGGTAGGTAAAAATCATCCAATGACGAGTTCCGCTCTTGGGCGGAGCGGAAAACAAGTGTCAGACTCTTACTGACTAAACAACCTACCCCGTTCCTACATCGCCATAGATACCAGGGCCAGAGCCTTCCTTTTCAGACACAAACCCGTGGCCCTGATTGGCTTCGACCCTTCTGCAGGGTCCCTACGGTTGCTGACAACTCCTTGAGGCGCGCGGGAACAGTGCGCGCCGTCGACGTCATTCCGAGGGGTAATCCCTGTCGCAAAACCAATTCTCTTCTCCTTCGTACTCCGCGTCACACTTCCAGTGGCTACGATCGCTCCTTCTCTTTAACTGCAGTGCGTCCTTGGAACTCTCTCCCACATTCTCTTTGTGACAGCCCATCTCTGGAGATCTCCAAGAGAAAAATTAAAGAGCAGTTCCTTTCACAACTGACATAATATTTCTATTTTACTAGTATGTACGTATATTAAACTTATTTATGTAGGTTTATATTGTGTGTATACTTGATTCTACCCTAGATCGTTTTCTCTCTCTGTCACTCAAAGGTTTGCTGGGAGAAAACTCATTGTTGAGTTAAGCTCGCCTTTGTACATGAATTTACTAACTATTGTGTACTATTACATGTTTTGTGTACAATAAAGAATAAATAAATAGATAAAGGAATTACTCCCGCACTTAGGAATCGACAAACAGGCCGACTTCGTCCCAACTGAAAAGTGACTGTCAATAAATCCGTATCAAACCGGCGGCCCGTGAAACTGCGACCCTTATCAAGTGTACTTGTATTATCCTGGATGTGTTGGTCAGCTGACGGCTCTTGTACAGATTCAGATTTATTTATTTGTAAACATCCTTCCTTCCTTAGTCGTTCACTCTTGACAGAGTGGTCGTGGTTGACAATGTTGCATTTTCGTTGACTAGTGAGGCTCCCGCGAGCGAAGTGGAGGCGTCTTAGCAAGAAAGCGGACCCCGGGCACCGAGGCGAAAGCCAAGGTTGGCAACCGGGACTAATACCGCTAGGATGATGATGATGAGTGAGGCTCCCGCGATGCGTCTCCGCTTGACACGGTTTACGGCGTCTCGGGAACTCTGGACCATGGATGTTTGCGTCTTCTCGGGAACTCTAGACCATTTCTACCAAAACGTGTGATATATTGTTGGATAGGTATTTAAAAATGATTAGGGGTCCCGTTAAATAATTTTTTGTTAATGTAAATATTTTCGGAAATAATCGCTCCAAAAGTAAAATAGGAGGCGTCCCCCCCTCTAACTTTTGAACTATAACTTTAAAAAATATCTTAAAAGTAGAACTTCAAATAAACATTCAAGGAAAATTATTTTGAACTTGGTAGGATGAACAGTTTTATTCGTACATGCAAGTTTTTTTTTTTTTCTTTTTTACATATTTCATTATCCTGGGCGAATCTTCTTTCAAATAAAAATACAAAAAGATTAACACTTAAGGACTCGCGCTTTATTTTGCAACACCCATACTCGCTACTGGGTACACTGGACCCAGTAAAATATTCTATTTTTTTTTCCCAAAAATACTAAATAAAAGTGTAAATTACTTTATTACCAGGGATAATATGATAATAAACAAAGAAAATAATTAACCAAATAGTAATATTTATTGCTTTTTTTTAATCAACAAGTTCTTACAAAAATTAACGGTTTTTTGGCATGTTTTTATGACAAGATTAAGTTTAATTCTGAAAACCTGTTTTATCAATACCTTTCTATATTTTCTTATACTACTATGTTATACCTAATTAAAATAAGTAACAATAAGAGATTAATACTAAAAGAACACAAAAAAATCAAACATAATCAAAAAAATCAAGTAGCTTTTTGGGATACAGTAATGATTCAAAATCAACAGTCTCTTTCTTCTTCTAATTTTTACTAAAACAATTGGAACAAATGTCGCGCTACACTGTAGTTGAAAGGTACTAAGAGCGGCAACATCGCAAACGCCAAAACTTTAAAGTTATTACAAATAAATTGAACAACTGGGTCCGTTAAACCCATTAGCGAGTCTTTAAGTGTTAAAACCGGTTCACGCAAATTAAAATTACTACCGGGTACAACGCCATCTCTCGGGAAACTGGGTTACTAATTTTTACATGGGCTACTGGGTTCTGTTACATTGTGAGAAATTTGTGATGGACGGGTAACTACGGAACCCTACACTGAGCGTAGTCCGACACGCTCTTGGCCGATTTTATTTGAAGTTAAAGGTACTGCGACGTAAAACTCGGTGTTAAAAATTAGAAAAATAAACCCTAACAGACCTAATAGAGATTATTTATTTTTATAACCAGTGTTTTATTTAGCTCAAATATAAGGTTGAATTTAATTTAAATACTTTCTCAAACTATAGTTGTGAATTCACCCCTGTATTATTGAAATGGCATCCTCTTTTTTGCATGAAATATCAAATTCTTGTTCCAATGTGCTACCCGATTATCGTTTCAACGCAACTATGTGATAACCAATTCCTATAATAATGTTGTTATATTCTTTACTAGCTTTTGCCCGCGGCTTCGCCCGCGTACATAAAATATAGCCTATGTCACTCAGGAGTAAATCAGCTTTCTATTGTTGCTAAAATTTTTCCAATCGGACCAGTAGTTCCAGAGATTACCTCCTACAAACAAAAAAATAAAAAAACCAAAATTTACCTCTTTATTATATGTATTAGTGTAGATTATTATATTAGTGTAGATATACACTGTTAAATTTTAACCGACCCCAATGCATATTTGTGGATGTCACATGTCTTCGAATTTTTTGTTCTAGGACATGCCGGTTTTCTAACGACGGTTTTCCTTCACCGTTTTGAGAACAGGGGTGATGAAATAAATGACATGATGACACTATGATTACTATTATTGTTTTTATTTTATAATTTAATTTAACTGTGACATATTAAACGAGGACTCAATTATTGTGAATTTTTCTTATTATGTTTTATTTAATTTTGTATTTGGGTTTTATCTTTTTATTATTTACTTTCTAGAGTTTATTTGACATTCTTTTTTATCATTTGAAATTGTAATATCGTATTCGTAATCAATTGTTGAATATTATATAACATTTTGTACACCTATGATTTGTTAGAATCCCTTACCAATAAATAACTATGACTATGAAACAAAGCAATGTGTCTAGCTCGGTTTGAACCAATTCAGCTGGACACATTACTTCGTGTGCATTTGAACCTGCGATCTACAACTCGTAAGTCAGAGCCTTTACCACTCGGCCACCACTGCTATCAGATATCAGACGCCGACCAAGCTTCTCTTTAGAAAATTTTAAAGATGAAGTCAAGACGTACGAAAGTGTATGTCAGTAGTTTAAAGACTGTGTGTCAAATTTTTGGTTTTCCTTTCCATGAGCAATTGAGCATTTTTCTACAGTACATCTTGCTGTACACTTAGAAAATGGTCAAAAAGTTTATTCATTTTTGCAACAACTGCGCCCATAAAAGGCCATGGACCGAATAAAGCCTGCATACAGTCTCCGGCAGGAGGCGATTGAAACCCCGTAGTCGGCAGGAGCCGCTTGAAGACAGCCTCAGTCCGATTCAGTTTGGGAGCATTGGCACTTCTGACGTCCCTACATAACTAATAATAATAATAATATGTCCACAACTATCACACAACGCCATCTAGTCCCAAGCTAAGCAGAGCTTGTGTTAAGGGTACTAGACAACTGATAAACATACTTATATATTTCTAAATACATACATATTATAGATAAATTACACCCAGACACAGAACAAATGATCGTGCTCATCACACAAACATTTGTCCTGGGTGGGAATCGAACCCAGGGTCAGGGTCACTAACTACTAGACTGACAGGCCAGTCAACTTAAACTTAAATCATTTATTCGCTTCCTATTTGCAAAGCAATTCAAATTTTTAACTTCCCATCCGAATAAGTTGTTCCCGTTGTATTTTTATCTTTGCGCACACTCACAAGAGATGTTTCATAAAATAGATATGGGAGTCTGGGATTTGCATGCGACGCGCATGACTGAAACGGCATTGGAACAGTCGTCGTCGGACGAAGGCAGATATGATTGAGGGAAAGGTCAGAATCTTAAGATTTCTATGTAGATTGGAAATGTTTTGAAAGTCAAAGTCAAAATTTTTTATTTCACATGGGCTTACATGGGCACTTATAAAACGTCAGATTCTAGTGCACGGTTCCAAATTGGTCGTTTCCTATGGAGAAGAACCGGCAAGAAACTCCATGGTGACTCTTTTAAAAAAATTGTTATCTTTACAATATTTCCATATTACAGCACATAAATAATGTAAGGACAGTGCAGACCAGTCAATATTGAACTCCTACCGTTAAAATGGTAGGAAGTAATCTAAAATTTGCGTCTACAATGTTCTTACATTCACATTATTGAAAGAGGCTATATAAAAGCAAGAAAAATAATCACAAGTCTCAGTAAGACAATTACATTATATGATGGATCATTTGAGGTTAGTAAGTCGATTGCGTAGGAAGTTAATATACTGGTTTTAAATTATTACACTTGTAAAAGATTAGATTGCATTGGTAAGTTGAAAGTACGGAACCTACAGTGCGCGAGTCCGTCTTCCCAGTTTTTTGTAATAAGGCTATCTCCTTCTTTATCTTCAGACCAAAACTTTCTAACAAAACTAAGCAATTATGATCGTTTAATAAGTAATTCAAAGTTATTAACAGATGGCGTCACAGTCAGCTTTTAATGAGTGTGATTAGCCAAATGACTGTAATTTGTCAAGGAACTGTTAAGTTTTGAAGTAGAAATCAAATAAATTTTAGATAACTTTGACTGAACTTTAAGCACTCAGATTGTGTGCTTGGCTCAGAAGGCCGCCCAGCTTAAGCAAGGCTAGGTTGGTCATATCTGCCGCATGCCTAACGAGCTGTAGGCCTGTAAAACACAAAATTTGGCGTGGTGTTAGCAAGAAGTGGCTCAAATCCAGAATGAAAGAATAATAAATAAATAATATGTCCACAACTATCATACAACGCCATCTAGTCCCAAGCTAAGCCGAGCTTGTGTTATGGGTACTAGACAACTGATAAACATACTCATATATTTCTAAATGCATACATATTATAGATAAATAACGCCCAGACACAGAACAAATGATCGTGCTCATCACACAAACATTTGTCCTGGGTGGGAATCGAACCCACAACCTCCCGTATAGCAGTCAGGGTCACTAACTACTAGACTGACAGGCCAGTCAAGAATGAATAGAAGAAGGCATTTGCCCATCTATCGTACACGATGTAATATGTCACAGCAAGTTTTTTGACTGCACCCATCCGTGAGTTCGAGCCCAGAACAGTTACATGTGTAATGAGCCTGTAGCGACATCTATGACGCCACATAAGAACTAAAAGAATCCTGCATCGCGCAATGAAAGTTTTCCGCGCGATTAGAACACATACACAGCCCGAAGTTAACTATCGGGCAAATACGGCGAGAATACTTACAATAATTAAATTTCTAAATTTCCTTGAGAAATTTCGGAGATCCGGTGCGTTTCTTCTAGCTCAGATATCATCACCATCAGGTTACTTCGATAATACTATTTTAAATATACTTACTCGTAAAACTGCCACTTATCGCACTATGATTAGGTTTAATATGACATGTATAACACCCGCGTGCTTTTGTTTCATTTATCATATCGGTCAAGGGTGATTATTATTTTTTTTAAGCAAAAATGAGCAGATTTTTAAGATTTTAATACTTAATGAAAATTTAAATCGTGTTTTCAAATAATCATGATATTTATGCAATAATTTGTTATTACATGGTTATTACCAACAAATTAACATTTATCTGTGATCTAAATTCAAAAACATTTGAATTCCTTCATTTATTTCTATTTTTAATACTAGCTTTTGCCCGCGGCTTCGCTCTCGGCAACAGATTATTTTACTCTACTCCACTCTACCCTACTCTACCCTATTTTTTTTTTCATAAGAACCTTCTCCTGACAATAACAAACACAACAAAAAAGAATCAGCAAAATTGGTCCAGGCGTTGTTGAGTTATGCGCTTACCAACACATTTTGCGATTCATTTTTATATATAAGATTAAGTAGGATGTATAACGGTTTGATGCCTCTGCTTCTTTTTCATCCTGAAAGGTTAAGCGCGGGAAAAAGTCTATTAAATAATAGTTTTATTAACTAACTTATACATTGGTGTTAGTTGTGAAAAAATTTTAAATGTAAGATATAAGAGAATTTTTTAGACGTTAAGCCGCCGCCGCCAGATATTGTGCTTTACCATATTCTGCTGCAATCTATATCAGAATGTTACTTTGTAATTGGGATTGCAAATAATACACGTTTTCGAAAAAAAAAAACGCCATATTATCTCGTTTGTTATTTTCCGTCGCCATGGCAACTTATCCACATAACACAAAACTAAAATGTAAGATTTCTTACTGATTTTTTTTTTGCCAACGTTGCCGTAACAGTAATGCGTCGTAATTTTCAAAGTATGGATTTGATTGTAAGTGTTTTTTGTGAATTGAAAAACGTCGTTTGATACACGTGCGAATTTGTCACTGCAGCCCTCGGCTCCATAACATACTCGCCTACGGCTCGTGCAAATTCTGCCTCGGTCGCAATGACAATCTTTCGCCACTTGTGTCAAAATGTACCTACTATTTCAACATTAGTTATGATTTTTTTTTATGGTAGGTAAAAATCATCGAATGACAAATCCCGCCCTTGGGCAGAGCGGGAAACAGTGTCAGACTCTTACTGACTCAACAACCTACCTCGTTCCTACATCGCCATCTATACCAGGGCTAGAGCCTTCCTTTCAGACACGAACTCTGATGATGCATGTATTTCAGTTGCCGCTTCAACAACAAATACGAAAAACTGTTTAACATGAAAATTTAAGCAACGCATATTTTTTGCCGTTTTTTGATACGATAACTGAGTAACTGCTATTTTCATACGTAGTGTTATGTAATCTATACATATAATAAAATCGTAGAGAAGTCAAAACTGTACATTGAATATTTTTTTAAAAGAATACTTGAAGCGTGATCTACAATCGATACCGAAGCCAAAAATATAGTTTTTAGAATTTTTGTCTGTGAGTCTGTTTGTCTGTATGTATGTCCGAACTGAACTCAAACAGTACTGCATGGATTTACTTCAAATTTTGCATGAATATAACTAAGAGGCCGGGTCGTGCAATGGGCTACATATTATCACGCTATCACCTACGGGGGAGGAGCAGTGAATCTTTATTTTTCTTACGCATTCTGTGACAGCGTGTAAGCTAACGACTCATAATTAAATGTTGTTTTTTACCGACTTCACAAAAAGGAGGAGGTACTATGTTCGGATGTTTGTATGTTTTTTTTTTTGTATATTTGTTCATCGATTACTCCGTCAATCATTGACAGATTTTCAAAATTCTTTTTTTGTTCGAAAGTAGACAGTTCTGAGGGGGTCCCATTGTCACCAAGTTAAGATCTGATGATGGGATCCATGATAAATTGAGGGAACTCCTTAAATATCATAGGCAAACATATGGTTTTTTTAGTATTTTCATCTAGATATGCAGCTTTTACAATAAAAAAGAAACATTTGTGAAAGTGGAACTGATGAAGAAGACCAGAAATGGGTAATGGAACTTCATATTTATACAGACATCACAATAAAATTACAATACAAATAAATTATGGTGTGAATAGTTAGGTTGAAAATGGTATCATTAAAATGACCTGATGATGATGATGATGATGGAGCCGGAAGATAGGCACCGGAACTCCGTAATTAATCAATGTATCCTAGCGGTGTTTGGGCTCATTAAAATTGTCATGAGATTCACTTTGGCTCTTAAGTACTATTGAACTGATCTGATGATGGAGCCGGAAGGTGAAAGGGAGATACAGGAACTTCATAATAAAACTATGTATTCTACCAGGGTTTGGGTTTATTGAAATTGTCATGAGAAATAGGTACTCTGGTTATAAGTGTATCGCAGCTAAAAAGGGTGTAATAAAAAAATAACTTTAATTTCTGAAGTCGGTGGTTCTTGGTATTATTTGTCTCTTATTACCTAAACACCGACTCCCGGAATTAAAGTTATTTTTATATTTTTAAAGAAGTCGGTATATTTTTTTTGAGAAAACCATGCTATTATCTAGCTTTACACAATAAAAACTACGTCATTTAAGTAACTTGGAGAAAAACATAGTTTAAAGAATGTAAAACACAATTTTGAAGCAGCGCCATCTATGAAAATACATAAAAATCAAATCAAGTTACAAGTTAACACTTTTTAGAAATTCATAATTTAAATTTTATCACGTTCGTAGGTAAGTAGATAGTTATTCATATAATTCATAGATGGCAGACTTTCTTCATAAAAGTTGTATGGTACATTTCGTTTTGACAAATTCAAGTTCCAACAAAACCCTCAAAATCTTGAGCAGTCTCTTTTTTTAATTTGTCTTCCTCTGAAGACAACTTAAATTTTTTTTTACAAAAAAGTTGAGTTAAAATCATCCAATGACGAATCCCGCTTCTGGGCGGAGCGGAACAGTGTCAGACTCTTACTGACTAAAAAACTTGCCCCATTCTTTCCTTGCCTTATTCCCAGGCCCTAGTGTTACGCTTTCACATCTACCCTTGGACCAGGAGGCTTCGACCCTGCAGGGCCCCTATAGTTTGCTGACAACTCCTTGAGGCGCGCGGGAACAACGCGAGCCGTTGACGACTTGGATTCGGTTTGGACAGTTACCAGACGGCCGGACGGTGAGCTACCCATTGCTCGCCGTCCGCGAGCCCGTGTTTACGGTGGCCGGATATCGGCGGGAGCGCGGCGGCGACGAATACGGCGAGGGCGCTGTTGCCTTTGCCTTATGCGGTCGGCCTCCTCCTTCACGAGCATTACTGCTTCGCAGAATGACCGCCTGCTATTCCTCTTCGCTGGGGACCATGACCTGAACCAAGGGCCGGCGCAAGAGGTCGCCGCCACCGATCACCCCCACGAGGACACAGCGATGCTTTTCCCAAGCGGGGCACATCTCCACCGTGTGCTCACACGGCCACACAGTGGCGACACCCGAGCATCTCTTCCGCACGAATCCGGTGCAGGAATCTCCCGAACTTGCCATATTAGGTGAGAACCTGCGTCATGCGGAAGGTGAGGACGCTGTGAGATCTATCCAGTCACGCCTCAAAGAGGGGACTTACCGCCGAAAATTGGAGGCTTGGTTTTGAAGTTATGGCGAATTAAAATATTACGATTTCTGCTGCACGGCCCGTTACGAAGTGAGCGTCACCAAGGTGGGGGTATGCATGCGGAAGGGGAGTTTAGATCTATGAGTAAGGTTCCCACGCGGCTCAGGTAAGAGTTCTGCTCCTTACGCAGCGGTCGTGCGCGAAGTCTAATAATGTTCGTGCGATTTTTTTAGATTTCGTTCTTAAAAAATAAACTTATGTAAAAGTTCTTCTCAGAGCTAATCATCATTTCTTCTCAGAGTTAATCAACAGTTCTTTTCAGGGCTAACCAACAATTTTTTTCAGGGGTTACCAACAGTTCTTTTCAGGGCTAAACAACAGTTCTTTTCAGAGCTAGAATATTACACGCTATTAACATTTTTTTTAATGTTTGATAATGCCTAAGAGAGCCAGGTCTCAACTTTCTAAACATAATTCTCAAGCACGGGCAGCAAAAATACGTCGTATGGGAGAATCTTCACGTGAACGTTCACAACGACTTGCTGAACAAAGTCAGAGAAACTCACAGGTACGCGTACGAGAGTCGAGTGTCGAACGTTCACAACGCCTTCGCCACAACAAAATCTGAGAAGCTCTGAGTTACGTTCAAGTTCAAATGAGTTCTCATGGGGGTTCCTTTTAGAACGTAGGTGCTCACTAAGACGGAATTTTGCAAAATTCAACCCCTAAGGGAGTCTAAAGGGGGTTAAAAGTTTGTATGAAAGTCCTCTGTTTTTGAAGTAAGAGACTTGAAATTTAAAATGTATACTCTCTAGATGTTGTGGTGGTGAACTAATAATGTACCTATCGTTAGAAATCAATTAGGGGGCTAAGGGGATAAAAGGGGGGTTGGAAGTTTGTATGAAAGTCCTACGTGTTTGAAGTAGGAGAGTTGAAATTTAAAATGTATGCTCGATAGATGCTAAGAACGGATTTTACGAAACTCCACCCCTAAGGGGTAAAACGAGATCCACGCGTACGAAGTCGCGGGCAGCCGCTAGTTATATAATAAGACAGAGAGGATTACAAGACAAAAACTCTTGTTTGATTAATATTTTAAAATCAATTTAATGAAGCTGTGTTTTAGGAATCAAATTTTCCACTGAATAATTTCGAAAGTATATAAAACAGAGTGAGCTGACCCATAAAATCATTATCGTCGGGCATGGACTTTTTTTTCCTGCTTCTCTCAGCATCCTTCTCCTCATTTCGATTATATGTGGTTATTTGACGTTTATAACCTTCATTTCTGTTATCATAACCATATCGTGGTTCACGATCTATTGACAGCTTCGATATGCCATCCGGTACATTTAGTATTACGTTGGCTAAAGTACGCCTGTCTTCTTGGTTTGATGCTTGCAAGTATACTGGAGCATGGAGTATCAGTAAACACCAAATATCTGTAACAGAGAAAAACGTCCGGTCAGTTTGATTGTAGACATTGGGCTAGAGAGCATACGACGATTTCTATGAACGTAGAACCTGTCCAACCAATAAAGCGTACAGTGTATATTTCGTTTTAGTTATCTCTTTCCGTGATCTTTTTATCCGAGTGTTCCTCACACACATACAAACATAAATTGGTTTGTATGTGTGTAACACCTGATCGGGTTTGAGTAGATTTTGACAAAATAATGAATACAAAAATCTTACGTGAAATTAGGTTCATGGTTGCGCAGTTTTTTGATTTCACTTCATCTCACAGTGACGGACTTGATGAATGTGAAAGCAACAGAATAATAGATCCTTATATACGTATATAATTAATTGGAAAATTTTAAACTAGTCATACAATTTATTATTTAATTTAAATTCAATGTCCTTTTTAATCGTTCGCTAAAGAGCGATTTAGATAAAGCATTAGCTACGGGCTGATTCGCAATGGTGGATAAGGAAATATTAATTTTAATTAAAACGTGACATGATCAACTAGCTTTTTCTCGCGATTTCTTTTACTTTTCTTTCTTATTATGATAAAAAAGATACTTCGAAGTTTGACAGCTTCGTAGGATTGTAGACCTTAAATTGGGGTTTTAATTTTAATACAATAATTCCACGCGTTTTGGATATAAAGCCAAACCAATAAAGCGTGCAGTGTACATTTTGTTTTAGTTTTCTTTCTCCATGATATTTTTACAAGCTTTTTATTAGCTTGCTATATAATGTATATTCAGCTCAAATCTTGCAACTCAATTCTGAAGCAAATATCTTCAACCGATCGAGCTGTAATTTTGCATACAGATGTAAATCACATGACAACGGAATATGATGATGACATGGAGCTGATCTGATAATGAAGCTGGAAGGTAGGTACGCATTGGAACTCAGCAGTAAAACTACTCGATCCTATCGAATTTAAACTCATTGGATTTGTATTGACAAGTACTTTAATATTATGTGGTAGCCAGGGTCTGATGATGGAGCTGGAAGGTAGCCATAAGAACTCCGCAATAAAACGACATAACCCCATCGAGTTTGGGCTCGTTTGATTCGTACTGATGAGTACTTGGTTCTTATATAGTAACCAGGGTCTGTTGGTGGAGTTGGAAGGCAATAGAAACTCCGCAATAAAACTACACAACCATATCAAGTTTGGGTTCGTTGGATGGTATGGACGAATACTTTGATTTAATATGGTAATCAGGGTCTGATAATAGAGCTGGATGGTATATATGTATTTTTGTTCGGGTGAATTCTTGCAAACCAACTGCTTGAAGCAGATGTCTCCCACCGAATGAACTGAAAGTTTAAAACAAAAAAAAATTAATTTAATTGACATTGTATGGTTAACTGTGTAATGCCATTTCAAGTTCAACATAATATACATAGGTATAATTTAAATAAACTTTAAAAAAAAACAAGATTTTTATTAAATGCGGTAAATACTTATATTTAATAATATAATAAATTAGAATCAAATAATACAGTAAACTTAAAACTACATATATGCAAATAAATAAAAAAAACCCTTTATGACCTTAACTTAAAAGTACATAACATAATAAGGCGTCATAAAACTCTTCCGCATCGCTGTCGACTGGTAAAGTGCTCAAAAGGCTGGCAGCATGGCTTGTTATCTGCCTAATGCTCATTCTCTGCCCAAAGTAGAAGCCAGCCCTTGGGTAACGCGAAGTGTCAACAAGTCAATTAGAACGCTCATTAAACAACTTGTGGACAATCGGACCCACGATCTGAGAGTTTCAACCCCAAACGGCTTGAAAATATAACTCCCAACAAGGTTAGAATATTTCCGCCGCTTGAGGTTCTCCGCAGCCGCAGCGGCAGCACCAGCACAGCATGACGAGCTAGGAAGATGAGATGGCGCAAGAGTATCGACACAAGTTGCATCCCACACTAAAGCCTACCCATCTTCCATGGAAATAAAGACATACCGTCCGGTCTCTTGCCATCGTCGCCTGCCATGCCATACAGTTCCAGTACAGCCAAAACAGACGTCGTTGACATTCGCATGCCGCGCTATGCGACCCGCACCTCGGCTGCATGACAAACCGTGGTGCCCGAGGCTGTTGACAACTTCGCCACAGTGGCAGCAATTAGGAGAACAACAAGGAGCGCCTAGACGTAAAAAGGGAAAAAATGCGCTAAAAAGAAGAACAGTAACTTAATATATAGTTGAAAATATGACAGAACATCCAAAAATTACAAGTGCACTGCTAACGGAGTGGCCGAGTGATAATTTAAGGCCGCTGCATACGTGACGGGATAATACCTCGGACGGGACGTGAACGGGAACGGGACGTGACTGCCTAGTTCAAGACCGCCCCGTCAGTGCCACGTTCCCGTCCCGTCTGTGTCTCCGTGACATATGCACTTCCATATACATTTTGTATGAAACGATATTTCCAAAATTTCCCGTTCCGTCCCGTCCCGTCCCGTCCCGTCCCGTCCCGTCCCGTCCCGTCCTGTCCGTCAAAAAAACCCGTCACGTATGCAGCAGGCTTAAATGAGGTTTTGGCATCTGGTAGGTGATCGTTCGCGAGAACAGTGTCCCTTTACTCTTTCCTGTGCTATTAAACGTTATAAAAAAACTCTTATTGCGAATGACATGACTTATATGTAATACACACAAGAACAAGAACAAACAAAACAAGAAATTTTCCGCGGACGAAGTCGCGGGCAGAAACTAGTATGTAATATCTTAAAAGTTGACTATTGCTCAAGCAATGAAAGTCTTTATTTGATGCAAAGCTCTTTCAGTATGGAAACGACAATGCGTTCAGCAGTCAAATTTATCCTCAGTCAGTCAAAGTCAAAGTCAAAGTCAAAGTCAAAGTCAAACTCATTTATTTCAAATAGACCATTTACAGGCACTTGAAATGTCAAAATTGAAGCTAGTTTTCACGTTCCAAGGCGTAGACTCCTATGGAGAAGAACGTGCAAGAAACTCCATGGGCACTCTTTTAAATCAAAATTTATATATTACTTGGTTACAAAATGTTGATTCTAATATGCGAGCACGATGTAGCGGTATTTAACAAAAAGTAAAATAATAATAATAAAAAAAAAAGAATTTCAAATAAGCGCCTAGCAGCCAAGAGATGACCGGTCTCAACTGACGGCACCCGTTCACGAGCATGACGCACGTATCAGCCCCACTCCACTCAACCATTTTAGAGGGAACAGAATGACCCAACACACGCGCCACCATCAGCGAGACATTTGAGAGAGCATGACAAACTCTCAGCTGCCATGCTCGAATGTCAAATAAGTTGCAACCTAGCGAAAAATGCTCCATGGTACTTCACATTTACAAAATTTACAAAGTGCTTCTACATTATACAATGCTATTGTATCCAAATCAAAAAAATATAATAATTGTAGATGGTCATGAGCTTCAATTTAACAAATAAAATATAAAACTATTACGAAAAGCTAATATAAAAAGGGCAACAACTACCATCCTTTCAATAAATATGTTAAAAAAAAAAAACAAATTAGAAGGCAAAAGTAGACTGTGGCTGTGGAGCAGAAACGGCATTTAACCAAGCATTATTATCAAGAATGTAATCTTCCAGTTTATAATATGCTTGTCTACATAGCGTGCGTTTAATACAAGTTTTAAATTTGGATTCATTCAATTGAATAATCTCACTTGGTAATTTATTATAAAATTTAATACAGCACCCCATAAACGAACTACGTACTTTGGCCAATCTGAACCGAGGTTGATCTAATTTGTCCCTATTTCTGGTATTAAAATTGTGCTTGTCACTTATCTTAGCAAAAAGATGAATATTTTTCCAGTACATGCCTCCAGTATAGAAGATAGAAGAGAAGATAAGAACTTCTTTTTACAGTGCTTTTGTTGGTCGTCCATGACTGTATCAGCCTCATAAAGGAAAATAGGACCTAATATGTCTATTCGTATATCTAGCGACTTGATCTATATATTTAGGGTTTTTAACTGATTTAAGTTCCCAAATATTTATTTGTGCTTTGAAAAAGTTTGTATCTCGAAAAGGTACCCCAACATGTATGTATACTGATATTGCTACAAATTTAAGAGATTTCAAAACTGAATTACATGAGCTTTATAAAATGTCATAGTCATAGTTTTTTATTGGTAAGGGACTCTTACAAGTCATAAAGATACTGATACAATAATGTCAACAAATTAATCAAAATTGAATGTCAAATAATAAATACAAATAATTAAATACACATGTCAAACAAATAAAATAATATTTAAAAATACAAATAAATCAAAGTAAAAACACAAATTAAAAATAAGAAATGTCACAATATTAAATTAAAATATAAATTCGTCAAATGAATAAAAAGCTTGCTCGATAAGCCATTTTTTTAAACGGGCCTTAAAGTTGCTTGTAGTCGGGGCACCAGAAATAGCTGCAGGCAGCTGATTATAACTGTGTTAAAGTGTTACAGCCAAATAATTGAATTTTCTATGTCTAATTCTATTGATTATAAATTTACAATACCTCCTAATAATTGCCAGTTATATGGGTGGTATTTATGAAGCTGTTATAAAATCAGTAAGGTCATTACTTAAAAGGCATTCGTTTTCTACATAATTAACTTACGAATTGTTATTTACAACTTTAGTCCAAATAGAGGGCATATTAAATTCTAGACCATTATGTACAATCACTGATGTTCCGGATGGTATGATCTTTTTAACTCCAGCCCATTTTATCACAGGAACTTCTATAACAGATATACCAGAACCTAGTGTGTTAAATTTGAAGGAATCTAGATTAAGTGTGTACCAAACAAGTTTCCAATGAAAATATATTTTTTCATAACAAGCTTTTATAGTGGTTTTTTTATGGTAGGTGAAAATCATCCAAAGACGAAACCCGCTCTTGGGCGGAGCGGGAGACCAGTGTCAGACTCTTACTGACTAAAAAACCTACCCCGTACCTTCCTTGCCTTATTCCTGGAGTCGAGGTAACAGTTTGCACCACCCTCTAGACTCCAGGAGGCTTCGACCCCGAAGGGCCCCTGCAGTTTGCTGACAACTCCTTGAGCCGCGCGGGAACGGTGCGCGCCGTTTTATAGTGGTGGTCTATACTTATACAATTAAAACTTGTCAAGAATCGTCTTGACAAGTTTTAATTGTATAAGTATACCACGTAGTATACCACGTCGAATTTGGGCTCGTGTGTATTGACACACGAGCCCAAATTCGACGTGGTTGTGCCGTTTAATTACAGAGTTCCTATGGCTACCTCGAAATTCCATCATCAGACAACAATCAATCGCATGACAATGCAATATTATGATGACATGGAGCTGACTCCATGTCATCATAATATTGTACTGTCATGTGATTTACATCTGCATTGCATGCAAAACTGCAGCTCAATCGGTTGAAGATATCTGCTTCAAATTGTGCAAAAGAGTTGCAAGATTTGAGCCGAACATACATATGTAGTTACATGGCAAGCTAATAAAAAGCTTGTAAAAATAATATTGATTAAGCAAATATTTTGAAAACAATTTTACTTTACTTATATTCCAGAATTACAAAGTAGAAATAAGTAGTTAGTTATTAAGAAAAAAGTAAGATAAATGTAATAATCAAATATGAATGTACGCCTCCTACCTTGTGGTCTTAGGCAAGTTATATCTACTAATGTAAACAAGAATGAATACTGGGCCCATACATAAATTGATTTAGTTACTACAATGTTATGATAATAATTAGCTTACATCAATAAGATTTGTATGTTTAAACTTAAATAGCTAACATAGATAATAGAATAGAATAATACTTTGATAATTATTTATTATTATACAGGGTGTTATTGACATGTCAACGCAAACGAAAACCACAGATCCAGTACATGATTCTAGACCCCAGTAATGGAATTTTTTGTCAGTTTTTTTCTTATTTTTGTTAATAACTAAAAAGTTTTTAAAAACCACTTTTCATTAAATGCGCTAAAAAGAGGAAAATAAGCATTTCCTTTAAAAGTTTTACTATCAATATATAATTTCAAAACACAATTTATATGACGTAAAAGCTTGTCGCCAGATTAAGTAAATTAATGACTTCATCTATCGACTTTGCGGACGGTGAGCAATGGGTAGCTCGCCGTCCGGTCGTCTGGTAACTGTCCAGACCGAGTCCAAGTCGTCAACGGCGCGCACCGTTCCCGCGCGCCTCAAGGAGTTGTCAGCTAACTGCAACTTCGGGCCCTTCAGGGTGGAAGCCTACTGGAGCCTAGGGTGGTGCAAACTGTTACCTCGACTCTAGGAATAAGGCAAGGAAGGTACGGGGTAGGTTTTTTAGTCAGTAATTTCCAAATCTCGCGACAAACTCGTCATTTAAATTGTGTAATGATGTGAAGGAAAAATTTATTCTAATGAAAAGCTTGTTTTTTATTAAAAAAAAAAAGTATTATCCGAGTGTTCCTCACACTACAAACAAACACAAATTAGTTTGACGTTCAAACACCAAAACGGGTTTGATTAAATTTTGACAAATGAGTATAAAAATCTTACGTGGAATTAGGTTCATGGTTGCACAGGTTGCATCAGTGACGGACTTGACGAGAGTGAAAGCAACAGAATGATAGATCCTTTATATACATATGTAATTAATTGGATAATTATAAACTAGTCATACAATTTATAATTTAATTTAAATTCAATGTCCTTTTAATCGTTCGTTAAAGAGCGATTTAGATAAAGCATTCGCTACGGGCTGATTCGCAATGGTGGATAAGGAAATATTAATTTTAATTAAAACGTGACATGATCAACTAGCTTTTCCTCGCAATTTCTTGTATCTCTTTTTCTTATATAGATACAGGGGCGTAGCTACCGCCGTATCTGCCGTATCAATTATACTGGCTCCCGCGGTGTAGGGGCCCCGACCTAGGCAAAAATTCGCAACATGTTATCCACAACCGTCTCATAGGGCAGCTATAATAAAAATACGTTTTTTTTTATACGGGGCCCCCGAAGGACTTTTGATACGGGGCCCCTGTGGGACTAGCTACGCCACCGTATAGATACTTCGAAGTTTGACAGCTTCACGGGATCCTAGACCCGAATATGTGGTTTTAATTTTAACACAATAATTCCACGCGTTCTGGATATAAAGCCTCCTGACAGACAACGGACTACGCAGTGATCCTATAAGGTATTCCGTTTTCCTTTTGAGATACGGAAATGAAGGAAATGTGTCGGTCTCAAAGCAGAGGTTAAACACATGTATGTGGACGTGAAGGATTTTTTAAAGCCTGAGGAGCACAGTAGGAATGTTATTCTAAGAGATATCAGACTCGACTCGACTGATTGACAGTCGGTTGGGAGAATACCAATTGATTTACAAATAAAGGTTACAAGTATAAGAGGTATTAGAATGAGTCGAATAGTACATAGGTTTAATTTACATGCAAAATTCCTGCCAACTTTAGCAAAGTATTCATTTACTTGGTTAATTAAATTAAAAATTTAAGTTATAATTGGCAAGAATGTCTTAGATATGTCAGTATGTATATAATAAAATCTTAAATATAAATTAATTGATATTCCAAGGGATGAAGAAGAGTCGTAATTACATGTTTTGTATTAGTTTCATCTGTCTCAATATTTGTGATCAAATCTTGCAACTTTAATTTGATCTACTTCCCGGTTACCGATTGAGCTGAATTTTGCATTATGTAAATCGCGTGACAATGCAATATTATGATTATATTTTTTTTATGGTAGGTGAAAATCATCGAATGACGAAACCCGCTCTTGGGCGGAGCGGGAGACCAGTGTCAGACTCTTACTGACTAAAAAACCTACCCCGTACCTTCCTTGCCTTATTCCTAGAGTCGAGCTAACAGTTTGCACCACCCTAGGCTCCAGGAGGCTTGGACCCTGAAGGGCCCCTGCAGATGAAATATTATGATGACTTGGAGCTGATCTGATCATGGTGCTGAAGAGTGCCTCGGTAATTAAATGACACAACCCCATCGAGTATGGGCTCATGTGATTCGTCTTAACGAATATTTTGGTGCTTGATGGTAGGTAGTAAAGGTATGATGATGAAACTAGAAGATGGCTATAGAAACTCGGTATTACGATAAGATAACCCTAACATGTTTGTACTTTTCGGAAAGTTCTTTATGATCATTATAATAAAGGTATATACCGAGCTATAAAAGCTTGTTATAATTTTTTTTTTCTATTGAAAACTGGTTTACTGAATAAGTTTTAGCTTTCACAGATTTCTTTAATTTCTGCCAGACTTTTTACTGTCCGTACCCGCTCTGCCGGCTCATTTCTATGATATTCTCTTTACTTTCTAGAAGACTTTGTAGTCTGTCTGACTGTCGTGACTTGAGAAATGTCTATATCTTGTGTAAGATATAAAGTTTTGACTGGCCTGTTGGTCTAGTGGTTAGTAGCCCTGCCTGCTATGCCGGAGGTCGTGCATTCCATTCCCACACAGTACAAATATTTGTGTGATGAGCACGATTATTTGTTCTGTGTCTAGGTGAAATTGATCAATAATATATAAAAAATGTATTTAAAAATATATAAGTATGTTATGTTATGAGTACTTACTAGACCACCGATAAAGTTGTCTAGTACCCATAACTCAAGCTTTGTTTAGCTTGGGACTAGACGACGTTGTGTGACAGTTAAAGCATATACTTTATTATTATAAAGTGCTATTTTCTGTGTTCCGTTGAGTTTTTCTATGAATTGCATCAAGATTCCTCATGTAGCAAATCAGGTGTAATTCATGGTTTAATTAAATCTTCACGCTTTGGCGACTTAACTTTATCTGAATAGGTCTTGATAGTATTGATTATGGTATTGACTAATTGGGTAAATAGCTGGATTTGCGACAGTCACTATATATGTAAAGGCTGTCATTGAAATCGTACCGCAAACGAATACCATGAATCCAGTACATCATTCTGGATTTGAAAAAAAAACTGTGTTTTTTATATAAACTGTATAAAATCGTTAATCTTATCAAACCCAATGAAATTTTAAACAAAAAAAAATATATATAATTTTTTTACACTAAAAAACGCAATGTAAGTAAAATTAGAAGTAGGTAGGTATCTGCTCAGCTTTTCTATTAAAGTTCACTGGGAGTTCATCGAGATGCACTACGCACACATTGCTCATTACGGCGACTTGTCAAAGGCGTGCCGACAAACGCTATGTGTGTGTGACGGCTGCAGCTTATGAATCTAACAGATGCGACACGTTAGGCATTTTAATCTTCAAAAAAAAATTGATATCCCAGTGACTACATTAAATGAGTCTTAGTATGAGGAAACGCTCTGGAAGCCTTCACCGAAACAAGTAGTAAAAAAAAATGAGTTACCTACGTTCACTGATAAATTTGACCCCTGTTTCATTCCCATTTGGAGTGAATTTTGGATAATCCTCCCCTATTGTTCGTATATGTCATAAAAGGAGGCCTTTTTCCAAAATTTTATGCTCCTAGATCCTGTACTTAGTTCCGATTGTGCGTTGATAGGTCGGTCAGTCGGTATCTCTTTTATGTATAAAATAATGTTGATTAGTGGTAAATTGCAAATTTAATGCGAAAAAAATCGCCAGCAAAAGCTAGTCAATCATGTCACGATTTAATTAAAATTAACTTTTCCCAATCCGCCATTGCGAATCAGCTCATTGCCAACGCTTTATCTAAATCGAATCGAGCTTATAATTTTTCAATTAATGATATGTATATAAGGATCTTTTATAATTCTGCTCCTCTTACTCTCAGCAAGTCCGTCACTGTGCGATCGTGTGAAATAAAAAAAACCCTGCAACCATGAATCCAATTTCACGTAAGATTTTTGTACTAATTAGTCCTAACTCAATCAAATCCGTTCAAGTGTTTGAGTGTCAAACTAACGTTTGCTTTATTAAATTTAAGAACTTAATAATGCAAAGCGGTGTTTCGGATAACATGTTAACGACCTTAAAAACTGCTTTATAATTTACAATTTTCTAATATACGCAGATGACATTAGAATTTACAGGTTATGTCAAAATAAACAAGACTGTGCGCTCTTGCAAGACGATCTGGACAGGGTTTACGTTTACTGCACTAAAAATAAACTTCTTCTCAGTCCTCCAAAATATCATACCGTTTCATTAATGAAAATAAGAAAAGAATCATTTTATTAATAGCATACACTTGAGTAGTGTTGCAGCTGTCCGACACTTGGATATTCTTTGAATAACTCTCATTTTATTACTAACAATAATTTTATTACTTATAACTGTAAGTGTAAGCTAGTACGATCTGTTGATTATATTTGAGAGCTATGTGTCGTCGAGCAGATTAAGTAGTACTACAGGAGACATGCTTGTTCCCGCACGACCTGCCATTCCACGGAACAGTCGATCCAGGCTATGACTTCTGTGGCAAATCGGCCGTCGATTCGCCTGCTCGCCTGGTACGAGGCAGTATGGTGGTGTTGCATTGCTTTGGCGTAAAAGTGCGTTTAATTCAGTTACTATGATTGCGTGCTACAGTGTGCGACTCGCGGCCATTAAAGTGGTGGTGTCCCATCGCTCATTCATATCGATTTGAGTGCCCATTATTGTAGCATATTATCAAATAACATGTCGAGCGGAAGACTTAATTTCTTAAATTGTTCAGGTTGTATTTAATTTTGAGGGAAATTAGTTTTATAGAGAATGTATTTAAATGTTGTGATGATTTTTAATTAATTAGGTATGTATTTTTATATTATATACTTCGTTTTTGTTTTGTTCTCATGATCTCAGCATAACGCATTTGTTGTTAATTTTTAAATGGCTAAATACTATGAATACACGAAATAAAGCTAAAATGTTTGCGAATAAATTGTTGTTTTTATTTAAAGTATTAAAATAAGGAATGTTTGTATTGACTTGACAAGTTTTAGATTTTACTTTAACGTTGATTTTAAATTTAAGTAGACATTAACGTGTTATTTATATTTTATTAAAAGAGATGTTAGTTTTATATTTTATATTGTTGTTGTTTTTAGTTTCTGTTCAAATTGTTAGAGTAATTTATTTTATTTTAAGTGTAATTTGTAAGCAATGTCCGTATTCATTATTATTGAATTTATACCTTTTTTAATAATTTAATTTAATATTATTTAATTTTCATAGTCGCATTATATTCACATCTGATATTTTGTAATCAATAATTTAATGATTTTACCACTGTTTTCTGTGCTAGCGGTTTTAACCCATAATTATTTGCTGCACCCGCAATTGTATCCAACTATAATTATTAAGTTGCTAGTGTACTGGTGTAAACCGTTGTTGGTTAACCTGAACTAAATATCTACCTAAATAAATAAATCATCAGATCAGCTCAATAGTACCTACTGTATTGTAATTTTATTGTGATGTCTATGTGAGTATGAAGTTCCATTGGCCATTTCTTGTTTTCTATATTAGTTCTACTTCTTCAAATGTTTCTTTTTGACTGTCAATGCTTAATAAGATCTCGATGAAAATACCAAAATCACCATATATTTACCTATGATCCTAGATTACGCTGATGTCTGCTTCCTTGATGCGACAGAGGAATTACTTGATTAGCTGGAGCGCCTGCAGAATTTGTGTATCCGCTTCATTTTTGGACTTAGAAAGTCCGAAATTCCGATACATGATCGGAATTTCGGAAGCAATTGAAGTGGTTGCCTATTCGGCAGCGTCGGGATTGTCACACTCTTTCTTTTCTCTTCTCTGTTCTTCATAATCCCGACACCCCTGTGTATCTTCGAGAACGCTTTGAGAATCTTGTGCCGAGAGGAAAACCTTGTCGCTCTTCATTATCTCTTCTCCTTCGTTTTCCTGCCCATTCGTCTAGTCGTTACTTAAAGTCGGATCTTTCACTGTTCGAGCTGTACGCCTGTGGAACTCTCTACCACACACAATTTGGGATAGCCCCTCGTTGGAGGTTTTCAGGGGAAGAATTAGGGAACATTTCTTGTCAACATGACTCATATGTATGTATTAGTTTTATTTATTGTATATATAGTATGTTTATGTATTTGTGTAGTTTAGTTTTAGTTTTAAGTATAGCACAATTTATGTTTTGTAATAATTTAAGTTCAGTTGTGCACATGGATGGATTATCCTCATGTTTTAAATTTCTTTATGTTTGTATAAGGTTTGCTGTAAGAAAACCCAACTATGGGTTAAGCTCGCCTGTGTACATCACCTGTTCTTTTATTTGTAATTTTTAATATTTGTACAATAAAGAATATAAGAATATTTAACGAGTCCCCTCGATTCCTCCAGGATCACATCATCAGATCTTAACTTGGTGACAATGGGACCCTCTCAGAACTATCTACTTTCAAACAAAAAAAGAATTTTGAATATCCGAAGATGATTGGCGGATTATTCGATGGACAAACATACAAAAAAAAACATACAAACATCCGAACCTCCTCCTTTTTGTGAAGTTGGTAAAAAAACCTTAATTTAGCTCGAGTGTGTGCCAACTCTGTTTCTTGCATGGGCAGTTCTACGTGGCATAATGCTCATGCGTGAGCTGACTTTGCAGTCTGGTTATTCTAGCAGCGTCCTCTAGAACTACAAGGAAATAATGTCAAACAGGAAAACATTATATATTGGGCCACGCTCAGTGTAGGGTTCCGTAGTTATGTCACAAAAAATTAGTATCTAACCCAATTTCCCGAGAGGTGGTGCTGTACCCGGTGGTAATTTTAATTTGCATGAACCGATTTTAATCTTTTTGTGTTCTTATTTGAAAGAAGATACGCTCAGGATAATGAAATATGTACGGTTAAATTACAAAATTAGTTCAGAACGTTTTTTTTTTAATTTTTCAAAAACTGTTCATTTTATCATGTTCAAAATAATTATCCTTGAAAGTTTATTTTAAGTTCTACTTTTGAGATTGTTTTCATATTTTTAAGCTTATGGTTCAAAAGTTAGAGTGGGGGGACGCTTCATTTTTTTTTTTGGAGCGTTTATTTTCGAAAATATTTACATTATCAAAAAATTATTTTGCGGGACTCCTAATCATTTTTAAATACCTATCCAACAATATATCACAAATCATGGTTAATTAGAAAAAAAATCCACTTTACGCGTAGGGGAAGTACCCTAATGAAACATTTTTAACCACTTTTTGTTTGTGCACTTTGTCGGCATGGTTGATATACATCATCATCATCATCAGCCTTTTAATGTTTCCACTGCAGGGACACAGGCTTCCTCTCTCTAGGAGAGGGAATGGGCCATAATCCACCACGCGGGCCCAGAGCGGATTGATGGATGTCACTTGTCTTCGAATTTTTGGTTCTAGGACATGCCGGTTTCCTCAGGATGTTTTCCTTCACCGTTTTGAGAGCGGTGGTGATGAAATAAATTACACAAAGTAATGCGCCTGGCTGGGTTTGAACTCGCGACCTACGACTCGTAAGTCGGGGCCGTTACCACTCGGTCACCACTGCTCTCACTCGGCCACCGCTCTCATATACATATTGTTACTAAATTTCAGCTTTCTAGAGCTAACGGTCGCTGAGATTATCCGCGGACGGACAGACAGACATGGCGAAACTATAAAGGTTCCTTGTTGACTATGGAACCGTAAAAAAAAAAGAAAAAGTCATTATTCCAGTGTAGAACTTGAGTATAAAATGCTTGATAATTCACATAGAAATTCGGAACAACCTTTTATGATATAAAAAGAAATGTAAAAGAATACTTCTGAGAATTACTCGACCATGTCTGTGGAGTTGTTGGCAGTGTCACAGGCAATATCCTATATTGAGTCTATGAAGTTTAATTTAGTTTGTGTTGACAGCATAAGTGCGTTGCAGCATTTGGCTCGATGCGTCTCTGGAAAGAGCCGATAGCCCCTTCCATTTTAAAAAGACTGACTCAATTAATAAATACTGGTGTTGTTCTGGGACTGCAATGGATTCCTTCTCATGTGGGCTTGCGTGGTAACGAGGTAGTTGATATATGTGCAAGAGAGGGGGTAGTTTCGGGAATAGACCTTCATATACCCAGAGATTAACGAAATGTTACCTAAATACAGAGAGGATATTTATAAAAAAATAAATTGCAAAAAAAAAACCGCCTGCAAAATAGTCAAACGATAACAGTTCCTACACTAAAAAATTGAAAATAAAAATTTGAATTGCTGTAAAGAAACTTAATTTATAGGTAAACTTATTTGACATTAATATTTTGCAAATATTCAAAATTTATTAAACTTAATTTACAGCATAAAATATAAAAATCATCATCATCATTATTTCAGCCAAAAGTCGTCCACTGCTGGACATAGACCTCCCCCAAGCGCCGCCACAAAGACCGGTCCTGTGCGTCTTGCATCCATCGGCTTCCAACAACCCTGACCAGGTCATCGGTCCACCTTGTGGGAGGCCTTCCAACGCTGCGTCTTCCGGTACGCGGTCGCCACTCCAGAACCTTTCGGCCCCAGTGGCCATCCGTTCTGCGTGCAATGTGTCCTGCCCATTGCCACTTAAGCTTGGCGATTCTTTTCACTATGTCGGCAACCTTGCATAGCCCGTTCCAGTGCCCTGTGACTGACTTTGAGTCTTTTTATGAGGCCCATTGTTAGCGACTACGTTTCAGAGCCATATGTCATCACTGGCAACACACACTGATTATAGACTTTCGTTTTGAGACACTGTGGTATATTAGACGAGGAGACACCGCGTAGCTTCCCAAACGCTGCCTAGCCGAGTCGGATTCGACGATTGTCCTCTTTTTCAAAGTTAGACCTACCCAACTGGATTATCTGTCCAAGGTAAACGTAGTCGTCTACTACTTCGAGTGTAGTCTCCGATCTTGATAGGGGTGGGCGCTACATAGACTTTGGTTTTGTCCATGTTCATTTTAAGGCCCACTCTTTCGGAAGCTGTACTGAGGTGGTCGAGCATTGTACTGAGCTTCTCCGCAGTCTCAGCCATGACTACGATGTCGTCGGCAAGCCGAAGGTGAGTGATGTATTCGCCATTGACATTAATGCCTAGACCACTCTACTCTAGAACCTTGAAGACATCCTCCATTGCAGCCGTGAACAGTTTCAGAGAAATCGTCAAACAGTGAACAGTTTCAGAGAAACGTCGTCCGTTTATGTTCGGGATCAAATAAGTTTAGTATAGCTATTTATGGTATCACCATCCTATTTACCGACTGAGATGTGAATTAAATTCAATACTTAAAAATTAAAATCATCATATTTTCATGTTAAAATCGGAAGGAGCACATACAAGTTTTAAGTTCTCATAGGTTATCGTATGTTCTCGGCTCACGAGAATATTCGGGAACATTCTCGGGAATGTTCTTTATTCCCATTACTAGTTGTGATGGCTATCAGGCTGCGGTCTGGTCACATACCGCTTAACAAATTGATTTTTTGAAAGAAGAAGACTGAATCTCCAAATTGTTTAGTATGTGGTACAATAGAAGATATTTACCGCTTACTGTACAAATGTTTACAAAATGAAGCGGCACGATTAGAATTCAGTACGAAGCATAAATTAAACAGAAGTGACGTTGGAGTATTTTATCTAGTCCTAATTAAGAAGTGGCCGATAAGCTTTATACATTTTGTATGCAATAAATCCATAAGAGCCTTATTTTCGTATCTAGTGTAAGACTCGAGGTAGTGTTATAGTCAAATTACGACTAAAGTCTCGAAAAAAAAAGGAAAAAAACACTACTAGGAATATAGTTGGTAAAGCAATCTATAAAAGTCGATGATATGTTTGTAGTTTGAAAACCACATCTCAGTAAATTATGATTATCTTTTTCAATCTATCCTTTAAGTTTGGTAAGGTGTCCCACTCGTAACCTGATTTAAATATGTTTGAGAAACATTATAACATGATGTAAAAATAATTGGGATCGATTCAGTTACTGATTCTAAACAAGTTATTTTCAGGTTTCATACATACTAAAAACAATGTTATAATAATATATGTACTGCATGCTTTATTGGTTTGGTAGGTTCGACGTTCATAGAAACCTTCGTATGCTCTCTAGCCCAATGTCTACAATCAAACTGACCGGAGTTGTTCTCTGTTACAGATATCTGGTGGTTACTGATACTCCATGCTCCAGTATACTTGCAAGCATCAAACCAAGAAGACACGCGTACTTTAACCAACGTAAAACCAAATATACTGGAAGATATAACGAAGGTGTCAATAGATCGTGAACCACGATATGGTTATGATAATAGAAATAAAGGTTATAAACGTGAAATTAAAGGAAAAAGACTAAACTATTATTGGCAGAACTTCCTAGAGCGAGCTGGAAGACAAAAACAGACAAATAATGGAATCGATAAGTATTATAGATCCTCTAAATCAAAAATAGGCAAACCGAGCAAATTATTTGCCCCACTCGTTCTTTTCAAGGTTGGAGTTGGTTTCTATATTGGTTATAATATTGCTAAGCAATTAGCCAACAGCCGTTGACAGTATAAATAAATTAAATTAAACTCTTATTCTGCCTTTAATTTCGACTTGCAAATATGAATCACAGTAGCTGAAGTGAATAATTAATAATATTGTAATCATGCACTCATTCCTTATAAAGATTCTGTTCAGAATAAGATTCATCATCATCATCATCAGCCTTTTGATGTTCCCACTGCAGGGACACAGGCCTCCTCTATAGGAGAGGGAATAAGATTAATAAAACAAATTGTAAGAAAAAAACGTATCTCTGTATTTGTAGTCTCCATGTTGTGTGTTACAGATTTTATACGGGGTGTTTCGTGCATCGTTTGCCAAATTGATTTGCTCGAAAGGATAGATCATTTGCTATATCTTCAGCCCCAATAATTAATTCCTTGCCACAGTGGATTTTTTAAACATGTTTTTAAATTTTACTCTGAAAAACACCGGATTTCAGCATTTAAGCTTACATAAATAAAAAAATTATTTTATTTAAAAATTATTTGGGTGCATATGGGGCCCCACCGCGGTCTTCGGGGCCCAAGTCAACCTCCCCTGCAAGTTGGGGCACCTGCCGAACAACGGACGAGGCTCTGGCGCTGGCTTTCCCTTTTAGGGTTGGGAGGTCAGACGGCAGTCGCTCCCGTAAAGGCCACAAAAGTCAAATTATCATGGATAGGTCGGAAAAGATAATTGCCACGGATAGGGCGCCGCCGCAAAACGGCGCGCAGGAGATTCGCCCGACTCCTGTGGCAAGTGGGCGAGGGCTACCGTGTATGGGGCGAGCACGGTTAAAGACGCGAGCCCCAGCCCGTAAACTCCGCTTCGCCAGCCTGAACATTGGCACGCTGACCGGACGCGCGAGAGAGTTGGCCGATGTACTGCTTAGGCGAAGGGTGGCCGTGGCATTCCTGCAGGAGACTCGGTGGAAAGGCCGCAGGTCCCGACTCATCGGGAATGGCTACAAACTGATCTATACGGGTGCAGCCGGTGGGGAGAACGGGGTGGCCGTTGTACTCTCCGAGGAGTTTCACGACGCAGTCCTGGAGGTGAAACGCTACAGTGATCGGCTTATGGTCGTAGGTGTGCTTATTGATGGGGTTATAACCCACTTGATAAGTGCCTACGCGCCTCAGGTCGGTTGCAGCGACGCTGAAAAGGCTGCGTTCTGGGATCAACTCGGTGGGGTGCTTCGTGGCATCCCGTTGTCGCAGGGAATCGTTTTGGGTGGTGATCTGAACGGTCATGTGGGTGACAGGTGCAAGGACTTTGAGCATGTTCACGGTGGCTTTGGATACGGTAGCCGTAACGCTGAAGGGGAGACTATCCTCCAAACGTGTGCGGCTGCCGGCCTTGCCATCGTGAACACGTATTTCAAAAAGAAATCCGAACACCTGATTACCTACAAGAGCGGGAGGTACGCTACCCAAATCGATTTCTTACTCACACGGAGGCACCATATCAGTAGGGTGGCCAACTGCAAGGTCATACCCGGTGAGAGTCTCACTGCACAACACCGTCTCCTTGTCATGGACTTGCGCGTCAAGCCTAGGGTCAAGGTTGTTGAGCGCCAACAACGCCGTATACGGTGGTGGCGACTGAATGAAGCCACGTCCCAGTCGTTCGCGTCGGCCATCGGCGATAAGTGCGATGGTACCGATGGCGAACCTGTGCAAAGCCACTGGGACAGGATTCAGGTTGCCATCACTGAGGCGGCAAAGTCGGTGCTCGGCTTGTCCAGGGGCGGCCGCAGGTGTGACAAGGAGACTTGGTGGTGGGATGACACAGTCCAGAGGGAGATCAGAGAGAAGAAAGCCCTCTTCAAAACGTGGCAAGCTTCCAAATCTCCCGAAGACCGCGACGCATACAGAACCGCAAAACGTGCCGCCAAGAGGGCCGTAGCCAGAGCCAGACGAGACCACTTACAGCCACTCTATGATAAGTTGGAATCGTCTGAGGGGCAAAAGCTCATTTATAAGTTGGCACGTTCCAGGGTCAAAGCGGCACTGGATATCTCTAAGTGCCGCTGTGTAAGAGACCCTGACGGCAATCTGTTATGCGAGGACCTCGCGGTGAAGGAGAGATGGCGCTCGTATTTCCACGAGCTGCTGAACAAGCAGCACAAAGAGGTGTTGTCTCCGGTTCTCCCTCCAAATCAGGGACTTGTGCCCCCGGTTACGCCTGAAGAAGTGCATGTGGCCCTTCGCCGCATGAAGAACCGGAAAGCTGTCGGTGCCGATGGAGTCCCCATTGAAGCCTGGAAGGCGATGGGTCCTCGTGGTGTGGGCATCTTAACCCACCTATTTAACCGCATGCTCCTCACCGGAAAGATCCCGAGTCAATGGAGACTGAGTATTATCACTCCAGTCTTCAAAGGCAAGGGATCGGTGCAGGAGTGTGGCGACTACCGTGGGATTAAGGTTATGTCCCACACCATGAAGCTCTTCGAGCGGGTGATTGACTCTCGGATCCGACAGGAGTGCACCGTCTCGGGATGTCAATATGGGTTTCGACCAGGCCATGGCGCCATGGATCCCATCTTTGCCCTAAGGGTTACCATGGAGGGATACAGATCGAAGAATACGCCTCTGCACCTCTTGTTCCTAGACATGCAGAAGGCCTTCGACTGTGTCCCCCGTGATGTGATCTGGTGGGCGCTGAGATCTAAAGGAGTGCCCGAGACCTATGTTGACATCATCCGAGATATGTACCGAGACTCCGGTTCTGTGGTTCGGACCGCTGTTGGCGATACGAAACCCTTCCCCATCACCGTCGGAGTTCACCAGGGCTCTGTCCTTAGTCCGTTTCTGTTCAGCGTGGTGCTGGACGTGCTGTCCTCCACCATCAGGGACTTACATGAGCAGCCGCCATGGCTGCTCATGTATGCAGACGACATCGCGCTGGCGGATTCGGACAGTGGGCGCTTGGTTCGACGTGTGGCAGCGTGGAAGGAATCGCTGGAAAACGGCGGTCTGAAGATTAATGCGGCGAAGACCGAGTACTTGGCCTGTAACACAACTAACGCTGCTCCTGTTCGCATTGGCGAAGACACAGTTGAGCGCACGGAACAGGTCAGGTACTTGGGATCGGTGCTCCACGAGTCCGGGGACGTCGATTGCGACGTCGAGTCGCGTATCTCGGCGGCCTGGGCGAAATGGCGTGAGGTGGCGGGTGTTATCTGTGACCCGAAAATGCCGGTTAGGCTCAAAGGACAGGTCTATAAGACCATCATTAGGCCTGTCCTTTTGTATGGCAGTGAAGCGTGGCCTGTACTTGAACGACATAAGCAAAGCCTGCGTGTCACGGAAATGAATATGCTGCGCTGGATGTCTGGAGTTTCGCGGAAAGACCGCATTAAGAACTACCGCATCCGGGGCAGCCTTCAGGTCCGTGACATAGCGGATAAACTGCAGGAGGGTCGTTTACGCTGGTATGGCCACGTTTTACGAAAACCGGCAGACTACGTGGGTAACAGATGCCTCGCCATGCCGCCTCCGCCGGGACCCGGAAAACGAGGTAGGCCTAAGAGGCGATGGATCGACGTCGTAAGGGACGATATGCGTGCTAATGGGCTTAAGGCAGAGGACGCAAAAGACCGAGCGAAGTGGAGACGACTAGGCAGGAAAGCGGACCCCGGGCACCGAGGTGAAAGCCAAGGTAGCAACCGGGACTAACGCTAGGCTGATGATGAAATAAAAAAATTATTAGTCTATTCAACAAATTTTATTTTTATATTTAACTGTACTGTTGTATGGTTTTATGAAATTCAAAATTACTTGCTACTCGTAGTAACGTGTAGTTTTTCTATAAAAAAACCTACAAAGTGAATGGGATATGACAAAATAATTTAAAAACTCAACTTTAAATTTCTATCAAAAAAGAAATTAATCATTAATCTTCAGACCGCCGTTTTCCAGCGATTCTTTCCACGCTGTCACACGTCGAAACAAGCGCCCACTGTCCGAGTCCGCCAGCGCGATGTCGTCTGCATACATGAGCAGCTATAGCGGCTGCTCCATCGCACATCGAACATAGTACCTCCTCCTTTTTGTAAAGTCGGTAAAATTGATCAAAATTAAAAAAAGAAAGTTTTATATCGGTCTTTGATCATTGTAATGATGCGATACTACTTAATCATGATTAAGCAAAGTGTCTACTGTAATCTCAAAGCAAATATATTTCTTCTTGCGGGGATTGATCAAAGTAAGGCGCTTCTAATAATAATGTTTAGTTAGTAAGCTAAAGTATTATTCTAATTACTCATGTAAATGGATGAAATATATGTAAATGGCAGTTTTTAGAACATTACTACACTTCCAAGAATGTCACAATTCGAAGGATTTCACCTTTGTTCCCATTTAAAACATGGCCCCCAATATTCAGTCGAATCATGGCGTCACCGCTGAAGTGGACTCCTAGGAAGAAAGAACCTATTTAAAACCATAAAGAAATAGTACAGAAACCAAAATATAATGAGATGTAAGATTGAAGTCATCGATTATTCTATAATATTGACAAAGTATGAACTACGGCTAAGACTACTACAAACTACAGACTCTTGAGAGATGTTTGTTGAAACCATAGGCAACTAAAACGTCACTATGACCATCAGAGACAGTAATGTCAAAACTTTTGACCATAGACTTAATATAGAACTAGATGTTTTGTACAGAGGGACAAAAATAATCTGCTTCCAATACCTCTACCATGTTGCTGTAGTTAGTAGCAGTCTCGAAAGTAATAGTATAGGTTCCCTGGTACATTGTTTGCATCTGATTACTCTCAAGCTACTTTTTCGTGAGTAGCTTTAATTTGATGAGACGCCCAACAACGGTAGAGATAGCAGAGATAGAATGTGTCGATTTGATGATTTCAATAAATTTATGATTAATCGTATTTTTTTTTTGTTCGTATGTCTCAAGGTAATTATCAGAATAAGTATTTATCCTACAAAATGTTAGACTTTTTTTCCTTGCAAAATTCATCATAAATTATTTCTAACCTGCTGATTTTGTTATTTTCACTTAGTGTCTACATCTACATCTACACTAATATAATAAAGAGGTAAAGTTTGTTTTTTTATTTTTTTGTTTTTTTGTTTGTAGGGGGTAATCTCTGGAACTACTGGTCCGATTGGAAAAAAATTAGCAACAATAGAAAGCTGCTTCACTCTTGAGTGACATAGGCTATATTTTATATACGCGGGCAAAGCCGCGGACAAAAGCTAGTAATATAATAAAAAGGTAAAGTTTGATCTTTTGTTTCTTTATTTTTTTGTTTGTAGGAGGAAATCTCTGGAACTACTGGTCCGATTAGAAAAATTTTAGCAACAATAGAAAGCTGCTGTACTCCTAAGTGACATAGGTTATATTTTATGTTCGCGGGCGAAGCCGCTGACAAAAGCTAGTAATTATATAATTTAGACATATTTCCCTACAAATTGCGTGGCTTTTATCCTAGTCCTACGCTGAAAAGTAATAAATAGTACAGTTAGCACAGAATCTTGATGTAAAAATAGTTGCTAACAAGCCGAATCTTCGTAAATAATAGCTTCGTTTCGATTTCGATTGTGGTAGTTAACAGAGGTAGCAAGGATAGTTTATATCTATTGTATAATACTCCAAAAATATTGCTAGCTGATTTTTGTTTTTTTTTTTTAATCTCTAGATACGATCTCATCATGTTAACGGGGCAAACATGGCCGGAGGTCGTCCTAGACAGAAAGATTTGGAAGGAAAAAGGGGGGGCCTTTGCCCAGCAGTAAGACGTAAAATAGGCTTTTAAAAATAAAATAAAAAAGTCTCTGGATAAAAATTATTCGACAAAATATTTGTGCCACGTGATGTGTGGTTCGATCAAAGAGCATCCACCTTCCAACATATATCGATAACGAGGTCATCATAAAGGTTTACTAATCAGCTGTTTTTTATTTTATTTTTATTAACACATATTTTTATAATTTTACTGTCATAATATCCTATAAATGACGTGGTACCTTTTAAGATGTGAAAGGTTTTTAAGGTGGGAAAATTCATCTAAAGACGAATCCTGCCCTTGGGTGAAGCG
Source organism: Mythimna loreyi (assembly GCA_029852875.1). NCBI lineage: Eukaryota > Metazoa > Arthropoda > Insecta > Lepidoptera > Noctuidae > Mythimna > Mythimna loreyi. The sequence goes on along the minus strand of CM056795.1, from coordinate 8,862,851 downwards.
GAAAACAGTGTCAGACTCTTGCTGACTAAACGACCAACACCATTTCATCCTGGCCAAAGCAATACCAAAAAAATCTGCGCTAAGTTTCTAATAATGCTACTCTTTCGCATCAACCCTTGTACAATCTGATGACTTAAGAAGCGCGGGAAAATGCACGCCATCAACGACTTGAGCTCGGTCCGGACGATTACCTGACGGTTAAACAGCGAACTAGCCACTGCTCGCCGTCCGCAAACTCTCGCCGAAGGTGTCCGGAATTCGCGATCGGAACCGCGGCGGCTGCCTTCGTTTAATGCGGTCGGCCTCCTCTTTTGCTAGCATTACTGCTTCGCCGAAGGAGGCAACCACCCGCTACTCTTCCTCGCTGCGAACTACGCCTTATCCACACGCATCGATAATATACGTCACAACAGTTACGGCAAACGTTATTAATATTACATAAAACTCATTTAATTGATAAATCGCTACAAGTTGTAATAGCAGTACAAACTGACCAGTTTAGGTTATTATACAAATAAGGAATTTAAGGTGACTTATTTGTAATAAGTTACCTTCAATTCTTTGCCAAAGTTAAAACCACATATGATTCCTCTGATTCCTTGAATCTGGAAAAAATCAAACTTCTCATTTTCTCCTCTTATATAGATTGTAGGTTCGTAGTACATTGCATATTATTAACGGAAGAAATCGCTAGCAAAAGCTAGTCGATCATGTCACGTTTTAATTAAAATTATAATCCCACCATTGCGAATCTAAATGCTTTATCTAAATCGCTCTTTAATAAACAATCAAAAGGGACATATTTTCCAATTAATGATATGTATATAAGGTTCTATATTATTCTGCTGCTCTCACTCTCATCAAGTCCGTCACTGTGAGCTGATGTGAAGTCAAAAACCTGCGCAACCATGAACCTAATTTCACGTAAGATTTTTGTACTCTTTTTTTTCTCTTTTTTATATAAAAGGGCTTTTACGCATAGCGTATGTCAGTCCGATCGTAACCTAAATAACTGTAAACACATCACAAGACATGGGCCATGAATTTGAATAAATCTCTCACATTGTCACCATTTGGTCGGGATAAAATGTTGTGGGACAAACCTACCTACATTAGTTCTGTTGTAATTCAGAGACCTTATCAAATTATCTCTACTTGATTCATATTTTATACACTCCATCAATAAATGTTGTAGGTCCTCGACAACTCCACATTCCTGACAATTGCTGAAGCGGTTTTCTTCATCATGAAGACAAATTTTTTGCATGGATTGTGTTCAGATCTGAGTCTAAGAGCAATAAGACTCAGTTTTCCACTAATAACGCTATTCATAAACCAAGGCACGTGAAGACGCTCACACTGTATGGTTTTATACCATAAACTTTTTTCTAGTGATCGTTTATTAAAGTATTCTTTCCAATAGTTGTGGCAAATGTTTTTGAATTTAGGAAAAATCAGAGTAATATGATATACTCGTAATATCTAGTTCTTTTCCATTCCAAGCCAATAATTTCGCCAACGTATCAACCTCTTCGTTGCCGTGCAACCCAATATGCGATGGAACCCACTGCGACCTCAGTTGAATGCCTTTTATAGTGACTTCATCTATTTGGGATAAACAACATAAGCTATCGATGAACCCCTGTGCCCAGAGGCGCATCAAGCTGTATGTTGTGATGAGCCAACATTTCTATACCCTCAATGATTAATAACATGAGTCAATGCCTCTGAGATCGCAATAAGTTCTAACGTCATAATGGATGTAGGTTCACTTATTTTAAAGGAGTTATCTAGAGTGCTCATATCTATACCAGGTATATAATATGCAGACCCATGACCTTCTTTGCTCTTCGACCCATCAGTAAATTTATGTGTTGAATGTAAAATCCTGCCGGTGCATGGGAGGGTAGCGCTACTAGTTGCATTGGATCATTACTGCCACCAAGAGTACAAAATCAGGACTGTACAATTAAGGCCTCGAAGTACAAAAAATGTAATACGTTCCAAGTGCCCACTTGCAATCATTATTATGGACAAAGGTGTGATAAAAGTTTATTTCCAAAAATATTTAACAGTCTACCTGCAGATATCGAAAGTGCTTCAGTTTCTAAACGGGTGTTTAAACATAAAACGACGAAATATTTCCTAAATATACTCAGTGAAAGCATAGATTCCCAAAATATAAAACCGTAATTATATTTTTATATTCATCATCATTATCAGCCTTTTTAAAGTTCCCAATGCATGCTTTTTAATGTTCTCCTCTATTAGAGAGGGAATGGGCCATAATCCACCACGTGGGCCCAGTGCGGTTTGGTGGATGTCACATGTCTTCGAATTTTTGGTTCTAGGACATGCCGGTTTCCTCACGATGTTTTCCTTCACTGCTTTGAGAGCAGTGGTGATGAAATAAATTACACAAAGTAAAGCACCTGGCTGGGTTTGAACCCGCGACCTACAACACGTAAGTCGGGGCCGTTACCACTCGGCCACCACTGCTCTTTTATTTTATATTACAAATGAAATTTTAATTGTAATAAGTTAAATTGAATTAAAATGTATAAAATTGAATAAAAGTAAATTGTATAAAATTGAATTGAATTAAAATGTAAAAAATTGAATTAAATTAAATTGTATAAAATTGAATTGAATTGGATTGTATAAAATTTTAATTAAAGTAGTCAAATGGAATGGATTCAACTGGATTGAATAAAATAACTATGTAATAATGTGTAATGACAATGATTGCAAAATTAATCATTTGTTAACTCCGGAGCTACGTCGGCCAAAAAACTGCTATGCAGTTTGGAGATTTTTTGTAAAATTGTCGTTAAAAACAAATAAAGCATTTTTATTATTTATTTTATTTTTATGTAAAACCCGCGGCTGTACTTTGTATATAATTCATTAATACTTTAACATTTAGATATATTACTATTTTAACCTTTACCTTTTGTATTTAAGGTCAATTTTACCTTACAAGGAAGGTGTAATAGTTTTAAGCAAAAGGACACAGCACCCGGTAATGACGGGATTACTTAGTCTTTCATATATGAAAGAGTAAGTAATGGAATGCAGTGGATGGTATGGATGGTAGTGTGGGTGGTTGGGTGGTGTAATGGTATACGGCAGGCAAATTATTATACTTACTACATGTATACAATCGCATTTTTAATAATACCGGTACTATTCCGATACAATCGCGTAACATATTAGTGTCACGTATACCAAAACCTTCACTTAACGGTAGTGACAAACTTCGGCCAATTTCCCAAATCTCTTTTGTATATCTTACTAATATTTTTTTTTCCTTTTCCCCTGTGTAGACAAATTGACACTGTCCACTCATAAACATACCTTTTAGAATGTTATTTGCGAAACACTGTTCCTTAAGAGACAGGTTAACCTAGTTTAAGGGACAGAGTTTAATTTGTTGTGTACAGATTTCTGCAGCATCTGAATGGTTTTTTTATATAATTTCTTGATTATGCATTATAAAGGAAAACTGTAAAATAACTTTTTAATTATCTGTAATTTTGGGAAATAAAGATAATTATTTATTTATTATTATTTAAATGAGAAAGTTAAGATGTTTGGATGTTTGGATGTTTGGATGTTTAGATGTTTGGATGTTTGTTACTCAATCACGCCAAAACGGTTGGACGGATCTGGATGAAATTTGGCACAGGCATAGGATACACTCCGGAATAGGACATAGGCCTTATACGCATGAGTGATGTCCAAGGAGCAAGCTATAGTTGGAGTTCTACACGAAAATTGCAAGTAAAGGCTTACTTATTTGACAAGGTACTCCTGACACGACTGTCCTCTCCTGAAACCAGAGGTGAATAGAGACATTGCGTGAAATATTTTGCACTAGCTTTTGCCCGCGGCTTCGCCCGCATGGTAATGGGGTTGGGATTGGGGTTTCCGGGGTAAAAAGTATATATAGTATATTATAAATGCGAAAGTTACGATGTTTGGATGTTTGAATAATAAAAAAATCTTATCTATAATTAAATAAATTTTATTATTTTCGCCATACGTGACCAAATGTACCAAAAGACGAGCAAGTGAAAAGTCTTCTCTGTAGGAGAACTATTTTCATCGTCATCGTGAGAAGCTGAAAAAATAATGAATAGTTAAATAGACACCGTGGTAAATGCGAGTATAGCAGTTCACTATCCGGTTGAGGTTTAGAAGTCTTTTAATCCAGCCGTCTTTCATTTGCGGTGTGTGTGGGCACACCCGTGATGTTGCTTACAAACTTGAAACCTCCAAAATTAAACAACGATACTAGGATGTAAGTAAAAAAATCGCATAGCAATATTGATAAGGTTATTATTTTAATTGGGCCTGCTCATAGAGATCAGTGCTCATCACGCATTCTATTAATCTCGATCAATCTTCCTTTCGAGTTACAAGACTACAGTTTCCTTTGAAGGTTTGCTTTGCGATGACAATAAATAAATCACAAGACTAGTTAAACCCAAATTGTAGATGTTATCTTGATATACAATAAATATACATTTGTTTATATTATGGCCTGTGCATAATCAGCGTGAAATAAGCGTTTTTTTAAGTGGTCCTGCTGGAGAGTATGCTCTGTGGCATGACCACTTTGAATTGATATTTTCCAAGAAACTAACAATATACAAATTTTGATATTAAGCTACAAAAATATAGATATTATCTACATTTTATCCTGTAATTTGTATATAATGTAGTCAAAGTGGTTCTACTGCGGAGTATGACACAAATTTTTACTTAAATTTGCCTGTGCCAACTCTGTTTATCACAACGGGTAATTTTACATGGCATAATACTCGATTTGTCAAAGGGCAATGGAGCGCAGCACAATAGGTGTTAAGTGAATAGATCGGGTTAGAAACACCACGCTGCGCTCCATAACTCAAATAGCAGATGTTGGAGAAAAAACAGCCAGGTTGAAGTGGGAGTGGGCTGGCCACGTCGCACGAATGCACCCGGACAGATGGGCGAAGATTGTCACTCACTGGACACCTGAGGGAGGTCGACGCCGTCCAGGTCGACCGCGGCGAAGGTGGAGTGACGATCTCATCATGTTCGTGGGGCAAACATGGCCGGAGGTCGCCCTAGACAGAGAGGTCTGGAAGGAAAAAGGGGAGGCCTTTGCCCAGCAGTGGGACATACAATAGGCTAATAGAAAAAAAAAAAACGATACTCGTGCTTACATTGCAGTCTAGTTGTTCTGGCAGGGCCCTCTAGAACTATGACGAATGTTATTTATAAAGAAATCTATAAAATTCCATTGAATGTACAAAGTTTGAAAACGATATCTCATTAAATTATGACAAACTTTTCCAATCTACACTTTAAGTTTAAGGTTTGGAGTCCGAACGCAGTGAGCGCGAATGTAGTCGCAGGCAAAGTGCTAGTATTGTATCGATACCTCCTAAGTATATTGAGTCAACTGACAAATTTAGATATTTCTATATTTTTATGTAAACTTACATCATAAATCGTGATCTTAATGTTTGTGAAGAAAAAAAATAAAAACACCCATAATTACCGAGAAAATTTCACGTATACTAAATCAATTTCAACATCAGTTAAAATCGTACATTGTAAACTGATCTAAATAACATCGTACCAGTATACGCGGGGCGTGAGGGGGCGATACAAGTTTACTGCGGCTCAGTATACAAGGCTAACTTGGCCGCTAAGCGACTTGGCCGAGTGGTAAAGGCCCCAACTGAACAGTGGTGGCCGAGTGGTAAAGGCCCCGACTTAAGAGTTGTAGGTCGCGGGTGTAATTTATTTCATCACCACTGTCCTAAAAACGGTGAACGAAAACATCGTGAGGAAACCGGCATGTCCTAGAACCGAAAATTCGAAGACATGTGACATCCACCAACCGGCACTGGGCCTGCGTGGTGGATAACGGCCCATTCCCTCTCCTAGAGAGGAGGCCTGTGCCCCAGCAGTGGGAAAATTACAAAGGCTCATGTTTTTGATTAATTTTTTATTGCCTGTAGCTTTTGGTAAGGCTAGTATGTTAAAAAGAAATTCGTACTTAATTATAGCAAAAAATTGGAATTTCATTTATTTTTTAATAAATTTCAACTAATTTTAATGAATCTAACGACAGCGATTCTGGCTGATTTCTAATTTGTTAACCTTATAACAATTTTTTGAGCATTAGAAATGCCTAGACAGTTATGTTATTAATTTCTATATTTTTTATTGTTGTTTAACGTAAGTTACCATTTTTATTTAGTTCTTATTATTTTTATTGACGTACTAAAGAAGTACCTGTTTTAGTTTTTATTTTGATTGATTGTTGGTTGTTTTTTATGAAACTGGAAAAATGATGGAATATTGATATTTTTTTAATAATGATTTGTTTTTAGTAAAGCTATTATGTTAAAAAGATATTCATTCCTACTTAATTATGGCGAAAAATACATTCTAAACCTTTAAAATGAGTTGTTTTTGGTTTATGATTCTTGTTCTTTTTCCTAGCTTTTATTAATCCCACATATCGTAAGGTATTACAAAAAAAAAATACCTTTAAAAAACCTCGGTAAATTACATTGGTCCTGTATACGTTGAGGTTTCAAATCTTAACATTGCTTAGTACTTTCCTAGTATAATTAAGGTCAAGTGATATAATTTCTACATTATATTATTAAGTGAAACATAAAACCCCGAAAACAAATAAAAGTAAAATTATATTAATAAAATGACAATCATATTTCATAAGATTTACCCAGTCATGTACATAAAATGTCATTTATAAACAAAAATCAGCAAAATCATTTTATACCAAAGAAAGAGCTTACAATTTTTATTAAAAAAACATTTACTTTATTTCGTATTAATTTGATTTCATTAAAATATAAACGATTTGCCTTCAAATCACTCTCCTGTAAATTAACTATAATGTCAGTAGACTCATTATACTTAAGAGGTATCGGTATATGCACTGCATGCTTTATTAGTTTGGTAGATTCCACGTTCATAGAAACCTTCGTATGCACTCGAGCCTCATATCTAGAATCAAACTGACCGGAGTTGTTCTCTGTTACAGATATCTGGTGGTTACTGATACTCCATGCTCCAGTATACTTGCAAGCATCAAACCAAGAAGACACGCATTCTTTAGCCAACGTAAAACCAAATATACTGGAAGATATAACGAAGGTGTCAATAGATCGTGAACCACGATATGCTTTTGATAATATAAATAAAGGTTTTAAACGTGAAATTAAAAGAAAAAAACTAAACCATTATGATTGGCAAAACTTCCTAGCGAGAGCTAGAAAACCAAACAAGACAAAGAAGGGAAACAATGAGTGTAATAAATCTATTAAATCAAAAGAAACCTGGAAACCGAGCAAATTATTCTTACCTCTTTTTTGGTATTTTATTTTTCCAAATATGTATAACGTCAGAACTTTAGATGACTTTATAAGAAAAATTAAAAATGGATAATTATGTTAATTTTAAAATATATTAATCATGCTGAAGAGAGAAACTCCTTTTAATTTGCCTTTACCTTCCTATTTCTACTAATCTAGATAAAGCGAAGTTTCCAAATGACAGTTAAACAAAAAAAATGGCCAAGTACGAGTCGGACTTGCGCGCGAATGGTTCCGAACCGTTCGTAGCAAAATAAAAAAAAACGTTTTCAAAATAATTTTATTCCAAATAAACTCTTCCGCATCGCTGTCGACCGGTAAAGTGCCCAAGAGGCTGGCCGTATTGCCACGCTGTATGGCAATGCTTATTCTTTGCCCAAGGTAAAAGCCAGCCCTTGGGTCACGCGAAGTGTCAACAAGTCGTTTAGAAAGTTCATTAAACAACTTGAGGGCACTCGGACCCCACGATCCGAGAGTTTCAACCCCAAACGGCTCGAAAATATAACTACCAACAAGATTAGTATATTTCCGCCGCTTGAGGTTCTCCGCAGCCGCAGCGGCAGCACCGGCACAGCATGATGAGCTAGGAAGATGAGATGGCGCAAGAGTATCGACACAAGTTGCGTCCCACACTAAAGACCTACCCATCTTCCATGGAAATAAAGACATACCGTCCGGTCTCTTGCCATCGTCGCGTGCCAGGCCATGAGGTTCCAATACAGCCGGAACGCCGACGGAAACAAGAGCACGTCGGATGATGTCGTTGATATTCGCATGCCGAGCTATGCGACCCGCACTTCGGCTGCATGACAGACCGTGGTGCTTTATTAGATTAGGTATTTTTAGTTAAGTTAATTAGGGTTATGTAGTTTTAAGGTTAGATATCTAATTATTTGTACAGTTTACTAAATAAATAAGAGATATTTTTCCAAATAAACCATTTACAAGCACTTTTGTAACGTCAAGTCCGTCCGGGGCGGGAGGGTGCACGGCCGAGCAAGTTCGGGCGGGCACCATCCGCGCTGACAGCACGGGTATGCGCACCATAACGGTGAGCTGCCCCGTGTCGGCGGCTAAAACAATCACCGGAGAGGGCAGACGGCTTTTGGTGGGCTGGGTTTCCGCGCAAGTGAAGTTGCTGGAGCCCAGACCTCTGCGGTGCTATCGCTGCCACGTGGGGCATCACGCGGGAGCCTACTGCGCTGCGGAGGAGGATCGCAGTGACCGCTGCCATCAGTGCGGTCAAGCCGGTCACAAGGCTGCAGAGTGCCGTGCTCCGCCTCACTGCTACGCATGTGCGGCGGCAGGGAAACCAGCCGACCACCGTGCAGGTGGCAGGTCCTGCGACCCCCCCGCCAAGGCCAAGGCCAAGGTCCGGAGGCCCCCTCCTTCCACCGTCACCGCTGCCTCTTCGGCTGCCGCCGCCGCCGCCGCCGCAACTACCGCCGCGGCAGTGCCCTCACGAAGGGCTCAGGAGGAGACAATGGACTGTCAATAACGACACCATTCCGTCTCCTCCAGGCGAACATTAACCACTGCGCCGCTGCTCAGGATCTGTTGCTCCAGAGCATGGCGCAGTGGTCGATCAACATCGCCGTAGTCTCCGAGCCGTATTATGTCCGGCCCAGTGGAGACTGGGTTCAGGGCCTGGACGGCTCGGTGACTATAATTTCGTCGGCCGCCGCCAGTACCCCGCCCCTCGAGGCCGTCGAGAGAGGACGGGGTTACGTGGCAGCACGGCTCGGGGACATTGCAGTGGTAGGCGTCTACCTGTCCCCGAGCAGATCTCTCGGCGAACTCCACATATCCCTTATGGAGCTAAGAAACGTCGTCGCTAGGTTTAGTACCCTCCCCGTGGTCGTCTGCGGGGACTTCAATGCCTGGAACTTGGCTTGGGGTTCCCGTTATACGAACCAACGGGGTCGGATGGTGGAGGACTGGGCTTTGGAGTCTGGCCTGGTCGTCCTAAACCGGGGTTCTGTCCCCACGTGTGTGCGGATGCGGGGTGAATCAGTGGTGGACATCTCGTTCGCCAGCCCCGCGCTGTCGCCACGTGTCGACGTGGCGCGCCAGTCGACGTGGCGCGTCATGGAGGGGGTGGAGACGTATTCAGACCACCGGTACATCCGGTTTGACGTCTCCGCCCAAACCTCGACAGCGCCGGCCCGGCAGAACCCTTGTGGTCCGCGGTGGGCGCTGAAGCAGTTGGACCGGGAGCTCTTCCTGGAAGCCGCGACGGTACAGGCCTGGGTGCAAGCACCGAACAGGCCTGTCGACATTGACGTCGAGGCGGAGTGGTTCCGGGAAGCCATGTCGCAAATCTGCGACGCGGCAATGCCCCGTGTTCCCCCAGGACGTGCTCGGCGCCAGGTGTACTGGTGGTCGCCAGAGATTGCAGCATTGCGCAATGCGTGTAATCACGCGCGACGCCGGTACGCTAGATACTGCAAGCGCCGCATCCGCCCGGCGGATGCGGAGGTTAGAGAGGCGGAGCTATATGAGGAATACAGAGTGGCGAAGCGCACTCTCCGAGCGGAAATAAAGCGGTCCAAATTGGAAGCCTACAAAGTGTGGGTGGGGACTCTGAATGCAGACCCGTGGGGACGCCCATACAAAATGGTGCGAGAGAAACTCCGTCCATGGGCTCCCCCGCTGACTCAGAGTCTCCGACCGCAGCTCGTAGAGGGTGTTGTGAGCGCTCTGTTCCCTGAGCGAGGGGAACACTCCCCCCCGCCCATGGCTCCGCCACCTGCAGTATCCGACGCGGACCACATCGGCGACGACGACGTTGCTCCAGAGGTGACCGAGGTAGAGGTGAGAGTGGCGGTACGAAGGCTGAGTGCCAAGAACACCGCCCCAGGACCTGACGGCCTGCCTGGAAAAGCCTGGGTCCTGGCCATGGAGACTCTCGGGCCTCGACTAAGGGGGCTCTTCAGCGCATGTTTGGAGAGGGGCCAGTTCCCACTTCGCTGGAAGACTGGAAAACTGGTCCTCATTGCGAAGCCGGGGCGCCCTGCGGACTCTCCGTCCGCGTATCGGCCCATAGTGCTGCTCGACGAGGTGGGCAAGCTCTTTGAAAGAGTCATTGCAAACCGCCTCGTCGCGCGCCTGGAACGGGTGGGGCCGAATCTTTCGGACGGCCAGTTCGGCTTCCGCAGGATGCGCTCCACAGTGGACGCCATCATGCGCGTGCGAGCCCTCACGACGGGGGATGCGGTGACCCAGGGCAGGTGTGTCGTGGCGGTGTCCTTAGACATTGCCAACGCCTTTAATTCTCTGCCCTGGAGTAGCATAGGGAGGGCACTCCGGTATCACCGGGTGCCCGACTACCTCTGTCGCGTGATCGAGGCCTACCTATCAGACAGGTACATTATCTACCCCGGTCACCAGGGAGAGTGGAGTCGGCGAGAGATGTCGTGCGGTGTTCCGCAGGGATCGGTACTGGGACCACCCTTGTGGAACATCGGGTACGACTACGTGCTGCGCGGCGACTTCCCTGACGGGGTCAGCGTGGTCTGCTACGCAGACGACACGCTGGTCCTAGCGCAGGGAGAGTCTCACCAGGCGGCGGTCGAACTAGCGACACGCGGGGTTGCGATAGCAGTTGGAAGGATCCAGCAGTTGGGACTCGAGGTGGCGCTGCACAAGTCTGAGGCCATGTGTTTTCATGGCCCCCGGAGCACGCCGCCGCCGAATTTCCAGCTAACGGTAGGGGGGGTTCACATCGGCGTCGGGTCGACGATGAAGTACCTAGGACTCGTCCTCGACAGCCGGTGGAATTTCAAGGAACATTTCCGACGTCTGGCTCCCAAGCTGAATCGTACTGGGGCTGCCCTCAAGCGGCTCCTGCCGAACCTTGGGGGTCCAGACGCCCCCTGCCGGAAGCTCTACGCAGGAATCGTTCGGTACATGGCCCTTTACGGGGCGCCAGTGTGGGCGCCGTCGTTGCAGCAGCAACCGAGGGCCCAGCTGAACGCATGCCAGAGGGTCATGGCAATACGCGTGATCCGGGGGTACCGAACGATTTCCCGTGAAGCGGCGAGCCTTCTTGCTGGCCTGCCACCATGGGATCTGGAGGCAACAGTCCTTGCACGCATGCACGATCTGCGCATGGAAGTGCAACGCCGGGGCGAAAGTCCGCTGCCTGAACATGTCAAGGCGTGGCGGAAAGAGCTCCGGCGGGATCTCGTGATGGTGAAATGGCGTCAGCGGCTATCGCAACCCAGTGCTGGGCACGCCATAATAATGGCAGTAATGTCCCTCCTTGAGGCGTGGCTAGAAAGAACTCACGGCGTTCTCACTTTCCGCATGTCGCAGGTCCTCACCGGACATGGTAAGTTCGGGAGGTACCTGCATCGGATTCGTGCGGAAGAGACGCCCGGGTGTCGCCACTGTGTGGACCGCCCGGAGGACACGGTGGAGCACACGGTCGAGGTGTGCCCCGCTTGGGCAGAGCATCGCCGTGTCCTCGTGGGGGCGATCGGCGGCGGCGATCTCTCGCGCCGGGCCTTGGTCGAGGCCATGGTCCGGAGCGAGGAGGAGTGGCAGGCGGTCGCCTCCTTTTGCGAAGCAGTAATGCTAGCAAAGGAGGAAGCCGACCGCTTAAGGCAACGGCGCTCACGCCCGAGACGCCGCCGAGATTCCGATCCCGATTTCCGGCCACCGTAGGCGCGGGCTTGTGGATGGCGAGCAATGGGTAGCTCGCCGTCCAATCATCTGGTAACCGTCCGGACCAAGCCCAGTCGTCAACGGCGCGCTCTGTTCCCGCGCGCCTCAAGGAGTTGTCAGCAAACCGTAGGGACCCTGCAGAAGGGTCGAAGCCAACTGGGGCCATGGGTTCGCGTCTGAAAGGAAGGCTCTGGCCCTGGTGTATATGGCAACGTTGGAATGGGGTAGGTTGTTTAGTCAGTAAGAGTCTGACACTTGTTTCTCTCGTCATTGGATGATTTTTACCTACAAAAACAAAAAAAAAAAAAAAAAAAAAACGTCAAGTCCGTCCGTCCGAGAAGAATGTGTAACGAACTCCATGGACACTCTTTTCAATTAAGGTAAGTATTACAAATATCTCGGTACATGTCTTGTACATGTTTTTTGTCGATATTAATATGTGAGAGCAATTTAATTAATAATAAATAAAAATAATTCTAAATACGAGCATAGATATTATAATAAACCATTGACAGCTAAGATATGACCGAACTCAACCGACAGCGCCTGTTCACGGACATGACGCACACATCAGCACCACTCAGCTCAGACATTTTAAAGGTAACCGAATGATCCAACACACGCGCCACCATCAGTGAGACAATTGAGTGAACACGACAAACTCTCAGCTACCAAGCTCATTTACGTCAAATAAACAAATTCTATAGTAACCGAAAACCATAAATTGTTCCACGGCACTCTCATTTACAAAATTTGACAAAAAAAAAAAAATGGTTCTACATTATACAATACTATCATAAAATAATATTATCAATTTTAAGACAGCAAAAAAATAATGTTATTTCAGAATCAATCAATTTGTACGCTAGTGGTATATATACACCGTGAAATTTAAATGGTTGTTTTCCCGCATCGAAATAGTTTTGTCTTCGTAATACAATCGTTTCATCAATAAATAAAATATCAGAAACAGGAAATGGCAGATTTACCTAACATAGTGAAAAACAAAACTCAAAAGTGAGCTCGAACCAATAGTTCCTCCCGATATCTACAGGCACATAGTATAAAACAAAGTCGCTTCTGACCCTATGAATGCTTAGATCTTTAAAACTGAGCAACAGATTCCGATGCGGTTTTTTTAATAGATATAGTGATTCAAGAGGTTTATGTGTATAATACATGCATACTATATTCAATATCAGTACCCGTGCGAAGCCGGGGCGGGTCGCTAGTAACCAATAAATGGAAGTGCTTTGAATTTGTCAAAGTAAATAAGGAAGGGATTATTTCATGACTTGGAGACTCCATGTTTGTTAATAGTACATTTTGATACAAGTGCAGGAAGTTTGTCATTGCGACCGAGGCGAAATTCGCACGAGCCGTAGGCGAGTGTGTTATGGAGCCGAGGGCTGCAATCACAAATCTGCACGTGTGTCAAACGACGTTTTTCAATACACTTACGACTTGTGAAATAAAGAAAGAAAGAAAAAATTTTTAATCGTATCTCAAACATACAGTAGAAATATAAGAAATATAAGAAATATATAAGTATAGCATTCAATTCTGCTCTGGTCTGTTTCTAATTTCGTGGGGTCGTCCAGCGACTCTGGGGGACGCCTCGCGCCTGATTCGATAAACTAAGTAATAGTACATTGTTATACGAGGGATGAAAGTTATTTAGTCCCGAGAAATTTCTTGGTGACCGAGCGACAGCGAGGTCGCTAATAGTTCGAGGGACTAAATAACTCTTTAACCCGAGGTAAACACTGTGCTTTTCATTACGAATACGAGGAAAATAAAAATAATAATAAAAACCTGAATCGTCGTCAAATGTCTTCGTATGTTTTTAGGTAGGTATATTTCTTTTGATTTAGGCGGTAAGCGGTTTTCTCCTCTTAAGAATCTTGCGTTAAATTTATAACTGAAGCTGATGAACTTATCGTGTTAGTAAAAATTTCTTATAACAGAGATTTAGCAAAATGTAAACAAAACTATACACCTCGAAAAAAAAAAGGAAGATCAAATCGGCCACAGATTATAGAGAGTCTACCATTTACCCGCCAATTCCTTTTTTCAGTGTTCGGCTCCCTGGCTTTTCAGTCAATATTTTTCATTTTGTCATTGTAAAAATGGGTTTTGGTCAAATTTTTTCTCAAATATATATATTAGGTTTTGAAATAATTGAAAGTAAATTAAAATAAAGTCATTAAAAAAAAGTATTCTTAAATTATTTCTATCTCTATGTCATTTTAATTCGGTATAAAGTTTCGGTTTATTAAAAAAAACAACTGTCAGTTGTAAAGTAAAACTCCCTAGGGAGTAAAAGTACTTCTTCCAACCCTGTCCGCAGGCAACTTTACACCTACTTTCAGAGTATGAGTAATGAAAAACTAAATAATCACCCGTGACCGTGACGATAAGGAAGGAATAAAAAAGCCCTTGTTGTGATAAACTCAAAAAAGCACTTGGGTGATGTACATGCTATATTGAACCTAATAGGAGTGCGATAAGAGGCAGTTTTCGAGTAAGTGTATTGAAAAAATCTTTCCAGATTCCTCTTTGAGTCGTATTCATCTTATTCCCGATGTTTCTACACGTGATTGAGACAGCTGCCGCTAACGCTGGCTGCCCTTATTTTAGCCGTAGTTAAATACCTACATGTAGAGGCCCAAATGCAGGGCCGAAACCTACTGGGACCCCGGTCCGGTTTTTGAAAGGAAAGTCCGACCCCGATATAAAAGTTTAGAAGTTATGTGGTCGTTTAGTCAGTAAGAGTCTGGCACTGTTTCCCACTCCACCTTAGGCCAACACTCGTCATTCGATATGTTTTTTAACCGACTTCAAAAAAAAGGCGGAGGTTCTCAATTCGATTGTCCCACAATAAAAAAAGCATTAGGTTCTGACTTTCAGATCGAGCAAAATGTTATGAGTGGCTGTACTGTATTTGGATTAACATTATTGATAGTTTCAAGCTGATAGTAAGTAGCCTATATGATAAAGCTAAATCGTTTTTGCACTCAAGTAGGTCACTGCAAACACAACTTGGCAAAATGGGGCTTTACAGACCCGTCAGATACTCAATGTGACTTACTTAAACACCTGCAGGTGCAACTTTGAAGGTTTTAACCTTTCGCATGCAGTAAATCTCTTGTCTAGAGAGGAGGCCTTTTTCCCAACAGTGGGAACATTATAAGGCTGATGCTATACTATCATCATTATCATCAGACTTTTTAATGTTCCCACTGCAGAGACATAGGCCTCCTCTCTAGGAGAGGGAATGGGCCATAATCCACCACGCGACCCCAGTGCGGATTGGTGGACGTCACATGTCTTCGAATTTTTAGTTCTAGGACATGCCAGTTTCCTCACGATGTTTTCCTTAACCGTTTTGAGAGCAGTAGTGATGAAATAAATTCACCTGGCTGGGTTTGAACCCGCCAGTAAGTCGGGGCTTTTACCACTCGACCACCATTGCTCAATGCTATGCTTTGCCGTAATTAGAGACAGTTAAAAAGCCATTGTGTTTCGCGTAGATCTGCAGTATCTCTGCTGCAGCAAATGTAGCCCAAACAGTTTTAAGAGTTTACCATTGATTAAAAAAAAAAAGAAGCATCGTGTTTGACTACTTTGAGAACGACGCCTGATAGTAAGTGATCCTAGGATATATAATACTATTTCGTTCTTTTATTGCCACTGAAACGAATAACCTAAAAACAGCCTAATGAACCCACTGTCTCAAATCTCAGAACAAAAATAAAGTAAAAATCATATAAAGGTGAACGATTCATATCAAGTCTGAAGATTTTTCGAAAAGTTTTAGATTCAGCCTCCGACAAACACTTGAGGTTTACGAGCCAGCATTGCTTTAGTTCATGTTCAGGTCTGAAAAGGCAAGAAAGATCCAAAAGTCTCATTTGTTAAAATGTTTATTTGTTGTGCTTGAACGAGAGCTTATATATTCTTCAAGGAAACATCAGCTGGGTGAGTTCAATGACCGTAGGTATTCTGATTCCGATTTCCGGCCACCGTAGGCGCGGGCTTGCGGGTGGCGAGCAATGGGTAGCCAGACCAGATCAAGCCAGGTCATCGACAGCGCGCTCTGTTCCCGCGCGCCTCAAGGAACTGTCAGCAAATGCAGAGGCCCAACTACAGGGCCGAAGCCTACTGGGCCCCGGTCCGATTTCTGAAAGGAACGTCCGACCCCGGTATGAGGGCTAAGAAGGAATGTGGTGGATCGTTTAGTCAGTAAGAGTTTGACACTATTTCCCGCCCCGCCCAAGGGTAGGATTCGTCATTAGGTGATGTGTCCCACCATAAAATAAAAACAAGGATAAGAGATACAAACTAAAAGAGTAAACTGCATATTAGCGTACAGATATTACAAGACACTGTATAAAGTAAACCTTCTGTTTCAACTCTTACACAAAAGAATTCCTTAAAATTGCAAAGACGTTTCAGGTGACTATAAAATACAGAACATTGAACTAAGTGATCATAATTTAAAGAATTCTGTCGAGACAGCACACTTAGGTCGGCATGGTGCCGAATATCAATTTTGCTTGATAGCAAATACGATTTCACGTGAAAAGTTTTGATCGCTTCATCTGATGGAAACGATAGAAAAAGTTATCTTCCATAGAGGTCTTTCAGAACTTGATGGAGAGAAAAATTCTATTATATTTTTCCATGTAAGCTAAATAGAACTTGACTACAGTTCTTTCTCTGATATTGTGGTATTAATAAACCTTTCGAGTAGGTACCGTAATTAGAGACATAATAGAAAGACAATTGGTGTACGAATGTTCACATACCTATTGTTTAACTATTATGTCTGAATTTAACACTCGTAAGTTAAATTCTTTCATAGATCTTACGCGTCTTACGCGACATGACGTGCGATAAATCGCAACGGGTGATTTTGTTATTTTTAAGAAGTTTATTTAAAGAGTTATTCTAAAAAACAGTAAAATTTTGAAAATTAAAATAACAAGTATTATTATTGATTATCGACAAGGTATCGTATTTTTATGTGATTATTTATGAGTTTTATTATAATCTCCTGAAATATTGTGCAGTTTAAAAACTGCATCGTGTATAAAAATATTGCTTTACATAAATGTATCAACTTTCACAAATTACCCCTTTATTCATCCAGTAATTTGTCCCTTGCATCATTAGCCTTAACTAATAACCTAGCCTAGCACTAAATTAAGCCATTCTCACCTGTATCCAGTGCTTATTAATTGAATTGTTTCGGTCCAACGGGTGATTAATTAAGGGTAATTATAAGGTGATACGGAGGTAGGTGTTAAGTATTCGATAGATGTTATGGTCTGTACCGGTCTGTGGTTGAAAAATATTGGTAGAAAATAAGCATTATAAAAACAGAAAAAAGAAATACAGTTACTTAAAGCTGAAGTTTAAGGTTTTTTAATGATATATCGGTTTTGAAAAACAGTTTAATATTCGTTTAAAGTTGTTTGTGTGTGGAAAAGATAAAGATGTCTTCCCCCAGCCGTGGGACATAATATACTAATTTGTATAAGATGAAAATCGCGTTATTTACACATTTGCTGCACATTTTTTTATAGCTAGCCTATACTGTCCCACTGCTGTGCAAAGGCCTCTCTCCATTTTTACCCTACATTGAGCGTGGCGCGACACGCTCTTGGCCGGTTTTTTTCCATTTATCTCGGTTACTCGGTTTATCGTGGCTTATAGAAACATGTCAGCTTACGCTTCAGTGTCATCAGCAAAGTGCCCTTGAATAGTTCCCTCATAGACTCTGGTCCATGAGGTCCATCTGGTCCAGCTCTACCAGGTATTTTCTATTCACCACATACACTTACAATAAAACAATACATTTCAGTAACAAACGTATTTACCTCTTTTCAAAACCAGTCAGTCAAACTAGAAAGTTATTCTCCACATTATCTTGCTCGAGTATTATCTCGTTAAACTTAAGTTAGTTTCAATCATGCACCTAATACGGTTAGTTTTAGACAACTTAGTTCACGTCAGTTTGTACCTGGTTCTAAAGCTCGTATTAAATTAAATTATCTTAATATAGAGGTTATGTAGAGACTTATTTGTACCCAGAGCTATGAACATAATGAACTTTTCGACGGCGCAATCTGTTCGCGCGCGCCTTAAAGAGTTGTCAGCAACCGTAGAAGCCCGGTTAATAAGCAACTAGGTGGGTATTTAGTCAGTAAAAGTCTGACACTATCTCCCGTTCCACCCAAGGGCGCGAGATATCATTGAGTGATTTTAACCCACCATTAATAAAAAACATAATCAACTTTCAAAGTTTACACTGTTTGGACATACGCCTCTGTCTGATTGGGTTTATAAAAATTTTCAATTATGGTAGTTCTGGAGTGGTACGTTGGTAGGGCTCCCATAAGGGGAATCTAAAATTTGAAATTTCCCGATGAAAGTGTTCACCATTACTCATTTACTTATCCGTTGGCAAATAAGGTAACAGTGTCCCGGTGTAAAAAATAATCTATTCTAAAACCTGGTCCACCCGCATACCAAGTTTCATTGAAATATGTTCTGCCATTTTAGTGTGAAGTAATAACAAACATACACACACTCACAACCTTCCACTTTTATGATATCACTGAGATAACATGAGGTTCTTTCTAGTCATCATCATCAATTCAGCCAAAAGACGTCCACTGCTGGACATATTCCTCTCCCAAACGTCGCCACAACGACTGGTCTCATACGTCTCGCATCCATCGAATTCCAGCAACCTTGACCAGGTCGTTGGTCTACCTTGTGGGATGCCTTCCAACACTACGTCGCCACTCCAGAACCTTTCGGCCCCAGCGGCCATCTGTTCTGCGTGCGATGTGCCCTGTCCATTGCCACAAGTTTGGCGATTCTTTTCGCTATGTTAGTAACCTTGGTTCTCTTGCGGATTTTTCTATTACAGGCAAGATTTTCATGAAAACCACTTTACAATAAAGTACTCCTCAATAATGACCTCTAATCCCTTCACTGAAGGTCGCTTTAACACGCTATTTGTCTAGCAAATTGATCCTTAGTTGCACGTCTATCCATATTTAATTATCGGCCCTAATCTGATAGAGCATACGAGTACGTGAGAAGTTCATCCAATATTGATTGTAAAGCTGTGTCTACACAGTTGTGATATTAAGATGTACGGAAATTTGAATCAAGATAAAAGGCATCGTTAGACGTACCCTGTCGTTGCTTTAAATGTTATGTGTCTTATGATTGTATATAAGGTAAGTTAATTAGTAAAACACGTGATTGTGAGATATGCTAATATACAATTTTGACTATGGGACCAAAACAATAGGTAAGTTCAGTACATTTTGACCATTTAGCATAGCATATACCAGACCTGCTAAGGGTTGGTGCGAAAGTGTTACACCGGGGCTCTGGGAATAAGGCAAGGAAGGCACGGGGTAGGTTGTTTAGTCAGTAAGAGTCTGACACTGTTTCCCGCTCCGCCCAAGAGTGGGATTCGTCATTCGATGACTTTAACCTACTATAAAAAAAACTGCTGAGAATCAGACCTACTCTAGGAGACGAAATGGATCGTAATCCACCACGAGGGCCCGCCGTGCGTGTTGGTTGATATCATAAATGTTTTCGGTCTAGCCTTTAACTACCGTAATTACAGACACAATTAAAAGACGATAGGTATGCGGACATCGGCGTCCTCTAGGGGCTTAATGAGCAAAGGACATGAAGATTAATAAAATAATGCCAATGCCTATTGGTATATGCCAATTTCTCGGAAAATATTACGTAGTCTAATAAATAAAACCCAATTACAACCCATGATGAACGTAAACGCATTACTCCAGTCACTCGTCGCTCGAGATGAGACAATCGATTCTCTCCGATCATTCACGAACGTGCCCGAACTGACAATAGGCCCATTGTCACCCGGGTCTGGTGCCGAGGTCATCGGGACACACACTGCTGGAATTTCTTATTAACATACTCGTACCTATGGATTTTGGGAGTGAATTTGAATGGAAATTGCATATAGATGAAATCCTGTCCATGGTATATGGGTGAACAAAGGATTGATAGTGATAATGGGATATGCGAGCTGCTTTGTTTGTGTGAAATTAGAGAATTATCCCAAGGGAACATAGTTTCGTGATGATAGTACATATTTATACTAAATAAAGTTTGCCATTGTATATTTTGAGACTACATCACACCACGAAGGTTGAGGATATCGTGGAGTATAGACGTTTGGATACCAACTGGACTTTGAGAGTCGTGCAGTTAGAGCCGAGTCTTAATACTAATTTCAAGTCGATTGTGGTGCAGGTATCGACTCACCATTTGGAAGGCGAGTCTGCTTCGAAGGCGTCTTTTTGCCGAAGGGTGTCCTGTATCGACGATTTCTTGGTAGGATTTCACAGCGGAACACTTCGCGTGCAATCTTACTAATATGTTACTCAATCACACCAAAACGGCTGGACGGATCTGGATGAAAATTGGCACAGGCATAAGATACATTCCGGAATAGGACATAGGCTCTTTTTATCCCGGAAACCCCGGCGAAGCCGCGAGCAAAAGCTAGTAGTTTATAATTTGTTATAGTTTCTTTTATATTAGTAAATTTTTTGTAAGATTATTAATTTGTGTTGTGTACGAGTATCTATAGGCCTTAATTGCTGGATAATAAAGTATGAAGGCGTCATAATTATCTGATCTCAAATATAACACCACTTTAAAACCTAAGACACACAGATACATCTCAACATATTATATTATGTCTCTTTAAGCACGTAATCTCGAATATCCAGTGTAGGCGCGACCTAGTCCTGCCAATCAAACCTATTGGAACACCTCTCTAATGAATGAAATTATGTGAAGCTTCACACTGCAACAGTGGCGTCCTAGTGTGGAGAATATTATGCACGTGTGTGAATAATTACATGCAGATAACTGAATATTAAGTGTGTGCTAAGTAACTGTGAGGTGTGGAGGTGATGCAAGCGGTTTAGAACTGTTATTACACTTCAGCGTTGTAATTGAACGCATTTAGAATTTGGTTGAATAGAACTAAATTATTGCTCCATGACAAATTTTGTACAAAACAAAAATAGTGAATGTATGTGTAAGAGCGTATCGGGCCACGCTCAGGGTAGGGTACCGTAGTTTCCTGTCCGTCACAAATTTCTCACAATGTAACAGAACCCAGTAAGTAGCCCATGTATAAATTAGTAACCCAATTTTCCGATAGATGCTAACGGTCGCTGAGATTATCCGCGGACGGACAGGCAGACAGACAGACTTGGCGAAACTATAAAGGTTTCTTGTTGACTACGGAACCATATAAAAAGCACTAAATTGCAAAATAACTTTAATTTTGGAAGTCTGTCTTACTATACTATACTACTATTAGTTTGGTCTTTTCTTTATTTAACACTGACTAAAATTATGTTAAAATTGCATCTTTTCTTGATCATCAAACACTTGTAAATTGTTATCGTCAGCTAGACAACTGGATGAAGTAATTACAAACTCAGTCTGTCAATGTCTGTGGCTGGAAAGGCCTCACGGTGTCCTCACCTTCCGCATGACGCAGGTGCTCACGGGTCATAGTAAGTTGGGAGGTTCCTGCGTTGGATTTGCGAGGAAGCGACGCATGGGTATCGTCACTATGTGGACAGCCCGGAGGACATGGTGGAGCACACGGTAGAGAAGTGGAAAAACATCACCGTGTTCTCGTAGGGGTGATCGGAGACGGCGATCTCTCGCGCTGGGCTCTGGTAGAGGCCATGGCCTGAAGCGAGAAGGAGTACGAAACAGTCGGCTCCTTCTGCGAAGCAGTAATGCTAGCAAACAGTATCCCAATTTCTAAACGTAACTTAAATGTTCAATCTCCTTCTCTGTAGTCGCAATAATCTCCATTTTGGATTTGAAATTTAATCTGTTTTGATGTAACTAATGCAAATGACTTCGAGTAATTCATCCATTTGGTTTGATTTTAATTCAAATATCATTGGGACGTTACATAATTCTGGTTTATAATTCCCATAATTCCTCTAGGAAGTCATGCTTAAGGACTTGAAATTTTGACTACGTTAATATTAAAATATGATTGACTTGTGGTTCATTTTGGTGAGGATCAACAAAGTGGTTATTGCAATTAAGACTATTAATTTGCTGACCACTCTGTCGAAATTGTACCACAACAATTTTATCATCATCATTAGTCGTAGTTGTGTACAATAGCAATTTTTGTACGTGAAGTATCTTCGGGACTCAGGCCTCCTCTCTAGGAGAGGGAATGGGCCAAAACTCACCACGCAGACCCAGTGCGGGTTGGTAATTTTTTTTAACTGATCAATATTTACTTCCACATAAAATATAATTCAAAGTTTTTCAGATTATTATGGCAATGACAGCATCTATATAGAAACGCATGGATACGGTACAATCTAACATAAACACTGCAAGTTCATCCATGCATTGGAACGCTGCGTCCAGAACAATACCACAGATGCAACGTTGTAGAATAGCCACAGAGCATGGAATCACCAGTCCGATGAGGGCACGGCGTTACTGATGAACTTCGGGGTTGTTATTTACGTGGAAAACTGTTTAGAAGAAGAAAAAGAAAGAAATTTATTTGTGCAAAAGTATGGCGCATACATAAATAAAAACAACTAAATACTAAATAAAAATATGCGACATAGCCGCACAAAACGACCGGTCCTCAGCAAAAATACTCATGTGTGAAACAGAGCCACAGCGCTGATTTTCAGTACCTGCTGATTTGCAGTATTTACATCTCGTGCTCTAAATAGGTGAAGTAAGAAGGAATATATCACACTTTTACTGATTTTTTTTTTGTCATTAAGGAAATTTTGTTGGTGTACAATAAAGTTATTCTATTCTATCATCAAGCCCTTCAAGCCCTTGGGCGGGGCGGGAGATAGTGTCAGACTTTTTCTGACTTAGAACTCACTCCAGATCCTTCGTTGCTTTTCATACAGGGACCAAACCTTCCTTTCTGGCCCCTACAGTTTCCTGACAACTCCTTGAGGGGTGTATGCAACGATACGCGCCTTCGATGACTTGGGCTAGGTATCTGGACCTAGGTTACCATAATAATGCTTTTCATTTTGCGTGAAAGTGGTGTAAATGCTTGATTCTTAGTGAATATTGTGATGTGAAATTGGCTGGGCGTAAACATAGCTAAATACAAATTTTAAAAAAGTAAAAGTTAACGGGTCTTAATGTGTATGGTAAATATTGACAATTTCATCTTTAGCAGTGGCCGCTGGCTTACTCCAAGCTCTATGGGTTAAGCATTGAGCCACGATGCACAGCGTTATGCTAAGCATATTGTGTATTCGCCCTTATCAACAAATCAACAAATAGTCATCACAATTTCAGGACATTTATCCAAACTAATATTTTAAATATGAAAGTAATTCTGCCTGTTTGCTACGCTATAACTTTCAAGGCCTGGGCCTGAAAGAGACGTCAGCAAACCGCAGGAGCCTAGTAGAGTCGAAGTCTTCTGGGGCCATGGGCTGATTACTGAAAGGGTAACTCGACGTCCAAAAATTCAAAGGCAACTCTAACACCGGTTTTTTTTTATGGCGGCCAATACAAAAACTAAAAATCAAATCACAACTCCCGCCCTTAGCCGGAGCGGGAGATTGTGTAATTAAGTGACTAAAAACTCACCCCATTCCTTCTTAGCCCTACATTCAGAGGCCTTCCTTTCAGAAATCAGTCTATGGCACACATGGGCATGAAATTTGCTGACAACTTGAGGCACGCAGGTTCTCGCGTAAGCGCCGTCGACAATTTTGGCACGGTTCGGACGGTTACCGGATGGGTTTTAGTCTAACGCTCTCTTTAATTTAGTCCAGTGTGAGAAAATTTATTTCAGGGTTACCCAAATACCCACACAAAAAAGGCCGGTGTTATCTTACTAATATTATAAATGCGAAATTTACGATGTTTGTTACTCAATCACGCCAAAACGGCTGGACGGATCTGGATGAAATTTAGCACAGGCATAGGATACACTCCGGAATAGGACATAGGCTACTTTTTATCCCGGAAACCCCAACTACAATACCACGCGGGCGAAGCCGCGGGCAAAAGCTAGTTCTTGATATTTGCATTGTCATTTAAGATGACTTCAAGAAACTAAAGTCAAAAGTCCGTAAAAGATTCAATGAGTTCATTTTTATTTTAGAGTTAGTTTGAAAATGATTGTTTATAAGAGCTTGTTGGTGTCAGCAAAATTTTAAGATCAAAAACTTTGTCAGTCTCGTTTAGTTTAAAGAGGTTGATTGTTAAGATAAGACTTAAATATTTAAGATGAAAATAATTAATGGTGAAGCTCATTTTCAGAAGTTTGTTAACGGTTTTATGAAGAGTTCAATCTTTTAAAATTAAGATCGTTCAAAACCAGATCTGTAATTTCTTTTAAAGATAGAAATTAGAAAGAAATCTCATAGGTAAAACAATAATAAAACAAGTTTTCAATGAAAAACATTTTTTTTTCATAACAAGCTTTTATAGCAGTGGTCTATACTTATAAAAATAAAACTCGTCAAGACGATTCACACAAGCCCAAACTCGACGTGGTTTTGCCGTTTAATTACAGAAATCCTGTGGCCACTTCGCGTTACCATGATCAGATCAGCTCCATGTCATCATAATATTGTATTGTCATGAGATTTACACCTGAATGCAAAATTACAGCTCAGTCGGTTGAAGATATCTGCTTCAAAATTGAGTTGCAAGATTTGAACCAAACATGCATAGTTACATTGCAAGCTAATAAAAAGCTTGTAAAAATAAAAGAGATTCTCATATGTAATACAAGGTCTTATTTGAAACGTGATTTTTTGTTTTTTTTTTTAATTGTCAAATTAAACCAAAATGATAGTACTTTATCATTACATAGTTTAAAAAAAAGTTGCTTACCGCTGTCCCTATGTATGCTTAGATCTTTAAAAGTACGCAACGGATTTTGATGTGTTTTTTTTTTAAGATTAAAAAATTAAATCAACTGATTTTTATGCGGTTTGATTTAATAGATAGAGTGATACAAGAGGAAGGTTTATGTCCATAGTACATGCATAATATATTCAATATCAGTACCCGTACGAAGCTGGGGCGGGTCGCTAGTTAAAACTAAAACCCATTTTGGTTCAACTTTTATGCTGCAAATTCTACGGATTTGGATAAAATTTGAAACACTTCAATTCCGTACGATAATAATACAAACTGTAATATTTCAGAAGTCTATTTTTATTCTGCCAATACAAAGGAGAGCAGGTGTGATCCACACTGAAATGAAACAATCTCATACAAGAATAGAATTGAAAATCTCTGTAAGTTTTGCACCTGCGACAGTTTCTCGAAAATTGCTTTATTTTAAGTAACGGAATATTTTAAAAAGTTATCATGGCCTTGAAACGCATAAACAGAAAGAAAGAAAGAAAAATAATTTATTTGGTACTACATAAGAGACAGACATAATAGTTCAGTAACATGTATAAAAGAAATAAAATTAAATAACAAAACAAAAAAAAAGCCTTTCTTTTTTTTATGCGCGTCAGGACTACACTAAAAAAGGTTCAATTCAGCATGTATGCCACACAACTAGTACCTGACGCTGGTTTTCAAATCTAACTTTTACAACGAGTCAGTAAAAGTCTGACATTGTCACCCGCTCCACCCAAGGACGACATTTGACACTGGATGATTTTTACCCACCATAAAAAAACCCCTGAGGGTATGAGAACTTTGGAACGAAAGTTCAAAGTTTGTATGAAAATCCACTTTCACGCTGGCGAACCCACTATCAGGTTAGCAAAGTTTTTTTTTTCATGGTGGGAAAAATCATCGAATTACGAATCCCGCCCTTGGGTGGATCGGGAGACAGTAACAGACTTCTACTGACTTAACCTTTTGTATGCCGTAATTAGAGACAAAAAGCGATTGTGTCTCGCGTAGATCTGCGCAGCGGCATACGAGAGGTTAAACGACCCACCGTCCCTTCTTGCCTTAGTTTCAGGGTCAGTCTTTCGCTTTTGCATCAACCTTTGGCCCCAGAAGGCTTCGACCCTGCTGGGCCCCCACAGTTGCTGACATCGTCTTGAAGAGGTTAGCTAGGTAATCTACACTAATATAATAAAGAGGTAAAGTTTGTTTTTTTGTTTGTAGGAGGTAATCTCTGGAACTACTGGTGTGATTGGAAAAAAATTAGCAACAATAGAAAGCTGCTTTACTCCTGAGTGACATACGCTATATTTTACGTACGCGGGCGAAGCCGCTGACAAAAGCTAAAAGTATATAAATAGGGACACTAATTCAGTGTATCGTGGACTTTAAATGTTACTATATTTTGAGGCCCGAATGGTGCCCTTGAATGTAGCGTGAGCGGTTTGAGAATGAGTAGCGTATTGTTAATGTAATGAGGGTTGTGGCTGAAACGTGTGGCTCTTGTATGGTGGTGGTCATGAACGTACTATAGAAGCCTCTTTCATCAGCAACTACCTCTTTGTAAGGTTAAGGACTAATGGCACTCTACAAATCACATCACACTGGTAGGATCGCAGTCAATCACTTGTTTGTATCAATTAACCTTTCGAATACTGTAATTAGAGACCATAATAGCAGCAGGAGAATTGGCAGGCAGTCGCCTCATTCTGTGAAGCAGTAATACAAGCGAAGGAGGCGGCCGCACGCGCGAGGTGACGGCCCTCACACCCCAGCAGTTGGCATCCCAATCCCAGACACCGTAGGCGCGAGCTTTCAGACGGTGAGTAATGGGTAGTCGCCATCCGCCCGTCTGGTAATCGTCCGGTCCAAGTCCAAGTCATCAACGGCACGTAGTCTTGCACGCTTCTCAAGCAGATCAGCAGAGCAGTAAATCGTAGAGGTCCAGCAATGTCGAAGCCTAGTGGGGTCATGGGTTTTTTTTATGGTAGGTAAAAATCATCCAATTACGAATCCTTGGGCGGAGCGGGAAACAGTGTCAGACTCTTACTGACTAAACAACCTACGCCATTCCTACGTTGCCATATATACCAGGGCCAGAGCCTTCCTTTTAGACCCTTGGCCCCAGTTGGCTTCGACCCTTCTGCAGGGTCCCTACGGCACTGTGGTTTGTGAAAGTAATAATAGTTATATAATAAAAAAACATTAGGATGGCGGTCAAGCCTCACTAGCCAGCGTCAATGCAACATGATCAACCACAACCACTCTGTCGAGAATGAACAACTAAGGAGGAGGATTATACAATATACAAAGATATAAAAGATGCAAAGACCTGACTCACTTACTGTCTCATCAACGCATAACCCAAACCCTTAGACCTCCCAAGTCGTCGACGGCGCGCTCCGTTCCCGCGCGCCTCAAGGAGTTGTCAGCAAACCGTAGGGGCCCTACAGGGTCGAAACCTCCCGGAGCTGAGGGTTGATGCGAAAGCGTTACACCGAGGCTCTGGAAATAAGGCAAGGAAGGTACGGGGTAGGTTCTTTAGTCAGTAAGAGTATGACACTGTTTCTCGCTCCGCCCAAGAGTGGGATTCGTCATTCGATGATTTTTACCCACCATAAAAAAAACTCTTAGACCTAGAAGGCTGAACCATTACAGAAAGGTTTTTTTATGATGTGAACAAAGGATAAGAAAGGTTTATGTCAAAAATAACTCCACACGGATAAAAAGGGAGTCTAACATAAAGAAAGCGACTTTCACGCGAGCGAAACCACTGGCAGAAACTAGTCTTACTAATATTATGCGAAAGTTATGATGTTTGGATGTTTGTTACTCAATCACGCCAAAACGGCTGGACGGATCTGGATGAAATTTGGCACAGGCATAGAGTACACTCCGGAATAGGACATAGGACAGGCTACTTTTTATCCCGGAAACCCCAACCCCAATACCACGCGGGCGAAGCCGCGGGCAAAAGCTAGTATTAAATATTCGGCTAAGACTAATAGAAAAGGTATTTAAGTAGCACTGTGAGTTATGTTATATAGCCAAATAATATATTCATTTTCTTTTTCATTTAAAAAAGCCTAGGGGTGATAAATTAAGGCGCGTATTTCAGAGTACCTTCATTTTATTCCATATCGTGATGAAACGTCAGACTTGTACAAACCTATCTAAATTACTCCTTTGTATTAAAGCTTAAAAGAGTGAAAAGCCTTTATTTATTTAACAATAAGGTTCTATTTCGCTTGCATGATATTTATCTTCATACGAAGGTACGGAATGGAATATCCGAGGCCTTTTCTTTTGTTATTTGGTTTTATGTATTTCTTATTATAGAGCGATATTGCTGACTATCTTTGATGGTACAAAAATAGCTTTTAATGCTGTGATTTTACAAATGATATAATAAGAGCCTTTAGGTTTAATAGGTAGGTAGGTACTGTGTGTGAACAGTCTGTTACAAATACATATAAATATTTTTTTCTGCCTTTCTTTCGCAAGGATTTTTTGCGGGGAAATTTACTGCCACACCAGGTAGTTTTAGTTATAGTTACCCTGAGGGTTTAGCCAAGTATATAATAAACAATCGTTAACGCTAGTAGGAAACGTCAGAACAAATGAATCGGTGGTGTTGTCTAATCGAGGCGATCGACGAAAGAGAATCGAAATGTCGTAACTTAACTTCGCTTGCTGTATACTTATCTCCTTGTCTCCGGGCGCGTTCCTCGAAAAACAAATGCAGCATGTCAGCTGCCGAGAGAGGCTGAAAGAAGGTATCTGTTTCCAATAGACTTCAATGGTGACGATTGCTATATATTATGTATGTTTTTTATGGTGAGTAAAATAATCATCCAATGACAAATCCCGCCCTTGGGCGGAGCGTGAAATACTGTTTTACTGACTAAACAACCCAACCTGTTCCTATGTTAATACTTGAGCCAGTGCTTTCCTTTCAGACGCAAACCCTTGTCCTTGACATATAGGGATACATTGGTTTTTCAAAGCAACGACTACACACAGATTAACTATCCTAAAACCTGGTTTGTGAAACCTACACACCACTACTAGTACACAGAAAATTGTACATAAAACCAGCTACAGCCAAACCCAACGAATTTTCCGCCAACACTCATAAAAGAATCCGCTTTGATTGCTATCCCTACTCAATTACTCGCCGAACAATCATAACTCCGCAATATTCCTTATTTGTTCACCGTCTATATTGCTTCTTATTTCTTACAATAAATATCGTAAAAGCCTGCTCAGCAGTGCATCTCATCGTGAACGCAAATTGTATTAGGTGCGCGTCAGCGGTCAAAGTGAAGATGCTTCGCATTGAAATAAAGATAGAAGGTGAAGTCTGTATAACGAGAGAAAAAAGACGCACATTCAGTCGTACAAGCACTGTTTACGGTTTTTTTTTTATGGTGGGAAGAATCATCAAATGACGCATCCCGGCCTTAGGCGGGGCGGGTGCCAGTGTCAGAGTCTTAATGACTAAACGACCTACCCCATTTCTTCTTAGCCTTCATACCGGGGTCGGATCTTCCTTTCAGAAACTAGACCAGTAGGCTTCGGCCTTTGAGTCTCTACACTTGCTGTCAAATCCTGGAGCCGCGTGGGAACAGTGCGCGCCGTTGGCAACTGGGTTTGGTCCAGACGATTACCAGACGACCGGACCACGGACCCGACAAGCCCGCGCCTATGGTGGCCGGAAATCGCGATCGGAATCGCGGGGGCGTCTGGGGCGTAAGCTCTATTGCCTTATGCGGTCGGCCTCCTCCTTTGCTAGCATTACTGCTTCGCTTCCGACTACCCATCTAGACACGGTTTTAAAATCATAAAAAAATTAAAGGGCGTTGTACAACACATAATATTTACCCCTTAAGCATCTATGTACATACTTTTCCTTGTGAGATGGAACTAACCTTCTGTACTCATCTGTTCTTTGACCAAAGTGAAGATGCTTTTACTGAACAAGCGTGGTTGCTTTGTTTTGAGTGCTATTATTATTTATTGTGAATTTTAATAATACGTTTTAATGAGAAATATGAAATTGCCTTTACACTCTTTGATGGTTTTTTTTTTTTTTTTTTTTTTTTTTTTATTATGGTAGGTGAAAATCATCCAATGACACTCTTTGATGGTAAGATGCGCTTTAGTTTTATAACATGTTTAGCAACCACCGTATAATTATATTTTTATTAATTATAATAAATATAAAACGAGTTCGTGATAAGTCATTACTATTTTGAACAATGTTTTAAATGTCAAAGCTTAAATTATGTAAATTGTTAATTTTCAATATATGCTGATACCTAATTTATAACTATTGCTCAAAATTAATATCTCTGTAAACCGAATAATAGCAAATACCAGGACTCTGGAACTAAGGCAGTAAAACTGCCAAAAACTGTGGCTGGAAATCGAGTCCAGGGTCCCGAAAACTAGTGAAGTAGTCCATTCCATGACGGGTGAGGACGCCTGATCAAAGGAAAGCGACTGCCAAGGCTATTTCGCACGGAATAAACCTTTTATGTATTCCGATAGTTGGTCCAAGTCTAGGTATCCTATATATACACCCACGATACAGGATCACCCATATTCCTCGTGCATATACCCATATTCCTCATCATCGTAATCAGCCTTTTTAAATGTTCCCACTGCTGGGACACAGGCTTCCGCTCTAGGAGAGGGAATGGGCCATAATCCACCATGACAGCCCAGTGCGGATTAGTGGATGTCACAGTCATGTCTTTGAATTTTTGGTTTTAGGGCATGCCGGTTTCCTCATGATGTTTTCCTTCACCGTTTTAAGAGCAGTGGTGTTGAAATAAATTACACAAAGTAATGCACGCGCATTACAGGCTGGGTTTGGACACATGACTTGTAAGTCGGGACCGTTACCACTCGTCTACCTCTACTCCCTGCCATTCCTTGTGTAGTTCAACGTAATAAAACAAAACATACACTATAATAATCTACAGGGCGAGAGTGTAAATAAAAATGTGCGTTTGTTACTTTTTGTGGCTATACGACTGAACAGATTAAGATAAAACTTGGGTAAACCATGTCCTGTAACAACTCATAGAATACTTGAAAAGAACTAATAAACTAGTGTGCGTGAAACATGCGAAGATTAAGTTTAGAACCGAAACTTCGAAGACATATTGTGACATCCATAAATCCGTACTGGGTCTGCGTGGTGGATTACGGCCCATATCCTCTCCTAGAGAGTAAGCCTATGTCCCAACAGTGGGAAAATTACAAGGCTGCTAATGCTAGACTAAGTTGCTTCATCGTAAATGATTGCATCACTGCTTACCATCGCTTGAATCAGGATCAAGCACTAGTTCATATCATTTAGGATCGATTGCCACCCAGAACAAATGTCCATGTGATGGGCACAATCATTTGTTCTGGTCTGGGTGTAATTTATCTATAATAATAATATGTATGTCTTTAGAAAAATATTTAAGTATGTTTATCAGTTGTCTAGTACCCATAACACACGCTCTGCTTAGCTTGGGACTATACGGCGTTGTGTGATAGTGATGTAGAATATATTATATTATTTCAAGGTCGACTGGTAGAAAATGCCTATGGCATTAAGTCCACCTTTGTACTTATTATGTGCATAAAGTTTTTATAAATAAATAAATAAATATTTAAAAAGAAACCTGGGCGAAGTCACTGGCATAAAATAGTATTTTCATAAACTTACAACTACAATACCCTACCACTTTCCACATCCCCAAATACAGCGTCAATGTATCATTACTCCGTCCTCTATCCCTCATAATGCGGCCGCCATATTTTCCTCACAAAAGTATCGGCTTTTTTGAGTAGGCCATTTGTATTCTGTCCGGTTGGCGGACGCTTCAGAAGTTGAGGGCCAACCCTAGACCACTAATCGTTTGGATGAACAACCCTTCTGTGAGTACTAGTTAGTAGTGTACCTACTTTATGGTTAAGTATATGCATTGAGAAGTAAGGAGAAGATAATTGGGTTGTTTTTTTTTAATGTTACTATTGTTTGTTTCATAAAATATGTATGTATAAAATAAAAATACTGGGTAATTTTTTAACCACTGCGTAAATGTTTTTCGGTGGCTCAGTGTAAGCAATAGAACACATTTCCATTTTTGATTTATAACTTTTTTTTTCTCATTTTTCCACTTTGTATGTTTCTGAGTAAACAAGTCTTGTAAGCGTTAACTTAATTTTTTGGTATTGACACATATCTAAATAAAAAATACCTGTTTATTAAAATGTATTCAAGTTTACTATGTCTAAATTTGCGCACCAGTAAAAAAAAATCCTGTATTAATAGCACGCAGGATATTTTTTTATCCGGGGAATATATTCTCTTAAGATGATTGCTAACACACAGGCGGAGCCACGGGCTAAAGCTAGTACACTATACGAGAAAGTATCAGAAAAATGTAATAACAAGCAACAAGACAAGTTGTAGCCTCAAGAACACGTGAGCCATATTGTTAATAGAGTTAATAAGTCGATCGCCGGATATTACTGCTTCGGATAATACGAGATTATTGTCTATAAGTTTGGGCATAAGTTTATTGTCATTTTTATACTCCTTCACCTGATTACGACCAATATTTTTATTGCAACAACGGTGAAGTAGGTTGTGCCAAACACAACTTACTTCACCGTTGCTCTCAAAACGGTGAAGGAAAACATCGTGTGTCCTAGAACCCAAAAATTGGAAGATATCTGACATCCACCAATCTCCGCACTGGGCCCGCGTGGTGGAGTATGACCCACATATGGAGGCCTGTGTCTCAGCAGTGGGAACATTGAAAAAAGGCTGATAATGATGATGATAACCTCCTATCCATGGACGCGAATCTTTATAGACGCGTATTCGTCATTATAATGCAATTGGTGTACAGCACTCCTAGCTAACCCCTAGCCTAAGTTGTTTGTTACCTGACTACAATCACGTGTTTAAGTATTCGACGACTGTCACTCAACGCCATCTAGTCTTAAGCTAAGCAGAGCTTGTTTTATGAGTACTAGGCAACTGATAAACATATTTATATATTTCTAAATATATTATACATATTATAGATAGACTACACCCGGACACAGAACAAATAATCTGCTTATCACACAAACATTTGTCTTGGGTGGGAATCAGACTCACGACGTCCGGCATAGCATTCAGGGTCACTAACTACTAGACTGACAGGCCAGTCAATATTAGATAACTTACTAATTCCAATTAGCTGTCTCCTCTAAGTAAGAACAATAAAATTGAATGGAACCCGTTCATTGTTGCGTATGAATACGACAATACACAAAACATGGTAAACGACAAAGAATTCAATTTCCCTGCGTGTCGTACAAAATTGAACATTTGTACGAATGTGCGGTTAGCTTCTGCGTTTTGGTGTCAGTATGGTCAGTGAACAAGAGGGGAAATTAAAATAAACGATTTTTGAGGCAGTTCTAGGCAATGGGATGTATTTGAAATGTGAAAGATTGCCACTGTTAAATAAATGTCAATTGAAATAAAGTTACAAGGATTAAATCATTAGGAATGAGCATTGCTATCCAGCGTGGCAATGCTGCCAGCGTTCTGGGCACTTTTCCCATTGATGTCGATTTTGATGTATTTTTAATTAATCACCCCAATTAATCATTTGTTTATTAGGTATTACAATAATAATAAAATGTACATAGAATAATTAAAAAAAATACATTGGGCAACTTTTTATTGTTATTTGATGTAAAAAAAATATTTATTTTAATTATTTAGTTAGGGGCTAGATGGCGTTGTATGACAGTTATAGAACTTTATTATTATTACAGTAGTGCACAGTTTGAAAAAGTAGCAAAATTTTTCTAAATTATTCAGCTACATTACTTTGCCTCGACCACAGAATATATAGGAATAGCCACCGAGTAAAACACCGAGGCGGCAGGCATAATTCCTTTACAAGAACAAAATTTTATAGAAGACCCTCACCCAATTTTGCCAACCTTACTTATTCTCATATTCATAGTCAGGCCCACAGGGCAGAGAAGGGATCTTGCGGCCATTAGACTTTGTTTTTGAAGGTCGGAAATGATGAAGTGTCTTCTGCCGTTTTAATGTGGAACGGAAGTACTTCTCAATGTTTTACTGAATAAAACTACACCTGGAACATAGGTGTTTGCTGTAGAATTTAGCTGCCTTTTATGCTCTAGGACCAATGGCTTCTCTTTCAGAAGTCGACTTAGATAGCTCCAGTTGACTTTGACCTCACTGGACCCCTACGATTTTGCTGACATCTTGAGACTCTTGACTACGTCCCGTCTACGACTCGGTCTGAACGAAGAGCTACCCATTCCTCGTCGCCCGCAAGTTCACACAGGCTGGAAATCGAGGTCTGGGTCAGGGTCTCTGCAGTAAGAGCATGACCATGTCCACATGCATGTTGCCGCCTCCAAAGCTAGCATTACTGCTTCGCAGGAGACAACTGCCTGCTATTTTACCTCGCTTCGAATCATAGCCTGTACCAGAATCCAGCGCGAGAGATCACTGCCACCTATCGTCCCGTCAAAACCAGTAATACCTCCACCGATTATACGACTTACGATGGAGTTTGTCAACATTTATATATTACAGTTACAGTACAAGTACTGGCATGTTGGTCTAGTGATTAATGACTCTGACTGCTACGCCCGAGGTAGTGGATTCGATTCCCACTCAAGAAAAATGCAGCATGATAATTTTTCTGTGTTTGGGTGTAATTTATGGATATCTAGCGCCGCGCCCCAGCTTAGCATGGGTGCAACGTTGATAAAAAAAACCGCATCAAAATCCGTTGCTTAGTTTTAAAGATGTAAGCATACATAAGAGCAGACAACTTTGTTATATACTACTAGCTTTTTCCAGCGGCTTCGCCCGCGTACATAAAATATAGCCTATGTCACTCAGGAGTAAAGCAGCTTTCAATTGTTGCTAAAATTTTTCCAATCGGACCAGTAGTTCCAGAGATTACCCCCTACAAACAAAAAAACATAAAAACAAAAAAACAAACTTTACCTCTTTATTATATTAGTGTAGATATAGTGATATGTTAGTATGTTTGCAGTTGTCTGGTAGTCATAAGCTCTGCTTACTTTCGACTAGATGGCGTTGTGTGATAGTTGAGGTATACTTACACTTAGTATTTCTAAATGATGGCCATCTCTAGTCGCTTTTGGGCTCTGTGGTCGGTCCCCAAATTCATTATTCAGTACGTTGGCAGAAGCTTGCATCTAAATAGTTCAATGTCATTTCATTTCAGTATGAAACAACATTTGGTCGTTCTGTTTTGTATTTCAATTAGATTCTTGTTTTCAATTTCGTATTCAATTTGTTTTCGAGCCACTTTACTGATGAAATTATTTTTATTGGCTTGGAACAAATTAAATTGGGTCTTGTGAAAATATTTTTAATACCGGTGAAAAATTGCGATGATTTTTATCCTTATTCTATTTTTTATTTATTTTACTAATGATTTTTACATTTGCAAATATGTTAAAGCACAACTTACTAGCGATGTTTCTTACCCGGGCGATCCTCATTTCTGGCGAAAGATGTCCACTGTTGGACATAGACTTCTCCCAAGCGCCGCCATAACGACCGCTTCTGTGCGTCTTGCATCTATTTTATTCCAGCAACCTTGACCAGGTCATCGGTCCACCTTGTGGGAGGCCTTCCAACGCTGCGTTTTCCGGTACGCGGTCGCCACTTCAGAATCTTTCAGCCTTAATGGCCATCCTGTTTTGTGTGTAATGTGTCCTACCCATTGCCACTTAAGGTGATCTAATAGTATTTAAAAGTTAGATACCCCCACTCTGTTTTTTTTTTAATGGTAGGTAAAAATCATTTAATGATGATTCCCGCCTTTGGGCGGAGCGGAAAACAGTGTCAGACTCTTACTGACTAAACAACCTATCGCATTCCTACGTTGCCATATATACGCGAAAGCTTGACCCCAGTTGGCTTCAACCCTACGGTTTGCTGACTACTCCTGGAGGCGCACGAGAGCAGTGCCGTCGACGACTAGGCTTCGTTCGGACGATTCAATTGGTGGTGGCGATTGAACCCATTGCTCGCCATGCAAAAGCCCGACCCCCTCTCCGCTTATCCAAAGCACTTCTTTAATGCATTTTCACCTCAGCAAAAAATACCTATAATAACTCTTTCGCCATTAGTACCCAAGAAAGTTGACAATGAAAATTCACTCCGTCCAAGACAAGAAGTACAAATAAAGATTTATGGGACTCTGTTGATCCCATTATGGACAGTCGGCTTTATAAAGATAGATTACAGTTGAAACCATTTTGTTGAGAAATAGAGCGAAGAAAAACTGCCATTAGTCGTCGAACTTGGAAGTAATAAAGTGAACAGCTATGTGAAACTATCTGAGGTTTAAAGATTAATATTGTGGAGTCACGTGATCGTTTTTCAATGTCGGTTTTAGACGTTTTTAGTGTAGGGATTTTAATTACAATGATTTTTTTCAGAAGAATGTTATTTATAAGTACAGTACGGCCGTTTTAACTTGGCGAGCCTCGATTAAGGCTGAGTGAATTTTACCGTTTGTGCATTCGTACCAAAATAAATGGTTAAAAAAATACATGCCAGTAACACAGTTTTTAATAGCAATAACAACTGCAAATAGTATTTATTTGTTTTAAACTATTTATTTTTTTGCAGTTCGCAGAGCCTAAATCTTACGGCTCGTGCGAATTCTGCCTCAGTCGCAATGACAAACTTTCTACACTTGTACCAAAATGTACTATTGAAATATAATAATTTAATTCATGTATCATTTCAGAAAATAAC
Organism: Mythimna loreyi; assembly: GCA_029852875.1. NCBI lineage: Eukaryota > Metazoa > Arthropoda > Insecta > Lepidoptera > Noctuidae > Mythimna > Mythimna loreyi. Next base: position 8,825,945 of record CM056795.1, on the reverse strand, counting down.
ATATCGTGAACGTTAAAGTAACTATTAAATATGTATTATGGAACAAATACTTAAATAAATAATAAGCTTTTATGAAATACCGTTTTATTTAACAACAAAATAATAAAATGTCTAGTAAAAAACTTAAAATAAACAAATAAATTGAATATTTAAATGAAGATATGATTGTCCGTGGACCGATTTGTATTTATAAATATTTAAACGCCTAAAGCTTCTCAAACAGAAGTTTGTTTGAAATCAATAAAATATTCGCATGATATCAAAAACATCCCAAGTTATATTATTAGTCCCACCATTTTTAGGGTTCCGTAGTCATCAAGGAACCTTCATAGTTTCGCCAAGTCTGTCTGTCTGTTTGTCCATCCGTCGGCGGATAATCTCAGCGATCGTTAGCACTAGAAAGCTGGAATTTGGTAGCAACATGTTTATCAGTCACGCCGACAAATTGCAAAGATAAAAAGTGGAAAAAAATATTTATATAAGGAAATTATTTCGAACTTGATAGGATGTTTCAGTTTTCCAAAATTTTTGAAAAATGTTTTATAAACTAAAATTTTAATATAACCGTATATATAAGCATTTTTTTTACTTTTTTACATATTTCATTATCCTGAAGATGTCTTCTTTCGAATAAAAATACAAAAAGATTAAGATTGGTTCATGCAATCCAAAATTACCACTTGATAAAATTGGTTAAAATTGGGTTACTAACTTATTCATGGGCTACGTCGCGCTGAAGTCGTAGTTTAAGAGTTCTGTAATATTGTGAGAAATTTGTGACGGGCAAGAAATTACGGAACCCTACAGTGAGTATAGTCCGACACGCTCTTGGCCGGTTTTTTAAAGTTCAATAAGAAGTCGAAAATGTTTCCCTCCACCCATAACGCTTCGCCTATTAGAGCTATTAGATGGTTTTCCTTCTAATAAAGTAATGCCTTTAAAAACGATTTATAAATACTTCTACACGACTTCACCAGCCACACAAACATATTATTTACCTATTTTCAGCCCCGGCTATAACAAAGGTTTTACGATTTAATACAAATGAAACAGATCAAATAAACGACAGCCATCTTTTATTTCTTCCATTAAATAAAACAGACGAATCGGGAAAACAAATGAGGATATTACAATAAAATAAATTATATTAAAACCTTATGATGAACGATATCAATCTTCGTTGATTGTGACTTCAGTCGGAGTAAGGCTGTTTGTCCATTTAAGTTAAGCGAGGCAAAGAAGCGGAGCGAGATAAAATGCCAATTTGGTTATTTGTAGAGCGTGTGTGTGGTGTAGGTAAGTACTTACTGGGCAAATGGTGAATAAGTAAGTCTTCGTTGGTATCTCCAGGTGTATTTTCCACATACAACATAACAACACATATTACAATAGAAGGCGCAAATGTTAAGAACAAGCGAGTCTGTAGCGAGTGGACTATTATATGTGAATATAATAGTTCACTCACAGTCACACATTTCGCGAACAACTTTTATTTCGGCGCGAGCGCATGTATGTTTAGCGGACAGCGTAGATCGTGACTGGTGAGAACCGAATATAACAACACGGCGGTAGAAGAAAATAAGTCGCCGGCGCGTCATCGACAGTGCGCGTTTCCAATGCGTCACGTCAAATGTCTGTACGAGTATGTTGTGTTTAGTGTTTGTGTTTATGTGTAGTGTTATCTCGAAAATATATATCTGTGTATATAAACATATATGTATACGTAAATATATATATTATTCGACACTACACCACTAACCTGCACTGGGCCCGCATGGTAGATTACAGTGGCGTGCCTAGGGTTTCAATATAAGGCAAGCCCAAAAATTTTAACCGATTTCAAAAAAAGAAAGTTCAGTTTTGGACTGAGTATGTAAGTACTCTCTCATAAACTACTGGTTAGATACAATAAATTAAAAGTGAATTCATCCATGTTCTTTCCTCTTTTTTCTTCAATTTCTCTCAATGAAGGCATTCTAGTACTAGATTGAATATAATAATTATATCAGCAATTGCATACCTCCTGTGGCTTTGAAAAAAGCCATTTGGTTTGCTTTATTGCTTGAGGGAACAAAGTTATGGTAAGTAGTTGCTTGCTTCCTAACAGGACTAACAGGTCACAGACAAAAAAAAACAAAACAGAAAGTTTCAAAACAAAAGTAAAAAAATAGCTACATAGAATATAACAAGGAATTTAAATAAATTATTTATATTCTAATTGGAATCGTCTATCTTTCTTAAGAAATGATTAAATTACATCAGAGTAGAATGTTGGTGATTGTTTTAATTCTACCAACAAATGTTTTGATTTGAATATTGATAATTCAAAGACGCTCTTGACCTGGTGTATTTCTCAGATAGGACGTTTAAGAGACAAAAAAGCACGTTTCGCGGAAGAACTTGTACTTAGCCGGAATAGTTAAAACAAGATACAACTTTAACAACTCGCGAAAGAGATCTTCGAGGTTATTTTCATGAATGAAATCAATTAAATCCGAATTCCAATTAATGCCAACAATCTAACAGTTTTACTGTATCTTTTAAATTTTCGTTTATGCTATTTACTAGACTGAGAAATACACAGATTAGGCGTCGGTTTTAATGAAAAAAATAACTGTTTTTTCTGAGAAAAATTTAAAGATTTTACCTTATCTTCGAAAAACAAAACTTGAACGCATTTTAAATCCTCACAAGGTACAATTAGCTCCATTGTTGTAGGTAAGTCACCAAAACAGTTACATATAACACTGGGAAAACTAAGAAAACACATAAAAAACAAAACTCAAGCAAATAAAGCTGAAGTTAGTTGCACTCAAGTGTCAAAAACGATTTACGCAAAGTTGTAGTGTTGTCATTTAGGCAAAAAAAGTCGCCAGGTATATGAAAAAACTAGCTAAATGTCGCATTTTATTTACTTTTAAGTTAATGCTTGAATATTTAATTTCGTTATTTTAAAAAGTCGCTAGTTTTTACTGTTGCTAAATCTTAAAAAAAAACTCCCAACTCGTTAAAAATCTCCAAGATCTCACAACGTTGCTAAAACGGCAACACTCTTTAGTGGCAAGCTGACAAGGTCACGCATTCGCGTGCAACTTCATGCGCAAGCCAGGCTTAAATCTTCTATACTGATCGATTTGTAGTCGCAAAACGTCCTAAGTACTTATACGGCACATCGCTATGAGTGCGAAAGAGACATTGAAAGCCCGGTAAAAGCCGGTAAGTGTAAGCGAGATAGCTATATGTATGCGAAGCGCGCGAACAATCGCGATGTGTAATGCAGCGGGCGGGCCTAAGTACGAGTAGATACTTTGTGTTATTTTGATAAGAATTAAGCGCGCGAACTTTTAAATAGTTCGGGTTTGATATTGATTCTTATCGAGTATTTTAGTAAGGCATGCCGGGCTTTTGGGCTTGTATGAAGGGACCGCCACTGGTAGATTACGACCCAAACCTTCACCTAGAGAAGAAGCCTGAGTCCCAGCCGTGGGAACATTATAAAGCTGATGCTATACTATGCTATAATCATGATTGAAAGGCCTTGGATAACTGCTCGTCATAGCAAATATCGAGTTATTACGCACTAATCAGTAAAATATGGTTTTATTAATTACATCCTTCAACAGTTTTAGTTGCTGTAATGATCATACATTTTCACAGCACACCGCACCGCTTCGCGACCTCGCTCATTTCTACTGTAAAAGCAACCTAATTCTCCGTCTTTATAAATAATTGGACTTCTCAAAAATAACTTCTGACATTTGTATCTCTCCTTCATAAGAATAACTTCAAAATATTAGGAGTTGAATTATTCAACTATTTGATTTGTTTGGCAATTTTTTTGATTGGGTAATTTATTTTGATTTTTGAGATTGAAGGCTTGTTTTGTCACCGAAAAGGTTTTGCACATTTTAAGAACTGTATGATTTTTAGCGTAATTAATAGTACATTGTTATACGAGGGATGAAAGAAAGCTTTTGAACCCGAGGTAAACACTGTGCTTTTCATTACGAATACGAGGAAAATAAAAATAATAAAAACCTGAGTCGTCGTCAAAGGTATGTTTTTAGGTAGGTATATTACTTTTGATTTAGGCGGTGAGCGGTTTTCTCCTCTTAAGAATCTTGCGTTAAATTTATAACTGAAGCTGATGAACTTATTGTGTTAATAAAAATTTCTTGTAACAGAGATTTAGCAAAATGTAAACAAAACTATACACCTCGAAAAAAAAGGAAGATCAAATCGGCCACAGATTATAGAGAGTCTATCATTTACCCGCCAATTCTTTTTTTCAGTGTTCGGCTCCCTGGCTTTTCAGTCAATATTTTTCATTTTGTCATTGTAAAAATGGGTCTGTCAACATTTTTCTCAAATATATATTAGTTTTAATGAAATAATTGAAAGTAAATTAAAATAAAGTCATTAAAAAAAGTATTCTTAAATTATTTCTATCTCTATGTCATTTTAATTCGGTATAAAGTTTCGGGTCATGGTTCAATAGAAATGTCAAAATAGAACTAGTTTTTTTTTTAATAATTGCTATCTAAATATTAAAAAAACAACTGTCAGTTGTAAAGTAAAACTCCCTAGGGAGTAAAAGTACTTCTTCCAACCCTGTCCGCAGGCAACTTTACACCTACTTTCAGAGTATGAGTAATGAAAAAGAATTTTGTTACAGTCTTTAAGGCACGGGGGTATATATTATTATTATTGCGAATAAACGTAGTCCTTATGAAATAAACAGCATTGTGAGAAATCGGCGTAGTAGGTACGAGTATAAGGTCCATAGGGGCCCAGTAAGTTCGAAGCCAATAGTCAGCCCCTGAGCTTGAAACGAAGGGAAAGAAGGAACAGGAGTGGATTATAATAGCACATTCCCCCTGTCTCCCCCGGCCCCCGCTCCGCCATAAAGCGGCAGATGCCATTGGATGATTTTTCCACCTTATACCTTTTCTTAGGTGGGAAAATCTACCTTAACTACCTTATACCATCTACCTTATACATATCTACTTTATACCTCATCATATTATGAAAGAATGAAACTCCAGTCATGATTGCAAAGAATACCAAAAACGCCTATCCACATTTTATACAAATTTAGTGTTACATGTCATAATACGTCTCAAAATGTAAAAAGAGAATTTGTCTGACTGACATATTAACACACAGCCAAGACTACTGGGACTAAGAATGTGAAATTTCGTAGTAGGCTTCCTTTTATGACGGGGAAAGAGAAACAATTTTTGTAAATTCAATCTTTAAACTCTTGAAACCCGAGTGAATGCTGGCGTTTGCACACCAGTTGTCTTTCTATTATGTCTCTAATTACGGTATTCGAAAGGCTAAAATGATGAAAAGAAGTTTCATTTGTGTGCAAAATCTGATTCCATGAATGTACTTGAAAATTAGCAATAATAATTACCTAAGAAAAAAAAAAATAAAAAAAAAACAGTATTGGCTTTTAAAATGTGGCAATTAAGAGGGTTATAAGAATTGAAATAAAAAAGGGAGATTAATTTTTTTGGATTAATAAAACAAAACCATAAAAATTCTAACCAAAACTTAAAATACGAGTAAAACTGTCTTTCAATATTTTTTTAAATTTCGTTAGTTTTTCTGAAAACGATTTTCAAGAAGAAACTCGCGAGTACAGTACTAGTTATATTCTACAAAAAAACACCCCTACACTAAGCATCATTCATAGCAAACTAAATTCGACCGGTGTTGTCAGCGAAACGTAATTTATTTAGTCGTCGGCTGCTGCAAAATTGACAACGCGGGTGGCAGGTAAAATATTCAGGGTGGCCAACCATGAGCGAGCCGGCCCAGTATGGCCACAACAACGTGAATAATGTAGTAGTGCTGATATATTTCCTGTAATGGCAGAAAAATCGTGACGTAGAATTTTGAGATAGACACATTTTTCTTCAGGGTATAGGCGATATAGTTTAGTCATTAGATTTTGTCTGCTGTGAATTTAACTTGGCGAAATGAGTTTTTATAGACCCGTCGGATACTCATTGTGAGTGCGGTGCCCCTGTTCAAAACATGAGCCACTTGCTGGAGTGCCCTACACACCTGCACTATGGAGGATTTATTGAGTGCCACCGATGCTGCTGTTAACGTAGCCACCTACTCGGGCCCAACGGTTTAAAAAGTTTATCAACGATTCGAAAAGAAGAAGTCTGCTGTGACGACATCTATTTTTTTTTATTAATCTGACACATTGCTTTTGCAATATTCCTTGTTGCCATTTTATTAAATAAAGTTTTTATAATAATTACATTATATCTATATATACATCTAAGCGTTTGATGTTGACGAAGCGATCGTAACTTCGCTAGGGAGCTGGGCCGCATTTCATTTTTATGAAATAGAAAATCATTAAATATTTTTCGCTAAGGGTGGAGTGAGTAGGGTAGGAAATAAGCTGAATAATGGAGCAAGTGTTGATACATTTCCTGTTACGCCAGGAAAATCGTGAGGTAATTTTTTGAAACGATCGCCCCACGAAGAGACGGCGGTGCTCCAACCAAACAGGGTACACTTCCACCGTATACTCCACCATATTCTACAGTCAGTCAACACAATAGTGAAAAAAATCAGGTGCAACTTTCCGAATTTACCATGGCCGGTAAGGATCTGCGTCATGCGGAAGGCAAGGACAATAAATTACAGGCAAATACCCTTCCGGGTAAAATATTGCATCTGTATTTATACGTAAACAAAAAATTTGCTTGAATTATAATTTATTTATAATATTTCATCAAAAATATTGCTTTTGCCGACGCTACCTTTAGAGACGTCTATAAGAATTTGGCCCAGCGTTGTTTGTCCCCAAAATTATTTGCACTACCATTTATTTGGGCCGAGTGCCGAATAGGGAATTTTCAGCTTTAACGTAATGGCTTGGTCGAACGGTCTATGAACGAATGAAAATAAATGTTGTCCTAGAGAATTTTGTAGACCACGCCGTTTTTGTTGTACAATATTTTATGTTATGGTGCGGAAACGGATTTATTTTATCCGTATTTTTCGAGGAAGTTGGATATTGGCGCTTCTGTTGAGGCATGAAATCGTTGGTACTCGTAATACATTTCTGGGATAATAGTAAAATACTTTTTTTGGTTGACAATTATCTTACTAATAAATTTTTAACGTGTGAAAGCCTCACAGAATAAGTGTTTGTTGGTCAATTACGAGATTGGACTCGGATATTTAAAAGACAGATGATCTTATAAGGTTGAAAGATATTTTTGATTCGTTCTTTTTTATGTGGGAAATCTAATGTCTTCTAATGTTAAAGGTATGTGGCCTTAAAACCTCTTTCAAACTTGCTCACAGACCTAGCAGCCGACTAGGTAGTCGACCACGCTGTTTTAAGCGAACCGAAGGACCCTAACAGGGTCGATGCTAGACGCTTAAAACACTATGCGTCGTCGACTCATGCCCGGCCCTAATTTTTAATTGTTGTATTACTTTTTCATAAGATTAATTTCATTTCGACATGGGTCAAACCGCTAGAAAATTAAAATAGTTTTCGTTTTTCATGACCCGTTATAAAAGAGCATCGTATGTGATTTACTGTAATGAAAAAATATTGCTTTTTTCAATTTATATAAACTAGTGCTTGGCTGTGATCCCACCTGATGGTATGCAGTGATGCAGTCGTTGATGGTGAGGTGCACTAGTTTATTAAGAGCCTATTCACTCTAGCTTTGAAGACACCTAAATTATAATCAGACGGAAAGACTGCAGCATGCAAACTACGTTACTAACATTAACTAACAACTATGTTAGTAAAATTAATTAACATTTTTACTATAATGCTTATGAAACCTTTTATGAAAAAAAAAGAGATAAAAATAAACTTTGCAAAGAAAAAGCCAGCTGGGGCTTAAGGCGCGGGTGTTCTAGCATAGTTATTGCAATCTCGCGTTCATGGAAGCAACTTCAGTGGGATTACAAAGAAACGATGTTTTTCTTTTATTATTATAATGAAGCCTCTGCCAGCGGCCTCATCCGCGTGAAAGTAGGTTTCTTCATATACTTTGGGACCTCCATTTCATTTGCTGAGTGGGTTTTGAAAAATCTTTTCTTATACGTCATAAGAGTTCATATACCTACTCGTATATGAGCGGCATGCCAAGAGCAGGGATAACTGCAGCCGTCGATACGCATCGACGGGCCGTCGACATTCCGACAAATGGAGACTAGCGACAGCCGCTTTGTGCATTAAGTGTTTTTGGGTCGACGGCTGCCGCTGACGCGAAGTGTCGACAGTAGCAGTTTTTTACCCCTGTTTAGTCGACAGATACCTTCGTAGGGCAGTGGAAGTTTACGAAAGGGATAGTATGAAAAATATACATAGGTACATGTTTAATATCATATGATTTTTGAGAGGATTCACTCTTCAGTCTAAGCATCAAATGGCACGACTACGTACCAAAAGTAATAACTAAATTTTCTCAGCTCATTATTTTACCTTTTCCATTCTCAAGAACATTATTCCGTCAAATTGAAAATTTTCGGGTGCCTCCACCAATTTTATCAGACAAAGTTAGCCACAGAAAGGGCAAACAATATTACACAAGACATCATTTTACGACACCTAAAGTTCATACAACAGACCTTTCATGTCCAGGTCCAAGGACTGTTCGAGAGTGTACGAGCGCTTACTAGGCGGGGTGTGGGTGTGATGGCGTGTGCGGATGCGGTAGCGGATAGGGGCCACAGTGTTACGCGAATTACTCTAGCGGGTTATAAAGGCTAATTTTAATGCAGAATATCGTTCTTTGTGTCAGGGCGGAGGGTCTGTCAGACGTTTATTGACTAAAACCCACAGTGTTCCTTTAGTAGATTTTTCGCGTAGGTTACAGTAACTCCTTGGAACTATCCGCAGTCATGACAAGAGTCGGCCTTAACTGGCTGTTTCTTTGAGGCGCATGTAGAACACAGTCGACCTGGGTTTGTCTTACCGACCATCCGGTAGATGAGATACCCCTTGCTTGGCGCCGCTGAGGTTAGGGCATAAGGCTTGTCTTGGCTTCACAGTTTTGATCGTCTCCTAATTGATAATAGAGGAGAGATGTGTGAAATAAAACACGACTGTATGTTTGTTAGGCAGCAAGGTAAAGCTGTATTAACACAAAATTACTCTTGAACCTTAGATTGTAGTTTTGGTGTAGGAAAACATTGTAAGAAAACCGGCATATCCTAGAACCAAAAATTCGAAGACATGTGACATCTACCAAACCGATCTGGGCCCGCATGGTGCATTACGGCCTATTCCCTCTCACAGAGTGGAGGCTTGAGTCCCAGCAGTAGGAACATTGTTTGGCCAAAGCCTGCCGAAATTCGTAGAAGCAGCTCAGATAATTATTGAGAATTGCCCGGACTTACTACATAATTTTTATACATAGTTGTAATTAAGTAGACATTTAGAAAATTATCATATACTTTTAGTGTCGGTTATACGAGTAGCATCGCCATAGACGCGTCTGTAAAGGTGTTATAACACTTTTTCTCAATAAATAAATTATAAGGCTATACTATCAGCTATGCCGTGAACGCTAAAACTGATGGGTTTTATATGTTTGATATTTCATGCCTGCCTTCAAACTCGCGTAAGCTCCATACTCTGACCGTGGCGTAAACCCTCTCGCTTTTATTTAGCACTTAGTTTGCCGCTGGTAGTGCTCAAAATGAAAATTTTGCCGGTTTTAAACCCAAAAATATTCAATATTTCGCATCTTATTTAAGAAAAGTTGTTGACGAGTTGTTTTTTTTTGTCAGCTTTGTCTATCCCAGAGGATTTTTCCATTCTTTCCATTTTCTTCTGTCTACTGGGGCTCCGGTCTGATTTTTGAAAGGAAGGTCCGGTATGAAAGCTAAGACGGAATGGAGTGGGTCGGTTAGTCAGTGAGAGTCTGACACTGTTTCCCGCTCAGAATGGATGGATGATTTTTCCTCACCATAAAAAAAAAAAAACAAAAAAAACTTGTTATGATAAGGACCTACTATAAAAACGATTATTCTACATATTTTAGTTCTCATTCCAAAAACAAATTCCACTAGCTAAAGTAAATCCTAATAGAAATCTCACAAATAAAAAAATAATGGCTCTCACAGATCAAACAAGGCGCTTAGACATTTCTATTTATTACGAATGTACTTGACTCAAAATCGAGCGTCTGACAAGACCCCAAAGAAATTGTTTTCAGAACAATCTAAAGGTCTATATAGAAAAACTTTATTTTTTAGAGTTCTGTACGTACGCCCAGACTTTTCTGTCTCATCTACACTAATATAATAAAGAGGTAAAGTTTGTTTTTTTGTTTTTTTTTTATTTTTTTGTTTGTAGGAGGTAATCTCTGGAACAACTGGTCCGATTGGAGAAATTTTAGCAATAATAGAAAGCTGCTTTACTCCTGAGTGACATAGGCTATATTTTATGTACGCGGGCGAAGCCGCTGACAAGAGCTAGTCGAATATATTTAAATTATAAAAAAGTTATTTAACGGAATCATTAATCATTTTTAAATACCTATCCAACAATATATCACATGTTATGGTAGAAATGAAAAAAAAAATCACTCCCCACTTTACGTGTTGGGGGGGGGGAGGGTAATAAAACATTTTTTACCACTTTTTGTTTTTGCACTTTGTCGGCGTGGTTGATATACATATTGATATCAAATATCAGCTTTCTAGTGCTAATGGTCGCTGAGATTATCCGCCGACGGACAGACAGACAGACTTGGCGAACCTATAAGGGTTCCTTGTCGACTGCGGAACCCTAAAAAACGTGTTAAGTACCGGGGTGGTATTTGGACAATATTGACCCGAAGGTACATTAGTATTACTTATCGGTTTATAACAGTTTTTCCGAGTTGTAGTATAGTAGTTGTATCTGTATATATATTGAGTATGCTCAATTAGATGAACTACAGTTCAAAAAACATAAACCAAAATAATTTTACTAGTACCTACGGATCCCTTATCAAAAAAGTTCAACCCACACATCACCTATTCTTTTTCCAATAAACTTGAAAGCGGTGGTGCTAAGGAAACTGACAAAATTCTAATAACGACACGGGGTGTTTCCCTTTTCCCGGAGGTTGAGCGTCCCTTTTACGGCTGAGTACTCGAAAAATGAAGTTAGTTTTGTTAGAAAAAGTTGGCATTTTATTTTGTTTGGTAAGATGGACCGCGGATTCCAAATATTTTGGCCTTATAGTACCGTCTTGTATATCTAAAAGGGATGCCATTTTTGTGACGATTTGCGAGAGTAAATTGGAATGTAGAAATTGTAGTAGATACTTACTCTAATGGTTTGTGAAGTGGAATGGAATTTTTAGTTTACAAAATCAAGTTTTGAAAATACTTACGAAATATATTATTTACAAAATTAGTTTAAATTTGTCAATTGACTTACCACTTTAACAATGATACACACATTATTGATTTTTTTTCACTTTCTTGCAATTCGGGGCGTTTAACACTTCGTTTCAGAATTTTCATTATAATGTTGAGGGGCTTATTAGATCGCGTAAGTTTAAATACTTTCATTGGCTCGGTTTGATACGAGGTCAAGTGACACCGTGTTTAAAGTACAACCTAACCTACCCCGTATATAAAGTACCAGAGAACACATTCATAGTGAGTACAACTAGGGAGTTTAATTCACTGCCAAAGTCTATGTCTACACGGTCGACGTAAAAACCTCTCGATTATATAAGGGACTAGCTTTTGCCCGCAGCTTCGCCCGCGTACATAAAATATAGCCTATGTCACTCAGGAGTAAAGCAGCTTTCTATTGTTGCTTAAATTTTTCAAATCGGACCAGTAGTTCCAGAGATTACCCCCTACAAACAAAAAAACAAACTTTACCTCTTTATTATATTAGTGTAGATTATATAATCGAGAGGTTTTTACGTCGACCGTGTATAGGGTACTTGTAAACAAGGGTACTCTATAAATGACATTTATTTTGCAAAAAGGTTTTAAAAAGCTACACGTCAATATTTTTTATTAAAAATTCGACTGGCCTGTTAGTCTAGTGGTTAGCGACCCTAACTGCTATGTCGGAGGTCGTGGGTTCGATTCTCACTCAGAATAAATGTTTGGGTGATGAGCACGATCATTTGTTCTGTGTCTGGGTGTGATGTATCTGTAATACATATGTATTTAGAAATATTTAAGTATGTTTATCAGTTGTCTAAGCTAGTACTCATAACACAAGTTCTGCTTAGCTTAAGACGGCGTTGTGTGATAATTGTCGAATATTAAAATATTATTTATCGTCAGTTTAAATAAGAGTCCGGGGTTTTCAAGCTAACTACTCTAAGAAAAATCACTCACACACACACACAATTTTTAATGGTCAAATCACATAAGAACAATTCAGATTTATCTGAGATGCTTTTGAAAAAATGATCGCACATATTTAAGTGGATCTGCTCACATAGTGCAAGTATTTGTCAGTATTCGCAAAGCTCAAGGACAGGACAGAGCTCAGGACTACTAAGGAGCTCAACGTGTCGTGAAATACATTATCATTTACCATCAGGTGAGATAGTGGTCAAATGCAAAACCTATCACTAAGTTGTTAGCAAACTGGTAGGGCCCAGCAGGGTCGTAGCCTCCTGGGGTCAGGGTTAAATGTGAAAGTATAATACCCTGGAACTAAGACAAAGAAGGAACGGGGTGAATTTTCAGTCCGTAAAAAATTGACAATATGTCCCGATCCAGCCAAGGTCGGGAGATTTCATTGCCATCGTGAATGAATTTTTGCCATCGTTAAAAATTAAACCTATCAATAAAAAATACTATAAACCCAAAAAGGACTTAATATATTTTTACGTTACCTATATCCAATTCAGAATTATCCAATTGGAAACTATGAAAACAAGTCCATTATAGATTTTTTTCAAACAATCGTCAACAAAGTTGTTCCGCCTCGTTCGACCATTTTGAATTTATTCAAACGGATTTGAGCAAACCGTTTAAAAGTTATTTATAAATCGAAGCGGATTTTATACTTCATTATTTTGAGATTAGTTCCGTTTCGTTTGACGATACATTTTATTCACAGAACTTTATAATTGAATTAACGAAAAATAATTTAATCAATTACATACTCGTAGCTTTGTGTTTTATTTGGTTCGTGTGTCTATAAAAATGTATGTAAATACATATTGTAGTGAACATCGAATGATTTTACAAGCTTTTATTTAGTTTTACCTGCCCCGATGTTTGTGATCAAATCTTGTAAATTAAATTTGATTCACTTCCCGGTTACTAATTGAGCTGAAATTTTGCATGCAAGTGTCAATCAGATGACAATGCAAAATTATTATGTCGTGGAGTTCATCTGATGATAGATCCTAGAAATTAAATGTCACAACAACATCGAGTTTGGGCTCTTGATTATTTAGGTTATATGCCTACCGTACATATAATACCGCGCTGTAAAAGCTTGCTATGAAAAAAAATATTTTCTTTGAAAACTTGTTTTGAAATTTTTTTTATTTCGGATAAGAAACAATCAAAAGAAAAAAAAGAAAGAAAAAGTGTTTTCATTACTCATACTCTGAAAGTAGGTGTAAAGTTGCCTGCGGACAGGGCTGGAAGAAGTACTTTTACTCCCTAGGGAGTTTTACTTTACAACTGACAGTTGTTTTTTTAATATTTATACAGCAAATATTAAAAAAAACTAGTTCTATTTTGACATTTCTATTGAACCGTGACCCGAATTTTTATACTGCCAGTACAATTAAAATGACATAGAGATAGAAATAAATTAAGAATACTTTTTTTAATGACTTTATTCTAATTTACTTTCAACTATTTCATTAAAACTAATATTATATTTGAGAAAAATGTTTACCTGACCCATTTTTACAATGATAAAATGAAAAATATTGACTGAATAGCCAGACGACGACTAAAAAAAAAAAATGGCGGGTAAAGTTTCTCTATAATCTGTGGCCGATTTGGTCTTTCTTGATTTTTTTTTCGAGGTGTAGAGTTTTGTTTACATTTTGCTAAATCTCTGTTATAAGAAATTTGTATGAACACGATAAGTTCATCAGCATCAGTTATAAATTTAACGCAAGATTCTTTGAGAGAACCGCTTACCGCCTAAATGAAAAGAAATATACCTACCTAAAAACATACGAAGACATTTGACGACGACTCAGGTTTTTATTATTATTTTTATTTTCCTCGTATTCGTAATGAAGAGCACAGTGTTTACCTCGGGTTAAAGAGTTATTTAGTCCCTCGAACTATTAGCGACGCCAAGAAATTTCTCGGGAGTAAATAACTAACTTTCATCCCTCGTATAACAATGTACTATTATTTTGCCCAAAACACGTAACGGCGCACGTAATATTACAATCTGTTTTATCTGTTGCACCATAGATACTAACAAAAATAATACAATACATAGAAAATACTAACAAAAATACATCACCTCCGTAGAGAGAAGGGACAAGTTACCGAAAAGGCTAGCCTTTCCGCACTAGTTTGGAGTCGGCCGGAAGACCGGAAGGTCTAACCGGATGCGGCTGAATATCTTTGTTTTACATGAAGCAAATACCTATTAGACCCCTATCCCTATTTTTGGGGTATTTCTTTTTTATTCACAGTAAGACATCATCATCATCATCTCAGCGTTAGTCCCGGTTGCTTCCTTGGCTTTCACCTCGGTGCCCGAGGTCCGCTTTCCAACTCAAACGCCTCCACTTCACTCGGTCTTTACAGTAAGACAATTTGTATAAAAATAATAGAACTGTATACCTCATGGCTGAACTAAAATAGACTCAGTTTTTTTCGGGTTCAGTAGTCAACAATTAAGACCACCGTCCCGTCATTTGGTAACCATCTGAACCAAGCCCGCATTTTCGGCCGCGCATAATGTTTCATGGGCACCTCAAAAAGATGTCCAAAACTGCAGAGGCCTAGCGAGGCCGAAACCATCAGAAAGGGAAACTTCTGGAACTTAGAGTAAAGAAGGATCCTTGGAGTAGGTTTTAGTCAGTAAAAATCTTACACGCCCTTCTACTTCGCCCTAGAGCTGGAAAAGTCATTGGACGATTTCCAATACAAACATTGCAAAATAAATAGAAGCTTATAAAAACGTCGTGAATTGAGGACCATTAAAACTCACCAACGAGACCTAGGTATCATTAAATGTGCCATAAACGAAATATTTTACTAATCGTAAATAGCAATAAATGCGAATTTATGGTATCTGTCGTAAAGCGGTTGTCATAAATTTTGTATCACCTTCGAATATATTAATCTGAAAATGTAAGCTTGGGAAAAATATTCGATTTTCTCGTCACGCAAATTATTTTTTTTTTTCAGTGACATTTAAATGGGCGCGATGGATAGAAGGTGCATAGGATTTTTCATTGTGGCAACGCTTAGGGGAGGCTTATGTTCAACAGTGGGCGTCTTTCGGCTGAAATGATGATGAAGACTTTTAATTAAATTGAAAGTAAAGAAAGAAAGAAAACTGTTTATTGACGCGTAATGACGCAAACTTAAAGCTAATAAACAATCATAACCTATTACATAGGGAAGATATGCGCCACTTCTGGTTACTTAATATTTTTGTTTTAAGTGAAGTACAGTAACTGATTCGATTATTCGCATATTGATTCCTAGTGGATATTGTAATGTAACTCACTCCGCTTTCAAATCGGTGAAGGAAAACATCGTGAGGAAACCTGCCTGTCCTAGAATCAAAAATTTTAAGACATGTCACATTGACCCAACCGCACTGATGCCACGTGGTGAATTACAGCCCATTCAATCTCCTAGAGAAATTTTCTATGTTCCCAGAAAGTGGGAACATATAAAATTTCTTTCCTTCCAGTGGGAACATTAAAAAGGCTGATGTTGAACAATAATATGGAATAATTGAAACTGTCATGATACCGATAAATACTCGTAGTATTGGCTATTTTATTGCAACAGTCTGGCTGTTAGGTATTAAAAAACCTAGTCCAATGCGAGCGTACTTCAAGATAAAAAAATATATTATGTGCTTCGTCTTTTTTACTCTCGGGTTTGTATTGTACCACATTAAGTAAAAATATTGCTTTTAAGTAAATCGAATTCACATTAAACTTTTAAGCTCCAAGCGAACGTAATTACGTTAGTCGGAAGGTTAAGATACACATGGCTATCTTGTAGGGGCCCTTCAGGGGCCTCTTGGGGCCAAGGGTTGATGCGAAAGCGGAACACCGGGGCCCTGGAACTAAGGCAGGTAGGAACGGTGGGTCATTTAGTCAGTAGAAGACTGACACTGTCTCTCGCTACTCCTAAGGGCGGGATTCCTCATTCGATGATTTTTCCCACCATACAAAAAACCTCATTGAGTGAGAAGCTTGGTTGTAATTAAACTATTGAGCTCCAAGCGAACGCCGGCGTTCGCACGTCTATTGTTATTTAATTCTGTCTGTAATTACAGTACTCGACAGGCTAAATCACACGACACAACGTTCACAACACAACGTTCTACAACGTTCAAACTCCGTCAGCCAACGTGTCATACAGTAAACTAAAAAAAAGTAATAACTTTTTTTAGTTCACTGTATCACACGTTACATTCTTGAGATGGATCCGCCATTACTATGCGATATCACGCCCGTTCCAAAATACGTGGCCTTGTATGCTTTTAGTTATGCAAAGTGTGTAGTTTCAACTTTAGTTTCCTGTTACGGGAAAAGAAAAATACATAATAACTTCGGCAATTTTAAATTTATATCATCAACATCATTGTGTATGTTGTTTGCGGTTTTTTTATAGACGGCAAAAATCATCTAATGACGAATCCTGCTCTTGGGTGGAGCGAAAAACAGTGTCAAAATCTTACTGACTGAACACCCCACTTTTTCACACTGAGGCCAAGCCTTCCTTTCAGAAAGTGACCCTGGGCCTAGTCTTCGACACTTTTGTAGAGTCCACACGGTTTTGCTGACAACTCCTTGAGGCGTGCGGGAACAGAGCACGCCGTTGACGACTTGGGCATGGTCTGGACTGTAACCAGACGACCGGACGGCGAGCTACTCATTGCTCGCCGTCAGCAAACCCGCGCCTACGGTGGCCGGAAATCATGTTCAGCAATCACCAACTTTGTTTTCTTTCATATCACTTTTCACACAATCCATACATCTTTTTTTAAACCTCCCTCTCTCTTTCTATCCATCCACAGCCTTTTAGCAAAACTATATAAATAAATGATATTAAATAAATTATGTACGTACTACATATAAATCTTTTTCTTTAATCACTTTATCTATTAAAAATTCGCATCAAAATCTTGTTCATTCTATCTATTAAAAAACCGCATTAAAATCCGTTGCGTAGTTTTAAAGATCTAAGCATACATATGGACTGACAGCGAAGCTACTTTGTTTTATAGTATGTAAAGCACATGAACGTAAAACTTAATACGTTTATAAGCTCATGATCATGGAACCTGGGACCCAAGTCTGCTATTTTCAAAATATTGTCATTCTAACACGATTCCATTGTCATTTTGCTAAAAGTTCGTAATCTGTTAATTCATAATGGCTGATCATTGGGCGATCAGAGGTCTCGTTATAGAATTTTGATACGAGCTGTTTTGTAACGAAATAAAAATAATAACTGCACAATAATATTCTAATCGTCAGTCACTGATTATAGGAACTGTAAAATTTTATTAATTTACCACATTTGTCAAATTTTCATTTGTCATTATGTACGAGATTACCATTCATAAAAAAATCTTTCCATGAAGTGTTAGTGGTTGATCATTGGAAAGTCATAATAACGACATCATAGTAACCAAATTTGTCAAAATCAACAATTTTGAAATCAATGATCAATTATTCAAGCACTATTGTAATAGCAGACTTGAGGCACTGGACTCCGTCTAATTACCTCCTAATGTAGTCAGAGAGCCAGTGAATCGTAAAAGCTTTGCACTACAACTCAGTCTTTTGATCCGAACCGTTTTCAACATCCTTTGCTGTTGCTCTTTGACTAGGTTAAAGTAGGGTAAAGGCGATTCCAACGACTCTCTTTTCGTGTTGACTGTGTTAACAAATATTCTATTTACTAGTTTCTTCTGCCAGCGGATTTGGGTCTCTTAAAGTTGGTTATAAACTTCCGACACGTATTTTGTCCAGTAAGGGGATGGTTTTTGAAAAATCTGAATCAAATTTGAAAAATAAAATGATTAATGCACATGAAAATTAAAGTGCACATAGCGCTCACTACAAACATTTTGCTGCCTTAACATGTAACACAGACTCACTGTCAAATTAGGGTAAGACCAAAAAAACACAAAGAAACTCTACAGAATCGAACAAGTCAAATTATTTCAGTAATAGTTTGGAGTCTAAATGCCCAGCAGTTTTTTTTATAATTAACTATCTTTAGCGCGCGGCTTCGCTCCCGACCACAGAAAAATGTGATAAATGAAGAATTGCTCGACTTATTTTGTGCAAACTTCACATAAACCATTTACTAAATAGTCCGAATAACCCTAAATATTTGGTTTGAATAGGTGAGCTCGTTCTTGAGTTATAATATTACAGCGAATAGTGCCATTGATTTTTATACATATTGCTGATTGATGATATGCTCGCTTTTGAGCGCAATGCCAACTGATGGTAAGCAACGATGGAGCACGCTTTCCTAAAAATAATTTATTCGCTCTTGATATAAAGATCCCTAGGTAAAATGGCAACAGGTTTCTCCCATTATTAGGAACTTGAACATAACTGGGGTAAAGTAAGTTGCACAACATACAAAAAGATATCCCTGGCTTACCCTTTCAGGAATAAAGGTGTGATAATATAAAAAAAAATAAACAAAATAAAACAAGATCAAACAAAACAAAAACCTATAACAATATCTCGTGAAGGGACCAAACGTATAGTTTAACAATATATTTTAATACCGGTGGCCATGTATTTCACTCACCATCCTTACAACTTTTGTGTTTTGTCCCAAGGCAATATTCGTAGGGTTGTCTAGTTAAACTTGATACAAATATCTTAACACTGTAGGAACTTTTAGCAAAATGACAATGGGATTGTGTTGGAATGACGATTTTTTGAAAATAGCAGACTTCGGCCTCTGGTGAGAGTTGCATGAATGTGATAGATGCGAGACGCACAGGACTATTCTTCAGTTCGAGGCGAGACTTGGAGGAAGACTATGTTCTAAAGAAGACTTTGGACTTCGGCTGAAATGATGATGATGATATTGCGCTACCAGTAGAGGTAGCCGAGTGGTATCGGCCCCGACTTACGAGTTGTAGATCGGGGGTTCAAACCCCGCCAGGTGCATTACTTTGTTAATTTATTTCAGCACCACTGCTCTCAAAACGGTGAAGGAAAACATCGTGAGGAAACTGGCATGTCCTAGAACCAAAAATTCGAAGTCATGTGACATCCACCAATCCGCACTGGACCGGCGTGGTGGATTATGGCCCGTTTCCTCTCCTAGAGATGAGGCCTGTGACCCAGCAGTGGGAACATTAAAAAGGCTGATGATGATGAAACGCATCACTTCTGAACGGCTGCGTCTATTTTGCTAATCTTTTATTTATTGTGCTCATAACAGGACAGAGGTTTTGTGTAAAGAAAACAGCAAGGTTGCGAAAAAAGCTGCTCCTTGGCGAAACCGGAGCGGAGAGGTAGATTTAATTTTTTTTTTCTGACATTTCTATTGTAGTATTGAAATCACGACAAAAAAAAATCAGCTGTTCATCATGGCGTCCCTACATTTATGTTCGTTTATCTCGTCAAAATATAGGGAACAGCTAATTTAGTTTTGGCGATTTCAGGTTTGGGCCAATAGTAAAAGTGGTTCATAATGATAAAGTTGTTAGTGTTTTACCAAGAACCGTGTTTTTTATGGTAGGCAATAATCATCCAATGACGTTTCCCACCCTTGGGCGGAGCGTCTCCCGCTCCGCCCAAGGGTGTCAGACTCTTACTGACTAAATAACCTAACCCGTTCCTACGTTGCCATATATACCAGGGCTAGAGGCTTCCTTTCAGACACGAACCTTGGCCCCAGTTGACTTTGACCCTTCAGCAGGGTCCCTACGCCTTGCCCCCAGTTGACTTCGACCCTTCTGCAGGGTCCCTACGCTTTGGCCGCAGTTGACTTCGACCCTTCTGCAGGGTCCCTACGCCTTGGTCGCAGTTGACTTTGACCCCTCTGCAGGGTCCCTACGCCTTGGTCGCAGTTGACTTCGACCCTTCTGCAGGGCCCATACGACCAATAACGCTGTTAACATCACGCTAAAGATCACCATAGTTTTCTTCGCCAAAGCCCATTTAGCGAAGAAAACTAGACAACATTAAAAGAATGTTTCGATATCTAGAACCCGTTTGCATGTATATTGGTACGTTCAACCAAACAAACATACAATCAAAGTCTTTGGCTTTATTATACGCGTGAAGGTAGAAAAATATTTCAAAGAAATATAATATATATTGCCAGGATAAAAAGTACTCTATGATTAGTATTACGTATTACTTTACATGTACTTAGCTTTAGACATTTTATGAGCTTTTACTTACACTGTGGAATGTAAATAAATTAGTTTTGTAAATTTCTACCTGAATAAATGTTTCTTTCAAAAAGAAAAAAAGACATACTAATGAAAAAAGATATCAACAAAATTCTTCTACTTTACCTATTCAAAGAAATAAGTAGCTACAACTTTTTATTAAAAAAATCTTTCTAACAATATTCTTATATACTTTATTGTACACAGATGTATAGTTATGTTACAAAATTCAGGACAGGTGATGTACACAGGCGAGCTTAACCCACAATAAAATGTTTCTTCTTTGTTTTGTGACGTAGCAACCCTATTTTAAGGTTTCTTGCCGAAAGGACAAAAGGCTGTCGGCCTGTCTGTCTGTCTGTCGCTAGTCTGAATTTCATGAAACATGATAGCTAGATAGATACAATTTTCACAGATGAAATGAAAACTGTTATAATACGCGGCATTTACAGATATAATACCTTCAATGCGCAGTAACAGACTTTCAGGTTTTAATCGAAGAGCGGCACAGCGGGGGTCTGTCTGAAACTATAATAACAACGGCTATTTAAGTTAAATTCTTGAGCCCCAAGCGAACACTTTTCGCACACCTATTATAAATTATTTTTCTAAATAATACAATATTCGACAAATCACACAACGCCGTCTAGTCTCGAGCTAAGCAGAACTTGTGTTACGAGTACTAGACAACTGATAAACATACTTATACATTTCTAAATACATACATATCATTACATAGTATAAAACAAAGTCGTTCTGTCCCTATGTATGCTTAGATCTTTATAACTACGCAACAGATGTTGATGCGTTTTTATTAGATAGAGTGATTCGATAGGAAGGTTTGTATGTATAATACATGCATAATATCAACATTGCACCCGTGCGAAGCTGAGGTGGGTCGATAGATATAGATAAATTACACCCAGACACAGAACAAATGATCGTGATCATAACACAAACATTTGTTCGGAATCTAACCCACGATCTCCCGCATAGCAGTCAGGGTCACTAACTATTAGACTGACAAGTCTGCCATAATTATGTCTTTAATTACGATATTCAAAAGGTACTTATTTACCGCAAACTCTATCAAATGTTCCCGTGGCACGTGACAGCCCTAAGAGACGAGTTAGTAGGACTTATCAGTGCGTTTCCACGATACGGTCCGATGACGTCATCGGACCGTAGGCCGTTTGTGAGAGAATGAGTGATAAGGGTAGGTTGGATAAAGAACAGTTGAATGTTTGCGTGTTAAGGTTGTGGGAAGGCGGAGAAGATAATTCACAGAGTTCTTCTCAACAAAGTGTTATTTCAAAATATGAATAGAAACCTTATCAAAGAACTTATTTTTTAGTTCACAAATTAAAAAATAACTATGTACTAAAGAAGACAGTTCCGCGTAACCACCGCTAAGTTAATTTTTGTTTGCGCTCGAAACAAAACTTCAAACGTATGGCTTGGCGTAATACCAAGGTTTCAGGCAAAAATGGTACATGGTACCACGATGGTACAAGTCTATAGTGAAAATACCATGGTAAGTTATTATTATTACACCAACTTTTATTTTTATACTAATTCATTAAGCCCCAAGCGAGCGCCGGGGCTCTAAAACCTATTGTTCTTTAATTGTGTCTGTAATTAAGGTAGTCAATAGGCTAATTTGTGAACTAATAAGTAAGAGGCACTATAATGCAATAGTTTCGAACCTCCAAGACAAAAATCTTAAACTGAAAAGTAATTATCATCACGAATTTTGTATTTTCTATGTGAACGCTCGTTACTTCTAATTTGAAAAAATCTTCGTGCTACTACTTTTTTTATTAGGACAGATAAGTTTAATTCTGAACTTTTACCCCCCTAGTCAAATTGATAATCAATTTTTAAGGCTAATAAACAACGAATCAAATGTATGGGAATAACTTCATTTAAACAAAAATTGTAGCCAAGTTCACATCATTCAAAATGACAGAATGAAATATCGTTTCTATAATGATCATCGCTACATCCTGCAGTTTTATGATATAATTAATACTTATGTTGAAGCGTATCGATTGTAGAAAGATACTCGTCACGAAACGATTGTAACTTGGCAAGGTGCTGCTTGCTAACAACAAAGAAACTAACACCCGTATTCACAAACAATACTTTCCTCAGTGAAGTGGCATTGCTATGCGAAGTAAGGCATTTCTCACTGCGTTGCTTAGCTGTGCGTTCATTTTAAGGGACGCATAGTGCTATCCGCCACTCAAGTATTGTTTATGAATTAGTTTTAGGGGCCCTGTGCGCTCGCGAGCACTGTGAGGCCGCATAGTAACGTTTGTGAATACGGGTGTAAAACTTGTTCCCGATTAAAAGAAGGGTAGGAGCCACTATTCTAATGCATTCATTCTATTGGTCCATTCGTAATGTTGAAATGACCTATAATTCTGGAATTGATTGTGCAGTTATCAAACTGCAACTGTAGAACTACAGCATAAAATAAATTACAAAAATAAAAAATTTACTTACCAAAAAAAAAAAAATCTCATTATATTGGGGAGGCTCGGCAAAAATGGGACACGTCAATATCAAATTATTTACTTTGTAGGCACTGTCGATCAAAATGACAATTCTCGGAAACTCAGTGTAAATTAATATCGACGTACTATAGAAAACTGATGTATTTAACGAAAAATACTGTTTCGATCATCAGCTTATATTCTACATAGTAAACATGCACGTTCTTGAAAACTATTTGTCAAAATACTGAATACTAGGAACACAAGTTTGCTGCAACGCGTCATTGGCATCATGTCAGCTAAGAAAACTATTAAAAATCATCTGTTTTTTAATTTTCCCACTGTTGGGAATTAGGCTTACTCTCTAGGAGAGGGAAGGCACCACGCGGGCCCAGTGCGGGTTAATGGATGTCACATGTCTTCGAATTTTTGGTTCTAGAACATGCCGATTTCATCACGATGTTTTCCTTCACCTTTTTACATTACTGGCGTCGTTTACATTCGTGGTTTACATTCTGGCGTCTAACTACCAGCAACGACTGCCAAAAATATTCTACGATTGATAAACAGGATCACAGGTGTTGAGTTCCTTATACACTGATCCATTATGATACGCTATTTCATAGTGAAAGTATATTTTTTCTTAAAAAATCGTATTTAAATAGCTTATCATAAGCATAATTGTTCTCAAAAGATAAAAAAAAACTCCATACCAATCTGACTTAGCCAACGAAAATGCAACATGATCAACCACGACCACTCTGTCAAGAGTGAACGACTAAGTACGAATCTGAAATCGTTCAAAATTTAAAATTCAAAAATTCGAATTGCAGATTTCAAAGGAAAACTCGTTTGAAAAACAAAACAATGGAATCTCGTAAAACCGAGATGAAACCGGGATACAAATGGAAACATAAATAGCCATAAATTTACAGTCGGAAATGGATGTGGCAGACTGATGGATAATTGCGCCTTGACTCGACGATAAAAAAAGGATCACCGTAAATTGCCGAGTATTACCGAAGGTGGCCGAGTATTACCGACGTAACCCGAGTCTTGATTAAACTGTCTCGTGTAGAGATTTAGGGACCCGTGATTAAGCCGGCGTCACAGGTCCGTAATGAGTGAAAAAAGAAATGGTTGTATATTATTGGCAAATATTAGAAAACTATTTGATATATATAGTTTTGTAATATTTGATTTACTACGGTATTTTTTACTTAACTCTTCAACATAAAACTGTAGAATGCCTTTTTAAAAACAGAGTGAATTTTTGTTTAAACGCAAAATTCAGATCTATTACGTAAAGTCATTTGAACCTTAGTTTGATCTTCATCATAATTATTATATTTCTCTAAATCGATGGCTTAGTGTGAATACCTCGTAACTGCAAAATACGTAACTTTCCAGGACACTCAAAAAACCAAATGAGACCTTTATTATCATGCATTTAATTTATACGTGTTTATTCATAAATTTTAAGAGTTATTATTATATCTCCAGTTCTTCAATTGTTTCGACAAGCTCTGACGCGCCGTCGTGAGGTTATCACGAGTTGAGAGTAGAGTTACGAGGTATGCAATCAACGTCACAGATTAATAGGTATTACTAAATGAATCGAAAAAAAAATTGCGTGACACAAGATTGTACGTCATGAACTACCTGTTCAAGAAACGTAACAAAATAAAATTAGCCGAAAAAAAAAATTGCTTACTCGAGGTTTTCACTCTAAGCCGTCGAAATTCTACTGATTTTCTATTTCTCATAATATTTAATAGTTTATTATTTAACTTAAATTATACCAGCTTCTACAAGCAGCTTCACTCGCGTGCAATTGGGTTTCTCCATACATACTTCCAACCCCCATTTTACACCCTTAGTGGATGTTTACACCCTTTAAGGAACTTACCTGCCAATTTTAAAGTTTGTGGTTGTTATAGTTTCTGAGATAGAGTGTAGATATCACCTAAGAATAGATTTTACGAAACCAAGGGGGGTCCTAGAACCTACCAGGGCTCTGGTAATAAGGCAAGGGAGGAACGGGGTAGGTTGTTTAGTCAGTAAGAGCCTGACACTGGTCTCCCGCTCCGCCTAAGAGCGGGATTCGTCATTGAATGATTTTTACCTACCATAAAAAAATAAAAAAAACCCCTATGGGGGTAAAATGGTTGTTTAGCTCTCAGAAGCTGTAGTATTAAATATTTTTTAAATTGACCTCCTCTCCCCTCAAGCGAACGCCGGCGTTCGCGGGTACTACAGCGAACGCCGGCGTTCGCGAGTATTAACGGAAAGTTATTTGTCAATAAAGACTTTTTTTTTACGTTCTTGGATAAATATCAAAATACCCTACAAAAAAAAAAATCAAATATTGTACGTTAATAGTTTCCGTTAATACCCGCGAACGCCGGCGTTCGCTATAGTACCCGCGAGCGCCGGCGCTCGCTTGGGTGTCAAGGAGTTAACATCACAATCTAGCTCAACATTATTTACACCAAAGCATTCACTAACACATTATAACATGTACGGATTAGTAAACTAACACAAACACCGCAAGAGTGATAATAATAATACCCACCAGTCTGTACCTTTGATCCTATCTACCCTTGTGATCTAGGCTTTCTGAATCTACCTTTGATCTTAAGCCTACATACGTTAAAGTGTCAGACGAAGTAACTGGCTGTATTCTCTATAGAACTACACCTAATGAGCTCAGAGTTAATTAACCAATTCGTGTTATACACATGTATAGAGGTAAAAAACTTAATCTACACTAATATAATAAAGAGGTAAAGTTTGTTTTTTTATTTTTTTGTTTGCAGGAGGTAATCTCTGGAACTAATGGTTCGATTGGAAATTTTTTAGCAACAATAGAAAGCTGCTTTACTCCTGAGCGATATAGGCTATAAATTATTTATATAACATGGATGTTAACCGAGCTATCGCTACAAGAAATTTTCCGTGGACGAAGTCGCGGGCAGAAGCTAGTAAGTTATAAACTGTTATCTATAGTTTAACCTTTCGAATACAGTAATTACATACACAATTTAAAGACAATAGTTATGCGGACATCGGTGTCAGTTTTATTGGAGCTTCATCATCATCATTTCAGCCGAAAGATGTCCACTGCTGAGGCCTCCCCCAATTGTCACCATAATGAACGGCCCTTTGCATCTCGCGTCCATTGTAGGTATACCCGCAACCCTTGGCAGGTCATCGGTCCATCTTGTTGGAGGGCTTCCGACACTGTGGCGAAAGGTTCTGGAGTGGAGACCGCGTACCGGATTGGGGCTTAATAAATTAAATTACAATCAATATAATTATATAAAAATCAATGCCACTTTTCGTTGTCATTTCATAACTCAAGAACGGCTCACATATCCAAACGTAATGTTTAGGATTTGTTCGGGCTATTTAATAGATTGTCTATGTAAAGTTTGTACAAAATCGATTGAGCGGTTTTTCATTTTTGTACGAGTTTTCAAGCGCTAAAATTCGCAAAGCCTAAGTTCAGACTCGCCAAGATCTGACAGCCGTACTGTACAGACGGTTACCAGACAGCCGGACGGTGAGTTACCCATTGCTTGTCATGTGCAAGCCTACGTCTACGGTACGCTTACAACGTTACAGTTATAAGTTTGTAGTTTAAGTTTTTTTTTATTTGATACTAGCTTTGTCAGCGACTTCGCCCGCGTACATAAAATATAGCCTATGTCACTCAGGAGTAAAGCAGCTTTCTATTGTTGCTAAAATTTTTCCAATCGGACCAGTAGTTCCAGAGATTACCTCCTACAAACAAAAAAACATAAAAACAAAAAAACAAACTTTACTTCTTTATTATATTAGTGTAGATAGTGTAGATAAAGTACTGCTTGACTGCGATCCCATCTGAGAGTAAGCAATCGTTGATGGCGAGTGAATAATTTTTACACGGTCTTCCATTATGAGATAGTAAAATGAATATTATAATTGTAGTACAATGAGTTAAGAAAACTAAATTACAATCGCATAAAACACGAGAGAGTTGTAAAAATATTTACCAACCTTTTAAAAGAACTCTAAAGTTAAAACTGTACCAATAAAACGTTCAAAAACCTTTTTTTTTGTACGAAAACAGGTTTAAGCCATGTCTAAAAATCGGTGGCCTCCATTATTTGGGATTAGGGGGCAACCCCCAGAATCTCTTTTGAATGGTACACAAGATAAGCAGTAATTTATTAGCTTCTGAGCTTTAGGCGTATTAGGGCGCCCGCAGACTCTCGACAACATAACACAAGGGTGTCAGAATGAGCGATTTAACCAATGTTTGACAGCTAAAACTGGCTATGTCATCGCTCTGGGTATTGGGAGTCTCAAGGCGATTGTGGACGGGGAGCAACGGTAGCTCACTGTTCAGTAAGGGCCAAGCCCGAGTCGACAGCGCGTTGTGTTTTACTTGCCTCTATTTAGAAAATTAGACGAGTAAGCAAATTACGGTAGGGTTCAATGTCTGCTATGGTTGTGGGGTTATTCAGAATTGGTTAATTTTAGGATTTTTCTATTATTTCTCATCTTTCCCTTTTTTATGGTAGGGAAAAATCATCCATTGACGAATCCTGCCCTTGAGCGGAGCGGGAAACAGTGTCAAACTCTTACTGACTAAACAACCTACCCCGTTCCTACATCGCCATATATACCAAGGCTAGAGCCTTCCTTTTAGACACGAACCCTTGGCTCCAGTTGGCTTCGACCTTTCTGCAGGGTCCCATACGGTTTGCTGACAACTCCTTGAGGCAATCTCCCTCTTAGGCGGGGTGGGAAACAGAGTCAGACCTACGTGGCCTTATAGGCTAGAGCTTTGCTCTCAGATCCGAATCCTTGGCCCCAGTCGATTTCAACCAATCTTCAGGGTCCCCAAATTTGCTGACAGCTCCTTTACCCGTAGCCACGGGTAAAGGAGCTGTCAATTGAAAAAAAATTGAATCGATCTTGAAGCCTCAAGATCGATTCAATCAAACTGTCTAGCTTGTCAATGATTGACTGTATGTGGGAAACCTTGAGTCAGGTACTTTGTTGTTCAACATTCTGTTCGTATCCAAAGATTCAAAGGTAAGTTAAGAAGGCCTAGTTTCTCAAAGTCTTTGGTGAGGAAAGTTCGTTCTTATCCAACTTTCACGAAACCATCGGAAGTAACATCGGGTGTTGAATCCTTAGATTGTTTTGATAAATTATGTAAGTTTGTTTCGAAATTGATTCTAAAGTTCATTTTAATTAATTAATGTCATTTAGTTTGATAATGTATTTAAATCTATGTAAATAAAAAAGGAGAAATTGACTGGCATATCAACGCACAACCGAAACTACTGGGATTAGGAGCTTGAGATTTTGCACTAGACTTTCTTTCGTAGACGAGTACTGCAACAGGATTTTGCAAAATTCACTCCTTAAACTCTTGAGCCCCGACCAAGTGCTCGCTCTCGCGTACCTATTGTCTTTCTATTATGTCTCTAATTACGGTATTCGAAAGAATAGAGAGATAAAATAGGGGCGAAAGAAGGTAGTTTAATATAAAACGAATTTTGCACACCTTTGACACATAAACAATTAGTGTTTTTTGATGATACGCCACAGTGGTATGGCCGGCGCAACGGCAACCTCGTAGACGGCCATTGTCCAGCGCGAGAAAGAATGAGAAGCAGTATAGTGTTTTGATTCTGGGGTACAGCAAATATGAGGAAAGGGACATCCTCACACCTCAATCACCACCACAGAAGACACTTCGGGCGTCAGGGGTCGTAGGCACGATCTTGTACGATAAGCAACAGGAAGCTAATCGTCTGGCCGTTGGCTAAGGATGGAAATCATCGACAAAATAACGTGTGAATGAAAATGGCAATCACTAAAATAATTAATTGTTCAATTACACTTTTGAGAAGCAAGTGTGTGTTCCACTGCTAGGACTCAGGTCTCCTCTGTAGGAAAGGGATTGGGCCGTAGTCCACCACGCGGGCCCAGTGCGGAGTGGAAATCACATCTCTTCGAATTTTTGGTTCTACAACATGCCGGTTTCCTCACGATGTTTTCTTTTTAAAGCAATGGCAACAACAAGCAAGTGTGTATTTTGTAAATAATAATAGAATAATATTGAAAAGCTTTATGTCACAAAGGCTTTCAGCTTACAATAGATGAATAGATATTTTAATGCCATAATTCATTCTCTTACAAAGAGTTATTTTTTGTCATGAATGAGCCTTTACCAATTATCGTTAATCTTCGACTGATCGAGTTTGTCACTTTATTCATAAGCATCATCTTTTGTTAAATCTTAATTTTTATTTGTGAGCTGAACAACAGATTATATATGTATAGGTAATATAAATTTAGCTTTTGCCATCGGATTTGTCCGCGTGAAAATAGGTTTCTCCAAACAAACTTTGGATCCGTTTCATCACGCCTGCGTTCAAGAGCCATGGTGTTCACTTACACATTTTTACCCATGGACTCAGTAGGCTTTGATCCTGCTGGCCCCCTACAGTCTGCTGACAATTCCTTGAGGCGCGAGAAAACAGAACGCGCAGTCGACGACTTGGGCTGGGGCTGGAGGTTTACCGGACGTTCGGACAACTAGCTGCTCATTAGGTACTTCCCGTCTACAAGTCCGCGAATACGGTGGCCGGATATCAGGACCGGAATCCCGGCTAGCGGTCAGTGGCCTTCATTGCTAGCATTACTGCTTCGCAGTAGGAGGTGGTTGCCAGTCTCTCCTCTTCGCTCCTGACCTGTATGACCTGTATGTACCAAGGAGAGAGATACCCCCCAAGGACACGGCGATGCTCTTCCCAAGCGGGGCACACCTCTACTGTCTTTTCTGGCTTGGTTGGAGAGAAAAGCAGTGTCAAACTTTTACTGACAAAAGACCGGTGTTCTTCCAGTCTACACACACGTGTAAAAAAACCGTACTCTTTTAGTTAACCTTTGCATTCAAAAGCTGGTGTAAATCAGTCCAAAAATCGCGCAGACCAAACAAAAGAGCACACGACTACTCGTATAATCAAGCACAAAATGCAAGACTAACAAATAAAACGACTGTATTTGAGCACAGTATTAAATAACCTGTGTCCATTGGAGCACTATATTAAACAAGCCGTGTTGTTTTTGACCATTACCGTGCATTTTCCAAGCTAACCACATTATATGACATGACTGGCCTGATTTTAAGCTATGCTGTGTTTAGTAGGCTTCCTTAGTCGAGTGCCGTAAGACATTAAAATGTATATTAAAGATTGGGGTGCCAGTTCTATTGAATGGAATTTCGAAAAAAAAAACTGCCTTCAAAAAAAGCCAAACGATAAAAGTTCCTACACTAAAAAAATCCATCCATAAACAACGGAGTTCTGAGGTAACAAACATAAAAAATAAAATAAAAAAAAAATACAATCGAATTGAGAACCTCCTCCTTTTTTTGAAGTCGGTTAAAAAAAAAACTACTTTTCCAATTCTATTCTAGATACTTAAAAGAAAAGTAACTTTGAAATGATAATACTACTAAATAAATTTACAATCTGTAAAATTTTAAGATTTGCCATAATAAGTTGGTAAACATTTTTTTTTGAAGATTCAAAGTCACCCAAAACCAGCAAAAGAGTCGAAGCCAACTGAGGCCAAGAGGTCGCGTCTGAAAGAAAGAAAAAGAGAAAGGGCCAGAGCCCGGTATATATGGCAACGTTGGAATGGGGTAGGTTGTTTAGTCAGTAAGAGTCTGAGACTGTCTCCCGCCCCGCCCAAGGGCGGGGTTCGTCATTGGATGATTTTTACCTACCACAAAAAAACCACTGCCAATGCTTGTGACGTTTAAATACGCAAACAAACAATTCAAAATAATCTAATAGAACATTAAATTGATTTTAAAATCAAATTATTCTATCTCCATCAGTGGGAAGGCACAGCTGTGTATTTCATTGTAAGTCGACAATTCCTGGGAAAAACACAACTTTTAATCCTATTACGTTAAATACCGAACAAAACGATTTGGGAATACTTTAACTGTACGTACTTACAGTTAAGCTGCAGAATTTCTTGACATAGACTTTGCTTGGTGATACTTAGACATCTTTGAGTGGCTAAGGAATATATAGGGGTTTTTTTTAGTGTCAAAAATTATCCAATGACGAGTCCCACTCTTGGGCAGAGTGGGAAACAGTGTCATACTCTTACTGACTATACACCCCACCCCGTTCCTTCTTTTTCCTTGGCCCCAGGCAAAGCCTTCCTTTCAAAAAGAGGCCCTGGGCCCCAGTAGCCTTCGACACTTTTGCAGATGTTTGCAGACAACCGGAAGGCGAGCTACCTATTGCTCGCCGTCCGCAAGCCCGCGCGTGGAGAGAATATATAACTGGTAATTAGTGACCGATACTTAAACACGTGATTGTAGTCATATAAAATCACTTTTACTATGGTACCAAATCTAAAAAAGAAAAAACAATTAATCAATAATTGATAGGGTCAAAGAGAGAGAGAGACATTGTTTCCAAAAATAAATGAAGTAAATAAATAACTATATGGTTCCACAAAGAACTTACAATAAACAACATCCTATTTTAGTGACCGGTGTGATTAATGGTCAAGGCGCACGACAGTCATTATTCTTCTAAATCAACATAAATAATAATCAGTCAGTGAAACACAAACAAGTCGAGTAACTCGAACAAAGCCAAGTAGCCGTGCGAACGGACCATATATTTCGTTCATCGTGGGTGTAATTATGATTGCTGAACCACTAACGATAGTGAAACGTTATTAAAACGAGGGTGTTGAGTTTTCGACTGTATTTCATAATGAACAAATTAATGCTATGTACATTATAATAATCTTGGCAGTAAGTCCCTTCTTTGAGGCGTAACTGAAAAGTCCTAACGGCGCCTTCACTTTCCGCATGACGCAGGTTCTCATCGGACATGGTAAGTTTGGGAGTTTCCTGCACCGGATTTGTGAGGAAGCAACGCCCAGGTGTCGCCACTGTGCGGACCGCCCGTAGGATACGTAAAAGCACACGATAGAGGTGTGCCCCGCTTGGGAAGAGCATCGCCGTGTCCTCGTGGCCGGGGTGATCGGCGGCAGCGATCTCTCGTGCCGGGCCTTGGTTCGTCCAGAGCGAGGAGGAGTTGCAGTCGGTCGCCTCCTTTTGCGAAGCAGCGATGCAAAAAAATGTAAGGATATCAAATAAAATATTACACAAAAACTCGATGTAAAATAAAATAAAAAATGGGACAAAAAAAATGAGTTTTTAATTTTTAATTTTCTTATATTCCTGGGTGTATATCTCTCAAAAACTCAAAGCTGAGCGAATTAATAAACTTTATTCATCCAAGTACTATTTCTATTTATTTATTTTATTTAACAATTTATGTACATACACACAGTAGATAGCAAGAGAAAGAAATACAGAAAACAGGAGAAGAAGTACAAAGGTGATGCTTATTTCTTAAGAAATCTCTTCCAGCATACCTGCGAAAGGAGAATTGGAAAAAAAAAGAGATGTAGACGTGTGTAGACATGAAAGGAAAAAAAAATAAAGTTAATAATATTACATTTATCAATTAAATATGCAATTATATATATATAAATATAAATATACATACCTACTATCATAAATATATACAAATACATAATAGAATAAATAACTCAATAATACATACTTATAAGCAACTACGATGAAATAGTAAGAAAGTGTTCCTTCAAGCCTCTCTTAAAGGCTGCAAGATTTTGGCAGCCCCTAAGATCAGGCGGCAGTAAGTTCCATAACCGTACAGCGTGTACAGTAAAAGAGTAGGAATAGAAATCGGTGGAGTGGGGTGGGGATTTTAGGAGATTCTTAAGATGCGACCTGCAAGGTGCATCAGAAGGACGGGAGTAGGAAAAGCGTTCCCGCAGGTAAGAGGGACTTTTAGGGTTGTGAAGGATGTTGAATAAGAGACACAATATGCGAGTGTTCCTGCGAAGTCGAATAGGGAGCCACTTGAGAACCTTGCGAAATCCAGAGACATGATCATACTTTTTAAGGTTGAAAATAAAACGAATACAAATATTTTGCAATCGCTCAAGTTTGTTTAAAAGCTCCTCGGTGACATCCAAATAACAGACGTCGGCGTAGTCGATGATGAGCTGAATCAGTGTTTGGGCAAGGGAGATTTTGGTTTTCAAGGGCAAAAAGCTCTGAAGGCATTTTAAAGAGTGAAATGTATAGTGCACTTTTCGACTGACTTCAGCGACTTGGGCAGTCCACGATAAGTCTGAGTCCATGATCACCCCCAGGTTTTTAGCTTTATAAGTATAGTCAATCTGAACACCATTCAACCAAAGAGGAGACAGCGACGCAAGATCCAGCTTATTCCGCATGTACCTGCCACCAATAAATTTCCCTATTTAAATGATTTTATTTAAACAATTTTACACGTTAATTTAAGCTGGATGAGGCCTGTGATTCCCCGCTGACTACCCTGAAAAGACATAGTAAACAAAATAGAGATAAAAGTCACTTTTAAAATCCGCACAGCCGACTTGTAATAAGAAAACCATGAAAATTTGACTGAGATGGTCTTTTGAGTTCAGTACAGAACCACAAAGATTTCAATAGACCAGTCTAGTCGGTGCAAACATTTGTCAGTATTCTTGTAGCTTAACCCTGGACACCTAATGAGCTCAACGACTAAACGAACAACATAAAAATAACTAGATTCGCTGCATAAAGAACTCAATTGTCAGGCATACCTATGTTAAAATTACAAAAAGAAAAAAAAAACAATCGTTTAAAGTCCGCACACTAAAGCTGTTTGATTGATTGACTGAATGTCATTCAGGCGACTAATTGAATTTCGCCATTTAGTAAAAAGGCTAGACCGTTAACGAAATGGCAAACAATGCTAGTTAGCTGCGACATATGTATATGCGATTGATGTAACTTTGTAAATTTAATTGGTTGAGTTTGTTGGTATTGAACAAAGTGAAATAATGGAAATATCGTGTATTTTGAAACATGTGGTTTATATTATTGGTTGGTATTAGCCGATAATTCATTGGTTGTGTTTTGTAATGAGATGATTAATCATTTATTTTAGAGTGTTTCGAGCTTTGGAATATTGTATTTAATAGCATCTGAATGCACTAGATGAGAGTGTTGTGATAGTTGTATTAAGATTTACATTATTAGAGGAAGTTTGAAATTGACGCCAGTAACTGAAAAGTTGAAAGGGAATAGTTCTGTCGGTCGTCTGGTAATAGTCAAGCCAAGTTTTCGACGGCGCGCTCGGTTCCCGTGCGCCTCAAGGAGAAGACCCTGCAGAAGGGTCGAAGCCTACTGGGTCTCTTTCTGATAGGAAGGCTTGACCCCAAAGCG
The DNA here is from genome assembly GCA_029852875.1 of Mythimna loreyi. NCBI lineage: Eukaryota > Metazoa > Arthropoda > Insecta > Lepidoptera > Noctuidae > Mythimna > Mythimna loreyi. Next base: position 8,791,489 of record CM056795.1, on the reverse strand, counting down.
AAGGGCAGAGAAGGAACGGGGTGAGATGTTTTGTCAGTAAAAGTGTCTGACACTGTATCTCGCTCCGCCCAAGAGCGGGATTCGTCATTGGATGATTTTTGCCCATCATAAAAAAGGGACTAGTTTGTTTTGGTATGGTTTTTTCTATTACTATTTTTTGGACGACTTTATTATTTTATAAAACTACTAGCTTTTGTCAGCGGCTTGGCCCGCGTACATAAAATATAGCCTATGTCACTCAGGAGTAAAGTAGCTTTCTATTGTTACTAATTTTTTTCCAATCGGACCAGTAGTTCCAGAGATTACCCCCTACAAACAAAAAAACATAAAAACCAAAAAAACAAACTTTACCTCTTTATTATTTTAGTGTAGATAGTGTAGATGTAGATAAATATAAAACTCTATATATACATAATACTTATTTCGTTTTTTAGCTCCAGCTAAAAAATACATATAATTATAACAATTTTATTACTGTCGTTGATCCAAATATGCCTCGCCTACCATTATCATTAACTAAACTATCCGACATTGCTTTGAGTAAGTAAACATATTGCTATGATTAATGTTGTGTTATTTATATACATTTACATTTATTGCTAAAAAGTACAAAATCATTAGAATGAGTACATACATAATTATTCTAATGTAAAACAAATTAACATTCATACAAAGCCATGGTTAAAGAACCCAAGCAAGATCGCTGCCCGCTAAGGCCGCGGGAATTTTTAAAAAAGAAAACCTACCTATATTTTCTTTTTTTTTGCAAAAAGTACACAAATACAAATCTGAAATTATTAGACTGGAATTATCACGAAACATTTTCAGTTGTTATGCTTGTCATTCATACATTTTGGCCATTTCGACCACTGTCATCACTCAAAAGGTTGTCATTTTGTTTAAAGTAGCATTGGGAGGTGCCATTATACTTAAAGTGACAACGCAAAAACTGGTGGCACAGCTGGCGCAGTGGTGGATTGATTGACTCCTATGTTGCGTGTCGCAGGTTCGATTCTTGCACGGAACAAATATTAGCATGGCCTGCAGAGAGGTACTCCAGATCTAGATACATTTTTTTATTGATAATAGGTTCGCGCTTGACCACAATCTCACCTGATAGAAAGCGACGATGCGGTCGACGATGAAGCCCGCTTACCTAGAAGTAACCTATTCACTCTTGACTTAAAGATTCCCGGATTGTAGCCATCAGGAAACACAGACACCAGCAAGGGATTCCACCCCTTGGCTGTTTGCACAATGAATAAAACAATACAGAACTCACAATATGGGAGATATTCTTAAAATGGGGCAAATTAGAAAAAGAAAATAGAAAAGCTATTATGACGATGAAGGTTTTTATCCAAAAAGGCCACAATCTTCATATTAGTAAAAGTTTGCTTCCCTTCTTCACCACCTTATCAGCATTTACAAATCCATACGAGAGAAAAAACATAAATCCTACTCTCCTTTGCCCGAAAAGACGTTGATTTATAGTCCTATGGCCATCCTCTTCCTTATACCGCGTCCCTTTTTTATAGTTTGCTGCAGGATTGTTGAAAAATCCTAGTATTTTTATGAAAATCCTATGATTTTTACTAGAAATTGGATTTAGTTTTGCAGTTCGGGTTGCAATAGTTTATTTTTTATTCATACAAGTTCGGATTGGGTTGCACTCGCTTTTTTTTATTCATAGACTTTTTTTTTTAAGTTGGGAAAAATCATCTAATGAATCACCCTATTCCTTCTTAGCCTACATAACAGGGTCGGACCTTCCTTTCAGAAACCAGACAGGGGCCCCAGTATACGTCAGCCCTGCAATTGGTCCTCTCCATTATTCATACGAGTTAATAATAAGGTTTTTATAACATAAATCAAATTATGTTATAAAAATCCAATGCGAAGGAGGCAGCTGCACGCTTGTTGACATTGATTGACTCCCCAGCCATGATATGGACTTGTGGACGATGAGCAACGGGTAGCTTGCTGTGACGCATGTCTCTCTTACTTTCATCTCTCTGTCACAAAGAGATGTAAGTAACACCGCAAGGGTCCAGCAGGGCCGAAGCCTACCAGAAATTATCCAATCAGCGTTCAAGCTTTCAACTGTCAAAAATCCGTTTTTTTGCAAAGATTCTAGGAATATCGCTAAAAAACCGTTTCGCCAATAACCCTGCAACAAACCTAAGCCTTGACCTTGTACGCTGGTCTGACAGTAATGTGGCCTTACCGTAATCACTTTTCTTACCTTTCGAGAAACGAATAAAAATATATTGGAATCTTCGATTGCCTTTTGTCTTTTTCGATTGATTTGGGGACGATAGCACGGTTATCTTGGTGAAATTTTCTTTTAGAAAAATTCGGTACGATATTACTAATTCTAGTACCTATCTCAAATATTATAAAGCTGAAGATTTTGGTTGTTTTTTTGATTAAACGCGTTAATCTTGATAATTACTGATTCGTATGATTAACGTATCGAATACCGTAATTAGAGACAATAGTTATGCTGTTTCGTTTGGAGTTTAAAAAAGGCTACAAAACTCGGGACCGGAGTAGTCAACAAAGAAGCAGGTGAAACCGCAGTGACAGCTACTAACTAGCTGTGTATGCAATAAAAGGCATGTTTCTTTAAGTTACAATCTATTCATTACTTGGAAACTTACTTGAAAATGGCGCAATAAAGGTACTTAAGTTTACAACTACAATTAGAACTGCAAGTCTTATAATTTTTCATTTATGGCACATTTTCCGGTTTCCATGAGTATACTGATGGATGCAAGACGCACAGGGCCGGTTCGATGATGATGATGATGATAATACCGTGCCAGTGATTATTCGACTATTGTGATGCAATTTATACAATATACAGGTATGTATTACTGACATAAAAATATTTAAATAAAGTTGAAAAATAATAATAATAATAATGCTTCACTTTGTTTTTTTTGTTCAGTCTAATGATATCAGAAGAGCAAACGATCAGACAGTTTGTAACACTCCCTTAAAATGACTAAATTATTTGTACTAAACCTAGTTGTTGATAGCTGTTTGTAGTAGCATACAGTAATACAAAAACAAAATACACTCATGCGTTCGTACTCGAGCTGCGGTATTATTCGAAAGAGGCCGTTACCTTGACCCTGGTTCACAAAAAGCAACTGAAATAATACAGGCAGCAACAGTTTTGACATGCACACTACATCTAGTTATCTGATCAATTCCCCCCTGAAAAAAGGCGTCAAAATACTTCTCCACATCGCTGTCTTCAAACACGTGTCGAGAATATTTTGTACGTAGTTAAGTTTAGTTTAAGTAAAATAGTAAGTTAATATTTAACTTTCTTACGTAAAAATATATCGCTATATGTTTTTCTTTGTATAAGCTTCCATAACTTAATAAAATCAACGTCTCTTTCACCTGAAGCCATGAGTAGATGCGTGGGGCCATGGGTTGAAGCGAAAGCAAAACACTAGGGCCCAGGAACTAAGGCAAAGAAGGTACGTGTTGGGTCGTTTAGTCAGTAAAAGTCTGACACTATTTCCCGCTTCGCCCAAGGGCAGGATTTGTCATTGGACGATATTTCCCACCACAAAAGTCTAGGGTAGATTCGAAAACATATAATATGCGTAACACCAGATGCGAAAAAATAATGCCCGGAAGGAATGGGGTAGGATTTTTAGTCAGTAAGAGTCTGACACTGTCTCCCACTCCGCCCAAGAGCGGGATTCGTCATTGGATGATATTTTCTACAACCAAATTCTCTTTCACCCAAAAAAACAAAGGAATCTTCCAAACCCGCCATTTTCGCTTTCCCCCATCTCCAAGGACTTTGCCTGTTTACATTCCTCTAATATAATAATATGTGTACAACATAAAGAATCGTTTATCGCATTATACGGAACCGTTTCGGCGTCGTACGGTTTTATTGCTGTGCTAACCCCTGGATTGATGCAAAGTTCACGTTTGAAAAATTATGTTCGTATGATGCGGTTTTATGATGGGGAAATATTATTTTTGTGTTGAATTTATATGGCTGTGTTTTGTTTTGGAGAGAGAGGAAGTTACTGGTAATAATATGAAAACAACCCGTTTTATATGTTTTTGTGGATAGAAGACAGAGGAGAGGAAACTTTTTTGGCGCTTAAGCTAAACTAATTTGGTTGATTGAGCGATTTATCTACTGCTCGGCTGCGTATTGCAGATTCAATTCTTGCATGAAACAAATACATATTTAGGTAGCATACAGATACGTATTTTTTATTGTAGGTAAAAATCACCTAATGACGAATCCCTTGGGCGGAGCGGAAGACAGTGTCAGACTCTTACTGACTAATCCCGTTCCTTCCTAACCTCGATCCCAAGGTCTCGGCAAAATGTTTTCTCATCAATCCTTGGCCCCAGGAGGCTTCGACCCTGCTGGGCCTCTTCAGTTTGCTGACAACTCCTTAAAGCGCGCGGGAACAGTGCTCGCCGTCGACGACTTGGGCTCTCTTGGGCTGGCTGTGATAATATGTTTATAGTTAGGTTTATTGTAAGAAATTTGTTAAATGAGAAAGTTACGTTTAAAAATAAAAATGAATTGACTTCATTTTTACTTGAGGCGCTTAATTTTGTAGCTAATCGGTCTTTCGTTTAATTTGTCCAACAGCTCTACGTCGCGTATTTTCAAAGATTTCGTTATGCTCATGATAAAAAAAAAACAAACTTTTCGTTTCGTTAAACGTTCGTTCAATCGTATACAGTAGGTTTATATGCAGTAGGTTCTTGGAGTGAACAAAAGTCAAAGTCAAAGTCAAAATCTTTTTATTTCACATAGGCCTACATGGGCACTTGTAAAACGTCAGAAGCTAGTGCAAAAAAAAACATACTCCAGTAAATTGAAATACCCTACTATTTTAACAAAGTTTTGACACTGCTTGTCAATTTACCAATCAAACCTTTGAAAAAAAATCAAAGTAGCGACCCTGCCAGGATTTGAACCTGGAATCTTCTGATCCGTAGTCAGACGCGTTATCCATTGCGCCACAGGGCCTGGCTACTACCAAGCCTAATTTTCTATCCTTTCCTTATGGAAATCGATTTAAAGTAAGAAAGCTTTATGTTGCCACACTTTATGTTGAATTCTTAAAAATGATCATCACGAAATTCCTTTTATGATGTAGGCGAACACTAAGGGATGATTCTCATTAGAACGTGCTGTGCCCGGGGCGGGGCCCGGACGGGGCCCGGAAGGGGCACGGTTTTAATCTGTTTCATATATTTTGTATGAATCAATTTATATTACACAGTGCATTATCCGTGTCCCGTCCGGGCCCGCTCGACGCACTTCAATGCCACGTTTGTTGCACGGTCCCGCCCCGTTCCCTCCACGTCCCATCGTTATCAGAACATTTTTCGTGCTGCGTCCGAAAATAAATTGCATAGCACGGACAGGCCCCGGCTCGTCCACGCCCCGGCCCTGGCACGGCCCGCTCTAATGAGAATCATCCCTAAGAAAGGGTTTCTCAAAATTTAGCTCCTAAAGGGATGTAATGGGGTGTATGTATTTAGAAGTATGTTTATAAGTTGTCTTAGTACTCATAACACAAGCTCTGCTTAGCTTAGGACTAGACGACGTCGGGTGATAGTTGTGGAATATATCGTATCAAAGTAGTATACTCCTAAAAAAAAAAACATCCTACCCCTGTCCTGTTTTATTTAAGGTCGGCACAACACATTTTTTTCTTTTATTCTGTTTTATCATTCCTCACGCCCTTTTCTTTAATATCACTTCTCATATCCTTTTAGCCTCCCTCTCCGTCCATACAAACTTCAATTAAATTATTAAGCCAACTCAACATAATATAATATACCTATTTGACACATTTCTCAGGTACATACATCATCAACTATGTCATTTCAATACTAATTAGACTAATGTTCTTAATCAAGCACTTAACGTATCATCAACTAATTGATGACACTCAAACTAGTTAAACTACAGCAATTAGAACTAAACTAGGACCATAAGGGCCTAGCAGGTCTAATATCCGCTTCGTGAGAGGACCGATCCCATTCGTAGGAGGAGGCGTCAGAGGGTTAACCATCTTAACGCTTACAATGCTGAAACCTCACTTGCAATTTTTAAGGTAGGCGGGACTCCGAGGTCACGGGCTCTCAGAGTGGGGGATTCTGTCTGCCCGCTGAGTGACTTCAGGAAAGACAGTGGCACAGTGATACGACGACGGTGGTAGCAAACGGTGGTATTAATAATAATACCTAATCATTTATTGTCAGATATTATAATCCATTATTGTTAGTAACGACATACACAACTTACAAACTAATGTTAGTACACATACATATGTCAATTAAAAATAAATTAAAATTAAAATAGACCACATACACACTGCACTACTTCTGGGCACGGTTTGAGAATAACACTAGCGTCCTCGTCCAGTGTTTCAAAATGAGGCCATTAGTCCTGTCCGCTACTGTTTGTAAGAGACTGTTGGCGTTGCCCCGCACCCGCACCATCAGGGATGTGACACGCTTTCGCACGATAGCATAAAATTCATCAATGCGTGCTTCCGCAAACATCCCATACGCAATGCAGTGACGCGGCAGCCTCAACAGTGCCCTGTAAGCATTGTTGTACTGGACTCGTAGGGCGCTGTAAGCCCTCTGCGTGTAGTCAACCCTTAGACCGCAAGTGTAAAAAGATTGGCAGTATGCCTTAAACAGTATCCTTTACACTCCTTGAACATTAGTCACTAAAAATCTTTCCTTTCACTCCAGCTAGAAAAGAAAGAAAGAAAAACAGTTTATTTACGCGTAATGACGCAAACTTAACGCTAGTTACCAACATAACCAATTACTTAAGGAAGGCGCCACATCCGCGAATCGGCCGAACGCTCAGCGTAAGGCTGTGGTTTCACGCACATTGCGATGGTCCACAGCGCTGGTTGTCAGCGTGGGCCGGTAGCGATGTCGACAGAAGACACCAGAGCGTGAGAAGTAAATTGATCATTACCCACCAAAAAAAAAATCGAATCGTAAATATAAGAAGAATTCCATTCACAAACCGTTAACACCCAATCTATTCAATTCCTTCATCCTTTTTCATTCCGAACGCAAGAGGGATAAACTGACAAATCCCACAACTCGAACACGTAGCCGATAAATCATTGGCGATCCTAATCACTGTCACAATCTGACAACATTTGTTACAAGCTTCACATTTTTGACAAAGGTCTTGACTAATCTCACCTTCACCGAATTGATAGACCTTGGGGAATCGTAGGGGGATTACCGGCCATCTTAAGCACGGACTTGTGCAGGAGAAGTATTGGGCATCTCCGTGTTGTGTGCCTTTCGATAAGGTTCGAACCTTTCCAAAATGCGTCGACGCCGCTTAGTTGGTGTTCTACATACGCCTCAAAAATGTCCCAGTAAGGCCGATGGCCTTTCTTTCTTCAATCTTTGTTTAATGATGGAATACCCTGCTGGAGTTTGTGTTTCCTGATGCTTACAATCCGGGAATCTTTAAATGTCAAGCAAATAGATTCTAAGTAAGCATGCTCCATCGTCGATCGCATTGTCACTTTATATCGGGTGAGATAGCGGTCAAGCGCAATTCTATCAACGATATAAGAAATAACTCCGTACCGTAAGCCTTTGGGTAGGGTCCGAACCCGAGGCGTCGACGCCACGTAGTTGATGTTCTACACACGCCTCAAATATGTTCTAGTAAGGCCGAAGCCTGCTACGGTCGTGGCCTTGTTTTAAAAGAGTTACCCATTTTGCAAATAGCAATTAAGTACATTCACCAACGCTGTGTAGTTAGTATTCTACATACGCCTCAAAGATACAGTCTGACATGACTTCCTGGTTACACCTAGTCGATATTTCCTCCATACTTTCGGGAGAGTACTCTACATTTTGACACTATACTTACATCTATTGATATTGTTTTACCTTAAACTTGGTATTGTTATATCTTATAACTTATATTGAGTGCAAAAAAGTAACAAAAATAATGTAAAATTTCCAAAACGAAGTCAATTCTGACAAAACTCAATTACCGAATTTCTTACACAATTTATTTGTAATTGAAATATACAGTATTTTTTTCATGAAACACTATCTTGTAAAACGCTAGTCGTATTTTTTAGCACGTCTAATATTGTTTCAGATCGAAACGGTGTTTTTGTGTATCTAAACAACACGATGTGTAATTATGCAGAGAGACTAGAATCTAATTGCTCATCAATGATACTTTATCTACTTAACACGATATAAGATAAGACAGCGCGCTTTTTAACACCAAGCATCAGTGAGTTCAAGCCCGCGACTAGTTCAGCTTCAAAGAAATCATCTAATGATTTCCTGCCTCAAAAAAAACTGTATCGATGGATAAGTGAGATAAAAACGCGTACACGTTATTAAAAAAGTTTTATTGGAAGGGCCTTAAGTACGAAATTTGTACCTACATTAAATTTGCCTTAGCTGAAATATGGGCAAGGTTTTTCATCAAAGTTCGCCCAAGTTTACAAGAAGAAGTTTCCGTGTGTTTATAAGTTGTTATTTTTTAAGAAGAAGATAATTCCTGTTCCTATTTCCAAGAATTTGCTTATTATTAGTCGCTTTGCGAAGTTCCGATAGAATCTGAGATGTAGAACACTGACTTTTCTATTTTAGGATTGTCTGTTAAATATGTTTAATTCAGTTTTCCGTACTTTATATTGGAAACTTCTAAAATACAGTAATAGTAGCATAATATAGACCGTTAAATTTTGTTTTAATCCCTTGGAGAGTCGATTCGGTACATGAAACAGTATCGATTTGTAAAGTTAAAACAAAAACATTTTTTACATTGCTCTCACACTGCGTAAACGTTAAAACTGCACTAATATCACGAATGTTTTTTTTATGGTAGGTGAAAATCATCAAATGACGAAACATGCTCTTGGGTGGAGCGGCAGACAGTGTCAGACTCTTACTGAATAAAAAACCTACCCCATGCCTTCCTTGCCTTATTCCTAGAGCCGTGGTAACACTTTCACACCAACCGTCGGCTCCAGAAGGCTTCGACCCTGAAGGGCCCCTACAGTAATGTCACCAATGTAAAGGTGTATGGCCTGCAGATCACCTAAGTCAAGTAAAGTGACTGTGTGGTACGCTTAATCCAGAACTTAGTACATTTATATCGATGGTCGGAGGCTTTCCAATGCTGCATCTTCTAGTGCGCAGTCCCACCGACCATTTGTTATACGACCACGTGCCTTACCCACAAACTTACAGCCATAATAAACAGTATTTTGGGTAAAGGAATAATTTCCTAAAACAATCTGCTGGCACACCACAAGGTTTAACCCTAAAATCACCATATTTGTCAAACAAATTGGCGATCCCTGCTCCAGGATTGATGATGCGTCCCTTAAGAACGGTCAGCCCGAGGTACATTTTCATACAACCGGTCATACGTGATAATTATGTTATTACACATCTTTTACCAGATATTTTGAATACAGAGACGTGTTGTGGACATTATATAGACTTTAACACTCCGGAAAAACTAATATTTAGCGTTAATATATATTTCGTCAAGAAACAACTCTGGAGTCGGGAGTTGTAGGGCAATTCCCAACCACCGTCAGCTTGGGACGGGATGGCGAGCAATAGATAGCTCGCCGTCTGGTAAGAACCTAGCCTGGATCGACAGCGCGTTGTGTTCCACGTGCATCTCAAAAAGCTGTCAACAAAATGGCCCTAATCTGGGCCTGCAAGAGCTGCACATTTTTTTTAAAAGTACAGGCAAATAATGAAACACATATTGGTTGTAGTCTAAGAAAGAATAAGAATAATGTTTATTGTTCATTGTTAAAAATATAAAATATATAATACCTAAAAACTATTACATAATCTATAATATTACCTGTAATAATTTTTCAATTGTTATATATTTTTGTTACAGCCAGACACAGAACAAAATGACCGTGCTTATCACACAAACTTTTGTCCTGGATAGGAATCGAACCCACGACCTCCGGCATAGCTGTCAGAGTCACTAAACACTACTCCAACTGTGGCCAGTCATGAATGATGGCCCCAAATTAGAAGAAGCAAAAGACATATTGGTTTAAAAAAAAAATCTCAATAAAAGGTAGGTAATATATTCACCTACAATTTTGACTACGAAATAATACAGCAAATATACTCATGAATATTCCCAAACGTTCAGATTATATCTACAAAGGCACATATGCTGAAAGGCATATGTATAGCTGGTGTTATCTGAAGGCATTGTTTTAAAGCGGGTATAATATCCGGGCCTGACCCGGTAGGGTTGTGATAGCTTACAAATCTAATTCCGAGTATCTCGCGGGGTCAACGCTGCACACGGCGTCTGTCGAGCGTCTAGTGATGGGATGTAGTCGATAGAATGTGGGTTTGTTTTGTCGATGAATTTGGGATATAGGTTAAAAATTAAGATTGTAAGAGGTCAAGTAGATTGTTGGTTGAAATGTTTGTTAAACGTAATTCTTGGCTGTACTGCTCTTATTCATCATCATCATGTTTATGTCTTTTGCTCTAATTTCAAAATTAGTATCTAACTACATCGTCACTTTGCAGGTTAGGATTTTTAGTATAACTTTTAGTATAGACCTCAGTGTGAGATCAAAACGAATGTATTATAATATTTTTGTAACTGTTATTGGATAATAGTGAAAGCACTTCAACACTCACAATAGGGTCAAGGAGAAAACTGACATAATGGTTGTTAATTGTTCTTAAATATCTCTTCGTAAGATGCTACAAAGTCTGCTATCCACCCAAATGCTGTTAAATAAAAACTGTCTAAGAACTACAGATACAAAAATCTGTGTGAATAAAAACGAAAAACTTACTTAGCAAAATTACTACAAATTGTGCTTTTCTGTGTAAATTGATACTTTATCGAAACTGCACAAGAAATCCGCAATAAAATTAATCTTAGTGTCTAGCTAACTAAGCGCCTTACCCTCTTCATTAATTTAAGGGAACCATCCTCCTTTATTTACCTCAAAGAAATCCTCTGCAATAAAAGAGATACTTCCCCAATCAGTACAAATTGTCGTCGTTACTCGTTTGTAGACAGTGACAATACGGTCCCTTAGAATTTCTGCTGACTCCGTAACAAAAGATGAGGATGATCAATAGAATGATAAAGAACTCGATCAAGAGCCCCCACTGTGTGATCAAGGAAAATATGCTCTATCGCGCAAATGTGTTGATTAAGGGATTGGAAATCGACTTTAAGCCCAGGTGTTTAAGCTTTGATGTATTATCTGACATTCTTGCTTTTGCGGTAGCCAATAGAATAATGGCAGAATGTTTACCTTTTTTTTTAATCGCGTTAATCTAGTGCTTGATTGCGATCTCACCTGATGGTAAGCTGTGATGCAATCGTTGATGGTGATGCGCATTATGTTTAATAAGAACCTATTCATTCTATCCTTGAAGACACATAAATTATAATATCTAAAGACTTGAGAGAGTACTAGGGTCTTACAATGACGTGTTAAATCAGATGTGTGAGCGAGATAGAGGGATGAGCACTCTATGTTCCTATACCTCTCGAACATTTCAGTTTGGGTCATCAAATGGATTGCTTTGGCCTCTTATAAAACCGAACTAAACTAACTAATTAAAGGACCCTTCCTATCTTGGTAAACCCTAAAACAGTATACGTAATATTTTATTAGTAAATCTTTTTTAATACGAGCATAATTATTGATATTTCATGAAAAAGAGTCTTCTTATTTGTTCAGATTAAACAAAAAATAATATATTTCTAAAAATCTCATAATAAGATAACTTTTTATATAGATGTGGTTTTTTTTTACTCTTTCACGCAAAAACAGCAAATGGGTTTGTATGTTTCATACATACACAGATCATGTTCTGGAATAGTACTTTTAATACTTTTAATCCCAAAAATTTGATAACTTTCTAATATGCTGGGAAGCTGTTGAAACAAGCTATGAAACAAAATAAATACCACCGCTTTTAACGCAATAAAGCTTATGTGCATTTTATACCGGAAAATACACTGTTCCTATACGATAGGATAAGGAAAAAGCATAGTAAGTTACTAGGGATATTATTATGCTGAAGCAATGTGTATTTTATTGCGTTAGCCAGGCCGCACACCAGGCATACAATTGTTTCTCCACAATTGTAGCGCCACATTTGAAATGCGATACAAAAAACGAACCGGTTCGATCTTGAATTATTGTAGCGCGGGTGACGTCTCGCCACAAAGTGCGCCCGCTACAAATGTTTTCTCGGTGTGCGGGCTCACGTAAGAATATATTGAGGCGTTAAATGTGTCGCATTTCAAATGTGGCGCTACAATTGTGGAGAAACAATTGTATGCCTGGTGTGCGGCCTGGCTTAGATCTAGGTATGAAAGACAACTTAGGAATGGGGTTTGTTTTTTTAGTCAGTAAGAGTCAGACACTATATTCCGCTCAGCCCAGGGGCCCATTTGTCATTAGATGACTTTTACCCACTGGAAAAAGCCATCAACAATATGCCTAAAAATACAAATTTTTACAAAAAGTTAGTTGTACCTATATGTTAATGAATGCAAACTAAAACATTCGTAACTCAAATGCAAATACAAGTCTGGCAAACGTGCCAAGAAATTGTAGTTAAAAACAGGAAAGCAAGTTTTTGTTATACAGTATGTTACTTTGCTTTTGTTTACGTATAAAAACTGGCCCAGTGACCCAATAGACACTGCATCTGACTACAGAGGACTCGGGGTTCGAATTCAGTTACGATCTCTTTTTTTACCATTTGCTATTGGTCGCCTCTGGAGGTATTATTATTACGTAATTGCGCTTTTTAGAAAATCACATAAAAAATCACCGTTCTTGCAGTCGGGTAAAAAAAAAATTCCGGCTTTTTTCTAGAAAACGAAGGTATAGAAACCAAAATTTTCGATTGAATGAATTTAATACACTCGTGTGTAAAGTACGACAATTAACAATCAAGGCATACAAACGAATGTACAATCGGCATTTGAGGAGAAAGCCATAATGATTCTTAGTCTGAGGTAACATTGCCCCTCTAGGAAGATAAAACCTAGCGTCACCATTTTTGACTTCAAATAGTTTTTTTCTGCTATAACCAATTAAATTGCACGTTTTGTTATTGTAAAAACTGAAATAAATGTAGATTGGATTACTTAATTTAAATTTTCTAAGTTTGAAAGTTCAATGTATTTGTTAAATTTTCTTTATATTCAGTTTGAAAATAAAACCATAACGACTAATACTTATAGCTCTATCGATAAAAATTTTTACACTAACACTTTCCCATCTCTATATGTCACGTCTCCGGGCACTGCAGTCTGAAATGCGCCTCACTGAAGCCCCATCTACCGGGATTTGGTAGTTTTATTTATTTTGCTATGATATCCCGGCGGCAAACTGGATGCCTTTGTTTTGATACAAGTTACATATTTGAACTATGGCATGCTAGTTTTACTGTTTCGAAACCTTGTTTAACTTTCCAGTTTCGAAAAAACGCGTAATAAAATAGTGTTGTTACATTTGGGATTTTGTGCTGTTTGTTATCGATACTATTCGGTTTTCCGAAACTGTGATTGCACACTGCACACACACACAATTTAGTTAGACATAGTTTTTATTTGGAACGTTTTGATATTGGCATCATTGGAAAATATGTTTTTGCTTGCTGTCGTTCTCTGGCAATAAACAAAAAACTACACGACGGGTTACGATATAAAATAAATAGATTTATTAAAATGGTTTTTTGGCCGATCGTATTTTGTTGTTCTTATGATTAAAACTATCCATGCATTGGTTAACCTATCATCTTAGTTGTGGTGTACCTACAATAAAGAGTATATCTATCTATCTATCATAATTGGTCACGCCATAATTATGGCGGTAAGTGTCATGTTTGAGGAGTGGAAAGACCTCACGGCATCTTCACCTTTCGCATGCCGCAGGTTTTACTGAACATGGTAGTTCAAGAGTTTCCTGCACCAGATTCGTCCTGAACAAACGCCCGTGAGTCACCAATGTGTGGACCGCCTGAAGGACAGTTAGAGTATGTCCCGCTAGAGAGCAGAGTACCGCCGTGTTCTTGTAGAGGTGCTCGGCAGCAGCGATGTCTGACGCTGGGCCTGGCCATGGTCCTGAGCAAGGAAGTGTAGAAGAAAATGTAAATCTATATAATACCTATATAATAATAATTAAAAAACAATTAATTAATTCCTCGAATTGTTACTAAGTCTTCGTCCTCTGGTGGTGTGGTGTCGTAATAGAATTGTGGTACGAGCTGTTTTATAACGATTTAAAAAAAAATAACTGAACAATAACATTCTAATCGTAAGTCACTGGTTACAGGAACTGTAGAAATTTTATTCATTTACTGCATATTATGTCAAATATTCATTTGTCATTATGTACGAGATTACCATTCTAAAAAAATTCTTTTAATGAAGTGTCACTGGTTGATCATTGGAAAGTCACAATGACGCCATCACATTAGTAGGTTAAAAAACTTGTAAAAATCAATAATTTTGAAATCAATGATCGACTATTCTGACACTATTGTAATAGTAGACTTGAGGCCCAGTCCTTTAGTTCTCTTGCAGATATCTTCGGTCATTAAATACGCAATCATAAATAATAGTAAGCATAAATAATAATAAACATTACTTCATTTTAGGGAAAGATCACCCAGTGAAATCTCCCGCCTTTAGGTGAAGCGGGAGATAGTGTCAGACTTTTACTGACGAAAAAATCCATCCCGTACCTTGTTAGCCCTTTATATCAGGGTCGGACCTTCTTTTCAAAACCTGGTTCAAGGCCCCAGTAGGCTTCGGTCCTAACAAACATACTTAAGTATCTTATTATAAATGCGAAAGTTACGATGCTTGGATGTTTGGATGTTTGTTACTCAATCACGCCAAAACAGCTGGACAAACATGGATGAAATTTAGGCTACATTTTATCCCGGAAACCCCAACCCCAACCCCAATACCACACGGGCGAATCCGCGGGCAAAAGCTAGTTATGCTATATACATTAATTCAGGCCACGCCAAGCACAGTGCAACAACCGAACAGCTGGTTCCGTATATAATATCTTTGTAACGACCGTGTGCGCGTATCTTTAATCCATCAAAGTCGGGAGCAGCGACAGCATCATGTACCTACCCACTTAAGTAACGGGCTTAAGGGCAGCGATTTTGAGGACGAAGTATCCTTGGATGATCAACTTATTAGAAGCTAGTGACCTGCCCAAGCTTCGCACGGGTGCTATCGTGATATTAAATATATGATGCATGTCATCATCATCATCATTTCAGCCGAAAGACATCCACTGCTGGACATACCTCCCCAAAGCCACCACAAAGACTGCTCCTGTGCGTCTTGCATCCATCGGCTTCCAGCAACCCTGACCAGGTTATCGGTCCACCTTGTGATGATGCATGTATTATGCTTATAAACCTTCCTCATGAATCACTCTATTTATTACAAAAAAATTTGCATCAAAATTCGTTGCATAGTTTTAAAGATCTAAGCATACATAGGGACAACAGGAAACGTCTTTGTTTTATACTATGTAATGAGGATGATGATATTTTTTTTATGGCGGGCAATGACATCTACCGTCCTTGGTCGGATCGGGAGATAGTGACTTTTACTGACTAAAAAACCACCCTGTTACTTCGTTGCCTTAGTTCTAGGGCCCTGGTGTTACATTTTCCCATTTACCCATGACTCCAGGGGGCTTCAACCCTGCTGAACCTCTACAGTTTGCTAACAACTTCTTGAGGCGCGCGGGAATAGTAAGCGCTGTCGACGACTTGGGTTTGGTCTGGACGATTACCGTTTTCAGCGTGGACTTGGACGTTACACTATTACTTCAAACGTCTTCAAACGTCAAACTTTGGCGAGTTTTTAGAAAGAAGGAAAACCTGTATTTTAAAACTGTAATAAATAAATAAATTTTATCATCATTATTTCAGCCGAAAGACCTCGTTGTCGTGTTATAATTTGGCAGAAAACAATGTACAATACAGTATTTTTTTCGCGTAATATCTTTATCGCATTCCGCTCTCTTCGGGACCCAACTGGGATCCCAATTCACACTGATACGACATGGCAACAGTCGAGATTGTGACGTCATCATATTTTGTGCGATGTCACTTATTAGTAAGCACATAACAACCCTTTGTTTTGACTTGACACTTACAACGTAAGCTTAAAAGCCTGATAGACATATAAATAATGGGTATCTAGGAAGTAAGAGTGTATCTAGTGTGAGTTTGTTTTTCGACATAATTGATAAATTATTTTTATTTTGTAAATATATTTTTTTTAATAATACATAAAAATATACATTTAATTATACTAAAAATAACTTAAATAAACAAAAATACTCTAATATTTACAAATGATTTATTGGGCATCGAAAAATTCATCCACATCGATATCAATGGGAAGTGCCTAGAACGCTGGCAGCATTGCCACGCTGGATGGCAATGCTGATTCGCTGACAAAAATAAAGCCCAGCCCTCTGGTCACACGAAGAGTCGACCAGCTGTTTGCTGATGTCGCGTACAACTCGATGAGCGCTCGGACCCCATGGCCCTAGTGTTTCAACCCCAAACGGCTCAAACATATAACTTCCAATAAGGTTATTATATTTACGTCGTTTGAGGTTTGGTAAATAGGTTTTTACAATCTCTTTTACACGTTAATTTTTTTTTGTCCATTGAAACTAGATGAGGCCGGATTGCACATAGGCCGAATTACACATAGCATAGCATCAGCCTTATAATGGTTCCACTTCTGGGACTCAGGCCTCCTCTCTAGGAGACGGAATAGGCCGTAATCCACCATGAGGCCCATTGCAGGCATTGTTAGTAAATAAAAAAAACTTATCCAGATTTTTTTCCAGAAAAATCGAAAACATAGACACCAAAATTTTCATTCAGGCACTGTCTCTTTTTTTTTTTTTATTAGCCTTTTCTGTCCCACTGCTGGGCAAAGGCCTCCCCCAAGTCCCTCCAGGTCTTCTTTTCCTGCGCCATATCGGACCAGTCCACTCGGTACGCGTCTAGGTCATCCCGCCACCTCTTTCTAGGTCGGCCTCGACGACGCTTTCTTCCTGCAGGTGCCCATTGCGTGGCGATGCTTGCCCAACGGTCCCCTTGCATGCGACTAACGTGACCTGCCCAATCCCATTTAAGCCTGGCAGCCGTTTTGCCCACGTCTATTATGCCCGTCATGGAGCGCAGTCTCTTTTATAGTCCATATAACGGTATGGACTTTAAAGTATATAGTCCATAAGACATATATAGTCCATATAACGGTATGGACTTTAAAATATAGTCCATACAGTAAACTGTATGGACTATAAAATAGACTGACCCCTGAGTTCGTTTTAGTGTTATTTTTCAAGGTAGTCAGATTAAAATAAATTAAAATGATCAATCAAAAATTCATGTAAAAGATTTAAAAAAAATTATTTGTTTACAAAAAAAAAAACTTGTCTTAATTTTTTTTTTTACTTAAATGTTGTATAATGTATCATCGTGAAAATTTATATCTGATCACCTAAAAAAATAGCTTGAATCCTGCGGCGCGGCAACAAATAAAACCTTTGAATTTTTTGTTTTGAGTGCCATCAAAAATGAACTTAGCGGTCATCAGGCGGTGTCAAGTGTCTTCTATTCTAATTCTGTTACATTACATGATACATTGCGACAATCTGTTCAGATTGTCAAATTCTTTCATTACATGCTACGCAACAGCAGTCTGTAAGCGGTCTTATACATTTAATAACGTACATGTAATTGGTCTTATGTTCTTGAAGTTACATTATATATGAATACAAGTTCCTATTATGAGTTATTACTTACGAGTATATACTCAGAATTCCTACATCCATCATTTCTTATACTGATATCATAAAGACGAAAGTTTGTATGTATAAATAACATAATATTATATACATTAATTTTCTCTTCCACAGAGGTTCCTTACAAACTAATATAAGTGGTTACAAATTATTCCTTTATGAAGAATTGGTATCGGGAATACCAGGCCCCTGGACCCTGGAATGGAGGCAAACAAAGAACAAGCCTCAAGGAGTTGTCAGCAAACTGTGGTGGCCCAGCAGGGTCGATATTATGTTTAAATAGCACGAAATACGTTGATTGCCCGATGCAGATGTTCGTTTTTAGTTTCGTTGTGACGTTATAGATTTTTTTTTAAATTGCAATAAACTAGTGCTTGACTGCGATCGTACCTGATGGTAAGCAGTGATGCCATCTGCGAGACGCATGTGGTGATACTTGAGGGAGGCCATTGTCTAACAGTAGACGTCTTTCGGCAGAAAGGCTAATGATGATGATTTCAGTTCTGGTTCCATAGGAAAAGTTATTGATAATGTCGTGTAATATTGTTGCTGGAATCCGATGGATGCTAGACATACGGGACCGGTCGTTGTGGAGACGCTTGGAGGAGGCCTATGTCCAATAATGGACTGACTTTCGGCTGAAATGACGATGATGAATGTGGAATGTGGCACGTGTTTTGATTTACTTTTGTCTGGAAATTGTAGACCCGGTTCAATGATGAAATATAAAAAAGGAGAAGAAAAACATTTTTCCCGCACTAAAAATTTTTGCTTTGGCTTTTGAAAAAGAAAATCGGATTGGTTTTGCGAACGGTATGTGCAGTGCATTCCACAATAGGAATCGGAATGTTGTTGAAATACTGTTTGTTGTTTTTGAGTTTAAGCTAATTTATTTTCTACTGTTTTATCAGTTCGACATACCCAGTCTATAACTAATCTCAAATAAATTGTATTCAATTACAGACTGTATTTCTCGGATATTAAGTCGGTAGTCAAAAAACAATATTTTGCGACTAATTGGTCGGAGGCGTCGAGTTATGGTTTTCATCATAGATATGTCAAACAGTAGAGATATGGTAAGGAGGCGTGGTACTTGTGAACAAAATTAGGCAACAACACAACTAGATAACACAACTAGGATACTTCTTCCTGGTACTAAAAAACGCAATGATGTGCTAATACAATTTGTTTGACATATCTATGGTTTTCATACACACAATTTAACTAAACTTGATGGAATGGTGTAATTT
This sequence comes from Mythimna loreyi, assembly GCA_029852875.1. NCBI lineage: Eukaryota > Metazoa > Arthropoda > Insecta > Lepidoptera > Noctuidae > Mythimna > Mythimna loreyi. Next base: position 8,772,306 of record CM056795.1, on the reverse strand, counting down.
AATTAACCCGTTCTTAAGGCAACTTTTCAGTTCCATCATCAGATCAGCTCCATGTCATAATAATTTTGTATTGTCATCTGATTTACACGGTAACTGGGAAGTGAGATTTGATCACGAACCTCGGGACAGGTCGTCGACGGCTCGCACTGTTCCTGCGCACATCAAAGAGTTGTCAGCAAATCGTAGGGACCCTGCAAAGGGGTCGAAGCCAACTGGGGCAAGGGCTTGCATCTGAGAGAAAGGCTTTGGCCTTGGCATATATGGCAACGCAGGAATAGGGTAGGTTGTTTAGTCAGTAAGAGTCTGACACTGTTTCCTGCTCCGCCCAACGGCGAGATTCGTCATTAGATGATTTTTACCCACAATAAAAAAAATATAGGGACAGGTGAAACTAAATAAAAGCTTGTACAATCGCTTAGAGTACCATATTTAGAACGAAATAAGCTTCACAAACGTACCTAACTAGGTAATATGCCGTAGTGGATCCAAGATTACACGGGCCTTTGACGAGTTGAAGACGGCACGAATGCGGTGGACTTTAGTCGAGATTAGACGGCCATATTCACATGTTAGATGCACGTATAAACCTGAAAAGGAGGTAGGTTTAGCATTCTTGTGATGTGGTATAGTAGAGAAGCATATCGTGTTTTTATTTTTCAGTGCGTTTTTATATAGGTACAAATTCAGTATGGGAATCCAGAATATTTTTTTTTAAGGGATAACCTCTTGTGCCGGGCCCTGGTTTAAGCCACTGGTCTGGTGCGAAAAGAAATGGGCAGTGGTTGGTCGATGCAAAAGTGTCGAAGTCAACTAGGGTCAAAGGTATGTGTCTGAAAGGAAGGCTCTGGCCCTAGTATGTATGGCAATGTAGAAACGGGGTCGTTTGTTTAGTCAATAAGAGTCTGACACTCAGCTCCGCCTATGGGCGGTTAGTCATTAAATGATTTTCAACAACCATAAACAAAACTTCCTTCTGCGAAGCAATAATGCTAGCGAAGAAATAACCGCACTTTTAAGGGAATGTAGGTCCTCCGCAACTGCCGCCTTCGACTACCAGCCACCATAAGCGCGAGCTTGCGGATGGCCAGCAATGGTTAATCCATCCGGCAACCGTCTGGATCGTGTCTGAGTCTTTAGTATTGTATTGTGTTCTACGAGAGATAGTGGTGGGCCTAGCTGGACCCCTACAGTTTTGATCTGAAACGACCTTTTGCTCCACCATACAGCAAGATAAGTTATTCAAATGATATATTCACAAGATGATAGAAAAAGTATTGCATATCTCAATCTGAAAAGCACTTGTTATAAATTGTTGTGTTGTTTGTCTGTTTGTGCACCTGTCAAGATCCCATGCCCTCTCTTCTTAGCAACGCTTGGAAGTGTTAAGCTATAAATCTCAAATACTAAGATGGACTACACTTTGGAAAAGAAAAAAACCAAAATTCTAAGTCAACGCAATCTAAGTAAGGTCTACATACATTGGTTACGGGTCTGGATGTCTTAAGTGAGTGAACTAAACGTCTGTAACTGCATTTGCAGCTCTCATTTAACTACAAACTGAACGCAATAAGCACACACTAGCTGCTAGAGTAAATTCACCTCCGTACCGAGCTATTACTGTACCCTCCTCAAAGTCAACTGTAGTCGACGACTACTTGCAACAATTTGTAGCAATTGTACTCCACACAAGCACTTACAAGGAACACAATGAAACTAAAGTTACCTCCGTTAGTTTAGTGGACTTGTATGTAAGCCTGGTTGCATACGACAATAAGAGTATGTTAGGGTAATGTTCATAATGTATGGAGTAGACATGGAGTATATTGAGAATGGAGTGCTTAAATATACTTTTTGTTTTCCTTAAATAGTGTATTTTATGGTTTTGTTGTGTGTTTTTAAAGCTGCGTAAAAAGGTATACTGGTTAAGATTATACCCCTTAGAAATTATCCATTTGGACATAATTATTATAGGGATTCTATGAATCTATAAGCCATTTCGAAAATGGTCTAACCATGTATCAGGTTTCGTTTTTCAGTCGTCCAAGAATGAAGGATTAATAAGCACATGTAAATAAACATAATTACAAGATGATTGCTAATGTTGGTGATACGGTGACAAGTCAATTTACAACTGTTCAAAATCCCATCCTACGTGAAAAAAATCTTATATTTTTGTTAATAATTACTAAACTCAAAAACTATTAAACGGATTATAAAATTTATTTTACCAGTAAAATGCTAATTTATCATTGAGGGACAAGAGTTATATTTCCCACTTTCACGCGGGTGAAGTTGCTAGCAGAAGCTAACTTCAGCTAGCAACTTCACCCGCGTGAAATAAAAAATGTTACACCACAAAAACGGTAAACTACTAGTATTTTATACTAGAAATATAAAGTAGATTAAAAGAAGAAGAAACAAAACAGTGAAATACTGTGAATGATTAAAAGCCTAGCATTAACAAAAATAATGCCCTGGCAGGTTGACAATCATCACTGAACGAGGCCTCTTATATAAATCTATGCGTTTTGCTATCGTTGGCTCTCCATTTTTGCTTACTCCGTGGATAAATTATTGCACATTTAGTCAGTACGTAAGGCTTACACAATGGTATATATTTTAATTGGTTAGCGACTTGCCGAAGTGAAGCAAATGGAAGGTCTTTCCAAATAAAATTATGTATTTTTTTAATTAAATATCTTATTAATCGGTTCTAACAAGCTTTTGCTTGTCAAACACACAAAAGGCAGAGTTATATATAATTAATCACCACTCTTCACATAACTGTAAATAAAAAAAATTGGAAGTAACTGGAAGGTCTTAGGAATAAAATTTCCAAGGATTTCCTCCAACCTGCATGGGCCTCGCATGCAAAATTACGGTCCATTCCGTCTCCTAGAGAGGAGGCCTATGTTCTAGAAGTAAACATATTTTAAGATTGAGATTTACGCTTATGCTTCACATCGGTTACAACTGTTTGACCACAATCTCACCTGATCATAAGTGATGATAAGGCTGACGATGGAGCACGCATGCCTAAAAGTAACCTATTGACTCTTAACTTAAATCATTTTATTTAATAAATTTCATCTTTTGTAACCTTATCTTCTAGTCAGCAAATTTAAACATAATAAAATAAAACCACAACCTGACAGTGTATGAATGTAACCTAAAAGTAGAACACGTTTCCAAGTTTATGCACAATTTTATGCCCTATCTTAAAACTTGGGTTGCTGTCTTCATAAAAATATTTAACCGTAACTTGCATTTTACATGAAAACAGAAATAAAATGCATTCAAGCAGAATCTTGAATTTATTAAGACACGTCTTGAAAAATATGTACCGAAAATAAATAAAATGACAAGCATATAGTGCTATTTGACTGATCTCTTCTGTAAAATGTAGGCCACTGGCTGGAAATGCAATGTTTTATATAGAGTTCAGATATTTCAATGTAGTCTTCAGTTTAAAATCTTGCTTGCCACTTGCCGTAATAGAAGTGATAACATTTCTTATTTGTTACAGCATTCATAATCATTTATTTTTATTGACACAAACTAGTGCTTGACTGTAATCTCACCTGATGGTAAGCAGTGATGTAATCGTTGATGATGAGGCGCACTAGGAAACCTTTCGACTTTGGTAATTGCAGACACAATTAAAAAACAATACGAGTGCGAATACCGGCGACCGCTTGGGTCTCAATTAAATCTCATGATTGACTTCTGTACCTATCTAGTTTGTGACTAAACGTAGCTGTAGCTACTACAAAATTACAATTTCGCCACTCACATGACAATTTCTTCCTTAGAGGCTTATAGAACTAGAGACAGGATTATCAGAGCTATAATGACATTTACACCTGTAACAAGAACTAACTGATGATCATCATCAATTACTAACAGGATTCCATCTACAATATTCAGATTAATATTTCGACCAGTCATGGCGGGCCTGACAGGTGGATTATTGGATGCAGCACGATGTTATTAATTCGTGAGGAGTGATGAACGCCTTGTGTATTCTCTGTGTTCTTGTCTAGGCGTATGGAGACGTAATGAGGATTTGTCTAAGGATTGAATAAGGAGATTACATTATTATTATTTCTTTAATCATTTAATAACTATATGATCTTAATGAGAGAACTCAGGCGCTCTAGTGACTAAATCAGAGAGGACCCTTCATTATATCATTTGTTAATCAATCAATAGCTCTTTAAGATTTGTCCATCGATCAACATTTTGTTGAATTTCTTCCATGAAAACTTTCTAAGTTATTTTACTTTTACTAACATTAATGATGGGTGTTTCTTCTCTGGGTAGTCAGCTAGGAAACACCGGCCTCATCTAATTTCAAAAAAAAAAAATCTATTTTTTTTTAAGCGTAAAAGATTTTGTAAAAACCAATTTGCAAAATAAAAATTATTTGTCATTCCGCACACATTGAAAAACTGGAACAAATTGCCTGCTGCGGTCTTCCCATCAGATTATAAAATTGGGTGTCTTAAAAGCCAGAGTGAATAGGTTTTAATAAACTAATGCGCCACAACGATTGCATCACTGCTTACCATCAGGCGGGATCACGGCCAAGCACTAGTTAATAGCAAATTTAAAAAAAAAAACATATTTGTGCACATTGAATACAATCATATTATTATTTTCAAAACTTTTCTGCTAATTTCCTATTGTTCAAATTCCTATAAATTTCATTTTGTTCAGAAGCCTGCGTAAATATTCAAAAGCGTTACAGCAGCTTTAAACAAGAAAAAGTAATTGAACGGACGCAAGTGAGTTTAAGAGAATAAAAGATTGACACTTCTGCGTTACATCCAGAGTAAAAAGAGTTATTAGACGATTTCAACATCAAAAAAAATAAAATAAAGATATTAGGAAGAAATGTTACCGACTCTCCATAGGAGCCCATCAGGCTCCAAGGTTTTGCTTCTGGAAAAAAACTAGGTTCTGGTATGAAAGGCAATGAAAAAACATGAGTAGGTTCTTAGTCAGTAAAAGTCTAACACTATCTCTCGCCCCATCTAAGGGCGCGAAAATGTCATTGGATAATTTTCTCATCGAAAAAAAATCCTCTGAATTTTATTTAACAAGCAATAGAATACCGAATAAGACAAAGAAGAAGATCTCCTTCAACAGAATTAGGGTCGTTTAAATTCCAGTCTTGAGAGCCTTAGTACGTACAATTTCACAATACACCTCCTAGACTACTCAAACAATAACGCCTAATTAATCGTAGAACACGATACTTAAGATAATTTACAGCAATATTATTACAACATATGGTCATTAAATTACCATTCCCAGAACCCTAGCTTATGGTCTGGTAATTAGAAACAAGAAGACATAACATATGTACTAAGCTGTTTGGACACAAGTGAGATAGCTACCAGAAGGTTAACTGCACATAGCGAGCGCTAAGTCACGCACACTTTAGCGTTTGAAAACTTGTACTAAATAAAGGTTTTAAAAAAAATTGGTACCAATAACAGTTTTTAAAAGCAATATAACTGCATATTGCATTTATTTGTTTAAATCATTTATTTTTTTACGACTTTTCAAGCGCTAAATTTGCGGAGGCTAACTTCAGAAGACCGCTCGCCAAGCTCGACTCGCCAAGATCCGACAGCCATACTGTGATTGACATTTGTTCTACATCGTGAAACTACGGTTGAATAGGAACGCAGGGGTGAATGAGATTCTTTTTGAACGCGATCAGTGGCAGTGATCTCTCGCTCTGCCGGGGTGTAGGCCATGATCCGAAGCAAGGAGAAGTGGCAAGTGCCTTCTGCGAAGCAGCAATGCTGGCAAAAAACTCACGCGACGCGATTGAGTGTTGTGATGACACACAAAGGAATTGGCGGCGTAACCAGCTAAAAGCGTTCGACATTAACGAAACGATTGATTGATTGATTTATTGATTTTGACGATTGAACGATTGATTGATAGAACTTGGCTTATTAGGGCTGATTTTGTATGTTGAATGAAGCTCGCCTTCTGTACTTTTAATTTTAGGGTTAAGGATTACAAAACCATTTGTAGGGTTGGCCATTATTCGAAACCTTTTCGCATTAACCAGCAGTTATATCGAACTGAACAAGTTCATGATTTATTTGGAGGTCTAGTTTGGGTAAAGACCGTATATGTTACGTATAATAGTGAAATAGATTATATTTAGTCTCTTACGTTAATATAATGGCGTAAGAAGGTTACTGGGTTCGTGATCTGATTATAAAATGGATCCTGTACTATTCTTGTCTATGACTAGCTCTGGCCAGAGACTTTACTCATGTGAAAGTAGGTTTCTCCAAACATGCTTTGGAACCCTGTCTCACCTCCTTACATGATGAATTTTGGAAGATATATAATTTGTTATTTTTTGCACATTCATAAAACAAAATCTCTTTGCGAAATACCAATGTTTTGGATCCAAGGGTTTAGGGCTTTTTTAGGTAGGTAAGAATAATGCAATGACATCACCTCACCCTTGGCTGAGACGGGAGATAGTGTCAGACTCTTATACTCACTAAAATCACATTTTGCGTTCAATCTAACAAACTTTTCCTATAAAATATTACTGTAATTATTGAGCCATTAGAAAACCGTACCATTTGTCAAGATAAATAAATATGTTCCCAGTTAATCAAATACTGATAAAATAGAATTTTCCCCTGTACTAAATCTACGTAAGCGATTTATTGCCCCGTGAAGTAGGTATATAATGGCCCTCTGCTTTTTGAATCCCCGAGGTATCTAGTAAATGTTCGTGAATTAATGTTGATTTATGTTACTCAGTGTGTTAAAGTACCTAAAATTGGTTAAATTTGATCTCGAAAATACCTGCCTTATATATAAAGAACTAGCTGTTGCCAGTGGCTTCGCTCGCATGTTTATAGGAATTTATCCCCAAGGAGACATACTAACGGAGTAGCAAGTATCCTATATGCTATTCTAGAACATGGTCTATCCAAGTTTAATCTAAATCCATTCAGTAGTTTTTGTGGGGAAAATTAACTGTTGCTGACTTTTTAGACAAAATGTGTTTGAACACAGTATCTGAATCGACGAATTTTATTTTTTATATATTATCTTTGACGATTCGGACATCACCTATTTTAATATAATAATGAATCTGTTTAATTTCAATGTGGAGCAACTTCAAGGATTTTTATAAAGATTTTTTTTATATAAATTAGTTTAAACATGGTTAAACTGTACTTTTTTAATAAAATACTTCAAGTTTTCTTTGCCTCTAAGTTAAGGAATTGTGATGATAGTTTATTCATTAAAACTATCATCACAAATCCTTAACTTAGAGTAATTAAATAGTACTCAATACTTTATTGCATTCCAAATGTAGGAGGTGGTATAGATATTGTCAAGATCAATAAGGACTCTGTCGGGCACAGCAAAGTTAGGAGAGAGGACGAAGACTAAGTAATAATTCGTGGAATTAATTATTATTACTATATTTTAAACTAGCTTTTGCCAGCGGCTTCGCCCGCGTACATAAAATATAGCCTATGTCACTCAGGAGTAAAGCAGCTTTCTATTGTTGCTTAAATTTTTCAAATCGGACCAGTAGTTCCAGAGATTACCCCCTACAAACAAAAAAACAAAAAAACAAAAAAACAAACTTTACCTCTTTATTATATTAAGTATAGATAATATTTTAAACCTTGAGTTTGTTTTGGTTTTACTTTTTAGGGAAATCAACCAGGTCGCTTTTCAATACGTGAGATAGTGGCCAAACAAGAGCCTATCAACAATAAAAAAATCCAATCTAATTTAAACTGACTTAAAAATCATGTAATATTTTTGCAAAAGTGTTTTTGAATCCAGTTTTCAAAATAAATATGTATTTTTATTCACTGCAAATATGTTTTTTATTTGGATATTACTAAGCTACTTGTAAATATGGCAAAAATAACTTAAAAAAAATAGACTTGATACTTATTTTATTATTCATATTTTTTAGGGCTCCCTTAATTTATTCACTTTAATAACATAGGTATAGGTAATACCTAAATATCATGAAAAACATAAACCATAAAATAGTTAAAGTAATTAACTAATTACAAAATATGTTTTTCCCAAGATATTTTACAGGAGACACGACTTATTTTTGGAAAACATACTTTATCACGCTGATAATTAAGTTGAAATTAATATACATGCCATATTTCAAGCTGCGAAACTTCATAATTTTAATTAAACGTTATATCACGCTGGTGTTTTGTAAATTTTAATATAAACCGATTCATAAAGAAGAAAGGTTACCTACTTTGTACAAAATCATTAATTTAACACTGTAATTATAATGTTATGAATGATAATTATAGACTCCAAACACTTTGATCTTTGATATTTATTAAAATTAAGAAGTAAAGTTGTAACGTCTATTACAAATAACTTTTACTTTGTTACCTTAATAATATTAAGACGTTATTAAAACTACAAAATTATTATTTTTTCGCAGATTTTTCATACAAATATAGGGAAATTTCGCTTGAATTTTGAGTCGTGGCGAAAAACCAAACTCTTTGGAATTTCCGTTTCAAGTGCAAGCAAAAATAAACTTGGTGGTAGTCAGGTAGAAGTCTGTAATGGAACCTTTAGCCTGACCACACACACGCTACACATAACAGTGCCTAAAATGAACGGTGGACTACTGAAGCTAAAAACGGCTGCAAGCGAGCCATTGAACAAGTTTTCAATATAAATATATTTTTTTCATAACAACCTTCTATAGCAGTGGTCTATACTTATATAATTAAAACTCGCCAAGACGATTCACACGAGCCCAAACTCGACGTGGTTGTGCCGTTTAATTACAGAGTTCCTATGGCTACCTCGCGATTCCATCATCAGATCAGCTCCATGTCATCATAATATTATATAGCTAATAAAAAGCTTGTAAACAAGTTTTTAATGAAAATATATTTTTTTCATAACAAGCTTTTATAGCAGCGGTCTATAATTATATAATTAAAACTCGTCAAGACGATTCACACGAGTCCAAACTCGACGTGGTTGTGCCGTTTAATTACCTACCTCGTGATTCCATCATCAAATCAGCTCCATGTCATCATAATATTGCATTGTCATGCGATTTACACCGGCATGCAAAATTTCAGCTCAATCGGAAACCGGGAAGTGGATCAAATTTAAGTTGCAAGATTTGATTACAGAACGACAGACAACGGGACAGGTGAAAGTAAATAAAAGCTTGTAAAATAAAAACAAGGCATTTTCTCCGTCATCAAAATATTTTCGTTCAGTTTGTTGTGAAGAAAATATGATGATGCAATTACAGCCAATGTAACTAGCTCCCAAACTATAACTGCATTGTTCCACGTACAATTTTCAGATAATCCAACCAAGTTCAGAAGTCTCTAAGGTTTGTGGAGCCTCGTTGTGAAAAATAACTTTTTATTAAGCTGGGTTATATGTCTTCACAGAATACTGACCAAGATAACAAGGAATTATCTTTTTGTTTTATTGTGTGTTAAATTAAGATGTGTAGTGAGAAAATACAGACTTGGCTTTATAAAATAACTAGTGACTCGCCCCAGCTTCGCACGGGTACTGATATTGAATATATCATGCATGTATTATACACATAAACCTTCCTCTTGAATCACTCTATCTATTAAAAGCGCATCAAAATCCGTTGCGTACTTTTAAAGATCTAAGCGTACATAGGGACAGCCAACTTTGATTTATACTGTGTAAAATGATAGTCAAAGGGTTTCTTGATAAAAATATTCAAGAGATAGAACTAAATTAAGTTTTGTGTGAACGAACATATTAGTTTTTGCCAGTGCATGTGCAACAAAATAATGCAATTTTTTTTCAAAATGAAATATGCATAAGTATGGCGTAATCAGCCTCATAATGTTTCTACTACTGGGACTCAAAGTTCGTTTTTAATAGAGGAAATGTGACGTAATTCTCCATGCGGGCGCAATGTGGATTAAATGTCACATGTCTTAGTATCTTTCCTTATGATGTTTTCCTTTATCATTTTGAAAGCAGTGGTAATGGCACGGTTTTTTTTATGGAAGGAAAAAATCATCCAACGACGAATCCCGCCCAAGGGCGGGATTCGTCGTTGGATGATTTTAGGCAGGCAGAGAGGTAGGCAGTGTCAGACTCTTACTGACTAAACAATCTACCCTGTTCCTACATCGCCATCTATATCAGAGCTAGAGTCTTCCTTTCAGACACGAACCCTTGGCTCCAGTTGTCTTCAACCCTTCTACAGGGTCGCTACGGTTTGCTGACCACTTCTTGAGGTGCGCGAGAACAGTGCGCGCCGTCGACGACTAGGCTGGTCTGGGCGATTACCATACGACCTGACGGCGACGGCTACCCAAGCGGCCTCTGCCAAGGCCCGGCGCGAGAGATCGCTGCCGCTGATCGACTCCACAAGGACACGGCGATCCTCCTCCCAAGAGGGACACACCTCTACTGTGTGCTCTACCGTGTGCTTCGGGCGGTCCATACAGTGGCGACACTCGCGCGTCTCTGTAATAGCTGGGTTTGTGCCTTTATAACCAGGCCACCTCTACTCGTTCAGATAATAATAATAGTCTAAGACAGCATACGCTTAATTACCGAGCAAAGTTTATGTTACGGTCTACATACACGTACAAGATAATATTATTAGGCTACCAAAATATAAGTGTCAGAGAGTGTAAAAATCAAATAATTTCTTTCAAATATCCATTTTTATTGAAAACTTTAACTGCCACATTTAAACTTTTTTTTTTTTTTTAAATCGTTTATAAATCTATTGTAAACCAGCCATCAGGCCAGGATGGTCATGGAAATAGTACCTTCACGTATAACAAACATGTTTACTACCAAAGAAATCTTACCATGTTTTCCCCTTAGTAATTAAAAGGATAAATTAGTTTTTATAACCTGCACAAATAAGTTGTTTATATGTATAACAAAATTACCTAATAAAACGGCTATTTAGCCGTTTTATTTTTAACAATAATGCCCTCTTGTCACATTTTTGTTGCTTCGTCCCTCCATACTGGGTGGTATTTGGGGGTATTTATTGAGTGTGTTCACCTTATTTTTTTTTTTTAAATACCTAACTCAATAAATAAGTTCAATCAGGCAGGTGCCAAAGTTCTTAGTTACCATTCCTCTTAAGTCTCCTAAATTTGTATCTATTTTTTTTTTCAGTTATACTCATTTTTTATGCACCAGAAGCAGAACACAGAGAACAGAGATTATTTTAAATGATCATCACAATTTTTCATCATCATCATCATCATGTCAGTCGAACGACGCCCACTGCGGGGCACACGCCTCCCCAAGGATCTCCACAACGATCGGTCCTGTGCTGTCCGCATCCAGCGGCTTCCCGCTTCATTATAATTATTCAAATATCATCATAAGTGTAAAAAGTCGTGCAGGACCGGAATCAGATACTCTATATTCCGGCTTATACCACTTCAAAAACATTCATCATCATCATCAGCCTTTTAGTGTTCCCATTGCTGGGACACAGGCCTTCTTTCTAGGAGAGGGAAAAGGTTATAATTCTCCACGCGGGCCCAGTGCGGATTGCGCTTTGAACCCGCAACCTACAACTCGTAAGTTGGGGCTGTTACCACTCGACCATCACTGCTCTCAAAAACATTGAGTTTTGTTGAACGTTTAAAAGCTTAAAGTATCAAAGCCACAAGTTAATTCTACTACAAACAACTACATCACAATTCTCCTCAAAACATGTTCTAATCTTACCTAATTCGTCTTCTCAATCACCATCCCTATCCTGTAAACAAGTTACGCTTCCCGTCTCCCCCGTGATTGGAAAGATCCGGCGAATCTCAGTAAAACTAGCTATAAACACAGTTTCCTAATGAAATTGCCCAGGACATCTCTCACTTGAGCAATTTGGCTTGATATTGCTCTTGTAGGGGACCTCGAATAGAGGCAGTTATTGGTAATATGTTTCGTTTTTTTGGACGCCAGGATGTACTTATAGGTTTTGTTGAGTTATTTGGTATTGTACGCTTTTATATGATAGATAAAGTTAAAGTATAATTAATAGAATACTGTTTTTAAGATGATTTGTGTGAATATTAATTGAAAAAACTGCAATGATAGTTTCAAAAATGTTTCATGATGGTTTATAGTTTTCCAAGCCTTTCTTTTCCTAAACTACTTATTAGATTACAGGTTTTATGAGAAAGGAAAGGCCTATGCCCAGTAGTATACCAATTAGTTATTTTTTGTAGAGGTTAATTCGTTTTTTATAAACTATAGAATTAAGCAGGATAGAGAGGAAAATCACGCATCCATCATTAAAAGTTATTAAGATTTTTTACTTATAAAACGGTAAGCATACGCAATACGTTTTATACTAAAACAGATGATCTTTCATTAACCTTACTTCGATTTGTTTTAATATATTTCTTGCAAAAAAAGAATTGGGGTATGCATGAATAATTTACTTACACTCGATTACTTGATTGTGTAACATTTCAGGGTTTATTCCCAGAGGTCCATTATTCTATTGTTCTTCATTTCCTACAGAGTTTACGGAAAAAATCGTGTTTTAAATGTTTCTTTATCAATTCCCAATGGATTCACGAGATTTGTCCAATGCATAGCCGATAAAAACTTTTTTTTTAAAGAAATATAAATTATTTATATTTCTTTAAAAAAAAAGTTTTTATCGGTAATTATTACGATTAAATTTATTTAATTTCATAACTTCGAAATTTTCAAGTCTATTTTAGCGTAAGTCTTACTGTATATACTGTAAAAAATATAGTAAATACTGTACAGGACAGATACTGTATCTACAGTATTTACTATAATTTTTATAACATTTTTTTTTTCATGTTACTATTCACCTTTTTGGAGACATTCATGTAAAATAATGATGACGTTATTAATGAAATAAACATGTTTATTGCCTGTTTATTTCCTAGAAACAGAAATAATAAACATTGCACATAGAAGTTTTTACAAAGTTTAAAAATGTTTATTAGTAAACATTTTTAAACTTTGTAAAAACTTTTACTGCTGACTGTACCAAACATTTTCATGGACTCATAAGAAAAGAAAATAATATTTTTTTTAAAAGGATATGGACTCATTGAGAATTTATGATCGAACTTTAATTTTTTTGAGGACAAAAGACTCGTAGACCTTTGAGATCAACGCCATGTTAGGGCATGCCTTTAAAATTACTAAAATTACAAAACTGTTTCGCAACACAACATTACAAAATACTCTTTTATCTATAAGACAGATGACAAACATTTCTCTGGGACTAGCTCCTGAACTAAAAGGATTATCTCCTGTTGTGATAGCTGTACAAGATGAAGAGACTGCAACGGATTATGATGAAAATGATACACGGAGTTTGTAGATACGGGAGTTACGTCACACTTTGTTATGGTAAGGCGTTGCAGTTAAACTTTGGAAGATCGTAAGCTGCTAAAGTAACTTTAAGAATGCAAATGAGAGGAATACTGATTTTACTTCTACTGAAATTTAACATAAGTTGGTTATTCTTACGAGTCAAAACAAAAACAAGTTTTTAATGAAAATATTTTTGTTATAACATGCTTTTGTAGTTTTGTATTTTAACTTTTTTATGGTGGGCAAATATCATCCAATGACGAATCCCGCCCTTGGGCGAAGCGGTAAACAGTGTCAGACTCTTACTAATTAAACACTCCAACCCGTTCCTTTTTTGCCCTTCGCACTGGGGCTAAGCCTTCTTTTCAGAAAGAGACTCTGGGCCCCAGCAGGCCTCGACCCTTTCGCAGAGTCCCTACCGTTTGCTGACAGCTCCTTGAAAATCTATAACGAAATTGGTATGTTTAGTATACAAATACAAAAACAAATACATTTACGCTGTACTTGTTAGCAATAAAAATAATGTTTATTAGCAAAAAAAGGGAACAATACAACAATAAAACAAAAATTATACAACCTTTATTGCAGTCCATAAACATTATTGTAAACAAACAAAACCATTTCGAATTTGTTGTTTAACAAACAAAATGCTTGATGCCAAACTTCTATGTTCAAAAGTTAGCAGTACTAATTCAAAGGAACTTTATTTCACAATTTTCATGCGAAGTTTTTCATTGAAAATTGCTGTGTTTGTAAAATGGATGTCGGAATTACTGGTGTTCACAATTTGGATGTTTAATTCAATTTACGTGTTTTATAATGGCATTGTTTCAAGCCAAAATCCCGGTTTTTGGTAGAGGCCATGGTTCGGAGCGAGGAGTGGCAGGCGGTCGCCTCCTTCTGCGAAGCAGTAATGCTAGCAAAGGAGGAAGGAAATGCAATCGTGCATTCAGTCTAACCTTGAAAACAATTAAATAAAGATCGGACGAGGAGACTGAATAGACAAATTGTTCTAGTCATGTTAAGGCCCCTGTCGTTTTTATGTTTGTCGAACTGAACAATGAGCCGAGCCAAACATCGCTATGAATTTTTTCATGAGCATTCTAGTGAACGCCGAAGCTTGGCTCGCCAAATAGGTAGCATGCTCGCCAGAACGCTGGATAGAATGCTCGCTAAAATGTTCACGTATTTTTCTATGATGTAACATTCACAAGAATGCTCATTACAAGTGAATGCTCAAGTTTATCAGCACGTTTTGGAAGATTTTTATTTTCAATTTCATCCTATCAATCTTTCTTTTCATTAATGTCTTGTCATTGAAGTGTACCTCATTGCAATCACAAAAAGGAACAACCACATGTCAATATGTTTTTCTCCCGGGTCCGCTTGTTTAATGTCCAGATGTCGATTTCAGTGACAGGAGGCTGTAACTCTTGATGTGGCTCGTAAATTCGGGGTGATTTCACTTTCTATCAAGCACAACTTGATACATGGGCCATGTAACATGGCAACAATGTGGTATGCTTCTATGCCATAAATCACTAACCTTTGTTATTAAACATATTCTAGTTTGCAGACGTAATTTATTATAAAATTAGCGATCCACCCCAGCTTCGCACGGGTGCAATTGTGCTATTAAATATATTATGAATGTATTGTATTGTGTTGTATTTCGGGCTGGTATCTGCAACTCCACTTCTACTACTTCTACTATTTTTGCCTTCTTTCGGTCGAATCATTAAATTAATGATAATGATGTCTCATTAAAAAGTCTATACATTTTTCAACCAGACATTACTTACTGTTTTCAAACTCTTTCCCTCACAAGTTAATAATCCCAATTCTCCCATATTACGAGAGCAGAGAGGAAAAATCACATTATACTGCAAATTGAATATGCACCGCTACTAATAAATCTGGTAAACAACGCCGGGGCCTCCGCTAGTGATCAATAAAGGGATGTTAACAAATTTAGCTTCGTTGGAAATAGACCACAGAGTAGAGAGAGACAGAAGGCAAAGTCAAATTTATAGAGCAAAATTACGCACACGCACACTCGACGCGTAAGAACGATGGTCTCAGAAAAATTATAGCTGCTACCGTAAGCGTGAGCTTCTTGATGACGAGCAATCGGTAGCTCAATTAGTAATTGGCATTCAGCCATTTGGTAATTGACTGCACAGTACAATGGGCCTCATAAGAAGAATCAAAGTCACCCAAAGGGCAAGGAAATAACTATGATCGGAGTTTCTTTGCGAGATCGGATCAGAAGTGAAGATATCCACAGGAGAACCAAGGTTGCCGAAGTAGCGAAAAGAACTGCCAAACTTAAGTGGCAATGGGCAAGGCACATTGCATGTAGAAACAGATGGCCGCAGATGCCGAAAAGTTTTGGAGAGGCGACCGCGTACCAGAAGACGTAGCGTTGGAAGGCCTCCCACAAGTACACCGATAATTTGATCAGGGTTACTGGAATCCGATGGATGCGAGACGAACGGGACCGGTCGTTTTGGCTACGTTTGGATCGGCTGAAATGATAATGATGATGAATCTTAAATTCATAAGCTGGCGTTATATTGTACCAAGAGCCTTATAAAAAACTAATGATAGTAGCGAGTTCATATGCACTTGCTGTACTTAAACTGTGTCTAATATACTTATCGTATGGTTTTTTTTTTCTTAATTGCAATAAACTAGTGCTTGATTGCTATGCCACTTGATGGTAAGCAGTGAATCGTTGATGGTGAGGCGCACTAGTTTATTAAGAGCTTATTTACTCTAGTCTTGAAGACACCGACGGAAAGACTACAGCCGGCAAACGATTCCAGTCCCTCGATGTACTCGATATAAACAAAATCAAAATCAAAATCAAAAAGGTTTTTATTTCATATAGGCCTACAAGGGCACTTATAAAACGTCAGAAGCTAGTGCACGGTTCCAAATTGGTCGTTTCCTATGGAGAAGAACCGGCAAGAAACTCCATGGTTACTCTTTTAAAAAATGATTTCTTACAATAATTCGTTGTTACAGTACTTATATCATTATGTAAGAACAGTGTAGACCAGTCAATATTGTATTAAAAGCACAATAAAAATAATCATAATAATAAAAAATAAAAGGTGAATCGTAATAGGATTTACTAAGTCTACAGTGCTCTTACTTTACAACGTGAATTGTAAAAAAATATTGTATATAAAAAAAATAAATTAAAAAAGTATGAAAAAAAAAAAATACATCAATCACTACAACAGTTACACTGCGGGGTGCTAACAAAATTAATTATAATTGAATTAAAATTTTTTTTTGGTCTTAATAATATAAATATTGCAGAAGCAATGTGTCAAGAAAAAAAAAATGTGTATATGGAAAAACGACGAGGCAAAACGCTTAGATGTCTCAACAACGTAAGGGTGGATATTGTCGCTCTTTATATTTAGTTAACCCTCTGTACCTACATTTTCTCTGACCCAGCTTTTACGTACATTTTAGAAGCAGCTATCGATTCCTGATTGAAGCAAAGTGGTTCAAAACGTTGAACGAACATAAAAAATTCAAGGCTATATTAATAAGCCTCTCGATTTTGTGGTCCCTGTCATAATGATAACGCCTTTAATATTCAAATTAGATCAGGAGATTATCAATATTAAATTTAACCTCGATTTTGCTGTAATGAGATTCTGAGATGTGGTTTAGTTGCTGAAAACACGTGTAACGTTGATGAAATTTTGCTCTATAAAGCGTCAATTTTGACAGGTTCCTAAATAGATTTAGGTATCTTTTGTTTTGTTTTTGGAAACATTTTCTTTATGATTTTCTTTACTGTAGTTGTACCTACGTATATTGTTTTATTTTTTTTGTTCAAATAACTTCTTCTTCTTCATCTGTGTGAAGCGACCCATCATCATCATCATCCTACCCTTATCCCATATTACTTAGAGTCAGCGCAACATGTTTTTTTCTTCCACTCTGTCCTGTCATCCGTCACACTATCACTAACTCCCTTTTCTTTCATATCACTCCTCACACAATCCATCCATCTCTTCCTCGGCCTCCCTCTTCATTTCCATCTATCTACTTGTAAACTCAGAACTCTTTTCGTAACATGTGTTTCATCTCTCCTCTTCACATGACCATACCAAGACAAATGATTTCCTTTAAACTTTTCTGTTACTGGCGCCCCTTTCAGACTTTTTCTAATATAAGCGACTGTCAAACTATTTTACTAACTAAAATCTCGAAGGGCCACAGTTTCTAACAATCACAACTTTTTAACAACCCATAAAATTGCGTGTACATTATCATATGCTTTCAGTCTAACTGGATGCAATTCAATATTAGTATTTTGTATGAAGCGGCATCCTATTTGGCTTTCACAGCCTAGTAAAGGGAAAATACAGTAGCACTTGACTAACGTGACTGGATCACGCAATTTTAGGTGTACTGGGATAAGACTTACTCAAAATCGAATAATTTATTTCAAATAGACCATTTACATGCACTTTTCAATTGTCAAAATACCGGTCTGTCAAAAGAAAAAAGTGAAGCTAATTTGCACGTTCTAAAGCGTAGATTGTTATGGAGAACAACGTGCAAGAAACTCTATGGACTCTCTTTTAAATCAAATTAAGAGTTATATATAATCTTTGTTACAAATTTCTTGTTGCTTCTATTACGCAAGCACGATATAGTGGTACTTAATATAAAGTAAAAAAAAATCAATTATGGATCTCAAAAATCTTTTTAAGATCTACAAGTCTCTCCACCACACTAAACAATACAAATAAATATAGTACCTAAAAGTGTTGGGACACGATTTTGAATCCCGGTGTAATCCCGGGCAGGGACTGAAATACGAGTAAGCTAGTTGGCTGACGTTAACTCAAAGCAATTACATAAGTGAGCCCCCGGGATCGGGTGAGTGACGCAAACTTATAAAGCTGTATTAACGTCTTGCTGGAGTTGGAATGTTGGATGAATCACTTCCATTTCATATAGATAGCAATATGGTAATCCAATCAAAAAGGAATGTAGCCCAATAGATCAAGTACATTAAGTAATTTGAACTATTTCAATCTATACTTATAATATTATAAAGCTGAAGAGTTTGATTGTTTGTTTGTTTGAACGCGCTAATCTCAGGAACTACTGGTTCGATTTGAAAAATTCTTTTTGTATTGAATAGATCATTTATCGAGGAAGGCTATATAATATTACGCTGTGACTTATAGGATCGAAGAAACAATGGAAAATGTGGAAAAAACGGGGGAAAATATTCATCTTTGAGGGCTTCCGTTGCGTGCGCTGCGAAAACGGTAGAAGATACCAAAAAAATATGTACAAAAGAATTATTCCTCTTAAAATGATCTAAAAAAATGTCCGCGACAGTATATGTCTATCTTTTAAGGTTAACTCACTAGAACCGTTTTTATGCGTATAAAATTTGGCCGAAATTAATGCATTATTACCGTTTAATTTTAAAATAAAATTAAAAAAAAAATTAAAAATGTGTAAAATTAGTTAATGCATTATTTATTGTTAGAGTTTTATCAACAGTAATATTAAACTTTATCCAAATAAATGTGTTGTTGATTAAGAGCATGTAATTGTGAACAAAATTGTCTTTGACATCACTTATTTTCAATGAACATCTTAGAAGATATTACAATTTTAAAATAACTCCGATATAAAATTCACACGCGTCGCATGATGTGCAAAATATGACGCTGCGTCTGGCCGGCGGGCGAGGAGAGGGGTTGCTAGCGGGCGACGCGGAGGGTTTTTTTTATGGTAGGTAAAAATCATCCAATGACGAATCCCGCTCTTGGGCGGAGCGGGAAACAGCGTCAGACTCTTACTGACTAAACAACCTACCCCGTTCCTCCCTTGCCTTATTCCCAGAGCCCCGGTATAACGCTTTCGCACCAACCCTCGGCTGCAGGAGGTTTCGACCCTAAGAGCCCCACAGTTTGCTGACAACACCTTGAGGCGCGCGGGAGCAGTGCACACCGTCGACGACTTGGTCTCGGTTTGGACTGTTACCAGACAACCGGACGGCGAGCTACCCATTGCTCACCGTCCGCAAGCCAGCGTCTACGGTGGCCGGATATCGGCAGGATCGCGGCGGCGACGGCTACGGCGAGGGCGCTTTTCCCCTTGCCTTATGCGGTCGGCCTCCTCCTTTACGAGCATTACTGCTTCGCAGAAGGAGGTGACCGCTTGCCATTCTTCTTCGCTGCGGACCATGGCCTGAACCAAGGCCCGGCGCGAGAGGTCGCCGCCGCCGATCACCCCCACGAGGACACGGCGATGCTCTTCCCAAGCAGTGCACACCTCCACCGTGTGCTCCACCGTGTCCTCCGTGCTGGCCACCCCGTGGCGACACCTCTTCCGCACGGATTCGGCGCAGGAATCTCCTGAACTTCCCATGTCCGGTGAGAACCTGCGTCATGTCCTGCGTGATGTCTATCCACCACGCCTCAAAGAGGGGACTTACCGCCGAGATTATGGCATGCCCAAGTGTAGCTCTATGAAGTTTTTAGATAATTATGTTCTTTTAAAAACTAAATTGTTTAAATTAATAACAGAAATTGACACGGGCAAAGTCGTGGGTAACAGCTATAATTTATAAAGCTGAGGTTGTTTGCAAAAATAAATATGATGCCCAAAGTAACTATTCCACGCGGACGAAGTCGCGGGCACAGCTAGTATAAAATAAAATACGTAGTAATCTAAACAGTTGATGCGTTTTAGTAAACATTAGAGATAGTTTCGAATTTAATAAAATATAATATTGACTTATTTTCTCAGAATGCAAGTAGTTACAATAATGTGATGAATATAATATTAAAGTGTTCTTATAAATTCTAGCATTTTGGTATGCAAACATTGATGCAAGTTCATCATCACAACAACAATATTTATGTGTAGTTATGGGTACTAGACAACTGATAAACATACTTATATATTTCTTAATACATATATATTATAGATAAATTACACCCAGACACAGAACAAATGATCGTGCTTATTACACAAACATTTGTCCTGATCGATCGATGTTCGATTCCCATCGAACCCACGACCTCTGACATAGCGATCAGGGCCACTAACCCCTAGACCAACAGGCCTGCTGTTATGGAAAACCTGTTTGCAAAAATAAAAATTATTTATCATTTGATAGACATGCAGTTAGTTACTATTTGTTTTTTTTATTATTTCGTTTTTTTTTTCCGTGCCGGAAATATTCCTAGCACGGTCATGGTTTGACACGGTGTACTGGGCAGATTCTTTTAGGTTCCCATACTTACTCGTATTACTAAACCGGTCTATTGCGAGTTGGACTCGCGGACGTAGTGTTCCGAACCGAAAGTAGTAAAACAATCACTTCTGTTGTATGGGAACATTCGTCAATTTTTTTTGCTGTTTCTTTTTTTATAATTTGTTACTATAACAGTAATAGAATTACACATCATCTACGAAAATTTCAACTGTCTAGTAATCACGGTTCATCTACACTAATATAATAACGAGGTAAAGTTTGTTTCTTTGTTTTTTTGTTTGTGGGAGCTAATCCCTGGAACTACTGGTCCGATTGGTAAAATTTTAGCAACAATAGAAAGCTGCATTACTCCTGAGGGACATTTCATTGATATTTTACGCGGGTTAAGCCGCTGACAAAAGCTAATGAGATATATATATATGTAGGTACTTGGTAACAGACAGACGGACACTGGAGACTCAGTATATTTTGCCCTTTATGCACGAAACCGTAAAAGGGAGAATTTCATTTTTTTATGTATAAAATTTGTAAAAATATGCTACCCAATTTCAAGCAATTTTAAGTCAACAAAATACTAAATCAAAGCTTTTAGAACCTAATTTTGTTTGACACAGATTTAAGAGTCAAGCTCACAAAAGCGTTTATTAAAATCTTTGAATAATGATAATGTGCTTTGTGCTACAATCACAGATGTAGATATATCTAGATAACGCAAGCATCACGATCTGTATGGAAACCAAGCGTGCCATTTTTTGACTAGATATTATGGCGAGCCAAATACTATTTGTGATGGTAAAATCAAAACAATTCAAAGACGCCGCCGCGTACGGCGTCCCCCTCGCTCCGACCCCGCCTTGCCAGCACAATTAACCATTTTTACATTTTTAACTGATGTCCGACTAGTGCTGTACACCGATACAGACTGACCGCGAAAGTGATCTTTACGATTTTTGTACGTAAGCTAGGCACGCGAAGTTGTTGCTCTTGCGTTATCTAGGTATATCTATATCTGTGGCTAGAATAGTCTCATTTATTTATTCTTCGTGGAAACACCTGAGACAGCAATTAGGAATAGAATAGCTTCTTAATTCCGCTAAAAGTCAGCCTCGGCCATGTTTGTTAGAATCAGGTTATTAGGTCACGTTTGACCTCAAAATGAATAATTTTTAAGGTTCAAAAGTAGCCAAATGGCAAAAAAACTGAACCCCTATAGATTCGTCATGTGTGTCTGTGTGTATGTCTGTCCGTCCGTATGTCATAGCCACTTTTTTATAATTACTATACTTTTGAAACTTGGTAATTAGATGTATTCTGTGAACTGCATTAAGATTTTCAGACAAAAATAGAAAAAACAAACAATAAATTTTAGGTTTCTCCATTCTTAGAACTGAAACTCAATTTTTTTGTCACCAGGCTGTACCTCCTGAACTGTGATGACTAGGAAGTTAAAATTTTCAAAGATCGACGGTCTCTACGTATATAAAGACATGTCCTAAATGTCTTTTTTACACACATTTTTTTTTACATATTAGGTATAGATAAATCACACTCAGACACAAATGATCGTGCTCATCACAAAAACATTTGTCCTGGGTGGGAATCGAACCCACGACCTCT